>OZ007592.1:191393122-193909772 GCA_963931845.1 Maratus michaelseni | reverse complement strand
AATGTTAAGGCTTCCACAATAATTGAGCAAATTGTCTGAAAAAAATTTTACGTATATTTAGCATCCAGGAGCGATAAGTAAGTATAGATTCTTTTATATCTTTGGAATTTAAAAAAAAAAAAAAAAAACATTGATTTTACAGTATGATTACTGCTTATTTTACTGTAAAATCAACATTTTTTTTTTTTTTTAAGTGTATACATAAATTAGCATTCCCTATACTTCCAGTTATTATTATTTTTTTCTTCTGATCTAATCTTTGTATCAAAAATCATATACATAGGTTTGTGGAACAAAATGCCGTGACTAGATAAAAAGAAATCTAATATGAAATATCAAAATTGGAACGGAAGAAGGATTTTAAAATTATTAAATTAAAAAGAGAAAATCTATTTAAAAAAGCTATTAATTTATTAAAAGTTTAAGGCCTTTTATTATCTGTAATGATTTTACTTTATTGAAACATGATACAAAAAAATTACATAGGTGTTATTTACAGACTATATATATATATATATATATATATATATATATATATATATATATATTTGTCACCGAATCCTTAACCCATTTAGGGACAAGGTACTTCTGTTACAAGAATGCTAAAATGATTGATTGACACCATGATTTAAACACAAACTCATTTGAAAATAAGTAACAGCATTATTTCACGTAAGATATAAAAGCAAAATTTTCTTCCAAAATTCTGGTGCCAATGTGGCATTTGAGAATTAAAATTAAGTGGGACTTATATGTCAGACCACCCTTCAAGAGGTTAACAGTATTTTCGACACACTGAAAAAAAAAAAAGTTGATTTTACGGTGCGCGACAGCGTGTCACTTCTTATTTTACTGTTTATTACTCTTAATTTTATGGTATAATACTGGCAGCTGGTGTGCCAGTATTATACTGTAAAATCAACATTTTTTTTTTTTTTTCAGTGCAGTGCAGGGACAGTAGAGTAGGGAGAGAGGTATGGTAAATTTAAAATTTTATTGCGTTTTTTAAAAAGTAAATAGATAACGGTTTCACATTACATATGTTATTCTATAATTAGTCATCTTCATCAATATTTACACTTGTAAAATTATTATCGTGGTCACTAACATTAATATTATTAACAAATAATTCTTAAAATAATGTAATTAATTTTTGACACATATTGTTTGAAATACATCTTGAATGGAATTTGAAATTTGAACCCTCAGCATCGGTATCTTACAATGTAATAATATTGGGAGAGTTTTGAACCGTTTCGCTCTTATAATAGATGGGTTTCAATGTAAAATATTGTACATATTATCTAAACAATATAGATAATAGAACATAATATATTTGAACTTATTGTGGAACTTGAAAGTAAAAAATAAGTACATTGATGTTTTTCAATACAAATATTCTACTCTCTAATAATTTTTTTTTTTACGGTTCGTGTTTTTCTTTACGTTTGTTTCTACGCAACAAGTATTCCCCCATTTTACACACTTGCTAATTTTTTGTATTTTTTTTTTTTAATAAATAATACTTAAGACTGTTCTCAAATACAAAGGGGCTACTTTCAGACACATTTTTTTAATTCATTTTGTTCAGAAACGCGTGAAATGGGTAGGTGTCCTTATTCAGAAACTTTGATATCGAAACACGTTTTCCATCTTTTGATAAAGACAGAAGATATTTCAGAAAAAAAAAATCAAAGTCTGCTTTTTCAAATTCCGAATTCCCGACGCTTCGGTGCGAGAAGCAGAAAAAACGTATTGTCACTTGATAGGGATAGCTTATAGCTCGATAAGTAATCTATTTATCAAAAAAATAGAAAACTCATTTTGATTCCAAACCGTTTCCATAGTCAGGTCTTCCAATTTTATCCCTTTGCATTTAAAAATGAGTCAGAAATTGTGTCATAAAGTTTTGCGTTGTTCAGCAGAATATTTGAGAACCGCCTCAAGCATAAAATTGGCACTCCTGACTATGGAAGCAATTTGGAATCGAAATGAGTTTTTCATTTTTAGATAAATAAATTACTTATCGAGTTATAAGCGATTATGGTCACGTGATGACACGTTTTTCCCGCTTCTCGGGCTGAAGTGTCAGTAATTCGGTTCAAAACACTGACTTTGACTTTCTGAAAGATCTTCTGCCTTTACCAGAAAAGGGAAAACGTCTTTCGATTACAAAGATTCTGAATAAGAACACCTGCCAATTTCATACATTTCTGAACAAAAATGAATTAAAAAATATGTCATAAAGTAGCCAGAGTTTGGATTTGAGAACAGCCTTAACACTTTTAATTATCTGTACATTTTTATAATTAATATTTTGTATTTCCTCTAGGAGACGTTTTCAACGCCTCCTTGATGAAGATAGTCCTGTGCCATTATGTTAGATTATGAATAATCTAACATCCTCAAACTTATTTGAGTCCCTCATACTAAATCATTATATTCAAAAATTTAATAAATGTTTTGGAAGATATATTTCAGCTAGTAATTTTTGAACGGTAAACAAAACGGGAGACTATTCAAGATTCTGTTAAAAGTATTGACTTCCAAAAAAAAATATATATATTCTATTTTTTTTTTTTTTTTTTTTTTTTTGAAAACGGGTATTTAACAGTGCCCAAAATGGATACACAGTGGTAACCAAAACAGGCATGGCCCAATTTGGGCACATACCTAAGAATCTTTCAACCCAAATAGGGTTTTATTTTTTTCTGTGTATCAATAGCACATCGTGCAAAAAATACATATTGTACGAACAGAGCAAATATAATCTTAAAATGAATATTGCTTCCTGAAGATATAAATCCTTTTATCTTGCGAGTAACTATATAAAGTAACAATGTCGCAATTCCTATGGCTTCTTTCCGAGAAGAATTGCTCTTATTTCCTACTGCGTGATTCCTTTTTGTTATTAGATATCAGTTTTTTCCCTTTTATACAAGGCCAGGGTTATCTAATTCGTAGCATATTTTTTCTCTAACTTTTATCAATGAATTGCATCTGCCAAGAGAATGAACTGGAAAATACATTGTTTTAAGCGCTTTGTATCGTATCACTTGAACTCCATTTGAGAAATGTTTTAACTAAAAATGCAAAATGTTATTTTATGCTCATAAAATATAATTTTAGCAGGGATAAATAAATAAAAGAAACTGCCTTGTTGGCCTTTTTTTTTTTTTTTCACTTTCGAAACCGGTTCCGAAAATGAAAGTATCTTCGTAGAAAAAAAAAATTGCAAAGAAAATCGCAAAAGTAATCAACGGCGGAAATAGGGATTGATCTTTGCGATCCAATACAAAAAAATCGTTTAAAAATATTGAAATGCAAACGCGATATTAGAAAAATAATGCCCCATGGGATTGAGAGGGTGTTTTCAAGTGAGTGAAGAGGACCCATAACGCCTTGTTTTCCTCCGGATTCGAACCTCAGTATTCGCTGTTAGAGGACGAATTCTCTTTCCCCTTGCAAACTGGTCACATACAACGACATTGGTTATAGGACAAAACATAAAGTTATAGTTATAGGACAAAAATAAAGTTACGAAAATTTAACTGCAATTTTTCCATTTTCTCTCAGTTGAAAAAGAACATTTCCGTTTGGTTGTCTTGGAAGGAACATTTCTGTTTTTAAGTAAAAAAAAAAAAGAAATTTTCCGTTTATTATGGGAAAATTGACGATTTCCACTCAAAACAGAAAGTTTTCGTTTAAAAGCAGAAACGTCTCATAAAATCACCCGTATATGTACAGAATTTTTTTACAGTGCTCCTTTATACTGAATACTCCATATCTAATATATATTATCTCCATACTTACAAACACCATTCCCTTACTTCGTATATTTGTATATACAAGAGCGGCTGGAGCTTATATGCACAGCCTGACTTAGTATTAGGAAGAGGGGGTTTCAAATCCTAAAATTGACAAGCCAATTATTGGCGTTTGCCAACTCTATCTGTTTTTACCAGAAAGTGTATTTACAGTAAAACGTGTAAAAACAGAATCTGTCTAAAACGGAAACATTTGACGTTCCAACGGAAGAAATATCATATAATTATACCTACTAAGACAGAAATATGACTAAATGGGATATATTTTCCCTAGTCTTTCCATTTTCAAATGTTTTATTGAATAGATTTTTTTTTTTTTTTAATGCGGAAAACGTTTCAAAAGTTTGAGCCACTTCTGTATATTTCTTTTAGCGAGGACCCTAGGTGTACAGCAAAGTAAGGCATTTTCTTCCGTTAACACATCTCCAAACTCTTTTTGTCTATGAAAAATAGTCGAAAAAAAAATAATACTCTAATTAGAACTTTTACAAGGGGCTTTTAATACAGTGAGAATCTATTTTAGGATCAGCCCTCTGTACATGCATCTTACATACTTACACCCGTCTAATAACAAACATATATACTTACTTACATACTTACACGCGTCTAATAACAAACATACATATTTACTTACATGCTTACATATCAAACATACATTCGAGGGTTGCACCAAAAGTAATACAAATGGTTGGCATAAGATTTTTATTAATTGACATACGTCTTTCTAATTCTACATGTTTACAGAGCTTCTTAATAGAAATGTACTAGTCTCCATCACCTGCGATGCATTTGTCACAACGCTAAACCTAATTCAAGAATCCTCTTTCAAAAAATTCAGGTGTGCACTATGTTTGCTTGGTATATACATTGATTATAGGCAGATAAAACAACGTTTTAAGCACCAGAACGTTATTTAACTTAATTGCAGACTAGTTTCGGTATCTCCCAGGAATGCTTTGCAGTGGCTGCAATTTTAATTTGTCTTTTACGGATATATTGCTTGTGTTTTTTAATTCAACATTTTAAAACCTGCTTGGTTTGTCCAATATAGGTAAGAGAAAAAGACCACACTGGCAAGTAGTACTATAGATACCCCAGGAATTAGAAATTTCGATAGGGTCTGCCGAAACTTGTCTGTAATTAGTTAAAAAGTTCTGGTGCTTAAAACATTGTTTTAGCGGCCTATGTTGTGCTGCGTTAATTGTCATACAATTATGACCTGCAATCAAAAAGAAGGGTTATTACAGTGTTTCCACGTTGGCCTTTTTTTTAATTCAAAAATTTCAAATTCTTACCGGAAATTCTAAAAGAAGAATTTTTACTTTAAGTGATCGCAAAATGTCTGTCATTAAATAAAGAAAATAATCTTGTAGGGGAATTTCTAGTATGAACACGAAATTTCGAAATTAAAAAAAAAAAAAGAAGTCAAATTGGTAACCCTGGGTTATTATAGAGGAAAAGTTCTCGGAAATAACGATTTGGTGACAGTGACGAAGTGAGTGTAGTGTGGCTGTAGGGTACAACAATGCACGCCTTAATTTTTCTTTTAACACGTTGACCGCCGCAGGTCGTGACGAAGTGGCTTTTTTTGGCAAACATTGAAAAATTTCCAATCGCGGCAATGTTTGTTAATTTTATACAAAGTGTTAGTTTTATACATTTTTAATTCAAAAATATAAATTTTAGTTATATTTACGCCAAACTAAAATCACTAAACATTTTTGCACGGTAAAAATAAAAAATAAAATAGACGTTGATTTTACGGTATAATACTGGCATCCGAGCTGCCACTATTATATCATAAAATTAACAGTAATAAACAGTAAAATAAGCAGTAATACACTGTCGCGCATGCGCGGTAGAGTATTACTGCTTATTCTACTGTTTATTACTGTTAATTTCACGCTATAATAGTGGCATGCTAGTATTATACCGTTTTTTTTTTTTTTTTTTTTTTTTTTTTTTTTTTTTTTTTTTGTGCAGTGTGGGGAAGGCCACGGGGTTCTTAAAAAATAAAATACGTTGTAAAATAAATTATCAAGTCCCATTTCATAGCAATAAATTGCCTTCAATGAAAACATTGATCGAACACGTATTCGTGTGGTATGGCGCCCCGGAAACATTGCTGGCACGCGTATTCGTGTGCCAAGGCAGTCAAGGGATTGTGAGAGTTGGGTTCAACGTTGGTGCAAATGCATGGCTTTTGATATTGAGAACACCTTTGTGTTGAAAAAAAAAATTGCTCTACAAATTTTTAGAATTAGAAAGACGTATGTCAATTAATAAAAAAGTTATGTCAACTGTACCATTTGTTTCGGCTTCGGTACAACCCTCCTATTTCGATACGAAAGCTGAAAAACCCGTTTTTAGTGCCTAAAAATGCAGAAATTCATAAAATTTAAAGTATCTTGTTTAGGTAGTCTCATTCAAGCACATCCTCTTGGCAATTTTTCATTTTCCTGTAAATGTGATACGTGTTTCATATAGTCGATTGATACCTGGTAATTGCCTTTTGTGACTGCCATGTTCACGAAAATGGGTTTAAGGCGGTTCTCAAAAAAAAAATCGCCGCTTAACAACGCGAAACTTTCTGACACATTCACGGGATCACTGTTAAATGCGAAAGCATAATCCTTTCTGGTATGATTATTAAAGTGATTTGGAATAAAAGAATTTTTTTTTATATATAAATGAATTACATCTTGAGTTGTTATAGGAAATTGTTGTCTCATCACGGTAGTTGTTATTTAATTTCCTGCGCTGTCGCGTCCGTAAATTCGGTTCTAAACGCCAAATTTGAAAGCATTTTCTAAAAGATGTTTTGCCTTTATTGAAAAAGGGGAAAAAACTGTTCGATTGAATAGTTTCTAAATAAGAGCACCTGTTAATCTCAAGCGTTTGCGAGCAAAAATTAATTCAGAAATATATCAGAAAGTAGCCAAGTATGTATTTGAGAACAGCCGTATGAGGTGTTCATAATTGTTACCACGTTCTTCCACCCCTACAACGCAAAGTTTTCAGACAGATTCTCGAATTAATTTTTGAATGTAAATGTCTGAAATTTGCAGACGTTTTTATTTAAGGAATAAAGAATCGAAGAGCTTTTTTCATTATTTTGTAAAGGGAATACAACTTGAATTATAATCGAACTCTGCTTAATTACGTACTGTTTTATGAAACGAGCTTCCTTTAAAATGCCAATTTCAATACCATTTTGTAAAATACACTTCAATTTTATAAGAAAATAGATAATGCTATTCGATTTTTTGGCATCGGATTAAGAAGGACTGCAAATGCCACGTGTTCATGAATAAAAATAAATGCGTAAGGAATTGATAAGAGTATTAAAGCACCAAGTTTGACAATACTTTTTGAAAAAGGCCTTTTCCTTTTTTTTAAAATAAAATATCGTTGTTTGATTATTTTGTTATTTGAAAAAAGAATATCCGAAAGAAATTACGTACACATACGTAACATTACGTACGTATAGGGTATGTATCAAAGCTATTGCATTATTGTTTAAAAGATAGCGAGTTTGTCCCTGAAAACAACCTTAATACTAATTTAATTGACACCGGTTTTTTGGTGTTACTGATATATGCTTTTCATTCGTATTCTCTTCCATTTGACTTTATTCCTATCTGAAAGGTTCTTATGTTATTTATTATATATTCTCTTTTGAACGAATCTGATTTTATGAATTCTATTTATATCAAATTTATTTTATCCTCTTAAAGTAACATCTAATTCAAGTCTGAACGAAAATTCTTCTGAGTGTTTTCTTCCGTTTCAGACTTTTATTGACTGAAAAGCACTTTCAGTTCTTTCAAAAATCCAGTTTTTGAAGAGCAGTCTGAATCAATTTCGCTTCCTTTTTGTAAAAGGGAACTACTAAAAAGGACAGGAGCTTATAAAAGGAGCATCCAATTTAAGCTATTTTCCGAGAGCATTTTTTAGTTGCACATAAACTTAATCCAAAATTGTCGAAGCTGGTGTATGAAGTCTCTTAAAAATGAAATTCGTAATGCGATTATACACATGCGTATATTTGTTCTTTAGTATAGGATTTTAAGCTGTAGTTTTTAAAATTCAATAAATTCAAATAAAAAAAGAATTCTCTTGCGTAATTTTATTTGTTATTTTATGTGCAAAAATAAATTTCTTTGACAGAGAAATGCATACGTTTGAAAGCCTTTTTATTTATGAAACATATTAGTCGAAGCTGTCAGCTTACAGACTGTATAGCTGAAACTGTGTGCTTAATTACTACTATTATTAATACTAGGGGATCCGACCTTCACTTATCGCGTTACAGAATATAAATGGAAACCATTTTTTTTTAAATTAAACAAGAACGAAAAATCATGCGTCAAGCATAGATTATGTAGCACTTTCTAACGCTTCCAAAATAATTTTACAATTCATACCTTTTAATAAGCTAAAAGATAACATCTAAGTAAACAATTTGGAAAACGCATAACATATTTAAAATTATAATTTCAGGAATTTCCAACATATACAATATTCGGAAAAATATCCGAATACTTTTATTCAGCCCTGTATAGGATCTATAGGTTTGTACATATACTACATAGAATGCTAAATTTTAGTTCAGTTAGGAAACGCGTAGCACAGTTTAAAATTCTCCATCTGGAGTTTGTCAATAAACGGAAATGTGTTCGCGAACTTTTGTGCTTCCCTGTATATGATCTACAGAATTTATACACACCACGTAATAAACAAAAAGTGAGTTAAATTTAAAATCGCGTTCAGTAACTTAAAATGCACTTCCAGTAATTATTGTTAACAGGCAGTAGAGAATTCTTTTGTGTGTCCCTGTAAATAAACGATGACTGCTATGTACACAATATTCTGTAGTAAGCCTCTTGTAATGCACATTAGTGATATATATAAATTTCAGTGCGTTTAAAATAGTGAAACATTACTTAAATAAACCGCAGACGATTTTTCTCCATAGACGTAATGTAACGGAATTCTTTTGACTGTCCCTGTAAAGTAACTATAAGTGCTAAGCACACCCTATTCCATATTAAGCTTCTTCTAATGCACCTTAGTGATATATATAAATTTCAATGCGTTTAAATTAGTGAAACATTATTTAAATAAACCGCAAATGATTTTTCCCCATAGAACGCAATATAACGGAATTCTTTTGAGTGTCCCTGTAAAATAACTATAAGTGCTACACACTTCCGTTGAAATAGGGAACATGCTATAGATGACGACAATAACATATAAAAATTGCAGAGCAATCCGAACATATTTACGGGAGTTAGAGCACGGACAGACGGACAGACGGCAGACGGCCAGACGGCAGACGGCAGACGGCCATACGGCCAGACAAACCGAAGTCATAAGCACTTTTCAACTAGGTTGGAAAGTGCTAAAAACCTAATAGTAATGATGGGCATAACGATTATTTTGATTATTCGAATAAATCATTCGGGCATGCGCAGAAGCATATCTGTCAAACTTTTTTTTTATTCAATTACTACCAAAAATTTTGAAAAAAAACGAGAAATTTCTGATTTTAATTAGAACTAGATTAGACGTCAGATTAAAATGAAAAATGTGTTTCGTTTATACATATATTTAACACATATATACATATTTAAACATATATACATAGTTAACACATATACACAGATTTAAACACATATATTTAAACACATTTTTTCATTTTTATCTGGCGTCTAATCTAATTCAAATTAAAATCAGAAATTTCTCTTTTTTTTTTTTTTTTTTTCAAAATTTCAGGTAGTAATTTAATAAAAAAAAATTTGAAGTATGACAAATATGCTTCTGCGCATGCCCGAATGATTCATTCAAATAATCAAAATAATCGTTATGCCCATCACTACCTAATAGATTTTTTTTTACATTTAATATATTTTTTAAACTGCCCACTAACCACCAAAAAGCATTTTTATATGAGACATATCAATAATGTATTTTAATGACGTTTTGGAATTTATTAAAAGCCATACTTTCGTATTATAGGAGTTAATTAATAGTCGAAGAAATCGCCGAATATTTCACTACTTATATGTCAGCCTTTTTCATTCTGATAATTTCAGTGGTTCGATTACACGTCTGTTAAATGTGTGTTTTAAATGTATTATTTTAGTTATTTATTTCGTTTTACTTTCGTTATGGAATAGTAGCCGGAAACAAATGCCGAACTATTCATATTGTCTTATGCATTTCCCAGCATAACTATATTTAGAATACTAAGATATATTTGTGGAATATAAATAAATTCATATACAGGGCTAAGCAAAAAATAGATATATTGACATTTATGGATGTTATTTGCTGGAAATGCATTTTAGTTATGTTTGCGTTCCCTATTTGAATTAATTTTTAGCTTAATATGTGGTGTATATAAAAATCCATAGATTATACAGATTCCCAAACAGATTATAGTGCGCTTTAACTGTTTACTTGTTGGAGTTACGTAGGCAATGTAAATTTCAAAATAATTCAAAGGACGATAGGAATTAAGACTATGTTGATGATGTCCTGCCATTAATTTTCAAAAAGTTACACTTTTTAAATTTTTATATAGTCTCTGGGTTCTGTAAGATATAATTAGAAACTATTTTTCCATACTTTGATAAATAAAACAGTAATTACTCCATTCTTCTACGACCAAGTTATGATACTTTTAATTTTATGAAATTGCAGGGCTTTCCGGCACAAAAAATTCACAGACAATTTTTATCATTTTTATCATTCTTTATCATTCATATCATTTTATATATAATCTTAAATCCATCCTTATTTTTAATACTTTTGCAATTTACATTGCTCATGTCATGCATCTCCATGAGATAAAAAATGAAAGAGCGCTTAAATCTTTTAGCTATCAGAGCTGTATACTGAGCTGCATAAAAAAAAATCAAGTTGTCTTCTTTGGTCAGTAATTGCTCAACATAAATTTTTAAATGTGTTATGCGTTTTCTGGATTAATAGAATTTCAGAAAACCATGTGGTGTGTAAACAAATCTTTACATCATATACAGGGCTGCTCAAATTAATGCGCTTTCTAAATTGTTTATTCGGATATCTTCTTTCACCTTAATAAATGATGAAGTTCCTGTTGCGAATTTGCGAGATACAAAGCATTAAACTAAATATCATCAGGAAACTCAGTAGCACGCACTAATCTTTTAATACTGGAGAGAACAAATGGTAAGGAAAGTTTTTCAGCTAACCTATTTCGGCGTAAGAGCAGGGTCAGGCACATCGAGCAGTTTAATCCAATAGTGTAAATCCTGGGTGTATCCATAGCGAAAATGCACTAAAATATTTCTTTGATATTTCCTACATTATCTTAAGATAAAATTATAATTAGCAAATGTTTTATAAACAAAATGCATGGTTTCTTATTAAACTAAACTTATTAACTGGTTAAATATTACTCAGGGGCGTAGCGAGCGGGGGGGCAGGGGGGGCAGCTGCCCCCCAATGTTTGGTAAAAGGATTCAGTCGGCTTATCAGCAGATTTAATTAGTGTCTCTGTAGTATGTCAGTAGGCCAATTAAAAAAAACAATTCGGAAATATTCTGGTTGGCAGGACTTTAAGTCTTCAGAATGCATTTCACTACACCCTTACAATCATATGGCAAAATATAGTCGGTCTGTCGATAGATAGGTTATGAGTAAAAACAGTAATGGTTTCAATAGATCTATCTGGTCAACCGGTATGAAAGTCACGTGTTCTGTCACATTTTCGAATCACATAAATAGTTAGTCGGCCTACCCACTGAAAGAATTCCTTTCCATGTGTGGGTAAGGTATAGTATATGTCCAACATTTCCGGCTCTGCAGACAAGATTTATACATGATAAATTTTTTTCAGTGGGTAGGCCAACTAGCTATTTATGTGATTCGAAAATGTGACAGAACACGTGACTTTCATACCGGTTGACCAGATAGATCTATTGAAACCATTACTGTTTTTACTCATAACCTATCTATCGACAGACCGACTGGAAGTGGTACACTTCGTCGACATATCATTTCGTCGACACCACTTCGTCGACAGGTACACTTCGACGACATATTATTTCGTTGACAGGTACACTTAGTCGACATATTATTTCGTCGACAGGTACACTTAGTCGACATATCATTTCGTCGACAAGTAACACTTAGTCGACATAGCATTTCGTCTACACATTGTATGTAATTTACCTTTCGTCGATAATTTGATTTTGATTTTGATTTGATTTTTGATTTTTATTGTTTAAAATACATTAAAAAAAATATATATAAATTAAAACATATTAAAATTGCAGTAAAAATAAATTTATAATGAGATATTATGTGCAATTCCTCGTAGAAAATCTAAATTAGACAGATTTGTTCTATTTTCCAAGACGTTTTGGATTCTCTGTTCTTTGTTTTTTTCTGCATTTCGTTTTTTCTGTGGCGGTTCACCCCGTATAATATTTTCTATTTCTGATTCAGTTTCCCTTTGTTCCTGATTTTCTATCAAATGATATTTTTGCAATTATGAGCCAAACGGAGGATAAATTTGGGTTGCAAAACAATAATTTTAAATAATTTTCATCAATAACAGAACCATTCAAAATTTAAATGTATTTTTATAAAGAATGTTTGCGATAGTCTCAAAGATAAAAAAAAAAATTGATAATTAATTCAAATAGGAAACAATAATGTAGAGGCTGTTCTCAAATTCAAATTGGATATTTATTGACACATTCCTCATTTCATTCTTATTCGTAAACGCATAAAAATCGCACATCTTAAATAATCGCCCATCTTAAATAACCCATCTAAAATAATTAAAATATTAATCCTATGAAAAAGCAATTAAGAATTAGCTTAAATAATTAATTAATTTGATAAATATTTTATTAGTTATTGATATACCAATTGTTAAATTTATTTGAAACTCCCTATTTTGTTTCATTAGTATGCTTTCATTAAGTGTCGATTCTAAATAAAATTATATTCACAACTAGGGGGCTCTGCCCCCTGCTCGCTACGCTCACCAACCCCCGTTCTGATTTCGCAGCCTCTTAAAACCTGGTAATGTATCCTGTTTTAAAAAGATGATGATGATATCACAAACGGCGGCTATCTTCTGTAATCAGGTTATAATGCTTTTTCTTTTAAATGGGGTATTTTTCGGTTACCATGGCCTTACCCACCTCTGTCGCGTCAGCTTACGGTTGTTTTGGGGATTGATAAGTAAGATCAATTACTAATTTGGAAATATATAATTTGTATATATAGTGTTACGAATATTGTAAATAGTTAGAGTTTGTGCTTAAAAATAATGTAAATAGTTCAATTAAGCTCTATTCATAACCTAATATTAATTTTTGTTGCATTGCAATATCTCAATTTGTTGATTTTTTGCAAGCGAGTAAACGCTATTGGATTTCAATGGGAGTCTATGGAAATTTGGCGAAATACTGGATATAGCGCCAAGTTGGCGCCACTTTTGGCAGCCAAATTTGGCTATATATCGCCAAATTGACGCCAAACTTGGCGACAGACCCGGGTCCCTTCCCCTTGGTAACCCCCCTAATAGCGTCCATCCTATCTAAATTTTCTTCTTTTATGTTAATTCCCCCTAAGAAAAGTCAGAAAGCTCTGACCAATCAGATACGTTTCGCGGTATCTACGCAGATTTTCATTGGTCCATTTCCAAACCATTACTTTTTTTTATATATAGAAGGAAACTTTAATAGCATTTCTCTAATATATAGGGAGCATTTTTTTCCTTGCTGCCAATAAAAGAGAGAAAGGAGTAAATGTCATTTTACCATAATTGAAGTCATATTCTCATTCAAATTGGAAAGAAAACTAAGCAGGATATTTTATTTTCCTTGCGTTCAGTTGGGCAATTATCATTTTATATATTCGTTTCAAATATCCGAATTAGTGATTTTATAAATTCGTTTAATTAAATTTTACAAAAAAATAACAAAATGATATCAATAAATAATAATTACTATTAATTCCTTTCCCACCCTTTCTTTTGCGTTTACATAAATAACGTCATTTGGACGAATTTATTGAAAATATTTTCAGTTTATAAATTAAATTAAATGCTGACAGACGATTGAATCCTGACGATAGAAATGTGATTTTTTTTTCAAATTTTCCTGAAAAACGTAATTTAATCACAATCTTGTCTTCATTATCGATTGAATAAAAAATAAATTCAATTTAAATTTTAAAATGACGAATAAAAAGAAATCAATAATCCCTATCGAGATCCTTTTCGATTTTTTTCCCTTTTTTGTCAGAAACAAAACTGAGTAATTAGTTGCCATCATTACAGAAATGTCATTAAAATTAGAAAAAAATTAATATCTCGAAAACTAATTCCAATTTCAAAATTCTATTACCAGTTTTGACATCCGCGGATTTTTATGGACAATTAATATTAATTTCATCATCAAGCGTTTAATATTTTATTAAAAATAGCCCTGAAACATAATCAGTCGTTTCATAAAATCGTTTCATAAATTCGTTTCATAAAATCGTTTCACAAATTCGTTTCATTAGGATTTTATATATATAGGTAGATAAAATCGTTTCACAAATTCGTTTCATTAGGATTTTATATATATAGGGTAGATTATCTATTTTTGTAGGTTGTTCATGACTGAAATGACTAAACCAGCGCCATCTAGTGATTAATACGTTAATACTGATGTGCAATACATATCAGAAATATATGTCGACGAAATGATATGTCGACGAAGTGTACATGTCGGCGAAATGATATGTCGACGAAGTGTACATGTCGGCGAAATGATATGTCGACGAAGTGTACATGTCGGCGAAATGATATGTCGACGAAGTGTACATGCCGACGAAATGATATGTCGACGAAGTGTACCTGTCGACGAAGTGGTGTCGAAGAAATGATATGTCGACGAAATGATTGTCGACGAACTGACTGCCTAAAAAACTTCTTACTTTTTTTTTTGATAAAATTAAAACTAAATTTATATGCTTGTGCCAACATAACATAATTATACAATTTTCACTGATTTTTCACTTGTTATTATAAAAATTAGAATTGGAGCCTTTATTAATTACTTAATATTTATTGTATACCCTGATTACCGTAATTTCCGGCGTATAATCCGCGGATCAAACAATTATGTTCCGACCCAGAAATTTTATTTTATATATTGGAACATACTAGATCGCTGTAAATATTTTACTTTAATTATTAAATAAAATTTCTGGGTCTAAACATAATTGTTTGATCCGCGGATTATACGCCGGAAATTACGGTACGTGTTAGCGATTATTTTTTTTAAAAATCTAAATCATACGTAACAGGAATTATTTTTTAAATAAAGGATTCAAAAAGTAGAGGATTTCAGGAAAAATTAAATTATTAAAAGTAGTTTTATGGTAAAAAAAAAAAAAAAAAAAACTTGAAGCGATTGCGGAACATTAACACGTTTGCACTTAAAACAATATAAATAGTTCAGCATTTCAGGCCCGTAACTACCCCCGGGGCCCCAAACTGATGGTTAAAAAATTGTTGTATTTTAATATCTAATCTAATTTCCTATAAAATACCCAGCACCTAGCTAAAAGTTAATAATAAAAAAAAATCCATAAAAGTGCTAGAGTAAATGTTTTTGCGTGTCTGTTCAATTACTCCATACGCTTCGCATGCAAAAGCATCTCTAGAGCAGACAGCAGAATGTCGAGTCGAATGTGTCATGTCGCGCCAGGTGCCTGCCGAGTGATGAGTCAAGTGCAGGCTAGGACGTGCAGTGAGCTAGTGCTATTCATGATGAGTCATTCGTTTACTAACTGCTCAGCAATATCGGACTGTCAGAGCAGTTGAGAGTCGCATAGTAGTGATAGTACGATAGTTTATTACTTAACCCCTTCGTGACGAGCGTCTTTTACGGAATTTTTAATCTTTTACCACCGGTTTTTCAAAACAGAAATTTTCGCTTAATTGAATCGCAGAAATGCTGTCATTAAATAAGGCATAGCTTACAATAAAAATTAACTGGTGGGAATAATCGAGGATTCTGAGCATCTTATGCGTCACGTATACGTGTCGCTCGTCCCCAAGGGGTTAATCTTACTTTGTTTGTGTTGAGATAATAGTTTGTATTATGATACAAATTCGGCACCAACCAAGTGGAAATCAAATAAAAGAAAACTGCCCAGTTAAACTGACGGCATTGAGCTCACAGGCTATTCACACTAAATGTAAATTATATTCTTTTTTCAAAGAATTTAACATAAGCCCTCGAAAAATGAAGAAATCGACAATATATTAAGGGGGGGAACCATCCCCCCGTTTCTCCTTCTTATAAATAACCAATGTACCCCTAAAACTAATCAGAGAAGCGCCTTACCACAATGAACCTACTTAAAAAATTTGAAGAAAATCTGATAATTCGGCATGTAAAATCCATTTATCTAAATTAAGGGGGGTTACCCCCCCGTACCCCTTTTATACTTAACCAATGATCCCCCAAAACTAATCAGGGAAGCGCCTTATCACAATGAACCTATTTATAAAATTTGAAGAAAATCGGATAATTCTGCTTGAAAAACCCATTTATCTATCTTAAGGGGGGTTAGTCCCCACCCCCGTTCCCCCTTTATACTTAACCAGTGAACCCCCAAAAGTAATCAGGGAAGTGCCTTACCACAATGAACCCATATAGAAAATTTGAAGAAAATCGGATAACTCTGCATGAAAAATTCATTTATCTAAATTAAGAAGGGGGGATTAGCCCCCCCCCGTTAGCCCCTTTATACTTAACCTATGAACCCCCAAAACTAATCAGGAAAGAACCTTATCACAATGAACCTATATACAAAATTTGAAGAAAATTGGATAATTCTGCATGAAAAAACCATTTATCTAAATTAAGGGGGATTAGCCCCCCGTTCCCCCCCTTTATAGTTAACCAATCAATCCAACAAAACTAATCATGGAAGCGCCTTATCACAAAGAACCTATAAACAAAATTGGAAGAAAATCGAATAACTCTGCATGAAAAATTTATTTATCTAAATTAAGGGGGGGATTACCCCCCCCCCCGTTAGCCCCTTTATACTTAACCTATGAACCTCCAAAACTAATCAGGAAAGAACCTTATCACAATGAACCTATATACAAAATTTGAAGAAAATTGGACAATTCTGCATGAAAAAACCATTTATCTAAATTAACGGGGGTTGGCCCCCCGTCCCCCCACCTTTATAGTTAACCAATCAATCCCCAAAACTAATCAGGGAAGCGCCTTATCACAAGGAACCTATAAACAAAATTGGAAGAAAATCGGATAACTCTGCATGAAAAATTCATTTATCTAAATTAAGAGGGGGGATTAGCCCTCCCCCGTTAGCCCCTTTATACTTAACCTATGAACCCCCAAAACTAATCAGGAAAGAACCTTATCACAATGAACCTATATACAAAATTTGAAGAAAATTGGACAATTCTGCATGAAAAAACCATTTATCTAAATTAAGGGGGGTTAGCCCCCCGTTCCCCCCCTTTAGAGTTAACCAATCAATCCCCAAAACTAATCAGGGAAGCGCCTTATCACAAGGAACCTATAAACAAAATTGGAAGCAAAACGGTTATTTCTGTCAAGAGTTATCGCGTTACGTACGTACATACGTACATACATACATACATACATACATACATACATACAGAACGGGCGGGCACATAAGCTCTCAGGCTTTGATAGCCTGTGAGCTAAAAAGACAGACTCTAAAAAGAAGAAACTTGGAGGCTGCAAAAAGTTCGAAGAAGTTATCAACATGGCTGGACAGTGGAAACCACTCGACAGGGAATGGTGATAAGAAAGGTATGAATGGTTTGCTTTATTCAGTGTGATGTGTAATTCATGTAAAAATAATACAGTCAAACTTGAATAATTCGAACGTGTATAATTCGAAATCGTGGATAATTCAAATCTTTCTGTCGGTCCCTTGACATTCCTATAAAACACAATCAGTGGTGATTAAGCACTCAAGAGGCCCCAGGCGCAATTAAATTTTGAGGCCCCTCCAAATATTTTCAGTACCCCTATAGTGTGCATTTTTTAGTTTTACAATTAGAGTTACTGAAAGTGTAGGTTGTTAATTCCATACGATATTATCTCTAATTGGAATATAAAGTTCAAATTATTTTCTATCGCATGCTAATAAAATATTGAAAGTACTTCCCATTCATTACATTATCATAATTTTTAGAACTAAGAGATCACATTTTTATTTAGCTTTTATTTTGAAAATCACTACGTTCTATTTAATAAACTATCACTTCATTTTATCATTCTAAACAAATGTGTTTTTCACAAATATAACTGTAGGATTTTTTCTTATCAATACATATTCTTTTTTTTTCCAGTAAAGTTCTTGGTAAATCTTTTAAATAATTACTGAGTTACATCAAAGAAACGTTTTAGTAATACAAAATCATATATTTTATTTTTAACTATCAGTTATAATTAATCAGTTAAAATTAATTGTAAAAACTATTAATTAAGAAATAATGCGACAGATTGACTATTTTATATTAGTCGGATTTGAAACATTTTTGAGTCGGCCAATCTTGCCTTTTGCCCCCCCAAAAATTTTCTTTCGCTACGGCCCTGATTACTTTTAATAAGCATTAGATTTATCTTACAAGAATTGAGGAGATTAACATTTTTGCTCCTCGTAAATATTTAGTTTTTACATTTTTGATCCGTTCAGATCAAAAGAGAGATTAAAAGTGAGTTTATTAGTCCTTTTAGAAGAGAAAGAAAAGTTCAGTTTTTGAATGATGCAATTGTCTCTGGTTATTACAGGGGGAGAAAAAACAGTCATGTTGTCAGCCGATGCGCTTTAGGATGATGCAAGACACACCTTCTGTTACGATTCTCGGTTGAAGATCACTGATGTAATATATTTCTTTCTTAAATTGGGTGATTATTTATTGGGGTTTTCCAATATTCCCCCTTAATCGCCCAATGGTGGAAAGTTCTAGAGTTTTAGTTTCAGTCTGTTCCGCAGAAAATCAGGTTTAGGCGCGGGCTTGGTTAGGATATCTGCTATCATCTCTTTACTTGGGCAATAGATTAGTTCTATAGTTCCTGATTCTTTCAGATGTTTTATTACATGATACTTTATGTGATATGCTTGCTTCTACTTGTATGTTTTTCGGATTCTATCATTTTGATGCAAGATGTAATGTCCTCATGTAGTTTGATCGGGAGTTTTTGTGGTAAATTTAAGTCTTCAAGAAGTTTAATGATCCATACTATTTCTTGAGTAGGAAAATGTTGCCGCTAGTTGATTTTCTCGTTTTAACGTCGCCTGCCCAGTCAGCATCAGAGTATGCTTCGAAGATTGGATCTGATTCGGTGCTTAAAATTAAGTTTAAATCTTTTGTTGAGTTCAAGTATCTTATTATTCGTTTTACAGCCTTCCAATATCTTTCGGTGGGACTTTCACATTTCCTGCTTAATATATTAGTGGCTGTGGTAATGTCGGGTCTTGTTATGGTTGCTATGTAAAGTAACCCTCCAATGGCCTTTCTATATTGTGTATTGTTGGGCATTTGTTTGTTGTCGTTTTCAAGACGTAAGTACCCTGTATCCATTGGTGTACTATAGGGTTTGGATTCTTCAAGTTTAAATTTTCTCGCAATTTCCTCAATTTTAGATTTTTGGTTCAGAATAAATCCGTTTTCGATTTTGTCGATTTTAATTCCTAAATAATTGTTTACCTGTCCTAAATCATTTAATGTATATTGTGATTTTAGGCTTAGAATTATTTCTTCGATTTGTTTCTCTTTTCCAGTTATGAGAATGTCATCCACATACACAATTATGTAAACTGTGTTTTCCTCTACTCCGCGGGTGAATAAACAATTATCTGCAGTACTTTGTGTAAAGTTTAACTCTTTTAGTGTTTCGCTTATTTTTGTGTGCCAGGCTCTTGCTGCCTGTTTAAGCCCATAGATGGCTTTTGTCAATTTGCACACTTTATTGCGTTCGTTATAAACAACGTAACCTTCTGGTTGAGCCATATAAATCTCTTCTTCTAGATCGCCGTGTAAGAAAGCTGTCTTTATATCTAAATGTCTTACTTCTAACTTATGATACGCTGCTGCGGTTAGGAATGCTCTGATCGTAGTGTGTGTCACAACTGGGGCAAAGGTTTCGTCATAATTTTCTCCGTACTTTTGTAAAAATCCTTTTGCTACCAATCTGGCTTTATACCGTTTTATTTTTCCCGTTTCGTCGTATTTAGCTTTATAAGTCCATTTGGAACCAATTACTCTTTTTCCTTGCGGTGGACCTACTAGTATCCAAGTTTTATTTTCTTTTAGGGAGTTTATTTCGTCCTGTGTAGCGATTAGCCAGTTTTTCTTTTCTTCCGGATTTTCTATTTCTAATATTTCTTTCCAACTTTTAGGTTCGTTGATCGGTTCATATTTTACGGTGTATGCAAATCTATCAGGTGGCACACCTCTGTTTGTTCTTTGTGATCTACGGGGTTCGAGTGTTTGTTGTTGTTGTTGTTGTTGTTGGGACGCGGTTGGTTCACAAGGAGTGGGTGCGATGCTTATTTCTATGTTACTTGTATCGCTGGTTTTTGGTTGTTCATTTTTGCTTAATATAATTTCGTTTGAATTTAAATTTACATCATTTTTAGCATTTAAGAACTTGTTTTCGACGAATTTGACCGATCGGGAAAGTATTACTCTTCCGTCTTTCATATAAAGTCTGTACGCTTTAGAGCGGTTGTCGTAACCAACGAAGTTCCTTGTTCAGCTCTGCTGTCTAATTTTCAGCGTTTTTTCTTGTGTACGTAAGCGTAAGCTATACAGCCAAAGACTTTTAAATAGTGTAGGTTTGGTTTTCGATTCAACCAAAGCTCGTATGGAGTTTTATCATTTGGTTTAGTTGGAAGCCGGTTTTGTAGATGGTTAGCAGTGCTTATAGCCTCTCCCCATAGCTCATGAGGTAAATTCGCTACCAATAGCATGCTTCTTGTCATGTCTAACAGAGATCTGTTTTTACGCTCCGCAACACCATTCTGGCTCGGTGATTGTGGAACTGTTAATTGGTGTCCAATTCCATTATTTTTAAGATATTGTTCCATTTCTGAGCTTGTATACTCACCTCCGTTATCGGATCTGATTGCGTTCGGCATTCTTCCAAATTTATTGTGTACTGTCGCGACATAGTCTTTTAATTTTTCAAACACTTCGCTCTTTTTAGACATTAAATATATTATACAGAATCTTGAATAATCGTCTATGAATGTTACGACATAGGTTTTTCCGCCTATTGTAAGTGTCTGAATCGGACCACAAACGTCGGAGTGTATTAATTCCAATTTTCTCTTCGCTCTGTATTCGGCCGATTTTGGATATGGGGTCTCGCTGGTTTTTGCTTCTATGCATACTTCACAAATACTTTCGTGTTTACAGTTGTCTAGTTTAATTCCGTTCACTAATTGTTTGAACGTAATTGTTTTAATTGTTTGGTAATTTCGGTGACCCATCCTTCTATGCCACGTTTCTGTGCAATGGGAGTTTTTACATGTGTGTGTAAGATTCGCGCAATTGGTGGTTTTGTTGTACACAAGTTGTATTTCATATAAATTATTTTTTAATATGCCTTCAAGGATTGTTTTATTTTTATAACTTGTGTAGCAATGATTTTTCTCGAAAATAAATTTACAACCATTCTTGGTTGCTTTACTTACGGATAATAGGTTAGATTCTATTTCAGGGACATACAGTACCTCTTTCAGTATAATCTGGCCGTTACTTTTACCATTTTCTATAATTACTTCACCGGAACCGTAAGATTCTAACTTACTTCCATTTGCTACAGTTATTTGAGTTTCTGTCATTTCTTTAAAATTCGTTAACATATCTTTAGAATTTGTTACGTGTGTGGAACTGCCACTGTCGACGACCCATGTATGTTTTTCTGTATTTTCTACTAGAAATGCTATATTTTCTGTTTTAATCTCTTCATGTATTTCACTTTTATGAGTTTCGTGATTGTGAAATTTTAAGTTTTCTTCATTTTTCGCAAAGCATAGTGAAGTAGAATGATTTTTATTTTTATAGCTTTTATTATTTTGTCTGTATGTGTTGGTATTTTTTCCCTTTTGAAACCAACATTGGGAATTTGAATGGTTTCTCATTCGGCAATGCGAACAAAACTTTGTGTCTTTTTTATTATCTTCATTTCCGTATCTTTTTTGAGTTTTAAATGCTTTCGAGGTATTTTCTGAATTTTCTACATTCTCTATTCTACGGGTATATTCGTCGGTCAACTTGCTTCTAATGAAAGCGGGGGTTCATTCTTGTTCGGGTCTTGCCTCAAGGGCGGTGATTGAAGTGTCATATGAGTGGGGCAATGAGCACAATAATAGTGCTGAAATATGGGAATCACTTATGTTTTCCCCGATGGCTGATAGTTTATCCACTAGTTCTAAAATTTTAGTTATATGGACTATCATATTCCCATTTTCGTTTAGTTTAGTGCTATATAGCTTTCTTAATAAGAACAATTTACTGGAGAGGTTTGATCTCTCATGAATTTCTTTAAGCGCGGTCCACGTCTCCCTTGCGCTATTTAAGTGCTTGACGTGCACTATTTGATCATCTTCAATGCTGAGGTTTATTAAGGCTCTGGCCTTTTTGTCCTTCTTAATCCAATCAGCATTGGGTTGTTCTGGGGGATTTTCTGTTGTAACTTCTAGTAATTCCTCTTTTATAAGCATCATCTCTATTTTAAAGCGCCAATTCGAATAATTTTGAGAATTTAATTTCTCATTTAATTGGCTATTGCTAAACGATGCCATTTTTCAAATCTCGATGTTTTTATTTTATTTTATTTTATTTATGTATTTATTTATTGCCTGCCTGCTTTGTTTTAAAAGATTTCATATCAGTCAAATAATCATATTGTTGCGAATTTGCGAGATACAAAGCATTAAACTAAATATCATCAGGAAACTCAGTAGCGCGCTCTAATCTTTTAATACTGGAGAGAACAAATGGTAAGGAAAGTTTTTCAGCTTACCTATTTCGGCGTAAGAGCAGGGTCAGACACATCGAGCAGTTTAATCCAATAGCGTAAATCCTGGGTGTATCCATAGCGAAAATGCAATAAAGTATTTTTTTGATATTTCCTACATGATCTTAAGATAAAATTATAATTAGCAAATGTTTTATAAACAAAATGCATGGTTTCTTATTAAACTAAACTTATTAACTGGTTAAATATTACTTTTAATAAGCATTAGATTTATCTTACAAGAATTGAGGAGATTAACATTTTTGCTCCTCGTAAATATTTAGTTTTTACATTTTTGATCCGTTCAGATCAAGAGGGAGATTAAAAGTGAGTTTATTAGTCCTTTTAGAAGAGAAAGGAAAGTTCAGTTTTTGAATGATGCAATTATCTCTGGTTATTACAATGGGAGAAAAAACAGTCATGTTGTCAGCCGATGCGCTTTAGGATGATGCAAGACACACCTCCTGTTACGATTCTCGGTTGAAGATCACTGATGTAACATATTTCTTTCTTAAATTGGGTGATTATTTATTGGGGTTTTCCAATAGTTTCGTTACAGTAATCTGGAAGTGTTGGAAAGTGTTTCATAATCTACGCGTGACTCATGATTTTTCTTACTTGTTCTTCATGCATTCAATCACCTTAATAGCACCGTGAACTTAAATCGACAGAATGAGAAAGCACCGTAAGCCAAATGCACCTCTTGCTTTCCATATTCCGTTACTTGGCATGGAAATTGAGTCACCATGACGTCACTTGGAAGTGGATATGTCCCATTTCGTGACCAGGCTTATAAATTGGTCACCTTTACTTCACAGTGATTTTACAGTGGAGACATGAAGTCGCCACAAAGTCATAATGTAACGAATTAAAAGTAACATTACTTTGGTCGCCATAAACTATGCTGTCACATCGACTTATTGTGCTTTATTAAATAAAGCAAGTCAGAACACAATGATACCCCCCCCCCTCCCCAACCCCTTGAAAGTACTTATGCCAAAAGTTATTAGCATGATTCAAAATGCACGAAGACGCGTTGAACAAAGACTTTTTAAATTTGGCATTTAATCATCTTCAATAAAAACGAAATGTGCCAAGTCAAGGGTATATACAAATTTCTTCAAACATATTGATTTTTGGTAACTATTGTTTGAATAATTCGTATGATGCTCGATATTGAAAGTTATGTATCACAACACAGTGACATGATAAGTACAGTCATCTCTCACTTATGCGCGTCTCAGTTATACGCGTTTCTCAGTTATGCGCGAATTTCGTAAGGTCCCGCCACAAGAAATAGGAAAATAATGCTGTAGATCTCTCACTTATAAGCGCCACTTTCAATTATCTCTCTCAGTTATACGCGGAAATAACAGCGCAATTCACATTTTTTTTTTCTTTTTTGAATTGATAATTAATTTTCTGCACCTGTCAAGGTCAAAAGACCTTTCCGAAAAATGGGGTGGAGAGGATGTTACAGTTCGGTTTTACCCCCCCCCCTCCTCCTCACAGTTCAAAAGGTTCCTGGTTTTCTTTCTGTTTTTAATTTTATCAAGTCACTTGCGTGTTACATTTCGTCCTTGCGGTAGCATCTAGATTTTTTTTTTTTAATAAAAATGAGCAAAAGTTAACAATTTCGTTCAAAATGGAAATTATAGAAGCAGCAGAAAATGATCCTAGACTGTCAAAAATTAGTTTAGCTCGAAAATTCGATTTGCCAGAATCAACAATCAGAGGGATTTTAAAAAACAAGGACTCAATCAAAAAATGAATAGTGAATATTCTACACAAGCAAAGAAACTATCAAGAATTCAGAATGGAAAATTTGAGATTTTAGAAACCACGTTAATTCAGTGGTGCAGAGAAATGAGAGCTTCTAATTTACCATCATTAGCGGTGAGTTATTTAAAGAAAAGGCACCACTTTGTCATGCAAAATGGGAATCAAAAATTTTTCGGCTTCTTCGAGATGGTTAGAAAAACTTTAAAAAAGACACGGCTTAACAAATCATTGTCTGAGTGGTGAAAGCGCAGCCGTTTCGGATTCAACTGCTAATGAATGGATCGCAGACCTTCCAAATTTAATTCAAAAATTTCATCTTAAGAACATTTTTAACTGGGATGATACTGGTTTATTTTATCGTCTTTTACCAAACAAAACGATGGGGGATTAAGGGAGAAACATGCTATGGTGGCAAACACAGCAAAGAAAGACTGACTGTGCTTTTATGTTGCAATGAGGACGGATCAGAAAAGTTACCGCCAATAGTGATTGGTAAATCCAAGAATCCACAGTGTTTAAAAAATGTCAAGAAATTGCCATGTTCTTATACAAGTAGCACCAAAGCCTGGATGACATCGAAAATTTTTTTAGACTTTTTAAAGGAATTCGATAGGAAGATGGCTAAAAAAAAAGAAAAGTTCTGCTATTTATGGATCAGTGTCCCGACTCTCCTTCAGATCTCACATTTCTGACACATACACGAGTTATATTTTTCCCTGCTAACTGTACTAGCAGACTCCAGCCAGGGCTGTAGCTAGAAGTAAAGATTAGGGGGTGCTCAAGAAAATGTAGGGGGGGCTCATATTATTTTTCTCACTGTGACACATGCACGCACAAACACAGATATATATGATCAAAGTATTATATAGAAAGGTAAATTAGTGCACATTGATATTGTAGGCCCTATGTTTCTTATTAAATTGTTTCTAATAACCTCATATGATGCTAAGAAAAGTGAAGGCTGCAGACAGGGATGTAATGGAGGATATACGGTGGATACAGCGTACCTTCTGGATTATTTGAAGGTATACCATATACCCTCTTCTCAAATACACTATAGCATATGCTTTTTAGAGTATACCCTCTGCCTAAAGCGTATGCCCTTTGGTTTTTTTACAACTACATCACTGGCTGCAGAATGAAAATTTTCAGCGTATAATCATTAGAGATCGATCGAAACAGGTTTTTAAGACCGAAACCAAAAGTGTAAAAAAATATTTAAAAACTGATTAATACATGCATAACTGCATATAATTATTAATTACAAATAATAATAATTACGTTACTAATTAATTTATTAATTATACGTGTATTGAACCACATTTCTAACAAACAAACGTACATATATATGCACCTTTTATGCTCCCATATGTGCAATTTTTTACAAACAGGAGTGTCATTTGGGAAGGTTAGGGCGGGAGGTCAGTTTCCTCCTCAAAGAATGTGATAAGAATGTATGATTCATTATAGGTTAGTTTAAGTAAAGGGCACAAAAGCTAAAATAATTTGTTTAATTTGACTAAAAAAGGAAAATTGGCATTAAGACAACATTTTAAGCCTAGAAATTATTAATTAATAAACTTTATTTTCCATATTCTCGAAGTGAGACGTGTTTAACATTATTTTGTACTTTAGCTAATTTTAAGTATATATGTAAGGATAAAAATGTAACAGTTGTCAATTTTCTTTTAGGATGTGCACAATAAGGTCAATCTTTGCTCACTCACCGCCCCCCCCCAAAAAAAAAGGTTTGCCACTCCCTGCCTCCCTAGGAAAGCATTGAAATGGCTCCGCTGTTGGAAAATTTTAACTCTGGTGCCAAGTTGACTCTCTGTGCCGCTATACAAATCTATTTATTTTCATATAAAATAAAACGCAATTAATTTATCAATAAGACAGAAATTGTTTCCAACTATACGAATTTCAATCTAATAAAAAGATATTTTAAGTATACATACTTCGATATATCTTTTGTAATAAATTTCGTAAATCTTCAGAGTTTTAACAACACCTTCCTCATAAAGCATTCGAAGCAATCTGGAGTTTCAAAGTAAAAATTTCTATCACTGATAAGTTTGCAGCTTTTAAAGATCACGTGATAAGCGTCTTTTAAGTTTAGTCATATATGCATTGCTTGCTTTATAATTTACGCTCGCATCATAAATCAGTCATGATCATGACGGATAATGATAAACAGTGGCGTTCACAGCAATAAACAGTGAAAATTTCCGAAAGAAGAACGAGATCTTGAAATACAGATAATTTCGCTCAATCCAAAATTTTGGCAGCAGTTTCGCCGAAAACGAATATTCGGTAAAACTCCGATTTTGCGCCGAAACCGAAATTTCGGTCGATCTCTAATAATTATACTAGTGAAATATAAGTGATGATGACAATAAGTAAATAAAAAGCTGACAAGTTCACCTGTTTCAAAAGAGTTGCAACCTTTACTTTTTTTTCTGAATATTCCATGCTCTTAAGGATTCTAAAGTTATGTTTTTATATGATAAAAAACATTAGAAAAATCAAGGATGTATTTTGCATTTTAAAATTATTTTTGTGTCTAGTCAAAAGCTAAAACCACTTGTATTTAAATTGGCTATAACTCATTAGAATAACTTTGTTTTATGCTAATTATGAAAAACGCTGCAAAATGAAAAATTTCAGTATATAACTAATGCAAAAGTCAATGTTTGCATCGACAAAAGGTTGCTAATTCTGAATATGTGCAGATAGGATGCGCGCCTATTGAAGTACTTACCTACAGTCTTTAAACAAATACTACAATTTAGTATTTGTGCAAAACTGAAAAAAGCCCCCGAAACTAAGTTGAATTTTTAAACAGTTTCATTTGGATTTTTAAAACAGAATTTCATTTGGTGGCCTTGGCAACTTTCCCAGGGGGGGGCTCAAAAATTTTCAGAGGGTGCTGAGCCCCCCCCCCCCCCCCTGGCACTCCCCTAGCTACGGCCCTAACTCCAGCCCTTAGATCTCGGTATAAAAAGGTCAGTTAAAGCGCAGTATAGGAAAGATTTGGTGCCAAGAATGTTTATATCACTAGAGCAAAAAAATTAATTCAAGGAAATTTGGATTCTGGATGCCATGCATATGTTGGTTTCCTCTTGGAATAACGTAACAGCCACAACAATTTCTAACTGCTTTAGGAAAGCGGATATTTTTCATTCAAATGATGCTGAAGTTATTCCATTACAAGAAAATGAAAACAACAACAATGATTTTAACATAGACGAAGAAGTATGGAATAGAATAAGCCAAGATTCTCTTTCTTTTCAAGATTTCGTCCGTGTTGATGAAAAATTAACATCAACGGCAATAAGAGATATTGAAACTGTTTTTGATATTGTGGCAGGTGAAAAAGAAAGAGAAGATTGTGATAATGATGAAACTAATACTGTAATTGTCCCATCTTATGCTACTGCTTTAGGAGCCCTAGACACTTTGAAACGCTACATACAAAATGCTGATGTAGCTTCAAATACAATGACGCACTTTAATGCATTAGAAAAGGTCGTTGTACAAACGCGGTCTAAGCGAAAACAAGGACTAATTGGCATTTTTTTATGTAAGTATAACATCTTTTATATCAAATGAAATTTTACTTTATTGTATTTTTTTAAACTAAATTTTATAGTGAAAGTGTAAGGATTTTTTTTAGTACACTATACTAATATTACACCTCTTTTCCTTTATAAAATGACATTAATCATAATTCTTATATTTCAATATGTTTTTCTTTCGAATAATGTGTATAATGTGTATAAAGAATTACTGCATACGACATCTTCTCAGTTATGCGCGGCTCTCAGTTATGCGCGATTTTAAATCAGTCCCTTCAAACGCGTATAAGTGAGAGGTGACTGTATTCTCATGATCTTATTGTAGTGAAAATATGCATTTTCTCATAAACCGACAATATGTGTATATATGTGTATTATATATGTTCATGAATAATTTTTGAACGGGTGAACCTATTGTGAATTATGTGCGTGTTGGAAATTCCTCGTACCGCTGGTGATCCCATGTAAATTTTATTACGCAAGAATAGCATGTTATTTAGTTTGCTGCTTGCTTCTTCCCACACCCCTTGCTTTAACCTTCTTAAAATACTCTAATGGTCACACTATATGGAAATGCTATTGAAGCAAACAACATGTTTTTCCTTTCAAAAATAGTTACAGCATTATATAAAGTTTTTTTTTTTTTTTTAACCAGGGACACATACAAAATTCGTATATATCATCATCTGCTATATCCATTATAAAATTCAAATCAGTCGGTAAATTTATTATGTTGCTTAAATAGATCACAATTACGCATTGTATTGAAAAGGGAAATTCAAACATACATAATTATTTTATGGTGACGCCTAAAAATATTTAAATATATATTATCATTTGTAGAATTTAGCGTTTGAATAATTCAACATTTGATATCGTCACTTCTAAAATCACAATGATAACTATCAATATTGTTGTTATGTTAGTAGAAAATAATGGTGAAAGTTCTCAATTTGAATCTCTTTTTTTTTATCTCGTCCGAAGAATTTTTTATATTTTTGGCAAATGAAGGAAGAGAAATCAAAGTCGGTTCTATCTTTTGTTCTTTTTTTAAATTACTTCTTTAATGTCGTCATTTTATAATCTATCGAAAATATCACACACAATGAATGATTGTGATTCTAATTCACTAATTATTATTATTTATTCTAATTTCACTGCGATTCTAAAATCACAATGATACTATGAATATTGTTCTTATGTTAGTAGGAAATAATGATGAAAGATTATGTCATGGTATAGTCGAAGTTCTGAATTTGAATATCTTTTTTTCTCGTCCGAAAGATTTTTTTATATTTTTGGTAAATGAAGGCAGATAATGAAATTCGGTTCTATTTTTTATTCTTTTTAAAATTGCTTCTTTAATGTCGTCATTTTTTAATCTATCGAAAATATCACACACAATGAATGATTGTGATTCTAATTCACTAATTATTATTATTTATTCTAATTTCACTGCGATTCTAAAATCACAATGATACTATAAATATTGTTGTTATGCTAGTAGGAAATAATGGCGAAAGATTATGTCATAGTATAGTCAAAGTTCTGAATTTGAATCTCTTTTTTTCTCGTCCGAAAGTTTTTTTTTATATTTTTGGTAAATGAAGGAAGAGAAATCAAAGTCGGTTCTATCTTTTATTCTTTTTAAAATTACTTCTTTAATGTCTTCATTTTTTAGTTTATCGAAAATTCAACTTTCTTCGTTATTTATTAAATACCTAAAGAATGGCTTATTCTATATATATCTAAAACAAATAATAAAAAATACATATAAATTCAAACATTTCTTGCAATGTGCGACTTTCATTTCTTTCCTTAAGTCAGCTATTTTTGTGCCTAAATCCAGCCTCAAGAATATGTTCTTACAACCTCCCAAACACCCAGAAGTGCCACGTCTGTCAGCGAAAGAAGTGTTGGACATACGTCTTCGTGGAGGAAATCTCGATGACTGAGGTGTTGGTGAGCAGGCAGAGATGATGGATGATCCAAAAAACCAATCAAAACAAAGAGGCCCTGAATATTTTTTGATCCCTGATCTCCCCTCCCTTCCAACAGCTACGAAGGAGCAAATTATTATTGGAAGGCTTTTTGTTCTCAGAATCTTTAATGTTGTTCCAAAAATTTGTAGTTGCGTACCAGCAAGTGAAAAAATTCCACGATGGCATACTTTGCAGTTTTATTCAAGCACAAATATATGAAATTCCTCTTTCAAAAGCACTGCTTTTACGATTTAGTTTTCAAAAAAAATTATTTTTCTTTATTCAAGGCCACCATAGGGGATGTCACCGAATAGATACTTTCCATTTAAAAAACCATTTAAATAAGAAAAACAACAAAGAAAAATTCTTTTAAAATGATCATGAAAATAACATTTTTAACCCCTTGGGGACGAGCGACACGAATACGTGACGCATAAGATGCTCAGAATCCTCGATTATTCCCACCAGTTATTTTTTATTGTAAGATTTTCCTTTTCTAATTACAGCATTTTTGTGATTCAATTAGCTGAAGATTTCTCTTTTGAAAAACCGGTGGTAAGAGATTAAAAATTCTGTAAAGGACGCTCGTCGCGAAGGGGTTAAGCGCAGGCAACCACTGGCGCAATGTATTTCTTAACACGTTGGCTGCCAATTACGAGATAACTCGTAGCAGCATTCTGGCGCTGAATATCCACTACGATTATACTCGTATTTGTCCGCTCAAAGTTCATATTATACTACTGAGCATGGTGTTTGGGGTCAGAACGTGAGTATGCTCCGTGGCAGCCAACGAGTTAAATAATGTATAATTTGGTTTACGCACAATCACGATCGTAATTGATCCTGATATGTGTCAACAAAGACGTAGCCAATGAGGGGAGGGGAGAGATCTCCGGGGGTTGATCCTCCTCCGAAATTTTTGTCAGGATGACTATAAATACGCCACTAAATATTAATCAAGACAATCAAAATTCTATACGATAACCTCTCTTTTTTACTTTGATTCCGTCAGCAGGTTGAAAAGATCAATGCAATTTATAGAAAGTCGTTAAAATTCATACAGTTTTTTGGAAGAAGACTCGGATAATGATAAAAGCGAGATTTCCAGGCTATCAAACAAAATGGCAAAATGTAGATTATCTAACTTGTTGATTATCTAAAACTCTTGAAGAATTCGATGAGGGTCTAATTCCAAATATCTACAAATCGGCAAATATGGAAAACGTAACCATTTTGACGTTTGCTCATATATATATATATATATATATATATATATACTAAAGACACTAAAGTTGATAATCCAGCGAAGTAGAATCAACAACAACACAAACGAAATTATAAATTTCTTTGCAATGAACAATTATAAATTTCTTTGCAAGGAACAATTATAAATTTCTTTGCAATGAACAATTATAAATTTCTTTGCCATGAACAAGGCTCAAATATTCAATTTTCTTTTGTAATAAATATGAGTTATCCGAATTCACAATAACTGACTTTTAACTAATTTTACCTCCTATTAAAGTATTAAAAAACAAATGTAAAATATGATAATAAAAATAAAATTTGGAACCTACAAATTCCCCTCCTAAATAGTTTTCTAGGTTTCTGTATTATTTGCCTTGTCTGTTAAAAGTTTTCACGATTGTAAATATAAGTGCATAATAACTGACGTACATAGCACAACAACCAAAACGCCGCCGCGCTACTTCTCTGTTTATCTCTTATTCTCATTACAAACAAACCATTAAATTGCTTGTTTTTTATCCCAAATCTATCCAAAAACGGCAAAAATTAATAATAAACGAAAATGAAAGTTAATTTTTTATTATATCTTTTATCGGGCCCAATCTTAGTGTCCTTTCCGATTTTCAATCCAAGACAATTCCCATTCATTTCACTCTTGTCCTTTCCCTAGAGTTACAAAAACCCAGCTTTACAGAAAGGTTTATTTTCCAAAAACATGGTTTATTCCCAGAAAATCAGCATTATTTAGAGGAGGGACGGGGGGGGGGGGGAGAGAGAAACAAACAACAACAACAACAACAGGATTGTTTCTAATTTTAAACAATGTTTTTTGTGATCTTTGAAACTGTACATGTGTGTACTGGTTCTCAAAGAAGGTCTCCTTTTTTATTAGTTCTCAAAATAATTCTAAAATATATACTGAACTTATAATTTTATGTGTTAAAATCTTAGCGAAACCTTAACACTTCACATAAAATTAAGTATATATTTTAGAAATAATTTGACAACTAAAATAAAAAAAGAGACACCTTTAAAAACAGTACACACACACAAAAAATAAATAAATAAATGAATACAAATTAAAATATTTATTTCCTGAGGAGATATTTTGAAAATAATAATCCATTCCATGCCTATATGATTAACATTAGCGAGGTGAATTTTAGATATCATTGACCAACAGCCTTAAGGGTCCTCTCCCTTCAAGCGAAAAGACCCACTCGCTAATGTTAATCCTATGGGGCATTATTTTTTTAATATATCGTCTGCATTTCAATACTTTTAAACAATTTTCTTATAACCGGTTCAAAAAAAAAAAAAAAAAAAACACAAAGAAAATCGAAAAAGTAATCAACGGTGGAAATAGAAATTGATCTCAGCCATCCAATGCAAAAAAAAATCATTTAAAAATATTGAAATGCAGACTATATATTAGAAAAATAATGCCCCGTAGGATTAAAATTATCGAGCCGGTCTTTTCGCGTGAGGGGAGAGGACCCTTAACAATCTGGGCAATGGAAGCCAAATATTTGAAGTGAAGGAAAGTACACAATTTCTTTCTAACATATCATTTGTAGCGATTTTTGTTTGAATAATTCGATGGCTGGGGTGTTGGTGAGCAGACACAGATGATGGATGGTTAAAAAAAGAGAAAAAATATATCAAAATAACGAGGCCCTGAATACTTTTTTTTAGCCTTAATCTCCCTCCTCGCAAAAGCTATGAGGAACAAATTATTATTCGAAGCCTTGTTGTTCTCAGAAGCTGGAAAGTAGTTCCAAAGAAATTGCAATGACGTACCAGAAAGTGAACACATTTCAAGATCTGATACTTACAAATGTTCAAAATTCTTTGTCCTTCTTCTTTCTTCTTTCTTCATTGCTTTTAAAATTTATTCTTTCAAAAAAAAAAAAATCTCTATTCAACGACATTATTTGTATGTATTTTTTATGTCATTATCATACCAACAGAGATGGATATTTTACATTTTCAAAAACATTCATTTTAAAATTATTTAGATGCGAAAAACAAAGTAAAAAATTTTAAAAATGGTTATGAAAGTACCAATTACTCACAACCACTAACGCAATGCAATTTTAAAATCGTGTATTATTTGATTATCGTACAACCAAGCTCACGAAATCGGCAATGGTTTTTCGCGATGGCAAATGCAAGTTTACATAAAAAGTTATGCACACGTCACAACAGCAAAATGCTTCGTTGCTTCACTGTTTATCCATTGTTATTACAAACCATTAATATGCTACTTATTTAATTTTTTAACCAAAGAAATGAAAAAAAAATGATTCCGTTCTTTATTCTAATTTTCATCGGAAAGATTACCAAATCTAGTTCCCTTTCTGAGTATTCGTCCGGGACAAACACCTCATTCGTCTCACCCTTCACCATAGAGTTGCAAAACATCAAGTTTATTGAAACGTGTATTCCTCAAAAGTCCTCTTTATTTAAAAAAATCCAAGATTATTAAAAAAATTAAAATAATAAAAAATAAATTAAAATTAAAAAATAAACAGGATTATTATCAAACTTAAACAAGGTTTTTTTCGGTCTTTGCAACTGTATCTGGTCCTACTCACACGGAAAGTGTTCGATAGTATAAGTACCAATTCGACGCTTAACTCTTTGTAGGGACGCAGAGCCAGACTATTGTCCCCTGTAGGTACTCGAACTCGGGCCCGTAAGTAAGGTACTAAAAAAATAAACTTCTTGAATTCTTAATTTTTTTTAATTAATGCTTATTTGATTACAATTTAAACATTAACATATAGAAAAATGTAAAGGATCAAAAACTTCGTGGACGTATATTCCAAGTTTTGACTACTACGTAGCCCTGTGAAATTGGGGGCAACTTACCTTTCACCAGTTAGCACAGAAGCTGATAATTTATTAGTAGATGGATTTTTCTTAATTGCTTTTTCTTTAGGTTGTATCTATTGAATTTAGATTTTAATTTTTTCCGGGGTATCTTCCGGGATCGTGTCTACTACTGTTCTGCTCGAGGCTAACGAAACAGACAGGCTACCGCGGTGCATTCCACTTATCTTTTTTTGCAGACCGCTAGAGTGACGTGATGCTCTTTTCGTACACCTGCATTGGTGCATTCGAGCATCACGTGACTCCCGCGGTCTGTAAAAAAAGATATGCGTAAAGCACCGCGGTAGCCTTTCTTTTTCGTTAGCCTCGGTTCTGCTTAGTGTTAAGAGGCTCTCGACGGCCGTGCGTAAGACTGCGCGCTGCGTGTCGCGAGAAGCGGCGGTAGTATTAATTCGTAATATTAACAGGCATGCATTGTGTACACGGCTCAAGTTCCGGTTTTTAATTTCCTTACTTTGTTATTTTTACTTTAAGAAATTTTCTAAAAAACGACGTTGGAGTTTATTTCTTCACTATTTTATTTTTTTTTTTTTTAAACAGAACCAGAGGCGGGTTTTTTTAAGAAGACGGGTCCCGGTAATTATTTCAGGCCTGATCATGTGGCAATAGAAGAAAAGTATGCCAAATTAAAAAAAATACACAAGTTTTCCTAACACACTAGCATTTATGGCGATTGTTGCTTGAATAATTCGATGACTATGGTATGTTGGTGAGCAGGCATATTTGATGGATGATTCAAAAAACAATCAAAAACAAAAAAGCCCTGATTATTTCTTATTCTTAATCGCCTCACCCTAACAACTATGAGGAACAAATTATTAAAGGAAAATGTTTTTTGTTCTGAAAAGCTGGAGAGTTTGTAGATGCATTTATTTATTTTTTTCTTAAAAATTACTTATTGCAGTTCAAGTTATTAAAATGCTACTTTTATCATGATGAATCAGAAACAAAAATCTTTTTTTTTTTTTTTTTTCTAAGCATTAGAATGCTATTTTAAAAGACGATTTGTCATATTTACAGATGTATGTCTGGCATTAACGGTGACGACCTGTTGACGCCAATCGGCAATACGAGTTGCTTTAATTGGGTGGTTTAATTGGATTGCTTTAATTTAAATGGTTGCTTTAATTGCATACTTGGGGCTCTCTTTTCGGAGCCCGGGCCCAACCGAGCCCGAGGATTTTGAATCCGAGCCCGCCCGAGCCAGAAAGATTTTGTGTCATCAGATTCCGAGCCTGCCCGAGTCCGATACAGAAAGTATAAAAGATAATAAAAATATTTAAAAGTTGTTCTAAAAATAATGTTTTATTTTTAAACATCTTTATATGAAAATGACTGTTAATCCCAAGAGTATAATAAACTTTTTGGAAATTTACATTGAATCTTATCGAAAGGGTATCAAATAAAAATATACTTCCTTAAAAGGTTTCTCATATTCTTTCCCCCAACAAGCAAATCTGAGGGAATAAATGCATGATATTTGCAGAAATTACTGTGTATATGGTGGAGAACCGAACAACGTTTTTCTATTCCCTATAAAAGGTGTACATCTTAAATTATAGTAGATTCCTTCCTTAAAACAATCTTTCCTGACTCTTGCGTCGCTGAAAATAAGATTAAATTAAAAATGCCATAATTGACATAGTTATCTTTGAAGGACCCGATGTTTTTATAGGAAAAGAGGGAACACTGCTCGATCGCTTTCTATCGGAATAACAATACATGCTAATTATATCTACTTACGAATGAAAGTGACTTCGAGAATATGCAGAGCAGAGTCACAGACTGAGCAGAATTCGTGATGAAAAATCGATATAAGAATCGCTAACGTTATTTTCATATGAGGAGCGATTATGACTTACAAGCAATAAAAGGCTAAAAATTTGAAAACCTTAAGCTAATGCAGGTGGACTAAAAACAAAAGAAAATATTCATTTCGCATTAGATCTCAAAATAAATAGGCATTCCAATTAAAGCAACTCATACTGCCGATTAGCGTCAATAAGTCGTCGCCGTCAATACCAGATATAAATCTGTAAATATGACAAATTGTCTTTTAAAATAGCATTCTAATGCTAGAAAAGAAAAACAAGATTTCTGTTTCCGATTCATTATGATAAAAATAGTATTTAAATAACTTGAACTGCAATAAGTAATTTTTAAGAAAAAATAAATTAAAAAATATTTTATTTTTTCTATACGAGAACAAATAAAATTGTCAGTTTCAGAAAGAATGAGCCCGATCCCGTCGATCCCGAAGACTGGTATAAAAATAGAGCCCGAGAACGTGTCAGCCCCAGGCTGAGCCTGTCTTATCTCTAATGCATACTAGTAAGTGGGAAAATTTTACAGCCCGCTACTTCGGAGCTTTATCCCAGCACAATATATCAAGTTTCTCTTTCAAAAACATTCAGTACTAAATTTTTCTTGCTTTCTTATCCGAGGAAGAAAATTTTCGTACAAAAAGAAAAAAAAAAGAAAAGAAAAGAAAAAAAGGGTGAAATTTTGAAACTACAACTTGTAATAGTAAAGAGTTCTACAAAAGAAGAGAAATAGTATATATCAACAAGAAATAAATAGTAAAATAATTAAAAATTTAAAATTAGTTTGTACATAATAAAACTCAGAAAGATTGATAAGCCAAATGTACAAAGAATTGAAATAAATTATTTCATCTGCATAAGAACTATTACAATATAGTATTTAATAAACACAATGTATTAGCATTTTTTTACAGCAGTATTTATAAAGGAATTTGAATAAAAAATATGTTTTAAAATTTTAAAGATACATAAATAAAAATAAATGAAAAATGGAAACATGATAGGTGTAGATAAATCTGTTAAAGAGTTTTTTCCCCTTTAGAAGATAGGGTGTTGTTCTGATGATTACACATCTAACAAATAAAAAAATTCAGAACCTATCGTCGTGTTTATTTTATATGGACCTATTAAGCCCAGTAGGCTTAATGGGCCGGCCACAAAGCGAGGCCACAAAGGGAGGATCTAGGGCCGATGTTCGCGGGTTCAAAACCAGTGTGGTCTAGGCGAGTGACTGTGCACGATTTTCAGGCTATTCTTTTTACGAGAACTTATGATTTGGGTCACTTTCCTTTCAAAAGCTCTCCCTGAAGACATCCATCCTATATCACTATAGCCAAATCTGGCCAATACTTAAGGCTTTTCTCAAATACAAAGCAGCTACTTTTTGACATATTTCTTAATTTTTGTTCAGAAACGCATGGAATTGGCAGGTGTTCTTATACAGAAGCGATGTAATTGAATGGTCATTTTTTAGTAAAAGCGGAGAATCTTTCAGAAAATACTGTTAAAGTTGCTGTTTTCAACCGAATTTCTGAACGCTACAGAGCGAAAAAGGAGAAAAACCTGTTGTCAAGTGTCATATAACTCGATAAGTAATTCATTTATCAAAAAATGGAAAACATTATTCCATTAAAATTTCTCAACGAGGATTTTTTTTTCTTTTTTTAACAAAATCCCTTTCTTCCTCTTAGTTTTATTTCCTTACAACTTTTTTACTAATGGTTTTCTATTTGACTTTCTGAAAAAAACATATGTAATGAATGGAGTGAAATTTTGAATGTAAGTTTGAATAAGAATGAAACATCCAAATATAAATATAGTTGGCACAGAAAATTACAAATAAATAATAATAATCAGAAGAAGAAGATGAAATAAAAAATTTTATCAAAAAACTGTATTAAGTAATAAATGAAGATTTGAATACATGAGTTTAATTATAAATTAAATAAAGAAACATTGACCTAATTAATAAAGAAAATATATAAAAAAATGAAAATAATTATTAGAATTTATATGTATACGAACTAATACAATAATCTAATAGTATTTATTAAGTATTGTATGTCAGTACTACGTTTACAACAGTATTTTCGAAGGAACTGCGGAATTTTTTTTAGTATGAGTGTCGGTATTTGAGCATAAATGAAACAAGGAAAAAAAATGTGGTAAAGATAATTGTAGAAATAAAGATATTATTTGGGGGGAAAGGGGTACTAGAGAAAATAGGATGTTATTGTCAGACAGAAAAAAAAAAAGTCCCGGTACTAGACTGTAAAAAATTTTGGTCAAAAATTACGGTACATATACTGGCAACTTTGTGACCAGTATCTATACCGTAACTTAACTGGACGGTATATGTACCGTAAAATATTTAAAGTATATGTACCGTAAAATATTTAAAGTATACACTGTTAAAAAATTTCGTTTATTGACAGGTTGTCTTCCGTGAATTTTGATCAGAAAGTTTCCGTTTTGTTAGAAAAATGGAATCTATCCCGTATATCTTCAGAAAATTTCCTCATTTTTCCTGAAAACAACGGAACGGACGGAGAAAAAAGCAGCCAACGGAGATATTCCGTTATTTGCTGCATGTTTATTTTCAATGTTTCAAAAACTGACATGTTGCTGCACAGAAAAACTAAAAATTCAATAAATTAAAATTTCAAGTTTATTTAAAACAACAAGAAGAAAATAGTGCTTTCGAATTTAAAAAAGCAAACATTAAATTTTTCTATTCTTTTAATATTATTTGCAATTCATTTTTTAAAGTTATAAAAAAGTATTCGCACTTAAAATATATTCTAAACAAACAGATTAATATATATATATATATATGAAATAGCTAAGTTAAGTGAAAAAAAATCGATTCTATTTAAAAAAGCAACAAACAAAAGTAATGCTTTCGAATTAAACTCATTCCTTTAAAATTATTCGCAATTTATTTTTTAAAGTTATAAAAAACACTCACACTGAAAATATATTCTAAACGAACACACTTAAAAAATACATAATAGTTGACTAAAAATCGATTTTCGCAAAAAAGCAAAAAAAATTATCGAATTTAATTCAAAATATAATATTTATATTTTACATCTAACAATCAAATTAAGAATATATATAATTGATGTTTTTATCCTCTATTAATACTATAGTTTTCAACCATCATCTCTCATTACGAAATATCCCCGCAATTAGCTTCAAAATTACCAGTTTTCTAAACCCCAAATTGTTTATGTCCCAAGCTGCAATTTGAAGACATCCCGTATAATCTTTTCCTACTCTCACTCTAGCAAGGACCCGCTGGTCTTGCGGTAAAGCACTCAGCTCAAGCCGCTAACGTCCCCAGTTCAAAACTCAGGTATGGCAGAAAATGTTCTTCCATTATATCAAATATTAAATTAAATACTCCCGTAATAATCAATAGATGGCAGCACAAATAGAGATGACATTTTTTAAAACCGAGTTTATTTACAAAAATAAATAAATAAATAAAAATAAAATAAAATAAAAATAAATAAAAATAAAATAATAAATAAAAAATGAAAATGAAAAATTAATAAAAAAAAAAAAAAATTACCCTTATTTTATCTTTCAAAACGAAAAATGTACTAACGGAACGGAAAAAGTCCGGCAACTTTGCTGCCAGTAGTTTTACCGTGAATTGACGGATTTATTTTTAACAGTGTATATACCGTAAAATATTTAAAGTATATGTACCGGCTGCACTCCCCCCTCTCCTCAGGCCTGCACTCATTACGTAACAAGCGCAAGAGCATTACTTCAGGGGTTGCCGTACTCCGAGGCGGGGCTACCAGCTTTTTCCTTACTGAAAAATAATTATTTTACGATATAAATAGCGATTTTTTTACTGAAAAACAATCACTTTACGGTATAAATACCGTTTATAATCGAAATGTCACATATACGGTTTGTTTACGCTTAATATACCTTAGAAGTATGGCACTCTTACCGTAAAGAGTGAAAACGGTACATTACAACGGTACAACGTTAATTTATGGTACATCTACTGAAATTTTACGAATTTTTTTTACTGTGTATTTTATCATCAAATTGTCTCAGAGAGATGCGAGAGATACCATTCAATAGGGAACTGTGTCTTCTTTGTGAATATGAATGCAGTTTTTCAAATACAAGTCGTCTACATAAGAAATCTAGTTTTTTCAAATTAAAAGTCTTCAAATATGGTATCAAAAGAGAGTGTTATAATTTGAAAAATCAAAGTTGGTACATTTTCTAATATGTAGACGACCTCTATTTCAAAACTTGCATTCATATTCGGAAAGAAGATACAATTTCCAGTTCAATGGTACAAAGCAAGTATAGCTCTGCGACTATTTGGTGATAAAATAGTATGGGGATTCCTATCTTTTTTTGACCAACTATGCATCTAACTAACAAATATAAGATTTCAGAATCTGCCGTTACTTAAAAATTTATTCCCGTACAAGAATTTTACCAATGGTATTTTATTTGGTCTTACAACATACAATGAACACATGCATTTATTTTCAAAATAAAATTAATACCTTAAACCCGAAATTAAATAATAATTAGATTCAGCAGATGAGACATCTGTTATTGAATACATTTATAATTATCATATCTAATTTAATATCGTTCCAATTAATTTAATTCTATAGAAAGCCTTTTTTCAAATTCTAATTAGATATTTTGAGGAAGTAGCAATGTAGCATTATCTTACAAATAGTTTTGTCAGAAAATAGGGCAAATACATAAATTAAAATAGTTCATTGGAAATTGATATAATAATTTTTAACTTAAATGTTTCAACGAGCGCATGTGAAAAATAAAGAAAGATTTTTAAAAAGTGAAAGTTGAAAATTGATAACTAAAGCTTTTCCATTCTTGATTAAAAATATATTATATTACTTATTTTAAATGAAATGGAATTATTCCTATCGTTATATGAAATATTCTCTAAGGAATTCAATGAAACCAATTAAGTTATTTCAGAATGGGCTTTGACCTTTTGTTGCATATCGAGGCATGTAAAAAAGTAAGAAATATTAAAAAATGCACAGAATAAGTTGAAAATTATTATAATATAGCTTTTCATTGCTTGATTATAAGTATTTGTATTACTTGTTTTAAATGTAATGAAATTATGCTTATCGTTATGAGATATGTTTTAAGGAATTCATTGAAATCAATTAAATTCTCTCAGAATGGGCTTTGAACTTTTATTGTATGTCGTTATTGCATGGGAGATTAATATTTTAAAATTATGAAAGAAATAATGACCCATAAAACTTGCAGCGAATGAATAAAAACTTACAATTGATACTTTAATAAAATTCCCTGATTACGAAAAATTTTACATATTTTCTAAATAATCTGTACTATATCTATAATTTATCTGATTAAATTTATTTTGAAAGTTATTTGTAGTTTACAAGAATTATAAAAAAATAATAAGTTTGCATTACATTTGGAGTTTTTTCCCATTTAATCAGGAACGACATTTACAATAATATTATTATTTTAATTCTGTATAAAATTAACTTCACACTGATATATTACAGTAGAACCTGTAAAAATGAAACTTGTATGTACTAGAAACTTGCTTTAAACGGAAAATCCCATGGTCATGGTGAAAAGAATACGATGTGATTACAAGAGAAGGTGTACCTACTAAAATTCTCTAAGACAAAATATTTGCCATACTTATTTTTAGCAGGTTTTGCTTTATTTATAAACTTAAGCTTTAAATTAATTTTTAAAATATGATTAGATACACATAATACATGTTTTCATAAAATGTTGCATAGTTTTTATACTAAACTGTATCTAGTCAATTTAATTGTAACTATTTACTTGTAAAACGAATCACTTTACTCGGGAATATGAGCTAGGAAATAATTTAAACAAAGATTTTCATGCTCGACAAACAAATATTTGTGAAAAAAGACTAATTCTTGAAAGTAATAAAATAAATTAATTTTGTGAACCAGTGATGCAATAAAAATGAAAATAACATAAATTGAAAAAAAAAATGAAAATGACATATCTTATGACATGAATGAATGATTTATTTGTTATAAAGTTATACGTATTCGTATAAAAAGAGACCTATTATTTCATAAATGTAATCGATATTAACTCCTATACTTTATTTTACTAAAATTACAAGTATATTTACAAGCAACTTACGAGGTATCATTCGAAGGGATTTTCAACCGGCTTTTGACATATTACACTCACATTTCCTTAAAATATGTTTTTTATTAAGAATTGCACTTAATTAAAAAATAAATTAGCGTTGTTTTCATAAATGAAATGAAAAGTTTTTCTCAAATCAATGCTGCCGCAGAAATAAAATACCGTATTGTATCGTGCTCAACAATGATTATAAAATAATAAATAGTACAAAAAAGATAAAATGGGACGTCTCCGCACGAGTTTATTTTATATTTATGATTAAAAAGCAAAATTTAAATGCATGTTTAATTATTGAACTAAAATAATCTTTATTATTAATTAACAAAGGTACCATACTTATTTTTGAAAATAATTTTTTTCTCAACTTTGATGATTCCCATTCCCTCTTACACCCATCTAAAAAAATTACATGACTCATCAGGAAAAACTATTGGACTCTCGAAAACTTCTCTCTAATTTTCTCCTAATGAAGCAATTTAGCTTCTTTCTTTTTCGAAAACCTTTTGTCAAAATTCTGACAGCAATGATTTGGGGCATGACCTCAAAACGATGGGGGGAAAATTCAGGTTCACATGTTACATTCCCTTCCTCCCACAGAGTTATTAACTCAATTATTTTCTATCCGCATTTTGCCTGAGTTATATGATGGAAAAAAGTTTTTAAAAAAAAAATAAGTTTCTCTCCCAATTTTCAACTGTCTGGTAATGCTTAGGGTAGATGTCAAGTCTTGAGTAGTATTTTTTGAAGCATAACCCGTATTCTAACAGTACGAGACGAGAACTTTAAATCCTAATGACAGCTGAAGCATGTTTCCCGCATCAAAAAGTTGGTGGATCAAACAGCATTTTAAATCTCTATCATCGATTCCTGTTCTTTGGCTGAATTGTTTTCATACAGAAACACGATTTATTTTTTTATTGTTGTTCTAACTCTGTGAATGTGTATTGTGCTCATTTAATTGAGCATCGTAAAGATTAAATACACTGAATACTGATACCATAATCACAAACTTAAATTTAAAAAAAACGAGTAACAAAAAAAAAAAAAAGAAATAAGTCAGTTCCTACTTTTTAATCATAAATATATAAAATAAACCCGTGCAGCATTAATGTCCCACGTTATCTTTATTGAACATTATTTTATAATCATCGTTGCGGTATTATATTTCTGTGGCATCACTAATTTGAGATAAATATTCCATTTCATTTATGAAAACAATGGGAGGAATTTTTTTCTCCCATTTAAAACTAAAATTAATTAATTAAATTTAATTAATGAATTAATATTTGAAAAAACTGTATTAACATAAAGTGTCATCCACTACAAGTTTTAAAAAAAGTTATTTGAACTTGAGTGGATGAATAGAAAATATTTTATTAACGATTGAAAATTTGAACAAGATATATATATAGAGAGAGTGTGAGCTGAAAATGACATATTTTGTGACATGAATGAATGATTTATTTGTTATAAAATTATACGTATTCCTATAAAAAGAAACCCATTATTTCATAAGTAATCGATATTAACTCGTATACTTTATTTTACTAAAATTACAAGTATATTTACAAGCAACTTACAAGTATTTATCAACTATATCTAAAATAAAACAAGTCGGTAATGCCAATCCCAAAACTTTCTTCTATCTCATACATGTTAAGGATTCAAAATTCGCTATCACACCGACAAAAAAAATAATATTTTCGTCATTCTGTTGTACGTCAGCTGCTTGTGAATCGTTGGGTTATCTGCATGCGAGCAGCCGATGTATTATACTAAACTACGAAAATTCCTTCTGGCCTGTACCGATGGGAAAAGATAGCCTCCTTATTGCTTGGTTTTGAGATTTTAACTAATTCTACTAAAAATACACGAAGCTGAAATGCGCGGAACCCCATTACAGAAGAGTCATTCCCAGTTCTCGTCAATATTGAATTTGAATGAGAATATTGGCTAATTAGACAGACATAAGCCAAGCCGAGTTTTGGCTTCATATATGGCAACGTATTTTTATCGCCAAATTTGGTGATATTTCACCATTTGTCGCCAGGCTTGGCGAGAATTTGACGTTGGCGAATGTAAATATGTAGTGTTAAGCATGTAAGTGTTGAAACGATAATTACAACAATGAAACAAAATTTGACGAAACCATTTTCACTAAAACTCACAAATTAAACCCGTTTATGGAGGAATCCTGCTGTGTTGTTTCAAAATGTCAGCCACACTATAATTTAAAACTGCTATATCTCAGCCATTTTTTAAGATGAGGCAAAACAAGAAATGATCTGGAATCCTTGGATCAAGGCCGAACATTTAATGCAAAAAAAAAAAATTAGGATTTCTAATTTTTTTTACACTTTGTTTATTTTGAAATATTTAAATGGCTATCACAGCGCCCCCTCCAGGAGCAGTATCCCCAAATTAAACTGGGACCTGCATGCCATAGTCAAAAACGTATACAAAAAAAAATGATTCAATTATCTGCATAGTTTTTACGCTTTTCGATGATACAATAGTAAAAATGGAACATAAATCATAATCACAACACCCCCTTTCGTCGAAATATCCCCAAATTCAAGTGGGACCTGCTGGCCATAGCCAAAAACATAGCCAAAAATTGGTTCAATTTGAAGCATAACTTCATACACTTTTCGATGATACAATGAGGACAGACAGACATTTTGTAAAAACATGTTTTTGTGGAATATCTGACCCCTAAAACGTATAAATTCGTCGAAAATAATTTCGATTACAATACTTTCTTCTATTATAGATAGAAAGTAAAAAACGTACGAAGTAAACGTAAAAAACGTACGAAACATAGAAAGTATAAAAAGGGGAACATATAATGATATAGTGGCAAAACAATTGAAAGTTAATATTACAGGAGATAAATATATAAAACTCTGTTCAATTTTATTCCAAGAACTAACATAGTATATATTATTTCTGTTGTCAATATCGGCGTTTTCTAAGCATTTACGAAACGCATAACAATGACTGGGGTATCATTCGAAAGGATTCTGAACCGCTACAGTATAATGTTCGTTAAAATATGTTTTTTAAGAATTGCACTTAATTAAAATTAAATCAGAATTGTTTTCATAAATGAAATGAAATGATTTTCTCAAAACAATGTAGCCACAAAAATAAAATACCGTATTATTTCGTGCTCAACAATGATTATAAAATAATAAATAGTACAAAAAAGATAAAGTGAGACGTCTCTGCACGGGTTTATTTTATATTTATGATTAAAAAGCAAAATTTAAATTAAAATATTTAGAAGAAAAAGACATCATCGATCGATCGGAGAAGTGATATTTCTTTTGGAGCGTAAAATGTACGCTTCGTTATATTAAATAAAATTGTATTTTATACGTATTCAATTTATTTTTCTTTGTCCCGTATTTTTTCCGAAGCGAATGACGTCATTCTCTTATGCAGTTAAAATCCGATTGTACTTTTATCCCTCATGCCTGCCTTTTGCTATTTTCGATCAGTTCTAACTGTAACTTTGATCAAATAAATGAGATGATATTCGGGCTTGACCAATGTTGTCTGCAGATATTTTTATCCGTAATTTTCGTTTAGAAGTTTAATCCTGCATCTAATTTTTTTCAGGTATTGCTGAAAAATATTAGACTGCAGTGCGAAATCCTTCACTGCAAAAAAAAAAAAAGTGTTGATATTACAGTATAATACTGGCATGCGCGGCAGTGTATTACCGCTTATTTTACTGTTTATTACTGTTAATCTTACGGTATAATACTGGCAGCTGGGATGTCAGTATTATACTGTAATATCAACACTTTTTTTTTTTTTTTTTTTTTTTTTTTTTTGCAGTGTAGCACGGGTCTATTGGTCATAAATATTATTTCTGATGTCAACATCCCTTTTCTATGCCCATTACAAAAGTCACAATGAGGAATAAGGTATCATACGAAATATTTTTAAACAGGCTTTTGCTATAGTACACTCACATTTCGTTAAAATACATTGTTTGGTTCAAAATTACAGTTAATTAAAAATGAATGGAAAAACACATCAGCAAATACCATTAAAGATTGTAGTGCGAAAGCCTAGCATAGGTCTGCTGCCATAAAATAAAATATTAGTACCATGAACCGGAGTGACTTTGTCCAACCTCAAAGATAAAGGTTAAACGTAATAATTGTTTTAAAAAAATACAAAATAACTAATAAGTAATGCAGAATTCTGACAGAGGGCTGAAGTAACTTAAACATAAATTATTAAATTCAGTATTTTATAAATTAAGTTTAGCATCTCTTCCGTTGTTGTTTTGTTTACTTTATCGTGCATGTTTTTACAGGGGGGGGGGGACTTTTGATTGGAAAAGTTATTTATACATATGTGTCCAGAAATTAAGGGGCATTGACTAATTTCAGACGTTTCGTCGAATATCTTACTGAAACTCGTGATGAAATGCCCGGAATGCCCTTGACCTTTGAGGATGTATAGAACATGTTTGACTTCATGTTTTTCAGTTAAGATTTTGTCTCGAGGACAATTAAGGGGAGGGGGGGGGAGGGCAATAATAATTTTAATAATAAAATAATATTTTCGATAACCTATGTAACAAAAAATGCTAAAAATGGTCTGTCACTGTAGCAAAGGGCTATGTAGGTCCTGTTCAACATTTGTGTACATTTGTGTAAGCATAGCACGTATATTCGTGAAGATGTTAACGTTTCTGTGAAAAATTCAAAAGGTTTTTTTTAAATAGCATGCAGAGTTTTCAGTCGAATTTAACACCACTTTCCGAAAACTTGAAAAAAAATATAGAAATAGTATACAGCAATTAAAATATTAACATGTTGAATATTTGATGATATATGGGTATTTGTATGAGATAAATTTTAACTTAGGAAATCCCATATAATCCTATGGGATGTTTTCCTCATTTTTTCTTGCCAAGGTCTAGATTTATTATCAATATTCTATCAATAATTTTTATTTTTAAACAATTTAAACAATGCTATAATACACTGGTGTCCAGAAATTAAGGAGCAGTGACCAATTTCAGACATTTCGTCGAATATCTTACTGAAACTCGGAACGCCCAGAACATGTTTCACTTCATGTTTTTGAGTGAAGATTTTGTCGCGAGGACAATTAGGGGGGGGGGGGGGGAATAATAGTTTTAAAAATAAAATAATATTTTCGATCACCCAAGTAACAGAAAATGGTGAAAATGGTCTGTTACTGTAGCAAATGACTATGCAGGTCCTGTTCAACATTTATTTGCATTTGTGTAAGCATAGCACGTATATTCGTGAAGATGTTAACGTTTCTGTGAAAACTTCAAAAGGTTTGTTTTTTTTATAGCATGCAAATTTTTCATCCGATTTTAACACCGCTTTCCAAAAACTTGACAAAAAATTGTAGAAATAGTATACTGTGATTAAAATATTAATATATTGAATATTTGATGAGATATAGGTATTTTTATGAAATGCATTTTAACTGCGCATGCGCGAACCACAGCAAAGATTTTTTGTCATGATTTGATAGTCAATACTAATGGGGAACTCATATAAAAAGACCAGTGAAATATCGTGAAAACTCCAAAAGTTACAGCAATAATTAATAAATTGAAAAATAAGTCCCATAGGATTATATGGGATTAATAATAAATAAAAACTCCAAATGTTATAGCAATAATTAATAAATTGAAAAATATGTCCCATAGGATTATATGGGATTAATAATAAATAAAAACTCCAAAAGTTACAGCAATAATTAATAAATTGAAAAATAAGTCCCATAGGATTATATGGGATTAATAATAATTAAAAACTCCAAAAGTTACAGCAATAATTAATAAATTGAAAAATAAGTCCCATAGGATTATATGGGATTAATAATAAATAAAAACTCCAAAAGTTACAGCAATAATTAATAAATTGAAAAATAAGTCCCATAGGATTATATGGGATTAAATAATATAAAAATGCATTTTTATAACAAGCAAAAAAAACATTTTTAATTCTTTTGTTAAAAGTTACCGCTTCTCTTTTCCTTTTATTCTAAAATCAAGTCTCATTTATTAACAGATTAATGCTTTATCCTTTTTGCAGGCAGATGCAATTTATTCTATGTTTCTGGCCGTGTGTATGCACTTTGTCCGGTATTATTTTTCTTTATTTTTAATTCTGAACTTTGAGCATCTGCTAGTTATCATAATACATTTACTTTTAACCTTGTAATTATTTCAGTTTAACACAAAATGTATATACATCCGCAGTTTATGTTGTTACAAATTGTTATTTCTGTCTCGATATTTCGTGATCGCAGATGGTTTTCCCAGCGCATAAAAACCACAAAAGGGTTACTGATGAACTTTGTAATATTACACACCCCTCTTTAATCGCCAAATTTAAATATATCTATTTCTTATCATTAACGGTTATTTTTGCTGGCGGTAATGAATCTTGCCAATTGCTTTATTTTTGGTGTAAAATACTCTCTGACCTGTGAACATTGTCATGATTTGAGATAATAAGTCTTTGCTGAGATGTAGAGGTGTAAAGACTTCTCTTGATACTGCCTTGCTATGGAGCAAGCCGACCACCTGTTTGCTTTTACTTTTATGCAACTTTTCGCTTCAAATAAAGGACTAATTTCGACAGAATGAGTTCTTTTTATATCTCCGAACTATTGTTGTGTCTCTTTACTCAGGAAACGCATCTGAAGTGTTTTGCGGTACAACGAATTTAATTTTAATAACTATGTACTAATATAGTAAAATATCCACTGTGACGATCAGGCCAACTCTTCGATAATATTATTAGAAGGCAAACGTCAACTATTGTATACCGAGAACTATACTACACAAAGTGGTGCCTATTTTTGAAGTAAAGTACGTACGTTAAAATGGGTGGTCTGGCTTCGCTTGCATGTGTACGTTTTGCTATGTTGGTATAAAAAACTTTTTCATGTGTCTATCAATCTACAAAATGGGACTGTATCTCCTTCATAATTGACGGAATCTGTGTGCGGAAAAGTTTGAAATCAAGATATTTACAGACCTGATACACTGCAATCTCCGAATATCTCCTACTTTATTGTCAAAATAGACGCAAGTATTTGATGACGCACGCTCTTCTAGTGTTTGCGGTATTGGAACAACTTATTACGGAGCGACCGTGATAACAAAAAAAGTAGAGACTAATTAGCAGCTCTGTTCAACATATCGTGTCCGGGAGAATTTTTTTTTTCCCCTTTTCATACTGTGCTTGTGAATTGAGTTTCGTTTTTGTGAAATGCGCCCGTTTGCATCTTTCAATATGTGGATTCAACAACAGTGTTTGTGTCTTCGGCGGTTAGAAAAGTTTTCTTTTCTTTTCTTTCCATTTTGTTGCTGAAGGAAGATTTTTGGAGAAATTGTGAAAGTGCTTCTTCCGTGTAGTGAAGTGCTAAAGATTTGATAGTGTGAAATTCTATAAAGATATTTTGTGTAGCGTCGGCAATCGGTTAGGTACAGTGACGAGTGGAATTATAATTTACCCGGATGTGTTTTTCCGCGTCCTCCTTATATGTTGTTTTACTTACAAAAAAAAAAGGGTGATTTCAAATTAATTTTCGTAATTAATTAAAGTGATATCGAGAATTAATAAAAAAAAAAGAGAGAAGAAAAATTTTAAGGTGTCCACTGCCTTGTGTAAAAAGTGGTTTACTAAAAAAAAAAAAAAAGTGGTACTAAAAGTGGTTTACAGCTTATAATATTTTTAACATATCATATATTTTACTTCAACCCGTCATTTTTTGGTACAATGCACGCGATATATTTTTAATTGATAAGTAAAAGAAAAAAATTGCAAATTTTTATTCTTATGTTTTTAAAAGTATTTAAGTGTTGGGAAAAATGATAATAATGATTTAAAAAAAAAAGATAAGTTTTTACTGCAGTTTAATTTTTCTCATAGTAAAGTACTGAGTTATGATATTTTGAATTGTTGAAGGTTATTATTTTAATAATAATAATAATAATAATAAATATAGGTTCTCATTTTTATCTTTCATATAATAATATGCTCATGATTTTTAAACTAGTTAGATGTTTTGTGTAGATGGAAGAACACCAAGGTAGGTGAAAAATATATTTGTGCAAAATGATGGTAGTAATTTATTATTTTAATATTTTTACTGTGTTATGCATTTAATTTATTATTTATATATTTATTGATATTTTTGTGCTAAAACTTTTGTGTGAGGTCATATATATATTTTTTAAAAGAGAAAGATTTAAAAATTTAAAATGACTAGTAATTTTCAATTCCAAGTTGATGATTTCTGTGGAGATTCCTCCCTTGTGAATTTTTTCTTTGATCAGATTTTAACATACGAAAAACTTAAGGGCTTGTCCCGTGATGAAACTGTGGCTTTTCTAAAATCAAAACTAAAAGGTCCAGCGCGGCAATATATGATAGAAGACCCAGTCTTATACAAAGCTACAGATTTTGAGTTTATTCAGAATAGAATAACAGATTTTTTTGCTAAGACTTCTGCCCCTGCGACTTTAAATGATTTAAATACGCTTACCATTTTGCCGCATGAATCTATTAAAAATTTTGCCCACCGGTTGAATGTTTTGGTAACTAAAGTTTACCCAGAAATTATAGACAAAGATTCCTCGAATCATATAAAATATGTAAAATTTTTGTCTTGCCTACCATCTTCTATCAGGCGTAAATTATTAGAGGAAGATGTAAAAACTTATCCGAAAGCAGTAGAAAGAGCACAGGTTTTGCAAGACATATTTGTACAGGATAATGTGTTCACTACTAGTGATTCTTTTCAGGCAACTGAACAGTTGCAATCGAAAATTGCTGAGCTTACGGAAAAAATAAATAATTTGAATTTTGCTCAACCTGTGTCACAAAAAAAAAATGACTCCTCGCCTGTTAGAGAAAAGAAACACCATGACAGACAAAATTATCAGGAAAATTATAAAACGCGACACAATTTTCAGCCATATCAAAGACGGCGGTTTCCACAAAAACAAACTGAGCGTTGCCAATTATGTTTTCGTTATGGTCATTCTGCTAAGCATTGCTTTAAATGGCAAAGAGCTAATACAAAATTGGACCAACAAGACACTAGATACAAAAGAAATTACTCAGACACTAATTACAAGAATTTAAACTCAAAATGAGTCACACGAAAGCTGACAATGTTGTGCCTCAGGAAAATTTACCTACGTCAGCACCCATTTTTCACATTAATGACGAAAGTTTGCCAAAAATTTCGGCCAAAAGACTTGTTAACTCCATTGCGTCTCAGACAAATACTCAGGTTTGCATTGCAAATGACTGTTCAACACAAACGGAAAACATGTTTAGTGAATTTATTTTTAATGTAAATATCCCAACTCCAGAACTTCCTCTTATAAATACTTTAATTGCTCAAGAAAATGCTTCCCTACTTTTAGACACTGGCAGCAGCACATCTTTGCTTTCGAAGCGTTTATTTGATAAAGTTAAAGACAAATTAAAATACAAACGCTTAGGATCTAATGTAACATTAACGACAGTAAATTCAGAACTTGATTTCACGGCATGTATTCGTTTCACATTTAAAATTCAACAAAAATTCTTTTCTCACCATTTCTATATCGTTGATATTCCTGAATCACATAATTTTGATGGCATTTTAGGACTTAACTTTCTTGAAAAACATAATATCACACTAGATTTAACGAACAAAATCATGCAGCTCAATGAGTTAAAAGTTCCATTCATTTATACTAAAGAAACAACGGAAACTCTTGAGTGTCACAATATCAATGTCAGTCAGCCTATATCTGAAAATGTTATGCTAAAATCTAAATTGATTCTTGCACCAAATCAAACTAAATGTATCTCTGTAAAAGTTAAAAACATGACTCATGACACACCATATTTATTCCAAAGTAACGCTTTCGCTAAAGATATCCTTGCTTTTGACTCTATTGTCCAAATTGATAAACAAAACACCAGTGAATTTTCTATTTATGTCAGAAATAATGCAAACAAAACTATACATGTAAACAAGAACACCAATATAGGCTCTGTTACCCAAATTGAGGAGATTATCCAAAATTCTGAGGACTTGAAAGACAGCGAAAATGTGGTTAATGAACAAACACAATTGTTTGTAAATTTTATCAAAGCTTCCGATGAAATATTGCAAAAAAGAAAAACAGATCTGTCATCCGCGGACTTTAAATTAAATCACCTTCCTAAACAAGAAGCAGATAAAATACAGAAACTTTTGTTGGAAAATTATGCAGTTTTCTCAAAATCAATGAAAACATTGGGACATACCGATAAATTCAAACCTAATATCAAACTTACTAATGATTTCCCTATTAAGACATTGCCATTCCCAATCCCTCAATCTTTACAGCAAGAGGCATTAGATCAGATAAATCAATTAGTCGAAGCTGGAATCATAGAACGCAGTTGTTCTGAATGGGCTTGTCCCATCCTTTTGGTGAAAAAAAGACCGGATGGATCGGGTAAACAAAAATTTAGATTAGCCTTAGACTTGCGCATGTTAAATACAATCATTCAGAGCTCCTCTTACCCTCTTCCTAAAATTCAAACGATAATTTCCAACTTGTCAAAATATAAATATTTTACATCGCTAGACTTCCAACAGGCCTATCATCAAATTGATATGCCAACTAAATTTCAAGATAAAGTAACTTTTTCAAGCATGTTTGGCTCATATAAATTTAAAAGGCTCTGTTTCGGTTTGAAGAACGCAAGCAATTATTTTCAAGCTCTTATGGACATGTTGTTGGATGAGATGAGATTAGAAGGTATCTACGTATACCAAGATGATCTTATATTTGGCTCAAATTCAATACAGGAAACTTATGAAAAATTAGAAAGAATTTTCCAAATTTTGGCTAAATATAATATGACTCTTTCACCAGCAAAATGTACTTTCCACCAATCTGCAATTGATTACCTCGGTTTTCATATTGAAAATCATACAATTTCGCCTATAAACAATAACATATTGAAAATAAAATCCTTTCCAGCACCTAAGACAAAAAAACAAGTTAGAAGTTTTGTTGGCTTGGCCACGTTCTATAAAAATCTAATTCCCTCATTTTCTAAATTAATTCAACCACTCATTGATTTATCTAAACCTAAATCCGCATTTAAATGGACTGATTACCATCAAAGTGTATTCAACGACATACAAAAGATTTTCTTTAAACACCCTATGGTCAGGTTACCCGATTGGGATAAGACGTTTTATGTCAATACAGACGCTTCCGGAACGGCAATTTCAGGTGCTCTTCTCCAAATGTATAATCACCAACTCTTACCTATTTCTTATTTTTCAAAGTCATTAAAACCATCTGAAAAAAAATACCCCGCAATAAAATTAGAATTAATGGCCATTGTAAAATCTATAAATGCATTCAATTACTATATTTACAATCGTAATTTTGTCATCTTATCTGATAGTAAACCATTAGAAAAGTATAAAAAAACCTCTAACCCAGCTGACATCACAACTCGTTGGCTAATGCATTTGTCCAAATATACTTTCACATTTCAACACATACCTGGCTCTAAAAATATTTTGGCTGATTATTTATCCAGGTGTAGTTTTAACGACAACAACATAGAAACTCTTGACTCGAATCCCCAACTAATGTCTGAAAATTCACAACCGTTACCAATTGTCGAAAATGATATTAATGCTATAGACTCCCAAGAATTCATAAATTGTTTGGTTAACAAAAATGCAAAAAACAAAGATCCTTTACTAGAAATTTCGAACACAACTTTTGTTCAAGAACAACTTAAAGATTCACAGTTATCACCTATATATAATGAAATTTTAAATTCAGGTTCTTGTGTTAAGTATCCTTCTTTCTTCATACATCCAGACTCTAAAGTCCTTATGCAAAAGAAAAACAACAGTGCTCAAAACACTTTTTCATATCTTATAATTGTTCCAGATTCTTTAAAACCTAAAGTATTAACAATTTCTCATCTGTCACATTTTGGTTTTATAAAAACTTATGACTTTCTTTCTTCGCGTTATTTTTGGAAAGGCATATACACAGACACACTTAATTTTGTTGCTTCGTGCACAAAATGCCTCCAAGCAAAACATCACCGAATTCCTAACGCACCTCTTCAACCTACTTACACACCAAAATTCCCAGGAGTCACAATTTCTATTGATCTTGTTGGACCTTTCAAAAATGGTCACTCTATTTTAACTGTGACCGACCACTTTTCCAGACATCTTGAACTGTATCCACTTCAATCAACCACAGCTCCTAAAATTGTAAAGTGCCTATTCTCATATATGACTATTTTTGGACGTCCGGCAACCCTATTGTCAGACCTCGGCCCCCAGTTTAGGGCATATATTTATGATACTTTCAACAATACCCTAGGCATAAAAATTTCCCATTCGTCAGCAGCACACCCGGCTTGTAACTCTATCTCTGAGAGGGTGAACACTTCAATAAAATACTCTATAACTACTCTAATGCAAGAAGGATATACATTTGAAAACGCTATTGCTATACACAAAAACTTATACAACGGTTCCAAACATTCCTCCACTTTATTCTCTCCTAACTTCTTACATTTTGGCCGAGAACTATCACTAATATTCGACACTTATAATTATAATGCAAATCAACCTTTTTTGGATCAAAATGTTGAAACATATAAACTATTTGATGACTTAAATGGCATTTACAGAAAAGCATATAACAACATTAAAAATTCACAATTTAAAAGAAACAATTATCACCAAAAGACAGCTAAATTAAGACCAATTTGTAAAAAAGACATTGTTTATTTGAAATCTGTTGACAAATTTAAACCCAAATATACAGGACCTTATGTTGTAGTCCAAAAACACTCACCTGTATCCTTTTCAATTATAAAACTCAACTCACATCTTGATAATACCATATTTAGAGTTCACTTAGACAGAATCATCCTTGCTCCACCTCGTAATAATCATCTATTCGATACAAGTCATCACAATAATCCTAACAATTTTGTAGACACTAGACAAATTCTAAATCAGCCACATCCCTATAATTTACGCCCTCGTAATTAAAATTTTATATTGTTGTTTTGTCAGTCATTGCTACACAGGAGTTGCAAATCCTCGTGTACCATTTATATTTAGTTTGTAGTATTCTTGTATATGGTTGTTAAGTTTTTGATGCTCATGGCTGGTTCATGGTGTATCGTTTGTTATTTTTATATACAGGGAAACTATTTACTATATTCTTGACAAATTGCAATTCTTCTTAAAAAAAAAAAAAATAATAATATATATATAAATAAATAACGCTGATATTTAAAAAAAACAAATGAATGACAATCGTTCAGGTATGTTTATCATTTATGTCTTCATTTTTATAATATTTTTAATTCAGATAGTCCATTTCAATGTATCAATGGTGATATTTAAATTTCTATTGTGAATTCTCTAGATTTAATTAAATAATAATAATAATAGTCAAGGAATACAAAATCATGACTGTGACCTTAATTGCTCTCTGCACTCTGGAATATAACTTGAAATTTTTACTATTTTTAACTATGTGTGATGACCAAAAGCAATAACCAACGGTCATATTTCTTGTAATAAATACAAGTTTAGGGTAAAAAGATTTGCATTCAGCAGAATTGAATTGCACTGAATTTGCCCGTGTGTATACACGAAACAATTTTTAATTTTTCAATTTTCATTTCATATATATTCTTTTTAACTTGTAATAATATTTTTGTGTATTTTATAACTGTGTTTAATTTTTGCATTTTGATATATTTATGGTTTGTTAGTAAACAAAGAGAGTAGGTTGAACATGTGTTACAATTTTTTTCAAAATAATAAAAAAGAGAAAAGCAAAGAAAACTGTACTATTGCATAGCAAAATGTAAACATAGCTTTAGCTGTATCTCCAGAAAACTTTTCTGAGTTTACAAACTTTCATAAAAAAAAAAAAAAAGTAAACACAGCTAGTTGATATAGTAATGCAACTTGAGATGTTCAACATAGTTTAACTTTGTTTATTTTTCACGTGAAAAGGAACATTTAACAAATGTATAAACAAACCAAAGAACTTTTTAAGAATTGCTGATCACAATTCTTTCTTTTTCATATAGCATGGCCACATTTTATACGTTTATCATCATTGCAATGTATGTATTTTTAGCAAGCTATATTTGATAATATAATGGCAGCCAGGAGAAATAGTTTGAATTTTTATTTGTTGCAAAAAAAAAAAAAAAAAAAAAAAAAAACTTTTTCAATTCGAAAGACAATTTTTAAAAAAAAGGGCAAACCTTGTGAAGACGCACTATTTTTGACTAGCTATGGACATATGTGTGCATATATATACATATTTTTACTTGCCTTATAGCATTTTTCTAATCATATATATAAAAAAATAATAATAATATTTACGTCCTTTATATTGTAGTGCATTATGTCTCATTTTCCATTTATTGTATATATGTTTTATATTTGAGATGCACAGGTTTTTGGTAAGACTCATTATTATTTTTTTGCCAGCTTTGGGGTGATATATATATGGTATAGATCCATATATATGCATTTTTATAACAAGCAAAAAAAACATTTTTAATTCTTTTGTTAAAAGTTACCGCTTCTCTTTTCCTTTTATTCTAAAATCAAGTCTCATTTATTAACAGATTAATGCTTTATCCTTTTTGCAGGCAGATGCAATTTATTCTATGTTTCTGGCCGTGTGTATGCACTTTGTCCGGTATTATTTTTCTTTATTTTTAATTCTGAACTTTGAGCATCTGCTAGTTATCATAATACATTTACTTTTAACCTTGTAATTATTTCAGTTTAACACAAAATGTATATACATCCGCAGTTTATGTTGTTACAAATTGTTATTTCTGTCTCGATATTTCGTGATCGCAGATGGTTTTCCCAGCGCATAAAAACCACAAAAGGGTTACTGATGAACTTTGTAATATTACACACCCCTCTTTAATCGCCAAATTTAAATATATCTATTTCTTATCATTAACGGTTATTTTTGCTGGCGGTAATGAATCTTGCCAATTGCTTTATTTTTGGTGTAAAATACTCTCTGACCTGTGAACATTGTCATGATTTGAGATAATAAGTCTTTGCTGAGATGTAGAGGTGTAAAGACTTCTCTTGATACTGCCTTGCTATGGAGCAAGCCGACCACCTGTTTGCTTTTACTTTTATGCAACTTTTCGCTTCAAATAAAGGACTAATTTCGACAGAATGAGTTCTTTTTATATCTCCGAACTATTGTTGTGTCTCTTTACTCAGGAAACGCATCTGAAGTGTTTTGCGGTACAACGAATTTAATTTTAATAACTATGTACTAATATAGTAAAATATCCACTGTGACGATCAGGCCAACTCTTCGATAATATTATTAGAAGGCAAACGTCAACTATTGTATACCGAGAACTATACTACAATTAACATGTTGAATATTTGATGATATATGGGTATTTGTATGAGATAAATTTTAACTTAGGAAATCCCATATAATCCTATGGGATGTTTTCCTCATTTTTTCTTGCCAAGGTCTAGATTTATTATCAATATTCTATCAATAATTTTTATTTTTAAACAATTTAAACAATGCTATAATACACTGGTGTCCAGAAATTAAGGAGCAGTGACCAATTTCAGACATTTCGTCGAATATCTTACTGAAACTCGGAACGCCCAGAACATGTTTCACTTCATGTTTTTGAGTGAAGATTTTGTCGCGAGGACAATTAGGGGGGGGGGGGGGAATAATAGTTTTAAAAATAAAATAATATTTTCGATCACCCAAGTAACAGAAAATGGTGAAAATGGTCTGTTACTGTAGCAAATGACTATGCAGGTCCTGTTCAACATTTATTTGCATTTGTGTAAGCATAGCACGTATATTCGTGAAGATGTTAACGTTTCTGTGAAAACTTCAAAAGGTTTGTTTTTTTTATAGCATGCAAATTTTTCATCCGATTTTAACACCGCTTTCCAAAAACTTGACAAAAAATTGTAGAAATAGTATACTGTGATTAAAATATTAATATATTGAATATTTGATGAGATATAGGTATTTTTATGAAATGCATTTTAACTGCGCATGCGCGAACCACAGCAAAGATTTTTTGTCATGATTTGATAGTCAATACTAATGGGGAACTCATATAAAAAGACCAGTGAAATATCGTGAAAACTCCAAAAGTTACAGCAATAATTAATAAATTGAAAAATAAGTCCCATAGGATTATATGGGATTAATAATAAATAAAAACTCCAAATGTTATAGCAATAATTAATAAATTGAAAAATATGTCCCATAGGATTATATGGGATTAATAATAAATAAAAACTCCAAAAGTTACAGCAATAATTAATAAATTGAAAAATAAGTCCCATAGGATTATATGGGATTAATAATAATTAAAAACTCCAAAAGTTACAGCAATAATTAATAAATTGAAAAATAAGTCCCATAGGATTATATGGGATTAATAATAAATAAAAACTCCAAAAGTTACAGCAATAATTAATAAATTGAAAAATAAGTCCCATAGGATTATATGGGATTAAATAATATAAAATTATTTACGATAATGTTTTGATGAAGTAATTGTCCAGCTCAATCATTCAGTGTTCAATTTTTCCAAATATGGTTCCATGTTGTGTGCACTGAATTAAAAAATGAACAAAATAAATTCATGTGTAAACCTTGCATCACTTCTTACATGATATTCAAGTAATTGGCAATTAGTTTCATAATTTCTATTCTTAATTACTTATAACTTTGATTTTTATTTTGAATACATTTTGATTTAAAACTATTACTCTTACTTCCTGACTTTTGATTTCATTATATTTCATCGCTGCTGATTTGTTTGATTGTTTCATTTATCGCAAACTTTGCTTTTAATAAAATTAGTTATATTCCCTACTCATTTAAACAGCATAATATTGTTTGGTCCAATTTAGGAGACCTGGGGGTCCAACTTAAGCGACCAGACGCTGAATTTGGACCCCTTTTGACAATTTTTTTAAATTAAAATAAAACTTAAGATTTTCAAAAAGAAATTGTTATAAAGAATTATTTAGTTAGTAGATGGATAGATTGATCACGTGTGATAGATTGATCACATAAAATGAAGCGAGTTACACCTGAAAATAAGTGAAGTGGACCAAATTTGCTACTCTACCCTACAGATAAAATTAAACGGCAAAAAAAAATAACTTAAAGAAAAAAATATTTTCTTTGTAATTTTCAACTGTCAAGTTCTGCTATGAGTATGTATCAAATCTTGAGTACTAAACAGAATTTATGGAAGCATAACCCGCATTCTAATAGCAAATAACAAGAACTTTCAATCCTAACAACAGCTAAGACATGTTTTTCATATATCAGAAAGTTGTTGAATTCAAGCGTTTTAAATTCTCGCCACCGATTGGTTTCTTTGGATGAATTGTGACATCTGAAACATTAAAGGTCATTTACAGAGAAATTAGAATTGTTTTCGATTCTCTTATTTTGATATCGTGAATTTGCACTATACGCATATTACATCCAACAGCTCAAAAGTTATATATATCATGTTATAACCTTTTAAGACACGTGGAGGAAATTTTAAGAACCGAAGAAATTATCTTTTTTAAACCAAGGTAAATATTATTTTTATTTGTTCAATTATTTTTTCTGAATTATCTCTTTTTATAACTCGCATTTTCTGGTGTCACAGGCTTTTAGGTCTGAATGACTTGCCAGAAAATTCACAAAATTCAATAAATTCGAACCCCCCCTCTCCCCCCCCTCATCGTATGTACTCTCCCTTAAGAGTCTGCACTAATCACCGGAAGACACTCTCAAGCCAATGGCAGAATTATTTTCAAATTCCTAGTTTGCATTTCAATATTCTCAAAAAAAAAATTTTCTTTTTTATAGGATATTTGAGATCGATCTCTAACGGGGTTATTTTTTAACTTTTCGGTTATGATTGCAGTTTATATTTATGAGGATATTATCACTTTCTGAACCGGTTCCGAAAAGAAAGTGACCTCATAAAAATAATCTGCAACCAAAATCGAAAAAGTAAAAAATTACCCCGTTAGAGATCGATGCAAAAAAATATATATATATTAAAATGCAAACTAGAAATTTGACAAAAACGCTGCCGTTGGTTTAACATTAGCTTGAGAGTGTCGTCGAGTAAGTACAGTAGGCTCGTAAAGGGATAAGAGTAAACTTATAAATAATGTGAATAGAAATTCATGTACAATGCATGAATAATTAATTTGTTATACAGATACTCATATTCCTATAAAAGGAAACCCTTTCTTGTAATCAACATTTTACAGGGTGGCTGCTAATATTGTGGCTGTTACAAATATTCAGTCATTTTATTTTTACAAATATAAAATATAAAATAATAAATACACAAATATGATGAAGATTAGAGATGAAAGTTTACTTGGAAATAATTTTACTCGAATAGACCGCCATCTTAATCAATTACCAAAGATAATGTCTTATGTCATTGTCCGACTGCGGCACGAATCATTTTAAGAGGTAATCGGTCCCATTCATGTAATATGGAAGCTTTGAGAGAATCCAAACTTCTGTGTTGTTTGCTATTTACTTTAGCCTCTAAAATCCCCCAGATACAATAATCTAAAGGATTTAGATTCGATGAAGAAGGTGGCCAATCTTCTTGCATGATTTGGACAATTGACATGAAACCAAGCCTGTGTTGATTTAGCTCGGTGCGAAGGTGCAGAATCTTGTTGAAATATCCAGTTCCTTTTAGAATACAACCTGTCAGCATGTGGCGATAAATGTTTAGCCAATATGTCCTGTTTGTAATATCCGCATTGATTTTTATCCCTATATCGACAAATTTCAAAGGCAATTTTCTGTTGTTTGACACTGCAGCCCAAACCATAACAGAATTCTAGTTCTGAAAACGTTTAACAGTTCGAAGGTTTTCAGGTATATCTTCGAAGGTTGCTGAATGTACGACATAATTTTTAGCATTATAACACTGTTCAGTGCAAAAAAGCTTCTCATCAGAAAATATTATTCTGTCAATACTTTTCCTACCATGTCGCTTCAGCAATTTCTTGCAACTTTGTATTCTTTTTATTCTTTATGCAGCAGTCAAACCTTGAACTTTTCTTTTGCGATAAGGGCGAAAACCCAGGTCTTCATTTATAATAACTTGCATAGTTCTGCGACTCACGTTCTCTTCAGCCATTTTAATTGCAGAACGTTGTGGATTTTTTCGTATCTTTTTACGAATTCTTTTGATGCGCTCTTTTGTGCGAACCGACCTAGGTCGATCTTTACAGTATTAGTATCCAATAATTGATTTACAGTTCTATATATAAATGTTCTATTAAAATCAAGGCATTTTAATTGCTTAAAGATTTTACCTGCTTAAAATACGCGATCAAAGAGCTGTTTAATCATCATTCTTTTGGTTTCCATCTTTAAAATAATTTAAAATATTTGCTTTATACAAAAATCGTCTGCACTAATAGAAAATTGCCAAACGCTGAAATAGAGAAATAAATTGTTTTACCAAACGATAAAATTAATTCTTATTTTCTGGAATGTAACAGTATTTAGTAGCCACCCTGTAAAAATATATCGAACAATATCAATATCTTGTCAACAATTTAAAAAAAAATTAAAGCGGAAAAAATTTAGTAATGCAATATAATTGAAATTTAATAATGAAGAAGATAAAATAAAATTGAACATTTGCTTATTTAAGTACACGAAATGAAACATTAGTAGATAATTTTGTGAAAAAGAAACTTTTCTTCGTAATTTAGAACTGACAACTTCTGCTTAGGTTGTCCATATCAAATCTTTGAGCCTGAACGGAATTTATCGAAGCATAATAGTAAGAAACGAGATTTAACAGTAAGAAACAAGAACTCTCAAACCCAACGACGGCTAAGACATGTTTTTCACATTAGAAAGTTGTTGAATCGAACAACATTTTAAATCCCCGTCATCGACTGGGTTCTTTGGATGAATTCTGACATCTGAAATACCAAAGGTCATTTACAGAGAAATGCAATTTACTTTCGATTCTCTCATTGTGACAGTGTGACATTATGAATCTAGCTTTATGTTATAGACGTACAAAAATAGTACAGAAGTTATTCATACTACACATTACAATACAATTCTGTTTCTTAGAAAAAGAAAAGTGAATTTAAAAGGAGTCAGACATCGCATATAAATTAACCTTGTGTATATTGTGGTAAAAAATGCGCAATTTTATTTTTAAATAGTATATTATTTTACACAGAACCCTATACTGAATATAATAAAAAAATTGTACTTAACCATCAATATTAAAGGAAATAAAACTGAGATAAAGATAATTATGAGTACAAAAACATTTGAAAAATCAGTACTTTTATGTTGTATATATATGTGTGTGTGTGCGTGTGTATATGTATCACTGGCGCTCGGCTAACATAAAAGTACCAAAAAATCATTATAAAATGTATAATTAAACAAAATTGCATTTAATTTTATTTTAAGTGTGTCAATTTAAATTTAGAGTTTTAAATACCTTACGCACATTTTTTATAAATTCTAAATGAAAAAAATATTTTATCATAAAAGGAAAGTAAATAATCAAATATTCCATTATTCTTTCTGCTTGTTTGGTTTAACCCTATTTTGCCATCGCCCTGTACAGCTCAGATTCATAGGAATTTTCATAGGTAAAAATAGGATGTTTAATTTCTACACCGCTACTAAAATAGACTTAAAGATTGATAAGTGCCACTTGTAATATAATAAATTCAATTTTATTAATTTTAATTTTTTTGATTTTTTTATTTAGATTTCGCTAAATTTTACTATTTTATCTACCATGACTTTTAGGTAGCTTTCAATACAAAAAAGTTCGTTGTCCAGCTTGGTCCGCCATTTTGTTTCAAGATGGCGGCCATTTAAAAATTTAAAACTAAAATAAATATACGAAAAAGTTAAAAATTCAAATTTATTTTTTAATTACGTGTTAGGCCTTGATACAAGGATTCCAGAGCATTTTTTGGTTTACCTCTATCTTAAAAAATGGTTGAGATAGAGCAGTTTTAAATTCTAGGGTGGCTGACATTTTGAAACAAAACAGCACATTAACGCGATTACTCGCAAATTATTTTCTTTCATTGTTGTAATAATTTTCCCAATCATACGCATAAAACTATATATTCATATCCGTTAGTGCCAAATTCTCGCCAAACTTGGCGACATTTGGCGAATTATCGCCAAATTTGGCGACCAAAATAAGTCTTCATAAATGAAGCCAATTTGGCTATTGCTGAATAATTTGGCGAATTTCTTATTCAAATTCAGTATTAACGAATGTTTTGTAAGCGTTTCTTTGCATTTTAACTTGCTGTTTTCGTGTAACATTAGCTAAAATTTTAAAACGAAGATATAGGAAAGCTACCTTTTCCTCCCGGTACAGGCCGGAAGGACTTTTTTAATACATTAAAATATTTTAAGTAGCAATGTAGAAAAAAAATCTCTAAACGATACGGTTAATCCCTTTTGCGCAAAACCTTCCCTGGTGTGCTAGAATTGTAGTTTAAATATTACATTTAAATCTGTTTAGTGGCTTTTGAGAAAATTAAGCACATACATGTATATAAGGGTGGATCAGATGATCGGAACAGTCATTATAATTTCGTTTATTTTTGTATAAGTGTGGCAACAAGTATGTGTAGAGGTAGAGCGGCAAGTAAGAAAGACAACCCCTACTGTGGAAATAGACTGGCTCTAAGTAGTTACGCAAAAGCACATGATATGTGCAGTCGGTCGGCCAACAGTGTTGTCCCTCAGACAATCGGTTTTTATTCATCTGCGCCTGCAGAATGTTTGCGAGTAAAGAAGAGCAACGTAGTGTTATTCCCTTTTTTTGTGGCAGAAGGAGTTGGAGTTTGCGAAGCGCATCGGCGAATAAAGGCAATGTACAGAGAACATGCACTGTCATTGACTCGTGTGGTGGATTGTCACAAACGTTTCTTCAAGGGACGGAAATATGTGAATGATGATACGTGTACCTGTACAAGATCAAGTCGTCGGCACAGCGTCACATAGTCATCTTGTCGTCACATCTTTGGCCCGTTGAAAAAGGCACTGAAGAGTCGACGTTTTTACCCGTGGAACGAAGAAATGGACATTATTCGAAACGGGTTCCGATTTCAGCAAAAGGACTTCTACGAGCAAGTTTATTCGCTGCTTGGTGAAACAGTGGGACAAGTGCTTAACAGCTTTGAATGTTACATTTGAAATAAACTGTTATTTCATTCTGTAGCCCCTGTTCCGTTTTCATTTGATCCACCCTGATACATACATACTTACATACATACTACATACACCAGGAAATTTTAAGCCAACAATGGTTAATAAGGGTGGTAAATGTGATTAACAGCCCTATGTATCATACAAAGGGTTGAGACACGTTCTGCAATTCTGCGTAACTATACAGAGACGGTATCGATAGACTGTAAGGCTTACAAATTATTTTGTGCAGCCCTGTACATAATATATAGAATTTACATACACCACGAAATATACTAAAATTTATTTAAACTTAAACTCGCTTACCGTAGCTGTAAACGCATTTCCAGCAATTATCGCTTGTAGAAAGTACTATAAACGATATATTTCGTGCGTCCCTGTAAATGAACAATAAATACTATGCAAACTATGTTATATAGAAATAATTACGTAAAACTAATGTCGTAACGCATATCAATTTCATTATGTTTGAAGTAGTATAACTTTATTAAAGTAAACTGAAAAAAACTTTGCCCATAAACCATAATGTAACGGAATGTTTTGGTTTGTATCTCTAACCGAAATATAAATACATACTACACACGGCATTTTCAGTACGGAAATGTCCTATAATAAACCTCAATAAACATATACCAATTACGTGAAAATACACTTATTTTCAAGAGTTAGAGCACTAGTAGATGACAGACAGACAAACCGAAGTCATACAATCTTTTTAACCATGTTGGAAAGTGATAAAAAGAGTACAGAAAGTGTCGAGTTTGGATTTAAGAGAAAATTAAGGAATCTCTCTAAAGAAGACAAATTTTAAAGCGATTCTCAAAAAAAAAAAAAACCGCTTAATAACACGAAACTTTTTGACGCATTTACGGACTCATTTTTAAACGTAAAAGCATGACACTTGATGCATTGTTATTGAGGTGATTTGGAATTGAACAGTTTTTTTCATTTTTCGATAAATGCATTACATCATGAGTTATAAGCTATTGTTGTCTCAAGACGGATATTTTTTACTTTCTTCTATACAAGAAGAATGTATTGGATTCGTGGAAAATTTCGTACTTCGGCTGTTGACGGATTTATACGTTTTAGAAGGCCCTGAACACGATTTTATTGTACCGAAAGTGTTCTGCTCAGGATATTTGTTAAATCTAAACTTGAGAACGCATTTGAGAACAGATTGGGAGCACATTTGGGCACACATGTGAAATCATCGATTTCAAAAAGTGCGCTTCAAAGTGTACTAAAAAAGTTGACAAAATAAGTGTTCTGAAAAAGGTATAAGGATTTGCAGTGAGGATGCTGCAAACCAATGATTTATACGATTTATGTGATGGTTATACCTCCAGTTTATATGCGCAGAATTAAACGAAACATCAAATTTAGAATCATCATGATAGGATTCGATTGTCATTGAATTTTGTTTGCGGACGTGAAAGTGGTGGTGCCGACATTCGATGGTTTGTTCGAAATATAGAAGTAAGTTTTGTGGTGGCCAGAACTAGTTTGTCGTTTCCTGTGCTGTCAAGTCCGGGAATTCAGCTCAAAATACCCGCTTTGACAGCATTTCTTGAAATATCTGCTGTTACCGAAAAAAAAAAAACTGCTCGTTCACATAGTTTCTAAAAAGAGCAGCTGCCAATTTCACAATTTCATGCATTTTAGAACAAATATTAGTTCAGAAACACACTATAGAAATTTTTCAGAGCGTTTCAGGAAATTATCCTGAAACATTTCGCATATTTTACAGGAATTTCGAATTTCTTTATGCCCCACGTCAATTACAGCAATAATTCGTGCACCATTTTTGAGAGATTTAAATTTTTCCGTAAACTACATTCCGCGCATGCGTGCTTCATGTTTTATGTTTAATGTTCCATTAGCCATTTTGATAACTAAAGAAGAATAAAAAACAGCTGCCCAGGTACTTGGAGACAAATGAAATCTGAACAAATGCTATTCTTTGTTTGGATATCAACCGATAAATTAAGTAGCTAATATAAATCATTTTATGCTTCATTATTTGAATTTTCATTTTATCTGTAATACGAAACTTTGAAATTTAATTGCTTAAATAAGACACTGAATAAAAAAAGTATATTGATTATTGAAAATTGGAATGTTTCACTTCTTTGTTGTGAAACGTAATAGCAAAAAGCCGTGGCATCTTAATGCCATCACTTTTTCCGGAACCTTCACGAAATTTGTTTACAGTGTATGTCAGATAATCGCTAGTTTGGATTTGAGAACAGCCTTAAAATGTTATATATTTTTATAAAGGCACTTAATGAAAGAAATGAAATAAAATCGATAAGAACAAATATAAGAATGAAATAAAATCAATGAAGAAGAAACAGAAGTAAATAAAAATTAAATATAGAGTGGAACTAATTTGACAAAAAAAATAAAATAAAACAATAGGGTGAAGTACATTTTTTAATGAAAAGTAAATGGGAGCCACTTTATCATTTCATCACAGAAAAAATTGTTTTTTAATGATTTTTCCTTTTCATTGTTTTTAATCGTTTTTTTCTCCTTTTGCAAGGCATAGTTCATTAAAAACTTAATAGGGCCCATTTTAATTTTTTATCAATAAAAGATTGTTTTTTAATGATTTTTCTCTTTTTTACATAACTATTGATCCTTTTTTGTGTATGAAATTGTCTTGTTGCGAAAAAAAAAATTAATCGAACCATCAGTTACGATTGTTTTCCTGATATAAAAAATATTTTAATTGCACTAATTGCTACAAAATATTTAATTGCATCCTTTCTGTTGCATTTATATTTTTACGTCAGACGTCATCAAGTGTAATTTTCTTAGAGTACTATTTCCTTTTTTATTTTAAAATATCCGTAATTAGCATTTTCCAAGATTGAGTACATTGTTTTGTAAAAATGTCATTAAATGTTCTGATTGCCTTTAAAAGCATATGAATGAATGCAAAAAAAAAATGCTTAAGTGAATATTTTGTCTGCTTTTAAATATGATAAATGACAGTTGAGATAAAGGAAAGCGATTTTTTTTGCCGAATAAAAAGTATTTATTTATATCACATTGAATGCAGTGGAATCTCGGTAATTCGACATCCCAAGGTGATCAGGGACATCTCGACTAAAGGTTGTTCTGGAATTCAAGTTGGATAATTTCTGACACATTCTTGAATTAACTTTTATTCATAAACGCATGAAATTAGAAGGCGTTTACTTAAACCTTTAGTTAATTAATTAGTTAAAAACTATGCAATCAAATAGCGTTTTGCATTTTTCAATTAAGAGACAAGATCTTTCAGAAAATGCTGTCAAAATTTGTATATTGAACCTAACTATATAGGTGGATTGTTGTGTTTTACGCGAATGTTTTAATGTAGTAGTTTTGATAATGACTTATTATTATTATTATTGAACAAACAAATTCATAGAAGTGATATGGTTCCTAAATTGTAATATTTTAACAAAATTAATAAAACTGATTTCAAACAAAAAAAAAAGTTATGTTTTAGCAAGACAATACTTGTTGGAACTTCTGTCTCACATGAGAGTGTTTTCTAAGGTTGAAAATACAATTACGGAAAAAGAAGTATTCTAAGTAGCAACTATTATCAAAATTACTAATTTTTAAATAAATTTTCTCAAAAATAATTTCCTCGATTTTATAAATGTTTATATTTAAAATATATCGGGAAAAGCTTAAAACAATTTTTTAAATCAAACGTTGCTTAACATACACATAAGTAAATCGTTCTGTGTATTAAAACATGAGGCAACAATGAAAATAGCCCGATATATCGATATTTTCTGTCAAATATTTTTTGTACATTGATATCTTTAAGACGATATATCGAAAAGCGGTATATCTTGAAAATTTTTTATCATCACCATTTGACGTTGATAGCGGGTTAAAAAAATATTGTACACATTTAAAACTGCTCGGAAATGCTTCCGAAAATTACGGACAGCAAAAGAAACTTTTGTTTCACGAATAATTCCTTAAATCTCAGAAAGCTTTTGTTTCTGAGATTTCTAAATATAAAGGAACGCTTTTCAAAATCGCGGGTACACTGCAAAAAAACAATTATTGATTTTACGGTATAATACTGGCACCCCAGCTGCTAGTATTATACCGTAAAAATAACAGTAATAAACAGTAAAATAAGCAGTAATATGCTGCCGCGCATGCGCGGTAGCATACCGTTAATTCGAAGGCAATAAAATGTAACAAACGCACCGTGATATCTAGAAGGCCAAATTTAAACTGTTCTCATTTCCGAAATCGCAACCTTCTGACACATTCATGAAGTCTTTTCATGCTTAAATGCGTAAAATTTGCAGGCTTTCTTATTGAGATCAAAAGATCAAGAAAGCGATCAGTGTTTTGTCTTGTCTTGTACAGGCAAATGATTTTTCGGAAAAGATTTTCTATTGTCTATTTTGTTATTTTATGTCAATTTTCCGGACACCACAAGTCGACAAGGAACAAGTATTTATCAAAAAACAGTCAATTTACAATTCAAGATTTATCAGATTTGTTGAAAAGTGAAAGATATTGTTCAATTTCCATTATTTGGCATTTAAATAGTAACATATGCAAAACTGGTTCATTTGTGTTTAAAAGTGATTTTGTGTATGCAGCAGAAATATTCGCTTTTTAGCCAAAAAATGAAAAAAATAATTTGAAAATAAATATCATTAACATTTTGTTGGTTAATATTTCTCAGAATAACGTTAATATCCTTGTCCAATAATTATTCTCTGAAAACTTTTACATTTTTTTGTTTTCTTATAAAAAGTAGGAAAAACAATGTCATCTGATAAACTTATTTTCTTCAACTCAAATGATAACTCAAATGATATGCGTGCCACCTAATTGAACCTGAAATTTATTGGGCATCAAGCTGATGTTTTTGCCGGGTGTCCAAAACCACTAGTTTCCGATACATTTACGAAGTCGTTTTCATTCGTAAATAAACAAAATTTCTCGATTTTCTCATTTAGATATCAAGAAACCGAACATCGTTTCCAATTTCCCTGTAACAGCAAAGAATCTTTCAGAAGAGGCTGTCAAAGGTGACATTTCAAATCGATTATACAGTGTCTCACAAAAGTGATGGGACACTTGTGCTTTATAAAAAGAAACTGCAATAAAATAAATAAACAAACATGTGCAAAAATTTTTTGGGTGTGTTTCATATTTAAAGTTAGTAACAATTATTACATAACATACATTTTGTCAAAATATTAAAATATTAATTTAGTAAAAATACAATTGTTCAGAACGGGGCAAAAAATGGCTCACATAAGTGATGGGACACTTACTTTTCCATCAAATATTTATCCAAAAATTTTACTTTTTAAAAGGTTTTAATATTTTGTTGGATTTCCTTTTACTTTTAAAACATGATTTAATCTTTTTGGGATGGTTTCGACTAATTTTTTTGTGATTTCTGGAGTGATTTTACCCCATTCTTCTTGAAGCACCGATTTTAGTTGTTGTTTTGAAGAAATGGTGTGTTTGCGAATTCTTGATTCCAATTCTTGCCAAATATTCTCTATGGGATTTAAGTCTGGAGATTATGGTGGTGTTTTTATTATTTCAGGACAGTTATATAGCAGCCAGAGTCTAACGTTCAGAGCAGTGTGCTTGGGGTCATTGTCCTGGTAGAATTTAAAATCGTTATGAAGGTTCAATTTTCATGCTGAAGATTTCAAATTTTGCTTTAAAATATCAATATAATTGTACTGATCCATTATACTGTCAATAAAAACAAGATTACCAACTCCAGCGGACGACATACACCCCCATACCATAACTCCTCCTCCACCATGTTTTACTGTTGGTACCAAGTTCTGTTTGCGAAATTCTTCCCTGGGTTTTCTCCACACCAAGATTCTACCGTCAGAACCAAATATATTAAATTTACTCTCATCAGCAAATATAACTTTATTCCAGTAATCGGAATTCTTATTTATGTTGGATTTTGCGAAAGCTAGTCTGAGTTTTCTATTCTTTTCACTTACGAAGAATTTTTTCCTGGCTACTCTACCGTGATATCCAACAGATCGAATTACCTTTCTAATAGTCTCAGGATTAACAATTATTCCATATAATGCTTGTAAATCAGCAGCAACTTTTGAAGCACTAATTCTTGGATTTTTTTTAATATTTCGAACGATAATTCGCTTTATTCCATTGGATAGCTTTGATGGTCGGCCAGGTCTTCTTTTATCCTGAATCATATGATTCTTTTTATATCGTTTAATGATATTGAAAACTGTTGAACGACTCAAGTTAACTGTTTCAGCAGTTTTTCTGATAGATTTTCCACGTTCAATATGCAAATTAATAACTAATTTTCGAATTTCAGGCGAAGTTTCTTTTCGTTTAGCATTCATGGCTACACAGAGCTAAAAAACACAAAAATTCCAAAACAAACTGGAGAGAAATACTGCAGACGATTTTATAAATTATTGCCAATTGCTTTTAAGTAAAAATAAAACCCCAAAAAATATTTTTATTGCTTATTTCAGACGATTTTTGTTGCATATATAATGGTGTCCCATCACTTATGTGAGCTATTTTTTGCTCCGTTCTAAACATTTGTATTTTTATTAAATTAATATTTTAATATTTTGACAAAATGTATGTTATGTAATAATCTTTACTAAATTTAAGTATGAAACACACCCACAAAAAATGTGTTACATGTTTTTTTAAGTTATTTGATTAGTTTCCTTTTGTAAAGCACAAGTGTCCCATCACTTATGTGAGACACTGTATATCAAGACACGATAGTAAAAAAAAAAAAGTTCGTCATCTGGTAGTAGATGATTAATAATTCAAGATGTATCATATTATTGAAAACGGAATAACTTTTGCTCAACTTTTTGGGAACTTGTATAGTAAATTACGTAAATTCCATGCTTTTACATGTAAAGATGACTTCGTGAATGCGGCTGAAATATTCAAGTTTTTAAATGAAAGAGAGAGAGAGAGAAGTATATTTATGCTGAGATATAATGAACAACAGGCTTCATTAATATTTTGACAAATATTGGACAACAGGGTATTAAAGGTATTCACTGCTCAAAAACATTTTATTATTTTTCTTTTATAGAGAGTAAAATAACAAATGACAACTGATAAACTTATTTTCTTCTTGTCTGTCTAACTTTTTTGCTCTATAACTCGAGTGATATTACACGTGCTATCCAATTCAACCTGAAATTTATTGTGCATCAATCTGATACTCTTGCCGGGTGTCCAAAACCACTAGTTTATGATTTTACGAAGTCATTATCATTTGTAAATACATAAATTTTCCTGATTTTCTTATTTAGATATCAAGAAACCGAGCATTGTTTCCAGTTTCCTGTAATGGCAAAGAATCCTTTAGAAAAGCTGTCAAAGTTAACATTTTAAATGGATTACGAAGAAACAAAAAACGGTCGTCATCTGGTAGCAGACGATTAATAATTCAAAATGTATCATATTATTGAAAAATGAAAAAAAGATTGCACATCTTTTTGGGAACTTAAATAGTTATTATGCAACTTTCACTCCTTTACACGCAAAGGTGACATCGTGAATGTGGGTGAATATATAAGTTGTTCGATAGCAAGGTATTAACAGCATTTTCTGCTCAAAACATTTTATTATTAACCATTGGGAAAACGGTTGTTACTTTCGGTCAAGAATGGACTAAATGATGTTCGCATTTTACTATTTTAACCGTTTTTAACGAAATTCTGTAACTTTAGAAGAAATTTTCTTGGAATAGGCAATAGAAATGCATAAAATCGTTACAAAAATGTTAAAGTTACAAAAAGGATAGATGCAAATTATCAGATATGAAAAATAAAGTAGAAATTTGGTACTTTCGTGTAATAGCGGCCCCCAAGGATGAATCGCCAAGCGACAAAGATTTATCGCCAAATTATAAAGCATGTATGACATTATAATAATATATGATATATATATATAACATTTCTTGGCGTATGTGGCCAAGTTATAGTGATATATGATATATATATATGACATGTGTATATGATGTACATACGACATATAAGACGTCAATAATATGTGTATAATGACGTATATGGCACATATAGGAGTGTTTGGAGTATATATATATATATATATATGCGTATATAGGATGCATATATAAGCTTAGCGATGATCTTGGCGAAATCATAACTGCAACCTTGGCATAATCATAACTGTGGGGGCCGCTATAACACGAAAGTACGATATTTTTATTTTTAAGTTTTCGGAACATTTTTCCAATGGCTATTGTAATTTGTTACATTATAATTTTTATTTATTTTTCTCTTATAGAGAGTAAAAAAAAAAAAATGACAACTGATAAACTCATTTTCTTCTTGTCTATCTAACTAACCTTTCTTCTCTATAACTCATAACACGAATGGTATTACATGTGCCACCCAATTCAACCTGAAATGTTTTCGGCATCAATCTGATATTTTTGTCATCTGTATGCTCTCGGTGTTCTCACTTTCTAAGGAAATAGTATTCCCTCTAATTCGAAAGCGATAAGGTGTAACAAATGGCACCGTGGTATCTTTAAGAGCGTTTATAAGCCAAAATCACTAGTTTCTGACACATTCAAGAAGTCTTTTTCAGACCAGAATACATGCATTTTCCAGGTTTTCTTCTTTCGATATCAAGAAACCGAACATCGTTTCCAATTTTTCTATAAAAGACCTGTCAGAACTAACTTTGGTTGTCCAACATTTCTTCTCTGAAAACTTTAAATTATTTTAATTTCTTGTACAGAGTAGAATATCAAAGTTTTCTGTTTATAATGTCAAAGTTTACATTTTAACTCAATTTTCAGAACCCAATAATCAAGAAGAGTGTTTTCTTTTTATAGCCGTTGATTAATAATTCAAGATAAATCACATTTATTAAAAAAATGGAAAAGGTTGGTCGAATTTTTCGCATCTTAATAGTAATTATGCAAATTTCATGCTTTCAGTATAAAAAGGACTTGGTGAATTTAGCTGAAACATTCATGTTGTTAACCCTGCTGTTCTTTTCGGGTCTATTTGACCAAAAAAAAAAAAAAGTTATTCGTTTGTAGAAAAAATATAGCACGGAGATATTTTCATGAAATTTCATGACTTTGTTGGTAAATAATATAAATATGTACTCCTAGAAAGATTCATGTTTATTTGTATTTCCAAGGAATGATTTTAATTTATTCCTAATGCATTGTTCGGATCAATGTGATCCAATTAAAAAATATATTTACTTTCATATTTGTTTGGAAAAAATCAACAGAAAATAATAACAATGACTGATCTAACTTATCCCTTTTCGAAACTAGTTTAAAATTTGTTGATATATGTGTTTGTTGACGTTATGATGATGATTATTGTTGGGCTGAAATATTTTAATGCATAACGCATGAATTGAGATAGTTTTTGGGCCGTTCGTTCGTACCATTTGCGTTGTAAACAATTACCCAAAGGTTCTACATCCAGGAAGGCAGACATGAAATATCCAATGAACGAAGACATCTCAGCTGAAAGTTTTTTATTGATATATAGCAAGTATAAGATGGTAAGAATGGGGTGGTCTCGGATGTTAGAAGCTTAGAACTGTTGTTGACAGACCAAGAGCTAGGAGTGATCTGCCGTTTTGGGCAGTAGATTGTCTCGCCAAGATTCGATAATACACCGAGCCAGCAAACCGCAGACGCGCAAAAGAATTTATGTACGTTAAGGATAATTAATAGAAATGTTTTGGGAGGATGTAATGAAAAAGCTACCACATTTGGCGAACCCGTAATTTTTGTGAATTTTAGAGGACACAGGCGGGCAACCCGGTGGGAAAGGAATTTTAGTCAAAGGAAAGAGCTAAACATTGTATCTGGGAAATTACATTACTTGCACAATTTGTTTATGAACAGAAAAAGGTTGGGCGCCCAAGCAGCTGTCAATGAATGTCCAGAACACATAACATTACATCTGTTATAACCGCATTGGAATTAAAATAGATTTATAACGTACATGCTGCATTTAGTAAAGATAGTCTTTCATATGAGAAAAGGAAGTAACATTTGAGGTTTTAGAATAAGAGATATTTTAACGAAGAGAATATTAATTAATATATTGAAAATTAAGTTAGGAAGATAATAATTTAGAATAAAGATATATATAAATGATTCTATATCATATACATATTATCCCCTTTGACAAAATGAAAAAAAAAATGACGCTGGCTCAATGTACATCGGTACAAACTGTTATACGTACATGCAAAAATTCAGTACTCAATTACACTTGGAGACCACCCAAAAGTACACAATAAAACAAAAATACAAATAAACATATAGAAATAAAAATATACAAGTACTTGTTTTCAAAATGTTGCACTTTCAGTATGTGTGCAAAGGTACCTAAACTGATTTCTTTTTTTAAAAATGTTCTGTTTCATTCTTTTTTTTTTTATCCAAACAGCTGCAGCATTTAAAAATACAGAACAATATCATAATTATAATTTCAATAATACTCGTCATAATTGACGGAGGCCTATATATTTTTCATACATATGTATATACATGTATGTGTGCACAATTATCAAAATCTTCAATGCTAGCAATTCTCATACTGATGGTAACATACATATCTGCAGATTTCTTTGATTTTAGCTAGCTTTACTTCAAAAATGTTTATCATAATAAACATTAATATAGAAATATAATATGACAACAAAAACTAGTTTAAATTGGAAAGTAAATATAAACAAATACAAATGTATATATATATAAACAATAATTATGCATATATAGATAAAAGTTGAATATAAGCAAGTGTTTTCCTTTATTCAAGTGAAAATAAAAATCTATTAGGCAAAAATATGTTAAAAATAGAGTGATACTGTGCAAAGTATGAATACTGACAATGGGAAATAAACGTAACGTGCAAAATTATGAATATTGCATAAAAGTATCATAAAAATTGTAAACAATATAGCAAAGGAACTGGTGCATATGAGCAAAAATTGGATTAAAAATTGTTTGTAACATTTTTATCCATTAATATGTAGTGTCCCCAAATATGATTCTTTTTTTTTTTTTTTTTTTTTTTTTTTTTTTTTTTTTTTTTTTTTTTTTAATGTAAGAGATGTGGGATTAAAAATAATAAAAATATATAGGAAAAATAATCATATAAACTGAAAAGTAAACACCGTAGGTATTATGCGCTATCAGAAAGTAGGTGTGTAAAATGTTGAAAAAGCAGTCCTATCGTCTACCATATGACTCATAGACATGTCAAGAGATATTTTAGCGAAGAGAATATTAATTAATATATTGAAAATTAAGTTAGGAAGATAATAATTTAGAATAAAGATATGTATAAATGATTCTATATCATAGACGTGGCAAAAAGTTCCTTCAGGATTTGCTGTGAATACTACTTCATTGTGTATCATACGTGCAAGGTGACAACAAAATTAATATATTGTGCTAAAATTGTAAGAAACACATTTGCAAATCTCATGTAAAATATTACTATTTAAATGGAAAATAAAGGTTCAATTCCAAAAAGGGTTCAAAGGGTCAATTTCAATTTTTTTTTTTTTTTGGATGTTTTATATTATTTTATCTGTATTTATACTACTTCACTATTGTTTAAACCATTTATAAAATGACACCTTTCATTTACAGCTAGAAATGATAATATTTTGAATCGGGTCATATTCACCCGAACACTACATACATGTAGTAAATACGAACAGAACAGCAGGGTTAAGTGAAAAAATGTAAGAACGAAAAAACATGCACCAAACATAGATTATGAAATGCTAAATACTATCAGAATATTATAAAAAAGTTTCACTTTTTCATATAATGAAATGCAGTATATCTAAATAAATAATTTAAAATAACACATAATGCTATGAAAAATCAATTTTCAGTAGTTTCTGTCCATAGACAGTAATATGTGGGAAATCTTTCGTGCAGCCCTCTGTGTATGATCTATTCAATTTATACACACCACGTAAAACACTAAATATGAATTAATTTTTAAAATGCATACCACGGTGGAAATTGCACTCCCAGCAATTATTTCTCACAGTGAGTTCTGTAACAAAGTTATTTTGTGTATCCCTATAAATGAATGACAAATACTATCTACTCCATAATCTGTAGAAAGCATGTTTTTTTAGCTACCTCTGGAATGCATATCGATTCCATTATGTTTGCTGCATCATAATATGATTAAAATACACAACAAACAATTTTTCAACATAGACAATAATATAACGGAATTCTTAAGTGCGTCCCTGTAAAAGAAATATAAATGTTACTAACTCTATACTCTGTTGAAAGTATATGTTTCAGTCCACCGTAAATGATGGATATCAATTCCATTATGTTTAAAATAGTGTAACGTCATTAAAATAACATAATATTTTCCCCTATAGACCGTAATGTATCGGAATTCTTTTGAGTGTCACTATAAATGTACTATAAGTACTACAGACTTTATTTTCAATAGGAAACATGCTGCTGTAAGCCTCAATAACAAATATCAGTGACATGACATTCCAAGAAATGTTTATGAGAGTTAGCGTACAGACAGATATACAGATAGACAAATAGAAGTCATAAAACACTTTCAACTAAACTGGAAAGTGTTAATAGAAAAAGAAAAGTGCCCAGTTAAACTCATGACATTCACCTCACAGGCTGTTCACACTAATTGTATATTATATTTTTATTTCAAAGAATTATGCCCCTCGAAAAATAAAGAAATCGACAATAAATTAAGAGGTGGGATTAGCCCCATCCCCCCCAATAAACTTAACCAATGAACCCTTAAAACTAATTAGGGAACCGCCTTATCACAATGAACCTATATACCAAATTTGAAGCAAATCGGATAATTCTGCATGATAAACCCATTTGTCTAAATTAAGGGGGGGATTAGTCTCCGCCCGTTTTCCCCCTTTATACTTAACCAATGAACCCCCAAAACTAATCAGGGACGTGCCTTATCACAATGAACCTATGTACAAAATTTGAAGAAAATCGGATAATTCTGCATGAAAAACGCATTTATCTAAATTAAGGGGAGGGGGATTAACCCCCGTTTTGCCCCTTTATACTTAACCAATGAACCCCCAAAACTAATCAGGGAAGTGCCTTATCACAATGAGCCTATATACAAAATTTGAAGCAAATCGGATATCAGTTAAGAGTTATCGCGTTACGTACATATATACGTACGTACATACAGAACTTGCGGGCACATTAGCTCTCCGGCTTTGATAGCCTGTGAGCTAAAAAGAGAGAGTCTTGCAGTTGAAATAGATTGAACAACAGAGGGTATTAACACCAGTGGCGCAGCCAGAATTCGGTTCTAGGGGGGGTTTTGAGTTTCTGATAAAGGTGGTCGCCGGTTATATGAATCACCGGTTAATGGAATCAGCCTTTTAAATGAATGAAATCATAATGCTTTTTTCTGCAATTACGTTGGTTATGGTTCATTTAAACAGTGTTTACAATATTAGAGTTACAAACTATAAAATACACCAATGAAATAACACAAAACTAGATTAGATTTATAAAGTGTTTAAAAATGATGAGGGGCAAACTTTAAGATGTAAGAGCACAGCACAGCAAATAATTTTTACATAGAAAATAAGAGTTGCAATCCATTTGTTTAATCAAAAATCCACAAGGTTTCATTACAAGAGAATTCTTATTCCTAACTTTAATAATAATGAAGCAATTTTAACAAAATTTTTATTAGACTTACTTACCTTGCTTTTTGCCAAATATAACAACTCAATTAAGGTAATCGATGTTTTGGAATGTAGTTGATATTAAACACGGTATTGTAGACTAAATTACTGTGCCCTTACAGTACTTTACATGACATCGAATTTCGCATTATCTAATGTAAATCTGATGAAAATTTCGTTAAAATATATTTATTATTGTTAAAGTTCTCTAAAAATATCCGAGTTTGAATTGAAGTCGTACCTATACCAATATTATAAAACAGCAACATTTGTTCTTTTTGCAGGGGTAAATTCTAGAACTACAGAACGGATTTAAAAGGTAATTGGTCATATGCTAGTTTTATTCACGTACAAAGGGTTCCACACAAAATATCAGAACTGTTCAAAGACAATATGCTCAAATTGTCACATACCTAAAATAATATTATATGCCATAATTTAATTTTATTGGTATTGGAATGAAAAACAATGAATATACCTCCCTCTAAAACAAAGACCTTGTACAAAGTTTAAATTAGGCAGAGAACCAATCACGCTTCGGAAGAAGTCGCTGAGAAAAGTTACTTGTCAATCATATTTGACGTAATAGTAGATAATTTTCAAGCATTTAAAAAAAGTATTCTGAACAACGCGAAACTTTCCAATTCATTTTCAAAAATGAAAACATATGCAGGCATGTTAGTTCAAGTGATTTGTTAACGAAAAGATTTTTCATTATAAATGAATTACACCTATATTAAATTATAAGCGATTTTTGCCTCAAAATTACTTACTCTTAATGTCTTAGAATTATTAAGAATTATTTTTCAACATTTGTCCTCAATAATTGAATTCAGTTGGTATGAAAAATGACTATCATGATTCGTCTTACCTAAAGCAAATATCTTGTGCAAATTTTAATCTTAGCAGTGTGTCAAGCGTGCTTCAAAAGTAGGTCGCAAAGTAGCAACACTGTTTTGTCCATGCCGTGGTTTTCCAGATGGGTTTTTAATTAATATATCAGCTACTTACAGACATTTTTTCAAAAATCATTACCAACAATCCTTATATGGTTCTGTGTCGATAATCCTTAACTCCCCGCTGAGCGCCAGAAGAATAAGACACATGAGTGATCTTATAATAGTTCCGTTTTTACTTTTTAAGTATGGAGCCTTAATAATGGTGTCAAAATTCTGTTAACCATCTCCTCTCTAACATAGGTTCAGGGGTCGGAAAAGCTACTTTTTTTAAGTAGCGAACTACAACTACAACTACTTTATCAAAATTGTAGAACTACAACTACAACTACTTGTTTTAAAAAGTAGCGACTACAAACTACTTTTCAAAAGTAGTCACTACTTCGCTACTTTTAGATTTTGTCGAAGGATTCAATCTACATTCGAAATTGAGAGTTCTGCGCGGGTCGTGTTGTGTACCCGATCTGAAATTGAAAATTCTGCTTAAAGTCAACCCGAAACCCGACCAAAACCAGACTAAAAAAATCGTCAGCTTGAAAACGACTCGAACCCTAAAATCTTTATACCCGAAACCGAAGTGACATACAATTAATTCCTATTTTAATACAATTATGGTAAGGATTATATCTCTGATATCAATTTTATCTTTTTGTATAAAAATGAACACACATACACTCATTAATATTCAAATATATAGTCTTTTCATTAAAAAAAAAAAATAGTCAGGACTTTCTTTTGAAATCTTGGGTCAATGGTAACTTTCAATGACAACACTCTATTTTGAAAAAAACTTACTTTAAAATTTATGCCCATATACAAAGTTTCACATAAAGTTTTACGGAAAGTTTAAAATCCCTTGTACTATCTAATTTCTATAATTGTATGATATGAAATAAGAAATTAATATTCGAAAAAACTGTAAATTATAACCCATAAATATTTTAGAAGAAGTTCTAAAAAACTTCTAAACTTCTTTACAAAATTTCAGCACATTCTGCCAAATAATTTTTGAGAGACCATATTTTATCAAAAAAGTGACTAATCTCAAAAAATTGTTAATAGATGTAATAGCTGTGTTAATTATTTATATTTTGGAATTTTACATGGAATTAATACATGGAATTTTTAATTGATTTATTTAAGGGTTTTTTTTTTGTAATATTAATGATATTTTCCGTTGAAAAGTATTAAAATATTTTGTAATGATTTAACTTTATAGACGACCTCTAAAATTAGCCCAACTTTTAATATTGAATTTGTCGAGTACTAATCATTCGAAGTTTCGCAAAAATTTATAATTAGGCTAATTTGAGGGTTTAGCTAAAATTCGTAATTTAGTATCAAACGTATGGAAAAACCAAGTTTGTGTTCTGATCTATATCAAATCAACTATAAAACATTATGAATCAAATTCTTTAGCGATAAAGAACCTGTGCAGTAAAAATAAAAATAAATAACTATAAAAATGAGGACTATAGAGATGTCTACTACTCTATATTCCTAATAAAAATAAAGTTACGTATTTATTTATTTATTTATTTATTTTATTTTATTTTATTTATTTTATTATTATTATTATTATTATTATTATTATTATTATTATTATTATGGAGGGGGGGGGGGTCCCAAGCACTTTTTTTTTATCTACTGGAATCTGGAAGAAGGGAATATGCATTTCAATTAATTTTTATGCATGCATAGTAGAAGTACTTCACAATGATCAAAAGACGTTTTAATAAGATACAGTTTTGCGATAATAAACAATTGAATGAGAATATTTCCTTAACTAGAAATCTTAATTTGGAAATATTCTTTTTAATGATTATAGGCTTTAGATATTCGGTGCGCGATGCGATCCAGTAATTATTATTAATAACGAAAATGCTAACTCACCTCTATGTGCAGCTTCCTGATGTTCAAGGCGGATGATTTTGAAACTGACAACTTCATTATTAAATGGGCAAAGTTTATAAGTTCCGCTGTAACCACTTGCTTGTTTTCCGATAACTTTAAAACACTGGTTATATGCCGACCAGGCAGTTCAATTTTACTTTTCTCTGAGATAATTTTAATTCCAAAAGAAGATATCCGGTATTAAAACACAAGATTTAAGAATGCGTTAATAGACAAAATGTTGACCGCAAGAAAATTTATTCTTTTCGTGAGTATAAGCACATTGTTTTGTTTTATCAACAAAAGTTAATGGAAAAATATATGACATTGCAACTGAAATTTGTTGCTGACGGTCACAAACTGCTGCAAAGAACGCATTTTGTGAAAAAGAAGCTAGTTATGATCAAGTGATTTGAAGAATGGCATTTTTTCTTCCTCTCTTAAAGTAGCGTTAAAAGTAGCGTGAAAGCTCGCTACAAACTACTGATTTTTTGTATCGCGCTATTCGCTACACTACATTTTTTTAAATGTAGCGCGCTACACTACAAACTACTAGAAAAAATAGCGACTACTGTAGTTTCGCTACTTGTAGCGCGCTACTTCCGACCCCTGCATAGGTTATATTTTATACAACAATTTCCAAAAAATTTTTTCGGTACATCAAGTTTCAAAGGAGTGCAAGAACAAAAAACATTCTAAAACTGCACTTTCTACGATATTGTTGATTCTAGAAATTTGGTCTAGCGGTTACTTTAAAAAGATGTAAATGCTCACTAAAAATGGCTTCTAAAAAGTTCAAAATTTAAAAAGGGAAAAGGAGCAGGAAACGGTCTAAATTACAATTTATTTGTACAGTTAGGGCAAGAAACATAAAATTTGGCATGGTTGTTACTTTAGACTAGAGACTTAAATGCTAGCCCAGAACAGTTTGCAGGAGCAAAAAAGCATTCTAAAATTGCGATTTGTGTGATACAGTTGGTATAGATGCTTGGAATTTGGCATGGTGGTAACTTTTGGGATGTAAATGCTCTCTAAGAACGATTTCTAAAAAGATTGTAAATTTTAAAAGGATAAAATGAGCGGAAAACGGTCTGAAAATGATCTAAAAACATTCAATTAGGAATTGTTTGTGCAATATATGTGAAATTTGGCACGGCTGTTACTCTAGAAATGTAAATGATCATGATGACAGTTTTCTAAAAAAAGTTCTAAAATTGCGATTTGTGTGATACAGTTGGTAAAAATGCTTATTTTTTAACATAGTGGTTACTTTTAAGATATGAATACTCATTCAAAACGGTTTTTAAAAAATTCGAAATTTAAAAATATGAAATGATCTAAAAACGTTCTAAAAATGTTCTAAATCATAATATAATTAGAACTTTTAGGGCTAGAGTCTTGAAATTTTATATGGATGTAACTTAAGAGACGTAAATGCTCGCCCAGAATTTATTTTTTTAATTCGAAATTTGAAAGATTGCAAGAGTAAGAAGCATCCTAAAATTGCGATTTATGTGATACAATTGGTATGGAAATTTGGAATTTGGCATGATGATTACTTTTATGTAGTAAATGCTTCCTTAGAACATTTTTTTTTTAATTAAAAATTTAAAAGGAGGAAAAGAGCGGAAAACTTTCTAAACGCGTTTTAAATTGTGATTTAGTTGAAACTGTTAGTGTTAGAAACTTGAAATTTAGTATAGAGATTACTTTTAAGATGCAAATGCTCGGCATAAAGAGTTTGACAAATGAAATATAGTCTTTAAATTTGTGTACAAATCCCCTACGAAACAAATTATTCGAAAGAAACACTGATTGCAAAAATCTGTTCACAATCGAAAAATAGCTTTTTATAACTTTAAAGTACTTTTTATTAATTCTTACTTTTGCAAAGATTTTTTCCTGGGTTTTCACATAGCTTGGTCTTAGTAACTGAGAGCAAAACACACACACAAACGTTTGAAACTGAGAGAGACTTACAAAGTGTATGTTTTATTTTTTCCCTGGAATTCGATGGCCTGTTATTGCTTCGAACATGAACAAAGACAGAAATGCAATTAAGAAATGGCCCACTGTATACTGTATATAACTCAAAGCGTCTGTGTGGCAGTGGTGACGAAACCTGACTATACTATTATGATGTGCCGACTAAGTCTCAAAACAAAGTTTGGGTCTTTGATGATGAGGACACACCGGGAGCTGTCAGAAAATCCCGATCTGTCAAGAAGAAAATGATAGCTGTATTTTTCAAATCGAGTGGAATTGTTGAGCATATCGTTTTGGACACACAGAAGACAGTTACAGCTAAATGGTACACTGAACAGTGCCTCCTTAAAGTCATGGAATCTTTGAAGAACCTACGTCCAAAGTCACGAATGAACAGAACACATGGTTCCTCCATCATGACAACACTCCAGCTCACCGAGCCAAAGCCTGCACTGAATATTTTGCCACTACAGGACTGAAACTTCTTGAACATCCTCCTTACAGTCCAGATCTTTCCCCCTGTGACTTAGGACTGTTCCCGTATGTGAAAATGAAGCTGAAAGAGATTCGGTTTTCCAGTAATGAGGCACTTTTGAGGACGTGAGACAACGAGTGTGCCTTACTCCCTAGTGAAACTTGCCAGAGCTGGTTTAAGGACTCGTTTTGGAGGATGGAGAACTGTATTGCTTGTAACGAAAATTACTTTAAAAAAGTTTGATAAATAAATCCATATTGCAAAACTTTCCTAGTACCCTTTATATATGACCCCTCTTTTACTATAAGACTTCTCGACAAAGTGACGTAGTCCAAATAACCAGTTTTGGCTTTGACTTAACCGATGCATGTAATATGCGCTTTCACAGTTTTAAGTAGAGTTTTCGCCGTTTAATTGAATCATATTGTTGAATAGAATTTGATTTAACAAAGCGGCGGATTGGGCAAAAGATTTAATTTTAACTTTACTTTTGATTCATATAAGCGGCAATTATAGTAATTTTTTTAAGCTCTGGGGGGGGGGGGGGTTAACCTCCAAACCCCCCCCTTGGCTGCCCCACTGATTAACACTATTCTGAGAAATATTGGCCAAAAAGGTACTAAAACTATTCTGTATCTATATTTCTCTACTGAAAAGCTATTTATTTATCTTTTCTTTTATAGAGAGTGAAATAAAAAATGTCAACTGTGTGTGTGTGTGATAAACTTATTTTCTTTTTCTCTAATAACTCAAGTGATATTACATGTGCCACCCAATTCAACCTGAAATTTATTGGGCAACAATCTGATGTTCTTGCCATCTGTATTCTTCGAGTGTTCTCACTTTCTGAGGAGATATGCCCTCTAATTCGAAAGCGATAAGGTGTAACAAATGACACCGTCGTACCTTGAAGATTCGATTAATCGTTCACGGTGTCACGGAAGTAAATTTTGAGCTATACTTACTTCTCTTTGTTCAAGGAAGATTTGAGTGACCACCTGTGTGTACTTGCTATTATAGATTGCACAACACCATGCCCTTGATTTCAAAGAAAGAAATAATGTGTTTATAGGTCAATTCGTGAATTATCTGAGTATTGCTAAATCTGACTTTATTTTTATTTGTCTATTTTTGAAATGGAAGGTGGGATGAGAAAAAGAGTTTGAAAGGGTCAGGAGGTGATTTAATTCGTCTATGTCAAATTACTGTTTTCATGTCATATAAACTAATGTATGGAGCGATTCTAACTGATAAAATATCTACAAGCCTTGATTTCATGTGCTTTTAATTGACTAAGATTTAGATTTCGTAAAGAAAATTATATTACTTTAATTTTTACTTGTTATTCTTAGTAGTTTATAAATATAACTATATCCAAGTCCAGTATAAAATTTTGTAAAAATATATGCATATCAAATAGTGAAAACGTTGCCAGAATCCGAGTGTGGTCGCGCAGAAACACCATGTTATTATACGTTTTCGTCGAAAATTTCTCTATTTAAAAATATATATATATTTCCTTTAGGGCCAAACGTTTCGAAATTGTTGTAGGTGGTGTAAATCTGGTCTACCGAAATGTTCTAAAGAGATTGTGTCGAAATACGGACGTTTAGTTAATTTTAGCGTAAAAAAAATAAATAATAATAAATAAATAATAAATAAAAATGCTATGGCCGTGCAAAATGACCTGCTTTCGCCGGAGTTTTTGAAAGGATTAAAATTCTTATTTTTTTAAACCAATTATACCGTCGATTAGAAACAGGTTTCAGCTTTAAGAATATATTTTGGTTTGTCTGTATCTCTAAAATTGCGCCCTTAAGAGGCGTTGCCGTAAGGGGAAAAGATCCACCCGGGAAAACAACCCTGTTCCAAAATGAGTTTTCCATTTTTTGATATATAGATTACTTATCGAGTTTAAGAGAAAAGTAATTCGTTATTCGTATTAGCCACGTTTTTCGCTTTTTTCTCGCTGCCGCGTCGGGAATTCGGTTCAAAACGACGACTTTGACAGTCTTTTCTTAAAGATCTTCTGCCTTTACCAAAAAAAAGGAAAACGTGTTTCGATTACGTAGTTTCTGAATAAGAAAACTTGCCAATTTGCTGCATTTGCGAACAAAAATGAATTAAAAAATGTGTCAAGAAGTACCCTGTTTGGATTTAAGAACAGCCTTAAGGCGGCTCTGAAAGAAATATTGTTCCCCGTTCAACAGCGCGGAATTTCGTAACATATCCATAGACTCATTTTTAAACATAAAAGCATGGAATTAGCAGGCATAACTATGAAAATGATCTGGAATCGAACAGGATTTTCTACTTTACAATAAATGTATATCTTGAGTTATAAGTATTTAGTGCCTTATGATGATCTTTCTCGCGAGTTGTCGCGTCTGAAAATTTGTTTCAAAACGACAAAGTTGAAAGACTTTTCTGAAAGGTCATTTGTATTTATTGGAAAATGAAAAACGCTATTCGATTTCATAGTTCGCAAATAAGATCAATTTCTGCATTTACGAATGAAAAAGAACTCAAGAATGTACCAGAAAATAGCCAGTTCGAATTTGAGAGCAGCATTAAGCCTTACAGTCGTCAGCATGAGACAATGTTAAAATTCGAACAATGAAAATTTTATTTTATGGATTCATAAGTTTCTACAATCTTTGAGGTTTAAATTTACCATTTTTTGCACAGTTTTCCTGTAACTTCTTTTGTCACTTGGTTTTCTTTCTTTCTTTCTTTCTTTTTTTACGTTCTTCAATTAAAAATTTGTATTTATTGTCCAATAATGAACACTTCTATAAGTTTCTATGTTATCTTGCATACAAATTTTCTTACATACATGTTGAAATGTAAAATAAAACATAATATTTTCGTACATTAATCTACGCAACCGTAAATGATTTGTGCTTTGGTTATAATTTATCACATAGATTTTTCTTTTTTTTTTTTTTTTTAGCTTTTGTTAGTTTTATGTAAATGAACCATCCATATTTCGGTATTAGATAATTAGATTATCTCATTTGATTAAGAATGTTGGGTTATAATAATCAAATTTAGATTAGGACTACAATTAGATTACATTGTTATTCCAGAAATAATTTGTTCAAAAAATCATCACACTCTTTCATATTCATTATGATAAGTGATAAAAATTATGTATTTTGCGATGCATTGGAAAATATCCACTTAATATATATTACGAGAGCGTAGAAAAACTTCACTGTTCTATAATATGCAAGAAATGTCTCACATTTATTGGTATAATGGAGCACCATTTGTGTGTTTCTCTGCTCGCTTTTCTCATTTATTTATTTCATTTATATATTTTTTAAACTTACATTCCAAACCGTTTAACTGTTAATGATTTGTGTATACACGACTGTAGAGGGAGAACGAAAATACCTTGCGACATTTTAAAATTCAGTTTAAAAGAATCTAAGTAAATGGAGTACGAAAGTGCGGTTTGCACGAAAAATTTTTTCGTGGCCGAAAGCTTTCTTTAAGCAAATTAAACAAGAAAGAAAAATCATGTGTCATGTATAGATAATAAAACACTTTCCAACGCATTTTGATAATTATAACAAAATTTCCCCGTTTAATAAGATAAAATATGATGTTTAAGTAAACAATTTGGAAAACGGATAACACAATTGAAAACCCAATTTAAGCAAATTTTCATCTATAACCGGAAAATCTCCGAATTCTTTTGTACATGATCTATGGGATGATTTGTATATACACCAACAAAGTATGAAAAAATTTGGTTCCAGTTAAGAAAAGCATAACACAATTGAAAATATCCTTTCCGAAATTTCTGTCAATAAAAGGAAATATTTTCGTCTTGTTTTTTATGTTTAACTAAATTTTTAAATGGCTTATTTAGCGTGTCATAATCTATGCCGAATTCATGATTTTTCGTTCTTGTTTAAAAATTGTTTTAAGTCTTTGCAACAGTTTTTTTTTTCAAATATATCAATTTTGCATAGATTGTAAGATGATCAAAACGCAACGTTATTTAATCACTTTACTGAAAAGGAAATCTCTCGAAACACCGTAGAAGAAAATTACAGCAAATAATTCTTGTCTGAGGAAAACAATTCCAGAATGTTGGCATAATCTAATTCAAGCCATAATCTAATCCGATCTAATCTAATCTACCAATGAGGTGATTTAGTAATTCAATTCTGAAATATCGGCGAGATCTATTTTTTGAGAAACTATCACAAAGTAGCAGAAAGAGGATGCTATGCGGCAGCGAGTAAATAAAACATAAATATTTAAGATACTTCGTTTATTGGATAAAAATATGACAATGGATGATATAATCCCAATTACGTATTATGTAACATGGGAAATTAACATTGTAACAAGTGGGTATAAAGCCATAAGCTAAATATAGGAGAAACTTTTATTTTGAAAGTTTCATCAAATTTAGTGAGTTCGATGTTAACTTTTAGATTAAATTATCATACAATGGTTTAAAAAAAAAGTATTGGATCCATGGTACATTGAGTAATACTCAGGCTTCAGAGCTGTTTTTTTTTTTTTTTTTTTGGCTACCGCTATTTTCAAACAATAATTTTCGTTAAATTCTTGCAAATATTGCAGAAATCAACTTTGTGTTATATTTTTCTTGCAAATATTGTATAAATTTACCACAAAGATTATTGTTTGAAAATAGTGGTAGCCAAAAAACGATATCACTCTGAGACCTAATATACTGGATACCAAGAGTATAAAGTTAAAAATAGTTTTAACATCTAAGTTTTCAAAATTAATCACGTTTTATTGATATAATGTGTTATTAACAAAATACTTCGTATCAAATAAAAAACAAAATCATAAATATAATATTAAAAATAACATTAAAATAAGCAGTAATACGCTACCGCGCATGCGCGGTAGCGTATTACTGCTTATTTTACTGTTTATTACTATTAATTTTACTGTATAATACTGCAGCTGAGATGCCAGTATTATACTGTAAAATCAAATCTTTTTTTTTTTTTTTGCAGTGTAGAAGAGTAAGTAGCAAATATAGTTCGTTTACATGGACGCACAAAAGAATTCCATGTTTTAAGACCTATGGGAAAAAATCGTTCACAGTGTATTTTAATGATGTTACGCTGTTTGCCAATGAAATTTACATATATTACTGATTTGTACTACAGTATATTTTCAATAGATTATTGAGTACCGTTGCAGGACTGACTAAGAGCCATAACTGCTGGATGTGTATTTTCTGCTGTGATATGCATTTTAAAACTAATTTTTAGTGTATTGCGAAGTGTGTGGATCATATATAAAGCTGCAGGAAATAATTCACACACATTACCGGCTACGAACAACAATTATAAAAGTGAATTTTTACTGCGTTTTTTTTTAACACTTTCTAACATAGTTGAAAAGTGTTTATGAATTCGGTTTGTCTGTCTGTTGTCTGTATGTCTGCCATTTGTCTGTCTGTCTGTCTTCTGTCTGTCCGTGCTCTAACTCACGTAAATATATTCGAATTGTCATGCAATTGATATAAGTTATTGAGATTTACTATGGCACGTTCGGTATTGAAAATGAAGTGCATAGCACCTATAGTTTTTTTTACAGGGACATTCAAAATAATTCCGTTTCATTACTATATTTAGGGGGAAATCATTTGCTGTTTATTTTAATGATGTTACACAATTTTAAACATATTGAAATTGATATATAACACTAAGGTGCATTATAAGAGACTTACTATAGAATGTTGTGTGTATAGCATTCATCGTTCATTTACAGGGGAACGCAAAAGAATTCGGTATTGTCTGTTAACAATAATTGCTGGAAGTGCGTTTTTAGTTGTTAAACGCGTTTTTAAATTTAACTCATTTTTGTCTATTACTTGATGTGTATAAATTCTATAGATCCTATACAGGGCAACACAAAATTTCTCGAATGCATTTCTGTTTATTTACGGAAATTCCAGAAGGAGAATTTTAAATTGTGCTACGCGTTTTCTAAATGAACTAAAATTTAGCATTCTATGTAATATATATACAAATCTATAGATCATAAAGAGAACTTCACAAAAGAATTCGGATATTTTTCCGAATATTGTTGGTAATTCCTGAAATTGTGTTTTTAAATATGCTATGCTTTTTCCAAATTGTTTACTTAGATCTGGGCGGTGATAATTGAGCTTAAGCCAAAAGTTAGGCCTCCTCGCCCGGTTTGAGCTTGACCTTGTTTACTTAGCTATCATCCTTCACCTTATTAAACGGTAAAGATTTGTAAAATTATTTTGGAAGTGTTCTAAAGTGTTACATAATCTATGCTTGACGCATGATTTTTCCTTCTTGTTTACTATTTATTTAGATATTTCATTTCATTGTATGATCAAAATTGAAATGTCTTATAACAATGTTCCGATAGTGCTGGAAAGTGTTTCATGATCTATGCTGTGATGCATGATTTTGTCGTACTTGTTTTCTTGATATTATAAGAAAAAATAAAAGACAATCAAACATTACAAGAGGTCATTTCAGCAATATATTATTGATAATGAAAAAATAACAATAACAGTCCAGCAGAATGTTGAATTTGCACTTTGTCGTAATCTTGACATTTCGAGAAAACATAAAGCTTTTGGATAAGATCCAGATTTGAGAGGGGGTTGTTTTTGTCTCTCATTTCTCTTCCAGAAAGAGCAACGTCAGAACTTTTCCGACACGATGTCCACCAAAGGAATACGAATTAGGCTTCCAAAATGTCATTTCTTTTTGAGGCTAATCGCGGCAGAAAGGACCACGATGTGATTGCTAAAGATTGATTTTATCAGTTCAAAGAACTGGAAAAAGAAACAGTCGCAAATTCTGTATTTTCTTATTTCTTATTAAATATATATTGTCACTTTCCACCTCATTTCTTATCAGGATTTTTTTCTTTTCTTTTCTTTTTTCTTCTTCTTTTTATCAGCACTAATGACGATCAGTTAGAAGGCTTCTTCATTCTTGAACTAAGTAGATGTAGTGATAGAACACGGTAAAGAAAATCTTCAGAATAGAAGATTATATTATAATAGCGATGTCATTGTACGGTGGTGCAGAATTTATAAGTTTTTGAAGGGAACAAATCATAACGCGTCTATCGAAAGAAAAATATTCGCTAAAATTAACTTCAACTTCTTACATATAATGAGATGACAAATGTTATTATTAAAACTCGGGAGTTATATTATAACATTTGTTAGATAATTGCTGATAACTGTTTAGATAATTTGTTGATAATTGCATAGTTTAATAATGTTAAGTAACTCATTTACCTTATAAAATGAAACAAATTTTAAAACAAGAAAGAAACATCATGGGTCAAGCATAGATTATGAAACACTTTTCAACACTTCTGGAACATCCAAACAAAACTTCCCGTTTAATAAGGTGAAAGATGATATCTATACTGTTAAAAATTTGCAGCACAACTGTCCAGTCATTTGATCGTTTTTATAGAAAACGGTTACATAACAATAATTTAATACTTCTCTGACCATATTATTTCCCATATTATGGTCATAATACAGTTAAATTACGGTTATGTTACCGTTTTCTGAAAAAACGGTCGAATGACTGAACAGTTTGCTGCAAATTTTTAACAGTGTCAGTAAACAATTTAGAAACCGTATAAAACACTGAAAAACTTCTTTAAATGTTAACCGCATTTAAAATTTTAAACGACAATTATTATCAATAGAATAGAATTCAAATTCTCTAATAGAATTCTAATAGAATAGAATTCAAATGGAATATAATTCAAATTCTTTTGTAAGTCATTGGATATGATCTATCGATTTAAATATGAGTGGCGAACCAAAGGTGGCCCAGTGTCCCTAAGGTAGCCCACCCTTCAAAAGTAGAACTAATTTAATTTTTAATCACAAAATGGTGCTACTAAATTGTCAATCATGTATTTGCAGTGCACGTGGCTGAATTTAAAAAGATCACTTTGATCCTCCGACATTTTATGCAGTAGTTTCACTTTTGAGAGGTAGTCGTTCTAATTTCCATGTTAGAAGATATTTTAATTTACACATGTTTAAATTTTTAGAACTTTGAGGTATCATACTTTTTTGAAAGCTTATTTCCTTCTCTTTAACCACATTTATTTCAATTCTAAGAAATGTATCAATTTAATACTTTTACGTCGTGCAAGTGGCAACCATACGCATATTCCCAAGGTGACCTTAGAAAATAAATGTGGAATTTGGAGTAGTAAGGGTGATTTTCAAAATTTCTACATAAATACCTGAAAAAACTTATTACCATTTATTGTAAACTCCAGAGATCACTCAAAACAAGTCCGTAACTCCCAGAAGAAAATCCCTGAACTACCGTGCACAAAAAGTGACTCAAAGTTTTTTCGTGTCATAAGATAATAAGATTAAGAAAAACACTCGAAATATATCAAAAGAAACAAAGAATCATCATAGCATAATAGTAAGCAAAATAGTTTGCCGAGTATTTTTTCACATTTTAAAAGTGATTTCAATACATGGGCCACCTTTGGAGCACTATGCGTCAAAGGTGGCCCTCAAGTTACAATTTTGAAATTGTATTATAAAAGTAATTAAATTTTATTTTACAAAGAAAAGTATACTTGATATGTGTTAGAAATAAGTGTAAAATTTTACAAACAAAAATTCAGCCGCACACACTCAACCAGAAAATTATTTAAAAAAATCCTCAAAGCTTAACTATGGCCAAATTTCGGTCACCTACCTTATAGTATATATTATGCAAAAATTTAGTTCAGTTAAGAAAATTGTAACACAGTTGAAAATTCACTTTCAGCAGTTTCCGTCATTAAACGGAAAGGTACTGAAATTCTTTTGTACAGCCTTGTATATGATCTATAGAAATTATACACACCAAGTAATATTAAAAAAAAAAAAAAAAAAAAAAAAACATAGTTAAATTGAAAACACATACCACAACTGAAAACGCACTTCCAGCAATTATTGCTCATATTACACTACTGTAAACTAATTCTTTTGTGAGCCCCTGTAAGTTCTATGCATACCATATATTCAATAGCAAGCATCTTGTAGTGCATCTCAGTGATCTATATCGATTTCAATAAGTTTTGAATAATGTAACATATAATCATATATATTATTTTTGTTGTCAACATCCCTTTTTCTAAGCAAATAGAAAGCGCAGAACGATAAATGAGATACCATCTGAAAGGATTTTGAAGCGGCTTCTGGCATAGTATACTTACGTTTCGTTAAAACATGTTTTTGATTAAAAATTGCAGTCAATTAAAAATGAAATCATCATTATTTTCATAAATGAAATGAAAGGTTTTTTTTAAAAAAAGTCAGTGTTGCCAGAAAAATAAAATACCGCAACAATGATTATAAATAAATGTTCAATAAAGATAAAGTGGGACATAGTTGCTGCACGGGTTTATTTTATATTTATGTTTAAAAAGCCCAAATTTAAATTCAAATTCTCAATTTATTTTTTCTTTGTCCCATGTTATTTTCCGAAGCAGGTGATGTCATCCTCTAATGCAGTTAAAATACGATTGATATCTATTTTTTTTCTTTGGCGTTTGCTATCTTCAGTCAGTTTTTGCTGTAACTTTGAAGGAATAAATGAGACGATATACTGGCTTGAGTAATGTTGTTTGAAGATATTTTTATACTTAATTTTTCTTTAGAAGTTTAATCCTGCACCTAAAAAATATTAGATATTGCTAAAAAATAATAGACTGCAGTGCGAAATATTCGCACGGGTCTACTGGTAACATTAAAATACATTGCAAACGATTTTTCTCCATAGACCAAAATTTAACGGAATTATTTTGAGCGTCCCTGTAAACTTCAAATGCTATACACTTCATTTTCAATACCGTACATGTCATAGTAAATCTCAATCACATATATAAATTATATGGCAATCTGAATATATTTAGGCAAGTTAGAGCGCGAACAGCCAGACAGACAGACAAACCGAATTCATAAACACCTTTCAATTATGTTGGAATGTGGTAAAAGACCACACAAACCAATTGTACGAACTTCTTCGTTGTAAGTTAAAAAAGGATTAAAATTCAAAAGTAAAATAAATTACAAAGAAATTCTTGAGTATCTACATATAAACAACTATTTTTGCCGCATATTCACTCGACTATATTTACTTTCCTTATCATTTAGTAATGAATTTCTAAAACCTCTTTTCGAAAGGAAAATTATTTTTTTCAAAATTTTACCCTTTCTCTCTTCTATGATGAATGAATGTTCAACTATCACTGTTTTCATAAGTACTAAAGATAAATTACTTTCAATATTTTTCATCTTCAATTTCCTTTTTACTTCAGAAAATGATTTTAAAATGTTTTCTTTCTGTTATAATAAAAACAGGTAAAGAATGATTAATTTTAACTCATTTGAAAATGAAAGAGTTTTAAATCTTTTAAGAGTTTCTTTAGCGTTTCCTCTTGTTTTTGAAGATAAATTTTTGTAGTACAGCGAGAATACTTATAATTTTGAAACTCATATTTTGTTTTAAACAGCAATGATAATAATAATAATATGAGGTACTTTAGAAAAGAGGTAATAAATGGAAAAAAAAATTAAGGAAATTTACAACATAAAAGATATTTTTTATTAGAATTTGGGTATATATTTATTTATTCTCCTTTAATTGTGTTTTTTAGGGGCTTCTGATTATTTAGAAATGTGCATCATGTTCTTCTCAAGAATGTCCAAAGTAAAATGCATTAGAAAAAAAAATATATATTTATATGGGTTAGTTAAAAACTGTTTAAGTTATTATACGGATTCGTTATTACTAACTATTATTTCCTCTTCCTTTCTTTTGTATTTTCTTTTGTATGTGCTTGTGTACACTTAAATTTGAAATACGGAACTAATTTTGATCAATCATTTTTGATAGAAATAATTAATTTTTTAATTGATTGCGTAGTAATTATTTGCATCTTCTATACTTAAACATACTGTCGAGAATTTAAAAAAAAAACTCTTTTGGTTATTTGCAAAATATTTAAATTAAACAGTATGATTATAAAAATAAACTACAAACACGACTCCCTGTCTCTTTATTTTCGTTACTTTAGGTAAAGTTCATTATGCCCAACATGCTCTGTCATTGTGATTTTATAAACCAATAACTGTATCTAAAAATCGGTTCAAACGATTTTGACTAAATTTTGTTTTCTATCATTTTCGGGCACGAGAAGACTATTGGACTGTGTCACATGTTCGAGAACTTTCGATTAGTGTGTCATTTTTGGGTTAACGCAGGTCAAGTTAATTTGATCTAAAAAACGGCTCGAACGATTTTGATTAAATTTTGAATCCTACGAGTTTTGAGCACAAGAAAATCATTGGGCTAGGTTACATGTCCGATAAAATTCGATTAGTGGGTCATTTTGGGATCACTGTGGGTAAAGTTAATTTTATCTAAAAAAACGGCTCAGACTATTTAGACTAAATTTTGCATCCTATGGTTTTTGGGCACGAGAAGACTGTTGGCTAGGTCACATATTTGAGAAAATTCGATTAGTGGGTCATCTTAGTCATGGGTCATTATGGGTTAAACTATTTTATCTTAAAAACGGCTCAGAGGATTTGAATTAAATTTAGTATCCTACAGTTTTAGGGAACGAGAAGACTATTGGGCTAGATCGCATGTTCGAGAAATTTCGATTAGTGGGTCATTTTGGTCATGGGTCAGTATGGGTCAAGCTACGTTTATCTTAAAAACTTCTCAGGCGATTTGAACTAAATTTTGTACCCTACGGTTTTGAGGCACGAGAAAATTATTAGGCTAAGGTCACATGCTCAAGAAAATCCGATTAGTGGGTCATTTTTGGGTCATTGTGGGGTCAAGCTAATTTTATCTAAAAACGGTTCAGACTATTTCGACTAAATTTTATATCCTACGGGTTTCGGGCACGAGAAGACAATTGGGGTTGATCACACGTTCGAGAAAATTTGAGTAGTGGGTCATTTTGGGCCATTTTGGTCATGGGTCATATTTGAACTCAAAGGTCTTCCCTGCTCGTAAGTCTGTTGAAAATGCAGATAGCATGAGATTAATTATTGCTAGTTAAAGAAATATAAAGTAATATTATCTGCAAGAGAGGATAAAAGAACGTTAGGATAATCTCGTTAGGAGTAAGTTAAACTAACAATATATTTGGGTCAAAATATCCATATTCTAAATTTTACAATTTTGTTTCAATATGATATTTATTTTAAACAATAAAATTAACATTCTTAATTCAATTCTTAAACATTTACCTGTGTTTATTTTTATTTTATTTTTAAAAAATTGAGTTTTAAAAAGGGGTACATTTAATATTTTTGATAAAATAATAATCATAGAAAAAGAAAATGAAAAACAGGAAAATAAACATTAAATCGTGAACGATCTCATTTAAAAATCGAATTGAATTCCACATTCCAAGTAGAATTCTTGTTCTATATATTCATGTATTAAAAAAAAAAATCTGGTGACATATTTTCGTTATGCTTTTAAAAATTACGAAAACAACAGAATACCATTCTGAACACGCATATAGAATAATTTTAAATGATGTTAATCATGTTTTTAAATAAAACTATTCTATAAGAGTCTTTTCACATTTTTTTTTTTTTTTTTTTTGCTTGCACAAAAATTTAAATTTATGCCACATTTTAAGCGAACATTTGAGAACAAAAGACGAAGTAATATAGCTTAGGGCGTGACAGTTTTGCTTGTTGAACTCATCCAGTACTCAATATCGGATTCTAAAGATAAAAAGAAAAAGTAATCAATTTGAAGACGAAGTTTCCTTTTTCTTTTTTTTTTTTTTCCTTCTGAAAGCCTATTTTTGCAAGGAACTCACTAAGTTCTACTAAATGGAAAAAGAATAGATTCTTTAAGAAAAAAAAGTTTCTCATTCTTTATCTCTCTCTCTTTTTTTTCTTTCATTTCGTACTTGAAATCTTTTTTCTTTGTTTACATTTTATTAAAACAGAGAGCAGAAAACAAAAATAAATTTCGGGGAGAAAAATGAAGTTTCGAAAAGTGCTTATCAAAGTTTTGAAAAATGTTTTCTGAAAAAATGCAAGCATCGAATAAAGAATTCTTTTTTCAGGAAAAAGAATAAATTTTAATGAACCCGTCAAAAGAAAGGAATTCGTGAAGTCATTTTTTCCCGTTGTGTTGCCACACTGTTAAAAAAAACTTTCATTCAACTTATAATTAAATGTCAACTTGAAAAAAAGAAAAAAAGACTAAGAAACCTGCTTATTCATGTTCTTTTAATATATTAGAAAAAAAAATGTATATTTAAAAAAAAAAAATCAATCGCAAAATTACATTTTTTTCCCTTAAAATCTTAAATGGGATGCAAATAAATAAGTAACATTCTCGCATACGAAATAAGTTTAGAACAAGCAATGCCGCGTGTATCCGAAGAAAAGTTCATAATTTTCTTTCTAAGTGGATGCAAGAAAAAAGATGATATTGTTATCTCTTAATTTTCTATTTATTTTGCCAGCGTTATTTTATCCAAGAAGATTTTTCTTTTATTGTACCAAGTTCGCATGCATGAAATAAAAATTCTAAATCATATTAGGAATTAACCCTTTTTCTTACAAAATGATCAATTTAAAAACAGCGAGTTATTTTATATTTTTTCTTTTATCACGATTATTGTTGCTGTAACTGAACTGTTTCATTGCTTTTTTCAAACTCGATATCAAAGCATATTTGAGCATATCTTCTGAATTGTACACAGGATTGACAAATGCAATCGCCATTTTTTTTTTTTAAATCTGGCGACCAAGCTATTTAATTTGACGTCCCCCCCCCCCCCTCCCTTCTCTTGGTATTAGAACTGACATAAGAAATGAGCTCAAATGGAATTTTAAATTAAAATTCTCAAAAGATATCTCATTATAGATGTTGTAGAGTTACAAAATATTAAGAAATAAACTTAGAAATTATATTCAAACAAAAGACATTTTTAGCTTTTATTTTTAATTTGGCAAAAATAGGTTCATGAAAACCAAATTTTTAAATAATAAAATCGGAATTATTTGACTTACTTCGACAGGAAAATAAGCAAAAAATTATTTTTCTACTTCATTATGTCATCGATAACCCCCCACCCCACCCCCCTCATCAAATATAGGACTCAACTACCCGGACATTTGAAGGAAGGCTATCAGCGTTTTCCAAACATGCCGCTTAATTCAGCTATTTTTAGATTTTTTTTTCTTCTTCTTCTTTTTCATCTTCTTTTTCTTCTTCTTTTACTTCTTCTTCTTCTTCTTTTTTTTTCTTTCAGAGATATATAATTTTGATAATTTTCATTAGAAAACTTTGTATCATCTTTTTAAATTATGCACTATTCTAAGCTATGTAAATAATAATTCTAAACTATGCTTGTTATTATTTTCTTTCAATTAATCCATAAAAAATTTTTGCACTTTATAAAAATCAGTGACGGGGCAGAGATAAATATTTTTAACTGGCGACTAGAATTTTTTGCTGGCTGCCAGATTTTATCAAAATTGTCAAGCCCTGCTGTGGTGTAAAGTAATTAAAAGGACCAAAATATCATTCGTCTTAACTTTAAAAAACTGTTCTTTATGGTTCAACCTTCATAATTTAAACTTACTTATAATTATATAAGTTTGGTTATAAATAAAGTATATAAACAGAGTATCCGAAAAAGACTGAAATGAACATTAATTTTTTATTTATACGAGATGCGTAACCATTATAAATTGCAAATATGTTCAACGTACGGTAGGATTTTAAAATATGTTGATAGTCCTGCCAATAATTTTCAAAAAGTTACACCTTTTAAATTTTTATACAGTCCCTGGATTCTAGAAATTATATTTAGAAACATTTTCTCTGTGATCTGATATGTAAAACAGTAAAAATTCCATTCTTTTCGGACCAAATCCCACCGAGTTATAATACTTTGAATTTTATGAAATTTCGGAGCTTTCCGGCACTATAAACGGACAGACGATTTTTTCGTGCCAGAAACCTCCGAAACTTCATAAAATTCAAAATATCATAACTCGATGAGTTTTGCACGCAGAAGATAGGAATTTTTACTATTTTATTTAGACTTATAGGACAATATATACTTATAGGATATAGGAACCTTATAAAAATTTAAAAGTACAACGTTTTAAAAATTAATAACAGCAATCAACAACGTAAACTTTATCCCTACCTTATTTTAAACACTTTTCCAATTTACATTACCTACGTATCTCCAATAGTAAAAATGTAACGTGTGTTTCAATCTGTTTGGTATACCTTGTACTAATATTGTAAGAAAATAATGTACTAGTTATAAAGAACTCTATAAAGTTCTAAAATTTTGAAGCTCTCCAGGGAATTTTTTTTTCTTTTTTTTGTGTGTGTGTGTATTATTGTTAAATATTAATATATGTTTAATGCTATTTATGCTCATGTTTAACAAGGTCAATATAAATTTGTTGGCCTGTTTAGAGGTTTGCACAAGACCGATCCTGGACCGAAACCGAGCCCGGCCCGGATCGCGAGGACTTCATTTAAGTTCCAAAGACCGTGTTGGACTGGCATTTTATTTATTTATTTATTTTTGTAAAAATTAATAGTGATGTCGTACATTTGTTGAAGGAAATCTTAAGAAATTTAGTTTTGATTTTTTTTTTTTTAATTTGTAGAGCTTTAAAATTATGATTCTTTTTAACTATATATTTTTTTCATTTTAAGCTTCATTGATTTTCTTGCTGAATCTCCATTTGAATGCAAATGTCTAAGTCATTTATTTTTATGTTTATCTACGCTAGTACCTATAAGAGCATTAATATTATTGTTATTTCGTATTCCATGAAATGCGGACATATAATCTGAAGATAACATTTATTATAATTAAGTGTACTTGTTAGCATTTAATGTTCACTGCAATAAACTGGAGTTTTCTTGTGACATCGTTCACGTGAAATTCACAGAAGAGTCGATGCTAGTAATTAAGCAAGTAATCCATCCTCCACCATCACCACCACCTTTCCCTATTGGCACCTTGATTATGGAAAAGCGCAAAAGAAAAGCCAGAAAAATAAAACTAGATAGTAATCGATTATCTTGCCCTCATACTTTTCGGTTATCCCAGATACGTCAGATACGATAATAATAATTCATTTACATTTTTTAAATATCTAAATCCATATTTGAAAATAATCTCTGCAAGGTAATATTTGTTCCCCATTGGAGTATGTTCCTGCCAAATGTTAGGGGAACCGTCGGTAGCGTAATAAATTTTCTTATTTTTATAAATAGTTAAATCAGTCTTCAAATTTAATATACATTTTCATCTTTTGATATGTTAAAGAAGTTTGTTCAGCTTACCTGAAATTTTCCTTTTTGCGCCAAGTGATATCCACAGTAATCCAAAGTGTTGTAGCGATATTTATCTTATCCATTGATTCACTTATATTGGAATGATAAGAAATAGTATTAGTAGAAAATAACAATTGTGTGAAATGAGCAGAAGATTCATTTTCCTTTGAATATAATATTATAATTCTTGGCTAGATATACATGTTTAAAATCGCGTTTTGGAGGCTGCGTATAAGTGCTCCAATTTTACATTATATTAAAATATATTTACATCATATATATACAAGAGCGTCTTAACTGCTCGGATACATTTTGGAAACTGAAGGGAGATTGTTATTTGAGTTCTGTGCACAGGCGCGGGATAACAGCTGTAGTTTGAAGGAGGGAGATCTGCAGTATTTCTCCAATTAGTTAGTTTCGACAGTCTCTGGTTTTATTCACTGTTTTGCATCTGCGGTTGTCACTTAAAGTACTTATAGTTAATTGGGGTCTGGTTTTAACATGTTTTTCAATCGTTCGCTGCACGTGGAGATTAATTAACTGCATAAAAAAGGTTTCTCCGTCACCAAATTTTGAAACTTCCATAATACTAAACTACAACACAACAATCAATATGACAATGTTTGTCCATAATTGAGGTGCTTTTTTTTTTTTTTTTTTTTTTTTTTCGCTACTGAAAGCAATAATCAACTGTATTTATTGCAAGCTCAAACAGACAAGCATTATAGTCTTTGAGGTGTAATAAACATTTTGACGTTGTTGGTAAGTTTTCAGCTGTGAAATATATGGCATTGTGAAATGGAAATGCAATAAATGCATGAGAATTAAAAATATTTTCCTTTTTTATGATTTATTTCTTGAACTTTTGTGCTTTACTATGTTTTAATTTCCTTTTTAAATAGCATACATCTGCTATTTTGTTTAAAAACATAATGTTTAATGTTGATTTTTCGAATTTACTAATCAACTTGAAGTCACATCTGAAATTACTGGTTAACCAACAAATTCTTTTAAAAATTATTACTTTATATTTATTATCATCAGTGGCCCTAAATATTATCTGTTACGTGATACAAATAAAAAGGTAAGGAAATCCCACTTACCTTATTTTTTTAGTTATCCCATTCTTTATTGGCTTCAGTTGCATCACTTTCACCACGGAAGACTTCCATCTTTTTCAGACTAGAACCGTAATTTATATTTGAAAACATTTCTATCTGACGATGAAAATTTACAGGAATATAAGCTGAATACGTATTAAGCATTTTAACTAGTTAAATTATGCGATGTTATATAAAATATAATTTCTATTATTGTTTTAGATTTTCATAAAATATAATGAAATGGTTTTGCCAAAATGTAAAGATTAAGTGGTAAAAGAAAAAATAATCACTTTTCACATTATAGCAAGAATTTCGAGACTTAAGGGGACAGTTTACCCCAAAACTTCTCAAAAATTTATTTTTGTTTTAAAATATTAAAGGAAAGCCTGTTTAATTCGGAATATTTTGAAACCCATATGGCAATTATATCGTGAGATATCGTAAATTTTGTTAAGACACCCAGCGCAATTCCCCACGCAAATGGAAACTTTAAACAGCTTTTTCTCTGTTCATATTTCCTTCATTTTCAGGTTTTAAAAATGCTAAGGCTTTTTTGTATTTGAGATAGAGATTTAAAATTTTTTGTACATGTTCTTTATTATATATGTAACAAATGGGCGCATGAAATTAGCCTTCAGATTATTATTATTTTTTTTTTTTAAATAAAAGTAAAAGTCAGCACTCTTTTTTTTTTTGCAGTGTAACCTTGCCCTACTTGGTTTATCCATGAAAATTAAAATAACTTACCTTTGTAATGTGGAGCTTTAATCTGAGTCCAGGCTGAAAATAAAAGGGAAAAGCGCATCTTCTGTAAACAATCATTGTAACATGTTTGTTTAAAAAAAAAAAATGCTTATATATTTTTACATATATCATATCCATCGATGTGAAAAATTGATCTTTATATGTGTAGGGTTGATGAGTACTTTTTCTTTCATTCTCTCAGTGCGAAGAACGGGCTTAAGGCTCAAAGAGTCCGATTGTAAAATAACATGTTTGTTCAAACATCCAAATTTGGGGTAAATATTATTTAGATTATAAAGATTTGATTATCAAAAAGGTCTTATTTTCAACATTAAGAGCTAAAATAGCGTAGCAACGTAGAAAAGAAATAGGCATAGTATAGAAAATTTATATTATTGATTTCTATGATGGTATTAAGATTTAGCATTTAGAATATGTTTTCAAATAAATTATCTTTTATAATATTACGCTTCACAATAATTCATTTGTATTTTACAATTCTACAATTGCATGTTACACTTATGTTAACAATATGTTTCCTTGCACGTGTTCTAAATTTCGATTATAACACAGTCTATTGCTGAATGTAGCAGAAATGGATAGTTTTTAAATAACACATCTAAAAATATTGGTTATGAATCACAATTTATTTCATTTTTTTAATTAAAGAAATTGCCGAACTTTCTTCAGAAATTCATTGCACAACAGTAATTAAATCACACATAATGAAACTTGTTTTATTTGAATGAATTTAATTGAATTCTTGGCCTGAGACTATCTGCTAATAATGTAACCTTCAATAATAAATAAACAAAACAGCTTAGTCTTCAAAAATCCTTCAAAAATTATGTTTTATAACTGATAATGTTTTCAATACACAAGTAAATTCTTAAACGTAAACTACTGAAAATTGTCTTCTCTGCTGACAGCTGACAAAACAAAATTATTTTTTAAATTCTTTAATCGTTTATCTTCTTCAAAAAATCTCTCCGTTGCCATCAGGAACTCATCAATTTTAAATGAACGAAAATCCTCGGAGGGAATTGAAGAACAAATCTCTTTTGTATCATTGGATCATAGATAAACATACATTGGATAACCCTTTTGTTTTAGACAAAAAAAACTTTTGTCGGTGACTCTGGGTAGAAATAAAAGGAAATATAAAAGGAAATATCTCGGTAGAAATATCAACTTTGATTTACAATATATGAACAATATATAAGAGAAACGAAAATCTCTACCAGCGTTAATATCATTCAGTTAAATTAAAATATTAGACTCATAATACATCAAAATAAATTCAATAATAATAATAATAATAATAATAATAGTAATAATAATAATAAATTGCTTGTAATTTGAAAAGCTTTGTGAATTATGTTTACAAGTGGTAATTTTTCCGTAAACAAGAAAACTCTTGAAGTTCCAAACCACTCTCAATCATTTTCAGTTTTGGTAGCTGATGAAACGAATACTATCCTAGTCGCATTTCAAATTCTTTAACCACTTATCTTGTTCTATAAATATCTCTGTTTCAATGAGAAATTCATCAATTTTAAATGAGGGAAAATCTCCGGAGAAAATTAAATCCAATCCCTTTGTTTCTTTGTGTAACTCTTCGGTTAAGATGAAAATACTTTTGTCATCCCTTCTTTCCGTTTGAAACAATAGGCAGATAACTTCATTAAATAAACAAGATATGTAGATCAGAAATCTGAAAATCGTCGTACATTGTCAGGTGTTTTACGAGTGACAATTACTTTGATACGCATACACACAAGATCTTAAACACCAAAACTTATTCACAGTTGTCTTCTTCAGTGGCAGCTGAAAAAAGAACAAAAGCATTCCAATCCCGTCGTTCTCCAATCATTTTTCTTCTGGACGTCCCCCTGTTGCTCATTAATTTTAAATGAACAAAACCCCCCAAAGGAAATTAAAAAACATATCCCTTTGTTTCTTTATTAACTCTTTGATTTTAGATGAAAATACTTTGTCTGTCGTTCCTTTCGATTAGAACAAACAGATGTCATCACTGAATTATAAGGTAAGTGGGTTAGAGACAAACATAAATCATCTATTAGTATAGCCTTCTGTTAAATTAAAACTAGTCGTTGGGGGCCACCGTAATACTTACCCATCATGGATATGCATAATATAAAATATGAAAATAAAACATGTGTAAACTATTTATAAAATGCATTGCAATTCGAATAAAATCGTGGCTTGATGACGTCATAAACTTTAAATGTTCTACTATTGAATTGCGTAAAAGAAACATCCTTATAACTCCAAAAATGATAATCATATTAACTAACGGTTTATTGCGGAATAAGCGTCTCATTTTCAATTAAAATATATCTTTGAATTGAAATTTGGATGAAATGCAGCGTCATGAAAAATCGAAGAGTGTGGAAAATAGGATTACAAATATCTCGGCAACTAATTATCCGATCGACTTCATTCATTATGCATTTTTTTTAATTGTCTTTTATATTCACTTCTTAAAATAAATAATTTCGAAAATTTTTATAGCCCTTTTATCCGAACGAATACTTTGAGAGTCCGAAAACAATTGTTCCAGATAATCGAGGTTACTGTAATTCAATAAGCTTCTTCCCATTATTACATACTAAGTACATACCAAATTTCAAGTCTAAATTTGTTCGGGAGAAGGAGCGTTTACCGACACACAGATATACAGACAGACACACACACAGACACACGGACGGCATTTTTTTTTTTTTTTTTTTTTTTTTTTTTTTTTTTTTCTAAAAATATGTTTTTCGGAATCTCCAGTGTCTAAAACGTGTAAATCCGTCAAAAAATTTTTTTTCGATTTTTAAAACGATTACAAGACTTCTTACCCTATACTATGTATGATAGGTAAGTAATATTAGATTGTTAAATCCAAAAACAACTTTAACTTCAATAATAATAATAACAATGATAATAAAGACTACTTGGAATTCAAGAAAACTTTGTTAATCGTATTTTGTAAGTGACAATTTCTTGAATAAGCAAAACAAATCTTAAACATAAAAAAAAAAACCTGTCAGCTGTTTGTTTTGCTAGCAACTGACAAAACTTAAAGAACAAATCCCTTTGTTTCTTTGTGAAATTCTTTAAATGCAGATATCATCACTCAATTGCAAGATATGTGGATTTAAGACACGGAAATCGTCTGTCAGTTATCATACTGCTACACTGTTAAAAATTTGCAGCAAACTGTCCAGTCATTTGACCATTTTTGTAGAAAACGGTTACATAACCTTAATTTAACTATATTCTGACCGTATTATTGCTCATTTTATGGTTAGAATATGGTTAAATTACGTTTATGTAACCGTTTTCTACAAAAACGGTCAAATGACTGGACAGTTTGCTGCAAATTTTTAACAGTGTAAATTAAAATTTTGTATTTCGAATACTTAAAAATAATATTCAATTCAATTATAATAATAATAAACAACTTAATCGTTCAGGGTAGTCGGATGCACAAATTTTACGACAAATGCAATATACCTTAAACCGTTCTCACATACGGCACTGAAACTGTCTGAAGGACATTGTTATTCCTCAACTGAATTAAATCCAGTTTCTCCGATTTTCAATGCAATTTTGTGCGTCTTTGATAAATTTGCGTGAATTGGGCGCTGCAGCAAATAGATATCTTAATTAGTTATTTTACATTTTAAAGATTTATTTCTGTAATAATGTAATTGACAAAAAAAAAAAAAAAAAACTAATAAATACCAAAATCTACTCTTAGTTGTGTTCTTCGCTGGCAGCTGACGAGCAAAAAAATTATTCCACTCGTGTCTCAAAATTCTCCAATCATTTCTCTTCTAGAAATCCCACTGTTGCCATCGGGAACTCATCAATTTTAAATGAACGAAAATCCTCGGAGGAAATTCGACAACAAATCCCTTTGTTTCTTTGCGTAACTCTTTTGTTTTAGACGAAAATACTTTTGTCCCCTGTTCCGTCTGATTGGAACAACCGGCAGATATCATCACTGAGTTACAAGATATGTGGGTCAGAGAAATGAAATCTGTCTATCAGCGTTTTGAAAAATGTTGTGTAATTGTAGGTTGTGGGGAAAAAATTATACGTTAGATAGCCGTGAAGGTGGTTTATTCAATTCGCGTACAAAGATAGAATTTTCATTATCCAGTCGCTTCTTTAGATTTAATTTGCAACGAAATACACTTAGTGTTAGGATGGAAGCAGATGTATTAAAGCAGAGATTCTTTCTGATATTTCGGGATTTTCTCTTAGGTTTCTTTTCTGAGTGAAATAATTAATTGACATCAATCTGTTATTTTTTTTTCAAGTGAACTATTAAAGTTAAAATATTTCTAGTTATAAATTATTTATTATACTTAAAATAAAAATTCATATAAAAAACAGAGAAAATGCAGTCTTTATTAAACTTTTTGATTGTATAATAACATTAAATTCAAATTCATAATTGCATTTTAATAGAAACAGTTAAGTTTGTGTAATGCACATATAAGAAAAAATTTCAGTTATTATCTGTACTTAAAAAATATCTACAAATAGAATAATGTGATGAAATTCCGCTCAAACTAATCACGCTTAACTAATGAAATTTTATTGAAGCCTTGGATTGTAGACAAGTATAATAACTATTATACAGATTTAAAGCTTGTATTATTATAATTTTTTTTAATGAAAATAAATTTATAATTCAATTTCTGTTCGCTATCATAAATATTCAATCTGGAAAACTCTGACAAAAAAATAAAATCTAAATATAATTTTAAGAAGTCCTATTATAAATCTGTGATCTTCATGTTTTGTTAATTTTTGTTTTTGTTTTTGCTTTTCTGACGAAACAACTATAAAATTTAAATTGAAAATCACTAACGGTGTTTTAATTTTTTTATTGTTTTGACAGTGGATTATTTGAGGAAAAAAATAATTAATTTTAGGTAGAACTATTTATTAAAATTATTTTTTACGATCAATTAATGTCATTTTTTTTTATTCTAATGGGCAAGCAATCAACGATATAGAATTTTTTTTAAATGAGCAATAAGTACATTTGTTTGACAGATCATGCTGTCAAAAAGTTAAACACCAATTAAAAATTGCCGATTAGAACACAAAGCGGGCCGGGGAGTTTTATAAATTCGACTAGAAATTTGTGTTTGAAGTAGTTTTTTGTAATTATATTTTTCTGATGAAATAACTATTAACCAAATTAATTGGTAATGGACATTTAATCTGTATATCCTCTACGCCTATGGTTAATCTACTTGGAGTGCCGTGGCCCACGCCTATAAAAAATTGATTCGAAAACGAACGAAAGAAAATAAATTGCGTATTAAATAATGGTATACAATTTTTAACAAACACTATTAAAGGCACATTGAATTTTTCTCCAGAACCTCTTACTCGAGCAGGGCCCGACTTAGCATCTTTGGTGACCGAAAAAAAAATTCGTCACTTCTTTCGAATAATAGTTTCTGCTTAATTTATATGAAAAATTATGTGTTTAAATAGGGCAGCGATTCGGAAATAATGGCACTTCCTAACTGGAGTAGCACCCTCGCTTGCCCTACTGGTAACCAAGCTCTCGTCTACGGTACTCAACACATTTGACTAAAAATACAACCCAAGTCTTCGTTATGATGCTAGAAATTTGTAGTTGTTATATAAAAACAAAGCTTGTCCAATGGAATTTCCCTCCCTGTGTTTGAAAATAGTAAATTTTAGTAAATTTTAGTCAAGTGCTCTTTTCCTCCAATTATTGCTTTTTTCGAAACCAAAAACCTCTTCGTTACAAAATTATTGATAATGCAAATCTTTAATGTAAAAATCCAACATCTCATTTGAAGACAAATTATCTGTATTTTAATATATATACAATACATAGCTATATTCTGTTGTTGGCACACTGTTTAATGTGAAATAACAGCTTTTAACAACGAAACTAGAAATCTTTTGTTCTACCTCTAAAAAAAGAAAGAAAAATCCATTTAAATGAATTTGCCAGATATGAAGCAACCCTGAACTAGAAAGAGCCGGATCTTCAAAGAAGCAAACAATGAAAAATAATTTCGAAGAAAAATAAAAAATGCAATGTTTCCATCCTCTCACTCTTCTTTTTGTTCTATTTTCTTCATCCAAAATACTTTCGTTGTTTACACTTTATCGAAAGAACCACAAAGAATCAATGGCAAATTCTTTAAAATTGAGGTCAGGCGCGAATCTTTGCTGTAATTTTAAAGAGAGGAAACGTTGCTCGAAAGTGAAAGTTTCGCGGGGAAAAATAAAGTTAAAAACTCTTTCCCTGGGAAAGAAAATAAATCGTAATGACGTGGTAAACAAAGAGATCCCAGATGCGGATCTTATTGAACAAACACAACCGAAGACATCGTCAGGTACATTTCGCCAGCCCGGACCTATGGAGTTGAGGAAATTCAGTAATGCCATTCGTTAGTACTCCGTTAGTACCGGTAAGTACCGAGAGATTTTCGTTTGTACCGCTTCCGTTACGGAGTAACGGACGATTCTTATGTGCGAGCTCCGGGCTGGAGAAACATGGGGTTTCCCATAGGAAAAAAATTAAAGTTTCCCGATCGGGCTCAAATTATAGGTGTCGTTAGTACTCCGTTAGTACCGGTAAGTACCGAGAGATTTTCGTTTGTACCACTTCCGTTACGGAGTTATGGCCGATTCTTACTCCGGGCTGGAAAAAAGTGGCATTTCCCACAGCAAGGGTAAAAAATTCTCCGACATCGCACAAATTGCCCGTGTCGTTAGTACTCCGTTAGTACCGGTAAGTACCGAGAGATTTTCGTTTGTACCGCTTCCGTTACGGAGTAACGGACGATTCTTATGTGCGAGCTCCGGGCTGGAGAAACATGGGGTTTCCCATAGGAAAAAAATTAAAGTTTCCCGATCGCGCTCAAATTATAGGTGTCGTTAGTACTCCGTTAGTACCGGTAAGTACCGAGAGATTTTCGTTTGTACCACTTCCGTTACGGAGTTATGGCCGATTCTTACTCCGGGCTGGAAAAAAGTGGCATTTCCCACAGCAAGGGTAAAAAATTCTCCGACATCGCACAAATTGCCCGTGTCGTTAGTACTCCGTTAGTACCGGTAAGTACCGAGAGATTTTCGTTTGTACCGCTTCCGTTACTGAGTAACGGACGATTCTTATGTGCGAGCTCCGGGCTGGAGAAACATGGGGTTTCCCATAGGAAAAAAATTAAAGTTTCCCGATCGCGCTCAAATTATAGGTGTCGTTAGTACTCCGTTAGTACCGGTAAGTACCGAGAGATTTTCGTTTGTACCACTTCCGTTACGGAGTTATGGCCGATTCTTACTCCGGGCTGGAAAAAAGTGGCATTTCCCACAGCAAGGGTAAAAAATTCTCCGACATCGCACAAATTGCCCGTGTCGTTAGTACTCCGTTAGTACCGGTAAGTACCGAGAGATTTTCGTTTGTACCGCTTCCGTTACGGAGTAACGGACGATTCTTATGTGCGAGCTCCGGGCTGGAGAAACATGGGGTTTCCCATAGGAAAAAAATTAAAGTTTCCCGATCGCGCTCAAATTATAGGTGTCGTTAGTACTCCGTTTGTACCGGTAAGTACCGAGAGATTTTCGTTTGTACCACTTCCGTTACGGAGTTATGGCCGATTCTTACTCCGGGCTGGAAAAAAGTGGCATTTCCCACAGCAAGGGTAAAAAATTCTCCGACATCGCACAAATTGCCCGTGTCGTTAGTACTCCGTTAGTACCGGTAAGTACCGAGAGATTTTCGTTTGTACCGCTTCCGTTACGGAGTAACGGACGATTCTTATGTGCGAGCTCCGGGCTGGAGAAACATGGGGTTTCCCATAGGAAAAAAATTAAAGTTTCCCGATCGCGCTCAAATTATAGGTGTCGTTAGTACTCCGTTAGTACCGGTAAGTACCGAGAGATTTTCGTTTGTACCACTTCCGTTACGGAGTTATGGCCGATTCTTACTCCGGGCTGGAAAAAAGTGGCATTTCCCACAGCAAGGGTAAAAAATTCTCCGACATCGCACAAATTGCCCGTGTCGTTAGTACTCCGTTAGTACCGGTAAGTACCGAGAGATTTTCGTTTGTACCGCTTCCGTTACGGAGTAACGGACGATTCTTATGTGCGAGCTCCGGGCTGGAGAAACATGGGGTTTCCCATAGGAAAAAAATTAAAGTTTCCCGATCGCGCTCAAATTATAGGTGTCGTTAGTACTCCGTTAGTACCGGTAAGTACCGAGAGATTTTCGTTTGTACCACTTCCGTTACGGAGTTATGGCCGATTCTTACTCCGGGCTGGAAAAAAGTGGCATTTCCCACAGCAAGGGTAAAAAATTCTCCGACATCGCACAAATTGCCCGTGTCGTTAGTACTCCGTTAGTACCGGTAAGTACCGAGAGATTTTCGTTTGTACCGCTTCCGTTACGGAGTAACGGACGATTCTTATGTGCGAGCTCCGGGCTGGAGAAACATGGGGTTTCCAATAGGAAAAAAATTAAAGTTTCCCGATCGCGCTCAAATTATAGGAGTCGTTAGTACTCCGTTAGTACCGGTAAGTACCGAGAGATTTTCGTTTGTACCACTTCCGTTACAGAGTTATGGCCGATTCTTACTTCCGGGCTGGAAAAAAGCGGCATTTCCCACAGCAAGGGTAAAAAATTGCAAACAATATGCGAATTATTCAAGTTGTGTTAGCAAATTCCGTATATTAAAACTAAAAAGCATACATTGTGATATAAATTTCTAAAGCTTTAGAAATATTATTTATTATACAAATTATTGTAAGTAGTGATTAATAATGCATTTAAAAATGTTTCACCACTCTGTTATAAAAATTACATAATTGTTTATTGTTGTGGAAAAAAAAGTAATGTTTTTTTTTTCTTTCTGTCGTTTCTTTTACAGAACTGATTTTGTATTTAATATATAAAATGAAATTTTTTTCCGTTTGTCTTTGCTTCTATACAAATGAGCAGTTTGAAAGCCTGAATTGTGAAATTTTACGTTTAGGTATGTTAAAACACGGCCGAGTCAACTAAAGTTACCCGGAATCGAAATAATGTATAGTTAATTTTAAATTAATTAAAAAACAAACATCTAACAGACTTTCCTATCAAATTTAAACATTTTTCGTTATAGCAGTTGCCAACAATTAAAAGTCCACCATAAAATTCTTTCTAAATTTATCTAATTAATTTTCTAATAATTTTCTAGTTAATTTTCTATTGAAAGATTTCCACGTGAAAAATTTAAACTGAAGAAAAAAGTTTCAACAATTGAAAGAAATATTAATATGACGGATATAACGGAAATTTTCAAACATTTCTCAATAATACAAGGAGTATGAGTATGTGTAAGAACAGAAAGTGCGTTAATATAACGTCATTAGAGAGTTAAAATGAAAATTTGTATGACGTCATATAGGAAGTTTAACGGACTTTTTCAAATGTTTGAGAATCTTTATCATTATGTGTTATAGAGAAAGCAAGTAGATATGACGTAAGCAGGTGAATATAACTCTATATGAGTTTCAGGAATGTATTGAGTCATGATAAAAACCGATTATGGAAATATTGGCATATTTTAACATTTTGAAGTTCTCTATATGACATGTTTAATGTTTAAATTGATTTTTCACCACAAACATTCTTAAAATCCCTGATAAAGCCAGGTACTTCAGCTAGTTTAATATATATTTCTTATATTGTCAGATGTAATGAAACAGACATGTTGGAAAATACCAAACAGTTAATAACAATTTAATAATATTCCAATTGAATTTTTTATTGCAATAAAATATTTATACAATATTCCAATAATAAAAAAAACAGAGGAAATTTCCGAAATGCAAATAATGTCGAGTAAATATTGTTAATATTTTCAATAATATGCTAAATATGTGCAAAAATAAATAAATGATAAAGTAATAATATATTGATTTGGTTATTATAAATATTGTAATGACAAGTATAAAATATAATAATGAAAAAGGAATTGAACAAAAACTGACTTAAAATCAAAGAATGTAATGCATACTAAGGAAAGTAGTATTTCTAATAAAATCACAAGCATATCTTTCATTAACACTTATGCAATGTAAATGAAACACACACACAGACGTAGACATATATATATATATATGTGTGTGTGTGTGTGTGTGTGTGTATGTAGCTCAAATAGCATGCTTATCTAATAAGTCATGAAAAAAAAGTAGGATTTTTCCAAATAATTATTTCTTGCAACTTAACGTATCTGACTGAACTTTTTTTTTTTACCAAATACACTTATTAACGTTTTTCATATCAAAATACAGACGAGCGCCGATTTACCTAATTCTAATGAATCAAACATCCAAGTATTCAAAGTTCTATCAACTTCTCTTTTTAAAAATCTTACAATCTAAACAATATATGTTTTCTTTGTTAAAGAAAAAAGTGGGAGTAAAATTAAAAATCCTAAATTATGTATGTTATGACACATACAATCTTCAAAATTTCGCAAAAATATATTAATTTTTGGAAAAGCATAAAAAGTTGTAAATGATAAATATAATTATTTATCCAAAGATCTGTAATGTTAAAATAGAGAAAAATATGCAAATATCTAACAATGTATAGATTTATTTCAAAAGGCTAAATAATATTCTTCTAACAAATAATGGAAACAAAAAATATTCTCCACGAAATTATCCCTTCCAACATATCATTATCATATGCATATCACTGTCATATTTGTTTGCTTACAATGTGATAAAAATATATTTATATTCTTTATATCAAAAATATATTTATATTCTTTATGTCAAACTTATATCAAAATATATTATAAGGCATATAATAAATTATGGCAAGTATAGTTACTATTCTTTACACCTTTATACGAGTATATAGCCTAATTTTTATCAGTAACATGAAAATTAATATGTATTTACATTTTAAGTATGACTACTCAAACCCTATTATGGCGAATGAAATTTTTCCGAAAAAAAGTTGCTACATTAAATGTGCTACATAAAATTATACAAAATGGCATATATAAAAAAATTCCTGACGGCTTGGCCTACAGGCACAGGTAGATTTCGAAGACGCAGACCGTGGGGCGCCTGTTTGTCAGGAATTGCGGAAGAAATGACCTTTTTGCGATGATGCGGCAGTTGGAACTACTTCGAAACCTAACTTGCTTGCAGGCAGAGCCAGCAAGATTTTTTTTTTTTTTTTTGCTATAAGCGTTGGTCCTATAAGAAACTTGTCAGTATAAAAGTTTTAGATAATATTAAGAGGATTTATAATAAATTTAAGCGGATTGGATATCTTGTGAATGGACGAAGTTATGAATTTTTTTCTTCTAAACCCCCTTCCCCCCCTTAAGGCAATTTTTAATTATATCAAAAAACTGTCCTACATAAATTTTCGGCCCTTCTCCTAAAAGTAATAATAACTTCAAACGTGTCATAATTAAGAAATTATGGGGTTTTTTCTGTTTTCACAAAAAGCCCCCCCCCCCCCACCCCTCACCCCTTGGTTCGATTTTGCCCATTAATGAACTTGACCGAGATTTTACGCCCCTTGATTTTATGTATCAGTTTCGAAAAGATGCGGGAGTTGGAACCGCCTACTTCGAAAAATAACTTGTTTGCAGGCGGAGCCGGCAGGGATTTTTGTGTTTTTAATATTTTTTTGCTATAACGGTTGGTCCTATAAAAAACTTGTCAATATAAAAGTTTTAGATAATATTAACAGGATTTATAATAAATTTAAGCGGATTTGATATCTTGTGAATGGACAAAGTTATGATTTTTTTTAATTTTCGGCCCTTTTGCTAGAAGTAATAATAACTTTAAACGGATTCGATACGTATCACAAGTAAGAAGTAATGGGTTTTTCGGTTTTCACACCCTCCCATTTCAACCCTCCCCCGCTTAGTTCGATTTTGCCCATTAACGAACTTGACCGAGATTTATGCCCCTTGATTTTATGTATAAGTTTGGAAGAGATTTGTGCAGAATTATTGAAGTTATCGTGTCCATAAAAAATTGATATGGATAGATAGATAGATAGATAAAGTTTAGAACTAGGGTTTGTTTTTGGGTTCTGGGAGTCATGATCGGCGTAGATCTGCAAAAATTTTCCAGAAATTCCAATTTAAGGAAGAATGTAATAGGTAGTATTTCTTACCAAATATTATTAGCTATTAGGTAGTATTTCTATCTAATAGCTATCGATTGGGAATTATGTCATATATGTTTATATTAAAAAGAAATAAGTTTAGAGAGCCATCTGCATATTGAAGTAGTAACAAACTTTAAAAAATTCAACATGAACACCCAATTTTGACACCAAAATGCGAATACCCCTAATAATAATACCCTTAAATTAGCCTAGGTATAAATTTGCACCAAGTTTCTATGATTACGTCCACAGACATTTAATAATAAAATTTTATCTAATGTGCTCAGAAGTTCTTGTTTCAGAAGTAAAAAATCCTTAGACTAAGATTGAAATTAAAACAAATTTTATAAATACTTTTCTACAGGGAATAAGGATGAAACTCTTCTTTTTTAATTTTTTCATTTAAGGCATCCGTATGCCTTTAAAACATCAATTTCGATGAAATTTTAATTTTCTGTTTCTTCAGTTAATATAAAATTTCAATATTTTTCTTTCGACTTTCGTTAAAATTTTGTCTTTATCTTATTTAGATAAAAAAGTTACAACTGTTTAAAGATTGCTTACACATAAATTTTGAACCCGTGACAACATTGTAAATGTTTGAAAAATTGTCATAACTCAGAAAATAAGAGTTCAATTACCACTTTACATTTTAAATTATGTTTTAACTATAATATTCAAAGGAAATAGACTATTCATATGCCGATTTATTGAAATTTTATCATTTGCACAGTTTTAATTTATAAATTATTAGCTGTTTTCAGCGTAGCTTGTCTTTTTATACATATAAATTCTAAAATATTCACGGTCTTGTCTTAAAAATAGTCTATGTCCTGTATAACATTATTGTATTTATTATGAAATTCATAAAATGTATTTATATTTAATAGTTTTAAATTTAGATAGTTTTAAGAAAATAGCAATTTTTTGGTTAATTTTATATTATTTTTAAAATAATTAAATTTAAATTACTTAGTTTTCACATTTAGATGTCACATTTTTATCACATTTTTAATAATAATTAGCAATTTTAAACTTAAAACTTACAAAATTAAAAAATAAAATAAAATCTTGTTCCAAAGGGTGAAAAGGAGAAATTTTTTTTTCTAAGTTTCGCCCTTGGATGATGGCCAGGCTCTGGTGGAAAGCGCTCAGGACTCCGACGAATGTTTTCACATCTTAGAATGATTTTAATGTTTTAGAACCTTTATTTTATTATATACCTATTTTAGTAATAAATTTTAGAAGAATTTTTCTATATATTTAATTTTGAAACAATCTAATTTTTGTTATGCTCTAACTCTCATGCTGAAATTCGCATTTAAATTCAGCATTAAGGAAAACCAGGAATGAATCTTCTATAATCGGGTTCCAAGCATTTTAGCTTCTGGGGTTTGAGTAAAATTAGTTGAATTTTTAAAAACATGGAATATGGCAGCTAACTTTTCCTCCCGGTACAGGCCGGAAGGACTTTTTTAATTTTTCGCTTACCCACAGAACCCATTAAACAATAAAAAATGTGTACCTCCAATATGCTTACAATTGTATTTCGGATAATTTCCCTATGCACTACTTATGGTGTTATTATTATGAAATAGAACTGTCATAATTAAAATAAATAAATACATGAATAAATAAAAAAAACACGGAGTAAACATTTAAATAACCACGGATGACAATATATATATATTTTTTCATGTTAACTAATTTTTATATTTGAAAAAAGAAATCTTTAATTTTTTTTCAACATTTTAATTCTTTTGTAATAAAAGGGCGGTATAACGTACATATACCTTTAATATACAATAAAAATTTAAAATCGTATAAAAAATGTTTTATATCGTCGGTAATGAGTGATTCCAGATTTTTAAACGTTCTAAGCATATATTAATATGATAATTTTGAAAAACTAATTTATTATGTCTGTTTGGAAATTAATCATTAAATGTCTTAGACTTTATTATTAATTTATGAGAAAAAAGAACTCTAATTATATATTTAGATAATTTCGTAACGCATTACACATAACATATGTTATTCAGAAAAATTAAAGTTCATTTCTTTAAAAAATTATTCAATTTGTTATCTGTACTTGATAATTTAATATACCAACACGTTAGTCAGGAAATGTAATTTAAAAGAAACCAAAGATTTTCACATAAACATCTTATCTTTTGTTTAAATCTCTAAGCTGCACTGTGGACAGTTTAAGCGCTATATCCTTTCTAGGGTTCATGTAAAAGTGGGGTCAAAACTGTTGATGACGCGTGAATCGAAACTGTAGTAAATGACAAACATAACTCTCTACACCACTTAATAATGACAGTTGAGTTTCAATAAATTTGACTGAGCATCTTGTGAGAATGTATCTTATGAGAGGCCATAGTTTAGATGATTAGAAGGTTGCTTATTTTCATACCCGATATTGAAAACAGTTTAAGCATTTATCAGCTGAGAAACATGAGTTTTAAACAGGGTTGTTCCGAGGCACACCCAGCAATAAAGCTGTATGAGGTATCAAAGATGCCGTGTCAGATTCTAATTCAACATACAGTTTTTTAAAACAAGGTTTTCAAATTGAAACCTTGGTGTGAGAGGTTGGGAGAGGCAAATCACGATTTTTTATCTTCTATAAAATTGGCTCGGACGAACTCTGGGCAAGAGAAGCATCAGTATTTGCCCGACGGTTAGGGCGGGGGGAGGGGGGGGTAGTATGTTTTCCCTGGATCATGAAATTTATTCAACCCGATTTTTTATCAATTCCCGATCAATTTATTTCAACGATTCTTTTGATCAATTTATTTCAACTCGACCCTACCCCGGAAAAAAAAAAAATCCACGATCAGTAATTCAACCAGAGACCAGAAATGAAGGAATCAATATTTTAATGTAATTATAGAAAAGTAGTCTACAATTATATCTCTAAATTCAATTTTAGTTTTTAACTAGAAAAAGGTATATGTATATACTCCATTGATATTCAAATATATAGATTTCCACCTGAAAAAATATTATGAATGCTCCTTTGAAAAAGCAGATTAATCCGAATACGACCCAAACCGAGTCGGCGTCGGGTAAAATCAGGTTACTCGATCCGCGACTCTATCTGCGTGCAATCGCTTTTCTGTGTACATTCCAGTAAAAATATATACAGATACACACTGACTAGAATCCTGTATCGCGTCAGGTAACACGATTTTACACGCCACGGAAAAGTAAATATTTAAATATTATTGAGTATATATTGATTTTTTTTACTAAAAAGAGAAAATAGATACTAGAGATATTATTACAGGCTACTTTCTTATCATAACATTGCAATATCTATTAATTTCCTTTAATTTCTGATTCTGGTAGGATTTAGGTTGACGAAAATTTGTTTGATGGGTTCAAGTAGGGTTGTGGATCAACTAATTTCTTTTTGTTTAGTTCGGGTTCCGAAAGGTTGTACGGTTGACTTGATATAGAATTCTCGTTTTCGGATTTGGTATAACTCGAACTGCGCAGGGCTTTAATACTCACCCAGTTATTTAAATTAGAGATGAATTGTAGGTGGCCAAATGATTTTTATTTAAAGCATAAATTTCGCAGATTTTCAAAGAATATTTTTGAGAAATGACGTGAAAAAATAGTTCTTTATAAAGGTTATTTTCGAAACACCACACTGGTCACCTGAAATTTATAGAGGAGCAAATCGACAAAGGAAAAAGTTTCCACATAATTTTGAGCATTACCTGAAAGGAAAATCTGCACTTCATACTCTTCTTTCACCTTCTTAATAACAGGTAATTCAATAACAAAGATTTCCCGTGCACATACATAGAATATACACAGTGTCAACCACTAATTATGAACAGCCTTCCTGTTATGAGTCCTAGAACTGCGGCCTACCTCATCCTCTAAAAAATTATCAACGTGCAAAATCCCGATTTTTTTCCCAAAATGCGGTTCGTGTTCGGAACGTGTTGACTCTATATTTTAATGTCGGAGGTAACTGAAAAGAATTAACTGACAAGTGATTACCGAAAATGCATGAAATGACAAAAATTATTTAAATTTGCTAGAGAAAGTGTAATTGTGAAAATCAGCAATTAAACGTTACATCCAACTAGAGGCAACAGTCCTGCCCGTCCAATAAATATAATTTGCGGATCCATAAATTTTAATTAAAGCCAACTAACACAATCTGATCAGAGCACATAAAAAAAAAATTCGTTGACCCACAGGTCGAAACTGGACTTAAACCCAATTTTATTTAATCTGAACTCGAAATACTTCAATCCAACTGGACTCGAAACACGCAATCCGATAAAATTGATTTACAATTTAATGTAATTATGGAAAAATAGTCTGTAATTATACCTCCAATGCCAATTTTATCAAATATGAAATAATAATTATATAAGGAATCACTCATATTAAAATAATATAGTTTTTCGTCTGAAATAGAGTTTTGAAATGAGTTGTACCCCACCCGAACCCGGAAACACCGAACAAGATAAAAAAATTTTCGTTGATCGAAAACCGGACCAAATTTCTTTCGTCAACCCGAACCCGGCCCAAGACAAAATTGTCGTTGGAGGTGGGGGGGAGGGGAGGGGGCACCGTAATATTTACCCATCATGGATATGCATAATATAAAATATGAAACTAAAACATGTGTAAACTATTTTTGCAATTCGACTAAAATCGTGGCTTGATGATGTCATAAACTTTAAATGCTCTATTACTGAATTGCGTAAAAGAAACATACCTATAACTCCAAAATTGATAATCCTATTAACTAACGATTTACTGCGTCGGATGAAGCGTCTCATTTCCATTTAAAATAAATCTTTGAATTGAAATTTGAATGAAATACAGGGTCATGAAAAATCGAAGATAGTGAAAAATAGGATTACAAATTTCTCGGCAACTGATCGACTTCATTCTTTATGTAAAAATTATGTTTTTTTATTGTCTTTTAAATTCACTCCTTAAAATAAACCATTTCGAAAATTTTTATGTGATTTTATCAGAACGAATATTTCCCCGAATATAGAGCCCGATATAGAGCCCGAAAAAATAGTTCCGGATAATCGACGTTACTGAAATTCAATAATATTCTTTCCATTATTACTTACTAAATCCATACCAAATTTCAAGTCTCTATCTCAATTTGTTCGGGAGATAGAGCGTTTACAGACACACACACAAACACACAGACAGACGGACAGCAACATTTTTTTTTCTAAAAATATGTTTTTCGAAATCTTTAGTATCTTAAACGTGTAAATCCGTCAAAATATTTTTTCCGATTTTCAAAATGATTACAATACATACCCTATACTACGTATGATGGGTAAGTAGCAAGAACAAAAACATCATGTATTACGGCATAGATTAAGAAACACTTTCTAAGACTATCGAAATTTGTTAAAAAATTCCAACATTGTTAGTATAAATAATGAAATGAAATATCTAAATAAACATAAAAAGAAATACAATGCAGTAAAAATTCATTTATAGCAATTGATGTCTAGCCGGTAATGTATGCAAATTATTTCGTGCAACCCTGTCTACCACCTCATAATAAACTAAAAATTAATTACTTTTGAATCGTGTTACGTTAATCGTGTTACCCGACCCGATGTAAGACTTTACACAAAAGTCAAAAAAATTTTCTCGACGACATTTACATTTTGACACTGAAGGGGGGGGGGGGGGGGCTGGTATATCGGAGAATTTTGAAACGCTCGGATAAGTAGAAGTAAATATTTTTTTTTTCGATGAAAACGGTAAAATGCGGGCTGTTTCGGTGCGCTTTGGCTCTTGTTTTCGCTACTATATATGGATATTTTCTCCGAAATTTTAAAGATAATCTGTACATAGTTATATTTATAAACTATTGAAATTTTCAGAAAGTTGATAAGAACTATAGTCCAGGGGAAATGTACATATTACCTTGCAAAAGGTCGGGTAGAAGATTTTATTTTTCCAACTTGTATATGATGAGGACAGCATGTAAAAACCGAGTTATCCAACAAAATTTCTTAAGGGAGAATTTTCTGTGGCCAAAAAACAACAAATTTTTGAGACTTTTTTTGTTGTTTTTTAAATATCTCGAGACTCGTTGTCGTAGCATATTATTTGTTAGTTACAATGTTAAAGAAGACAAAATTCTCTACAACTTTCATATTTACAACTTTTTAATACACTCAATAGCAAGCGCATTACGATATTTCAAAAATAAGACTTTTTTTCGATTTCCTTAAAAACCGTGAAAAAACGTAATTTTGTCCGGATGATTCAATGCTCCCCACGGATATAATGATGTATTGCAACTTCTACATATTTATAGCAGAAAATTATCTATTATTTGCACACCCTCTTCTTCATTTTCATCACAACAGACATATTTTATATTCAATAAATCTATATAATTTAGCAAGTATAGGGGAGAGTGTGGATGACTGAGATAATTTTCATACTTAGACAGTAACTTTAAGTATATACAATTGTTAATTTTAAAGTATTGTCTAAAAGAATATTTCAGCATTTAGTAACTTATTGACACGACAGTTTCAATAAAAAAAATCTTGTTTAATTTTAATAATTATTTTTAAAATGCATACATATTGTTCATTTTATTTCATAAACATTTTATTCTATAGTACAATGGTATATTTTATTTACCAATTATTGATCCGGGTGTGAAATCATCTGGGGTCAAATGGTACCGAACCATAGCTGTCAGGAATAGTGGTCTGTGCTATTTAAGCTGTGATTCAAAGTGATTGGGGTCGATTAAGGGCCCGGCGTTCTCCCTGATTGCCAGTGAACAATCAGACAAGGAGGCAAAAAGGCTCTCTTTTTTGACCAGGATTTCCTATCGGGTTCGCCCGTGGTGACGGATCGCCTTTCGGTGAGGGCTCACCCGACCTGTGGGACTTCTTTACGCGGTTATAAGGAATTTCGGAGATTTCGATCTTCGGATTTTTTGTTTCCGTGTTCTGATCGCTGCCATTTGATTTAGACAAAGAGACAGAGCGTCGACGTCGCTGCACCCGGCGGACTCTGAGTAAGCTTCCGAAAGCTGCGTCAGAGCGAAATCTGTACTTTGTCGCTTGCAAATTCTATCCAAATTTGCAAGGTCACCAGAGTGAGTAATAGTCAGTAGGGTTGACTATGGATGTTTCAATAAAAGCCGTTTTTACGGCTGAAGGCTGTGTGCCGAGTTCAGTTGAGAGCTGCATTGAAGCTCTCAAGCAGCCGCTACTTGATATGTGTGAGTCACCGTCGAGTGGCGCTGGACAGGAGGAAGTCGGCGAAAGCACTAGCCCATCTATCAACTCATTAGATAGTAGGAGCATGAGCCCCGAAATCCTCCAAACTGCCTCGGCAGATTTCGGATGTCAAACCGAATGCAGAACAGACTCGGCCAATTTATCTACTGCAGATATGGTAGAGTTCTCGGCTGCATTCGTCGAGGAGGCTCATACCCTGGTGGCAGAGCTCCTTGGGAGGATGGGTAAGGACAAAAAGCTAGTTGCAGCCGCGAGAGAGGCGTATACAGAGCGTATAACTCCACTCATGGAGTTCGTCTCGAGGCAGCATAGCTGGCTTTGTCTCCTCCATGGGAAAGCCTCACTAAAGGAAGGAACATTATCTGGCAGCTGTGATGCCGGTGTAGGTAATACACCACACCGGAAAGGAGGAGTTCTCCGTATGTCAGATTGTTTCGCCCGGACGGAGGGGGGACCATCGTTTGGAGGGACTGTGCAGACGGAAGAACCATCTTCCCGAGCAAAGTCAAAATCGGTTCAGACGAAACCTCCAAAGATGACCACTAAGTTTACCCAGATTGGTGGCCCTCGGAGGAAGAAACTGAACCGCAAGAAAAGGAGCAGGAAGAAGTCAAATCCGGTCGTTTCAACGTGTCCTCCTGCCGACGAGCGACCCGAACAAAACCCCAAAAGGGTGGCGACTAAGGCGGATCCGAAGGAGAACGTAATTGAACATACGGTTTTGACGGATTCCTCGAGCTCGGAGCTGGCAGAGATAGAGTGCCTATATACCAGTAAGCGACCCGAACAAAGCTCCCCTGCGGAGGAAGTCGCTGGGCGTCAATCCGGTTTCGCCCGGAGGGTAATTAATGCCTCGCGAGAAGACCTGCGAAGGGGGACGGAGACTAGGGTGGCTCAAAAGGTGGGTGAATCTTCTCACACAGCGAAATCTGAGACAGAGGTCCTTAGGAGAGAAGAAACCGACAAGGCTGGGTCTGAGGGTCCACCGAGTCGGCGGAAGTCTCCACAAAAGGAACGCTCCTCCTCCAAACAGGGAAAGCCAAGAAGGAAGCCTAAGGTGAAGAACCGTAAGGACAAACCGACTTCTGAAAAGGCGATCCCACACTTGAACGCCCTCTTGAACGCACCCTTGAACGCACCCTTGAACGCAAGTCCATCAGGTGAAACTTCCGATAAGGAAGGGCAACCTTGGACAAATGTAAAGTCGAGGAAGAAGCTGCAGAGAGGGGGCTCTAAGGGAAACCCGAAAGATGGCCGGAAGGCAGGAGAAAAGACCCCCAAAATCTCTGTGCGACAACGTTCTAAAGAGGAGTTCATCCTCTTTGTTCGCCCCAAGGGGACAGGCGAAAACGTCGGAGCTTCTTCCAATGAGACACGTAAGCTAGTAGCTAGTAAAATCGATCCAGTGAGCTCCCGGATTTGTGTCAGGAGTAATAGGCCTATTTCGGGTGGCGGAATAGCCTACCATGCTCAGACCGCGGAGGATCTCGCGAAACTGGAGAGCGAGCTGGTTCGAACAGAGCTAGTGAAGGATCTAGAAGTGTCGAAACCCAGAAGGCGCACCCCGGAAATAATCATTTTCGGGGTCGATCCTAATCTGAAAGAGAACGAGATAGTAAATGCGCTTAAAGAGCAAAATGAGTCCCTCAAGGATTCGTCTCTTGAGCTGCGGACATGTTTCGCTGGCTCGAGAGGGCGCAACGCTATCATCTCGGTAGACGTAGGATCGTATGAGGCCTGAAGGGACTGAGATCACTGCAAATCGGCTGGAGTCAGGCGGATTTCCGACCCAACCGACGTCCGTTGGTTTGTTTCAATTGTTGGAGTACGGCCACATACGTTCAGTTTGTCACAATGCGTCCCTTTGTGGGAGGTGTGGGGCCAAAGGCCACGAGACGAACGGCTGCACCGCCTCACTTAGGTGCCCAAATTGTAGTTTTAGGAACTTGCGCAGAACGGTTGACAAGAAATTGCCAACCACGCACGCGGCAGGTTCCAGGGAGTGCCAGGTCCACCAGATGGAGTTCGAGCGAATTAAAGGGAGTCAACATGGAGGGTAAAATTCAATTTGCCTACCTTAACTGCCACCACTCGGCAGCTTGTATGACCCAGCTAGGTCGTGATACGATCTCCCTGGGTTTGGACGTGGTCTCCCTGAACGAACCATATGTCGTCGAAGGTTCTGTTAGCGGGACTCCAACGGACTATGTGCAGGTTAGCGCAGCAGGGAACTGCTTCAGGGCAGCCCTCTGGGTTAGCAAGCGCATTCACTTCGTCTCGGTCCTACGGCGTTCTGACGTAGTGGCTATCCGCTGCAGATGGTCCGGCAAGGACGTGCTAGTAACAACATGTTACTGCTCTCCTTCAGAGGACATTGACCTTGTGCTCATACCGTTGACGACCCTTTTAGGATCCTACCCGAATGACAATGTTGTTCTGGTGGGTGATTTTAATGCTAAGTCAACAATCTGGGGGCAACGGCCGACGGATCCACGAGGGCGAGACCTGATCGCTCTCGCTTTGAACGCAAACCTGGAGTTTGTCAATGACCCGGATAGTTTGTCCTCTTTCCTTGGACCCCAAGGTGAAGGGTGGATCGACATCCTGTTGGTCCGGTTTTGCGCTGACCGCATTACTGACTGGCAGATATCCGAGACTCAAATGTTGAGCGACCATAGAGTCATGTTGTGGGATTATGAAGGCAAACCAGCCAATCGGCTCCCTAGAGATGCCAGCCGTCGCTGGCACAAAAGGAACTTGGACTGGGGAGCGTTCTCTCGCGATCTGCAGACAGCAGATCTGACTCGGTATGAGTTCGATACCCCCTGATGAAGGAGTTGAACACTTGATATCTAATTTGAATCAGCTGTGTCGTTTGCACAGAAAACGCCGACCAGCCGTGCGTCGTGAGGCGTGTTGGTGGACAGCACAGTTGTCCAGCCAGCGCAACAGGTTGCGTGCGCTCCGCCGACTCTACCAGCGGACGCTGGAGCCGACGGAGAGGGGGAGACTCGGTACACTCTTCAAGCGTAAGCGGGCAGAGTACATGAAGGCGATCCTGCAGGCAAAGCGTGCTTCGTTCCGAAGATTCATTTCTGAAGGACTTAGTACGGACAAACTAGACCAATTAGTAGAGGTGGTGCGAGGTAAGTGGAGAAGGGAAGCGCAGGAGATGCTTGTGCTCCCATCCGGGCAAGAGGTCTCGGCCTGGGAGGAATCCCAGGCCGCGCTTACAAGACACCACTTCCTTTCGGCTGACGATGTTTCCCAGGTCGCGTGCATTAAGACCGACGAACCTAGGCTGTTTTCGATTCATGAACTTGAATTAGCAGTGGAATCGCTGCCGCCTAATAAGACGCCTGGCCATGACGGTTTCAGCCTGGAGATCGTCCGTGAGGTCTTGAAACACCACCCTCAGTGGCTGTTATCCTTGTACAACCACTGCCTGAGTGAATCGTGTTTCCCGCGGACATGGAAGCGGGCCATTGCTGTGTTTTTTCCCAAACCAGGGAAGAAGCGTAGTGACCCGGCGACCTACCGCCCAATTTGTCTCTTACCGACCTTTGGGAAGGTATTAGACAAAATGTGCGCAACACGCCTGGTACTGTATTTGGAGTCCAAACGTTTGCTTGATGCACGGTAGTACGGCTTTCGAAAGAATGTCTGTACGGTCGATGCGCTCCATAGAGTGATGGAGTACATAGCTGATTCGAAGAGCCGTGGAGATTTCACGTGTCTTCTCACGCTTGATATCAAGTCAGCGTTCAACAGTGTTCGACGTACAGATGTGCTCCGATTCCTCGAGGAATTGGGCGTCGAACCCTGGCTCCTTGGGTTGATAGACGACTACTTGTGGTGTAGGTCTGTCCTCCTGTCAGATGATGGGGATCACTATTTCAATGTGGGAGTACCCCGAGGCTCGTGTCTCGGACCCTACTTGTGGTTGGTGGTCATTGAATTTCTGTTGAGACGGCTCCCAGACGAGAAAGACGAAACCTATGTTGTCTTGGTTTTCGCCGATGACGTCTTTGTGGCCGCACGACGAAGGGCTGCAATGAGATTTGCGGAGTTGCTAGGGCCGGTTCTTTCAGAGATCCACGCCTGGGCGACAGAATGCAGTCTCACTTTCAGCTTTGAGAAGTGCGGTTACACGATTGTGAAGCCCGCGAACAAATTAAAACATGCCCCATCTATTCCCATCCTCATGGAAGGGAGCAGAATTCGCTGGAAATGGCAGATTCTGTACTTGGGCGTCATAATCGATTCCCACCTAAGTTGGATGCCTCACCTGACTGCGGTCCAGGAGAAAGCATTTAAGGTGTTGAATAAGATGAGCCGTCTCGCAGCTGCCAACTGGGGTCTGAGACCGAAGCTTCGCAAGATGCTTTATTCAGTCGTAGCGGAAAGAATCATTCTTTACGCGGCATCTATTTGGTATTACTCCAGCAAGGTAGTGATAGCAAACAGGTTGCTCAGCATGCAGAGGAACCTACTCTTCTGTGTAACAAAATGTTACTCGACAACCTCCACGGATGCTCTGCAGGTTTTGTCAGGGATTGTTCCCCTTGACTTGCGTGCAGAGCTGGACAGGGACTATACGTCCCTTGTCCGATGGAAGAAGAGCGTTGACGGTACCGGATTAGACTCCGAGTCGGTCGACCTCTAGAGGCCCACTCCCAGACTAGAGGATCTCTGGCGGGTCCGGTGGACCGCGGATTTGACTCCGCGGACACTGTGTTCTTACTACACGGACGGATCCAAGCAAGAGGACGGTACAGTAGGTTGTGCGTTCCTTGCTGTGTCAGGAGACCAAGTAGTAGTGGAGAGCCAGTTCCGTCTCTCGGATGGTGCGGAAGTGTTTGCGGCCGAGGTTCATGCGATCAAGGAAGCAATCACCCATGCCCACCTGAGAGGTCTCGGGAACTCGATGTCTTTTCAGACTCGAGGTCGGCGCTTCAGGCGCTTCACGGACTTGTGCCTCAGCACAGGGCCATTGCCGAGATTAGGGACCTGATTGGGACAACAGGAATTGAGGTTCACATGCACTGGGTCCGGGCTCATGTCGGTCACATTTTTAATGAAAGGGCGGACATATTGGCAAAAGAAGCCACGACACGACAGTCCGTCGATGTAGTGATTCTGGTCACGCGCCGCCAAGCCAAGAAAGACCTTTTTGGACGAGTTTTGTCCAAATGGCAGGAGAGATGGGACCGATCTGAGACTGGTTGCAGGGCGTATGAATCTTTCCCACGCGTCGGCGTCCGCCGACTGCAGGGCGATTTCTATATAAATCAGGTCTTCACGGGACACGGCACCTTCGGTGACCATCAGGCTCGTTTCTTTTACCAGAACTCTACATGTTTTTGTGGAGTTGGGGTAAGTAACATAAGCCATGTGCTTTTTCGGTGTGAGCTCTGGAAGTCTGTTCGGGAAAAGTACTTTCCCCGCGACTTTAGGACACGAACGCCATGCGATCTCTGCCTAGACGGCTACGCTAGGAAAGGAGTTCGGCTGATAATTCACCGACTCCTAATGCGTACATTAGATCGAAACCTTGGTCGCCGAAGAGCTGGCCGCAATTACCGAGCTCTTCGCGGTGAAAGACCGCAGTTGAACGCACCGCCGATCGCCCGTAGTCCCCGCGGTGCGAGAGGCGGAGGTGTAAGTACGCAGGCTTGAGACTTGTCTCGTAAGCAGGCATCGATCTCTCGAAGGATCTCCTTCGCTGAGTGACTATTAAATCTGCCGAATCCGCTCCTTTAGCGCGCTTGAGGGGGTCCACGTCCCTCAGAGTCCGGTAGTGGATCTTTCTTCTCCATTTTGAGCGTGACCTCCCAAGGGATACCGTGTCGCTTGGATCTCGATGCCTCGCGGGTATCTCCTTGGAGAAGGACTGCTTTTTTGTAGTGATATATATGTAGTTGTGTTACATGTAATTTCTGAGCGTGACCTCCCAAGGGATACCGTGTCGCTTGGATCTCGATGCCTCGCGGGTATCTCCTTGGAGAAGGACTGCTCATTTTATAGTGATATATGCGTAGTTGTATTTATTTGTAATAGTTATATATATGTAGTAGTGTATGATATGTGAACCTCACGGAGGAAGAGGCTAGTTGCTGTTTACATAACATGTCAACGTTCGACCTCTGTGGGAAAGCAAAAGTTGTCGCGGCAGCACGACGACCTAGAACCGTTTCCCCAAATGGGGTTTCGGCGTCAGGGTCGGCGGGTGGCCTTCGTCAATTTGCCACGGGTTCGTCCTGTGGGGAGTTTCCCCAGAGTGGGGTTACTGTCCTAGCGACCTATGTCATCGAACTGTGGGTACTAGGTTAGGGGGTCCGCAGTGAGGTGCGGCTCTCTGGCCGGCCGTAGCGCCGTAGCGAGACAAAGCTACTGGCGCAGTAAAGGTCTCTCAGGACCTGGGAACGGTGGTCGAATGTGTGCGGTGCGTCCCGCATCGGGGCGCCTGCGGCGCATGTCTCTTTTACCAATTATGGATGACATATGTTTTAATGTTTTACTGTTTTAAGTATAGAAAACATTGAATTGTAGTTCCATATAAAAGGAGGGACTCAAAAAATAAATATATATATTATGTAACAAAAACTTTTACCTTAAAGTTCTAATCTACAATAAAAATGACAACAGATTATTTCATTAACTAATATTATGCATTTATATCTATTGTAAAATTTAAAAATTCTATCAATAAAGTATTTGAGATCACTATTTTCATAAAAATGTTCCAAATATTAGTTTTAGTAAATATTGTCATATTTTTCCACTTTTATTATATAAATATAACAAGATATTATAACATTTTAGCGTGCAAAAATATATAAAATTTTAAGATTTTATCTATTAAATGCCTTAAATCTCAAACAGAGAAACTTACTTTGGTTGTTGAAAAATACACTTTGTGAAATATTCTAATCTTCTGTAAAATGTACTGTTTTGAAACTATATCTGTTGAATGATCTCAGTGCTACCATTTATCAAATGAAATACCAAGTTATTTATGATTGTAGATCATATAAACATTTTTGTTGTTACATTCATCCCCTATCTCATTCAAGTCCACTTTCCCTACACAATAAAGTAAGGTACGCTATATGACTGCATAAGCTAAATGAAAAAATGTATTTTAATAATAATAATTTTTACGGGATATTTAACAATATTTTTGTCTCTTTGATGGGACTGTTGTAGGATTATTAGCATTCAGTTATCCTGAATAGAAGATATATCAGGATCGTGTTCCTCTACAGCAGGGATTCCCAACCTTTTAGACCGACGTACCAGTAAATCTAAGTTCATAATTCCGCGTACCACCAAGTAACAAACGTAAAGCTAATATAGATAAACCTATAAAAAGGAACCTGTCTAAAACGAAATATATCCTCGGTCTTTCGTGTTTCCGTCATAGCAGGTTTTATTGTATATAAAAATTAATGAATACATTACTAAATTGGTACTAAAATAGACTGCTTCATCATAACATTCAAGTAAAAAGTTGTATCACGATTAAATTTTAATAATGTATACAGTATAAAAATGTGTTTTGGTATAAGAAAAAAGCCACAATATTTAATGACATATTGGCGCACACTGATTCAGATGCTGTTACAGTAGGCCGATTACACTAATTTGCTTCTATCGCTAATGAAAAGGATGAAACTTGTTTTATCAAGCACAGCTTCCTCACGTCTGGCTCAATATTAGGTAGTTTTAGTCATAAGTCAGATTCGATGTTTAGTTTATTCCTGTATTTGTTTTTGATATAAGGAAGGGGGGAAAAGCACATTCACAGAGATATGTTGTGCTAAACACAAGCAGACTTTGACGATATCAGACGGTACTCTCACATTCTCACCAACGAAAAATCTGTTACATTCATCTTTTTGAATGTGGACCAGTAATCCATCACAGGAGAGCTGAATAAGTTCACGTCTTTCCTCTATCGTGAGATACAGTAGCAGGATGTCTCAAATGAGAAACGAATTTCGTATCCAAAGTTTAGTTAGCGCATTTAACATAGGCTCGATACAACTGTATTAATAATAAATGCGACAATAATATCGCGCATTAGCACTTGCAAGTTTCTTCATACATTTATGTATATACTACCTCAAAATATATGTATCTTTATGTAGCTATATGTACCTATGTAGCTTTACCTCTTTATTATGTACCTATATGTAGCTTTACCTCAAATCCGCACTGCATAATGATCACAGTTTTTGTTTGATTTCAGATCACCATTTTAAATAACCTTACTCTGTTAAAAACTAAGTTTCATGAAATAGAAAAAAATTATGCACATTTTGTACAAGAGAAGAAAAATATTTCAATCAACAGAATGAATTAATTTGTGAAATATGTTTGAAATAAAACTTTTATTTCAACACCGCCTAGAAGCCCTTCCAGTACAAAGAGAACAATGTGTTATAAATTACACTTGGAATTTTATTTTGTTTTAACTGTTCCTACTCACACAAGCTACTCCTACTTCCAACCATACAGACTTTACCTTCAAATAATTCAATTTATAAAGAATATTTAAAAAAGTTCTTCCGTTAATTAAAAATACTTCATTCATTAATTTTATAATTCGGACTTTATTAAAAAATTCAATTTTTATCCATATAAATCAAATAATTACGTTTTTAATTCTGGAAAACTGATTGTATCATAAGCAGTGTGTGTGAATTTCAGCAAGTCTGCAATAACTCGTAACAAAAAAAAAAAAAGCGTTTGCAGATCCAAAATCAAATTTTTTTTGAAAATTTCCAAGCAATAAAGACAAGCCGGTTTTGATTCCATAATAATATCTCATCAAAAACAACTCGTTGTAAATGATCCCGCCAAGCCACAAACCTAAAACGTCAGCCATAAAAAGAAGTGATATCACATAAAAAGAAGCGATATAGAAGTGCATACTCCGAGTCCCGTGTAAAAATCTATCACCACTCATAATGTTTCCAAAGGACTCGGAGTGAGGTACAGTATGTGAAAACTGCTTGGCGACCTGCAGGCTTTTATAATGTTTGCGCTTCCTGAAATTACATATGACTATATTATTTTTATTTTATTTTATTTTATTTTATTTATTTATTTATTTATTTATTTTGCTCCCATAAAATTGTAAAAAGTTGAAGCTTCTGTGTTTGCATGTCCTTTCTTATTTAATTCCTACTATTAGCTCACACTCTCTATATATTTATATATCTTGTTCAAATTTTCAATCGTTAATAAAATATTTTCTATTCATCCTATCAAGTTCAAATAAATTTTTTTAAACTTGTACTGGATGACAATTGATGTTAATACAGTTTTTTCAAATATTAATTCATTAATTAAATTTAATTAATTAATTTTAATTTTATATTTCATTTCTCTTCAAAAGTACAGACTCACTCCATATTTATACTCTCACCTTCACACGTAAAAAAATAATGAGACTGTTCACGGACGAAGATTAGGCGGCTCGCGGGCGAAGGAGACTATAAATGTGAAGTGAGTCTATACTTTCGAACAGAAATGAAGTATAAAACTAAAATTAAATAATAAAATTTAATTAATTAATTAATATTTGAAAAAACTGTATTATCGTTAACTGTAACATCGCTATGGCACTTTATTGTGAAGTTTGGTAATTTTTGAAATTCAATATTTGAAAAACGGCATAATCATTAGATTTTAAATTTATATCAAGAAAAATACAATTTTTTTAACTTTCTAACGCAGTTTGTCTAACAATTTTGTGAGAAATACTTTTCGAGCTATTAATTTTGGTATTTTAGCTATCTATATTTAATTTAATTTTTAATACAATTCAAAAATTTCTCTATGTAAGATATTTAGCAGGATATAAATTTAGGAATAAATACCGTCAGTGGCGAAGCGTGTAGATCGCTAGAAAAAAAATTCTATTTGACCTAAGTAGGAATTGACTTAAAAAGAAAGTTTTCATATTACTTGTTTATAAGCTTGAAAAATCAATTTGTTGATTTTATTTACCATTATTTAAACTTGAAACACCACTCTTACGAAGATGATTTTTTAAGTAAACATGTAAAGATTTTGAGTTTGTAATATATATATATATATATATATATATATATATATATATATATATATAATGATCATACGCATATTAATAACAATGCACCTTATAAATAAACGTTAACTAAATTGAGGTATATTGCAGTAATTCTAGCGTAAGCGGAATCGCATAGATCTGGGGAAAAATCCGTTCTCACAGTTCTTTCGCATACAAAAATATTTATAAAAGTGATATAACAAAAATTAAAAAAATATTTTTTCGATTTTCAAAATTGATATACTACATATATTATAAAAGCAGTTTTCGCCAAGCAGTTTTCACATACTGTACCTCACTCCGAGTCCTTTGGAAACATTATGAGTGGTGATAGATTTTTACACGGGACTCGGAGTATGCACTTCTATATCGCTTCTTTTTATGTGATATCACTTCTTTTTATGACTGACGTTTTAGGTTTGTGGCTTGGCGGGATCATTTACAACAAGTTGTTTTTGATGAGATATCACTCCTTTTTGTAAGGTGTTTAATTTCAATTATACATATTCCATTTTTATTCAGAAAAGAAAAGATAAAAGAAAGATGAAATGGGCAAAATAAAGAAATAATAGTGATGCTATAAACAGTGTTGTACTATTTATTGAGTAACTTATTCCAATGTACATGTCGCTACCATAGCAACGGGAAAACTTTTATATTCATTTCTTTATATTGTATTCATCAGATTATTTATGACATGTTTCAGAAAAATGTGGAAAAGTAAGAAGCACCTTTTTTTGGTCAATTATAATAATAAGTTTATGGAGCATACTGTACCGAGAATAATCATTTTTTTTCCTACGAACCATTGTAATTCACAGGGATTTTTATATTAGTATATTAAATATTACTTTTGAAAATTACTGAGCACCTTAAAAGTTTTTTTTATTTGTTAAGTTTTTTAACTTAACGTTTCGAGAATCGGAAAAATATAAGATTCGCAACGTTTGCAAAAGTGTAAAAACTATTAAAGTGATTTCAAAATAGAAACTGTTCGTAGGATGACATGTATTCCAAAATTTTGTATCATTTTGTAAATATACCGCAAAGACTAAAGCGTTTACATAATAAACCGTTTAAAAAAATGTAAAATTTTATTAAAATTTTTGATCTGATGATTCATAAAGCTTTAAATTAGATTTTAAAAAGGAGCGTGATTAAACCAAAAAAGGTTATATTTACTAAATGCACAAAATACATAATTAATGTTTCTTGTCTGTCCATTCCAATTTTGGGATCCTGAAATATAGGTCCTCAATTCCCAGCAGTCCATGAACTAATTAGGAGATATGCATGCAACTGTTAAAATGTTCTCTAAGTCGACAATAGAGGCAATAAGTATAGCTTGGCAAATATGAAACACGGCATTGCTTCATCATGGCTTTGTTTCGTGAGGTGTTCGTTCTGCGAACATAAAAATCTCTCGAAAGTGTTCGTTATCCGAACATAAAAATCTCACGCGAAAGCGTTCGTTAACCGATTTGTTCGTAAACCGAACAGTTCGTTACCGATCACCTATTGTATACGAAATTTAGTATTTTTAATTTTTATGGGGAATTTAAGAAGTTATTTCCTTTCCATTGTGCTCTAGGCCCGTTTTTAGACCATTTTAAGTTCGTCATAGCCGGAGATTCGATGAACGGCAAATATTTAAATGCAAAACTTCTAATTTTGGGGTAGCAAATTTTTACATTATGTTACTCAGCGCATGAATGTGAAGTTGGAATTTTGTAATCGCTATTTCAATCAATTCCTGATACGCTAGAATTATATATTTATAAATAAACACAGTTTTTTTAATCGATGAAAATACTATATTTTAATAGATTTAGAGCTTAAGATCGACAAACTTTCAAGCGGACAAAATGAACTCGTATTCAATTTTAAAGCAAGATAATAAAACCTTACAGAGGTTGAAACAGTATAAAATCATTAAAATACACCTAACTAAGTAAATATACATCGGTTGTAATGTAATCAAGATCTTCTAAGAGATTCTGTAAACGAAACGTATATGGTTCAATGCCGCTTTACAATAGAAAGTTTAAATGAATCGGATGTAGTAACATATTTGAATATCTTGTGTATACAGCTACTTTGACAAAAGTTATGCTATTTACTATTGTTTTTCCTCTGTGTTAAGTACAGGAATCAAGTATTCAACGTAAAAAATCGTTAATTACACAACTATTTAGTCTTATTAAAAAAATTTTAAGTTACTCTGTAAACGAACAGTAAATTCTACAATTCTGTTTTCCAATAAGAAGTCAACTTAGGTCGTTCGTAGTAACATATTTTAACATCATGCGCATACGTTCTTTTTTAAAAGAGTTAGACCATTTAATATTTCATTGCTTCATCTTAAGTATAGGAATAAATAAGACTCTTTAAAGTGGTATATATAAAAAAAAACTAATTAATATTTTTACACGAAATATTAAACATTTGAACTACTCATAAAAACAATTCAATTGCTGCAAACCGCGTAAAAAATCGGATAATTACACAACTCTTTAGCCCTATATCAAAAGATCTTTTGTGAGACCCTGTAAATAAACCTTAAATGTTACTATTTTTTTTATAATAGGAAGCTTACTTGGGTCGACTGTAATAACATATCTTAATATCATGTGTCTACGACCATTTCTAAAAGCGTTGGGTCATTTATTATTTTTTTGCTCTATGTTAAGTATAGGAATCAATAACTTTAAACTGATATAAATCAAAAACTAATTAATATTTTTTCATGAAACTTACAAAGGTTTGAACTACTCATAAAAACAATTCAAATGACATAAACCACGTAAAAATCCGATAATTACACATTGCTGTAGAACTGTCAACAGTTTTTTGCTCTACGTTAAGTATAGGAATCAATAACTTTAAACTGATATAAATCGAAAACTAATTAATATTTTTACATGAAACTTACAAAGGTTTGAACTACTCAGAAAAACAATTCAAATGACGTAAACCACGTAAAAATCCGATGATTACACATTGCTGTAGCCCTGTCAACAGTTTTTGGTCTGAACCAGATTTAAAAAGTGCAAAAAACAGCACTTTTAAAATCGCATTTCCTGAAAACCTATTCGACAGATTTTACTTTACTTTTGATTTCTTTGTCAGTTGGCACGCCCCATTCCATAGAATCAAGAATTTTGTTTCTATCATAAATAGAACGCGAGATATAGATGTGTCAAAAACCCGTTTTGTCCCGTCCGCAAAATATAAACTAGACAGAGTGCTAAAAATTTTTTGTAAAATCGTTTGGCATCCATTGGCGGAAATTCCTTTCATTTACGGTTCAATGCATTGCTGTTTCTTATGCTTGGCGAGAAACTCTGTGGAGTTTCTATGATGCTGCATTCTGTATTTTTGATTCCACAATAATATTCTGCATTCTGTATTTTATTCCACGTACCAGTAAACAGAGCTTTGCGTTCCAAAGTTTCAGATTTTTTCTTTTTCCCTGCAGATATTTCTCACCCCGTCCCCTCTTTCCAATACGCACTATATCGAGCGGGTATATAAGTAGGAAAAATAGCCTTATTTTTGAAAGGCTGTACTGCACTTAAGAAACAGGGCGTGCAAATAATATATAATTTACTGCTATGAATATGTATAAGTTGACATCCATGATTAAATCCGTGGAAAACATTTGAATATTCGGGACAAAACTACGGTTTTCACGGTTTTTAAGGAAATCGAAAAAATTGTCTTATTTTTTAAATGTCGTACTGCGTTTGCTATTGAGTGTATTAAAAAGCTGTAAATATGAAAGTTGTAGAGAATTTTGTCTTCTTTAACATTGTAATTAACAATTAATACGCTACGGTAACGAGTCTCGAGATATTTAAAAAACAACAAAAATAGTCCCAAAAATTTGTTGTTTTTTGGCCACAGAAAATTCTCCCTTAAGAAATTTTGTTGGATAATTCGTTTTTTTCATGCTGGCCTCATTATATACAAGTCAGAAAAAAAAATCTTCTACCCGACCTTTTGCAAGGTAACGCCTTTTTTTGGTACATTTCCCCTGGACTACTATTTCGTCTTTTTTTTATGAGAAAAAATCCGGCACGGGAAAAAAAAAAAGTAAAAAAAAAAAAAAAAAAAAAAAAAAAAGCGAGAAGAAAACATATTTCCAAACTAGATATAAATAGATATAAATTGTCAACTAGATATAAGTATTTTTTCACGAAATTTTTACACGCGCTGTAAAACCGGTATATTAATAACTGATAAAAATTTCAAAAATTTTGGACAACAAGAACTATTTTTTAAACTATAAAACGATTCTAACTGAAAAAAAAAAACAAGAAAAAAAAACCAAGAATAAGTTGGATGAACCAAAGGTGGCCAGTGTTCCTAAAGTAGCCCACCCCTCAATAGTAATATTAATTTAATTTTTAGTCACAAAATGTTGCTACTGCATTGTCGTCATATAGTATCTGCAGTGCTCGTGGCTGAATTTAAAGAAAATCTCTCGGTACTTACCGGTACTAACGGAGTACTAACGACACCTATAATTTGAGCGCGATCGGGAAACTTTAATTTTTTTCCTATGGGAAACCCCATGTTTCTCCAGCCCGGAGCTCGCACATAAGAATCGTCCGTTACTCCTTAACGGAAGCGGTACAAACGAAAATCTCTCGGTGCTTATCGGTACTAACGGAGTACTAACGACACGGGCAATTTGTGCGATGTCGGAGAATTTTTTACAATTGCTGTGGGAAATGCCACTTTTTTCCAGCCCGGAGTAAGAATCGGCCATAACTCCGTAATGGAAGTGGTACAAACGAAAATTTCTCGGTACTTACCGGTACTAACGGAGTAGTAACGACACCTATAATTTGAGCGCGATCGGGAAACTTTATTTTTTTTCCTATGGGAAACCCCATGTTTCTCCAGCCCGGAGCTCTCACATAAGAATCGTCCGTTACTCCGTATCGGAAGCGGTACAAACGAAAATCTCTCGGTACTTACCGGTACTAACGGAGTACTAACGACACGGGCAATTTGTGCGATGTCGGAGAATTTTTTACCCTTGCTGTGGGAAATGCCACTTTTTTCCAGCCCGGAGTAAGAATCGGCCATAACTCCGTAACGGAAGTGGTACAAACGAAAATCTCTCGGTACTTACCGGTACTAACGGAGTACTAACGACACCTATAATTTGAGCACGATCGGGAAAATTTAATTTTTTTCCTATGGGAAACCCCATGTTTCTCCAGCCCGGAGCTCGCACATAAGAATCGTCCGTTACTCCGTAACGGAAGCGGTACAAACGAAAATCTCTCGGTACTTACCGGTACTAACGGAGTACTAACGACACGGGCAATTTGTGCGATGTCGGAGAATTTTTTACCCTTGCTGTGGGAAATGCCACTTTTTTCCAGCCCGGAGTAAGAATTGGCCATAACTCCGTAACGGAAGTGGTACAAACGAAAATCTCTCGGTACTTACCGGTACTAACGGAGTACTAACGACACCTATAATTTGAGCGCGATCGGGAAACTTTAATTTTTTTCCTATGGGAAACCCCATGTTTCTCCAGCCCGGAGCTCGCACATAAGAATCGTCCGTTACTCCGTAACGGAAGCGGTACAAACGAAAATCTCTCGGTACTTACCGGTACTAACGGAGTACTAACGACACGGGCAATTTGTGCGATGTCGGAGAATTTTTTACCCTTGCTGTGGGAAATGCCACTTTTTTCCAGCCCGGAGTAAGAATCGGCCATAACTCCGTAACGGAAGTGGTACAAACGAAAATCTCTCGGTACTTACCGGTACTAACGGAGTACTAACGACACCTATAATTTGAGCGCGATCGGGAAACTTTAATTTTTTTCCTATGGGAAACCCCATGTTTCTCCAGCCCGGAGCTCGCACATAAGAATCGTCCGTTACTCCGTAACGGAAGCGGTACAAACAAAAATCTCTCGGTACTTACCGGTACTAACGGAGTACTAACGACACGGGCAATTTGTGCGATGTCGGAGAATTTTTTACCCTTGCTGTGGGAAATGCCACTTTTTTCCAGCCCGGAGTAAGAATCGGCCATAACTCCGTAACGGAAGTGGTACAAACGAAAATCTCTCGGTACTTACCGGTACTAACGGAGTACTAACGACACCTATAATTTGAGCGCGATCGGGAAACTTTAATTTTTTTCCTATGGGAAACCCCATGTTTCTCCAGCCCGGAGCTCGCACATAAGAATCGTCCGTTACTCCGTAACGGAAGCGGTACAAACGAAAATCTCTCGGTACTTACCGGTACTAACGGAGTACTAACGACACGGGCAATTTGTGCGATGTCGGAGAATTTTTTACCCTTGCTGTGGGAAATGCCACTTTTTTCCAGCCCGGAGTAAGAATCGGCCATAACTCCGTAACGGAAGTGGTACAAACGAAAATCTCTCGGTACTTACCGGTACTAACGGAGTACTAACGACACCTATAATTTGAGCGCGATCGGGAAACTTTAATTTTTTTCCTATGGGAAACCCCATGTTTCTCCAGCCCGGAGCTCGCACATAAGAATCGTCCGTTACTCCGTAACGGAAGCGGTACAAACGAAAATCTCTCGGTACTTACCGGTACTAACGGAGTACTAACGACACGGGCAATTTGTGCGATGTCGGAGAATTTTTTACCCTTGCTGTGGGAAATGCCACTTTTTTCCAGCCCGGAGTAAGAATCGGCCATAACTCCGTAACGGAAGTGGTACAAACGAAAATCTCTCGGTACTTACCGGTACTAACAGAGTACTAACGACACCTATAATTTGAGCGCGATCGGGAAACTTTAATTTTTTTCCTATGGGAAACCCCATGTTTCTCCAGCCCGGAGCTCACACATAAGAATCGTCCGTTACTCCGTAACGGAAGCGGTACAAACGAAAATCTCTCGGTACTTACCGGTACTAACGGAGTACTAACGACACGGGCAATTTGTGCGATGTCGGAGAATTTTTTACCCTTGCTGTGGGAAATGCCACTTTTTTCCAGCCCGGAGTAAGAATCGGCCATAACTCCGTAACGGAAGTGGTACAAACGAAAATCTCTCAGTACTTACCGGTACTAACGGAGTACTAACGACACCTATAATTTGAGCGCGATCGGGAAACTTTAATTTTTTTCCTATGGGAAACCCCATGTTTCTCCAGCCCGGAGCTCGCACATAAGAATCGTCCGTTACTCCGTAACGGAAGCGGTACAAACAAAAATCTCTCGGTACTTACCGGTACTAACGGAGTACTAACGACACGGGCAATTTGTGCGATGTCGGAGAATTTTTTACCCTTGCTGTGGGAAATGCCACTTTTTTCCAGCCCGGAGTAAGAATCGGCCATAACTCCGTAACGGAAGTGGTACAAACGAAAATCTCTCGGTACTTACCGGTACTAACGGAGTACTAACGACACCTATAATTTGAGCGCGATCGGGAAACTTTAATTTTTTTCCTATGGGAAACCCCATGTTTCTCCAGCCCGGAGCTCGCACATAAGAATCGTCCGTTACTCCGTAACGGAAGCGGTACAAACGAAAATCTCTCGGTACTTACCGGTACTAACGGAGTACTAACGACACGGGCAATTTGTGCGATGTCGGAGAATTTTTTACCCTTGCTGTGGGAAATGCCACTTTTTTCCAGCCCGGATTAAGAATCGGCCATAACTCCGTAACGGAAGTGGTACAAACGAAAATCTCTCGGTACTTACCGGTACTAACGGAGTACTAACGACACCTATAATTTGAGCGCGATCGGGAAACTTTAATTTTTTTCCTATGGGAAAGCCCATGTTTCTCCAGCCCGGAGCTCGCACATAAGAATCGTCCGTTACTCCGTAACGGAAGCGGTACAAACGAAAATCTCTCGGTACTTACCGGTACTAACGGAGTACTAACGACACGGGCAATTTGTGCGATGTCGGAGAATTTTTTACCCTTGCTGTGGGAAATGCCACTTTTTTCCAGCCCGGAGTAAGAATCGGCCATAACTCCGTAACGGAAGTGGTACAAACGAAAATCTCTCGGTACTTACCGGTACTAACGGAGTACTAACGACACCTATAATTTGAGCGCGATCGGGAAACTTTAATTTTTTTCCTATGGGAAACCCCATGTTTCTCCAGCCCGGAGCTCACACATAAGAATCGTCCGTTATTCCGTAACGGAAGCGGTACAAACGAAAATCTCTCGGTACTTACCGGTACTAACGGAGTACTAACGAATGGCATTACTGAATTTCCTCAACTCCATAGGTCCGGGCTGGCGAAATGTACCTGACATCGTCTGCTATAATGTTCCTGCTGTTGTTGTATTAGCTTAAGTACAACTGGAAAATGTCGTAATTCAAGTGTTTCAACAACAAGCAAATTCAATTTCTTCCATTTAACATTTTGGACAACGTTGTTTCGGTTGAGAATTAAGGAGACAGCTTGGTTTTTTTAAAACGATTAAAAAATAGCGATACGTGAATGCCTTGGGGGTTTTCTGTTGGATCTTTCACAATTGTTCCCTAATTGAAAAATATCAGAGAAGAGATTTTAGATGTTGAAACTCAGTAGATTTAAATTATAAGACTGTGAATATTTAATCGATGTCATGATTAACAAATTGCACATTTATTTTTAAACTGATACTTCTAAAAAAGTAACATTTTTCAGAAAAAAAAAATTAGTGCAATAATTTATTTTTAAAATAAAATACATCAGAAAATTATTGGCGTTTCTCTATATCCAAGATCAAAATTAATTTCTCTATATCAATATGAGACAGATTTCTGACTATTATTAGAAATCGTCTCGATAATTAGAATTAATAAAAGTGATAAAATTCCAGTAAATGAGCCGTTTTTATAAAAATAATATGGATCGGAACGAACTCTAAATAAAATAGATCAAAAAATGATTGGAGTTTTCGTAAGTCCAGGTTCAAAATTATTTTATTTGTATCCCTGTGAGGCAAATTTCTGACTATTAGACAGTAATGTAATATCGCTTCGATAATGCGAGATAATAAAAGTGATAAAATTCCACTAAGTGAGTCTTTTCTTTTATATAAATAAAAAGTGCTTGGAGTGTTTCTAAATCCCGGGTCAAAATTATTTTGTTTGTATCCCGATGAGTCAAATGTCTGACAATTATTAGACAGGAATGTAATAATTGCGTTATAGTTTGAGATATGAAGTGTGTGAAAATTGCACTTAATCAGCCATTTTTAAAGTTAAGCAACAACCAGCCGTCACCAGCCGGTGAAGTCAAAGAAGTCTCTGGACATTTTCCGTGGGGCTAATTCTGAGCGCTTTTTGTCATGTTTCATAATAAAACACTGTGCTTAATTTTTTTTTACCTTAATTTTTGGAATTTTTCGTATGTTTCTGTATTGTGACAACATTAAAGGGTATTTGAAATCAAAAGTTTTAATTTGTTTTAATGTAATAGATGTGCTATTATTACTAAAATATTATGAGGGCTGGAGGTGGTCCCTGCTGTCATCTGATTCGGCCATCAGCAACAACTATGTTCAGAAGTTAAAGTCATGTGGATGAAAAAGTAAAAACGCTTTTCCTGGGAAAGAAAATAAATCGTAATGACATAACAGTAGTAAAAAGTGATCACAAATGAGGATCTTATTGAACAAAACAACCTAAACCATCGTCTACTATGTTGTATTTGCTGTGCTTTCAAGTATAACTTGAAAATGTCATAAATCCAGTGTTTCAACAACATGTAAATTCAATTTCTTCAATTTAACATTTCGAACAATCCTGCCGGTTGAGAATTAAAGAGACTGCTCGGTTTCTCAGAGCGATTAAATGGTTTGAAGAATTCCGACACGTGAACACGTTGAGGTATTATATTGGCTCATTCACAAATGTTTCACAAATGAAAAGTGTCAGAGAAAAGACTTTGTACGTTCGAAAAGAATGAATTCAAATTATGAGAACGTTGATGTTTAACCAATGTCATGATAGATGTATTGCACATTTAATTGAAAAAGAGAAACTGTTACTCGAAAGTGAAAGTTTTGTGAAAAAATAAAAGTTTAAAACAATTTCCCTGGTGTCAACTGCAGAATCAAAATTAATAAAGTTATATTTTACTCAATAAATAAAGGTAATCGTTTACCCTTTCGATTATGTGAACCAATTTCTTTACGCTGAGTTGACTGTGTCTTGAACTAGCATTAAAACCACAGTCTAAACATTTCATATTACTTTATTTCAGGCGTTACATAAATGACGAATACGGCACATCAAAAATGCGTAGAATAGAACTTCAATCGACAAACATATATCAGTTCTTTTCTGGCAAACGCATGTCCAATATTCATACTGTAATCATTTCACATCATTTTATGGAAGATGTGACATCCCTACCACTTGACATTCTTATAAAGAATGTAACCAAAGTCACATATAACATCACAAATTGAGTCTTTTGACAGATCACACTGCTCGACCACATCTGGTTCCAAATACTGGCTGGTCTGCACAATCTGTCTCAGTTTTTTTTTGACGTTCTGGTAATTTTGCAAAGTGTGGAAAGTCTTTATCAGGTTTCGGATAGTCAGACAATTTCCTAGAATCAACCCAATTTTCTGAATAGTCAATATCATCATCATTCGGGAATAAAGGTTAACTGTCAAATTCATCAGAAATGGATATCTCAGGTAACAAAATACTCCGATCATCTTGAACTTCAAGGGCGTTAAAGTCTTTGGTATGGTCTCAGAAATTTGCCATTCAAAGGCTTTACTCGAGCTACTCGTGTTTTGTTATCTTTACAGGGTTAAGTTCAAGTATTTTGGCCGTGTACCATTCTACGCGTTTTGTATTATCACTTCCAACAAGAACTACTTGACCTACTCTAAGTATATTGGAGAGTTTGTGGTTAGAGTAATTCTTCAGTTGTCCGGGATGCTCTATACCAGGGCTGTACAAACTGGCGCCCGCTATTTATTAGAAAATTCTTACAGAAATATTTACCTTATTCAATCTACGAATATCTCCGATTAAATAAGGCAAATATTTCTGTAAGAATTTTCTGATGAATAGCGGGTGCCAGGTTGGACAGCCCTGCTCTATACGAACTAATTCAATGCGATTTTGCTTAAGTTTCTCTCGATAACGAAATATTTCATTTAAATGAGTTGAATCAAAGACATATAATTCAATTATAGATACTGCTCGTATCGCTTGCAGAAATAAAGATGGTGATAGATGTTGCAAGTCTTCCACATCCTCTGACAGATAAGTCAACGTATGGCTATCGATGATATTCTTAGCGTCACACAAAATGGTAGTCAGTTCATGTTGGAAACAGTTTATAAATTGATTCCATCTGTTCCCTGGTTTGTGATATATGCAACAATTTGTTTTGTAAACTACCAACAGGCGTCGCCACCACCTGGAATGGAACTTCTTTTAAACCCCATAAGATGGCAGCACTACAGTTCTACAGAGACATAATCCTTACAAATGTACATTCTAAAGAAAGAATAAACTGTTTACCTCAGCAATAAACCTTTGTGAAGTGTGCTCAGCAGACTAATATCGTGTAAGAACTTTCAAGAGCCCCTTTTATTCATCAGTTGAAGCTGAAACTACGTAACAATCAGACATAAACAATTTCGCTCGTCCATTTTTAACGAACTGTGTTCTGGAAGCAATATGCTCTGGAATTTAGACGAAGCACAACTCTTTTTATGGATTTAATAACCTTTCCTTTTGTATTGTATGTGTGTAAAATATTTAACCAAGATAATTGTATAGTTTTTCAGATACATAAAGATTGTTCTCAACAAGTCACGATACTTTGTGTTTCTACAAAGATTCCAGTTTCCATTTAATAAAAATTGAATTTACATGTTCGGATAGCAAGCACCATTCGCTGCGTCATGAATAAGGACTACGCTTTATAAAAGGTAAGCAAAAAGGTATCGCAAAAGGTAAGTACATTTTTTTATTCAAATAATTGAGAAGAAACTTTTATTAATTATCTGGTCCTTCAATCAAGTAAATTTAACTCACGTCCTTTTAGATTATTCAGACTGACCCTGAGGAGAAAAAAAAAACTACAAAAAAAAATAATAATATAAGTATTGTATTATAAGTATTGAATAGTATTATATAACAAATATCTGTGGAATTTTATTACATATACTACTGGTATTATTTTTCTGAGATATATCATTGATATTATTTTTCTTGGTACATATAATTATTGCTATTGATCATTGATAATGCAAAAGAAAATAATAAACATTGAATAGAATATATGAACAAAACGGTAGATAATTAACCTAAATGAATATTGAAGTATTATATAGGTCATTATGTTGTGATATAGATGTATAGACTAATGATAAACATAAATAACTGAAAAAAATATAAATATTTATATAACGTAGCATTCAACATTTAATTATGGCTACTTCGTCCGCGAAAGAAATATCGCTTGTCGAAAAGCTGAATGACAGTAATTACGAATTATGGGCTTTTCGAATCGAAATGCTGTTGATTAGGGAAGATTTATTTAAATTTGTTACCAAAAACCCACCTGCAACTCCCGACGATGCATGGAAGAAAAATGACGGGAAAACTAGGGCAACAATAAATCTTTCGATAGATGACAGCCAAATCTGTCATATAAAGCACTTAAAAACCGCCAAAGAAATATTGGACACGTTAAAGAAGGTGCATCAAAGATCCACCTTATCGTCTAAATTGTTTCTCCTCCGAAAATTATACTCACAAAAATTAAGCGACGGAGGAGACATGAACCGCCACATCAACGAAATCCTAACAATAAAGGATAAATTGTAAGCCATTGGCGAAGAAATTCCGGAGACTCATATCGTAGCACTCTTATTGTGCAGTCTCCCTAGATCATATGATCCTCTCATTGTAGGCCTCGAAGCTAGGGATGAAAGCGATCTCAGTTTAGAGTTTGTTAAGACAAAACTACTAGATGAATTCAAGCACAGGGCTGAAAACAAACAATCGAACACAAATGCGCGTGAAACCGCGTATAGAGTATCCAACAGACAGAACAAAAACAGAAAATATTGCGGGTTCTGCAAACGACAGAACCACACAACATCAGAATGCTTCCATTTGAAAAATAAAAACCAACACTGCAATAACGCAAGACCTGACTGGAACAAAAACAAAACATTCAATAACTCCAGTAACTATAGGAACAATACTGTCGGTCATAAAAATGCCCAGAACAACCCCAAGGAAACTTCGAACTATTGTTTCAATAACAAAATCGAAAGTGATGAAGATTTAGATAGCTCGGTTCCCCCTCGCGACGACAAAACATCAGAAGATAAAATCGAACCCATCTCCGTAAACAGGGCGCAAACACCAAATGAAGAAAAATATATCATTTACTCTGGATGTACTAGGCATGTCGTAATGTCAAAGCATAATTTTGAAAATTTTACGCCAGGAAACTTCGGGGATATTACGATAGCGAATGGAAAGCGGCTATGCTCACAAGGTCTGGGAGACGTGAACATTAAAATAGATTCACAAAATTCCATTACACTTAAAAGCGCATTACACTGTCCCGAATTGCAGAACAATCTGCTATCGGTAAAAAGGGCCACCGAAAACAATATCAAAGTAATATTTGAAAAACAGAAATGCTCGTTCGTGAAGGATAACCACACAATTTTAACAGCTAGGTTAAACGACAATTTATATGAATTACAACCCAAAGACGATTACGGATATAACGCGCAAATTCAAACATCTTGCAGCGATAAAAACTGCATATCCATTTGGCACAGGAGGCTGGGGCATAAAAATTTTGAAGCGTTAAAACATCTCGCGAAACACAAACTAGCTGAGGGCATAGAAATACATAATTGTAGGCATGAAACTGTTTGTACAAAATGCGTCGAGGGAAAGCTATCGATTGCACCCTACCCTAAAACCGCCTCCAATAGATCAAAGGAAACATTAGATCTGGTACACACAGACATCTGCGGAAAAATGCATACACAAACACTCAGTGGAAAGAAATACTTTATAACTTTTACTGATGACTACAGTCGGTTTACAATGATTTATTTGATTTCGCATAAATCAGAGGCAATAACAAAACTCAAAGAATTCATAGCCCTAACGAAGAATAAATTCGGAAAAATTATAAAAGCAATCAGATCCGATAACGCAAAGGAGTATCTAGGAGATAGTTTTGAGAGTTACCTATCAGAAAACGGTATAGAACACCAGTTGAGGGTCCCGTACTGCAGCCAGCAGAATGGTGTTGCCGAACGCAAAAATAGGACTGTAGTTGAGATGGCGCGCACAATGTTAGCTGACGCGAACTTACCAAACCAATTTTGGGGCGAAGCCGTACTTACAGCAACATACCTGATAAATCGCTTGCCTACCAAAGCAAACGAAAACAATAAGTCACCTTATAAGCTGTGGAATAACAGAAAACCCGATTTATCGAACATACGGACCTTCGGATGTAAGGCATACGCCTATGTCGAAGAATCGAAGAGATCCAAATTTGACAAAAAGGCCGTTAAAGGCATTCTATTGGGTTACGATAATCGTAGTAAAGGATATAGAATATACACAGGGGGAAACAAAGTGATAATATCGCGAACCGTAAAATTCCTTGAAAACGGAACGAGCGAAATTGACAGAAGCATAAATGATTCAAAGACACCTACTGAAACCGTGGAGATTGAACTAAGTAATGATGAACAAAATCAAAACGACACCCCACAGCAAAGTACCGCTGAACCGCGAAGGTCACTAAGAAGCAACAGAGGTGTCCCCCCTGACCGCTACGGGATAAGCGCGAATATCTGTAAAATACAAGATCCGAAAAATTGGGAAGACATAAATAATATCAGGGATACTGAAATAAAAAACAAATGGATAGAGGCCGCAAATGAAGAAATTACGTCGTTAAAGAAGAATAACACTTGGGAATTGGTGAAACCAACACCAGGAAAACGTACAATAAGGTGTAAGTGGACATTTAAAACAAAATATAACGCACGCGGAGAGGTAGAGAGATATAAGGCGCGACTTGTCGCGAAGGGCTACTCGCAAAAATACGGAAGCGACTACGATGAAACGTATGCACCGGTGGTAGCGCACACCACAATAAGAAGCTTCCTAAACGCCGCCGTGTATAAAAATATAAATATTACACACCTAGATGTAAAGACGGCATTCTTACATGGAGATTTAGACGAAGAAGTCCTAATGAAGCAACCCGAGGGATATGTTGTAAAAGGGGAGGAAGATAAGGTGTGCAAGCTAAAGAAGGCAATATACGGGCTAAAACAAGCCGCGAGGGCCTGGTACATAAGAATTAACAAGTCATTAAGAAATTTAAATTTTAAGGAGTGCGATTCAGATCAGTGCTTATATAAGAGAAATGAAAGCGGGGATATTTCCTATATAATCGTGTACGTGGATGATATTTTAGTCGCCGCGAGCGAAGAAAACACGCGCAATATATACGCGGAATTATCTAAGGAGTACGAAATTAAGAATCTCGGCCGGGTATCGCAATTTCTCGGAATAAATATTAAAAGGCTAGACAACGGAAACCTTGAGCTAGACCAAGAGAACAAAATTGACGAAATAGCGGAAAAATTTAAATTGTCCAAATCAAAGCCCACATATACGCCCATGCGCACAGATTATTTCAACGCAGACCCAAACAGTGAAACACTAAGCGACAACAAACAATACAGACAGGCTGTAGGAGCGTTATTATACATAGCGACGTTAACCAGACTGGACATAGCCGCCACGGTAAACATCCTTGGAAGAAGGAACGAGCGTCCCAGAAAAGCAGATTGGGAGGCGGTAGAAAAGGTAATAAGATATCTGCATACCACTAAGCACTTGAGGCTAACCGTGAACAAAAATAAGCCGCCCTTACTAACTGCATATAGTGACTCACATTGGGCAGGAGATAGAGAAGACAGGAAGTCCACAACTGGGAATGTGTTAAAATTAGGGAACAATCTCGTGTCCTGGACATCAAGAAAACAAAACTGTGTAGCGCTATCAACTGCAGAGGCAGGGTATATCTCTGTATCCAACGCGACGCAAGAAATTCAATGGGTTCTTAATCTATTGAAAGACCTAGAGTTGCATCAAACTTTACCAATCGTAGTATACGAAGATAATATCGCATGTATAAAGTTGAGTGAAAATGAAAAACAGCAATCCCGTGTGAAACACGTGGACATCAAGTACCACAACGTGAGACATTTAAAAGAAAGTGGGGTGATCACACTGGAATATTGCCCTTCGAAAAGGATGGTAGCTGACATCCTTACCAAACCCATCCCCAAACCTCAATTTGAGCACTTGAGAAGGGAACTTCAACTTACACCACCACAAGGCTCAGATGAAAAGGGGGGTGTTGGAAACAGTTTATAAATTGATTCCATCTGTTCCCTGGTTTGTGATATATGCAACAATTTGTTTTGTAAACTACCAACAGGCGTCGCCACCACCTGGAATGGAACTTCTTTTAAACCCCATAAGATGGCAGCACTACAGTTCTACAGAGACATAATCCTTACAAATGTACATTCTAAAGAAAGAATAAACTGTTTACCTCAGCAATAAACCTTTGTGAAGTGTGCTCAGCAGACTAATATCGTGTAAGAACTTTCAAGAGCCCCTTTTATTCATCAGTTGAAGCTGAAACTACGTAACAATCAGACATAAACAATTTCGCTCGTCCATTTTTAACGAACTGTGTTCTGGAAGCAATATGCTCTGGAATTTAGACGAAGCACAACTCTTTTTATGGATTTAATAACCTTTCCTTTTGTATTGTATGTGTGTAAAATATTTAACCAAGATAATTGTATAGTTTTTCAGATACATAAAGATTGTTCTCAACAAGTCACGATACTTTGTGTTTCTACAAAGATTCCAGTTTCCATTTAATAAAAATTGAATTTACATGTTCGGATAGCAAGCACCATTCGCTGCGTCATGAATAAGGACTACGCTTTATAAAAGGTAAGCAAAGCTTACATTTTTTTATTCAAATAATTGAGAAGAAACTTTTATTAATTATCTGGTCCTTCAATCAAGTAAATTTAACTCACGTCCTTTTAATTTTTACAGGGTTAAGTTCAAGTATTTTGGCCGTGTACCATTCTACGCGTTTTGTATTATCACTTCCAACAAGAACTACTTGACCTACTCTAAGTATATTGGAGAGTTTGTGGTTAGAGTAATTCTTCAGTTGTCCGGGATGCTCTATACCAGGGCTGTACAAACTGGCGCCCGCTATTTATTGGAAAATTCTTACAGAAATATTTACCTTATTCAATCTACGAATATCTCCGATTAAATAAGGCAAATATTTCTGTAAGAATTTTCTGATGAATAGCGGGTGCCAGGTTGGACAGCCCTGCTCTATACGAACTAATTCAATGCAATTTTGCTTAAGTTTCTCTCGATAACGAAATATTTCATTTAAATGAGTTGAATCAAAGACATAATTCAATTATAGATACTGCTCGTATCGCTTGCAGCAATAAAGATGGTGATAGATGTTGCAAGTCTTCCACATCCTCTGACAGATAAGTCAACGTATGGCTATCGATGATATTCTTAGCGTCACACAAAATGGTAGTCAGTTCATGATAATTTATTCGAGCTCTTCATAATACTCCTACAATTTTTTTAGTCATTGCAATCAGTCGCTTCCACCATCCGCAATACCAGGCAGCTGTAAGAGAGTTAAAAATCTATGCAATTCGTTTAACTGAAGTTATTTCTTGTATTTTTTGCCAATCTATGTTGTGTAGGATATTATGTTTCACCAAGGTTTCACCATTCCATTTCAGAATGTACATAAGAGATCTGTCTCTTCGTGGCACAAATCTTCTGAAGGATAAAAAAAAGTTTTCGGGTGTGAGTGACTGAACTAACTCAAGATGGATTCATGTAGTCATAGTACAGTTAAAGAAGGAAAAACAAGTCATTTCTGAAGGATAGTTGTCCTCTTAAATCTATACCAGTTATCTCGAGCGCAGCAGTATTCCTAATTTGTTTTTCTGGTAAAGGTGAAGGCAAAACTTCAGCTTTGATCGCTTCAAATTTTCTGCAATTTATACAATTTTTTCAAACTTATCTAATGGTTCTTCTACATTGCAAGATCCATAAGTTATCCCTCATTTGAGATATTGCAGTATGAATTCCTGCATTATTTGAATGATTATGGTGGTCCTAGATAAATAAATGAACAGGATGTTTGCTAGACAATATACTACTGGATATTAGTACACTCTGAAAATATTTGAACAACTTTTCTGTTAATTATATCTTGTTGAAAACCGAAGATTTCCGCTTTGTTTTGCCCATTTTCTCCGAAAATACAGCAATTTTCCCAATCTAACGTAACAATTACCTGAAATTCTCCAATCTAAAGCTACATTTTCGTGAAACAACAAAGGTGTTCCAACAACTGTGCTGCTTAGTACTTTTTTATATTAGAAACGGAATTTTTACGTATTTCCTTTTCCTCTTTAAACACGAAAAATTCGCAAATTCAAAATTTTCGGAAATTCTCCAGTGAAAAGACGGAAATGTCTTCTAATAGCAGAAAAATGACTTCCAATTTCAGACAATTTTCAAAGTCAGAGGTGTTCCGGCAACTTGCTGCCTGTCCTTTTTATCCTTTTTTTTTTGACGAAGTTTTCAGAGTGTATCTTCATGTTACATGAGACGTGTTATCCAACGAATTAAACCTTCTTCATGAAGTTGAGGATGTAGTTAGTGGTTTTAAGATAGGATGAGTGTTTGAGACAAAGACTTCGCGTTGCATACTTTTAAAGGTCATCCATTTATCTCTTTTAATTTCTTCAGCAGTCAAGTTAGAATAATAGCGTTCTAATTTAGACTTCTTAGCATTGCTTGTGAAGCATTTATGCAAGTAATAACTCGTATTAACCTCACAGATAAGAAGAAAATCTGTTACAATACTATGGTGTTTCTTTTTCTTGATCGATCATAACTGTTTTCCTTCTCTGTAAATTAAAAACTTTGTAATCATTTCGTTTCAATGTACAGAATGTCGAACAGAAATTACTGCTGGATTGAAGTTACTTGGCACATTTTGCCATTCATCAAGATTAGAGAACATTCAGATTTCTTTGAATATATTGTCAATAAATCCTGCTCCTTCTTCATCTCTTTTTATCCAACTTAGAGCACTATTGGAGTCAATGTGTTTCAATATTTGGTCTTTTCATATATTTTTTAACGTTAGTATCTATTCGAGCAGCAATCAAGCACGCCAAGAGTTCGAGGTTGGGAATCGTGATTGTCTTCAACAGAATTGTGCTATTTTTAGCTCTAACAAACAGGTACGACACAGATTCTTCAGTCTTAACACTGATAAAAAGACAAACTACATATACGTACTTAGTGGCCTCAACAAATTGCACTTTTTCAAGGGATAAGTGTACGCCACAGTCCATCTAGATATGTAAATATGTTTCAGAAGTTTTAATATTTTGCAGTTCAGAAATGTTTCGTTATATATTCAGGTAATTCTTTATCCCATTCCATGGTATTTTTGTGTTTTCAGTATTCTTGAAGCAATAACTTTGGCAACAATATAAATTTCTAAATAATTCCTAATGGATCATAAATTTCTTGTGCAGCAGCAAACATTTTCCTTTTTGTAAACTAAAAATTATCTGATGATTCGTCGTAGGTTGAATTACAGAGCAATACATTTCTTTGTAGGTATCACATGAGTCAGAAAGCAGATATCACTTCATCTCGCTTCTCTGTTTTAGCACTGGTTATATTTGAATCTTAAAAAGTTTCTAATTTCAAATAACTATTCCATCAGCCTCATAAGTAAAATTTTCCTGAAAGCAATAATTTCTTTGACTGTTCAGCTAATGTTTCGCACTTTGCCGTACTATCAAAACTATCAAGATAGTTAACGATGTAAAAAGAATCTTATTACACTGAAACAGTATTCTTAAAGAACAGTGGAACGATCTTCAAATGGTGTTTAAAAGTAGAGCAGTAAAAATCGACTGGACGTAAGCCCAAACAGAATGCGACAATGTTGGAAAACTTTTAATTTATCGTGATCACTATCTTTATCCAAAGAAATATGAGATAGTTTCTATCAATGCCACAGACACTAATTTGTAACAATGCTTGTTTAATATCGGTTGTAACAGCAAATTCTGGCATACGGAAAAGAGAAGAAGATTCGGATATTTAGAAAGACATTCATTTAAGGAAAGATAATTTTTCCCGCGTGCGGAAGCATAAATGACTGGTCTGATTTTTGTATTGGCTGAGTTCTTCACTACATCTCTTTGGGTCAAATAGTGTCCAGGTTTTGCTAAGTCGACAAATTTTTTAAGACATTTTGCTACGCTTTGAAAATATCAGCTTCTTTCAATTTCTTAATGGTAACACTAGATGAACTTGACTGACTAGTGTATGTTTGATATTTTGATTGGACGCATTTAAAAAATTTCCGAAGTTTAGGAGTTTCTATTTTAGATTCAGATGGAGAATTCGGACACATGACTTTCATGGAAATTCATCACACAGGACACATTTTATTTTACTGTAACACTGTTTGGGGACGTGGCATCTCTTAAGACATAAATAACAGCAACATCATTTTTTGCACATTCACGTTCCTCATCAATATTCAATTTCTTAGCTTCATTGCGTTCTTGAGAATTATGTTTTCTCACAAAAAATATATTTATTTTCATGATTTAAATTTGTACCCTTCAGCGGTTGAAACTCTGCTTTTATTTTCAGCAAAATATTGTTTATTCAATTTCTTATGCGAATCTTTCTCACCATCAAAAGTGTTTCTAGTGGTCACCAATATTTGTTTGTTTTCTACCTCTGACTGGAAATTCTATTCAAATTCCCAGTTTATTGATTTCTATCTTTTCTTTATCCCCTGCAAAAAGAGAACTAATATGCCGTTCCTATATTTTCAAAATATTTTCTGGCAAGCAATTTTCAACAACATAACATCGCTGCATATTTACCTGAAGTAACACACAATGTACTCAAAGCTCTTAAATAGGCTTTAAAATTTTCATATAATTTTACCACATTAATCGTAATTCATTTTATGAGATTTCAGCCATTGACTAATGGCTAATTTTCTACAATCGGTGGGAAACTCTCTACAAGGTCACAGGTTCTAGATTTTTCCATTGTACTTTGACTAAGTAAACAAATTTGCCTTCATAAGATAATTCTGGATCTTCATATATCCCTTTAAAAATAGAGCAAAATTTCAGCCATTTTTTTTATCAATCCCTTAAACTTTTCTAATTCCAAATTTGGTAACTTAAGGATTTTTTTTTTTTTTTTTTTTTTTTTTTTTTTTTTTTACCGCTTCAATATTAGAGAATTTTGTATTCGTTCAGCCTTTATTTTGAATGTACTTATCCATATACGAAATTATACTTTTATATTTTTTGTCGTAAAAGCTCTGATCTATCTTATATCTGTAGAAAGTAAATCTAATATTGCATTATTTGCTGTTTGCAGGTTCTGATATTTATCTCTCAGAAACGAAAAAGAAATTTCAATTTCTTCAAAATCAACTGGATTGACTTTCAAAGCTTCCCCAAACCTATTTGCAGCTTTCGTAAAACTTGTGCGCAATGGTGTTCTAACTCTTATTAAATTGTTTCTTATAATATCTAACAATAGTAATTCGATGCTTAAAAAAATAATAATAATAATAATAATGGTTTTTTTATAAACCGGCGTCCCTGTTCATGAACGTCATAAAGTCAAACCAGCAGTCAAAATTAATAAAAGCATATTTTACTCAATAAACAAATAACGGCAATCCCTTACACTTTTGGTTACGCTAAACTAATTTCTTTTCGCCGTGTTATGTTGACCGTGTCTTTAACTAGTAGTACAGCTGCAATCTGGACATTTACAGATTATTTTATTCCAGTTGTTACACAATTAACGAATACAGCACATGAAACAATACATAGAATAAAACTTCAAGCATAAATATATAGGGTGAAACCCCCAGTTATTGACACCTAACCAGTAACTGACACTTGAGCAAAAATCTAACTCAAATAAGCATTTTGTTGTAAAATTCTGCAAAGTAATGTCATCTATTGATAAATGAGGCACTTATTTTTATTTTGGAGTCAATTTATTCACCATTAGAGGGTCAAGATCAAGAACACATTAATTGAGGAAGAACCTTTTGAGAATATAAAAAGTACCATTTTGAAGCAACTATCTTATTTCTAAAATTAAAGAAGTGTTTTTCTAATCTATTTGTATTGCAGCCATCCTAAACTTTTTTTCTTAAAGTTATACCAGTAGAAATTAGTTTAAAGATGCATATGATATATTAGGGCCATGATTTAAGGTTTATAGTTATTTAATTTAGCTTAATGGGGGGTGCCAGTTATTGGTTCCTGGAATTTCATTTCACCAGTCTCTGATAGAGGTGTTAGTTATTAGTTAGATTACAGAAAGCTGAAATCTATTATTTGAACTGTTTAAAAATGTATAATAGTAAATTAAATTTATCTTGTAGTAAACACCATTAAAATTTAAGTTGTTTTACCAGTATCTCACTCCAGATGTCAGCTACTGGTTCATAAATGTCAGTTATTGTATATCTGCATTACTAATTATGCAGAACTAAATGTTGCTCCTGTATACTCTTACTACTCTGCATTACTAATAATGCAGTACAGTTTACTAAATCCCACTTTTTATAATAAATATCAATGCATACTGTTTTTGTAATAAAGAATAAAGTTGTTGTTTTTTAAGTATTTTAATCGTTTAAAATAAAGTGTCAATCACTGGTTCACTTTGTGTCAGTTATTGGTGTTTCAAAATCGGGATGGTGTCATTTACTGGAGTTTGTGACCCTATTTATGAATAAAATTAATTTTTAATAATAAAATGAATGATTTTCTTTTAATTTTACCAACATCATTTTTTAAGATATATCTACTATCCTTTCAAAAGCAAAATTAAGTATAAAATAGATTTAAATTTTTGTAATAGTGATTTGAACAAGAAAGAATCCTTAAAGTGTCAGTTACGGGGGGGGGGGGGGGGGGTTCACCCTAGCAGTTCATTTCTGGCACGCGCATGTCCCAAAAATCATATGGAAATCATTTTATTTCAGTTCATGGGAGATGTGGCAAATGGTAAAAAAAATAAATCGTTATGAGTAAACAAAGAGATAACAAATGCTGATCTTAATGAACAAACACAACCGAAGACATCGTCTATTATATCGTCCCAGCTGTTTGTTATATTAGCTGAAGTATAATTTGAAAATGTCGTAATTCATGTGCTTCAACAACAACCAAACTTAATTCCGTCCATTTAACATTTCAGACAACGCTATTTTGCTCGAGAATTAAAAGGATGGTCTGGTTTTTCCGAAGTAATAAAAATGATTTGAAAAGTAGCCAAACTTCCTGGGGATATTCTGTTAGCTCTTTCACAACTGTCTCACAGTTGAAAAATGTGAGAGAAGTCATTTTAGATTTTGAAAATAAACAAATTAAAATTAAAAGAGACGTACTATTTTACTAATATCATGATTAACACTTATTTGAAAAGTTATTCTAAAATTAATTAAAATTTAGATTGGAAACTCTAGGTATAAAAAATAAAAAAATGTTTTAAAGGAATAAATAGTATTTTTCCAAAATATATTTTTTTTTCAACTCTAAAGTTTTCAAAAAATTCAAACGATTTTTCGATAACTGAAGCAAATTATTTAATAAGTAAAATAGATCAGAATTGGTCGACGTTTTTATAAATCAATTAGCAAAATTCCTTTATTTATATACATATGAGGTATATTTTAAAAAACTATTAAGCATTAGAGCTCTACAGTTCAAAATACGAGGAAAATAAGCAAATGTATCCTATAATAATAAGGATAAACAACGAAATATTGAATGCGGATCTTTATTGAACAGACACAAATGAATACATCATCTGCTATGTTATGTATGCTCTTGCTGTTTTTGTACATCAGAAACTGGAAAATATAATTCAAATGTTCCAAGAAGAAACAAATTCAATTTATTTATTCTGCTTAACATTTCGGATAACATCGTTTCTGTCGGAAATTAAAGAGACGAGTTAGATTTTCCATAGTAATTAAATGATTTGAAAAATGACTACGCGTGAAAGCCTTGAGATATTACTTTCGTTCTTTTACAATTGTCTCACAGTTGGAAAATGTTAGAGAAGTTAATTTTAGACGTTGAAACTAAATGCATTCAAAATGTTTAAATAATATCATGATTAACATATTGAACATATATGATATAGAATTATTTATACATATTTTTATTCAAAATTATTATCTTACTAGTAATTTTTAATACAGTAATTAATATTCTGTTTGCTAAAATATCTCTTTATTCTAAAACTTCAAATGTTATTTCCTTTCCTCATATAAAATGCTATCTTTATTAAACGCGGCATTTACGTTTAAAACCTATTTTTGATTCCAACTGCGGTTATATCAGTAGATGTAATGTAATGTTTTCCAGACGTTCATCTTATAGCTGCATCGCTGCCTTACCTCTTTCTGTCTATAAACAATTGTGCAAATTAATGCAATTTCGCAGATGCGAGTTAAACTGTTTCCTTTGTCTACAATCCACTCCCATGGAGTTGCCCGCATGTGTCGGCTAAAATTCACTAAAATTACGATTTTGCCAAATGTGGTAACCATTTCATTTCTCTCGCTGAAACATTTACATTAATTTCCCGTAACGTACAAAGAAATTCTTCAATGTATCTGGGATCTGTTGGCTCAATGTCTATCGAATGTTGGCGAGACAATCTATTACGAAAAATAGCTGATCACTCCCAGCTCTCTGCTGGTCAACAACTGTTGATTGCTCTAATAACCGAGACCACCGCCATTTTGTCATCATCTTACGTTCTATATGTCTCAATAAATAAAATATTCAGCTGAGATGATTTCGTCTTAATTTAATATTTTATGTCTGCCTTTCTCTTGGATTTCGAATGCTGTGGTAATTGTATTTTCAACACATTAGTGTACGAAGTTACGGCTCATAAATGTTATTCGAATTTATCGTTTAAACCACGGAGGAAGATAGATGGAGGGGAAAGTAACGTTGAAATTTTACAATACAGTTTTTCTCCTTATAGATGGCGCTACGGTAAACTGAAGGCTGTCCTAACCTGCTTCTGCAATGCTTTTCAATGCGAAAAGCATTCGTTTTTTAAATGTTTTTGATTGAAAATTTGAACTTTAAAAAAAGTCAAACAAGTAAAAATTTCATTAAATAAAGTTTTCTTCACACCATGCATATATTTTAATAGATATTTAGCGTTTCGATTGCTTTTTATAACGATTTAAATAAGAGTTCATCCTGACAGAAGCATCTGAATAGTCATTTAAAAATAAATATCACGGATATTGTACTGCGAAGAAATACGGAATGGATGTATAATTTTTAGAGATTAAAAGTATTATTCAAATAAAAACAGCTTCAGATTACAGCCAAACAAATAGCACTCTATAAGACAATTTAAATGGCCATGTCAATTAGCCACAGACATTAGCATTCATTAAGTATAACATTTTAAAAACATATACACTAAGATCGATATACTAGAATAAAAATTTCTTAGTTTAAAAATGATTACATGCATATAACTTTAAATTAAAGTATAATAAAAAAATCCCTGACGGCTCGGCCTACAGGCACAGGTAGATTTCGAAGACGCAGACCGTTGGGCGCCTGTTTGTTGGGAATTGCGGAAAAAATGACCTTTTTGCCATGATGCGGCAGTTGGAACCGCCTACTTCGAAACCTAACTTGTTTGCAGGTGGAGCCGGCAGGGGTTTTTTTCTATAAGGGTTAGTCCTACAAAAAACTTGTCAATATAAAAGTTTTAGATAATATTAAGAGGATTTATAATAAATTAAACGGATTTGATATCTTCTGAATTGACGAAGTTATGAATTTTTTTCTTCTAAAACCCCCCTTCCCCACCCCCTCTTGGGGTCATTTTTAATGATATCAAAAATCTGTCATACATAAAATTTCGGCCCTTTTCCTAGAAGTAATAATAACTTCAAACGGATTCGAGACGTATCATAATTAAGAAATTATGGGATTTTTCTATTTTCACAAAAAGCGCCCCCCCCCATCCCCATCCCACCTTCGATTTTGCCCATTATTTACGAACATGACCGAGATTTTATGCCCCTTGATTTTATGTATCAGTTTCGAAAAGATGCGGGAGTTTGAACGTTTGCAGGCGGAGCCGGCAGGGATTTTTTTGTTTTTAATTTTTTTTGCTATAACGGTTGGTCCTATAAAAAACTTGTCAATATAAAAGTTTTATATAATATTAAGAGGATTAATAATAAATTTACGCGGATTTGATATCTTGTGAATTGACGAAGCTATGATCTTTTTTCTTCTAAAACCAACTCCCCCCCCCCCCCCTTGGGGCCATTTTTAATTATATCAAAAATCTGTCATACATAAATTTTCGGCCCTTTTCCTAGAAGTAATAATAACTTTAAACGGATTCGATACTTACAATAATTAAGAAATTATGGGGGGGGGGTTTCTGTTTTCACAAAAAGCCCCCCCATTTCCCCCCCCCCCCTTGGTTCGATTTTGCCCATTAATGAACTTGACCGAGATTTTAAGCCCCTTGATTTTATGTATCAGTTTGGAAGAGATTTATGCAGAATTTTTCCAGTTATCGTGTCCATAAAAAAGTGACATAGACAGATAGATAGATAGATAGATAGATAAAGTTTTGAACTGGGGGTGGTTTTGGGTTCTGGGAGTCATGATCGGCGTAGATCTGCAAAAAATTTTCAAAATTTCCAACTTATGTGAGAATGTAATAGGTAGTATTTCTTACGAAATCTACCTAAAAGCACTCACCTTTGGAGCTCTAAACATACTTAAAAAAAAAAAAAAAAAATCTTCGATTTTTCTGTTGTTTATCTCATCATCATAGCCCGATCTACATCCCGGAATAAAGCATTTATATCCCATCTTAAATTTATGACATATAATTGCTATAATTAAAAATAAACGAATAAAATACTTTCGGAATTTAACATGTAATCTAATGACATTCTGTTTAAAGGCAGCCGCCAAATTTTACAGCGCCCTCTTTCGTTAAAAAAATATGACTTGCATTTTCGATATCCTCGCCTATTCTAGTTTCCCCTCCAGGTTCTTTCTCCGTGGTTTAAACATAAAAATATTTCAACCCATGAACTTTATCACAGCACACTTTTTCTGAAAAGTAGTATAAGTCAAAAGTAAAGTTTACAGAAAAAAAAAAAGGTCAAACATAGAAACAAATCACTTTCTAACAAAATATACATGGGGGGGAAAAAAAGGTTAAAGGGTTTTTTCCTAAATCTAGCGTTAAAATTTGTATCCATATGAGTCAGAATTTTGGCGATTATTGGACAGAAGAGTTATGTATAAATCCAGATGTGAAAGCAATAAAATTCATCTAAATCAATCCTTTTTAACCTTTCAATGCATCAAACTTGGAAGCTTTGAGGTAAAACAATTTCATAATATCTGAGTGGTTTAAAAAAAAATTTTTTTTTTCAAAAGTATTACTTCAAATATTCATTAACACTTTTAAATTTTATCGTTCGTAACATAAATGGAACACAAAATACAATTTACACTTCTTTTAAGCAGTGTATATGATGAGAACCCGCAGTAACTTATAAAAGAGCAAATATTTAAGTGATGATATTTCACTTTACGTACCTTAGTATTTATTTTTTTCTTGTTTTAATCTTACCATTATGTAACGCTTAATTCATACTTCAAATTCTTTTCAAAACAAAATTCTATGAAACTCAAAATTATTTACAAAATTTACAAAGTAGTGGCACTAATTAGTATATAATAAAGTGAAAAACTGTTGAGATCACCATTATAATTAATAAAATACTGATATTTAAAACTTTTTAATGGTGATCTCAATAACGTTGTCTACTTTATGTATCTGTCGCCAGTTCGCATCAGTGCACTTTCAATACTAGAAAGACTCTACTGGTGCATACATCTGAATGCTGAATATTTGTAAATTGCATGCTGCAAGACTCACATTTTGTATGACACATGGAAGAGTAATATAGTGTTTATTGCATTTACCATGTAGTATACAAAACGAGGTGAAGATTAAACTTTATGACAATTTGGAGCATATTTTCATGATATACTCATTTTGATATAGGATGTTGAAAAGTCTTCCTGTGATTACAAAGTTTATTCATATCTGCTATAGACATGTGAAGACATGTGAAAGTGGTGCCAAAATATTGGAAAACTAACCAAGTTTTTTTGTTGCAGGTTAAAGTGGCTATACTGTAGCAGTCTCAATGTCCAGGAAAATGGAAATGTGCATAAATCTGGAAAATGCTCAGAGTGCCCTTTGATATCATGAGACCCTTTTGGCATCTGTAATTCATGTGAGGCCGTAGCTGCTACACTACCAGCCCCGTTACGAAAACCTGCAATAAAAAAATACTTGGTTAATTGTCCAACGTTTTGGCATCAGTTTCATATGTCTATTTTATGTATAGCGGATATTAATAATTTTGTAATCAGGAAGGGAAAGACTTTTCGGAGACCTTTTATCAAAATTCATGGGTTTTTTATATATCGTCTCTGAAATAAATTTGCGATCTCTTAAATTTTCTGTCGCTTATATTCAATCTCCATTATTCTGAAATTATTCTTCATTTTCGAATGCCATTTCATTAAAAATTAGAGAATGTATATTTTTCTGTCCTTTATTTAAAAATAATAATAAATATAAAAATAAACAAAATCTTAAATTCAGATCGCTAATATTTTAATATTCTTTATGAAACTGAAATCTATTTGCGTTATTTTATAAAGGAAAGGATGAAAAATAAAAACGTGATTTTTTTTGCCAGTTTCTACTATAAAGCGAGAAAAAACAAAACGTGACTTCGTTTAACTGCTTTGTAGTAACATAATTTCTCTTAGTTATTTCCATCTGTAGACGGGACTCCCTAGCTCTCTGAAGTTCTGAATGGTTTTTTGTGGCAATTTTATGAATGTGAGCGTGAGCCATGTTCTTTTGAAAGTTATATGTCCATGATCTTTACATTAATGAAATGTCGCCCTGAAATATCCATCATCTGATGTAAATAGAGCGTTCTAGGGTAATGTCTAGTAAAGTGATTTTTAACCAGAACTTTTAATATTTTTTGTTCCAGTTAACGTTCCGATTCAGTTACGTCCTTACACTTGTCACGCGAAAAAACTCGCGAGCTAATGTTAAACCTATGGGAGTGTTGTTTTTTTCTCGCTTGCATTTTAATATTTTAATATTTTTACTTTTTATTTTTATTATATATATATTTATTTATTTATTTGCATAGCATACCTGACGTTAATTTCTAACGTTGTTAGCTTGTACTTTTTCGATTTTGGTTGCAGTTTTTTTTTTTTTTTTTTTTTTTTAAATGAGGCTACTTGCACTTTCGGAAACAGTTCTGAAAGTGAAAGAAACTTCATAAAACAAATCTGCAACCAAAACTGAAAAAGTAGAAACTACCCAGGTTAAAGATCGACCTCAGGTATCCGATGCCAAAAATAAAAATAAAAATTATTAAAGTTATTAAAATTAAAGCGAAAAATTTGAAAAGAACGATCTCATTGGTTTAACATTAGCGTGGGAGTGTCTTCGCGTGACTAGTGTAGGCTCATTAGTTGTTAAAAAACTTCCACAGAGTTCTTATCCTGATACCCGACGATTCGTGGAATCAAACATTACAGAGTTTCCAACACTGCCAAAAAAAAGTGTTGATTTTATAGTATAATACTGGCAGCTGGGCAGCGTGTTACTGCTTATTTTACTGTTTATTAATGTTAATTTTACGGTATAATACTGGCAGCTGGGATGCCAGAGGCCAATATTATACTGTAAAATCAACACTTTTTTTTTTGAGTGAACTTTGCGGAAAGAAAAGACTGTTGGTCATCTTGAGCAGAAAGGACGGCTTCGATTCACGTTCGAGAAGAAGGAGAAGAGAAGCACATTAAACGTATCGTTGTGGTCTTCCAAATTCCAAATTTAAAATGTTTTCATCTTTAATCTCTTCAGGCTTATCTTTTCTCAAATATATATTTCTGACGTCTTCTAGCTTCTGCATTTGGCATCGAATACCGCCCACATTCTTAATATGTCATTTATTTAATTGTATCAAAGGATTTTTTTTATTGTTGTTTATCTTTCATCTATGCATTTTCTTTTGTAACTATTATTAGATTTACTGTACTTACTTGTATTTTGTAATTTAGTATGGCTCTGATTAGACCCTACCTTATTGCATTGCTATTTGGCTAATTTCCTCTTTGCCATCGTCAAAGCTAACGGAGTATTTCGCTACATCTTGTAAACTCATAATGAGTTCTGCTCCATTACATTCCGGCTTGTCAGGCTGTGAGACGATCTATCTATTTATATGGATGGTACGATAACTCTGATTAAATATTACAGGCTCAAAGCGAAGTAAACTCGGGCATAACGTCCCCCGTAGGAACTCGTGAACCAACAAATTTTGATTTTGACTTTGGCTCTAAATCAGCGGTTTTCAACCTGGGGTTGGTGGCGGTCTGGTTTGGGGTACAGGAAAATAATATCGGTAATGGCGGAAATCACAAAAAGAGTTCAACTGATAATTCATAAACAAAATTCATAGTTTTGGATTACAAAGATAGTCTCATGTGTAACTTCAATATGTTACTCTAAAAATGCAGTGAAAAGCCCACTAAGATCTAATAATTCATTGATAATTCAGTGTCACTAGCTTCGCCCACTTCTAATCATATTGCCTGATTGCTTATGTTTTCTACCATCTTCGGAAAAATTGAAGATAAGCAAGAACTTAATGATAAAGCATGCTTACAGCAACAATACTTGTTGCCTTTTATAAATACAGAGCTTGTCGAAAGAGCGTTTTCATCTTTTCAACATTAAGAACAAGTATCGCAATAAACTTGATGCTGCTCCATACTTAAGATTATATCTGTCTTCGTTTTATCAACCTCATTTTAAGGTTAAAACTGAAATGCCCTACTCCACAACGCGAAACTTCCTGACACATTTTCTCACTCATTTCCAAACGCAAAGGCATAAAATTGACAGACCTGGAAGCGATTTAGAATCGAAATGGGTTTTCCATTTTTTGATAAATAATCCTCTGAGTGTTTTGAAAAAGGGTGAAATTGTAATGTTGTTTTCTCTGCATTTTATTTAAATGCTAAAAAAGTATGATTCTTTCAGCATTATAAATAAAACTTAATTACAAATATGAATGTAACCCTTGAGAGTATCAATCATTCTTCAATGTTTTGAAAATTCATTAAATCTATAGAATTATATTATCTTAAACATTGCATATATTGCAGTGAAACCTGGAGCTTAGTGAACGGAATATTACGTTCCACACGCTTAGAGGGATAAATTACTTATCGAGTTACAAACCATTCGTATCACGTGACGACCTGATTTTGCCGTTTTTCACTCTGCTGTCGCGAGAATTCGTTTCAAAACGCCGACTTTGACAGTATTTTCAGAAATGTCTCCTGCTTTTATCAAAAAATAGAAAATGTCTTTCGATTATAAAGTTTCTGAAAAAGAACACTTGCCAATTTTATCTGTTTCCGAATAAAAATGAAATCAAAATTGTGTTAGAAAGTAGCTCCTTTGGATTTGAGAACAGCCTTTAAAAATTCAACTACATGATACATGTTCAAGGATTGCCATTGTGAGTAATAAAAGCCATGTTTGACAACTTCTATGCCATGATGCAAAATTTTCATAAACTTTCATCGCAGGTTATTTAAATATTATTTTAATGCTATATGGATGTTAATCTTAAAAAGTCAAATTAATTTTAAAATGTAAGATAAAAATTAAAGGTTAGAAATGTCAATATAATTTGTATCGGTGTAATGTTTAGCTCTGCTAAAAAAATAATAAATGAAAAAAGAAATCAAGCATATTTGCGTTTTATGGGTGAGTAGGAGAGTGTTTATAAAAAATAGGGGTACTTCTAAATGAAAAGCCTAAGTAAGGGGTACGTGAGAAAAAAAGGTTGGAAACCGCTGCTCTAAATGAAAGAACATGCCCATTTCGTTTGCGATTTTTTTTCTTCAAAACGTTAGGAATGAATCCATTCCTCCTTACAAGCACTTTGTATTTTCTTGAAATATTTTCTGCTCGTTTTTTTAATTCGATTTGACCTGTCCCTATTATGATTAATCTGTTACCAGCGGGGAAGACCGATCTGTGCTCGGTTAAAATTAGCTTAGTGTTCAACTCGAATCGGCAACTGAATCATGTATCATGCGCTCCTATTTGGAATTTCTAGAAAATTCCTTCAAATTCTGAAAGTCAATTTTTTTGCCACATGTCGCCAAAATGTGTCAAAAAGTGGTAAACTTGGCGACATTTTTTCATTTGGAGCTAAGCATTGATAATCTAGAAAATTGATTTTCCCGCCAAATGTCACCAACATTTCGCAAAATTTGGCGAAATTTGGCGAAAAAATTGCCAAATTTTCCACTTTGTTAACTGTCAAATATTCAACAACATAATAACTGTTTCAACCTTTATTCGCATTGAAATGCATTGAGCCGTAATGACCCAAAAAATGACACACTAATCGAATTTTGTCGAACATGTGCCTTAGCCCAATGGTCTTCTAGTAACCAAAAACGGTAGGATACAAAATTTAGTCAAAATGGTTTGAGCCGTTTTTTACCTAACATTAGCTTGACCCATAGTGAACCAAAAATGACCCACTAATTAAATTCTCTTGAACATGTGACTTAGACCAATGGTCTTCTCGTAATCCAAAATGGTATGATACAAAATTTAGCCAAAATTGTTTGAGTAGTTTTTTAGATAAAATTAGCTTGACCCTGACTCGTAATGACCCAAAATGACCCACTGATAAAATTTTACCGAACATGTGATTCAGCCCAATGGTCTTCTCGTAATCCAAAATGATAAAATGCACAATTTAGCCAAAATCGTTTGAGCTGTTTTTTAGATATAATTAGCATGATCCTGACCCGTAATGACCCAAAATGACCTACTAATCAAATTTCCTCGAACTTGTGAACCAGCCCAATGGTCTTTTCATTCTCATAATCCAAAACGGTAGAATACAAAATTTAGTCAAAATGGTTACAGCTGTTTTTTAGATAAAATTAGCTTGACCCGTAGTGACCCAAAAATGACCCACTAATCAAATTCTCTCGAACATGTGACTTAGACCAATGGTCTTCTCGTAATCCAAAATGGTTGGATACAAAATTTAGCCAAAGTTGTTTGAGTAGTTTTTTTTAGATAAAATTAGTTTGACCCTGACCCGTAGTGACCCAAAATGACCCACTAATCAAATTTTACCGAACATGTAACTCAGTCCAATGGTCTTCTCGTAATCCAAAATGATAGGATGCAAAATTTAGTCAAAATCGTATAAGCCGGTTTTTAGATAAAATTAGCATGACCCTGTTTATATATCTTGTTCAAATTTTCAATCGTTAATAAAATACTTTTTATTCATCCACTCAAGTTCAAATACATTTTTAAACTTGTAGTGGATGACACTTGATGTTAATACAGTTTTTTTTCAAATATTAATTCATTAATTAAATTTAATTAATAAATTTTAGTTTTATATGGGAGAAAAAATATCAACACGCAGCCGACTTATTTCAGACATTAGTTCCATTTAAAAGCACTCGATCACAAGTCATGGTAGCGCGGGCGGTTACTCTCTGAGCTCGTAACCACAAGGTCCCAGGATCGAGACTCGACTAGGATGGAAGAAAATTCTCCCGTACTCGAAACTAAATTTCTCTGATGTAAGATATTTAGCAGGATATAAATACCGTCAGTGGCGAAGCGTGCAGGTCGCTGGAAAAAAAATTTCTTTTTTGACCTAAGTAGGAATTGACTTTAAAAATTTTTATATTACTTGTTTATTTAGGGATGCCAATTTCATAACGGAAACTTTGAGAAATTTTTCTTAACTTTAAGTAAATGTGAAAAATTTGTCCTTAAATAAAGCAAAAATTTTTATTTGAAATTCTGAATGGTGAAGGAGATCAAACTGGCAACCCTGGACTGAAGAATACTATTAAAATTTAGTGGTGACAATCGGAACATTTTTAAAAGTAATGAAAAATGCATTTTTTCACATTCGATAGTTTGATATGGTAGCGACGAATCTAGTGTGCGATATAACTGAGGACAGTAAAAAAAATTATAAGCTAATAATAATAAGCTAATAATATTAAGCTAATAAATGATAACCTTTAACTAAATGGTATATAATTATCTACAAAATGTCACTTTAAATGGACATTAAAATATTCTTTAAAAAATAATAACAATAAAAACACTTCTGTAGTCGAAATATAGATGAAGTTTGTTAAAATCTGCGTTTAAGATGGAATCTTTTTTTTTTTTTTTTTGTTACTTACTGGAGACATTACAAAGAGAGCGATATATCCAAATGAGCTATGTTACGAAGCTCGATATAACGAGAAGCTACTGTTTTATAAATCATTGATTTATTATTTTTATTATACATTTAAAAACCGCCTGTAATCGATATTTAAGTTGCATCGAATATTTAGTGAAAGTAAAAGTTTTATAATAATGCCTTGAAGATGGATGATGACAAAAATAATCTTTTTATCTTTTATCACTAACATTTTTATTGCACTTAATTTTTTTTTTCTTTTATAAAGTTTTTTCTTCATTCGATCTTTGTCATTCATTCTTCACTTCTCTTAGTACGACATTTTCAATCTCCAACATTTTATTTTTCCTTCACTCCAGACGTTTCGCCTTCAAATGTTAAAGATGTTTGTTATTTTCTTTATCAATGATTTTTCTATCATTTTTTATTTCAAACAGTTTCTTTATATATATATATATATATATATTTATCTCCACCCTTTAATTAAAATCGAAAGCAGATAAATCACAAAGGTAGTTTTTACTGATAAAAAAGAAATATACCGACGAAAAAAATGGGTACATACTTTGATTGATTAAATCTTTTATAGTTATTTTTTATCCAAACAGTTAAGGCATTAACTTTATTAAAAAGGGGTTTATTTGAGTGTTTTGGTATCAGTGTTGAGTGGATCGAGGTACTTCATCTTATTCAAGATACGATGCAATGAATACATAATCAGTATTATTTTTCAGAATATAAATGATTATTCAAACTAATGAAAAAAAAAATCGTAGATTTAAGTAAAATATGAGGTTTCTTTTAGGTAGTTCTCAAAAAATGATTTTTCTCGCTGAACAATTAGCGCAAAATTTTCTGACTCATTCAAGGAATCATTTTTAAACGTAAAAGCATGAAATTGGCAAGCATGAATGTTAAAGACAATTGGACTGAATAGGGAAAATATAGCGATTGTTGCAACTTGACGAACTTTATTTGGTTGTCGCGTACTAACCCAATCAAATAAGGTGAAAAAAAATCCCTGACGGCTCGGCCTACAGGCACAGGTAGATTTCGAAGACGCAGGCCGTGGGGCGCCTGTTTGTCGGGAATTGCGGAAGAAATTACCTTTTTACGATGATGCGGCAGTTGGAACAGCCTACTTCGAAACCTAACTTGTTTGCAGGCGGAGCCGGCAGGGATTTTTTTTTTGTTATTATTATTATTTTTTTTTTTTTTTTGCTATAACGGTTGGTCCTATAAAAAACTTGTCAATATAAAAGTTTTAGATAATATTAAGAGGATTAATAATAAATTTAAGCGGATTTGAAATCTTGGGAATTGGCGGAGTTATGAATTTTTTTCTTCTAAACCCCCCTTCCCCCCCTTAAGGCAATTTTTAATTATATCAAAAATCTGTCATACATAAATTTTGGCCCTTCTCCTAGAAGTAATAATAACTTCAAACAGATTCGATACGTATCACAATTAAGAAATTATCGTTTTTTTCTGTTTTCACAAAAAGCCCCCTCATCCCCCCCCCCCCCCACGTTCGATTTTGCCCATTAACGAACTTGACCGAGATTTTACGCCCCTTGATTTTATGTATCAATTTCGAAAAGATGCGGGAGTTGGAACCGCCTACTTCGAAAAATAACTTGTTTGCAGGTGGTTTTTTGTTTTTAATTTTTTTCTTTTTTTGTTATAACGGTTGGTCCTATAAAAGACTTGTCAGTATAAAAGTTTTAGATAATATTAAGAGGATTTATAATAAGTTTAAGCGGATTTGAAATCTTGAGAATTGACGAAGTTATGAATTTTTTTCTTCTAAACCCCCCCTCCCCCCCCCTTAAGGCAATTTTTAACTATATCAAAAATCTGTCATATATAAATTTTCGGCCCTTCTCCTAGAAGCAATAACTTAAAACGAATTCGATACGTATCATAATTAAGAAATTATGGGTTTTTTTATGTTTTCACAAAAAGCCCCCCATCCCCCCCCCCTCGGTTCTGTTTTGTCCATTAACGAACTTGACCGAGATTTTATGCCCCTTGATTTTATGTGTCAGTTTCGAAAAGATGCGGGAGTTGGAACCGCCTACTTCGAAAAATAAGTTGTTTGCAGGCGGAGCCGGCAGGGATTTTTTTTGTTTTTAATTTTTTTTTTTTTTTTTTGCTATAACGGTTGGTCCTATAAAAAACTTGTCAATATAAAAGTTTTAGATAATATTAAGAGGATTAATAATAAATTTACGCGAATTTGATATCTTGTGAATTGACGAAGCTATGATTTTTTTTCTTCTAAAAACACCCCTTTTTCCCCCCCTTGGGGCCATTTTTAATTATATCAAAAATCTGTCATACATACATTTTCGGCCCTTCTCCTAGAAATAATAATAACTTTAAACAGATTCGATACGTATATTAATTAAGAAATTATGGGGATTTTTCTGTTTTCACAAAAAGCCCCCCCACCCTCCCCCCCTTGGTTCGATTTTGCCCATTAACGAACTTGACCGAGATTTTATGCCCCTTGATTTTATGTATCAGTTTGGATAAGATTAATGCAGAATTTTTCCAGTTATCGTGGTCAGAAAAAAGTGACATAGATAGATAGATAGATAGATAGATAGATAGATAAAGTTTTGAACTGGGGGTGGTTTTGGGTTCTGGGAGTCATGATCGGCGTAGATCTGCAAAAATTTTTCAAAATTTCCAACTTAGGTGAGAATGTAATAGGTAGTATTTCTTACGAAATCTACCTAAAAAAAGGATAAACTTTGGAATGATAGATAACAAGCTGAAAATTTGCAAAAATCTTTGATTTGACGTTCAAAAAGTTAGCTAAAAAGTCTCATATAATCTCGTGTCCGCGCCTCGAGATATTCAAGGTGAAAGGTCAAGAAAATCTTTTTTTTTTTTTTTTGCTTATATCTCTAAAACTGTTCGTTTGATTAAAAAACATCCAGTTACAAAATTAAAGTAGACAAAATTTCCTGCATTACCTTTAATTTTCTGACTAAGGGTTTAGGTGCTAGAGCGCGCTAAAGAAAGACGATTTTTCGACCTTCTGGCCCAAAACGAGAGAAACTCCATCTTTCAAAAACTATGCATTTTATCGAGAAAACATCGGTTACAAAATTAAAGTAGATAATAATTTCTACAAAATTCACAAATTAACTTTAATTTTCTGACAAAGTGTTTAGGCGCTGAACAACGCTAAAAAAAAATAATAATAAGGCGACTTTTTGATCTTCGAGCAAAAATGAGAGAAACCTTTAATTACTCGTGCTGGTGTATTTTGTACATCAATGTTAGCAATGTTAGCGATGTTAGCAATGTAAGTATGTCCTAATTCGCATTGTTCGAAAATATTATCACATATGTTATGGATTTTTTTTTTATAATGATGTACTACAGGGTAATTGTATTTGACTTAAAATTAATCTTATAAGACATTAATTTATTTTCTTAGATATTTAGAAATATATGGTGTAGAAAATACACCTCACGGAAAGTTTTGCTGCGTGAGTTAGCTTGAATTTAAGGATTAAGGTACAGGCGTAAATGAGTTATGCATGTTTTGTGAAATATCAAAATAAATATACGTTAATATCTTTTTTTTATATCATTTCCCTAGGGTACTAAATCTCATTGAGGGCAAAAACAACGTAAGTCCAAAGGTTTTATTATTATTATTATTATTATTATTATTATAAAATAACTGATATTTGATAAACATAGTGAGTACAGAAAAGTTTTTAAACTATCTCGCACTTTTGTGTAGCAAAGTTTTTATTGATTCCTGAAGAATCTAAAATCTTGGAGTTGTGTAGTTTTTTAAATCACCCATTAAATTCTAAAATCAGTAAAAGTATTTGAGATACATAATACCGTACGCATTTCAGATAATTCAACTTCTACAATTAAACTAATTTTGTCATTAGAAATTTAGCTAATTTTGTCATCTAAGAATTTAAAGGAAGAATCCTTCTCTAACATGTTACTACATCTAACCGAAACTCCTAATACGACACTCCTAGACTATATTTCATACAACCTTTGTGGCAATGATATATCTGGTCAGAAGACACTGATATCCACTTAACTTCATAAACGGAAGCTCTGACCTAGCAGATGACAGGAAGTAAAAATAAATAAAAGAAAAATAATCAAGCAAAAATGCTTTTTTTATGATTTTGTCCAGCATTTTCCTCTCTTTTGTTTCTTTCTTGTTGCTTTTCCACGACACAGTCCGAGAAGTACGAAGTTTTTGAGAGGCAGGTGGAAAATTTTAAAAAATCGAGGTCAGCGGTGGACTGCGTGAAGTACTTTCATAGACCTTCTAATATACTTAATAGTCTATTCTTGCTCTGAGAGTATTTCATAATCATAACTGTCCCGATATTCAAGACTTTTAAGACTCGTCCCAAGGAACCAATGCTCAGGGGTGGACCAAAAGTCCGGATTTTTCATAATGTACAATATATTTTAGTATCCTGCTATTCGTTAGCCTGCATAAGAGTGGATCTTTATTCAGTAATCCTGATAACCCTCTCTAATTCCCATGGTTCTAGAAATTCTGTAATTCAGAAAATCTGAATTCATACCAGAAAATTTCAATAATAAATTTAGCTTTATTTAATTGTTTGTTATTAAATGAAGCAAATATTGCTATTTTAAATTTCTGAAATGAATATGGAATATCTGAAATAAAAATATCTACTTAATTGGAAACAATGGTAGTAGCATGTATGCTACCATGGGCATTAGAGGGTTAAAACACAACCAGTCTATATCGGAAATTTTTTACGGTCTCGCCGAAAAAAGTCTACTTGCTCAGAGAGAAACCTGTCTAAAACGAAATATTTTTCGGTCCATGGCGATTCTGTTTTAACAGGTTTTACTGTACTTAGTTCAGTAAATCTTATAAAAATGGAACCTGCATATATTGGGTTGTTCGGAAAGTTCCTTCCGTTTGGGAAAACCAATCCGTACCGGAAAATTCTGCCCGTTAATTATTAGATAATAGAAAATAATAATGAAGATTGAGTTTTCCTCTTTCTCCTATTATACTTTTTTCTTGTCTTTTGTCTATTTAATTAATAAAAAAAAAAACTCCTTTAACCTCTCTTTTTTTAATGTTAATACTTTTCTAAACTTAAACTTAATGTATGGTCTCTGTAAAGAGTTTTTTTCTTCTTTTTATGAGATGGGTTCGACCCTCGGTAGGTTTCGTCTGTCCTTTTTTTGGATCTAATGGAATTTTTCTTTATTTTTTTATTTTTTCTTAACTATTATTGTTATACTCTATTAATTCTTTATTACATTTAAATATTTATTTATTTTTATTTTTATTTCTTTAATTTTTAACTCTTAAACTTCTCACGGCTCATTTTTGCCTCACAAGTCAAATTACCTCTAACCTGGAAGTTCCGTTGACTGCAACTAGGTATTCCATGATGCTCACTACATTGTTCCATTGTCTAATAATTAAATGATACAATTTTCCGGTACGAACCAACTTTCCCAAACGGAAAGGACTTTCTGAATAAAACCCAGTAACAAATCCCGTCTTATAGACAAAACATTCAATGGTTATTAATTAATCCTTAACTGCTGGGAAAGAAATTGTCGCATAATTACTGTGAGCGGTCTCCGAGAACGCTTGATCGAAAGATGAATAAGAGACTCGATTAACCCTTCTTTGCATGAGTTTTTCTTTTACAATTGTGTTTTTTTATACATATATTAAATATCAGATACCAGAAATTTTAAGATAGATTTTTAACTTTGTTCAGCAACATAGTTCACGGGAAATTTACTGGATTAATATTTCTATATAAATATAGTGGTGGCGAAGAAGTTGATTTATTTATTAAAAGTTAAATAAACAGTGATGGAAATTTACATCACTTTGCAATTAAGGGTTAACTCATAAGATACTGTTTCTGTACTAAATTTTATATGTACAGGACTATTATGTGGGGCGCCTGTTTATTGGGAATTGCAGAAGAAATGACCTTTTTGCCATGATGCGGCAGTTAGAACAGTTCGAAATTTACGTGTGTCAGGTAGGCAAAGCCGGCAAATTTTTTATTTTTTATTTTTTCCTGTAAGGATTGGTTCTATAAAAAACTTGTCAATATAAAAGTTGTAGATAATATTAAGAGAATTTATAATAAATTTAAGCGGATTTGATATCTTGTGAATTTACGAAGTTATGATTTTTTTGCTTCTGAAATCCCTATCCCCCCCCCCCCCCCTTGAGGCCATTTTTAATGATATCAAAAATCTGTAATACATAAATTTTCGGTCCTTTTCCTAGAGGTAATAATAATTTTAAACGGATTCGATACGTATCATAATTAAGATGTTATGGGGATTTTTCTGTTTTCACAAAAAGCCCCCCCCCCCCCTCATCCCCCCCTGGTTTGATTTTGCCCATTAACGAACTTGACCGAGATTTTATGCCCCTTGATTTTATATATCAGTTTGGAAGAGATTTGTGCAGAATTTTTGAAGTTATCTTGTCCATAAAAAAGTTACATAGATAGATAAAGAGATAAAGTTTTGAACTGGAGGGTGGTTTTGGGTTCTGGGAGTCATAATCGGTGTAGATCTGCCAGAAATTCCAACATAAGGGAGAATGTAATAGGTAGTATTTCTTATTTAGGAAATCTACCTAAAAATCAGCAGTCTGAGAGACCGCTAACAGCAGTTAAGGATTAAAATATAATTTTTTTATGCATGAATAAACATACGTAATTTCACGGTAATTTGTATTACATCATTCGAAAAAAAAAAAAAATGAAAAATAAATTCGATAGAAACTAACATTTTTTTTTTTTTTTCATCTAACAAGTTACGTACTTTAGATAATCACAAGGTCATGTATAATTGAGCTAATTTTGTTATTATCAAGTGAATCAAAAGAAGAACCCAACTCAAACATGTTACGACATCTAACCGAAAACTTAGGCTATATTTCATACACCCTGTGTGGTAATAATATATTTGGTCAAAAAACACTGATATCTACTTAACTTCATAAACGGAAGCTCTGACCTGGCAGATGACAGGAAGCAAAAATAAATGAAAAAAATATCAAGCATAAGTACTTTTTTATGATCCACCCCCCCTACTTTCCCCCTTTTGTTTCTTTCTTGTTTCTTTTTTTCCATGACGCAGTCCAAGAACTCGGTTTTTGAGAGGCAGATGGAAAATTTCAAAATATCGGGGTCAGTGTTGGACGGCATCAAGTCCCGAGAAATACTTGCACGAGATCTCAAGAAGATGACAACGAAAAGAAAATACCCGCGACATTGTTCTTGATCTTTTTTACGTTTTAATGCCTCTCATAAATCTAAATAGAAAAGAGCGCCGTCTTGTTGACAGTTGCCATTTATTGCGCTTGATGATTGTGGATTTGCAGCTGAAACGGGAAAGACTTAAAACAGCAGCGGACGTTTTTCCATTCCTTTTTTTTTTTTCTACTCTATTTTTTTAAGAAAAAAAAGACAGACAAGAATGCGGGTTTCTTTCTATTTAAACCGTTGACACATGAAATATTTTATATATATTCTCTCTTTGAGATTAAATTATTTATAACGCATCATTTTATTCCATTAAATTCCGTTAAAATTGAAATTTATTCTTGACAAGTGAAAAAAATAAAACTGATTTCAGAAATTGTGTAATAAATATTTTTTTAGTCCATTAAGTAAATAAATAAAGTGTCAAAAAAAAAAAATAATAAAATAATAATAATAATAATAATAATAATAATAATAATAATAATAAAGAAAAGAAAATCGATGCTCTTCACACACATTTTCCAAACCGAAAATTAAATATGGAAATTTATATAACAAATAAAGTCAACTTGCAACGTTTGATGCGCGGACAATAGAAATGCACTGAATTTCGATCATTTAAACCATATGTACGGTTAGTAAAATTCAGAATAAATGTGTGTTTAGCTCAGTGTTGTCTGGACGCGATTGGTGGTCATTTGCAGCACTTCTCCCGATAACATCATATTTCATATAAAGCAACGTTTTTTTTTTTTTTTTTTTTTAAATATCGCTACAATATTTTCGTTGCTGGCAAAGTCCCCCCCCCCTTTCCCATCTATTAAAAAATAGGCTTAGGAAAGTAAAGGAAATATATATGAATTGTTTATGAGGCTTTAAATGGATTTGTGAGTAGGTCCCCCCAAGGTGTACAAACTTTTAGCAAGGGCTAATTTATTAATTGATAAATAGGTTGTTCCAGATATGTATAATAATTTGTATATACGCATACATACACTGCAAAAAATAATTGTTGATTTTACAGTATAAAACTGGCATCCCAGCTGCCAGTATTACGCTGCTTGCACGGCAGCGTATTACTGCTTATTTTACTGTTTAATACTGTTAATTTTACGGTATAATACTGGCAGCTGGGATGCCAGTTTTATACTGTAAAATCAACAATTATTTTTTGCAGTGTAGGCATTTGTATATACGTAAAATTTTCTATCTTATTACCATTATAAGCTTATGCTCTATTGATATGAGTATAAAAAATGAAAAAAAAAAAAAGAGAAAGAGACTGAAGAAAAAGACGAAAGATCTTTTAAACATCATAAATGATTAAAAATGCTACATATTCCGTTGGAATGAATCCATCTCCCTCAAGTAGTAGAAAATTGCAATTCGTCATCAGAGAGCAATTGCAGATGTTCTTATCTAAAAGTTTCCTTCTAAACATCTAGTTTTTTTTTTTTTTTTTTTAATCATTCCAGGTATTTTTTTTAATGGCTTTTGTATTTAAAAATATGTTTTGCATCAATTTTTAATTCATATTTCTTTCGATGAAAACAATAATTAATTTTTAAGTCAAAGATTTTCTTATTGGTTTAAATCGCCGAAAAAAAAGTACCATGCTATGTTCAAAGCATTCCAATAATGAAGGAAATAAATCATTGTTTTATTGTGAAAGAGAATCTCTTACTAATTCATTTTTAGGGTTTCGTTCATCTCACGAAACCGTATTGCTCCCGCTCCGTTGTCTGTCTGTCACAGAGCCATTCTCGAAAACTATGTAACTTACAGAGTTGAAACTTCGTGTATAAATCAGAATATCAGCTGTGAAGAGCTGAAAATATTAAAATTTGAAAAATTCGTATTATTTTAATAAATAGAGATAAAAAAACCAAAATTCTAATAGCCTTTTTCTATTAAATTTAAACATTTTTCGTTATAGCAGATGCCAAAAATTTTAAATCCACAATGAAATTCTTTCTACAATAATTAATTTTCTATCAGACGATTTTCACGTGAAAAATGAAAATGAAATAAAAAGTTTCACCAATTGAAAAAAAGATAAATATGAAATAAAATTGATTGACGTCATAGTGGTACATAAAACGGAAAATGTCTAAGATTTCTCAATAATACAAGGAGTATGAGTATGTGAATGTACACAAAGCAGATTAATATCACGTCATTAGAAAATTAAAAAGAAAATCTGACGTCCTATTGGAAGTTTAACGAATTTTTCAGATATTTGAGAATAATACAAAGCGAGTATCAATATGAATAATAGAGAATAGTAAATATATGAGTTTGAAGAATGTATTGAATCATGATAAAAACCCGATTATGGAAATATTCGCATATTTTAACATTTTGAAGGCGTCCAACATGTTTAATTTTGAAATTATATATTTTTTAAATATCGCATTTAGTCCGTATGACGGATATTATTATGACAGAATATAATAGCGGGTTTCGTACGCTATCCGGCTGGTTTAGATTTTCGAAACAATGGAAAAATAGACCGGTAAATTTTTACTTTATAAAAAACATGACCTTTTTTGTTGTTGTTGCTAAATTATATTTATTTGAATTTATTAAAGAAAGGATAAAGTGTTTTGAAAGGAATATTAAACGAAACCCTTTGTGCGATCTTCGATCACACTTACCCACTTGTTGTATACTGTTCATTTCAAATAAAGATGGAACACTGCCAATTTCTTTGTAAATTTAATACAGTTATTAGGTTTTAACTGAATAAAGATTGCGAAAGATTCCTCATTCACTTTTTGAAAATAGTGATTATTATATCTATTGTATGCGTTGTAAGTTGTTGTGTGCAAATGTGTCCATACATAAAACTTAACTATTTTGGCAATGAAATAAAAGTTGCCAATAAGGCTTCTTATTATTCTTGTATCTAAAATGTATTGTTATACAGGGTGTCCGAAATGTCTTTCCCTGATTTCAAAATGTAACTGATCCGCTATACATAAGATAGACAGGTGAAACTGGTGCCAAAATGTTGGAAAACTAACCAAGTTTTTTTGTTGCAGGTTTCCGTAACGTAACTGTAGTGTAGCAATGTTAATGACCAGGAAACCAGAAATGTTCACAAATCAGGCAAAGCTCAGTTCATTGTAAGTCACATTAACCAAAAACAGTGCAGAAGAATTTTCGAACAACGTATGGAAGTTTTTTTATTGCAGGTTTCTCTAAGTTGGCTGTAGTGTAGCAGCGTTCGTGTTCAGCTGAGCTTGATAGTCGGCCTGTTCTCGGTACATTAGCAACTGTGCCTGTAGTCTTGAACATGAACATGTCATACCACGACCTAACGCTCTTGACAACGGGCGGCGACGACCATCAACCTCAGCTGAAGACTGACGCTCTTACACGACAGACACGTTACGGAAAACTGAAAAAAAAAAAAAAAATCTTCGTTAGTTTTCTAACATTTTGGTGCCAGTTTCATGTGTCTATCTTATTTATCAGGTATTAACAGCCAAAGTGGACTATCCTACATTATTGTGAAAAATCAGTTTGAAGTGTCAAAGCTTTGTATGCCATGCCATCTATTGGCTGCATAATGAATTTTATTAATTTCAAAAATATTCAAGTGATAAAGCCAGTTTAACAGATGATTCAACGTAACTTGGATAACAAATTACCAGTGCGAGAGTGGATCAAGTAGTTTGGTCCACTTTGATACTGCCAACTTAATCACCATATGCTTGCTGAAAAAGCTTGGTCTCCTCTGGCACTGGCAGAACTAGCCTAAAAGAGTTTTACAAAAAAATGTACAAATTTTGGAAAGTATTTTTCTCGAAATTACAGCTGGCGAGACTGGTCCACTGTGGTTCTCAATGCCACATATATCAGATATGAATAAATTTTATAATCAGGAAAAGATTTTTCGGACACACTGTATATTTCTTAAGTTTAAAGATTTTTTTAATACTACATTATCTTGCGTGTAATAAACTTAGTAATGTTTTTTCATTATTATTTTTAACTTAAAGGCAATTTTTATCTAAAATTCTAGCGTAAATACGCGATAAGACTATTTTCTACCTGTCTTATAAAAATTCCCTGAAGGAGAATTTTATTCAAGAAAAAAGGGGAAAAAATACTTTTATAAGTGAGCAAAAAAAAAGGCCGATTATTTTCCATCATCAAAGAGATGAGAGTATTCCGTTAATGAATCGAAGTTACGAAAGATTTAGAACAAAAGAATTATCTCTTGGGGGAGGAAAGGGAACCAAATCGATAGAAAATCGTTCGAAGGGGGATTTTAGCGATATAAATATCGCTTCCGAACAATAGTAATAAGAGACGTGATTTCACTATTGACAAGCCTTTTAAATGCTTCAGCAGCTTTGCAGGTTCTATCGATCTTGAGCTTTATAAAATCCTTTACATTATCTTCAACTAGATGATTTTCTTGATTACCTAACTTCGCCATTCCCCCCCCCCCCCCCTCCTTTTCTGGATTGATTTTTCAAGAAAACAGCCTCAAATAATTACGGAGTAACAGAAGAAATTGATTTTTAGGGGAGCCTCTTCAAACAAAAGTTTAATCTTCTAAACGATCATGTTACTGTTGGCCCTGATTCCCAAGCGAGATAAATATATTCTAAAAGGGGAAGAAAAAGAAATGAATGTTCTAAGCAGATTCATTAGGTTAGAAGTGAAATTTTTATTCCAAAGTAACACTTTAATGCCCGAAAAGGTGTAAATCAAGCTTTCTAGAGGGTTTGTAGAAAATCAAACGAAGGTAGTTATTTTATTCTCATCTCCTATTTAATGATCCCGTGAAATGAATGCATAATCATCAATATCTTTACTTTGCGAACTGCTGAGCTATTTCACGCTTTAACAAGTACTTGGTAATTTTTCTCTCCGGCAGACGATAAAATTCCTCTTGAGAAGTCAATTTTTAAAAAGATTTACTTTTTTTTTTTTTTCCTGGTGAAAATTTATATGATAAATGTAGTCTTTGCTTACATTGTTTGAAAAGACTTAGTATATAATATATAAACACCTTTTAAAATTTAATTTGTGTCATTATTAAATGAATTCATGCCACAAAACCTGAAAATTTTATTTATAGAATGAATAAAATTTTATATCTTATGTTACACATTAAGTAAAAATTTTTTAAAGTCAAATTTTTTTTCAACATACTTTAAAATGTAGCTCTCATTATGTATATATATATATATATATATATATTTGGCTTTAATTTGATAAATAAATGGTCGGTTAGTAATATATTCAACTAACTTAAGGACTGGATTTTGTTTAGTTGCAATGAATTTTGCGTATTAAAATTTCTAAGAAAAATGTTTTAAGCTGTAATCATACACGAGAAAAATAAAATATTATATATATAAATATATGAATTCAACATTTGAACTTTAAAGAAAAAGATTTTTAAATATCTTGCCTATTTAATCATAAAATCCCTTATATGTGATATAATAAAGAAAATCTAGAATTTTTTTCAAACAATTTCATAAACATTTGACAAAGTTTTAATCCTTAGCAACTGTCACAAAAATTATCGCATCGATACTGTTAGCGATCTCTGAGACCGATCGATCGAAAGTTTAATAAAAGACTCGATTAACTGTTAGTATACTACTTAGTACCAATATTTATGTATAGGGTTTTTATAATTAAAATTCACCGATTCAGAAGTCTGCATTTGTTCTAAAGCTCTACAAATCTTACAAATAAGGGTTTCAATTAAGAATTTAAAGTTTGGGACAATGACATTTAGAATTTACAATTTTTTTAGGTGTTGTTTTTTTCTCCATATTTAAACTAGTGTACAATGTAGTGCTTGAACAGAAACGGTCTCAAATATTTAAACATTCATAGTTGACTTGATTAACCCTGAGTTAGTCGCATGTGTATGTCTGTGATACAAGCCGACAGTTTCCTCTTTAAGTTTTGAACCATGTAGATCAGAACCTGTGTCTTCCTCTACCCTCCCCCCATCGGTATCACTTTTTAACCTGCGACAATTGTTCTCGAACCGGATAATGCATTCAAAACTTACAAGATAAAAAGACCGTCTTGCATCACAGAGATGCATATGCGACTGACGCAGGAATAATTAATATTTTTTAGTTTTGGACATAAATTTTTATGGATGTAGTGTGCCCATCTACCGCTTTTCAGTTAGTTGTTTCTTAGATGGAACCAATTGAAATTGGTATTGGTTTTTGTACGAAAACTGAAACGGAATAAGGTGGGGTGAGCCAAAGGTGACCAGTGTTCCTAAGGTAGCCCACCTCTCAAAAGTAGAATAAATTTAATTTTTAATCACAAAATGGTGGTACTGCTTTGTCAATCATGTATCTGCAGCGCACGTGGCTGAATTTTAAGAGATCACCTTGATCCTCAGACATTTTATGCAGTGATTTCATTTTCGAGGAGTAGTCGTTCTAATTTCCAGGTGAGAAGATATTTTAATTTACACGTGTTTAAATTCTTAGAACTTTATGTTATGATACGTTTTCTGAAAGCTTATTTATTTCTCTTTAACCACATTTACTTCAATTCTAAGAAATTTATCAGATTAATACTTTTACGTCGTTCAAATTGCGACCCTATTCCCATGGTGGCCACCTTAGAAAACAAATAGGGAAATCAGTGTAATAAGGATGATTTTCAAAATTTCTACATAAATATCTGAAACACTTATTACCATTTATTGTTAACACCAGAGATCACTCAAAAGAAGTCAGTAAATCCCCGAAGAAAATCCCTGAACTACCGTGTACAGAAAGTGCTTCACGGTCTTTTCGTGTCATAAGATAAGAAGATTAAGAAGAAAAACTCAAAAGATATCAAAAGAAAGAAAGGATCATCAGAGCAAATTTTTAATAGTAAAGTTAAATAATAGTAAGCAAAATAGTTTGCCGTTCTTTATCGTTAGAAACGTCAGAAACTAATTTATTTTCGAGATTTACAAAAGCATTTATAAAAACAAAGTTTCTTTTATTGCCATTGATTTTCGGAAACGTTCCCGAGTAGTTTTTATAACGTATTAATCAGTTTTGTCAACCCGGAATATAGGTTTTACGGATGCTATCAAATCTCATTTAAACATTTCCATGTTCAACAAGCATGTTTTACAGACAAACATGATAAATTAACCGCATTAACATTAACATTAGAATTAATATTGTTTTGTTACTTTTGCATGCATAAATTCAATTGCGCAGTTGAAAATGTTTAATTGAGAATTGAAAGCATCCTAAAAAAAAAGCATCCAGTTTGATAAAATTGATTAATATACTGCAAAAACTACTCGAAAACGTTTCCGAAAATAAGTGGCTGCAAAAGAAACTTTGTTTTGATAAATGCTTCCTTCAATCTCGAAAAGAGATTGGTTTGTGAGGTTTCTAAAGATAAAGCACACTTTTCAGAATGATGAGGTTATTGTATCTTTCCGTTCATGGTTATATCAGCATTAATCTTTTTTTTTTTCAATGTATCGCTGTAAACATATCGCTATTTCATCAAAAGAAACTCATATTAAGGATATTTCAACTTAAAAAAAATAATATACATTGTAACAAATAATCTTGAAGAAAGCGAATCTAATGAATGTAATAAAAATTTATTGAAATCAGAAAAATTATAATGTTAAACTACACGAAATTTAAATTTTCAACATCTTTTAGATTTTGTATTTAGAGTTCAAAATTACTTTACTTTTTCTCATGTGTAGTTTATAAAATGTTTTATCTGAAAAATTCGGAGGGAGAATATGTAATTGGCTGTTAAGACTTGTTTATTCCTTAAATCATAAGGAGAAAATTTTTATTTAAACTGTTCTAAAGATCTTTTGTTCGTTACTGCGTTCTTCAAAAGCATAAGCTATATTTGAGAGCATAAATGGCTTAGATAATGAACTAAAATTCTAAATAAGCCAAACGACTTTCTTTTTCTATAAAAAAATAAGAATATATAAATAATTGCGTTCGAAAACCTCTTATTTTGATTTGTTGCGTAAAAGGTGCAGCTTTAGTTATGGTATTTGAAACCAGTTTTAAAGAATACCGAAGAAAAAAAGATATCCGCTATCTACTTTTCTACCGCAAATATTTTTCAGAAAGTAAAATATTTTACTTTTGTCGGATTCCACAGAAAATTTTGAGAGGTGTTTAGGATTCTTACAGCTTATGTTATTGTTGATATAATATTTTATCAACATGTTTTGTTTTGTTTTCATTACTATAGCAAATTTGGCCTTCAGTCTTATCATTGGTGGTTTAGTGATTATCTAATATATAAAACTGAACATTTGCCTGTCTCTCTTTCTATTCAAATCCACAGTTTAGAAGCAAGAATTGTGAAATTTTACATACAGGCGTATTAAAACACGGCCAAAAGCAACTGAAGTGATCCGGAATCGAAATAAATTATAGTTAATTTTTAATTAATAAAAAACAAACAATATAACAGCCATTTCCTATAAAATTTAACCATTTTTCGTAAAAATTGTTGCCAAAAATTCAAAGTCCACAATAAAATTCTTTCCACGGCAATTAATTTTCCATTGGAAATTTCCACGTGAAAAATAAATGAAATAAAATGATTCAAGAATTAAAAAGAAGATGAATATGACGTCATATTGGAAGTATAATGGACATTTTCAAATATTTCTTAATAATACAAGTAACATCAATATGAGTAACTAAAAAAAGCAGGTGAATATGACGTATTAAAAGAATTAAAATCAATATGACGTCACATTGGATTTTAACGGACATTTGCAAATATTTGACAATCATACAAGAAGTATTAATATGAGCAAGTACAGAAAGCAAGTGAATATGACGTCAGCAGATGAATATAACGTCATATTTGGGCATTAAATAAAACAAGCATTTTAAAATATTTGTAAATAATACAAGGAGCATCAGTATGAGTAATCGTGTTCGCAGACAATTGGTGTATTTCAGTGAATCTTTATTGGCTTGAGCGTGGCGCAAATATAATTTCACTGTATTAACTTACTTTCTCTACACCTACAGTGTGAGGAACGTATTGCATCATGATAAAAAAAAGGGGGGGGAGGAAATATTGGAATATTTTAACATTTTGAGGTTCTCTGAATTCGTTTGTTATAATTTGACTTAAATGCCCACTTACGACTTACAACCAATTACCTTCGTCCCTATTAGGGCACACAAAGTGAGTTCATTTTATCTAATGTCGCGTTTATCCATTTTTAACACTTTCCAACCTTAGTTGAAAAGTGTTTATGACTTCGGTTTGTCTGCCGTATGGCCGTCTGGCCGTCTGCCGTCTGGCCGTGCTCTACCTCCCGTAAATATGCTCGGATTGCCCTGCAATTTTTATATGTTATTGTCGTTATCTATAGCATGTTTCCTATTTCAACTGAAGTGTGTAGCACTTATAGTATTTTTACAGGGACACTCAAAATAATTCCGTTACATTACGGTCTATGCGGAAAAATCATTTGCGGTTTATTTTAATGATGTTACACAATTTCAAACACATTGTAATTGATATATATCACTAAGGTGCATTACAAGAAGCTTAATATAGAATATGCTGTGCATAGCACTTATAGTTACTTTACAGGGACAGTCAAAAGAAATCCGTTACATTACGTTACGTCTATGGAGAAAAATCGTTTGCGGTTTAATTAAATAATGTTTCACTATTTTAAGCGCATTGAAATTTATATATATCACTAAGGTGCATTACAAGAGGCTTACTACGGAATATTGTGTGTATAGCAGTCATCGTTCATTTACAGGGACACACAAAAGAATTCTGTACTGTCTGTTAACAATAATTCCTGGAAGTGCGTTTTAAGTTGCTGAACGCGATTTTAAATTTAACTCAACTTTTTGTCTATTACTTTGTGTGTATAAATTCTGTAGATCCTATACAGGGCAGCACAAAATTTCGCGAACACATTTCCGTTTATTGACAGAAACTCCAGAAGGAGAATTTTAAACTGTGCTACGCGTTTCCTAACTAAACTAAAATTTAGCATCCTATGTAGTATATATACAAATCTATAGATCATATACAGAGCTGAATAAAAGTATTCGATATTTTTCCGAATATTGTATATGTTGTAAATATATGTTGGAAATTCCTGAAATTACGTTTTTAAATATGTTATGCGTTTTCCGAATTATTTACTTAGATGTTATGTTTCAGGTTATTAAACGGTAATGGTTTGTAAAATTATTTTGGAAGCGTTGGAAAGTGTTACATAATCTATGCTTGACGCATGATTTTTCGTTCTTGGTCTTTTCCTACAGGATTTTGCATTTTTTGTATGCCATCCCAACATTTGAGTTCTACTATCCTAACATTATTTATTACAAATGCAAATCTATCAGGAGGAACCTCTCTGTTAGATATGTCTGATCTACGTGGAAAATTATGCGGAGTGTTTGGGGTGTTTGAATTTGCATTCTGATTTTGTATATCATTTCCGGTCTTATCCATTTTATCATTATTATTATAGTTTAATTTATTGTTATTATTATTATTATTATTGAAATATTAAGAACATATCTGGATAGACTATAAGTTAAGCCCTTGTTGCATGAAAAAATTATTTATTTGTCTTTCTCATATGACATACAAACAAATGCATGGAACTACTTTCGAAAACTCACTTGGGGAATAGATGTTCTAAGATAGCATATTAAAACACAGTATCAAAGCAAAACTGTCTTTCCTCTTGAATTTTTCTCCTTGTTTAATGGAAAATCTATCTTTGTGAATGAAAGAAAAGTTATTTCGTCGGATATCTAAAAAGGCCGAAGGTCATATTTCGGATAACGTGGAATATAGAATTTCATTTCTGTGGCATTAATAATCATACATATTATTTCTGATGTCAATATCCCTTTTTCTATGCGCATACATAATACACAATGTTCAATCAGATATCATACTAAAGGTTTTGGACCAGGTTTTTGTCATAGTATATTCCCATTTGGTTAAAACATATCATTTGATTAAAAATTGCAGTTAATTAAAAAAATTGTATCAGCAAATAATCTCAAAAGTTGCAGTGAAAAAAAAAAAGACTCGCGCACATGTCCGCTGATCTGTAAATTCTGTAAATAAATGGATAAATCTAAATGATATAATTTTGGATTTGCCTATATAAAGCTTCTAATAATTGATTTATGTTTTTAAAAAATCGTAAGTCACATTTATTTTTTTTATTATTATTTTCGAAAACATACGTATTTTGGAATTAATTTCCGAAAAAAACATAAATTGTAACTTAAGAAATTACTAATTGTAATCGATTTTCAGAAACTTTAAACATGCGACTCCGAAATTACAGTTCATTCCGCCAAGTAGTTTTTTAGTTATGTTTTAAAAACTATCCACATAGCAATCTGTTTTACAACGTCTAACCCTCGTAGAATCAGGCTTTTAATTTTGATGAGCGTTCTTAGATTTGCATGATTTTAATGAGAAATTTAATTCTATTAAATGCAGCTTCTTTTTACGAAATGTCTATAGGATTTTTTATTGATTAAGTTTAAATTATCATTTTTTTTCTGGTGTGAAGCATAAAAAATTTCAAAACAAAACAAAAAAAATAATGGGGTTAAATAAGACCCCAGTGGTACCAGGAGGGTTAAAAAGAAACTTTAACATAACGAGATTCAAACTTTAAATCTGCATAACTCCTAAACTTTTTGACCAAATAATTTCCCGTTTGGTACGATAAAATGTACTTAAAAAACCAAATATGCGGTCAAAGTTGAATGTTCGCATTGAAAATTTTAGACTTTAGTACAATTTGAATATACAAACAAACCATTTAAGCTTATTTTTTAACGTAAATTGAAAGAAGACAAAATTTCCACTATGTTTTACCATCGTCCTTTTTACAGGACAGCTCAGATTTTTCAAAATTTCACAAGCATCGCCTTTTTTTTTTTTTTTTTTTTTTTTTTTTTTGTCCCGCTTTAAAATAGATTTCTAAGTTTCATAAGTGTCTCTTGCAATTATTATAAATTCAATTTTAATGATTTAACTATATTTAGATTTTTGGTAATCCGGAGATAAAATTTACTTAAAAAACCAAATATGCGATCAAAATTGAATGTTCGCATTGAAAATTTTAGAGTTTGGTACAATTTGAGTACGAAGACAAACCCCTTTAAGCTTATTTTTTTTAACATAAATTGAAAAAAGACAAAATTTCCATCATTGGCTGGTTTCGTTTCTTTTTCTTCTGACGTAATTTGGTGATTTAAAACGTGTATGGAGTAATCTCTTCTTCTTCTTCTTCTTTTTTTAGCCGACTATTGTTTAACCTATGTTTTACAATCGTCCTTTTTACAGGACAGCTTAAATTTTTCCCAATTTCACAAGCAGCGCCCTTTTTTTCTGTCTCGCTCTAAAGTAGATTTTAAGATTCATAAGTGTATCTTGCAATTATTATAAATACAATTTTAATGATTTAACTATATTTAGATTTTTGAATTTAGCTAACTTTTACTATTTTATTTAAAATAATAATAATAATATAATAAGCAATTGTTGTAATTTCATTGCAGTGTACGTACCACATAAATCGTATGAAATCAAAAGTAAGCCGCTAATCAAAAAAGTTTCAGCAATGTTTACAGAGCCGACTGCACGGGTGAAGCCTTTTCTTCTTTCTTTAACAATATTTTTTCTGCCAAGTGAAAACCTTCGTTTTCCATTCCACTGCAAGCATTCATTACCAGACTAAATAAACAGGTACCAAATATGAAATTAAAGAGGAATTTATATCTAAGTCTGTTTATATTTTCCTAACATCTATAATAAAAATTAATGATGTGCAGGATATCCTGGTAGTAAATTTATAGTTGCGAAAACATAAACACTAGTAATAAGTCTGGACTTTGAGAGTTGCCCCTTACTTAGATACGAATGGATATAAAAATAATAAGTTTCGTGTATATACTCCAAATTATAATTTTCTGTAGGAGAAAAACTTTGGCCTTGAACTTTTTTTTGGTGCATAATTTAGGTTCTTTATGAGAGTTTCTCTGTCTAACAAAGGATCACCCCACCAGTGGTTAAGGTCAGAGTTTTTGTGTTCAAGAGTCTGTCCTTCAGACGACTTTCACTGAAAAGTTATCCAACTCAACTCATTTTTAAAAATGTAAACCTGAACTGTTTTTATTCCTGCTACCTCACATAATTTAAAATCTAGTGCCAGCAACCTTTTGCCTTGAAAAGCTTCAATTCTTATCTTATGGCGCCAAAAGTAATTTATCTGGTAACGCTACTGCAATTATTTTTATTTTATTTTTTATTTTTTTAAATATATAAACAAAGAAAAACTCCATAGTTCTTTTGTGGAACGCGTATTTTAAATATTATTCTTTAAAGAAAATTTGTGCATAAATATATTTTAAGCAAAGACATGTGAGTATTTTCAGTTTAATATTTAATCAAAGAGTATAATAAAAATGATATTCAAAGAATATTAGAAAAGATGGCGTCATAGATCTTTCTTATGTAAAGCGATCATTTCTCTGGCACTGTTATTTATAACAATCTTGCAGTTGTTATTTTAAGTGTTTAGGCAACCCAAGCTAAAATAATTTATTTGTTCTGCTTCATAAATTTTCGTAGAACGTACAATATGTTCATGTCAGACATATTTTCTGTTTTTTTGTACCAGTACTGTATGTAATACCATTTTTTTAAATACAATAAAACTCTATTTATCCGAACGCCAGTAATCCGACGCTGCCGCGCATGCGCGGTAGCTTATTACTGCTTATTTTACAGTTTATTACTGTTAATTTTACGGTATAAAATTGGCATCTGGGGTGCCAGTATTATATTGTAATATCAACACTTTTTTATTGCAGTGTAGCATTAGTGCGTGAATGAGCTATCGATTCTGTTATTTCTTTAAGTCGCTCAAAGTGTGTCTGAATCTCCGATTGTAATATCAACACTTTTTTGTTGCAGTGTAGCATTAGTGCGTGAATCAGCTATAGATTCTGTTATTTCTTTAAGTCTCTCAACGTGTGTCTGAATCTCCAAAAAAGCTGATTTTCACTGGTTTTTTGTGCAATGATATCATAATTAGGTATCTATAGTTGTTTAGCTGCTATAAAGACTAGGACCACGGTAAGGGTTAAAATCAATGGATTTAGACGCATCTCGATCATAGTGATAGTCTGGATTTTCTCCGCGTCCTGCTTTGAACATCGACGTTTTCACGGAAGTTTCCATAAGTTCTGTGTTTGCAGAATCTTCGACCATGAGTTCACCAGCGTGGTGAGGAGTTAAAGTTTGGTGTTTCAAATAAAAGACTGTTGGAAGTCACGGAGTTCTCTTTAATAGTATATTATCAAACTGTTTGTAGTGACATTTCTATAGTGATATTTCAGTGATTCAAATTACATTTAACGGCAAGTTAAGAAGCTTTTCTCCGCTTTCTGTTTTGTACATCAACGTTTTCACGGAAGTTCCCATAAGCTGTGTTTGCAGAATCTTCAACCATGAGTTCACCAGCGTGGTGAGGAGTTAAAGTTTGGTGTTTCAAATAAAAGACTGTTGGAAGTCATGGAGTTCTCTTTGATAGTATATTATCAAACTGCTTGTAGTGACATTTCTATAGTCATATGTAAGTGATTCAAATTACATTTAACGACAAGTTAAGAAGCTTTTCTCGCTTTCTGTTTTGAACATCAACGTTTTCACGGAAGTTCCCATAAGCTGTGTTTGCAGAATCTTCGACCATGAGTTCACCAGCGTGGTGAGGAGTTAAAATTTGGTGTTTCAAATAAAAGGCTGTTGGAAGTCATGGAGTTCTCTTTGATAGTACATTATCAAACTGCTTGTAGTGACATTTCTATAGTGATATTTAAGTGATTCAAATTACATTTAACTGCAAGTTAAGAAGCTTTTATCCGCTTCCTGCTTTGAACATCGACGTTTTTACGGAAGTTTCCATAAGCAAAACCACATTTCTTATCCAGTCTGGCCAATTATTCCAAAAGTGAGGCAACGGGTGTTTCCTTTCATAACTGCAGATAAATTAATTGGTGAATAATTGTACCAGAAAATATTTATTTAACATAACATATTACTATAGCGCATCATTTGAAGTATATGTAGTAATAAAGTTCGTCTGAACGCACTCTGAAGCGGAAAACTTACTTTCCGCTAACTCTGCATTTTTACTATACTTATTTGTATTTTCACTTATTTTAGTTACTAGGACTAATTTTATTTAAAAATTTCTGAGATGCCTCAAAAATATATAGTAAACTTTCATTAAATCTGGAAATACTTTAAAATGTAAAATGCGCGTCACACAATAATGGTGATCTGCATATGATTATACTTCATAAGGTAAGCCTTGTTAAAGAAAAATAAAAGATGATCTTATTATATCTACCATTTTCAGAAAAAATAATTCTTCATTCCGTCTGATACTCGAATTTTATATCAATTCGAACATCTTTACGAAATTCACAATGAGGTGGGTCCCCCAAAACAAACGTACAAACTGAAACATAAATTGTTGAAAACTTCGTGGAAAATGTATGGTGGAGAGTGAAGAAATACATCAAATTCTTTATTTCACCATTTAACATCATAATATGACCGTGACATACTTAAAGGAATATATATCATCCTCTTTAGGATAAGCTAGAAAAAGAAAAGAAAAAACTCAGAGGAAAAGCTGCTGACATAATACTAAAATAAAAATAAATAAATAAACCCACGGAGCAGGTCCAATTTTTTTGCCTCTGTCTTGGAAAAAAAAACTAAAACCAATGAATCCAAGGAAAAGAAATAACCCTAAGCAATGTATTTTAAAAAAAGGGGACCATTGTAACCATTAGTGACTGCTGAATTCACCCCTAGTTAGAAATGTCGGAAGAAAGATGTCCCAGAGCAAACAGAAATTGAGTTATTTATAGCTGTCTGAGTTCTTGTTCAGAAGCGTATACTTCTGCACGTGTGGCAAGACTTTTTTTTAAATTGTTTTACTTCGTGGAGTCTTTCTTTTTTACTTCGACTCGTTACGGTTGTTCCAATGTGATGTGAATGGCTCAGATGCAATTCTGCGGTACGTGTGTTCGTGTGAATCACTCATTCCGGTTGGGTCGATGGGGACGTTCCCCTACCTCTGTCGTCTATTTTAGTATTTAACGTACTCCTGTTGTTATCTGTCTCACAACTACAGGAGGGTAGTGACACGAAAATTACAATTATGAAAACGGGGTTTGTTTGTTAATTGTTTTTAGTTTAATGCCTACACTTGTTTTGTTAGGTTTCTGGGAAAATTTTACAAATAACGTAACGGGAAGGTGTATTACGTAAGCACAATGTCATTGATTTCATACACTCTCACTCTGAGATAAAATAGAAAAATTGCAAAGAGCCCTTTTTACTAAAGGATAAGACATAACGGATTTCTATTATTTTTTACTTTATTTAACATTGAAACAAAAATGAAATTGCTTAGTGAGATTTTATTAAACTAATTATCATATACTTCAGAAGATAATCACAGGCTTAATAGCACCGTGACCTTAATGCGACCAAAATCTCAAAGCATCGTGACCCAAATGCAAATTTTACTTTCTACATTGCCGTCACGAGACTTATCCAAGTCACTGTGTAGACGATATGTACATTTTTGACAAGGTGCAAATGACTAAAAAATTGGTTACTCTGACTTCACAGTGGAGTCATGAAGAACGGTCACCTGAGAGTCATAATGTGATGAAGCAAAGATGCCCCCTTTAGGTCACCATTGTAAGTGTGACGACTGTGACGGCACAGAGATGTATCTGTCCTTTAAGATGATTCCCAAGCTTTCAACTGATAGAAGTTAAAAAACCCACTAGTTAAAACTAAGGCTATAGTTAGAACGACACACTAGATAGAGCCCATAAGCTACAATACGAGACCCATATAAATGACATTATAAATATTGAAAATTGGGACGTACTTGATGATTCATTTACCTCGGACGAGGAATGCTATGTGTTAATATATAAAAACTTGCATGTTAAAATGTAAGCAATTTGTTTGTTTATAATTCATTTAGGGTATAATTGCAAGGTCCTTTAAAATTATCAACAAGCTTACCACTGATAAGGTAGTGAAAAAACCCACGCACTAGATAGATCCCACAAGCTACAAAGTGAGACCCATATAAGCAACATTATAAATAGTGAAAATTGGAATATACTTGATGAAACATTTATCTTGGATAATGAATGCTATGGTATTAATAGATAAAAACTTGCTCGTTAAAAATCTCAGAAATTCGTTTGTTCAGAATTGATCTTACCATATAATTTTAAGACCCCCTTTTTGTGCTTGTTCAATAATAAGATGAAACTCTTAGTTTTTAGGACAATTTTGCGATTCAACAATTTTAAATCTTGTATATCAATAAATTTAAATTTTGTATTTCAAAATTTTAAAGTCTTATGAATAAGTTATCTTTATGCTTATGGACTCTGTACCCAAGTTTCAATATATACAAGAAGTAAATCGTTTTGACTCATATGATTTGAACTTGTGAATAAAAGAGGTCTGAATTAGAGACGCTTAAGCATTCTGGCCTCACCTTGAATTATGCACATCAATTCATATTCATGCCGAGCGCTTTCATAACCAAACAATGTATTTTTGTTAATTTAACTTCGGTTTCTACAAAATGCAGGATATCCGAAAAGTATTTCCTTGCCTGATTACAAAATCTATTCGTGTCTGTTATATACTAAGCAGACATGTGAAACTGGTGACAAATTGTTGGAAAACTATGTTATTCATACGTCAATTAATTATAATCTAGTATAAAGAAGTTATACTATTCTGATTGCATAGAAAAAGAAATAATAATTGCTATGCGTTTTTGTAAGATCAATCCCATACATTGGCATACATGCTTGAAAAATTAATAAAGGCCGAAAGTCTATAATGGGTTTTTAAACATGTTCAGCAATTCTTCCAAAGTGCATTTTCATAAAATGTTCTTATAATTAAAATTTTGTATTTTAGATTATCATCAATAATGGGTTGTAGAAGAATATGATCCAATCACTGACACCACAACAGCGGTGGTATTATCATAGATTTCAAATCCCCAAAAGCCCAAGTTCTTCCTCAAATAACTATCAGTTTCATTAGTGGGATCGCCGGACAAAAGGTAATAAGTGGAATAAATGATGAGCCGTGTCCTTTTTTTCAGATATTACGTTTCACTACTCAACATTCACGCTATCGCAATCCTCCGTTACAACCCGTTACCAATGTCAAGGATGAAACGATGAACGAAATAAAACATTGTCCGCTAATTGCAGTTGAATTATATAACGATGTTACATTATTCTGACAGTAGAGATAAAGTAAAATCTACTCGTGTATTAAGGTTAATCAATTACATTGTTTTACACGTTTAACAAAATTAAAAAGGTCCAAATGCCTATGCAGAATTTTAATTGTATGGATAAGCACATTTTCATGAAATGCCCTCAAATAAAATTTTGCATTTTAGATTATCATCATTAATGGGTTGCAGAAGAATATGATCCAATCACTGACACCACAATATCGTCGGTATTATCATAGATTTCAAATTCCCAAAAGCCCAAGTTCTTCCTCAAATAACTATCAGTTTCATTAGTGGGATCGCCGGACAAAAGGTAATGAGTGGAATAAATGATGAACTGTGTCTTTCTTTCAGCAATTACGTTTCCCTACTCAACATTCACGCATCACAATCCTCCATTACAACCCGTTACCAATGTCAAGGATGAAGCGATAGACGAAAAAATCATTGTCCGCTAATTGCGGTTGAATTATATAACGATGTTACATTATTCTGCCGTATATTAAGATTAATCAATTACATTGTTTTACAAATTTGATAAATTAATAAAGTCCAAACGTCTGTGACAGAATTTTAATCCTATTGATAAGCACATTTTCATAAAATGTCCTTAAATAAAATTTCGCATTTTAGATAATCATTAATAATGAGTTGAAGCAGAATATGATCCAATCATTGACACCACAATAGCGACGGTATTATCATATATTTCAAATTCCCAAAAGGCCCAAGTTCTTCCTCAAATAACTATCAGTTTCATTAGTGGGATCGCCGGACAAAGGTAATGAGTGGAATAAATGATGAGCCGTGCCTTTCTTTCAGCTATTACGTTTCACTACTCAACATTCACGCAATTACAATCCTCCGTTACAACTCGTTGTCGATGTCAAGGGTGAAACGACAAATGAACAAGACGATCGCTTTAGGAGCGGCCTTGACCTCTTTTCTCCGAGAGTAAAAGAATCGTATAGCGTGCTTCATGAACTTGCAAGAGCTGGAAGACGAAACATCAGTCAAATCACTAAGAGATCGAAAAAAAATTCGTTCACGCATATCTTCTAGTTTTTTACTCTAAATTTACACACAAAAAAGAAAAAAATGTTTTTTTTTTAATTGATGGAAGTTTGAACATTTATTTGATAGTTTTCTTTATTTGGTACGACATATTTTAAGACAAATTATTTTTACTTATTATTTATTCCTATATATATATTCGGTTATGAATATATATATATAATTATGATTCGATTTTCATAAAATTTGAAATGCCTCGACAAAATTCTGCAACGATTTTATATGTTAAATTTCAAACCATTCGGTTGGGTAGTTTTTGCGCTGTTATATGCGGACGGACGGACGGACCAGACGACGACTATAAGTGCTACGTATTTATATAATTATGAACGCACCTAAAAAGAAACAGCGTTTTGGTATTATGTTTTTTCTCCCTAATCACTTTAAGGATACAAAGAACCCTGTCGATTAAGCGGAAAAACGACAAATAAAAATCCAATGTGAGAATTCTGCACCAAAACCAAATTTTTCTTGAACCAAGAATGAGGTATGTGGCTGGTTATATTCTAACGGTCCATTATCAGTTTGATTAAAAAAAACAAAAAAACATGAAAGTTCTAACTGCTGTAAAAGAATCGCATCTGGCTCAACTTTGATACGCATCACATTATAAACTACAAGAAAAGAGAGGGGAAAAAAATAGAAACAGGCACCAAATGAAACTGTAATCTGTGAAAACTTCATGGCAGTAAAATTTCAAGATATTTTTTTTAAAAGTCACTGGGGGAGAAACAAATCTGAAAAAGCCATTTTTTTTCTTTTTATATTTTCTGTATGCTGTATTCAAAAGCTTTGTGGTCTTGTAACTGATCTATTTACATGAGAAAAAAGCTGTAATCCAAGTATCCAAGAATGACGGTAAAGGAAAAGTTTTCAAGTACACACATCCAAAAATGCACTTCTTGTATAAATGACTACACATTTCCTTTCAGAAAAGAATCCGGACAAAAAAAAAAGGGGGGGGGATGACGAAAACTCATCGCCAGATAAGTTCGGTCTTTTCAGCCATGTCCTAATTTTTTTTCTAATATTTTACCTAGACTATTCAGTTTTCTAAAATCTAAAAATCTCGATTTATCGATTACCTGTTTTATTTCTATTTTTTAAAGCAGTTCTAAAAAAACTCCCCCACTTAACGGCACGAAATTTTCTGACACATTCACGGACACATTTTCAATCATAAAAGCATGAAATTAGCAGGCGTAACTATTGGATGGATTTGGAATCTAATAGCGTTTTTCATTTTTTGATAAATGTATTACATCTTTAATTATGATCGATTGCTCTCTTATCAGGAACTTCCTTTGGCTGTCGCGTCTAACAAATTCAGTTCACAGTTTCAACTTTGGCGGCTTTTTCTGAAAAATATTTTACCTTAATCGAAAAAAGTAAAACTATGTTCAATTTCAAAGTTTCTGAATAAGAAAACCTGCCAATTTTATACGTTTACGAATAAAAATGAATCCAGAAATGTTTCAGGTATTAGCCAGTTTGAAATTGAGAATAGCGTTAAGCAACAGCGTTGTTTATTTTTTTCCATCACCGGAAAACGTCGGGTCATTTATGACAAAAGTACCTCGATTAAGGAAAGAAAATATTGTTGTACAATTTTTCTATTGTAAAAGTCTATTACTGATATGCTATTCACCTCAAATAAAATTGAAACTTCCTCATCAAGCTAATAGTTTAGTAAGTTTTTATAGAATTAGGATTGAAGAATATTCCTCATTATAGTCAATATTACTTTCATTTGTTAAAAAAAGGATTATTATATCTCTTTTAGATACTGCAAGTCATTGCATTCAAGTTTGTATCTATGTTAAGTGGTGTATGCAAAAGTATACCAGATAATTCAAAATTGATGTAATAGCAGTTATATTTTAAACCATTTAAAATGGAAACATACTTTTAATTACAAAAAGGATGCAAAACAAGTACTGCTTTTAGATGTGGCATTTCTTTTATAAGGGGTTTCATACATTTTAAAATATACAATTTAATTTATTATACGATCCCCTGCTCCCGTAACTGACATTTAGGAAAATCTTGACTTTCGTCTAAGAAAAACATTTTTAAAAATCACCTTCTTATGACCATACGCGTCTTTCTGTTTTTAGTGTCAGAAAATACTGAAAATTTACAAGTATCAAAACTCGCGGTGTTTGTCATAAAATAATAGGATGTTGTAAATTTTCCTTTTAGACGCTGAGCAAGATTTTTCTAAATGTAAGTTATACATGGTGTCCCAAAAAAGATTGAAACACGCTTTAACTTTTTATCTGTTGGAAATACGTAGGCAATGAAAAATTGCAAAGTGTTCAAACTAAGATAGAATTCAGATTATGTTGATGAAATAGGCCTGCCATTGATTTTCAAAAAGTTACGCTTTTTTAATTTTTATGCGGTCCCTGGATTCTGTAAATAATATTTAGAAAAACCTTTTCTCCTTGGCTGAAACTTTCCCATCAACTTAATAGATTTAGTAAGTTTTAATTGGAATTGGGCACATCGTCTCATTATCTCGCATTATACCACAAGCACAACAGTTAAAATACCATTCTTCTCCGACAAAAATTTCTTGAATTATGATATTTTGAATTTTATGAAATTTTGGAGCTTTCTGGTACTAAAAGTGCATTTTTATGTTTTTAGGTACGAAGTTGATGCATTAAGTAAGGAGTATTCAACATGAAGATAATTAAAAAAATTAAAAATTAAAGTATTTATAACTACTGTAAATAAAATCTGCCAATAAGGCTTTTATTCAATAAAAAGTTAAAATTTCAGTGCAAATTCACCTTGTTTAATAATTAAAATTCATAAAGATACAAATAAATGTAAATATATTGCTTGAAGTTGCGTAAAAACATACATAAAAACATTTAAAAACACATTAAAGTCCTTTTAAAATCAAAACTTTTCAACGGAATTTACTCGGTCATCATCAGTGAAAAACTAATAGTTAAGTTGTGTTGTTGTCTGATGGGATTGCCCATCCCACCTTATATTCCACACCCTAGAAGTAAAATGGTTTGTTCCGGGCAAGCTAGAAAACGCAAAGAGACAACAACTCAACTTAAACATTAGTTTTTCACATTTTGCTATATGACAAAGTTATATACGTAACTTTGTCAAAATACACTTTGACAAAATACATTGTCGTTTATGGTTGGTAACCCGGTATCATATATTATACGTCCTTCCGGCTTTTTAAATTATAATTTCAACACATTGTTAACTTCTTTTATATAATTGTCTCGTATCTAGATCTACTTGATTGCATTTGGTATGCCTATTTTAAAATTTCGCTGAAAATTACCTTTCTCGCCAAATTATCGAACGTAGAAGGAAGGAGTGAGACCTGTTTGTTTAACTTGTATTAATTTTATTGCACCTTAAAAAAGGAAAAAGAAAAAAAAGAAAGAAAGAAACACATTCTTACAACTGAGCCTATAGGACTATTTTTATTAACACTTTCCAACCTAGTTGAAAAGTGTTTATGATTTCGGTTTGTCTGCCGTCTGCCGTCTGTCCGTGCTCTAACTCACGTAAATTTGCTTCGATTGCCCTGAAATTTTTGTATGTTATTGTCGTCTACTACAGCATGTTCCCTATTTCAAATGAATGGTGTAGCACTTATAGTTTTTTGCAGGGACAGTCAAAAGTATTCCGTTACATTGCAGTCAGTGGGAAATAATTGTTTCAAATGCATTTTGATGGTGCTACGCCATTTGAAACATGCTGAAATTTATGTATATTTATGAAGAGCTTTAAAACATGCTTTTTGTAGAATATGGAGTACAAAACATTTATTATTCCTTTACAGCGTCAAACAAAAGAATTCTGTTACACATTGTTCGACGGGGAAAAATCGTCTGCAGTGTAATTTAATGATGTTTCACTATTTCAAAGATAATGAAAATTATACACATTATATACACTCAAGTGCACTTTAAATTGCTCGCCTAAAAGTATGGTGTACATTCTGTTTATCGTTCATGTACAGGGACACACAAAAGAATTCGGTTACCGTATACGTGCGATAATTACATTCTATGTGCGATAAGTGCGTTTTTAACTAATTTTTTTTCATATTACGTGGTGTGTATAAATTCGATTGATCATATACAGGGCTGCACAAAGAAATTCATAAGTATTACGCACTATGGAAGTGAATTGCTTAAGGGTAGTTTTTAATTGTATTACGCATTTTATTCCTAATCTATATTTAATAGACTAATATAAGTTTGTGGAATATAAATAAATTCATATACAGGGATATGCAAAGAACAAAATACATTGTCGTTTATGGTTGGTAATTGCTGGAAGGGAGTGTTAAGTTGCCGTATTTGTTTTTTACCTGAATTAAATTTTAGCTTAATATGTGATGTGAACAAAAGTATTTAGATAATATACAGGGCTGTACAAAAGATTTCGAGTGCATTTCCATCGATTGACGAAAATTCCTAAATGTGAGTTTTCAACTGAACTAAATTTTATCATGCTATGTATTATATATCCAAATCTACAGATCATATACAGGGCTGCACAAAATTATTCGACTCCATTTTTTGCAATGGAAGGTAATTTCGAAAGCTGTATTTTTCAATGTGGTATGTGTTTTCTAAACTGTTTACTTACATATCTTCTTTTACCTTATTTAATGGTGAATTGTCGTTACAGTTTTCTGGATGTGTTGGAAAGTGTTTCATAATCTATGCTGGATGCATGATTTTTCGTTCTTGTTTATTTCTTTTCTTTTGTTCCCCGAAAATAGTGAAAATGTTGTACATTTTAAAAAGGACGTGAATAAATATGTAAGAGTAATTTTCACCTACTGCACAATAGGAGATCAAGTCCATGGATAAAATTTACTGAATGATACGTTTGAATATTATCCTTACACTAAAATTCGAGCTCTCTAAAATGGTAAACATCCTTTTCGTTGACAAAGTGAAATTCATTTTAAAGACATGCTGATAAAAGCAGATTTTTTTTCTCTACTTTCAGCAGGTTTTTGCTTCCTTAAAATGCAGCCGACGCTCGCATTTGTTGGTTCAACATATGATATTAAAATTCCCAGCCTGATTCACTTTGCTATCCTGCAGGTTGCACGGGGGTTGCATCAAATGTATTCCGAGTGTATTGTATGTACATAGAGTGAATAGGCAACCTGTCTCCAGATCCTCCAAATACATCTCCCTGATAAAAATCCCCGAGGACAGCAAAACACATTACGGAATACCATTCACCAGCCTGGCAGCTCATAAATATTAATGCAAGAGAAAGAAGAAGGGGGGAGGGCATACCAAGCCCGAGAAAATCTTGGACTTTTTAACACCTGCTACCCACCTCGTACGTCGTCCAGAAAATTCAATAAGTATGCTAAATCCTTGAGGGTAAATGGACGTACGCCCCTGTTATTCAAATGAAGGGCTGTTCCCGGGTAAAAATATCCCTCTATTTTTTTCAGCACCTTGTAATTCGGAATGGGGTAATTTGTGCGTAATTAAATTCGAGAATAAGGGAAGCCGTCGTTTTTATTGACAAATTTTCAGTAGCACGCAGAGTGAAAATTATATGGTTGCGCTGATATGCCACTAAATTTTTCTGGAATAGCGGTGGAAACATTTCTTGAACTGCGCAATGCCATTAAACAAAAGCGATTGTAGGGGATTTTAGAAGGCAGAAGTGAGTTGTTAATGAAATTTCGCGTGGAACTGCAGATCCTCAGCGAATCCCCCAATAAATTCTCTGGAACGGAAAATGAGCTTCTGAACTTCTAAAATTAGAATCTATCTTATTCCATGAATAAAATTCGAGAATTAGAAAAGATCTGGAAAAGGGGAATTTTTATTAAAATTGAAGAGGCAGAATTTAAAATGCCGAAGTGATTTGAATATAGTCGTCTCCAAAAAGGAATCCAGCCTCTTTTACAATTGGTTTCTTCTTAGCATTTTATCCGTGAAAACCTGGATATTGAGTGATGTAAATGAATTTCGTATATTTCATCCTTCAATCGTTCATTTTTGTGCTTATAAAGTGTGTGATTAAAAAGATATATGCTAAAAATACAAAATACTATTAGTAATTGCTTATATATTAAGTAATATTCATTTTATTATATACTAGCTGACCCGCCCGGCGTTGCCCGGGCCTGTGATAATAACATTAAATAAAGCCCAAATTTGTATTATTTCATATCTTCAACCCGATTTCACATGAATTTATATTTTTAATGACAAAATCACGAAAAAATACTGATTATTAGGGATAAAAGTGCTCGTAAGAAAACATTTAAAGAAAAATTAAAAAAAAAAAAAACTATGAAACCAACCCTGCGTGGAAAAAGAAGAAAATGTTTTCTTACGAGCACTTTTATCACTAATAACCAGTACTTTTTCGCGATTTTGTCATTAAAAATATAATTTCATGTAAAATCGGGTTGAAGATATGAAATAATACAAATTTGGGGTTTATTGCGGTCGGGTTAAAGATATGAAATAATACAAATTTGGGGTTTATTGATGAGATGCGGCCCTGAAAGTAAACGAATAGCTGCATTGTCATCGATAATGCATTCGTGTGTAAAATTTGAACAATATCGGTTCCTTATATACGTAATTTCAACCTAAAGCATAAAAGAATGTTTTTCCTCCTGGATGTTGTTCCTGACAATGTACGGTCCTGAAAACACATGAATATTGCATTGTCATAGACAACGAACTTGTGTGCAAAATTTAAGAAACATTGGTTCGTTAGGTATGTCATTTCAATCAAAAACGTGAAAGAATGTTTTTGCTGCTGGATATTGCCCCTGATGAGGTACGGCTCTGAAGACACAGGAATATTGCATTGTCATTGACAATGAACTCGTGTGTAAAACTTGAAAAAAATATATACATATTTTGTTAAATATTTAATTTCAACCATAAAAATAAAAGAATGTTCTTGCTCCTGGACCCTGTTCCTGACGATGTACGGTCCTGAAAACACACGAATATTACATTGTCATAGACAACGAACTTGTGTGTAAAATTTAAGAAACATTGGTTCGTTAGGTATGTCATTTCAATCAAAAACGTGAAAGAATGTTTTTGCTGCTGGATATTGCCCCTGATGAGGTACGGCTCTGAAGACACAGGAATATTGCATTGTCATTGACAATGAACTCGTGTGTAAAACTTGAAAAAATATATACATATTTTGTTAAATATTTAATTTCAACCATAAAAATAAAAGAATGTTCTTGCTCCTGGACCCTGTTCCTGACGATGTACGGTCCTGAAAACACACGAATATTACATTGTCATAGACAACGAACTTGTGTGTAAAATTTGAGAAACATTGGTTCGTTAGGTATGTCATTTCAATCAAAAACGTGAAAGAATGTTTTTGCTGCTGGATACTGCCCCTGATGAGGTACGGCTCTGAAGACACAAGAATATTGCATTGTGCATTGTCATTGACAATGAACTCGTGTGTAAAACTTGAAAAAAATATATATATCATTTGTTAAATATTTAATTTCAACCGTAAAAATAAAAGAATGTTTTTGCTCCTGGACCCTGTTCATGACAATGTACGGTCCTGAAAACACACGAATATTACATTGTCATAGACAACGAACTTGTGTGCAAAATTTGAGAAACATTGGTTCGTTAAGTATGTCATTTCAATCAAAAACGTGAAAGAATGTTTTTGCTGCTGGACCCTGTTCCTGACAATGTACGGTCCTGAAAACACATGAATATTACATTGTCATAGACAACGAACTTGTGTGCAAAATTTGAGAAACATTGGTTCGTTAGGTATGTCATTTCAATCAAAAACGTGAAAGAATGTTTTTGCTGCTGGATACTGCCCCTGATGAGGTACGGCTCTGAAGACACAGGAATATTGCATTGTCATTGACAATGAACTCGTGTGTAAAACTTGAAAAATATATATAATATCATTTGTTAAATATTTAATTTCAACCGAAAAAATAAAAGAATGTTTTTGCTCCTGGACCCTGTCCCTGATGATTATGTACGGCCCTGAAGATACATTAATATGGCATTGTCATTGATAATGGAATAAGTGCAAAATTCGAGCAAAATTGATTCTTTATATACGTGATTTCACTCAGACAAATAAAAGAATGTTTTTGCTGCTAGATCGAGATCCTGTGATGTACGACCCTGAAAATATATACATGAATACAGTGGAACTCCAGATATACGTTACCTGAGTTGTACGTTTCCCTCAGTTATACGTTTCAACTCAGCGGTCCCGACCGCTTGCCATTATAAATTAGCTGAGTTATACGTTTTGAGTTATACATTTCCCTCAGTTATACGTTACGTTTCTGCATGCCCGGACGAAATTTTGTCTCATTTATACATTTTGTAACCGGAAAAACTGACAACGCGTCATATGAGTCTGATTTGAAGGATTCCACTCAAACTTCGGAGCTGCTCTGAGGGCTTTTGACATAGTAAAGCGGTTCGTCAGTAGTAAAAGCAGTAACGATAAGGCTGCTGCATTATTAACAGAAATGCAAAGTTTGCTGCTTTGCTGTTCAGTGTCGACTCTGCCAAAAAAAAAAAAAAAAAACCGAAGATTAGTGATTATTTAAACAAGCTACTGAAATGTCTTTTAATAAATGATTTCTATGCCAAGGCGGTTCCAATTATTTCTTTTAAGTACTCTATTTGAATTAAAAATATTTTTAATAAAGCTTTTATGATAAAATAACTTCATGTGTACTTTTCTTATGTACCTTTTTCTACTCTGTTCCATTTCTGAAAATTTATGTCATAGGTGCAGTAATACTTAGGAAACTTCCGTTTTCTATATAAAAGGTAACAAACTTCTCATCGGAACAAAGTTTTTACGATATATTTGAAAAATAGTTCCGCTAGACCGTTAATTGAGTTGTACGTTTTACTGAGTTATACGTTTTATTGTTCGGTCCCGGGCAAAACGTATAACTGGAGTTCTACTGTATTACCTTGCCATACATAATGAACATGTGTGCAAAATTTAAACAAAATTATTTCGTTAGTTATGTGATTTCACACAAAAACATAAAAGAATATTTTTGCTGCTAGATCCTGCCCCTGTTGAGATACAGTTCTTGAAAATATATGAATATTTCCTTGTCATAGATTATGAATATGTCTGCAATATTTGAACGAAATCGGTTCGTTAGATATGTGGTTTCACTCAGTATCGTAAAAAAAACGTTTTTGCTGCTAGATCCGGTTCCTGAAGGGGTACTACCCTGAAAACACATGAATATTGCTTTGTCATAGATAATGAACATGTGTACAAAATTTAGCAAATATCGGTTTGTTAGATATGTGATTTCACTCAAAACGCCAAATGTTTTTGCTGCCTTCAGAGACATACGTCATCAGGGCCAGGATCTATAGATCCTGGCCCTGATGACGTATATGGCTCTGAAAACACATGAATATTGCCTTAGCATACACTGTTAAAAACAATCTGAAATTCACGAGTATTTTTTTGCTGAATTTCACAGGAAAGTCCCTTTTTACGACAAAAGGACATTTTCCGTTAAAAAACAGGAAATTTCCTCATATTTCCTGAAAACAACGGAATGGACGGATGTGGAGTAGTTTTTGTATTGTAGTAGTTGTAAATAAGACGGTATCCATTAATTGTTAGATTTTTGATAACCAGAAACATGAAGGGCGGTGAAAACGGTGGAAGTACAAAAAGTTGCGTTGTGGCTAAAGCAAGAACACAGCATTCTCATCCTGTAGATGTTAAAGACAATGCATTGAAGGGAAGTAAACGGTATCCATGGAAATTATTTTATTGCAAACACATAACGATGAAAAACAAGGGGTGGCCTCCGTAGCTTAACTTAATAGTTAGATGCTTCTAGCTTGGAAGTCAGAGATGATCTGCCGTTTTTCATTAAGATACAATGCCAAAGTAAAAATGCTGAATCAAGCCAATGGCGCGGAGTTATTCACAACCGTTTGGGAGAGCGCAATGCTAATTTCGAACCGTAGACATACCAAGGGATTCTATGATTGGCAGGATAGCCAAAATAAGTAAAATGGCACGGCAACGCAGTGACCATCTGAAAAATGCATGGGAAATGCGGTTTTGATAGGATTAACTGTATAAACAATTATTATTAAGTCCGAAAACAGCAGAGGAAAATTTAGATAGATATGCATTCGTTATATTCTGAACAAAGGGTAAAGGATAGTTGAAATATTTGCTTCCAGATGTAAAAATCACAAAGAGAAGATTGGAAGCATATAAACTGAATAATAGAGTAAGATATCTTTAACAGTTATGAAATTAACATTATGATGAAAAGAAAGCTTTTCGAATAAAGTATTTAATGCGCATACGAAGAATTAATTTAGAAAATAATTTAGCACATAATATTTTAATATTTAAGAAAGGAAAAATTAAATTTTGAATAAAATAATCTTAAGAATATATGAGCAACACCATATATTTCTCCCCTTCGACAAAAATGAAATGTGAAAACTTACCATGGCTTGATCCTTACACGCAAGACAAAAATATACACAAAAATACAATCAAAAACACAAACAATAACTATTGCGTATTAGGTTGGAGACCACCAGAAAATACATACACATATAAGCTTTCAATACAAACACACTATATAACATGTAAATAAGAAAATATGGGTACCCAAGAAAAATGTCATACGTGTGACAATCTAATCATGATATTCATGATAACTGCAGTAAATTTGTTCAAATATTTCTTTCAGAACAAAATATTTTAAATCTCGTCATCTATGGACAGAGACCTGCATAAATCAATGTGCACAAGAAAAAATCAATCTTATTTGATATTAAATATAGTAAATAATAGTAGTACTACAGCAGGTCAAAATTTCTTTTCCTTTTTTATATGCCAACTGCATGCAGTCAAAATGTTTAAAAAATATAAACATTAATATAAATGATTACTAAAATAAAAAAAACATAGAAAAATATATATAAGTATCGTAAATTGCATAAAACATATAATGCGCAGTTGAATCTGTACTAGAATGTGCAATGTCCTGTATATCTATATCAATGTATTAAAAAATATATATAAATATATAATATAGACTACTTAAATTTAAATTAAGACACCTAGCAAATTAAATAACAATGTAAACAATGTAAGTGTGAATGCAGCACCATTCCATCCAATTTAAAAGGCCAAAAATATATATATGAGTGTAGATTAAGCAAAAATAATACCTAACTGAAGTATACCTTATAAAAGTTTAACTAGGGATGTAAAAATGACATGTAAAAAAGTATAAATGCAAGCAATTGCCTTAAATGTGGTTTTTGTGTAACAGACAACACTGAATAAAAAAATATCTTATCAAACATGACTGAGTGCACAATATGGCTGGTATGCAAGAAAAATATATAAAATGTTAATTAAGTTACATTTTTAAATATAAATATCATGAAAATATTGAACGATATGAGAACAGAAAAATACCAAAAGATAAAATTGTAAACAAAGGTATGTGAACCTTGATGGAAATTTTAATTATTATTTTTAAATGAAGGGTAAAGTGCATAAGGCACAATGACAAACATGAAGTACGTGAGTTAAAGTAAACGTTAACATTGCAATACCTACCGTTGACCATATACAGGGACCCCAACAACCTGTAATATGAAAGGCTTGCAAAAAGAAATTGTAAGTGTGTGTGTAAGAGAGAGTACCTCTTGTAAGCCAAACGTAACCGGATGACATTACCAACGTGTACATTAAATTTATCAACAATGTGAAAAAAGTCTGACATGTAAAAATATATGTTTTCTTGTACATGTTGCAGAATATGATGAAAGTAAATGTTTGTGAGAAAAAATGTGGAGATGAAAATTAAAAGGCAGCAGAAAATAAAATATGTACATATTTTAAAACGAATCTAACTAATGATCAAAATATCAAGCAAAGCATACCTGTACCAGCACATATACATTCAACTCAGCAATCTTGACAGTGCAGGATAAATCTCGTGAATTTTTTTAATTTACTTACCAGTGAAGAGATTTATCGCCTAGAAATGTATCATGTACATATAATAAACAAAAATGTGATTTGTAAATCTAAAAAAAATGTCAACGATGAAAAAAGAGAAAAGAAATTTGAAAGTAAACATTATAATAAAATAAATACCTTATAGCACTTGTCTCCTACAAATATAGAGTCAAAATTTAGAAAAAATGCCAAAAATAAGAATATTGTAGATTTTTTTTTTTTTTTCGTCCAAAAATATAAAGTGTGAAACATCTAAAATATCCTGACACATAACTGTAAAAAAAAATACGAAACCTATAAAGATTAAGAAGATAATGATAACAAGGGATTTTGAAATAAATTCAGCAGAAAAATTAAAATAGATGCTGTAGAAAATTTTTAAAGAATTGAAAAAGTAATCCAACGGTATGTGTGTACAGACAATGAACAAACATTCTGGCTACGAAGGAGACAGACCTATGAAAGAAAAATTCTGTCTACGAAGGAGACCAGACCTATGAACAAACATTTCTGTCTACAAAGGAGACAGACCCTATGAACAATGTGTAAAATAAAAAAAATACCGTGGAATATTTCTTCACGTAACCTAAAATAATATGAAAAAGAAGCAAACCTATCTTAATGTGAGTATACAAATTTAATAGCAGAAAAAACAATGTGTGAGAAGATGACAAACCCACATGCAGAACTCATAAATGAAAACATTGTAATATCTTTGTAAGGAAAATAGCATTGTACATCTTTGTATATATAAGTCTGCGTGCAGAGCTGTACAAAAAGAAGGATCCTGAAAATATCCACTAATATTCGAATGAGAAAAATGTAAAGAACCATTGTACAACTGTGTAATTCGAAAACTAGCGAATACCCACAAAATCTACGTGTTGAATGAATTATTATTATTATTTTTTTTTTTTTTTTGAAAAGACAAAATATAAATGTAAAATGTAAAAAGTATCAAATGAGCAAATCCACAAAAAATGTCAGCGATAAAATGTAAACAAGGTGTGTACAAGAAAAGTATAGGTGAAATTCGTAGACTACAATTCTGAATATGGTGTGTGAGTGATACGTACAAAAGTTGAAAGTGCATCCACAAAAATTGAGAAAAATCACTCATAATTATGTACCTTACAATAATAAGATATAGAGCTGTAAAACATGTGAATGCAAAAATCAGAAAACAAGCATTATGCTTCTGTGAAGTTTAACTGCATTGCCAAAAATTAGAAGTAACATTTTGAATCAGAATGTAAATCTCAATACATTTGACAGTGACAAAAAAATTGGAAGAATAAGTACATATTCCACATATGATACAAGCAAGTGGCCATCCCGCTCAAATCCGATGTGAAAAAGAAACGATTAATGAGCAATCGCTAGCAGAGAGCCCATCAAAAGAATTTACAAACACTCAAGTTAAAAAAAAATAGTGGCAATGGAGATTAAATTGAAAATTTCCAACAGATTAAATATAAAAAAAATCTGCAGGTGAAATGCATTGAATAAATTGATACCCACTGTGTGAAAAGTTGAAAATGAACTATCTGAAAAATATTCGTTAAAAATAAGATGACTTCTACATCAAAATTTAAAGTAGGGAGACAGTACAAGATAAACAAGGGTTACGTAGCAAAAATATTAATTCTATCTAAAAAGGTAAAAATTGACTGATGAAATTTTGATACCTGTAAAATAGTACCAAATGTATAATTTACATGTGTAATAGATTTGCAAATTAGAATGGATGATCTTTTTATATTATTAATTGGATGGAAGGCGGCCACAAACATTTCACTAGCAAGGAGTCTTAAGAGCACATACACATAAAAAAAAAAATATATATATATACATGCGTAAATATATGCATTTTAAAAGGCAGTTGATCATTATATTTGATTTAAAATGTCCATTAAAATATTTTATTCCCTTTTAAAATATGTAAGACAAGAAATCGTAACAGTTTAGGCAATCTCAAGGCTAGAACATTGTTTATATCTATATATCCATCTTGATTAATTCAACAGCTGCATTATTTTGTTGTGAAAAAAAGTTTAATTATAGCATATTCATCATCATTTTATCTACATACGCAACATGAGAATGAAATTCTAAAACGTCGTAAAATAATATTTTAACATTATCAGCTATAATAAAAAAACAAAACAAAGAAAATTGGGCATGCATGCATATGGGATGCAGAATATCTCATGTAAAATAGTAAGCCAGCATTAAAAATATACTATGGGATACAATGCATCGACATATCTGAATACCTTACTATCCGGGTTAGACAGTATTAAAACATGTGGGCAAAATAAAATTTTGAGAAGAATCTCCCAATATAAACACGAATCCATATATCAATTTAATTTTAAATTTTTTTAACCTGAAGAGAAATAAAGCTAGACATTTTGAAAGAAAACTGTGCTACAACCCAAGTGTGCAGTATTCCGGAAGGAAAGTATAAATTAAAGTATATACCAATTTTAAATATAACGACAGAATTTTAATTTAATTTAAACATGTTGATATTTTGTATAACTGTATAAATCAGAGATTTCTATTGTCAACCGTGCAATACACTCAATAGATGGTATCCACATAAAATGAATAATGAGAAATGTTGTAAAAATATTAACTACTTGTATTTTTTATTTTTATTTTTTTTACATCTGTACCAAAACTTAAAATGCATTTATATATATATGTCTTATATTATTACAATAATATATGTCCTATATTATTACAATAATATATGCCTTATATTATTGTTATCATTATTGTAAGAATTATTATATTGTATGAACACACACCTTTTAAATAAACAAAAAAAATCTGACAGTTCAATAAAAATTCTCTTATAAAAATCTATCTGTTAGATTAAAGAGCACACATATATTTTAAAATACAAGAATTCGAATAAACAAAAAGAAATAGATACACATATAAATATAATTTGTAAAAGAGCTGATACTTGTTATGTCCCTTTTACTATTTAGCTATCTGAAATATAATATGCAAACGCTTGAAAGATTGTAAAAGTTCAAAAATTTCGCTTTAAAAGAATCTATATTAATATTCTATAATATATGGTCATAAGCACAAAAATTAACAAAGTTTATAAATGAAATATAAACTTTAAATTTTATGTTATGTTATTTTTAATATGCATAATTACTCTTCTTTTTTTATAAATGAAATTGTTCATAAAACTTCGTTCAATTAAAATAAAAGATAATAACTTCTTTTTTTTATGTTTTGTTGACAAATTTTATTTGTATGTCTAAAATATAAAATCTGACCGTTTAGCATGAAATGTACATACACACACATATACATATACCAAATAAACAAATAAATTTTAAAGCTTTATATCTACTCTTCAAATTGCTTTAAATAATAATATGATAAAATTATAAACCTTTAAAAGATACCATTGATAATACCACGAGCCAATTAAAAAGATAAAAAAGCTTACTTCATTTCTTGGAAAAAAAACTTTCCTGTGTAGACAAAACTATATCGCGTATATTTTATGCTAGAGCACGTCACAAATTCAAAAACTAAAAAGAAAAAAAATCATGAAATCTTCCAGTCAATTATATCCGCAAATTCTTATCGCGAATATTAAATGCATACCGAAGTCTCAGCTGTGATATCATATAAATCGCTTCTTTTTTCACTAAAAAGTTTCGGAATACCAATGTAAAATATTGCACCCGACGTCATAGTGTAGTCACTTTTATTATGTATAATTGTTGCATACGGTTATTCTTTATGAGCACTAATTTATGCAATACAGCATGGAGGATAAGAGAAAAAGAAAATCCTAAGTTCTTCCGCTCTTTTTTTTTCATGCAATGTTGTCCTGACACAGGGTATGCGGTAGGAATATCGCATATCTGGAAAACATCAAAGGTCGATCGTTGTATGCAGATGCACTACGTTAAAGGACAGTCAATCTGGGCGATATATCCGATCGGTTCAGGAACCTGGCACAATTAAAGTTTTCGCTTAAAATTTAGAAAATTAGCAAGCGGTGAGAAGATACGGGATCCCGTTTTTTATTGTTGCTGTTAGTCATCGCTGGTATGGAGAGAGAAAATATGATGCGGTTTTCTTTCGATTTCGGTTCTAAGCAGCATCAGCAAAACTTCTGTGGAAAGATTAGGATTGTCCGATAGCATCTGTAAATCTTAACGCTGAGTTGGTTACTCTCTTTCTTTATGATGGCACAATATACTCCGTTTTTTATTCTTCCTTCTTTCTAACATTTTTTTTTCTTTTCGTTCCTCTTATTTTCGGATACATTGGAGGTTTTAAAAGTTTATATGAAAAAAATAAATTCGGAGTCAGCTCCTAACACTTCAGGATTATACGTGAAAAGTTATATATTCCACAAGAGTTCGAGTTTCATTTGGAAATAGAAACCAGTCTATAATCCGGGGAGTGCGACAAAGTCCATTAAACTTTAGTTAGTTATGTCAAAAAATTATTTTCTTGGTAGGCGTTTGACATAAAAAAACATATATATCTAGTAGATCATTACACTTATTCCGTAGGCCACCCCTGTTCTAACATCTTGTAAATACACGGCACCAAGGTCTGTGGAGTAGTTTTTGTATTGTAGTAGTTGTAAATAAGACGGTATCCATTAATTGTTAGATTTTTGATAACCAGAAACATGAAGGGCGGTGAAAACGGTGGAAGTACAAAAAGTTGCGTTGTGGCTAAAGCAAGAACACAGCATTCTCATCCTGTAGATGTTAAAGACAATGCATTGAAGGGAAGTAAACGGTATCCATGGAAATTATTTTATTGCAAACACATAACGATGAAAAACAAGGGGTGGCCTCCGTAGCTTAACTTAATAGTTAGATGCTTCTAGCTTGGAAGTCAGAGATGATCTGCCGTTTTTCATTAAGATACAATGCCAAAGTAAAAATGCTGAATCAAGCCAATGGCGCGGAGTTATTCACAACCGTTTGGGAGAGCGCAATGCTAATTTCGAACCGTAGACATACCAAGGGATTCTATGATTGGCAGGATAGCCAAAATAAGTAAAATGGCACGGCAACGCAGTGACCATCTGAAAAATGCATGGGAAATGCGGTTTTGATAGGAGTAACTGTATAAACAATTATTATTAAGTCCGAAAACAGCAGAGGAAAATTTAGATAGATATGCATTCGTTATATTCTGAACAAAGGGTAAAGGATAGTTAAAATATTTGCTTCCAGATGTAAAAATCACAAAGAGAAGATTGGAAGCATATAAACTGAATAATAGAGTAAGATATCTTTAACAGTTATGAAATTAACATTATGATGAAAAGAAAGCTTTTCGAATAAAGTATTTAATGCGCATACGAAGAATTAATTTAGAAAATAATTTAGCACATAATATTTTAATATTTAAGAAAGGAAAAATTAAATTTTGAATAAAATAATCTTAAGAATATATGAGCAACACCATAACGGAGGCGAAAGAGGCCAACGGAGATATTCCGTTATCTATTGCATATTTATTTTCAACGATGAAAAAACTGACATGTTGCTGCACAGAAAAACTAAAAATTCAATAAATTAAAGTTATAAAAAAATATTCGCACTTAAAATATATTCTGAACAAACATACTAAAAAATATATATGTAATAGTTAAATTAAAAGTGAAAAAACGCAATTTATTTTTTTAAGTTATAACAAACACTCGCACTGAAAATATATTCTAAACGAACACATTTAAAAAATATATAATAGTTGAAAAGAAAAAAGTCTGTTGACCACCCATTTAACAATAAACAAAAACAATATTGAACAGCTGATATTAAAAACAGTTTGTTTAAGTTACATATTCCCCTTAAAAGAAAAATAATAGCATATTTCCACTAAAAACTTTGAATATTATAAATTTTACAGCAGTCTCCCCAACTGTTGGATATAAATCTGCTGAAATAATATTTTTGATTTAGTAGCTTTCATATCAAAGTATCATATGATGATTGTGAGCTCCATATTTTAATCTCTTTCAGACATCTAATTACGTATATTTTGCTAACGAGTTAAAGGCAACTATTTTTACAACACTTAATTAATATTTCCAGTTTCAGCTATTGCAAGATTTTTAATTTTAAACTAAAGCCCACAGTTTATCCCGCAGTAAACTTATCCTTATGCTGGCTTATCATCAAGTATATATTAATTCCATTTATATTATCTTACTTAGCATAATTCCAAATGCACATTTTCTATTTTTCTGGAATATTTGTGCAATCTCCAGTCCCATCCATTCTCTTTATTTCTGGCGTCTTAATTTCTTAAAGAGGCTGAAATATGGGCATTCATAACAACTCAAGATACTTTTCCATAAAATTTTCTAAATTTATCACAAAATAAAGTACTTTGAGTTTGATTAAAAGTTTATGCAGGAGAAAAGTTTTTTTTGTTCCCCTCATATTTTCTGCAAGAGAGAAGGAAAATTTACGGTGAACTGTCAGAACGTTTACGGAATTTTCCATGATTACTATACAAATTTGTTTCCTTTTTAAATCTGCATTATGATTAAATAAACAAGGAAATTTGTGCTTACATCAGAGATTATTGTACAATTTCCACCTTTGTGAAATACCGTACACTTTTCGCTATTATATTTTCTATCCGTACAACAAAGAACAGAATTTTAAATATCAGAATGCCTATGCTGAAAAAAAAAAATGTTTTTTAATCTACGAAAATATAATATAACCACGTACGAAAATATACAATGACCTCTTCTGTGTTACTCATGATTCCGAAGAGCGTTCTTTATCTTTTAGAAACCTCAGAAAACAATATATTTTCGAGATTTAAAGAAGTATTTATAAGAACAAAGTTTCTTTTGCAACCACTGTTTTTCGGAAACGTTTCCGAGTAGTTTTTATAATGTATTAATCAGTTTTCTGAAAACGAAATATTGGTTTTTAAATGCAATAAATTCTCAATGAAACCTTTTCAGCTGCGTAGTTGAATTTATATATGTAAGAGTAACAAAATCATACTAATTTTAATGTTGATGTCAATGGTGTTAATTTATCATGCTTGTCGGTAAAGCATGTTTCTTGAACATGAAAATGTTTATTTTCAATACTAACACCTTTTTTTTCCTCATATTTGGATTTTTCGGTACATTTTACCTTTGGATACCAAAACTTCATTCTGTCAATTAGTTTAAGAATTATGCAGGTTTAAAGTTCGGTACACTTAATTTAAAACTCATTTTAAATCGTTGCAAGACGGATTGCAATGCGGTTATTTTTTTTTAAGCATGACTCAAGAACTACTTGGCAGAATGAGCTGTGATTTTGGATTTACATATTTAAAGCTTTGAAAAATCTATTTCTTAAAAAAAAAAAAAAAAAAAAAAACATAGGTATTCATATTCTTTTCGAAAATTAATTTCAAAATATATATTTTTCGAATATAATTATCGAAAGTAATATGAATAGTAACCGATGTATTTTTTAACAGAAGTTGATTTCTAAAAGCTTCAAGTATGCGAATCCAAAATTATAGCTGATTCCGCAAGAAGTTTTTGAGTTGTGCTTAAACAACTACCCTTACTGCAGTCTGTTTTGCAACAAATTAAAAATGAATTTAACATTAAGAGTTCCAAACTTTAAACCTGTGTGAAATTCTTGAACTAATTGACAGAATGACTTCTCGTTGTACCGAAGAATCTATATATATGTTGTCAAAAATTATTAATGTTGAAAATTTTAGAGTTTGGTACAATTTATATTTGTACACGTCCCCTTAAGCAAAATTTAAGTATGTCATTAATTAGTAGGTTTATTATTAATCAATTCGTACCAATGAAATTTTTATACGACGACTTGTGGCAGAATTTGTGCGGGTTGTAATTTACATTTGTAACCGCCCCCCCCCCCCCCCTAAGCAAAATTTCAGTATATCATTAATTAGTAGGTGTTATTATTAATCAATTCGTACCAGTCAAATTTTTATACGACGACTTGTAGCAGAATTTATGTGGGGTGCAATTTATATTTGTAGCCCCCCCCCCTAAGCAAAATTTCAGTATATCATTAATTAGTAGGTGTTATTATTAATCAATTCGTACCAGTCAAATTTTTATACGACGACTTGTAGCAGAATTTATGTGGGGTGCAATTTATATTTGTACCCCACCCCCCCACCCTAAGCAAAATTTCAGCACATCATTAATTAGTAGGTGTTATTATTAATCAATTTGTACCAGTCAAATTTTTATACGACGACTTGTAGCAGAATTTGAGCGGGGTGATCACTTTATTTTTCCAGAACTGTACTAAAGGTTTAAAATATTGAATGCAAGTTAGAAAGGGATAAGAGACAACATTTTTTTTTCCAAAGTTTACATGTTCAAATAATTTTAAGTATGTTTGCCGTTTATCATTAAAAAAAAAAAAAAATGACGACATTCGTGGACGTTTGGACTTTTAGGGTGGGGCGATAAGGGGGACAGCCCATCAGTTTGAGCAGCTCCCCAAAAAATTATTTTCGAATAAGGTAGTTCTCAATTTCTTTATTTTCTCCGCTCAACAATGCGAATATGCCTGACACATTCACATTGTTGTGAAGGCATTGTGTAAATTTTAAATCCTAATAATATACTGTTATGTATATTGCTTATTGTAATGTGTAAAATTTAAATTAAGTGTAATGGTAATAAGTAAATAGTAAATTGAAGTAAAATGTGCAATATTATACTAGAAAAAATAATTTGTTTAATTAAAAAATGTAGTTTTTAAACAAACTTTTACTTGTAAACTATGTGATCCGACTGATGTTGCCCGGGACCAATAACTTTAAATAAATAATAATAATAACCATAATAATAATAACAATAAAGATAATTTATAATAACTTTAAATAAACCTCATATTTGTATGATTTTATATCTTTAGCCTTATTTTGTACGAATTTATATTTTTAAATAAAAAATTCATGAAAAACTATTGATATTTAGTGGTAAAAGCACTCGTAAGAAGACATTTACTTGTTATTTCAAACTAGGGTCGTTTCATTAAAAAAAAAAGTTTTTGTTGTCTCCTCGAAAAATTTATCGGTTATAAATATAACGGTTTTACAGCCCGTGTAAAAATTTCGTGAAAAAATATTGTTATCTAGTTGTAAATGAAATATGTTTTGTTCTCGCTTTTATTTTGTTTGTTTGGTTATTTGGTTTCGGGTCGAGTCCTTTAACTTTAACATAACAACAACAACAACAAAAATAGTTCTCATCGTCCAAACTCTCTGAAATTTTAATCGATTATAAATATAATTGCATACCAAGCTGTTTTTAAAATTTCGTGGGAAAATATGTATATTTATTATTGGAAACATGAGCCGAAGCCCCGCCGAAACAGCCCGCGTTTTGTCGTTTACATAAAAAATTCCTCAAATTTTATTTATTTTTTAAATACTTCTACTCACCGGAACGTTTCGAAATTTTTGTAGGTGATGAAAATATAGTGTGTTGCGATGCTCTAAAAATCTACGGACGAAATACGGACGTTTAGTTACTTTTAGCGTAGAAAAAACATCGTCTCCGGTAGGCGCGAAGAGACCTGCGGTCAGGAATTGTTTGAAAGGCTTAAAATTCGTACTTTTGAAAACCGATTACACCGTCGAAAAAAAGAAGGTATCGGCTTTAAATAGGTATGTTTTGTGAATTCGTACCTCTGAAATTAAGTCCTAGGGGAGCGTCTCCGAAAGGGAGAAAGAGCCAATATCGAAAACGATCCTTTATGATTTTTTTTTCTAAGGATTAACAATAATATTTTTTCGAACTGATTGCAGCGTTTAAGACGTAATAGGACGAAATTTAATAATATGTCGTCTTTTTTTTCAGTATCATGAACGGTTCGACCGATGGACGTTAAAGCAAGCGGTCAAAATAAAACAGCATTTGATTTTTCCAAGATTTGCAAAAAAAAAAAAAATATCCTTTTTAATTTCGGGGTTTAATTAATAACTCAGTTAATTATCAAAAAATTAAAAACTGAGCTTAACCTTGGACTATACCTTGGACTATCCTCATGAAAATTGTCAGACTTCTGCGCACGGTAGATTTTCTTAGCCATCGCTAACAGACAGACTGACACACATACAGAACGAATTTTTTTTTTTTTTACTAGTATAGATAATTAAACTTTAATATAAACTAATTACATTGTGAAAGAAAAATTTGAAAAAAATTCTAGATTAAAACAGTTAGCAGTTCTTCAACTGTACTGCAATATTTATGATTGGGAAAAAAATAAAAAGCTTGTATTGAAAATACCACATTTGTAACAATAACAAGACCTTTATGAAATTTATGGCTTGCAATATTTAAAAAAAAAAAAAAAAAAACTATATATTCAAATAAATTATGTAACATGAATTGGAATCACACTTTGGCGCTAAACTGAAATGACATTAATATTGATGTTGATAATATATCAAACTACAGCTAATTAAATAATACTTTGGATTAAGTTTATCTTTTAATAGACCTCTGATTTTAAATTAACAAATCACAAAAAATTAATAACTAAAACAATTTAACTGCTTATTTCCGGACATTCTTCATTTTCAACGAAATAATAAAGACTCCTTCTACAAATTCGACTTGATGGGATTTTATTTTTAAAGGAATGTTCATTTACTAAGATTGTAATGTACAGCAAATTTGTCTAAAGAAAATTACACGCAAAATGAAGGGTTTGTACGCCCTAAACATGCACCTAAATTTGTTCATTTCATGTAGTCTTTTCCCCTCACACACATATTACAACTTTGTATTTACCTTTGCGTTCTGACATTCAAAATCTGCCCGAGAGAGAATTTCCCTAGGCTACAAACAGCGTGTTCAGTGACAGCTGGCTTGCGAATAATAACTGTAACTGTCACTTTCCACGTGTCACAGATTTGAAGAGTTCTGTGAGCCTTCGTGATGTTTAATGCGGCTTTCCTTTGAAAACTTTTATTTTTAACTTTAATGTGTTTTACGTTACGGGTTTATACTATTTTTTTCTGCTTTTAATGGCGACTTAGAGTAATGCGATTTATATAATTTTTTAAATCCTGTATCGGGGAGTTGAAATAATGTAACGTAAACAAACTTTTTTTTTTTTTTTTTAAGCGAGGTTTAAACTGTGTTCTTTGTGTGTGTATGTGCGTGCATGACCGTATATTTATTTATCGTTGTAGGGGAGATTTCACATTGTCGTTGCAGTCTGTATAAAATGATACGTTTTATATATATATATATATATATATATATATATATATTCAAAGATATTATATATATATTTGCTTTCAAAATATACGCACACGAATACCTCTATTTTTCACACACACACAAATTATTTAATTAAGAGAAAGGCACAAGAATAAATTCATTACAGTTGAAGACCGTTGCAGACCATGTTCGAAGCGTTTTGCAGATTTCAGATGATATGAATATTAAATCTTTGTTTACTCTTTTTTAATTCATATTTTGGTCAAATTTATATTGTTAATGCTTAAAAATAAATAAATTACACGCTTAAACATATGAATTAAGTAAGAGTTATTTTTAAAACAATTTATCGATTTTTGTATTTTTTAAATATATTAAAACATGTGGTTTATGTTTCTGTATTGTATCTTGCAGTCTTCTATAAATAACCATAATTGGCTGTTAAACCATAAAGTTTGTTTTTAGAAATTTAAATATGCTTTATCAAATATTGGAAATATATGTATAAGTATTGAATATGAATTTATCGATATTTATATTTATTAACATTGATCTGTTTTATCTCCAATTCTATAAAATCTAATTATTTCTACATGAGTGATTAAATATGTTGTCTAAGTAACAATTTAAGTACAAATACATTTTTAAAAGTAAATTTAAAAATATATATATATATATATATTTTAATTTACCTTATAAATGATTAAATGCATAAAATGTTGTTGTGTGTACTACCATTTTAAAATATAAAAAATAAGTTTATTGATATGATACATATGTATCATATATAAGATTAAAGCTGGGAGGAAAACTAAAAAAATTGTTGCCATTGGGAAATTATTTTTTAAGAATTACAATTCTTTGTTTACATTCATTTATACAGTTCGGATTAAAGGTGTTTGGAAGTTACATGTTTGCAGATTAGAGATACTGAACTGTATTTAAATTTTGCAAATGTAGTAACTGCAAAAACAAAATAAAATAGTTAACGAAAAAAATTGTATTTAGCATCATAAAGAAACACGCGATATATTTTTTGCACCGAAAATTATTTGTCTGTATTAGGTGACACATGTGTCGATCGAAAAACGCACAGTCCGGTATAAAGGAATCCCACTAAGGGAAATCATATAAATCTCACTAAATGTCTTTGTGATCAGATTACAATACTTGGCACAAAAAGTCTTTTCCTAAATGATGCACTTATCTAATATATTCCCAATAAATCTCCACAGCAATTCCCCTCTTCTTTAGTGCTAACTTTCAAGCCACCTACCTACCTATTAAATAGCCCTATTTCATGAGCTCTATTTCGTTTCGAAATTTTTGCTGGCCCAAACTGTAGCACAATGGCAAAATTTATTTAGGACCATGTATAACTATTTTTTTTTTTATATATAATGTCATTACGGTAATGAGCTTGACTTACATTCTATTTATAAAGGATTTTTTCAAGGATTTAAATTGAAAATAACATTATAAAATACATTAGTCGTGCAATTCTTTAAAACTATTGCTTAGACGAATGTTTCAGAATAATGCGTATCATACAAGCAAGTACACATAAATCTCACTAAAAGACGTTGTAATCATATTATGTTACGTAACGTAAAAGAGTCTTTTTCTAAAAAATACTAGTAATTCAATGATTTGATAATTTTCCAGCAAATCTGCTGCGTAATCTCACTGTTCTGTAGTGCCAACTATTCGATAGAACCCGCATCAACACTAATTTGTTTTCGAAATTTTAGTTGGTCCGAACGCAACCAAATTTAGGGCAGAGATGTAAACTATGTATAAGATATTTTAAACTACACTGTTAAAAATTTTCAGCAAACTGTCCAGTCATTTGACCGTTTTTATAGAAAACGGTTACTTAACCGTAATTTAACACTATTCTGACCATATTATTGCCCATATTAGGATCAGAATAGAGTTAAATTACGGTTATGCAACCGTTTTCTAAAAAAACGGTAGAATGACTGGACAGTTTGCTGCACATTTTTAATAGTGTATTTTGTTTGTTAAGGCCTACAAAACTATTATTTTCACGAATCTTTCATAATAATGCATAGTGAACGAACAAGTACACCTAAATCTCAATAAAAGTCCATGTGATCTGATTGCATTACATTGACATGAAAAAGTCTCTTTCTAAAAGATAATATAGATTCAACTGCTTGAAAATTTTCCAGCAAATCGCTCCAGTAATCCCATACTTTATAGTGCTAATTGTCAAATCACTTGCCTATTCGTTAGAATTTGCATCAATCAATACTAATTTACTACCGAAATTTTAGTTGATTCGAAATTCGACAGCATCATTGGGACAAAGATGTAAACGGAATATAACAATGCATAAAACATACTATTCAAAATTTGCAACAAAACTTTTATTTACATCAATCTTTTATAATAATAATAATAATAATAAATGCATTATAAACAAGCAATTACACACAAATCTCTCAATAAACTTTGTGAAATGATTACGTTGCATTGATTTGAGAAATTGTTTTTCTTAAAGATAATGCAGATTCAACTGCTTGATAACTTAAAAAAATATATATCTTCGGTAATCTCACTCTTTATAGTGTTAATGGTCAAGCCACCTACCTAGTCGTTAGAATTTACATCAATCAATACTAATTTACTACCGAAATTTTAATTTATTCGAAATTCGACATCATCGTTGGGACAAAGATGTAAACGGAATACAACATTACATAAAACATACTATTGGAAAAGTGCAATAAAACTTTCATTTATATCAATCTTTTATAAAAAATGCTTAATAAACAAGCAATTACACACAAATCTCGCAAAAAAACTTTGTAAAATGATTACGTTGCATTGATTTGAGAAATTGTTTTTCTTAACGATAATGTCGATTCAACTGCTTGATAACTTCCCAACAGTAATCTCACTCTTTATAGTACTAATGATCAAGTCACCTACCAATTCGTTAGAACTCGCATCAATCAACACTAATTTACTACCGAAATTCTAGTTGATTCTAAATTTGACACCACCATTGGGACAAAGATGTAAACAGAATATAAAACATAGTATTCAAAAATTTCAACAATTCAGTTTTCCATTTACATTAATCTTTTAGGGAAAATGCATAGTAAACAAGCAATTGTATCTAAATCAACATCATTGGGGCAAAGACCTAAACGGAATATAACATTGCATAAAATAGACTGTTCGAAAATTGCAACAAAACTTTCATTTACATCACTCTTTTATAAAAATGCATAATAAACCAGCAATTACACACAAATATCGCAAAAAACTTTGTAAAATGATTACGTTGCATTGATTTAAGAAAGATTTTTTTCTTAAAGATAATGCAGATTCAACTGCTTGATAACTTCCCAACAAATCTCTTCAGTAAGCTCACTTTTCATAGTGCTAATGATCAAGCCACCTACATATTCGTTAGAACTCGCATCAATCAACACTAATTTACCACCGAAATTCTAGTTGATTCTAAATTTGACTTCACCATTGGGACGAAGATGCAAACTGAATATAAAACATAATATTCAAAAAGTTCAACAATTTCAATTTTTCATTTACATCAATCTTTTAGGAAAAATCAAAATGCATAGTAAACAAGCAATTGCATCTAAATCTTTCAAAAAAAAAAAAAAAAAAAAAAAAAACTTTGAAACCTGATTATATTGTATTGATTTGAACAGTCTATTTCTAAAAGATACAGTCGATTCAACTGATTGATAACTTCCCAGCAAATCTCCTCTGTAATCTCACTCTTTATAGTGTTAATGATCAAACCACCTACCTATTTGTTAGAACTCGCATCAATCAACACTAATTTACTACCAAAATTCAAGTCCATTCTAAATTTGACACTACCACTGGGACAAAGATGTAAACTGACTATAAAATATAGTATTCAAAAAGTTCAACAATTTCAATTTTCCACTTACATCAATCTTTTAGAAAAAAAATGCATAGTAAACAAGCAATTGCATCTAAATCTTGCAAAAAAACATTGAAACCTGATTACATTTTATTGATTTGAACAGTCTCTTTCTAAAAGATACAGTCGATTCAACTGCTTGATAATTCCCCGGCAAATCTCCTCTGTAATCCCCCTCTTCTGTAGAGCTAACTGTCAAGCCATCTCTACCTATTCGATAGAACCCGCATCAACACTAATTTCCTTTCGAAATTTTAGTTGGTTCGAACGGCAACACTAGGGCAAAAATTCTTTGTTGGAGCATAGAAAATTAATTACTTTTCTAATGACATTACGGTAATGCAAGCATGGTTTGAAATCCTTTAACTTAATGACTTCCGCAGCCTTTGGAATTTTCTTTAGACTTAAGTGTCGTAATTAAAGTTCAGGCGTCTTTGATATGGTTTAATGAAGTTTTGGGGACTTCAAAAGAGCGTCCGGATGAACTGATAATGCTTTTTTTTCCCCCTTCCCTCAATTTCTGAGATAGAAGTTTCGACTTCATGCTGTTGTTTATGTTCTTCACTAATAAAAGTTGAAAAGAAAAGCCGTAAAACTAAAGAATAAAACAACCAAAATCCATTTCCGTTATAAAGTTTATGTAAATTGCCTAGTCGTTAAAATTAAGATAAATTTAAAATATAGAGATTGATAATGTCTTCAACATTTGCCAGAAAGTTAACTAGATTTTTATTTTATTTTCTTTCTTCGTTTTCTGCCTTTTCTTTCTTCCTTCCCCCCCCCCTCCCCCTCAGTTTCGAGATAGAATTTCAAGACATGTTAATTAAATTATGGTTATACGTTGAGAAATCTATTTAGAAATCCTGAAAGATAGTTTGAATAAAGTTTACTTTGCTTTGCTGTTAACCATATCTTTAAAAAGAAATATAACAAAAATCACATATTAAAAAAAAAAAAAAAAAAAAAAAAAAAAAATTCATGAGCACGCGCTTTCTACCAAGCGTAAATCAAAGCGGTGAATTTTCCAGTTTGCTGCCCACGACATATTCCCGTATTTTAACGGTTTTTTTTTTTTTTTTTTTTTTTTTTTTTTTAATTATTATTATTATTATGAATTTTAGTTATGAAATTAGGCTTGATTTTCAAGATAAACATTCAATGCTTATTAAAAAAAAAAAAAAAAACCTATCTTTAATTTTACATTTAATTTTGCTTCGTTTCCGGGATAGCGATTTCATGCCATTGTGTACGTTCTTGAGTAATAACGGTTTGAAAGAAAAGCCGTAAAACTGAGGAATAAAATAAGTTAAATTCATTTCCGTATAAGTTTATGTAAATTGCGTGGTCGTTAAAATTAGGATGAATTTAAAATATGAAGATTGATAATTTTTTTCAATGTTTCTCAGAAAGTTGTCTTATTTTCTATATCCCCAGTTCTGAGACAGAGGTTTCAATTTCATTTCGTTTTTTACGTTCTTCAGCTGTAAAAGTTGAATAAGAAAGTCGTAAAACTGAAGAATAAAATAGGCACAAAAATCATTTCCGTGCGAAGTTCGTGTAAATTGTCTAGACCTTAAAATTCAGATAAGTTTAAATTATGCAAATTGCAAATTCCTTCTATATTTGTCAAAAAGTTATACATGTTTCTTTTTTGTTTTTTTTTTTTCATTTCTGAGATAGAGGTTTTTATTTCATGTCATTGATTATGTTCTTTAGTGATAAAAGTTGAATGAAATCCGTAAATCTATAGAAAAACAGTATTTCAGTAGAAAGTTCATGTAAAGTCGTTATGCTGAGTCGTCATGCTTAGTCGTTAATGTATAGATAAAATTAAAATATGGAGATTAATATTTTCTTCAATATTTGGAAGATAGCTAACATTTTTGATTTGTTTTGAAAGTAAGAAAGAAATTTTTTATAGTAATATTGTTTTCAATGTATTCATTTTTGTGAAAGTTATAAGACATGGTCTAAATTTACGATATCTTGCATTGAATTATTTCACAGATATTTTATGCGATTAATTTAAACTTTGTAATTAAATCATCGCAATTCGTGTTTTTTTTTTTTTTTTTTTTTTTTTTTTTGTATCAAAGACTATTACAATCAAATACTATATTTTTAAAGTCAAATATATGTATTTTTACTATGAATATTTTTTATACCATATTAATGCTGGGAAAATTGTTTCAATATCTTTCTTTAAACTATAATAGTATAAATATATATATATATATATATATAAGTATATAAGGTGTTTCGGAACCAGGCTTACAAACTATGTGGTAGAGCATACTAAAACAAAAACTTTTTGCACGTGAAACCAAAGTATCAATCGATTTATTCTTCCAAAAATACAGGGTGTCTTATTCCAATCCCATCAACATTAACAACCATAATCGAGGTTTTGAAAACTTACGCACATTAAGACTAATTATAATAAAGTTAACCTATTAAAGTTTCAAAATTTATACTGCACTTGTACCTTCAGCACAATAAACCAAGATATATACAGAACATTTTTCTATTCACACACCTCAACCAAAAATAGTTATATTTAACCAATATTTACAAAAACCTTAACGAAAAAGAATTTTTTTTTCATTGTGACATTTAGAAAAAGAAATAACTCCTTACTTACTCTGTGCTATATTTTGATTACACTATACTTTACCTATACTTTGCTTACACTTAATAAAAAATATATATATACTTTAAATTGAACCAATATGTGCAAATACTTTAACTAAATGTTAACAAATTCTTTAACAAAGTATGTATAATTTATCATACTGTACCAAACCGAAATATTTACAGAAACTTTGACCGAATTTTTATGCTGTTCATACACTTTTCTAGATTCTTTAACCAAAATTTCTACTTTTTTTTTCAAAAAAAAAATGCTTACATTTTACCAAATTCAAATATTTTCACATTCTTTAACCAAATTTTTATACTGTACATAAAATTTACCAAAATAAAATATTGACAAATTCTTAATTTGTGCTTACATTTTAATGATGAAAAAACGACCAAAAGAAAGAAATAAAACAATGGAACTGTTAGCATTCGTAAGAAGGTTCTGTTTAATAAATTTCTTCATCTGAATTGATTAGTACTTCATCTTCCCCTGCTTCTATTTTTGCAACATGAAGATTTTGTAATATTAATTGATTGTTCTCTAAAAGATGAACAAAGTCGATGATTTTTTTTTTTTTTGTAAGATTGACTGTTTCTCTAAAATATAGGCAAACCAATTAGTTAAATTCATCTGTGTTGGTTTTTTTAGATGATATGCAGAGGTTAGAGTTCAGTATAACATGTAGTGTAGGTAGGTATAGGTAGCAAATCCGCCACAGACTCAACGGGATGGTGATATCTCACATTTTGCTAAGGTACACTCATGTTCAAAATTAAGAGAATTTGCATATTTTGTCGAATTTTATGCAAAGCACTGAACGAAGGATAAAACTAATGCTTCGAAACAAAGATACAAATCTTTAGTGTCGAATACGTAAGCGTACATGTGTGTATGAGGGGAGCGAGTAGAGGGATAGGCTTTATAAGCGAGCGTGGCAATTTCCACGTTTCGTCCGCAAGCACACGTCGCTTAATACCTTAGTGTTTTTTTACAAAATTCGATGAAATTTAAAAGCAAACAAGAAATGAGTAACCACCAACATTTGGATGTTGAAATGAGGTGTCGAATCGTTTGGAGACTGGGGGCAGAGCAGTCTCAAAAGCAGATTTCTAGAGACTTCAATGTAACGCCCATCGTCGTGTCCAACTTAAGGAAACAATTTAAGAATACTGAATCCATAGAGAGAAAGCCTGGGTAAGGTCGTCTAAGAGCCAAGACGGCCAATGAAGATCGCTCTTTGTCCATTACAGCGAGGCGTAACAGGAGTGCAACAGCTTCTTAGCTCTCTCGTGACTTTTATGCGGCCACAAGAAGCCGAATTTCAAAGGTTACTGTTTCCAGAAGGCTACATGATAGAGAGCTGTTTGCAAGAAGACCTTCTGTTTGCGTCCCGCTCACTTCTTCACACAGGAAAGCCCGTTTAGCCTTTTACAGAGATCATCGACTTTGGATCATGGATTAATGGGTGACCGTTCTATTCACTGATGAGTCTGGGTTCAGCCTAATCACTAATTCTCGGCGTACTTTCATCTGGCAAGAACCAGGGACCTGCTACCTGCACTCCAACATCCATTAAAGAGACTACTATGGCAGCGGAAGTTTGATGGTCTAGGCAGGCATCATGTTGGATGGGCGCACACCTTTCCATGTGTTTGGCAGAGGCTCTGTGACTGGTGTGAAGTATAGGGATGATATCTTGCACCCCTATGTTCAGGAGTACAGTTGACCCTGATTTCATTTTAATGGACGACAACGCGCGTCTACTTAAAGCTCATCTGGTCGACGAATTTATGGAAAGTAAAGATATTCGTCGTATGGATTGGCCAGCCAGATCTCCAAACTTAAACCCTATAAAGCATGTTTAGAGCACTCTGAAGATGGCAATTAAAACTTGCTTTCCACCTCCTAGAAGCACACAAGGCCTCAAAACAGCGTTGCTGGAGGAATGGGACCGACTGCCACAGGTACTCATAAACTGCCTGATTTCCAGTATGAATTTACTTTGTGAGAGCTATATAACTGTAAGAGACGACCATAGCCCCTATGAAACCATTTTTTTGTTCACTATTGTAAGCTCTGTTTTATAGCTTCCGACGCTGAGTCTTACGCATGATAATGCGAGTGTATTATAACTATTGAATGACTATTTTGTTGGCATTATATCAATCTATGTACATACCTAATTTAGGTCAGTGTGCACTTTCTATTCTTGAATGGTGGAGGAAATTTCAAATGAGGCTAAGGTTACATCCGGCCAGGCTTCTGCGTAATTCGTTTTAAAGGTTGTGGGACTGTTAGGAACATTCATTATTAATAGATGCCAAGAGGCCACCTGTGAAATAAGTAATTTGCCTTTTGCGTCATCCGATACACACACAATTGGCTATCCGTGTTCAAATCGCCAGTAGCATCATACATTTCTTACTAAATCATTTTAAGTCTGACCAAACTTTCAGATCGGCTGGATTCGAACGCTGGACTTTCCGTTTTGAAACTGGAGACCTTACTAATACTTGTTTATATCACCGCAAAATATTATAACTTATACTCTGTCACACTTCTCTGGTGATTTTTTCTATAGAATCGGTCGCAAAATGGTTTAAAAAGGAATTAAATACCTAATTCATCGGTCTATTTTTACCAAAATCTATACAATGCTTGTGACAGAGGTCTATAAAATATTCGCCCAATGAGAGCTGAATCAGAAGTATCGTTTGAAAGTTATCGTATTCATTCACACACACGTATACTAATCAAGATTACAATTCTTTTCTTACACTATGCATTCCCAAAAAATCCATAAATTGAACGAATTTTTCCGTTGATTATATTTTATTAAGACACGAAAATTTTCGCTTTGTTTTGCGCATTTTCCTCCAAAATACAGAAAATTCCCACTAACGTAAAAACTACCTGAAATCCTCCAATCTGAAGCTGCATTTTTGTCAAATCACAAGGGTGTTCCGACAACTGTACTGCTTAGTAACTTTTTCGTACTAGAAACGGAATTTTTACGTATGTCATTTTCCCTCAAAACGCGAGAAATTCGCAAACCTAAGCTTAAACTTTCCCGAAAGTCTCTAGGCAAAAGACAGAAATTTCTTCAATTAGCAGAAAAATCTCTTCCAATCACAAGGGTGTTCTGGCAACATGTTGCCTGCAAATTTTACGTTTTTGTGGCGATTTTTTTTTTTTTTTTTTTTTTTTTTTTTTTTTTTAGAGCGTGTATTTAGAAAGTAAAAATGTTTTTTGTAGGGCGGCTCTACACTGTAAAAAAAAAATTCCTGAAAAAAAACGGAAATTGTACTGGCAATCGAGACGTCAGTACTATTTCCGTATTTTAACGGGAAAAAATTTTCCATAAATTCCAGGAAATTTTCCGTGATTTCTGAAATATCCGTTTTTAAATTTCCGTTTTTTAGCAGATATCTTCCGTATTTTTTAGGTATTTTTATATCATTAAAATAAATTTTATAGGACCAAAAAAAAAAAAAAAAAAAAGTTCTCAAGGAAAATCTTATAACACAATTGAATCCATTTGGACACTACACTGTTAACTAGTATTTTAAAAACACAAATTGCACAAATTGCCTGTAAATTTCCCAAAAATTATTGTTTCGGCTTTAAGTTTAAAGCCGAAACATGTAGGATTTTAGCTCTTTTATGAGTTTAAAACAATTTTTACACTGATTTTAGCAACTAATAAGCACAATTTGTGCAATTTGTGTTTTTAAAATATCTTATAACACTTTTTCTCTTTCATTTCTGTGCGAGTTTTCAGTAAATAACCAACACTTGCCACGGAGGGGGTTCGAACGCGGAAACTTCTATGTAGTAAACTGGCGGGCTGTACCATTACGCTGTGACTGGACACTGCGTTCTCTCAAATGTGGTTAGTTATTTTAGATGCTTTTAGTAATGCAAAAACTTAAAAGTTCCATAGTTAGATGAATCTTTTCAATATTTTATTTTCATAATTTTTAATATCTTGCTTTAATATTTGATGCTTTATAACAGATAAATCTGAACTTTTTATGTATTATAAGCGTAAAACATTGTATTAAGACTAATGATTGCTTTTTTTTTTTTTTTTTTTTTTTTTTGCAATAGTACATATTTTTTAAAATTATTTGTCTGTTGATCTATTTATCAATTCCAGTAAAAACAATTATCTTAAGTAGACGTATTTATTACATGCTATTAAAGTAAATTTTCTTTATCTCTTATTTTAAAAACTTATGTGAATAAACAATTTTATAATAAATTAAATTATTATATTTAATCTTTGCTGAGAGCTTTTGTGAAAAAAATCGAAACAAAAAATAGATTTTTAGAGAACATTTTAAAATTATTGACCTTAGGATAGGTAAGTTTAAATTTGGACTTGATAATTTAGTTTAAATTAATTTAGTTTAATTTATAAAATTATAAACTAACGAAATAAATTATAAACTTTATAAAATTATAAACTTCATTTTTATAAAAGTAAACAAAAAGTTATTAATTATTTTTTATAAATTTAAAGAAAAAAATATGAACTTTGTAAAATTATAATTTATAAAATAATAAATTGTAGTTTAATTCACAAATTTATAAGACAAATCAGCTTAGTTTAACACCTAAGTACCGATAATTTGCAAAAATATTATTTTATAAAACCTTAAAAATATTAAAAAAAAAAAAAAAAAGAAAGATTTTAAGCGAAAATTTTGGAAATTAATGACCTTGGGATAGGTATGTTTAAATTTGGATTTATTAATTTAGTCTAAATTAATTTAGTTTAATTTATAAAATTATAAACTAACTAAATATATTATAAACTTTATAAAATTATAAACTTCATTTTTATAAAAGTAAAGAAACAATCATTAATTTATTTTTATAAATTTAAAGAAAAAAAATATAAACTTTCTAAAATTATAATTTATAAAACAATAAATTTTAGTTTTATTCACAAATTTATAAGACAAATCAGTTTTGTTCAATACCAATAATTTGCAAAGTTATTATTTTACGAAACCTTTAATAACCTAATATTACCCCACGTTAATAAAATTAAAATAAAATTTTAAAATGTCAGTGAAAAAATTCATAATTTGAAGCACTATAAAGAAAAAAAAAGTAGATTTAAAAAAAAATATTTTTCTGTAATTTATATAAATAAAGTAAATTTCTAAAGATTTCACTAAAAAATAAAAAATATCATTATTATTTTCACAAAAAATTACCGTCCAGACACGGGCCCGGTTAGAATGAGCTCCAGGATTGGCCCGAGTCTAATGAAAGAAAATAGGCCCACGGGTAGGACCGGTCCAAGCCTGGATCCTAGAAGACCCTGGACCCTAATAAATACAACAATCTTAATTCACATTTCAAGCAAGACGATATCTGTATGCAAACCTCTGAACGTTATTTACGGAAATGGGGAAATACGGACATTGTACTGTTTGGAAAAAAATCCATCAAATTTACGGAAAACTTTCTGCATATCTACGGATTTGAAATCTCCTTTACGGAACTAATGTCATTTACGGAAATTGTACTGTTGTTTTGGAAAAATGAAACTTCTCCGTAAAATTTTACGGAAAATCTCTTGTATTTGCACGGATTTTTTTTAGAGTGTATCTCCTCTTAAAGTTTGTAAACCTGTACTAAAACAGTCTGTATATATAGACATGATATTTAAGAAATATCTTTCTTATTTCAGTTCAGTATATTCTTATACGTTAAAGCTTACATTAGTTTTATGAAATCATCATTCGTTGCAATTTATATGCATTATATCGACGGAAAAAAGTTGGTTCTAATTTTTATTATCGATTGATTTTCAATTTTATTGGAAAAAGTTTGTAACATTACCATTATTAAATTCTTAACTATTAAAAGAAATGATGCGGAAGCGAAAATCGATTTTTAACATTGATATTCGAAAATTTTTGCTCATGTATTTGCATATAATAAAAGTCAAATGAATGTCATAAGGCGAGCATGTTGTATAACTGCTGTCTACAAATCGATTGAAAAAATACTTTAATCGATGAAAGATTTAAAGTACTCTCATTTTAAAATATATATTTTAAGATTATATTTAAGATTTGCGGAAATATCTGAATAATTACAAGGAAAATAAATAATAAAATATCATTGAAAAATTCTTCGTTTAATCCTCAAAATTTCTATTTATCTACATCCTTTTCTTATACAGTAAAACGTTTTTACGTATAATATTTATGCGATATTTACATTCTTATACGATGTCCCGTTGTCCCACTACATTCGTATTCATTTTCAATGTAAATAAATGCTGGGACATTGGTCTCACAAATTTTAAACTTATATTCAAGTGGCATGAATAAAGGGATAAAAGGAGACGCCATTCTGCTCACTGTAAAAAATGATTGTCAAATTCACTGCATTTATTGCAGTATATCGCAACGTAATATTTCCGTAGGTAAAATTACCGCAAATATAACAGTAGATTTAACCAGTGTTTAAGATTTCAACATCCTTTCATGCGAACAACCAATCAGATCCCATCGTAACCGGCGTCTGCGCAAGCAAAGACATATTACTAGCATGATCTGCGCAAGGAAGTTCTACTTCCGTCTACGAGATTTTTCTCCCGCGACAGCGAAAGCGAGCAAATGGTGTGTTAACGCTACGTGCTTACGGGCTTACGTGCCTGCATTGTTAATATATCAGCGTTTAATTACAAATAGTTTTTATATTTGTATTAGATATACGTAATTCTAAAGTAAGTTTGTAATTCTAGTCCAATTATCTAAATATATATATACATATATTATCTAAATTCTTCTCGCCCTTCAGAATTGAAATGCTTCTATTTTTAGTACTACAAATATATTCTCTTTCTATATATGTATTTATACATAGTAAGTATTATAATGAATATTTGATGTCTCAGTTTAGCCACATTAAAAAAATTTCTATTAATAAATTCTGAATTCTTATATATATCATATACAAAGCAATAAAGAAATGTTTAAATGTTGGATTGAAATTCTATACATAAAATAATGAGTTCTAATGTTGTTTGTCAAACAAACGACGAACTTTATGATTATTCTAATAATCATCTAAAAATGAAAGCTGATTAAATTCAATGATTTAAAAAAAATATGGCTTTTAAAATTTCAGCAGTTATTGTGATCATTTGTACGGAAATATGACTGTTAAATTTACGGAACTTTTTGTGGTAATTTGTACGGAAAAATGTCTGTGAAATTTACTACAGTTATAACCGTTGAAATGACTGAATATATGCGATAAAATTTACATCGAATATTACTGTGAGTTTTACGTAAAAATTGCTGGCAACATTGCTGCCAGCAGTTTTTGCCGTAAATTTGACGGATTTTATAGTATGCTACAATGCAGAGTAAGAAAAGTCGGCGCCTTTGATATAAAATCTTTATTTTTAAATGCAGGAATTTTAGGAAAAAATCGTCCCGAAGAAAGTACAACGAAATGTATCCAATTTTATTTTTATATTACTTATTTTACTCTTAATGAAGGTCCGGACTGGAGTACCAAACTAATCAAGGTAATCACTATGATACGGCTAACAAATATTATTAATCACTGGTAATGAGAGAAAGTTTTCTTGTTTAATAAAATTAATCTTAATTAAAAGGTTTCCAAAGAGGAATCGTTAGTCCAGCATAAAGATGGTATTGCCAGAATTAAAGGCGAGGTGTACAAAGCTCGATTATTTAAAAATATAGAGTATAGCTGCTACTGGACTAAATGCAACAAAAGTTTCTATTCAGCACAGGGAATAGATATGTACATTGGTAGAATAAATCAATCAAGTGCGAGTATAACTTGCGCTCAAAGTGTTCCGTACATTAAATTTATTAATTACTATTTATTCATTAATAAACTCCAACTACCCATAATTTTTTCATAATTTTAGTTTCAGTAGATTCTAAAATAGGAGAGGGGGGACATACTTTAAAGTATACTTTCAACGATATCTCTTAATGTCTAAAATTAAAACAAATATTTTTTGGGTTCGATGTTACTAGATCTTTCAAATGATACCCTACACCAGTGGTTCCCAACGGGGGGCGTACGCCCCACAGGGGGGCAATTTGACTTTTCAGGGGGGCAATTTAACTTTTCAAGGGAAACTTTTCAAGTACAATTCAGAATTTCTGTGAACCCATACCTTCTGAATTGTTTTTCTAATAGTAATGTTGTTGACTGAAAATAAAAGTTACACATTCAAATTTAAAAAACCAAATTTAAAAAAAAAATTATTCAATTTTTAAAAAGTATCCATTCAAAAGTTTTAAATACAATCCTACCAGAATAATTATAGAAAAACTATTTTAAGATATTTAGATACTTTTATATATTTAAAAATTCTTTATAATTTTCCTGATTTATAAGTATTTTAGAATTTTAAACAACTTTTTCGATTATTTATTGAATGAGTCGCACTGCAATATGTCACATGAAAGTTAATTTTACACATGAAACTACTCAAGTGTATATTTAACAATTACTTGACGACCTTCCTTTACCGAATCTTTTATTACGTTTCATTCTGATTAGAAATTGATTAGTAATTTAATCGCAGAAATTCTGTGATTAAATAAAACAAAAATGTTTTATTCAAAATTATTGATTTTTCTAATCAAGGATTCTGAGCACTCTATACATCACGCATACGTGGCGACCGTGTGCCAGTAAAGTACGAGGCGTATCAGATGATTATAAAAAATTGTTTGATTCATCCATTACCTTCGGCACGTTTAAGGATCAATGTTAAATGCTTTTTACTCTGCCAGGAGTAAATTCTTTTAAAATTTTATGAGAATTATATGTTATAGGGGGAGGGGGGGGGTATCATCATTTTAGAGATGTTTCGGTGGGGCGCGGCTATAAAAAGGTTGGGAACCACTGCCCTACACGATATATAAAAAGAATTTTTTTTTCAAATAACTTAAATAATATATCGGCTAATTACCAACATTTTTTTTTTCGAAAATCACTATCAAATATCTTTGGATGATTCTGCGTCGATTGATATCTCGAGCTCCCGTCAACTCCCCCGTTGACCGCCCGAAAAGTAATGTTTGTGCGTAACGAAAAAATGCATTTTTCTTAAAACTATGTTACGTAGGAAAATCACTATAGTTTTTCTTCAAGGTTTAAATAAATTCTTACTGCCCCTAATTTTTTCATAATTTTAATTTCCGTAGATTCAGAAATAGAGGTGGGGGAGGAGGGATAGAGGACATATTTTTGCAGTGCATTTTTGACGATAATCCCTGAAAATATAATATATAAAATTAAATCAAATATATTTTTGAGTTCAGTATTATGAGCTCTTTCACACGATATTCCTCACAATATACAAAAAGAAAACTTTTTTTTTTTCAAGTAACTTTATTAGCCCCCTAAATTTTCCCTAAACATATTTGTGAATGGCTAATAATCTGAAAACATGTGGGTAAAAAAGCTTTATAACTTTCCACGTCCCATAATTTACGAGAAAAAGGGCTCTGACAGACAAACAGACAGACACAGGAGTGATCTTTATAATGGTTCCGTTTTTACTTTTTAAGTAAAAAACCCTAAAAAGGACCAATATCCACTTCTAAAGTGTTTAGAAAAAGCTGTCTTAAAGTTTTTAGCGATAAAGTTCTATCTCTTTCATACACTCTAAAAAAAACATTTTGGGTGCCATAATTTTCGGAAACGTTTTCGAGTAGTTTTTATAGTAGATTAATCAGTTTTCTATACGCGGAATATTGATTTTTCGGATGCTACACTGCAAGAAAAAAAAAAATTCATTTTAAGGTATAATACTGGTCCCAGCTGCCAGTACTATCAACACCGAATTTTTTTTTTTTTTTTTTTTTTTTTTTTTCAGTGTAGCAATTCTCATGTAAACGAGCTGCGTTTCAGCGTTTTCAGCTGCGTAGCACTCATTTTAATGATAATGTTAACATGTTTTTTGAACCCCCCCCCCCCTATATTTCAGGTTGAGAAAACTGATTAACATACTGTAAAAACTACTCGGAAACATTTCCGAAAATTACAGGATGGAAAGCAAACTTTTGTTTTAGAAGCGCTTATTTAAATCTTTTAAATTAATTGTTTTGTGAGGTTCCTGAAGATAAAGGAATGCTTTTAGGAACCGTTGGTAACTTAGAAAAGCTTATATTATACTTTCGTTCACCTTAAGAAAGTCAAGAATTTGAGTGTTACATTTTATTTATTTTCCAATTGAAATACAGGTTGATTACAAATGAATATACCACCTTTGAAGAGCTATATCTTCTGAACAATAAAAGGTAGTGCTCTTTTTCACACCTCGAAGTGAGTGAGAAGTTATGAAGTTTCATAAATGTCAAGGTTCGTTTTTTTGGCGAGCGGGTTGAAAGTGAACCGGCATGTTCCGTAGCGAGTTCATCAAACAGTTGCCGCCGAGATGGCAACATCACAACAAAAGACGTTCTGTGCAATCGAATTTGCTAAAACGGAATCTGTTAGTCCCGTTCAACTGCGGATAACTGCAGCTATTGCAACTGTAACATCCGACATGCCGTGTGAGACGAATTCTTCTACACAATGGATGTCGTTCGTGTTTCTGCTGGTGGTCACATTGAACATTTATAAATCTTTGCTATTAGTAATTTCACAATCTTCTTTTTTGTCTTTTTCACAAATACATGTATCTTCTATACTTTGTTATTAAAGCCCTTCAAAGTTGGGATATTCATTTGTACATTAAAATGATATATTTTTCTTTTTAATTTCATGCTTTTAAATTTTCTTCGAAAAAAAGCTGACTTTCCATAAAAAAATAAAGAAAAAATAAGTGGATGTAAGTAATGATTTTATGATAAAAATGTGATAGATTCCAAAAATTAATATTCTTATTTTATACTTTATGTATTTATTAGAGCTTTATTTAACGAGAGCGTCAACTAAAGCTTAAAAAATTATTCAGTGAGTATTTTCGGTAACACATAACACTTTTCGGTCCTCAGCAAAATAGTTTATTTTCTAAAAGTTTCTAGATATTTTAAACCACTGAATAAAATCTAACATAGACGATGAATCGATAAATACTTTGATGACATACTCAAAACAGAAGTCACTTGCTTCGTATGAAACGATTTGTCTTTTGATGTCAAATGTAGATTTCCGTTAACGTAAAGAAAATTAAACAGATTTGTTGCAACTTGCGAGAGATGATTTATTTAAAAGCGTTATATGGAGAAATTTTAACTTCTTATTATAATTAATCATAGAAATAGATAGGAAATCAAGTCCAAATAAATATTTTTTAATAGAATTAATTCTGGGAACTTTGTATCAGGAGATTCAAAATATAGCCTGCTTTGAAATTTTTATTAATTCGTGTTTCTGGTTTTAATGCCGGAAAAAGTGGAAAATTAATAAAATTCAAATTATCACAAATCGGTAAGTTTTAGTCGTAAAAGAATGAGATTATTATTTTATTGTCCTTCTTTTAGGCAACATTTTTTCTACATATAATTTATAGAAAATGAAGGCCGTCTAAACAATTAAATTTTCTATTTTAATATGTATATAGCCCTTTGTAAAACAAATTCTATATTTTAAAGCTATTATTGATTTGTATACTTTTTGTAAATGGAAATATGTTTCTATCAGCAATGGTTTAAGAGATACTCACCATTGTCTCTATTTTGAACCCTGCGTATGGTTACAAACACAGTGGAGAAGCTCAGTGGTCTATCTTAGTAATACATCGTCAAATTTTGATAACGACATTGGATGACACAAAACTTAAATGATTGACTTAAATTGCCTAGAAAATATATTATTTAAAAGGAGAAAATATAAATATAAATGTATAAAATCATATCAAACCCCTTTACGAAGCTCTGTAGCTCATTTTGAAAATCTTTAAAATTCGAAGTAATCATCAGAACCTTCTGAGAAATTTTACAAAAAAAGAACAAGTAAATAATTTAAAAAAACCTATTAAAATCAGAGTATCAGAGCCAAATTTCTTCTTGTGTATGTACTATATGTCCTGTATGAATTGTGTACATAATTATTGTACGTACACAGTGTGTAACTATATGTTAAACACAATTCAGTTTGAATATCGCCTCTTTAAAGCCAAATAAGTACTGACAGTCAATGCTGAATAATGTATGTAATCGCAAAATATAATCAGGAAGTATATACATCCATTCACACAGATAGAGTTATTAATGAAGATAAAACGCCCACATACAAGAATATTCGTAGAAGCGTCTTTATAACTCGGATTACGCACGCCTCCCTCGCAAGGATCTATACAAGTATGGAAATAGTGCATTAAGTTTGGGAGCATAAAATATTAAAATATCGAGTAAAGTTGAAAAGTATTTAATTAACTCTCCGAAAGTACACCGGTTCATTTTGACCGGTTGACTTTCATTCACCTTTTTTTACATTACTTTAACATGTACCAAGGTACGTTTTTTAGCAGTTGCTTAGTACCATAATTGAACTTTGAAATTCTGTTTGAGATTTTAATTTATCAAAAGAATTGAATATTTAGTGCAACTTTTAAGTAAAATTGACATTTCTGAAAACATAGTCCTGTTTAAATCAATTTTTCTCTATTAAAATCAATTGATAGGTTAAAATTAATGAGACGATGTTAAAGTGCAGGTTAAAAGCTATAAAAAAGGCTATGATAAAATCTTAGTATTTGGTGTAAACTGGCGAAGATATAGCTTGATGAAAATTAGTTCGAGTCAAATTGACACAATGTGCAACGGATGGTCAAAAAATGAGATGTTACATGAAAGGATTATTATCATCTACCATGGTGTGAAAATAAAATGTCATAATAAGGCAGTATTTTTGTTGTTGTTTTACAGAAAAGGCGCTTTTTTACTGCATTAATCAATATTTATAAAAGATACATGAAGCGTTAAGAATCAAACTTTGTCAAGTCCATAAAACATTATCCAGAGATAATTTGAAGGTAAAGCTGATGGGCTGTCGAACATTTCATTCAAAATCATAGAATACTAGCGCCATTTGTTGATAATTTTCAATCTAGGAGTTATAATGTTAAAACCACGTTTTCTTATAATTTTTTGAAATAATCGATTTTTTTTTTTCATTTTTTAAAAAGTGATCGCGGTCCGTATACAGGGACCGGTCTAAAAATAGAATTAAATTGAAAAGCAGAGTACGTGGAAGTTTAATGGCTGAAAATTGGCAAGGTAGTGACTAAAGTGTTGAATGTAGATAATACACAAAGATAAAACAGTTTTTAGGTTTAAATTAAACTAACGTTTATTGACATATCACAAAATAAAATAAAGATGAAAAACATGACAGACAATTTAATTAAATAAAAATATAATGGCATATGGCAAAAAAAAAAACAAGGTGGCAAAAATAATAGAGCATGAAATAACTTAAACCTTTTAGAACAAGAACCAAGTCCTCCTCACATGCTGGTAGGTTGCTTATTTTCATATGAGTATACATCACTGTTCATTCATTATCAAAGTTCAACATAGGTAAAAGAAATTCAATTTTTTAATTCACACAATGATATATGGCATTGTCGAAACGATGTAGAAAAATATATTGACGTAGACATTCCTCCTTATTTATATTTGACGAAACCAAAGTAGACAAGTTGACATCACAATTTAGATTTGGAGATAAAACACAAAAATGATGACGGATGCACATATCACTTCGAAAAAACACATTTCCATATTAACGAGGCGAAATATCAAACGAACTTCGAAAAGAAGTACCACTTCAACATTAAAACGTATTTGTTACTTCAATATTAAAACATATTTGTTTCAAATTCATCATCGTATGACATAGCTGCTAATATTGGTTCACCCACCTCTCAACGGCCTTCTCATTCCCTTTTTAAACAGCATCAACCTACCGCTTTCCGAAAACGCCCCCTTTCAAACGTGCTAAGTTGAGTAGTTCTTAAACTGCCTATCGGCAAAGTAATTTAGAGTACCTTTGAAAACTGCGGCACGGCCTCTGAGCGCATGCTCCTCTATAGCGTTACGAATAAAATGATGTCATAGCTAGCGGTCGCAACTCAATCCGGAAAAAGGCTGAGAAAACGATAGTCGATGTGAGAAACGATATCGAAACGAACAGTATGGAAAGTAAACATTATCCGCGAGTTGAAAAACGAAAAGAAAGATTTGAACGATATCAGAAATGGAAAAGGGTAGCGACTGAAGAAAATGAACACAGGATTGAATGGGAAAATTAGACAAGTACGAAAAGGTGACATTGAGTATAAGTTTCAAGGCCCAATATATATATATAGGGCTAACAAAAAGTATAAATCCGTAGAATGTGCTGCTAAAAGGGTTTTTTAATTCATTCATTATGTACGTTGCTACAGCTTGTCGAATCTACTCGCATTCCGGCCGGAAAGGGACAGCAAAGTTATATGTGTGTGTATAAGAAAATTGCACAAATTGCAACATATATGCCTGCACATCTATTTAAAGAAGTTAGAAATACGTTATTAAGAACAATGAACGTTTTGGAAAATTTCTGTTACTCTGTCAGTGCGGATGTATTTAGTGTACAGAATGCAGAAAGCGGTATGTCCTGTGTTGCGAGAAGTGCTCTCATCACTAGAGGAGAACAAGTCGCTGTTAAGCAAAATTATGAAGCACAAGAAAGACACTTGTATAGCTCAGGAATAGTTAACTAAGTGTAAATTATAGTTATTATTTTCAATTAATCCTATGACCTTTTGAATTGGGAAATATGACCTCAAATTCGTGTCCGGCAATCCAAAAACTCCTCCAAAAATTATTTTTTGTGTAAAACGGACGAATGGCAAAAATGTTATGGGTCAAAGTGTTTACAAAAACTTTAAACGCATTTTTGGCGAAACAAGATTTTTCAAATCTGCGTAAAATTCTAGCGACTTAACCATTGAACTAATTGACTTGAATTTTTTTCACAGCAAAGTAAATACTTTTGACTATCAGATTAACCTGTAATATATTAAAATTGCCCATATTAAATATTTCATTTTTACCAGTTCAATGAACAAGGAAAAACGGGTAAAAAAATCAACAGTAATTTAAGTGTCCGCCATTTTGTTATTTAAAAAAAAAACTTTTTCAACTTTTTTAGGTTTATTCCATAAAACATTAACTGATATAAAGAAATACATTTCTAATTTCAGACCATGTTTTGAAGAAGCTGGAACCTACGCAGTTGGCCGTGTTTTTCCAACACGAGATTCTTTCAGATCACCATATTGTAAACCCTTTGAAATTATATATATATATATATATATATGTCACGATTTAACGGGCGCCGAGAATTCACTTCATAGTGTACGTACAGAATGCAAATAAGAGGCAGTTCGTTCCAGTTCACTTTTTATTCGAAAGAAAATGGCCATGCTTTACTCATTTCGACGCTAAATCCAAACATGATGATTTTAATACCGTGAAGAAACTTGGTGACTTAATTTAATAATTAAGAAGACATGTTTTGTTCTTAAAGCAGTTGTTTTTCCATCTATCGGCAGCCAAGGAGATTGTTCCATGATCGTGAAGTACGCGCCGGGGTTACACAACCGGATCCAGGAGCAATCTGACTCTCACGCGGGAAACTCTCCGTATATCTATTATTGAACGCCCCAGAATACATATTCATTAAACAGTCTTTCGACCAATCAGCGTTATAGGACTAATTTTTCCGGCGCTCTGATTTCGAAGCTATATGACCGTAATCCGAAAAAAAAACGCGGGAATACAATACTTCTAGAACATTCCCGCAAAATCTACAAATCTCACTACTATTAGCTGTTCTAAACATCAAAAACCATTTGCATCCCACTAATATATTTTTTTTTTCACCCTGAACAATCTCTTAGTCGAGCAGCTAGTAATTGCTCTTTGGCCTCTAACCCAGAACATGCACACACAATAACCGGCGTCACCAAACACTCCAGACAAATCATCGTCAAGATCGTAAAAAGACTAAACGAGAACTACCTTCCAGACCCCAAAATGATCCCAACGCTCAAGACAAATCTCAAAATCATAGATGAAATTGACAAAAACACCCAGCAAGAAATGGAAGAAATCACACGTAAAAACGCGAAGCTCAGTGCAAGAATCCACCACTTGGAAGAGCAACTACATGAAGCCAGAAACAATTATCAACAATTACTCCACAAATTCCCCGACACCACAGCCATCATTGAAGCCATAAACACAGCAAAAGCCCATCAACACAAGAGTGCCTGACAGACGACATAGATGCAACATCGGAATCCCACCAAGACAAAGTTTCATCACCTTCATACAGCCAAGTTACACAGAAGCCACGCAGGAAAAAAATCCCCAACCACAACACAAGAAATACATTAATAATCAAGGGAGTACAAGACCTCAGCGCCAAAGATATAGACACAACACTTCAGAAAACATCATACACAGCCCCAATACACCCCAACAAGATCACACGCAAGAGAAACCAAATCGAAATAGAATGCAAGACCAATAACGACCTAAAAATACTACAAAACGACATCCAGCAACACAGACAACTCAACAAGAGACTCAACGTAGTACGCAAGTCACTCCCACAACAGAAAATGATCTTCTTAGACATCAACACCACAATAACAGAAGAAAAACTCAAGGAAGCAATTACAGCACACTACGAGATCACAACACAGGAAATAACAGTCCTAAAGGAGCTCCCCAACAGAAGAGACGAGACTACCAAAGACGTGATCCTGCTTCTACCTAAAACCTTGGGACACTCCATCATTACAGACGGGGGGCTCACTATAGGACTTAACACTCACAAGCTCCGGCCACACACCACAGTACCCCGATGTCGTAAATGCCAGGCACTAACACACGTAGAAAAGCATTGCCCGAGCGTCGCACCCTCTTGCGTCAACTGTGGAGAAGAACATGCCAACCCCAATTGCGCAAAGTCTCCAAGTTGCGCAAACTGCAAATTCTACAATGAAGAACACGGGGCACATTTCAACACCAAACACCAGGCGTCGGACTCATCCTGCCCCACATACAGGGAAAAATATGCAACCCTCAGAAGACGTCTGGATGAGGAATTTGCCCCAGTATCACCAACACCACCCACACTGAGAAACCCAACATACCAACAACAGCCACAGCCACAGCCACCACTACGGCAAGACAGAAACATATCATCACGACCACAAGAAGGCAGCACCTCGAGACCCCCACCAGAGGGAATCCTCCCACTGCAGACTCAACACCAGGATGAATGGAGTAACTTTTGGTTCCCCTACTTCCATCCGTACTCCCGCTCGCCCTATCTTCCAAACCCCTTCAGGCCACCAATGGATCAGTTGAGCGGTCCCCGCAACTCACGACAACGTAATTCTTCATCTGAAAACTGCAACGTCAGGCATTCTCACACGGACCACCCAGCTGGATTTCCCCATGGTGCACTTCTAAATCACAGACCTTCAGCCCCAACCTCCTTCCAGGACAACTTCATAGCTCAGAGCGATTAAGTAGCAGAGTAAGTAAACTTAACAGTCTTCTAATAGTTACCCCAGTAAGTTCATCTAAATTATGGCCCAAAACGTAAATAAATCTGATAATAACCAAAACTCACATAAACCCGCAACCATTGGTACTTTAAACTTTGTACAGATCAATCTCAATCATTGCAAGGTAGCAAATCCTGCAGCAAAAAAGCATATGGAAGACAACTCCATAGATATTGCACTTCTGCAGGACGCTCACTGCAATGAAAAAGGAACCCTATCGGGCTTCCCAAAGGACTGGAGGATCTTCACGTCTCGTAAACGTTCTGCGCACTTGCTCGTCAGGAATACGAGCCTCATAATCAATCACCTATACACAGGGGACCACTGCATCTTCATAACCCCCACTGCGGCGGAAGGGTAATTAATCATTGGCTCCACTTATTTAGCGCCTTGCATTAAAAACTTTGATCAAACTGTTGAAGATTGGCAACACTTAATTACACAACGAAGACCTTTCATCTGCGGAGGGGACTTCAATGCGAACTCTCCGCTTTGGGGAAGTCCTAGAGAGGACCTCAGAGGGGGGATCTCATTGAATTTCTTGTCGTAAACAAACTTTCAATCATCAATGCCGATAATCGGAAACACACCTTTGTCAAAAAAACCAAAACAGGACAAACAATAGCAAAAGGCTTTCCAGATCATACATTAGTTAATCCACTTGCTAATCCAAACGTTCGCAACTGGCAAGTACTTGATACACATAATTTCTCAGACCACAAATACATTGAATTTAACTACAACACAACACCACTCTTTGCAGCACAACGAAGATTTAACACAAAACACGGAAACTATAAAAAATTCACCATGCAGCTTAAAGCCAGTAAACACTTCCTTAGAGACGCCCTTAACACAATCACAAACATTGAACAGCTTAATTCCTTCACAGAAAAACTTTTAGCCACAATTCAATCAGTAGCGCGTTCCTCCTTCCGTCTCAAAACCCTTAGAAAATCTCCAACATACACATTCTGGACACCACAATTAAGAGCCAAACGCAACCAGCTAACAGCTCTTAGGAGAAAACTTAAATTGCTTAAGAACAACTGCAGTCCGCCTGAAACAATTAAACCACTGCAAATAAAGTACAATAAACTCGCTGCGCAGTACAAACGTTGTATTCTTGACGCCAAGAGCACAGCCTGGAAATCTTTCTGCTCCAACCAAAAAGATCCCATTGGTACTGCACATAAGTTCTTCACGGGAAAATATTTCAAGCCAGATGAAATCCTCCTTGAATTGCCTTCAGGCCAATCATCCAGACAGAGAAACCTAGAATTCCTTACAGAACAACTATTTGGCGAAACCGCCTACCCACAACATGACAATACAGATATCACCTTCTCTGCCCAGAACGACAAACCCTTCACCAAAGCTGAGCTTCGGGCCACCCTTAGCAAATTCAATGACAATAAAGCCCCGGACCCGGACTCCATTGACTTTCGTCTACTTAAGCGCACTTTTAAAACACTCCCAGAGATCTTTACCCGTTGGGCAAATCTCTGTCTCCACCACCAATATTTTCCCCTTACACTGAGGCAAGGAGAGGTAGTCTATTTTCTGAAGCAAGGGAAGACACCCTCTGAACCCACCTCATATCGCCCAATCTGCCTACTTCCAACCCTAGGTAAATTACTAGAAAAGCTAATCGTTAACAGACTAACTTTCTTCTTAGAATCAAACAATCTTCTACATGAACGGCAATTTGGGTTCAGAGAGGGCAGATCATGTGAAAAAGCATTGAATGAAATTCTATCTTCCTGCGCCTTAAAAATTAAGGAAGGAAAATACACCTCCCTTGTATCACTGGATATCAAAGGAGCGTTCGATAATGTCGAATGGAGAGATATCCTACTACAGCTCTGTCTTCTAAGCTGCCCAGGAAACATCGCTGGAGTCATCAGAACCTATCTATCGAATAGAAGCATTCTAGTCAACTGGGGAGCAGGTACATCTAGCCACAACCAACAGAAGGGATGCTCTCAAGGCTCATGCCTTGGGCCAATCCTCTGGCTCCTCATAGCAAACCTGATTCTTAAAGAGTTAGATCGTTTTTAGGCTTTCTCCTCTTTGCTTTTGCAGATGACTTCAGCTTCATCTTCCCTGGTCGAAGGCGTCTGGATTTAGAACTTGAGGCAGCTTCAGCCCTTCCCTTTTTTTGCCAGCTCCTGGAGTCTCTACACCTGCAACTATCAGCTGCAAAATCACAAGCCCTCACATTCGCGAAACCCTACAAACTAAAAAGGAAACCAACCATCAGAATTAATGGCACCAGTGTACACCATGTCTCCACCTTAAAACTTCTAGGCCTAACCATAGACCAACACCAAAATTGGTTTGCACACATAAATTACTTAAAACTTAAGCTCATTAACTACTACCACAACTCCACTAAATTAACATCTAAATCATGGGGTACTAAAAATACAATGTTAAAAATATGGTACACAACAACAACAGAAAAAATCATAACTTATGGTGCAGGAATTTGGGGAGGCCACCTAACCAAGGCAGCACAAATAAAATTATTATCCATCCAACGCATGTTCCTACTGCAGATTTCTAGAGGATATAAAACTATTTCTAGTGATGCACTAGTAGTCATTACCGGCATCCCTCCTATCACATTTACCATTCTATACGAATTTCAAAGGAATAACATCTTACAACTACATAATAATGCCATAACACAAATCCACTTCCCACATTTAACCATTCAACACAAGACACAGAGCTGGCAAATTCACCCAGCTGATGAAACTTCCCACTTCCAAGTTAACCCTAAATGCAATTCCTACTCCCCTTCCCACCGCCTAAAAGTCTTCACCGACGGCTCATGCACCGAAACCGGCGTAGGCGCAGCTTTCTGTGCTGCGGAAGGCGGAGTGTTGACTCACCGGTGGGCCTGCAGATTGGACAACTTCAACTCGATATATCAGGCTGAACTCTTTGCCATCCACAAAGCTCTAGAATGGATTTCGGAACAACAAACAACCATTGCAATCCCCATCTATAGTGATGGCCTATCCAGCCTGCAGGCTATCTACGCCTTTAGAACCATCAATCCACAAATCCACGAAATTAAAACCCAACTTAGTAACCTGCTACATAAAACTTCGCTAGGTCATGTGACAGCACACAAGGGGATCTTCGGCAATGAATCTGCGGACATGCTAGCAAAGGAAGCAGCGACAAAAACATCCATAGACATCTCGCTACCTGCGCCCCACTCCTATATCAAAAGATCCCTTAAAATGCGCATGTTACAGCAGTGGCAAGACCACTGGGACTACTCAGAGAAAGGTAGATATACCTATGACATAGTCCCGGCGGTATCTTGCAATCTTATTACTTTAACTCCCTCAACCACTGCCTTCCTAACGGGACACGGCCCTTTCGGGTCATATCTAAACAGGTTTAAAAGGGCCCGAACTCCCACCTGTGAGTGTGGCGCAGAGGCGTCAGCCTCACACTTCTATTTTAACTGCCCCCTTACAGCTCGCTGGCACATCCGTCGCCCCTCTTCTCCCCCTAGTGGTTGGCTAGATAATATCCTTTCCCGCCCAACATTTTTAAATAAACTGAAAAACATCTTTAAGTTCTTGATGGATCTTTCTAACTTGACCCGCTCCTGAGATATGGACTTCATTCCTGGTATGAACATCATTCAATCATAAACCATCTTCACTGCGCAGTGTCGCGCTGGAGGTATGTCTCCGGCAGTGAACTACCTGTAATGTACATTAAGATAGTATCACCTTAGCATGTCTATTTCCACCCCGCCCCCTGTCGCGTTTTCTGGCGGGTTCAGCTCCAGCTGAAATATGTATTTTTTTTAAGACCTTAATAAAGGGACCGGGAGGGACATCTATGCTCTACAGATCTGGTTCCCAGTCTGAGCAGTCCCTCTTAGGCATTCAATTCTTTCGAATAAATAAGAAGAGAAGAAAGAAAAAAATACGTAGGTTTTATCGAGCATGGGCAAGATGCCAAGATATTTTACATTGAGATTGAAGTAGCTTTCATAATTTTGAGAAAGAATATTGTTTTGTCAGAAAACATAGGGAAATAAAAATAAGAAAATAAAAAGATATAAGTTGTTATTTCAAGAGAGTTAAAATATTTTTAGCTGGGAGATTGGTGTTTTTTAAAAGAATTAAATTCTAGGATGCATTTATTTAATGAAACAACAGTGCGTAATTTTAATAGAACAGCGCGATCAGAGCCACTTTTTTAAGAGAATGAATTTAGAATAAAGTATTTTAGCACGGTGGAATTTTGACAATCGAAATACTGGAACGAGAAAATAATTTAGAATAATGGGATTTGCACAGAATTATAGTTTTGATGAGGCCAACGGCGAAAATTTTTTAATTTGTTTCATATACATATATATATATATATATATATATAATTATGTATTCAATTCAGACTGATAAACACTTGTGAAAAATAGAATGGTCATAAGGCTTGTCTATTGTCTCAAAAAGAATTCCACAGTTGACCCATTTTTCAGGCAAGTAAACGTGTCCTTAAGGCACCGAACAAATTATTGTCTTTTAGTATATAACCCTCACTGTTAAAAATAATCTGAAATTCACGGGTATTTTTTTCCTGGATTTCACAGAAAAAGTCCCTTTTCATGACAAAAGGGCATTTTCCGTTAAAAACAGAAAATTTCCTCATATTTCCTGAAAATAACGGAACAGACGGAGAAGAAAGTGGCCAAAGGAGATATTCCGTTATCTGCTGCATATTTATTTTCAATGTTTAAAAAACTGACATGTTGCAGCACAGAAAAACTAAAATTTCTAGTTTATTTAAAAAAAAACAAAAATTTAAATTATTATTATTATTATTTCGAATTTAAAAAAACAACAATTAATTAATTTTCCCATGTTTTAAAATTATTAGCAATTTATTTTTTATAGTTATAAAAAAATATTCACAGTTAAAATATATTCTAAACAAATAGCTGCTTAATATATATATATATATATATATATATATATATATATATATATATATATATATATATATAATAGCTAAGTGAAAAAAATCGATTTTACTCAAAAAAGCAACAAAAAAAAAAATAATGCTTTCGAATTTAAAAAAATAACAAATAATTTTCTCATTCCTTTGAAATTATTCGCAATTTGTTTTTTTAAGTTATAAAAAACACTCTCACTAAAAATATATTCTAACCGAACACATTTAAAAAATCTATAATAGTTTAAAAAAATCGATTTTCTCAAAAAAGCAAACATACTTTATCGAATTTAATTCAAAATATAATATTCATATTTTTTCATCTAACAATCAAATTAAGAATATGTATAATTCATGTTTTAATCTTCTATTAATAATAAAGTTTTCGGTCATAATCTTATAACAAAATATCCCCAAATTAATTTCAAAATTACCAGGTTTCTAAACCCCAGATTGTTTAAGTTCCAAGCCGCGATTTGAAGAAATCTCGTATGATCGTTTCAATTTCTTACTCTGGCAAGGGACCACTGGTCTTGCGGTAAAACACTTGGTTCGAGACGCTATCATCTCTGGTTCGAACCCCAAGGTCAGCCGAAAATATTCTTGACGTATATCAAATTATTAAATACTCCCGGTGTAGTCAACAGATGGCAGCACAAACAGAAAGGCAATTTTTTTAAAACCGAAGTCATTAAAAACGGAAAGTTACCGTTTCTTCAAACGGAGTTCTTCCTTCTGTTATCTTTCAAAACGGAAAATCTACTAACGGAACGGAAAATACCCGGCACTTTGCTGCCAGTAGTTTTACCGTGAATTAACGGATTTATTTTTAACAGTGCTCGTCAAAAGAGACAGAATGTTGATCTGAGTTTCAATTTCACAAGATTTTATGAAATAATATGCAATCCTTTGATATAAACAATGACTTTCAAAAGGAAATAAACTGCTTTAATTGAACTTCAAAGATTTACTTTTTAAGAACTTTAAAGATTACACTATAAAAGGATTCTGTAAAGATTGAGAACGATAAATCTTCAAAACAATTTTTAGATCAACAAAGATGTTAAACACCCGTTGCCAACCAGCACAAATAATTTTGATGAATGAGTTTCAAAAGTGAATAACTCACCACACAGCAGTATTTATTGCAACAATATTAATAATTAGCAAAGTGAAACATGTAATTTCTGAAGATTTCACAAAACATTAAAATTAAAATTCAATGCGTTAAAGTTTTCTTTTCTTTTCAAATATATTATTTTCATGAAAATGAATGAATCTCCAATATGAATGGCTCACCAAACCACTTTCTGTTTGTTTACACTATTTCTGAAAAAAAGTGTTTGCAGAAAAAACCTTTTACGGAAATGTTGATATATATGTTTTAGAGACAAGATTTGAGTTAGAAGAAATTATAATTTGTCGTCACCTATTAGCATATGCTTTTCATTAAGTGTAACATCGCGTTTAGGTATAGCTACGGTCGGTTAATAGCTCCGACTCGGTTCGCCCCGGAATGGTTAACTACACCAACACTTGGATTTTATATCAGAGTAGATTGGGATAGACATTTATTCAACAGGAATGCATCTCAAAGTCGGTTGAACGAAAAAATGGACTTGATTCACTTTGGTTCTTATCGCCATACATATTTGTTATATTTTTCCTTTAAAAAAAAAATGTTTATAATCACTAAATAATGTATTTTTAGAGCTCTCCTCTTTCCACCTTTATGTTTTAATAGTCTATTCTCGATTTCGTAAAATTCCTACTAATCTATCGAAAAGTTCCAGCCATGCACTGGATATAATAAAGCAATAAAAATGGACTCGCATAAATACAAATATCCATGTAACTCACGTTTCCCACATTTCAGCAATTGTATCCCTTAGCCTAACCACGTGCCCTTTATGTATATGAATGGATGTTTCAAACCTACTTTAGATAGCAACATTTGGACTTATTAGATTATAACGCAGGGCTGACATGTCTCTTTTCTATTGGTCATTACGGTCGCGGCCGAAATTACATGAAAGGGGGGAGTCAAGATACTCTCACCCCCCTCTTTTTCCTCCCCCAGTCTAATGTTGCCTGTGATTGCCCATTGTAAAATACAAGCTGTTACCTCCCCAGAAAGGGGAAAATATTGATTTATTCCATTAATGAAGTACATGTTTCTGGGGCCCTAACAATTTGGTCGCACGAGAAAAGCACATTGGCAAAACTAGTTGCGTGAATCAGAAAAGGGATGGTTAGATAGAAATTTTGAGATGCGTAAAAATCCAGATGAAATATAGCTTCTGTCATAATGACCAACGGAAGAGGAGGGGAAGGGTAATTAATTAAAGCTTACAAAGTATCTTATAATTCTTGATTTTACTGATAAAATTTTGAGATGCGCAAGTATACAGACGAAGTTTAGCATTATTCAAAATAACCCATGGAGATGGATTGGAATAAGTTTAAAAGATTATGAAGTATTTTTATCTTACACAATTCTTGGATTTACAATAGAAATTTTGAAATGCATTAAAATACAGATGAAATATAGCCTCCATCATAATGACCAATCAAAAAAGGGAAGAAGAGTAATTATTAAAGTCCAAAATATCTTCTTATTCTTGATTCTATTGACAAAAATTGTGAGATATTGAACATTTTGGGATATCGTAATAGCATAGTCAATGAAGAAAGAAGGGGATAAGTTTAAAAGATTATAAAGTATTTTTTATCTTACACAATTCTTGGATCTACTATAGAAATTTTGAAATGCGTAAAAATACAGATGGAATATAGCCTCCATCATAATGACCAATCAGAAAAGGGGAGTAATTATTAAAAAAGGGAAGTAATTATTAAAGTCCAAAATATCTTATTATTCTTGATTCTACTGACAAAAATGGTGAGATATATTGAAAATTTTAGGCTATCGTAATAGCATAATGAAGAAAGAAGGGGATAAGTTTCAAAGATTATAAAGTGTCTTTATTTTATAATTCTTAGTTCTAAGAATAGAAATTTTGGGATACGTAAACAGATAAAATATAGCCTCTGTTATAAAGGCTAATAGACGAGGACGAGTAAAATTATTAAAAAACTACAGCGAATCTTATAAATTTTCTGAAAGTTCTTTTATTGAAATAAAAAGTATGCTTAAAATACATGCTTATTTTTAAAAAATAATGTTTTTCGGAAAAGGCAAAAACCGTTTTCAAGCATGATAACTTAATTTTATTTTTATTTTTAATTATATTTTTAATAGGTTAGAAAATATTTTTTTTAATTTAATTTCTAAGAGCTTGTATATAAGTATCTTCTTTGTTTCAGTATGAGCCATGTCACATTCGATTATCTGAAGATTTGTTGACAGTAGCACTGCAAAAAAAAAGTGTTGATTTTACAGTGTAATACTAGCACCCCAGCTGCCAGTATTATACCGTAAAATTAACAGTAATAAACAGTAAAATAAGCATTAATACACTTGCGCTCATGCGCGGCAGCGTATTACTGCTTATTTTACTGTTTATTACTGTTAATTTTACGGTATAATACTGGCAGCTGGAATGCCAGTATTATACTGTAAAATCAACATTTTTTTTTTTTTTTTTTTTTTTTTTTCAGTGAGGGTTGTACATCCTGATAGGGGGAAAATGATAAAACTGTTCTTTTTTAACACTTCCAACATAGTTGAAAAGTGTTTATGAATTCGGTTTGTCTATCTGTCTGTTCGTCAGTAAGTCTGTCCGTGCTCCAACACTCGTAAATCTACTCGGATTGGCTTCAAATTTTTATATATTATTGAATTTTGCTATAGAATGCTCGGTATTGAAAATGAAATATGTAGCATAAATAGTTCATTTACAAGGACGCACAAAAGAATTCTATGGGAAAAAATCGTTTGAGACGTATTTTATTGATGTTACGTTGTTTCAAACATAATGAAATTAACATGCATTACTGAAGTGGACTATAGCATGCTTTTATCGGGGTATACAATTAGTAGCATTTATAATTTAATTACAGGGACGTATAAAATAATTCCTTTACACTATGATCTATGGGGGGAAATTGTTTGCGGTGCATTTTGAACATGTTTTGATACTTGAAATATAATGAAATTTAAATGCATCACTAAGGTTCAATACAAATTATTTTCTATAGATTATGGAGTGTGTAGAATTTATTGTTCATGTACAGAGATGCACAAGAGAATTAATTCGGTTAAAGGACTGACTATGATGGGCAATTGCTAGAAGTGTTCTTTCCGCTGTGATACACAATTTTAATGTGTTATGTGTTGTTTACAATATATGTAGATCATATACAGGGCTGCACGAAATATTTCGAATGTGGGCAGAAATTGTTGAAAATGGATTTTTACTGAGTTACGTATTGTTTAAATTTCTTATTTAGATATCTCATTTCATCGTACGGAAAAATTAAATTTCTTAATAACATTCTGAAAGTGTTTCATAATCTATACCGGATGCATGATTTGTCTTTCTCGTTCAGATATTTTAAAGGGATCCAAAACCCAAAAATCTGACGAGGAGGGAGGGGGGTGATCAAATTTTTACCCCTTCTTTTTTTCTTATAGCTTAAAGAGAGTTTCTATTATAAAATGGCACAAACCCTGCGAAAACTAATTAATTAGATCAAAAGATATATTTGCTGTCATTATATATACTAGGGAATCCAAGCCGGGCTTCCCGGGATAGAGAATAAATGTGAAAAACATTTATTTTTTTTTTACTGAAAACTCGAATAGATTTTTTGATTTAATAATTTTTCTTAGATTGTCCCCTAACAACGCCAAAGAGCATTTTTATATGAAATATGTCAATTATATATTCAAATAAAATGTTGAAATTTATTAAAAGCTGTAATTTCACATTGGCCTCGTGCCAGAAGTTAAATAATAGCCGAAGATAACGCTAAAAATTTCGTTGTCTACAGCAGTTTTTTTATTATTATTATTATTCTAATAATTTCAGCGGTTTTAAGTGGTTATTTCAATTACATGTCTGTAAAATTTGTGTTTTATTTATACTTTTTTATCCATTGTTTACTGAAGTTTTCATCTCGTCATTGAATATTAGCTGGAAACAAATGCTGAACTTTTTATATTGTTTAAAGTACAAACGGATTAATATTGTTATGAATTTTGTAAATATTTCATTCTTTTTAATTTATTTTATTTTATTATTGTGAAAATTGCAGCATTATTAATGTATTTCCTATTGAGCATCATGTAACTCAGTGCTAAAGGCCTCAGGTGGTTTGCAAGGAAAACAACCTTACAGCATCGGTTTCTATAATGAGTTCTATTGGAAAATCGCCAAGGAATGGGTTTATCGCCAAGTTGGCGATGGTTTTGGCGACTTATTTTTGTCGCCAAATTTGGCGATATATCGCCAAATGTCGCCAAGTTGGCGACGGATTTGGCGACTTTTTGTGCAACCACCCCCCCTTATACCTGTACATTGGGATCCTTTCTCGCTTTGGTTCTCTATCGAAGGTTAAAGAACTTTCTGGTAATTTCTGGCATCTGAAGGCTCTGGAATAATCTGGAAAGATCTCTGAAACCTATATAAGGACCTCCATCAGTTCAGTTAGTTAGTTGTCTGTCAACTGCGATTGAATTCATACGAGAGGCTTTGCATTGAGAACTGTGTTACTCGGATCGATTTTGTCGTTGATACGTCGTATTGAACGCATTGTTTCTGTGAGAAATTTTGCTGCGCTTTTATTGGATTTGAAGATTACTGAATATCTTGTAATCTTCAGAAGATATTTGTGATCGTATTGCACTGTTTATAGTGAATAAAGCCTTTTTATTGTTCTTTATTGGCATCAGTCCTTTCGAACCCCGAGCTCACAACATTTGGTGTCAGGAGTGGGGTTGAATGCCGATCACCAGAGCAATGGAGGGTGAACTGAAACAATTATTGGAGAAATTAGCTGCGAATCAGGCTGAGATGTCAACCAACCTTGGCGAGATGAAAGCTGAAATGAAGAAGGATATGTCAGCGATGGATGAGAAAATGACTGCCAACCTTGGCGAGTTGAAAGAAGAAATGAAGAAGGAAATGACTGAGATAGATGAGAAAATGACCGCAAACCAGGCTGAAATGAAAGAGATGTCAGAAGAAATGAAGAAGGATATGTCAACCAACCTTGGTGAGTTGAAAGAATCAATAGATAATAAAATAACATCTTTAAATGAAAGAATTGACAGCGTGGAAAACAAATTTGAAGGAAGATTTCTGGAAATAGAGGAAAAAGTTCAAAAGACAGCCAATACCGTAGAAGAAAGGATAGAGAGTATAGAAAAGGAGTTGGAAAATGTGAAGAAACAAAAGATAACTGCCGAAAACTATCCCGAAGATGTCAAGTATCAAGCTATGCTTCCCCGGGCCTCTATTAAACTCTCGACCTATGACGGAAAATCCTCATGGCCAGTTTTTAAGACACAATTTGGGATCGTAGCGGACGCCAATGGATGGGATTCCCAGACAAAGGCTTGCCAGTTAGCTGCTTCTCTAAGAGCTGATGCTGCCGACGTCCTACAGAGTTTGCCTGCAAATGAACCGCTGGATTTTGAAACGCTCGTCAGTGCCTTAGAATTACGCTTTGGCGAGAAATGCATGAAGGAATATAGCAGACTCCAGCTCAAATCTCGACAGCAGAAATCCACTGAATCCCTGCAAGAGCTTGCTACGGATGTCGAGAGACTTTCACATCTTGCTTATCCTGGCTGTCCGACTGAAATTCGAGAAAGTTTAGCTCTGCAACATTTTATTGATGGTGTGCGTGACCCTGAGATCCAGACAGCACTTCGGATTGCAGATCTCAATGATTTAAAAGGGGCTTTGGTTTACGCTCTGAAATTCGAGGCAGCCCAGCAAGCTACTAGGAAAGATCGACACTTTGTGCGAGCAGCCAACCTGCCTGAGACGTCGGATAGAGCTGTGGAGTGCTTACAGCAGCAGATGAATGACATAATGAGAAAGATGAACTCCTTAATGGCCAACAAACCTTACAGGAAGATCAAGTGCTGGAGATGCGGTGGAGAAGGCCATATCCAAATCGACTGCCCAAGACGACCCAGCACCGAAGGTAATAGCTCACCCGCTAACGGAGGAGCAAGAAAACTGATTATTGACCATCTTGCGGGGCGGAGGTTTCCAGATCTTAAGAAGCCTCATTTTCAAGTATGTGAAATTTCTGCAAGAAGTTGCGGCGAGAACGGAGTTTTTCTAGTCGGAAGCGTGAATGATTTGCCCTGTAATATGATCATCGATACAGGAGCCAATGTGACCATTATTCGGAAAGATCTAGCTCAGCGGCTGAAAGAAAAACTCTTCTGGACCCCACCGCGTGTTATTCTTCAAACTGTGAACGGAGATAAGATCGATATACATGGAAGAATTACACTGAAAATAAAGTTTGGGAACGCCGCTTACCACCATACAGTCTATGTGGCCGATATTTCAGACCCTTTCATACTCGGACTGGACTTTTTAAAAGAGCATGGATTTACACTGGATTTTAAGAATAATGAGTTACGCTCTGCTCAAGAAGATGTCACTATTTTCAAACTTGGAAATGAGTCCGGTTCCATTCAGCGGATCACAGCCAAGGCAGCTGTTATCATCCCTCCTCGAACCGAAATGATGATACCTGGAGTAACTGGAAACGAAAGAATTTTCCAGTATGGCTTGACTGGATATCCTGAGAAGAGCCCAAAGGGAGTTCTAATAGCATCAGCGCTGGTAGATCTGTCGAGAGATGTGATACCCGTGAGAATTGCAAACGTAAGTGAAAAGTCTAGAATTATCCAGAAGGGTGAAGTGCTTGCAACCTGTGCTCCAGTCACCTGTGTATGCAAAGACCCGGGCTTGATGTTGTCGGAGCCGCCTACAAGTTTAACACCTGAAATTGGACGAAATGAAAATTTATCTCCTGAACAGAGACATGCTGCAGAAAGACTGTTCCAGGAATTTAAGGATGTGTTTTCTCAAAACGAGACTGATATTTGTCGCACTTCACTGACACGGCATAGAATTGATACTGCCGGCCATCCACCGATTAAACAGCATCCCAGACGTTTGCCGTTCGCTAAACAAGAAGAAGTGTCTAAGCTCTTACAACAGATGCAGGATAGTGACATCATCGAACCGTCATCAAGTCCGTGGGCCTCTCCCATCGTGTTGGTCCGAAAGAAAGATGGCTCCACAAGATTTTGTGTGGATTATCGTAAACTTAACGACATCACGAAGAAGGACAGCTATCCTCTACCAAGAATAGATGACACGCTAGATACTCTTTCAGGACATAAATGGTTTTCCACACTGGATCTGAAGAGTGGATATTGGCAAGTAGAGATCCATCCTGATGACAAAGAGAAGACCGCATTTACTACTGGACAAGGACTTTGGCAATTCAAAGTTATGCCGTTCGGGCTCTGCAATGCTCCAGCAACGTTCGAGCGCCTCATGGAGACAGTGTTAAAAGGCCTGACTTTTGAAGCTTGTATCATCTACCTAGACGACGTCATCATTGGTGGCCGCACGTTTGAAGAACATCTAGAAAATATTCGAAAAGTGTTAACGAAGCTAAGAGCGGCGAATTTAAAGCTGAACCCTTTGAAATGCAAGTTCTTCCAACGGGAAGTAAATTATCTAGGACACATCATTTCAGCTGAAGGTGTTCGAACAGATCCTGAAAAAGTGTCCGCAGTAAAGAACTGGAAGCGTCCGGAAAATGTCAATCAGTTGCGAAGCTTTCTGGGACTATGCACTTATTACAGAAAGTTTGTCCAGGGGTTCTCCAACATCGCAAGACCATTGCATAGGCTCACTGAAAGCAAGCAGAAGTTTCTATGGACACAAGAATGCGAGAATTCCTTCCAGCGGCTGAAAGAAGCTCTCACATCCTCTCCAGTCCTTACCTATCCGCACCCCGAGAAACAGTTCATTGTGGACACGGATGCCAGTCATGAAAGTGTCGGCGCTGTACTTTCCCAAGAAATAGATGGCCAAGAACGAGTCGTAGCATACTGGAGCAAATGTTTATCGAAACCAGAGCGGAATTATTGCGTCACTCGTAAGGAGTTATTAGCTATAGTGAAAGCCATAGAACACTTCCATCACTATCTCTATGGCAGGAAATTTCTCCTTCGTACTGATCACGCATCCCTAACATGGCTGATGAATTTTAAGAACCCAGAGGGCCAAGTAGCCAGATGGATACAACGGCTCCAGGAATACGACTTTGACATCAGGCATCGCAAAGGCTCATCGCATGGAAACGCCGATGCCCTATCAAGAAGACCGTGTCCCGAGAGCTGTCGCTATTGTTCCAGAGCGGAGAGCAAGTATAATCCCGAATATGTCATACGCCAGACGAAGACTTCACTATTGACGCCACCAGATCCCTGGAGTGATGAGAAGATTCGAGAAGATCAAATGGCAGACTCTGAGATCAAACCAATCTTGGAGTTATTAGAATCTTCTAGCACGAAGCCCAGTTGGAAAGACATCTCTACTTACAGTCCTACGACGAAGCAATATTGGGCTCTTTGGAACTCCCTCCACGTCAGGAATGGTGTCCTGTTCCGAAAATTCGAATCGGAAGATGGGAAGACATCTCGGTGGCAGTTGGTACTTCCTCGATCCCGAATACCAGAGGTCCTCAAGGAATTACATGGCAGTCCCACTGGTGGCCATTTTGGAGTCATGAAAACATTACATAGAGTCCGAGAGCGCTTCTTCTGGGGAAAAGCGAGAGCTGACGTCGAACGATGGTGCAAATCTTGCGATGCATGTGCAGCTCGAAAAGGACCAAAGAAACGTAGCCGAGGAAGATTACATCTCTACAATGTAGGAGCACCTTTCGAACGCATCGCCCTTGACATCCTAGGTCCTCTGCCAAGAAGTGCTGATGGCAACAAATACCTCCTTGTTGTCATGGACTATTTCACAAAATGGCCTGAAGTTTATGCCATCCCTGATCAAGAAGCTTCTACGGTTGCGGATGCCTTGGTACACCAGTGGATATCAAGGTATGGAGTCCCCCTTCAAATGCATTCTGACCAGGGGAGAAATTTCATCTCTGCTGTGATTGAGGGTCTCTGTCAACTTCTCGGAATGGACAAAACTAGGACGACGCCTTTACATCCACAGTCGGATGGCATGGTTGAGAGGTTTAATCGTACCATCCTCAACAACCTCTCACTGCTAGTTTCAAGAAACCAACAAGACTGGGACCAAAAACTTCCCTTGTTTCTCCTCGCCTATCGCAGCGCCGTCCATGAAACGACCGGCTATTCCCCGTCTCAGATGCTTTTCGGTCGTGATCTTCGTCTACCTTGTGATCTGATTTTTGGTCGCCCTCCAGATGCGCCTTCATCGCCAGAGGGATACGTGCAGAATCTCCAGGCACGATTTGAAGACGTCTACAACTTGGCTCGAGAGCGGATCAACATACAGACGGAGAAGATGAAGACCAGGTACGACACGAAAGCCACGGGACATCAATTCAAAGAAGGTGACAAGGTTTGGTTTTATAATCCGACTCGACGCAAAGGACTTTCTCCCAAACTGCAATCGCACTGGGACGGTCCTTATACAGTCCTAAACAGACTGAACGATGTCGTAATTCGGATCCGAAAGTCACCAAATTCGAAGACTAGAGTCGTTCATTACGACAGGCTAGCTCCATACTATGGCCATAGTACATAGTTCACATAGTACTTAGTTCATTGATTGTAAATAGTGTAATGTAAATAATGTAAATTAGTATGACCATGGTCTTGTATATAAATTAATGTAATTATTTATTTTGCTTAGCATTATCATTATTATTGTTATTATTATTTAAATACTTGTATGTAATAATGTCTAAGCTTTAATTTTATTTTATTTTTAAATAAGTGTATATTTTGTATAATTCAGCATTATGAATGTGTTAGCATTTGTTGGTAACGGGTTTGCTTTCCGATCAAGGGTTGAACTGCCCGGGACGTGCAGTCCTTGAGAGGGGGGCAATGTTATGAATTTTGTAAATATTTCATTCTTTTTAATTTATTTTATTTTATTATTGTGAAAATTGCAGCATTATTAATGTATTTCCTATTGAGCATCATGTAACTCAGTGCTAAAGGCCTCAGGTGGTTTGCAAGGAAAACAACCTTACAGCATCGGTTTCTATAATGAGTTCTATTGGAAAATCGCCAAGGAATGGGTTTATCGCCAAGTTGGCGATGGTTTTGGCGACTTATTTTTGTCGCCAAATTTGGCGATATATCGCCAAATGTCGCCAAGTTGGCGACGGATTTGGCGACTTTTTGTGCAACCACCCCCCCTTATACCTGTACATTGGGATCCTTTCTCGCTTTGGTTCTCTATCGAAGGTTAAAGAACTTTCTGGTAATTTCTGGCATCTGAAGGCTCTGGAATAATCTGGAAAGATCTCTGAAACCTATATAAGGACCTCCATCAGTTCAGTTAGTTAGTTGTCTGTCAACTGCGATTGAATTCATACGAGAGGCTTTGCATTGAGAACTGTGTTACTCGGATCGATTTTGTCGTTGATACGTCGTATTGAACGCATTGTTTCTGTGAGAAATTTTGCTGCGCTTTTATTGGATTTGAAGATTACTGAATATCTTGTAATCTTCAGAAGATATTTGTGATCGTATTGCACTGTTTATAGTGAATAAAGCCTTTTTATTGTTCTTTATTGGCATCAGTCCTTTCGAACCCCGAGCTCACAACAATATTTTGTAAGCGAATTTTTGCAAGCGATAAAGACAGATTTTTAAAAAAAAATCATGCTTGAAATTTAATTTAAATGTTATAAAAAATTAGTAAATTGCGATATAGTTTTCAAACAAATTACATTTGAAAGTAAATTTTTTTTCCCTATATAACGGTGTAAAAATTGAAAATGTGCGATATTTAGAAATTATAAAAATGCAGTAGCAAAAATCGCAAAACGAAATTTAATTGTCAACTATTGCCATTCGCAAAATGACGTCAGCGTTACGCACGGACACGTTTGTCCTTTATAATATAGATAGATAGATATATTTGCTGTCATTAGTTGTCGTCCCTTCTTGAAAGATTTAAATACATTTTTCAAGACATGTCACATTTAAATTGATCTATCTAAATTTCTATGAAAAATGATAAATGAAATTGTATCCAGTTTTTCAGATAACTATGCTTAAAAATGCTGCTAAAAATTTTAAAAACGTTATTCTCGTAGTAAAAAATACTCATAAAGATGACTTTAAAAAATATTAAAATATTTTTTAATAAATATTTTTGTAAATCCCGAAGAAAAGTCTATATTTATTATTTTCAGTACTCAAGTGAAAAAAAAAATGTATGCAAAAAGAGTTTTTATTTCATAAAAAATAGATAATTTCATACATGGCTAAAATTTAAAATTTTTAATACTTAAAAATTAAATAAATTTTTTTAAGAAGTTACATGTAAAAAGGAATGTATAAATAAATATACATTTGAAGGAAAAAATGAGCAGGAAATATTTATAAATAAAACAAGAAAGAAAAATCATGCATTAAGCATAGATTATTAAACACTTTCCAACACTTCCAAAATACTGTAACGAAACTTCACCGTGTAATAAGGTGAAAGAAGATATATTAAGTAAACAATTTAGAAAACACATAATACTTTTGAAAAATAGATTTCAACGATTACCATCTATAGTCGGAAAACTACACAAATTCTTTTCTGCATCCTTGTACATAATCAGTAGAATTGTACGTATGCAGGACCTGATTACTATTACTTCCTTGGGCTCATTGTAGCTCATCGGACCATTCATTACCTTGGGCTCATTGGAGACGGAGGCCCCAAAATGAGTAAAATTATTAAGAAAAAATTTCTCCTAGAAATTTTTTTTATTTCAATCATCGATATCTAAGAAACAGATACCTCTATAAATGCCTTGCCTCTCCTTTTCTCTTCTCTAAAAACAGCTTAAATTAGGAATGCTGTAGACATAATATTTTTTATGGGAATTTTTTTAAAGAAATATTTAAGATGAAAAGATATTTCAAGTATTATAATATCAAACAGCAAAAGAAAATTTATATTAACCTGAGTTTCAAGAGCAAATTTATAAAATGCAGGAAAATTTCCGAATACTTACTCAAAAACATTTTTAGCTACTATTTTGGTTTGAGGACCCTAAAAAGCTGCTGGGCCTTGGGCCCTGGACATTTTTAATCGGGCTTTGCATATACCGTAAAAATCAATTCAGTTAAAAAACGCATAACTCTTTTGAAAAGTCTTTTCAGCAGTTTCCGCCAATAGGCTGGAATGTACTCGATTTTTTTTTTTTTTTTTTTTTTTTTTTTAACAATTTAAGCACATAAATCTAAACTTTAATTCCAGTAAAAAGCGCATAACGCAATTAAAAACACACTTCCAGTAGTTACCATTCATAGCTGGTAATGTATAGAGTTGTAGCCTTGTATATGAATTTTTTATAGTCTACAAACATATTTTAGTGCACTAAAAATATCTCATATGGAAAATGCTTTTTTTTAAATTTCTACATAATGTGAATGTTTCTGAAAGTGCCCTCAGAGTTATGGGGACCAATATTTGAGATAGCGTTGTCAGGATGGTGGTTATCGTAGAGTAATGGGTTGCTATAACTCAAAATGTACAAAATTATAAAATAAAAAAAATAATAAAGAAAAATAAAAAAAATAATAAAGAAAAGAAAGAAAAAAAGAAAAAGAAAGAAAAAAAAAACTGTTTTCTATTTAAAAAAAAAAAAATACTTGAAAGCTAATATCTGAAATATTGAAGTAAATAGGAAGGAAAATAGGACTCTGCATGTGTCAGAAAGATTCGCGGTTTGCAGCGGGGGAGGGGGGGGGGTATTAAAAAAAATTTGAACATTCCAAATTAATGCTTATCGAAAAATTAGTGTTTACAAATGTTTACTATTTATGTTTTATTATTTTATTTTGATTGCTTCCAATTATACCGGGTGCACTTTGCTCAAATTACAACAAATTTTGAAACGGTTTCTGTGATCCCCCCCCCCCCCCCCCAACGCCTGAATTAGAAATTTATATATTAAAAGCCGCTTCAACTAAAAATACCTCATCAGAATTCAACAAACCTACAATGTAAATGTCACGGCCTAAAATATTTCACAAAAGACAAGGAATATTACATAAAATATTTCTAAAACGAGATAAATTAGGTTGATAGCTACACAAACATGCCCCCCACAATTGAGAATATTTCTGAACCACTGCACCTTTCTTGTTGTGTACTGAGTGGCTATATTCAAATACTGCATGCATTTGGGAATAAATGCCTGGAGGGTGGGGGGGGGGGGGGTTACGGCTGCATAAGAGGCGCTTTTGGAGGATATGAGATAATGAAAATTGTGAAACCGAGCAGGGGAAGCGTATTCATTTGCAGATCCATCTATTCTCGTGCTTTTCATGTTTCGAACAAACACCACTGCTACCTGCTTGAATTAATTAAGAACAAACAACGCCGGCGGCTGCAAAATTTTCTAGTCATACATTCTGGAGTGGGATTAAAGAATTACAAAGTGTTAAAGTATGAGTCACCGAGAGTTGAAGAATATCGACTTCGACTCATTTAAAATGAATTAGAATTTATTTTTGGAAATGAATATCGACTGCCTGAAAATGTTTTGCTCCTCTCTGGATTTTGAAATTTAATTAGCTAAATTTTCTTTACCTGTGATGAGTATGAAAAAAAGGCTATTATTTATTCTTCGCAAGAGTTAGAAAACAATTAAAAACTAAAAGAAATGAATAAAATTATTTCGTCAAAGATTAAAAGTTGATCGCTTATTTTCATATTGGTAAGAAGCAAAACTTTTGTGAAACGTATACCGAAATATACTAAAATATTTTTCCCCTTTTTCTTACTGGGCTTCCACACGAATCTCACTGACACAGTCACAAAATCATTTTATTTTTCACTTGCTTGAATTTTCGTAGTATTTACAATCGCTTTCTGAAAAATCGGACAAATTCCTGTAAATCCAGTACGTTTGTACCATAGAAAGATACATGTACTCCGCACGAATCTCTACAACTCGATAAGTAATTTTTGTTTATCAAAAAAATGGAAAATTCATTTCGATTCGAAATCGTTTCCATAGTCAGGCCTCCCAATTTTATGCCTTTGCGTTTAAAAATGAGTGAGAAAATATGTCAGAAAGTTTCGCGTTGATGAGCAGGTCATTTGAGAACCACCTTAAAATGAGTTTAGTTTATCTTGTAGTAAGTCTAATAATATGCATAAGAGGTTAGTGAAAATGCTTTAGTAAAAATAAAAAAGATCAAAGGGTACTGAGAACTTTTTTTGCAAAATTCACGTCATTTTGAAAAATTCGCGAAATTGGAAAAAAAAAAAAAAAAAAAAAAAAAAAAAATTCGACAAACGTTCAACCCTAGGTATGACTTATATTTAAAAAATTGTCACAATTAATATTTTTACCTTCTTTCTCATTAACCCTTTAACAGTTTCTTTTTTCTGGCGCATAAATTAAAAATAAAGACAAAACATAACTTTTTCTAAAATATATGCCTTATATAATCAAAAAATGTCTACCAATTACTAAATCGAAGATTACACTTAAAAGTTAGTGGCATCCAAAAGCTTTTAGTAACGAACCCAAACAAACTCTTCTTGCCCTAGCGGCGTTCGGGCAAAACTGTTAAGTGGTTAAAACCAAGAAAATACTTATAGAAACATGCATAACAAAAGAATTTCAAGATTTTTAAAGTTTTCAAAAAGAGTTTAGTAATCAAAATAATTATTTTAAAACTTTTCCATCAGATGTATCAGATTTGTACATATTTGAAGTCCGTTATGTTGAGAATATCAGAGGTATGAGATTATAGTTGGACATATGGTCAATTCCCTTGTAGTGCAGGGTATTTTATAGTGCGTATGTCCAATTAATTATTTTGGTGATTGTGGTCTGTAATTACACCTCTTTGATTTATCAGAACCATCATTCACTTTTTTCGAGGTCGGCGAACTCTTCGACCTCAAATTTTCTCATCGTCATCCCCTTGCGAAAACGGATACGAATTATACGGGTGGAGTATTCTGTTCGGTTTCGTACATTCCGTCCTTACGCAACTCCCCCTAACAAAAACTTCAAAAGCAGCGCGAAAAATTAACAATACATATCGAAAAAACCAAACAAACAAACTGGAACTAAGATGGCGTCACTAGTGGTTTGAACTTGGTGTAATGGGCTGGTACGTATCACAAAACCAAGGGGGTCCCTACTTGGTTCAGGAAGTCAGTGCAGCGGAAGAAATTGAGGATTTTTTTTTTCTTCAGTCTGAGGACAATTTCATATAAAAATGGATTTTTTTTTCTTTTTTTTTTTTTTAACATCATTTATCGTTTTTTATTTTCTATTTTGGTGTTGGGGTCAGGTGTTGTCTTTATAATTTTTTTTTTTTTTTCGGTTATCATTATCTGAGTAAGATCAGCGTATTTCACAAGCCCGTTCAGAATTACGTAATGCACCAGTTTTTCATTTAATATAATACATCTGGGGGAGTAATATTGTCTGTCGTAACCCCTTTGCCCTGGGTAATGCTCATAAGATTCGTGAAGTTTATTAAAGGTAGCTGCAAGGGCTTTTTTTTTTTTTTAATCATATTTGACAGCTTATAAGGGTCGAAAAAAAAGGAGAGAGATGAATAGCATTGTTGAGTAAAGTGTTTTTATAAGTGTCTGAGATAGTTTTTTAAGATTTTAAGAGGGATATAAATTTTGCTTTGAGCCATTAAATCTCTTAATTAGTTCTCAATCGATTTAACTTCCAATCTATTTTCTTACAATTAATTGGCTTACCTTCCTTAATAAAGGCTCAAATTAACACGTTTATTTCCCCAACCTTTGGAGAAAAAATAGTTGCTTGCGTCACATGTAACTTTGATGTGACAGCTAACGTATTGAAGACTTTGTTTACTTCTAGATCAGCCATACTCAACCTGCGGCCCGCGGGCCGCATGTGGCCCGGCGACCTTTTATGTGCGGCCCGAGACACATAATCAGAAATCTCTATTTATAAATTTAAGTGAAATTTGCATAAAAGTTTTTTAAGACCTACACTGTTCTTTTAAATATTTTCATAGAAAGACAAAATCTGTCCTGTTATTTATAATTACTTATTTAAAATTATCTTAAAACATCTTAAATGCCGTTTCCTTAGTCAAAAGTTCTTTTTACGTGCAGTTCTATTTATAATATAGTAGTCTATACATTTCTTAATCGTCAGCACTAAACAAATATTATTCCAAATTAATTAAATTTTCACTGTATATTGCTACACTTTGCAAAAGTTTTTGCATTGAGAAAATGACTGATTTATTAAAAGAAATCACTTGATATTTTTCTTTGGAACATCTGCATTGTTACATTATTACGTTTTATACTTATCATATAACTAACAATGCTTATTAGAGATCAAATTTTTCCGCGAAAACATATTGGAAGCAAAAAAGTTTAAGTTTTATATCCCTATTTCCAAACAAAAATTTTCAGAATAGAAATCTACTACGTTGTATATTGTTTGGAAATATAGCTTTTTTTTTTTTTTTTTTTTTTTTTTTTTTTTTTTTTTTAAACAAAAACATTTCTTTCGCGACAAACGTTCAATCTTACTGATTATATTAATTTTATTATATAGGTTTATTATACTACTTTTGTTTTCTTACCTTTTTTACGTTATAATATAATTATGTTGCGGCCCGCTTGACGTTGCAAACATATGTTTGCAGCCCGCGAGAGAAAAAGGTTGAGTATGGCTGTTCTAGATCTATACGGTAGATTGGTTCACCGAGAATCTTCGTTTAACCATTTTGTCCCCCCTTTTCGTTCTATTAAATCTGTTCTTCCTTTTTATTTTTATTTTTCTTTTTTTCGCCGCTCAATTTTCGCTATTTTCGCTATTTTTCGCTTTTTTTTTTTTTTTTTTTTTTTTTTGACAAATCTGAAACTGATATTTCTCATACACTCATTATCACTTATAAACTCATTTTTAGAAATACATTTACAAAAATATGTATAACATTACTATTCCAGTGCCTTCAAATCAAAAGTGTTTTTAATTTTCCTGTAAATGTATTATATATTGACTTATAAACGATTGCTTACCCCATGATGGACTTTCTAATCCAGAAAATCGTTTAAACAACTTCAATTAAATTTCTGTATTTTAACCAGTTATAACAAACACAATTTAGGCAATAATGAAAAGTATAGAAAGTTTCATGTACATATGTAATGTCACATTTTTTCCCCTTTTATTACATGTATTTCGTAAGATGAAGGGATAGAATATATAAATAAATATAGAATAAATATAAAAGTACTTCAATATCCGCTTTCTTTTTATAGGATTGGTATTGTTCCATAGTGTTGTTGCCCCCTTAAGCAGTGTGACTCAAATAAATACGATTGTTATTTTGATAATAGTTAGTTATTTAGATTATTTTTACATCCTCAATTTGAAATTATTTTATAATTAATTTGTTGATAGTACTGTAAAATGATTTTGGATAATAATTTAAATTATTTATGGTAATAGATTACGCATAACAATAACAACAACAAGAACAATAATAATAATAATAATAATAATAATAATAATAATAAAGGTAGCAAAGCTACTTTAATAGCTTCTTCATCCTCCCTAAGAGCCTAGACTAGTCACGAGAAGATGCTGGCAAGCTATTGTTAAGCCAATTGCAGTGTTCTTTTCAAATTTCTCGTTTGCATTTCAATATTTCTAAACTTTTTTTTTTCGATGGGATAGATGAGGTTGATCTTTAACCGGTCCTTTTAACTTTTTTGGTTTAAGTTTTTTTCTTTTAATGGGGTTACTTTCTATTTCGAAAATGATACCAAAATAAATAAATAGAAAAGTAAAAAAGGGAACCTTCTTAGAGATCAATCTCAGCTATCCTATCAGCTATCCTATTAAAAAAAATTAAATAAATATTGAAATTTTGAAATTTGTATACCCATATATAAAGCAAGTTTTAAAAAAAATTTAAAGAATTTTAGGAGAAAATAGCTACATTTTATGACTTGACATAAATAATTTTTAGTATTGTTTTATATCTATCGATAAAATTACTTTTTAACTTTATTTCAGAAATCTTATATTTTATACTGAACATAACTACACTTGGCAAATATCTTTTTTTTTTTTTTTTTTTTTTTTTTTGGCGCGTATTGCGTTTATTCAACTTGGCTAATTGAAAAAAATATTTTTATTTAGGAAAGGGTTGAATGCATTGATAAGAAGCAGTCTTGCGGGTTCCAACTTATTTTACATGTAAATTCATTTTCATCGTTATGATACATATCAAGTAGGAGAAAATGTTACGGAGCAAAAAACAACAAACCAGTGGGTTGTAGCAACAAAAAAATATTAGGTTCAGAATGTGTTATAACTATTTACAAGAGTATTTTATTCAACAAGATAAGAGTTTAGGACTATGAAGCCATGTAAAATTAACCTGTAACATATTCCATCAATAAAGTAACATTAAATTCAGAAATTTTACATTTAAATTATATATTATATTAACTTATTATACTTATGCATTATTATATTTTCTAAACATATTTATCGAATGTTGCTTTTTCTTAAGCAATTTCTGTTTTCTGATTGGCTAAATGAAAGGAGACTTTAGGGAAAGCATGAATATCCATTTATTAGAAGCAATCTTTTGAATTCAAATTTGCAAAACTGCCAATTACTACTTTTTTTTTCTTGGGGGGGGGGGGGGGTGAGGGGGCACTAACATTTACGAAAAAAATAAATGTTCTCCTTATTTAATCGCAACAATTCTACAATTTAAAACAAGGAAAATTGCTATTCAAAAAAGTGGTGTCGAAAAGCATAGACGTTAACACCTATGGACTTGACTTACCTGTAAAACTGTTTTCACCCTTGTAATACATATGAAGCGGGAGAAAATGGGACGGAAGTAAATGCGGGAGTTGTAGAAGCAAAATACAATCAGGATCGTTCATAAGTGACAGTAATTGTCCCCCATAAGTGTATTCATGAATAGGATAAAAGTAGCGTAGGCCTATAGAAGATTTTTTTTTTCTGCCGCACATTACAAAATGTGAAATTGAAAAAAACTTCCGAAGTCGTAATTATAATAATACATACATCCTAATACGAAATACTAATCTGCTGCACTTAGTTGTGTTGACATTTGTTTCAGATGAGGAAAATCAATTTATGAAAGTTTTTTAGTAAGAAAAATGTTGCTATCTCAATTTAATTAAATAGCATTTGTTTTTAGTTGTGTACTTTATTTGTTAATATATATATATATATATATATATATATATATATATATATATATATATATTTTCACATATCTCTATATCTCTTTCTTTAAAATATAGTTTATTAGTTTAAAAAGTTTATATTAGAGCATTTTAGCATATTTTAAAGTTTATCTTTTACGAAAATAAGGTTTTAAAAATATATATATGTTGTTATTTAGATAACATTTCACATGTTTTTTTATTTTACAAATACATAACGGATATTATTACTATTCTATATTATGTATTGCGATAATTAATTACTGATGCTTTTAAGCATAACATATTGAAATATATATATATATATATATTCCTTATAAAATAGTCAAATTATTATATGAACTATTTTTATTGACAAGAATAATGATTTTGAGCTAAATTATAATTGGAAAATATGAAAAAATTGTTTTAAATAAAGAACAAAGTCTGCTTTAAACATTAAAAACAGATGAAGTAGATGTTATTAATTTAAAAGAATGCATATTTTCATGCAGTGAGAGTAATTTACTTAATATTTTTGCATCAAAAATAAATAATAAATAGGTTATTCTATAATCATAGATACATATACCTTATAAATTATAAATGGTTTTCTTTTTTTAATGTGCTGGTAAAGGTAGATCTCGTCAATCCGTCTACATCTGATACTGTGTCGGCAGAACAAAAGCACACTTTAAGGGGAGAAATATGATGTTAGCAGTGCTTTAAAGTAGTTTACTAAACTAAGCTACTTCTGTGTAGACTATTTTTTACTGATTTTCTACTTGAATATACCCGTCAAAATTTTTATTGCTTTACTAAGTCATTTTTATTGCCTTTTGCGATTTCAGCTGTTTCTTTTTCTTTTTAAACTCCCACAAATATCACTTTGAAAGTATATACTGTAAAGATATGAAACTTTTTGTTTTAATATAAAGAAGTTTGCTTTAAAAAAAATTAAATGAAATTTTTAATAAAAACAAATTAATGTTATTTTTTTAAAAAAATAAATACATATATTTTCATGTACTGGTGATAAGTTCCTTAAAGTTTTTGTTTTAAAACTATGTGATGAATGGGTTATTATGTAGCAGTGTTATCAAATTGGTGATTTTTGTTTAATTCAAATTATCTACCACTGTTTCAGATTAGTAATATTTGCTTCATTTAGTGACAGACATTCAGTGATTAAATAGAACAATGATTACTAGTCGAAAAAGTTGTAAGTATTTTGAATAAAAGAATGCCCCAATGTGGCAACTCTGCATCTTCGTGTAATTACTTTTTTTTTTTTTTTTTTTTTTTTTTAGATAAACAATTTCTTTAAAAAAAATTCTTCAATCTAATGATATTGTTATGTAGTTCAAATACAAATATAATAAAAAAAAAAATAGACTTCTCTTTTACAAGCGTAAAAATCAGACCTTATCATTCCACCTACATCTGCTTAATGTCTCTGCAGCACAAAGGCATAGCTTAAGTGGAGAAATTTTAAGTTAACAATGCAACATAGTTAACTAAAATAAGCCACTTTTATTTAAAATGTCTCACTGTTTTCTTCATATTTTGTTGAATAAGAATGTGTAGGCTATTCCAATTTTCTACTCGAACATACACGTCAAATTAAAAGTTTCGCTTATGCCAATTTTATTGACCTTTGTGATCTCAGCTATTCCCTTCTCTGTTTAAACTCTTGTTTCAAATAAAAATAACTTGGTTTTAAATAACAAAATAAAAAGTGCATTTTTCAATAAATAAAAAAAATATATTGTTATTAATTTCCAAATATATATATTTTTTTTTTCATGTACTACTAATGTTAACTAACTTAACATTGTTGAACTAAAAATAAGTTTAAATGGTTTATTACGTGGTTATCAAACAAACGTACATAAAAAAAGACCTTTTTTTAAGCGTAAAAGTAGAAAACCTTATCATTCCGCCTACATCTCTTACTGTGTCTGCAGAATAAAAACGCACCTTAAGTGGAGAAATTTGAAGTTAACAATGCAACACAGTTGGCTAAAATAAGCTACTTTTATCCAAAATGTCTCTTAACGGTTTCCTTCATATTTTGTAGGATGAGAATGAGTAGGCTATTCCAATTTTCCAATTTTCTACTCGAATATACACGTCACATTTATTGCTTCACGTATGTCATTTTTATTGCCCTTTGTGATCTCAGCTATTCCCTCCTCTTTTTAAACTCCCTTAAGCATCACTTTGAAAGCATATATTGTATTTAATGCAGACAGTTCAAGAACGGCATTCTTGGGTTTCTTTCCCCACTTATAAAAATATCATGCTGTTCAAATCACCCCCTGTTCGTGTAATAGCTACCTCTCCAATAGGATTCTAATAAAAAGTGATCGCTCGCGGCTTGTTATAAATTTTACTTTGACAAATCAATCAATTTTTACACGCTACCTACTTGTATTTTTTTTCTCTCTCTCTTGTTTTTTTTTTTTTCTGCTTTTCTGTAACAGCTATGGAAAAAACCATTCGTCCTTTTAAGTACCTTTATATAGATATATTATATAATACAAGATGCTCGGAGCAATGTACACTAAATCAGAACAATGTGGGTGGACAGCATCTGCCAATGACATTTTATTTTTACTAACACTGAGCAGAAAGATTTATTTCTTCAGAGTGATTTCAAAATAAGTTACGGATATTCATCATTTTTATCACAGTAATATAAAGAGTATTTTTTAACTAAACGTTATTTTGTGTCATGTATATAAACAAGTGAGGGAGGGGGAACAATGGTACCTATTGGTACATTCTCTAGAATTTTTTTTTGCCCCTCCTCTGCAAACTCCTGCGTGTGACCATCATCATACGTGAGGTAATGATTGCAATATATATCATATAAACCAGCGGTCGTCAACTTTTTTACTTTCACAAGCGCACATAATTTTTTTAACCATTACCACAGGCTTTAGCACACATAACTTGACTACTGTGTGTGTTAAAAGAATATTGAATAAATATGTACAATAAAATATACAGAATGTTCGTAAAATGTTTTAATAAAATAAAAGAGGTGCTAGTATTCATGAAGAGAAATAACTTTTGTATAAAAAGCCACACACAATCTACATATTGAGGGGGCCACAATCCACATATTGAGTTAAAATTAATAAGGTCTCGCACTCTAAAAAAAAAAACGGTTTTATGTTCATAATCTATACGAATAACGAATATATTTTCAAAAGATTTATTTTTCTTTCAATGAAATCTAATGACATCACGAGATGTGCTGCTTAAATTGAGTTGCTGTAAATATTCAGTACACAATAAATCTCTCTCTTTTTCATTTTTTTTCTTTTTTAAAACGAATACAGTCCAGAGCTTTTTCTTTCTTTATTCGTTCACCAAAACCAATATTTTCTATACTTCATCGTGTGTTTAAAATATAAATTTATATACAGTCTTGATTAAAAAAAATAATAATAATAAACGAAAGAACCCCTACAAATTATGCAGCAACTCATCGTGAAAAAATGGGACTGGTTCAAAATCGCTACTTTCTGACGCATTCACAAAGTCACTTTTAGTCTTAATTGCATAAAATGAACAGATGTTCTTAATTTAAATTATATGAAATCGAATAGCGTTCATCATTTTTAGATAAACGCAATGAATCTTTAAAAAACAAATTACTGTCAAATTTGGTATTTTAATCCAAATTTTCAGACGCCCTTGGAAAAATCATAGAATTCCTTATAATGTAAGATGTAATGCATTTATTTTAAAATATGAAAAACTTTATTTAATTACTACAAATCTTTTTAATAGTCACGTCTCTCAATTTCTTGTCAATTGAGCGGTGAAAATATTTTTTGAGAATCGCTTTAAAAAGTTGTTTGGTATTAAAGTAATTTTTCAGAAACTCTAAAAAAGCTTGGTGTACTTAATTATATAATATTTGAATGCCTTCATACTTATATGCAATAATATCAGCTTTAATAGAGCACAACTTTTATACTAAAATTATGTGTATTCACAATGCAAAGGTTTTAAAATTTCACAGTTCGCTTAGTTTCATTTATTGTATAAATGTTTTTTGTTATGTTTTTTTTTTTTTACATGTTAGCACGGGATTTTATATACTCCGTACTAAAGTTTACAAGTCTACAAGTTATATATATAAAGCAATGTTTGCTCATAGATATTGCAGCCATTTTGAGTTAATGTTTTCTGGCTGTTTGTCAAGTACTTATAATCTTATTCCATGTTCAGTAAAATTTGTCTTTTTTTGGTGAGTCTTGAACAATATTTTATTACCTAATTTCTATTTAAAATGAATAATTGTTTATTTATCTAATTTCTATTTAAATTGCATATTTATTTATTTATTTTGTTATTTGAACCTCATAGGTTATTAATTTTCTTGTTTCATATATACATATATATATATATATATATATATATATATTAGGGTTTAATATTGTCGATTTTAGGCATAAAGCTGACAATATTTTATGAAATAACATATATTTACTATGAATATTCTTATAAAGCCTTTCTGAAGATTCTATGAGATATTCATATTTTTCCAATTTTTGCTTTATCATCCTATTAAGTAGTATAATTCTTTCAGTGTCCATTCCATTGCTTTTTATAATGTCTTATCCTTTGTTTTTTACATGTGTTTTCATTTTTAAATATATATATATATATATATAGACGAAAGTTCGCGTAAAATTTTATGATTTGTAATTTTTTTTTTTTTTTTTTTTTTTTTTTTACTTTTCGAATATATTTAGACCAAAATAGTTTCTAAAGTGAATTATTTTTATCATCCTTGAAATATTCTTGTAGTCAAAAGTATATATCTGCAACCAACAGAAAAAAAAAGCTAATGGTCTAACGACAGCGGAGGATTTGGGAAAGGGAGCACATTGTACATAAATTAATAATAAAACATTCTTTAAATGACTTAGGATATTTTCAGTTACATAACAGAGATGCATAATAAATCACCGAATGCTTTTTACTCAAATTAAAACTTACTTTCTGTATTTTAAATGCGACTTCGATTTAATTGACTTTGACTTCACTTTTAGCAACTGTTTAAAAAAAAGTTTTCTCTAAGCCTTCACGTTGAATCAAATTAATAAAGAGAATGTTTTTATAAAAATGTTTCTTTTTTACTATGGCATTGTTAATCAAATTACCATTTTTAATTAAGATATCTTACCGAGGCCGGAAAAGGAGATTGTCTTTTCTTAATTATACTAATTTATAACTAATTTCTGTCAAAGGGAAAGTCAAATCCAATTATTTCATATCGTATTTTGTTTTTGAAAATTAATCTGTAAAAAAGCTTTCTGTCATTAATTTCAGATAAATTATGATTAAACTGATTCGCGTACCTTTTAAAGGAAGAAATAATTACTATAAAATGCACTAATATATGTGATGTATGCATATAACGTAAATGCAATTAAATATCTTTTAATTTATTAAAAGCAATTTTAAAATGAATACGAGAAAAGCTCATGCGTATACACATATGTGCAAATGCGTGCACAGGGCTGTAGTAGAGGGTTTATGGTGGTATACTCGCCGCCCGCATAGCATGCACAGTCACAGTGACGTCATTGTGAGTCACGTACGTCACGTCACATCTGTGACCAAAATGACACCACTTTGTAACGTCACACTGTGACCAAAATGTGAACGTCAAGAAAATTACTTTTTGACAGCTTTAAAAATTTTTGTGACGTTGCAATGACCTCACTGCAAGTCACATAAGTCACGTAAAACCTATGACCAAAATGCCAACACTCTGTGACTTCACGGTGTGATCAGAGAGAGAATTTGGAAAAAAAACTCATAAAATATAGAATTGAATTATGTCATCTACCTAAATCATTAATAAAAACATTGTCACACATTATTTAAATATATTGTATTTCCAAAATAAAATAATAAATAAATATCTGTCTACATATATGAGGCAGATAATTTTTTACAATTTTCATTACCATTTTCATGAAATTTAACAAAATATACTATATAATACACAGGTAAAAATCCTTAAATAGAAATTTAGTAACGTAGGGAAGTTTTGGCGGAAAGTAATTCAGAAATAGATCTCCCATTCTAATAAAACTGTTAGCAATTTAGAGATTTGTTAGCATTTTAAATACAAACATTTAATTTTTTTTCCTACCACCGCATGGAACTCATTTGCTAATTTTGTGATACTAAAAATATTTTTAAAATCTCCAATCTCTTATTATTTTGAGGGGCCACTCAACCCACTCATCAGCTTTCTGTTTAAAAAGTGAGGACACCATTTTTGCGAGTTCGACATCGGGGGTGCTCGGGGCGACCGTCGAACGCGCTCAAGATTTTTCTTGTACTGAATAATTAAGGTGGTTCTCAACTGACCTGCTCAACAACGCGAAACTTTCTGACATAATTTCTGACTCATTTTTAGACGCAAAGGCATAAAATGGGCAGGACTGACTATGGAAGCAATTTGGAATCGAAATGAGTTTTCCTTTTTTTTGATAAATAAATTACTTATCGAGTTATAAGCAATTCGCGTCACGTGACGACTGGTTTTTCTCTTTTCTTTCACTGTTACGTCGGGTATTTGGTTCAAAACGCTGACTTTGACATTCTTTTCTGAAAGATCTTCTGCTTTTACTAAACAATGGAAAACGTCTTTCAATTACATAGTTTCTAAATAAAAACACCAGCCAATTTCATGTGTTTCCGAACAAAAACGAATTAAAAATATGTCATAAAGTATATGTCATTCTTATAGCAATTTATTCCAAAACTGGTCAGTGCTTAATAAGATATCACCTCTGTTAAATATATTGCTCTTTTCAATAGAGTGTAAAAAATGAAAAAAATCGTATTTAGGAAATCTGATTGCAGAATAGTATTTATATTTATGTCGTAATTATTTTATAAAGACTATTAAATCCATTTTTATTAAACATTTATGTTTACTTTGGACGCCTAAAGCAAATGCAACTGATTAAAAAATATATAAAAATTTAAATTTTCACAGCTTATTTCCAAGAATACTAAACTCTCTCATATAAAAACAGAATATTATAGTTTTATTAGAAGTTATTTGTCAGCCATATAAACTATAAAGCATTTGAAATGTCTTTATTTAAATGTTTTCTTTCTATTCTTTTTCTGGAAACACCTGCTAGATGTTACTTTGTGGTAAACATTACTGCGCAGATCATGATCGCAGTTATTGAGGGCAGACGATTATTTTCATTTGCAAATTCGGCGGTTTAGAGTGTGTGGTGTTCTTTTAAGTTTGTGGAAGTATATTGTGGAATTTATACCGTGTAAGTAAATTAACGTTTTAAAGTGAATCATGCATTTTAACCTATCCTTGTGTCTAGCTGGGTGCGTTATTAAGGTCTGCGTGATATTTGATATCTCAGATCTATGAACACACCTATGCTGGACCACTTTGAAAATTAAAGCAGTGGATTTGAGTTTCATTTTTCAATGAAAAGGAAGCAGTCAACGACCATTAAAACTTAATCCCTAGAACTGGTGGTTTTACTTATAGATTAGCAGTTAACTTTTAATGTCTTCGCAGTTTTGTTAATAGTGCATATTTAGTAATGGTACATTAATAGTGCATTATTTAAAAGTTAAGATGTTTAAATCTTTTTTTTTAAATCACTTGTATAAAATTTTATCTTTAATGTTTTAAATCGTTTTAAATAGAGAGTTTGTAAAAAGCTTAAAGTATTTACTAACAATATATATTTTTAATGTAAAGTGTTATTTATAACGAGGTATTTATTTATATTTTGCGTTTCTCAGTTCAATTTTCATAGTTATTCATTATAATTAAAAACATTGCAATTTTTAAAACTATTAATATTTGATTTACAATTTGAAAATTTCTTAGCTAGTGGAGGTTTCGAGAAATAATTTTCTGGTATATTTGAAATAATTGCGACAATTTAACTCATTACAAATTTAGTTGTCAAGATATGTCAATATTAGGTGCACAAAAATAATGAATATTGATGAAACAATAAAACAGCTATTCAGTTGAGGTAATTTTTCCAGTTGTGTTATCGAATTTTTTTATAGTAAAAATTGATATTTAAGCTCTGCATTTAGTATTCTGTCAAAAACTATAAATGAAATAATTTGTAAAGAAAAAAAAATATTTTTTTTTCTTTGCGTTTATGATCCTAAGTTTTAAATTTCATTTGCTTCGAAAAATGTTTTATTGCTTGATACAATGTTTATTATTTAATAATATCGCACAATAGGTAGATCTATTATTTAAATGGATTCCTAATATAAATTTTTCACAATGCTTATTTAAAAATCTATACTTTTATTTTCATTAAATTTGTAATCAAATCCAAAATAACTAATTTCTGAATTCATTTTTATTCGGAAACACATGAAATTGGCAGGTGTTCTTATTCAGAATATATGCAATAGAATGGCATTTTCCATTTTTGACAGAAAATGTTTCAGAAAACACTATCAAAGTCGGTGTTTTGAACCGAATTTCCGACGCGCAGCGTCAGAAACGGAAAAAACGTGACTAAAATTGCTCTTAAGCATTTCATTTATCTAAAAATGGAAAACGCTATTCATTCCAAATCGCTTTAATAATCAGGCATACAAGTGCCATGCGTTTAAAACATTTTTCATAAATATGTCAGAAAGTTTCGTGACACTGAGCGAAGGGAAATATAGCAGAGTATACACATTTAAAAACTTCAACACTTAACAGCAAAATAGCATAGTTTTAATTATTGTCAATATTTTTGGTTGTTACATAAAACAAATGGAAGTAGAAGTTAATTTTAAAACTTGTTATTTGCACAATAGAATTTCATATTATTAAAATATTTAATTTTATTATAATTTCTAATCTATTCATCTATTATTTTTATATTAGTATGCGTTTTTTACATTTATAATTTTCTTGTTTAACGGCTACATTAGCCGGTTTCCCAATCAGATGCAAAGTTTTAATTTGAATACGAGTTGCATAAAAAAAAAAAAAAAAATGATTGCCGATCCAATCCTTATCGTCGATCTTATCCGTATTTGATGAAATCTTGTTATCCGAATCTATGCGAAATCATTTATCAGGTTCGGTCGGGTTGTGGACCTACAGAATTTTTGTTGTTATTGTTGTTGGGTTAGGGTAAGAATACGGGTTGAATGTAAATATAGTTTCAGTCAACCATCATTCATGTTCAAGTAGACATTCAATCATGTTCAAGAAGTATATAACCGGATTCGTGCATGACTCTAGATCCGAGCCGACATCAGAAATTGTATCGTAACACAATTTCTGGTAAAATCTGGTTACTTGGTCGTATGCAAGATTCTATTCCGAACAAGACTTACAGTAAAAACATTATACCCGACTCGGGTCAGATCGGGTTCACGAAAATCAGGTCACACGACAATTAATCCAAATCTATTCTGTAGCCAAACAAATCCAAAAAGATCGATCCGAAGTTTCGGGATTGGATTCGGGTAAAATCTGGTCACCCGACCCGGTGCAGTGTCGTCACAAACGTCACAAACTTGAACCATAAAAAATTTTGATCCGAACAATCCGTATAGGATTCGGGTAAAATCTGGTCACCCTATCCGATGCAGATTCGTCACATTTTTCACATTGAAGTCGCACGGTGACTTCACAAAGTAGTCACATTGTGAGGTCACAGAAAGCGTTGAAAACGGCCAGAACGACCTCGCATTTAGGTCACAATGACTTCACATCGACGTCACTTGACGTCACGACGACGGTCACAAAGTCACAGTGTGACTTCACAGTGACGTCGCCGTGATGTCACCGTGCCTTACGGGCGGTATACCTTCTGTATTTTGTAAAAGAAACTCCATATAGGGTAAAACCTCCAGTTATTGACAACTAACCAGTAACTGACACTTGAGCAAAAATCTATCTCAAATAAGCATTTTGTTGTAAATTTCTGCAAAGTAATGTCTTCTAGTGGTAAATAAGACACTTATTTTTATTTTGGAGTCAATTTATTCACCACTAGAGGACCAATAATATATTCAATGAGGAAGAAACTTTTGAGAATACAAAAAGTGCCATTTTGATGCAACCATCTTATTTCTAAAATTAAGGAAGTGTTTTTCTAATCTATTTGTAATGCAACCATCCTAAACTTTTTCTTAAAGTTACACCAGTAGAAATTAGTTTAAAGATGCATATGATATATTAAGGCCATGATTTAGGGTTTATAGTTATTTAATTCAGCTTAATTGGGGGTGCCAGTTATTGGTTCCTAGAATTTCATTTCACCAGTCTCTGACAGGGGTGTTAGTTATTAGTTATATTAAATAAAGCTGAAATCTATTATTTGAATAGTTTAAAAATGCATAATAATAAATTAAATTTATCTTGTAGTAAACATCATTAAAATTTATGTTGTTTTACCAGTGTCTGACACCAATGTCAGTTACTGGTTCATGAATGTCAGTTATTGGATATCTGCATTACTAATGATGCAGTACTAAATTTTACTGCTATATACTCTTACTATAAACTCTGCATTACTAATAATGAAGTACAGCTTACTAAAACCCATATTTTATAATAAATATTAATGTAAATTTTTTATAATAAGAAATAAAGTTTTTTTTAAAAGCATTTTAATCTTTTAAAATAAAGTGTCAATCATTGGTTCACCTTGTGTCATTTATTAGTGTTTAAAAATAGGGAAGGTGTCAGTTACTGAAGTTTTTGACCATATTTATGAATAAAATTAATTTTTAATAATAAAATGTATAATTTTTCAAAATTTTGCCAACAATGTTTTTTTAATATATCTTTGCTATCCTTTCAAAAACAAAGGCAAGTATACAATAGATTTAAATTTTTCTAATAGTGATTTGAGCAAGAAAGAATCCTTAAAGTCTCAGTTAATTGGGAGTTTCAGCCTACTCTCTGTTTCTCAAGAAAAGCAATTTTATAACGTATACCTTCTGCCTATAGTCTATGCCTTCTGTTTTTTTGTTGTTGTTGTTGTTTGTTTGTTTGTTTTCCTACGACAGCAGCACTTGCGCCATATGTGCATATTCGGTACATTAATTTTTAAATGATTACTAAAATTCCTTTTTATTTCTGTCTGGAAAGAAGATAAATTCCTTTATATATGTTAAAATTAATATATATTTTTCTTTTTTAGCTCACATGCTATCAAAGCCTGAGAGCTAATGTGCCCGCCTGTTCTGTATGTATGTATGTATGTATGTATGTACGTACGTAACGCGGTAACTCTTGATAGAAATATCCGTTTTGCTTCAAATTTTGTATATAGGTTCATTGTGATAAGGTGCTTCCCCGATTAGTTTTGGGGGTTCATTGGTTAAGTATAAAAGGAAGGAACGGGGGAGGGCTAATCTCCCCCTTAATTTAATGTCGATTTCTTTATTTTTCGAGGGGCATTATTCTTTGAAATAAGAATATAATATACAATTAATGTGAATATAGCCTGTGAGCTCAATGCCATCAGTTTAACTGGGCACTTTTCTTTTTATTACTTTCTTCTATCTATACAAGAAAAAAGTATTGGATTCGTAAAAATTTTCGACTTCTGGTTTCGACGGATTTATACGTTTTAGAAGGTTTGCTGAACACGATTTACCTGTTTTTAGAAAATGTCAATCTGTGAATCTGTGTCTGTCTGTATGTGACACAAATATTGTGGGCGCTCTAACTCACGAATTAGTGCGTAGAATAAGATGAAATTTCAAATGAAATTCTACCCTTACGTGAACTGGTGCAAATTAGTTTTGAGGCAAAATCCCCCCAGAGGAGGTTCCGCAAATCGATGATTTGTTCATTTTATGTGATGCTTATATCTCCATTTTATGTGCGCAGAATTAACGAAACATCAAATTTAGAATTCTCATGACAGTGGTGTAATCGAAGGCGTACGCAGGGAGGCGGTGTCCCCTCACTTTTTTATTTTATCTGAACCGTCCCCCACTTTTTATTTTCAAGAGGACGGTAGGGACACGGGAGGACGCAGACTTTCCAAACTTATTAATTTTTTTAAGGGATATGCGCGCTAATCAATTAACAATTTTAAGAAATAAAGCACTGGTTTTTAATACTTTTCAACAAAGTTGAAATGCGTTTATCACTTCGGATCTTCCGCCATGTCTGTCTATTTTTCTGTTCTCCCTCTAACTTCTGTAACTTTGTTTTAATTGTGATAAAATTTATGTATGTGTTTGAGTTTCTTTGCGTTATTATCACTACTGAAAATGATATAACTTAATTGTGTAGCTTCAATCTAGATCTAGAGATCTGCATGGACTGACATTTTCAGACACGAAATAAAGTTCTAAACTTTTCAATTAGGGACAAACTATTTAAAACATTACAAGTAAAAAACTTTAACTAAATTAAACTGTTTAATTTTTCAATTACTTTTCTTTGCAGTTCATAATGAAAGGTATAACATTCACTATCAAGATCAAGTTTTCTATCGGTGACACAGACCCTATGTCCGGAACTATGAGCGTCCCCCCAATTTTGTTCCCAGGACTACACCACTGCCTCATGATAGGAATAGATCGTCATTCAATTTTGGTTGGGTTATCTCAGAGGGGGTACCGAAATTCCATGATTTGTTCGAAATATACAAAGCTTATTTCAACACTTTAAATGCATTGAAGTCAACGAAAATTCACGCTTAGCATGATGAATATGGGAATACATTGTCATTCAATTTTGGTTGCAGCCATCTTAAAAGGGGTGTCGGAATCGAATCATTTGTTGAAACTTTTGTGATGACCACAACATACTAGTTTTTTTTTTTTTTTAAATGGACTTTCATTTGTACAAAGCTGTTCTTAGAATTATATATACAGTGTATACCTGAACTGAATAACAGAATTTTCTACATTGGTAGTTAGCGATAAAGCAAATAATTTTTATTTAAAGAAGTTAAGATCACAATTAATATATTCAGTCAAAAGTACAGGGTATCTCACTTCAAGCCGAACTGGAATTTTCATTCATAACTTTAACAATAATAAATCAACTGACTTACATCGCTTTCTGTGAAATATGATGACACTACATGCACGCTATATAAAACTATAATGGAAGTGATAATTAGGTCAGTATGAGTGCTCATTGCCTAAAGATGTGAAATAGAACATTGTTCAAGAAATTCTACTAATTTTTGTGTCAAATACAAAGCTTTCTTTTAAGTGGGTTTGATACGAAAATAATAGCTAGTCGATCACATAGATTAAAAGTAAAGAAGGAAAATTCCCCACTTTCTTATATTATTTTTCCAGGGAAAATAAAGGAAAATATACCTTTATAGGTTTACTAATATGCAACAAAAATGTTAAGATGCGAGAGAAAATTATTCTATCTTTGTATCGTTTTCTTCCAAATTAAATCGAAATCAATTTAAATAACCATTTTACTTCCACAAAATCTAAAACAAATATTCATTTTAAACTATCCAATGTTATTATTAAAATAAATTAGCAAAAGAGATAGATATTTCATTTCTTTTTAACTGAAAATCTCTTTGTAATTTTCTGGCATCCGCATTTTCCATAATCGGGATGCTTGTCCCTTTTACATGACCTTTACGTCCCGTGGAACTGTAAGAAACTAGTATGTTGTAGCTATCACAAAGCTTTCTTCTATATAAATCAAATCAATTAAATGATTTAAACAGTGCAAGGAAATAAGATTTTTACACAATCTATTCCCATTTTCAGGATGCTAAGCGCGAAGTTTCGTTGAATTCTGTACATTTAAACTGGTCATATAAGCATCGCATATTTTGAAAATATCCTCGAATTTCGGCACCCTCTCTTAGATGACCGCAACCAAAATTGAATGACAATATATTTCTTATGCGGATTCTAAATTTGATATTTCGTTGAATTCTGCGCACATAAACTGGAGATATAAGCATCACAAAAATTGAACAAATCACCGATTTGTGGCAACCCCTCTTGAGGGATTTTGCCCAAAAGCTAATCAGCACCAGTTCACATAAGGATAGAATTTCATATGAAATTTCATCTTATTCTATGCGGTATTTCGTAAGTTGCAGTATTTCAAACAGCCCACAGAATTTGTATCACTTACAGACAGACAGGTGCATTGATTCACGGACAGACTTCTTCTAAAAACAGTCAAATCGTGTTCGGGAACTTCTAAAACGTATAAATCCGTCGAAATTTTTAACGAATCCAATACTGTCTTGTATAGATAGAAGAAAGTAAAAATATATCCTTTGAATTAAAATGTGTTAAAATCATTATGATGTAATTTTTTTTTTTTTTTAAAGTGCGATATATGTTAAACGAAATCACACAACTTATTTAAATTTTTAATTAATTGCTCATGTATTAGTATAGGTTAAAAAAAAATTCCGAATCAACTACAATTTAAAACATATACATTTAAGTTCAAGAATATGTCATAATCGTACTATCCTATAATTTCCCGCAACAACGATTTTTCAGCAAACGAAAATAATATCAGCTCTGTTGCTAAAAATAAAACAAAATATTTTTAGTGGAAACTAAAAAAGAATACATTTATAGGATTTGTAATATGCTACATGGGATTAACAAACAGAAAGAAAATTTAATTTTATCTTTGAATTTTTTTTTCTTTTAAATTAAATCGACATACAATTTAAATAACCATTTCACTACTACAAAATCCGAAACAAATGTTATTGACAGTTAAGAAGTGGCCTTTGTTGCATTAGCATCTCTTTATTCTGTTATATCCGAGATAAACACGTAGTCTGAAAATAAAGAAACCTTCGTGTACAATAAATCCATGCAAAAAAATAATTAAAAGTGCAAAATAAATTCTTTAAGCTGCACTTGTTATCACTAATTAAAGTTTTAAAATTCTTACAGAACCTAAGGGAGATTAAAAAATTAAAAGAACGAGAACGAGAAAATTTTTTCAAAAGAAAAGAGAAAGAATTAAAAAAAAAAAAAAAAAAAAGTTAAGTTAAAGAAGACTTAATTTATAATCTCTATTTACTTTGACGTACGCAGATTGTTTGAAAGAGCTGTAGGTATTAGTAATGAATAAGGGAAGTACTTTTAATTTTTAACGTTCTTTTTTCTGTTCTTTTTTAATTTAGTGGAAAAGTAGAACGTGATTTTTAACTTAATGAAAGCATTTGAAGAGATATGAAGGGTACTTGATGTATTTCGAAGTAGTAAGGCGAATTTAAACGAAACTGTAGAAAAAAAATTAATTAGAATCAAGTGCAGTCGTATTTTATCTTACAGCAATGTTTCACATTGAAATTTAATTTAGTGATCACAGATTTTTTTTTCTCTAATAATATTTAATAAAGGACGTTCGAAATAACTATCAAATATGATCAACAGAAATAATTTCTTAAAACTAACTCGTTTATTCATTTAAATGTTTTATTATTATACATAATAATAGCTACAAGCAATAACCGGAGTTGAATGTGATTTTAATAAAATTCATATTTTAAAAATATTTAGTTATATTTACACATTATTAGTGAATTTGTTTTTGTCGGAATCCTCCCATTGTTCATTTGAAATAAATTCCAATTATAATCAAACGCAACAGCATTTTCATCATGAAATATTTCATGAAATACTTCATGATACTTCAAAAATAATTAAAATAATTCTGCTGTAGTACTGTTTGGTAAAGCATGATCTAACACTACTTAGAATACACAAAAGCAAGTTCAAAAGTATTTTCTTAACTCATTTGTTGATTAGGAAATATAATGACATTTTTATAACTAAAGTTAAACTTTGAAGAAAGTTGTGGGAATCACTTTATATTAAATTCATTATGATAATCAAATTGTAATAATTGTACAAGTGTATTATTTGAGAGCGAAGAAATTTTTAAATTTGAATTCATTTTAAAGTGCATTGTCTTTTTAACCGACTTCCAAAACGAAGGAAATTATACAATTCGTTTGTATATTTCTTCCTTTCTTTTTTTTACTTTGTATGTGCACACATAACTCTTCAATGGTTGGGCCGATTTCCAAACTTTTTTTCGTAGTTGAGGTCTTAGTCTGCAGATGTCATCAGCATCTAACAATAATATATTTGTTTGTCTGTCTGTTTTCTTGTATTTTTTTTTACTTACCCATTATACGTAGTATAGGGTAAGTCTTGTAATCGTTTTAAAAATCTAAAAAAAAAAAATTTGACGGATTTACACGTTTCAGACGCTAGAGATTCCGAAAAACATATTTTTAGAAAAAAAATGCCGTCCGTCTGTCTGTGTGACCGTAAACGCTCTATCTGACGAACAAATTGAGATAGAGACTTGAAATTTGGTATGTACTTAGTATGTAATAATGGGAAGAAGCTTATTCAATTTCAGTAACCTCGATTATCCGAACTATTTTTTTTGGACTCTCGAAATATTTGTTCTGATAAAAGGTATATAAAAATTTTCGAAATTGTTTATTTTAAGGAGTGAATATAAAAGATAATAAAAAAAACATAAATTTTGCATAAAGAATGAAGTTGATCGGATAATTAGTTGCCGAGATATTTGTAATAATATTTTCCACACTCTTCGATTTTTCATGCCCCTGCATTTCATTCAAATTTCAATTCAAAAATATTTTTTAATTGGAAATGAGACGCTTAATCCGACGCAATAAACCATTAGTTAATATGATTATCATTTTTGGAGTTATGAGGATGTTTCTTTAACGCAATTCAGTAATAGAGCATTTAAAGTTTATGACGTCATCAAGCCATGATTTTATTCGAATTGCAATGCATTTTATAAATAGTTTACACATGTTTTATTTTCCTATTTTATGTTATGCATATTTTATGGGTAAGTATTACGGTGGCCCCCAACGACTAGTTTACTTTATTTGCTGTAACTTTCGCAAAAATTGATCAATCATCACAAAATTTTAATATTACGTTAAGATACACACTTTACGTTTTTAAAATAGTCGTGTTATCGTGTATAGTTTTTTTTTTTTACAGGAACATGTCAAAATTTTAATATATCGTCGTCTACTGCGCATCTGAGGTTTTTAACAAAGTGAATTAAAATGAATATGTATTAGACTTCTGTATCGAGTTGCTAACCTTATTTTATCTGATCGCGACCCAATCCGAGGGTGGGTCGTCGCTATTTTTTTCGTTGCCGGTCCGTTCAAGTCGCGTTGACTCTAATTGTTTATGATTCGGGTTGGATTTTGTATCTAGCGGGTCAGGTTTGGAAACTCGTTTTACAAAATATATTCCACAATTTAGTTTCATATAGAAATTCTATATATTTGAATCTAAATGTGTATATATATATATATGTTGTTTTTTTTCGACTTAAAGGATATTGTTGATGTTAGAGATATAATTAAATAGCATTTTTTCACAATTGCATTAAAATATGCATTAATTTTCTTTCATTTCTTGTAGATTTTTGGGTTGAAATGCGTCAGGTTCTGGTTGCTGTTTTTGTGTTGGCGAAATTTTTTTTAACGTGTCGCATGCAGGACTGTAATATGTACAGCCAGAAAGTGTTGCCACAAAAACAGGAAGGTAAGAAGCAATCCCAAAGTCGGTTTTTTTTTAATTGTTTCTTAAGAATTACATGTGACAGTTGTAAATCGACAGTACGATTGTTGTATGTGCTTTTGCCCCATCTTTTTCGTGAATATAATGCCGTAGTTATATGAATATGAAAATATTATTATAGTTTTAAGAACTTTCTGTGAATGAAGTTAGTATAAATAACAATTCTTATCAATGTCATTTAATAATAGTGGCACATGTGTTTAAATACATTTCGCTATCCTAATCGTGTTTAAAAAAGGTTTTTGCAGATTTTAGAAATTTATGTTTCTACACCCAGAAAAAGGAATTGATTAAAACTACAAAACATGTTTTGTTGCATACATTTTGATTGTTATAAGCAAAATTTTTAGTTGAAATAAAAAATTGGTTTTGTTGCTTGGGCAAAACAATATTGTTAACACTCTTATAAAATTTTAACAAAATTTCATCAATTTTACTTGAATTAACAAAATCTGTTTTTTTAATTTTACAATAATTTTGTAATTTAAATTTGTAATTACAGCAAAATTTTGTTGTTTTTGCAAAATTTAAATTGTTGTGTAGTAGCCATATCTTTCTCACGTAACTTGGTTTATTTGACTTATATTGCTATATAATTAAAAGATTAACATAATTTTGGATAGTTAAAACTTTTTTAATTGGGACGGACCAAGGTTGTTTTTAAAATCCCCCTCTCCCATTTATTATTTTCTTCTATCTTTACAAGAAGAAAGTATTGGATTCATGAAAATTTCCGATTTCTGGTTTTCGACGGATTTTAAAAAGTCCTGAACACGATTTGACTGTTTTTAGAAAATGACTGTCTATGACTCTATCTGTAATTCACTGCTGAAAAGGAATTTAAAAATAGTTAAAATTGCATATTAGATTGGTTCATTTAACAGAAGTTCTTGTAGTATAAACAAAACAAGTTCGTAATGTAACATATTTTATTATTTAAACAAACAAAATATATTTTGTTGTAAATATTATAATTGTTTCTTTAACAAAAACCTTTTGTTGTTAAAACAAAGAAAATTCTTAAAATTACACAAAACAATTGTTCTTTAAACAAAAGTTTTTGTTGCTGAAACAGAAAAGAACTCTTAAAGTTACAGATAATTATATTTATTTTGAGAAAACTTTCAACAAAAGAATTTTGTTAATTCAAGTAAAATTGAACCATTTTACTTGAATTAGCAAAACATTTTTTTTTCTGACGATAAAATTTTTTTTTTTTTTTATTGGAATTGCAAAAAAAATCAACAATATTTTTTTTGTTGATTCAAACAAAATTTCCATTGACCCATATTTAAACGAAAAGTTTTGTTGGGTCAACCAAATTTTTGTTGATTCAACAAAACTTTTTTCTGGGTGTAAATCCTTTTTAATTACAATGTCTTGTGTATGTCATATAGTGGTAGTTGTACATGGTTTTATTGAAAAAGCTATTATTATAGATTTTAGAAATTTATGTGATTGAATCTCGTTTAATTATAATATCTTATGCTTGTCATTTTGTGGTAGTTGCACGTTTCCATCCTACTTGTTCCGTAATTCTAATTATGTGCCTTTAAATTAAAAAAAATGTCTTCTTGCAGTCTTAATAAATCTATGTAGCTGAATTAAGTGTAAACTAACATGTCGTACAACATGCATGAAGTAGCCATGCGTGCTTTTTCTCATATTTTTTTCTTTAATTTTATTAATATATATATATATTTAAAAATATTTCGTTTATATTTATATAAATTATAGTATTATACTTGTAACAAGTATTTCATAATAATAAGTAAATCGTAATTAAACTTTATTTGGTTTTAAATGAATAAATAAATAAGTGTAATCATGCAAATAACAAAAGAATTGCGTGCTCGAAGAGTGTTCATCATAATGTCAGTATGTTGTATGACAGAACTGTACCCGATCGATAAATTCCTCGTAAATAACAGTTCAGCCAGATAATTGGTCTGTCAAACTTTAATGAGCTCTCTCGTACAAAAATTTGTAGAGTGGTGTATCAGCTGAATTGTCGACATCAGGAAAATAAACCAACGATCATTATGTCTCACATTAATAACATGCTGCAATCGAAATATCTTCGTGGCATTCTAATATTTTATTTTGTTTAATTATATTCTTTCTATAAAATAATGCAATATTTTGTTTTAATTAAAAAAAAAATTAATATTGATTTTTTTTTTATGCGTTGATATTTACGATCCCACTGGTATACCCATCTACGAATTCTTGTTTGAAAGAGCTCGTTAAACTTTGCCGTACCAATTGAATTTTATTTTTAAAAGAATAAACAAACAATGAAAATAAGACCATAATTGCGTCCTCAAAGAGAATTCATCGAGATGTATGCGGTGTGGCAGAACTTACACCCAATCGACAAATTCATCAAAAACAACAATTCGGTCAGTTAATTGGTGTGACAAATTTTAATGATGTCTTTTGTACAATATTTTGTACAGAGCTATACCAGCTGAATTGCCGACATCATCAAAGTTGTCATGTCTGTTGTTATGGTCAGCTGAAATCGAGAGATCTTCATGCAATATTTCATTTTGTTTATTAATATTATTTAGATAAAAAATATTTTTAAAAATAATGCAATATATATATTTTTTTAATATTGATTTCTTTAAATATTTCAGCGTTGATGCTGCCAATTCTGCTAGTACACCACTCTACAAATTCTTGTACGAAGAGCTCGTTAAACTTTGCCACGCCAATTAACATGAATGTTAGTTTTAAATGAATAAATAAACAGTGAAAATGAGACCATAATTGCGTGCTTGAAGAGTGTTCATCTACCTGTTAATATGCTATATAACAGAACTTACACCCGATCAATAAATTCGTCGTAAACAACAATTCGGCGAGTTAATTGGTCTGACAAATTTTAATGAGTTCTCCCGCATAGCATTTTGTACAGAGGTATATCAGTTGAATTGCTGACATCATCAAAGTTATCAAAATCTGTTGTGTCTGTTTTTGTGGCACGCTGAAATCAAGAAATATTCATGTAATATTTATTTTTATTCATTTATATTCTTTAGATGCAAATAATTAAAAAAAAGAATGCAATATTTTGTTTTAATTAAAAAAAATAATAATATTGATTTTTAAAAAATATTTCAAGAGTTGATGCTGCCAATTCCATTTGCACTCCCCTCTGCAAATTCTTGTGCGAAAAACTTGTTAAACTTCGTCACGCCAGCTGACATTCATGTTAGTTTTAAATAAATAAATAAATAATGAAAATGAGACCATAATTGCGTGCTCGAAGAGTGTTAATCTAAAGATGTTAATATGCTGTATGACAGAGCTTCGCACAATCGATAAATTCGTCCTAAACAACAATTCGGCCAGTTAGTTGGTCTGGCAAATATTAGTGGGCTCTCTCGTACAGTAGTACAGGGGTAATCAGATTAATTGCCGGCTTCATCAAAGTTATCCCAAAACTACCATGTCTGTTTTTATAGTAAACTGAAATATCGAGAAATCTTCATGTAATATTTCATTTTGTTTATTTATATCCTTTATATTCAAAACATTTTTTTTTTAAATATAGCAATATTTTGTTTTAATTTTTTGATATTTAATTTTTTGAAGTACGAAATAGCTCGTTAAATTTAGCCTCACGAATTAATATGAAAGTTAGTTAAAGGAATAAATAATTAGAGGTAATCATGAAAAACAAGACCACACTGCAAAAAAAAAATATACTGTTGATTTTACGGTATAACACTGACATCCTACACTGTTAAAAATTTGCAGCAAACTGTCCAGTCATTTGAACGTTTTTATAGAACAGTTACACAACCGTAATTTAACTCTATTCTGAGCATATTATTGACCATATTATGAACGTGATGACCACTAAGAGCGCGAATTGGTTAATGGTGGTTTTAATTGAGTTATGCATTTTCAAGTTGAACTGTATTTAGTATACTAAGAGATGTTTGTAGAATATAAATAAAATTATATAGAGGGCTACGAAAAGAACTGGATATACATGGCCACCTATGGATGATAATTTCTGGAAGTGTGAGTTTAGTAGTTTTAAGCATGTTTTATCCTGAATTAAATTTTAGGTTAATATGTGGCGTGTATAAAAATCTGTAGGTAATATGCAGAGCTGTACAAAAGAATTAAAGTATGTTTCCGTCTTTTGGTAGAAATTTCTGAAGGTGAATTTTTGACCTATTATGCGTTTTTTTACTAAATTATATTTTAGATAACTGAACTGTAGAACATAAAAAAATCTATAGATCAAATACAGGGTTGCACAAAAGAATTAGAGTACGTCTCCGTCTATGACCGTAATTGTTGAAATCTGGTTTTCAAATGTGTTATGTGTTTTAGAAAATGTTTACTTGGGTTAGCTTCCCATCATTTAAAAATAAAATAGGAAAACGCTCCTCCCCAACATGCATATCCCAAAAAAGCTCAGGAACGGTTCTACATTACATATATGGTAATTGTCCTCGAATGAGACATACTTTCAATTTCAATAAAAATGTCACAGTGAGACAAAATCAGAATATAACCCTGTTTGATCCTTTAAATTATGATAAACTAAAAGAAAATTACAACATTCTAAATAAACATTTCTCCTTTATTAAAAAGGATCTTGATCCTTTTTCCTACATTTATAAAGTTCTTTTTAATAGAATATATTTTGTTTTTGAAATTTGTATATTATAGTTCACATACTGATCACATTTTTGTACTAATACTGTTCTTATTTCAGCTTACTGTTTGAGCCATGCAAAATTACTAGTTGTGTTATGTTTTTTTTTTTTTTTTTTTTAATATTAAGAAATGTTGTGATCTGAACTATTATTGTAAAAACTAACTTTGTACTAATTTTATTTTAATCTCTAATGTAATATTCAACATCTGTATTCCAAAATATGAATTTTCAATAAACATTTCCCCTCAAGGAGAAAAGTTCCTATGATTAACGGCTGGATCTCCACGAGAGGGGGATTTCAATTATTGTTTACTTGGGTATCTTATTTATCTTATTAAACAGCGAAATTTTGTTGCAGTATTCTGGAAGTTTTGGAAAGTGTTTAATAATCCATGCTTGACACATGATTTTTCTTTCTTGTTTAATTGTAACTTTACTTTGCCGTAAATTTGGGGAGGGGGGGGGGATTTCCTTTTCTTAATATGCAAGACATCTTAATAACCAATTCCTTAGCACGTGGCAGGCGCTATACCGGTTTTGTACAAAAATATACTTTTCTGCCTTAGTAATGATCTTTTTAATTTATATTGGCAGAAATTTAGACATTCTACCCTTTAAATAAAACAAAATAATTGTTAGTCACACGAAGAAACAGGAGTACGAACAATTTTTGAGGCAGAATTTTATTTTTCTTATTAGAAGAAGAAAAAAGCAATAATCTATCGAATATATTTTTGATATATAAATCAAACACTTTTTTTTCTTTTTGTTTTATTTTGCCTTAAATTTGGAGAGAAAAAAAAAATGCTTTGCTTAATATTTCAGACATCTTAATAACCAATTCCTTAGCACGTGGCAGGCGCTATGCCAATTCCGTACAAAAATACATCATTCTACCTTATTTGTTGCCCCTTCATCTAACTGTGACCATCTAACCCCATACATTTTGAAGAGCCAGAAGACTATGATTAGGCAGGTGTGAAAGGCCCCGACACTGTGAGGCGACGTTAGGGATCTATGAGGCAGGAAAACGTTCAAAATAGTCCAGGTGATTTGTGGCCATTTTCCTTCTTACGACAGGGTTTAGACACGATGGCCCAATCTATTAAATCATCCCCTTGTTTTATAATTGAGGAATTCTTGGTGGGCATTCTTCTTTCTTCCTTCATTTTGCAGCCCCGGGTCAGGATGTATGACCTGAAAAACAGAACACCAATTTTTTTAGTGAACAGGAGATTATGGATCCAGTTCTCTGATGTCTGCAGATCTAATATGAGGACGGTTGCACAAGCCATTTTGAGGTTTCAGATTGTCTTAGTTTTACTTTCCTTTGGTTTGAAGGTTAAAGATTGGGTGACAGACAGTGAGAGAATTTGATCCAGATCGGGAACATCTTGGGAAATTCCTAGAAAAAATTTCGTTCCAATTATTAATCTCAAATCTGATCTGAAAATCTCGCAAAGATGGTCTAGATGTTGACGATGGATAATTTCCTCGTAAACTGGTTAAAATTCAATTTCATTTCGGAAGAAAATGAAAGTATCGGCGAAAAAATTGTTTAACTTTCACAAAAAATAAAAGAAAATGAAATTTTAAAGTATTTTCAAATTCTAACTACATACAAAAGCGTTTCATACATAGCTTTGTGCTAATTTTTTATCCAAAGTAAGTATTTTCAGGTTCTTATCATAATATGTTTATGATTTTTAAAATGTCTTTTTACATTTATCCAACACAGGTATTTTGACGTTTTCCTCATAATGCATTTAAAACTGAAAAACACAACACCAATTTTTTTAATGAATCGGTAATTATGCAGCCATTTTTTTTTTTTTTTTTTTTTTTATGTCTGTAGCTCTAATATGCCTTAGTAGGCAATTTTGTATTGTTGTCTTTTTCCTCTTTTTTTACTTTTTTTCGTAGTTGAAAGGTTAAAGTATAATAGATCGAAAGTAAGATAATTGTATCCAGATCAGGAATATCTTGGGAGATTCCAAGAACAAATTTCGTTCCAATTATTAATCTCGAATCCAATATGAAAATCTCGCAAAGACGGTCTAGGTCTAGGTGTTAATGATAGACATTTTTCTCGTAAACTGTGTAAAATTCCATTTCATTTTAGCAGAAAGCGAAAGTAATATGATTATCAGAATATAAATATTAACAAAAAAAAAAAAAAATGTTTAACTCTTACAAAAATTTTAGAAAGGAAAATAAAACTTTTTCTTTCTTCACTATTTTAATTATCAGAGCCCTTTATATAGCTAACTGTTGATTTTCAAGCTATGCATAACGCAAATATTTTGGAACTTTTGTCGTGATATTTAAATGATTTTTGCTGTTATCCAACATAAGTGTTTTAAATATCTTCCCATAATACACTTATGGATTTTATAATAATTTTACAGCTATCCAACATAAGCCGTTTGAAGCTTTCTCACGATAGACTTGTGATTTTAAAAAGGACTTTAAAAAAATAATTATCCAACAAAAGCATTTTTAAGATTTTTCTTAAAACTATTTTCAAATCTAAATTCTCTACTGTCAGACACATTCACAGTAATTTTTATTCTTTAATGCACAATAAGGGGTCGATCCAGGCAAAATTTGGGGCCTATTTAGGGCTCTTCACAAAAATCCATTTAATGAAACAGACCCATTCACATAATTCCTTTTACTAAAATCGGGGCCTTCATAAAATTCCTCTTACTAATATAAAGCCCTTCACAAAATTCCATTCCATAAAAGCATACTCTACATTAATTATTTTTATTTTGTTAGGTTTCTAAATGTGCGATTTGAAAACTAAACAAGTTCACCAGAAAGGTAAAGTTTAGCAGAAGGACTTAAATAAGTTATTGTTATAAACGCGTGATTCAAATTTCAGTAACTGAAGTTCATCTTTCGTTACAAAATGTTATTTTTCACAAAAATATAATACATTTTACAAAAAAAAAAAAAAAAAAAAAAAAAAAACTTTTACTTTTCACAAAATAGACACCAAAAAAAAAAAAAAAAGAACCTGTATCGATCCTGATAATATACAGGTATTCTTATTCAGATACTCAGAAATCAAATCGTGTTTCTCGATATTCTATAAAGGCCAAAAGAATTTTCAAAAAATCGTGTTAACGTGAGCGTTTTGGATCTATTTAATGATAATAAAACTTTAAAATACTAAACAAAATTGTTATGAATTATTTATAACCAAGCTTCCCCAGTTTTACATTCAATATAAAAATTTTAAGACTGTTAAATGCAATAAAAATCCTGCATCTACTTAAAGTAAAATGTAACATTTTTACTTTCTTCTATCTATAATAGAAGAAAGTATTGTAATCGAAATTTTTTTCGACTTCCGGTTTTCGACGGATTTACACGTTTTAGGGGTAGGAGATTCCGAAAAACACGTTTTTACAAAATCTCTGTCTGTCCGTCCGTCCGTCTGTCCGTCTGTGTGTCTTCATTTTATCATCGAAAAGTGTATGAAGTTATGCTTCAAATTGAACCTAATTTTTTTTCTATGTTTTTGGCTATGGCAAGCAGGTTCTATTAGAATTTGGAGATATTTCGACGAAAGGGGGCGCTGTGATCGATATTTTTGTTCCATTTTCACTATTGTACCATCTAAAAGTGTATGAAGTTATGCTTCAAATTGAACCTAAATTTTTTTCTATGTTTTTGACCATAGCCTGCAGGTCCAGGTTAAATTCAGGGATATTTCGACGAAAGGGGGCGCTGTCATCGCGATTTTTGTTCGATTTTCCCTATTGTATCATCGAAAAGTGTATGATGTTATGCGGATAATTAAACCAAAATTTTTTAATATGTTTTTGGCTGTAGCCAGCAGGTCCTACTAGAATGTGGGGATATACCGCCGGAAGAGAGCGCTGTGATAGCCATTTAAAGATTTCAAATTCAAAAATATGTATAAAAAAGTAGAAATCCTAAAAGTTTTTTCCGTTAAATGTTGGGCCTTGATCCGGAGAATCCGGAGCAGTTTTTGTTTTGTCTCTATATTAAACAAGAACGAAAAATCATGCGTCAAGCATAGATTATGTAACACTTTCCAACGCTTCCAAAATAATTTTACAAATCATTACCTTTTAATAAGCTAAAAGATAACATCTAAGTAATCCGAATACTTTTATTCAACCCTGTATAGGATCTATAGATTTGTATATATACTACATAGGATGCTAAATTTTAGTTCAGTTAGGAAACACGTAGCACAGTTTAAAATTCTCCGTCTGGAGTTAAATAATACGGAAATGTGTTCCCGAACTTTTGTGCTTCCCTGTATAGGATCTACAGAATTTATACACACCACGTAATATACAAAAAGCGATTTAAAATTAAAATCGCTTTCAGTAACTTAAAACGCACTTCCAGGAATTATTGTTAACATACAGTAGAGAATTCTTTTGTGTGTCCCTGTAAATGAACGATGACTGCTATACGCACAATATTCTGTAGTAAGTCTCTTGTAATGAACCTTATATAAATTTCAATGCGTTTAAAATAGGGAAACATTATTTAAATAAACCGCAGACGATTTTTCTCCATAGACGTAATGTAACGGAATTCTTTTGACTGTCCCTGTAAAGTAAGTATAAGTGCTATGCACACCCTATTCCATATTAAGCTTCTTCTAATGCACCTTAGTGATATATATAAATTTCAATGCGTTTAAAATAGTGAAACATTATTTAAATAAACCGCAAATGATTTTCCCCATAGACCGCAATGTAACGGAATTCTTTTGAGTGTCCCTGTAAAAAAACTATAAGTTCTGCACACTTCCGTTGAAATAGGGAACATGCTATAGATAACGATTATAACATATAAAAATTGCAGGGCAATCCGAGCATATTTACGGGAGTTAGAGCACGGACAGACGGCAGACGGCCAGACAAACCGAAGTCATAAACACTTTTCAACTAGGCTGGAAAGTGTTAAAAAATGGCAGAGATATAGCGGTTTGAAATTTTAGGGTGGTTGACATTTTCAAACAAGACAGCAGAATTCATCCATAAACGGGTTTAATTTATGAGTTTTAGTTAACAGGGTTTCAGCAAATTTTCTTTCATTGTTGTAACCATTGTTCCTATTCTTAAATGCTTAACACTATATTCGCCAACGTCAAATTCTCGCCAAGCTTGGCGGCAATTGACGAAATATCGCCAAATTTGGCGACAAAAATAGGTTTCCACAAATGAAGCCAACTTGGCTGTAGAAGACTAATTTGGCGATATTCTCATTCAAATTCAATGTTGACGAGAACTGGGAATGAATCTTCTTTAATTGGGTTCCACGCATTTTAGCTTCGTGTTTTCCAGTAAAATTAGCTAAAATCGTAAAACCAAGGAATAGGGAGGCTATCTGTTCCGGTCGGTACAGGCCAAAAGAACTTTTCGTAGTTTAGTATACATCAGTTGATTGCATCCCGGTAACCCGATGATTCGCAAGCAGCTGACGTACAACAGAATGACGAAAAATATTGATTTTATTGGCGATGTGAGGACGAAATAAGAAGTATTAACATGATTGAGATAGAAGAAAGTTTTGGGATTGGCACATCCAACTAGTTACTTATTTATTTACGAAAACCCGATAATTCTTTTTAGTTTCGAATATTCGAAAATTAATTTTTCTTTTTATCGCTCCTAATACGAAATTCGCTTTTACTGAAAACTTGATTCAAAATCATATCAAAATTATTAAATTTTATCTTTCTAATTTAACAATTAACTACAATTAATATATAGTAACAGAATTTGCAACGCAATGAACCAAACCAGTAAATATGAACTTCAAATTTTCCTTTAAAGGGCCCAAAAGAGAAATTCATAATTCATAGTTTAAATGAAAATTTTAGGCTCATTAAAGCTTGCAAGAATTCTCAAAAATCACATAAAATTATTTTACTACCGAATACTTCTCTCCTAAGTCCCTTAAATTATATCATGCCAAATCCCCTCCTTTTTCAGTACTCACTACGCGCTTAAATTAGGAAATTGCTGCAGATTGTATTTCGATAGCATGTATCGCGTACGCTAAATAGCAATTAACGCATTTTCGCATGGAATGGCAATCCCTCCGGCGCTTTAATGACGGTAGATCTTGTCAACACAGTGCAACTGTGTTGCTATTGCTATCCCGTGGAATGGAACATTAGCTATTGCGAAGCTGGATATAAAATAATAGCCTCTTAAATTCATAAGCGACAGATAATAGTGTGTCTGTTGCCACAGGGTGGCCAAACAGTAGAGGCAGATGGGAATGGCAACACGTCGGTTGTGGATATTATCCTTTAAATTGAGTATTTAAGGGGTTGAAAATAGGAATAGGGAAAGAAATAAGTGCATCTTATTAAGTGGAGAAAATATTTTTATGGGAGGGGTGAAACGAAAGATGGCAACCAGAATCGCCTGGAAAAAAGTTATGAAATTAAGATTCTCAAATCTTTTATTTCTACAGCTTGGTAGCTTAAATCTTTATGATACTTATAAACGCATTTCCACTACAAACTAATTTTGATTCCTATAACAGTGAACTTTTCCGCTGATCTCAGTCACATGCCAAAGAATCAAATACTTTTCTATACTAGTAATGTGGCTCATCTTTGATTATAAGGTAGGTAAGCCAAAGGTGGCATAGTTGAGCTTTGATGATTTTTTATAATTTTCTGGTTGGGTGTGTGTGGCTGAATTTTTGTTTGTAAAATTTTACACTTATCAAGTATTGGTATACACTTATAAGTATACTTTTCTTTGTAAAATAAAATTTAATTTCTTTTATAATACAATTTCAAAATTGTAGCTTTGGGCCACCTTTGGCGTATAGTGTTCCAAAAGTGGCCCATGTATTGAAATCACTTCTTTTAAAATGTGAAAAAATACACGGCAATCTATTTTGCTTACTATTATGCTCTGATGATCCTTTCTTTCTTTTGATATCTTTCAAGTTTTTCTTCTTAATCTTCTTATCTTACGACACGAAAAGACCTTGAAGCACTTTTTGTGCACGATAGTTCAGGGATTTTCTTCTGAGAGTAACTGACTTCTTTTGAGTGATCTCTAGTATTAACAATAAATGGTAATAAGTTTTTTTGAGATATTTATGAAGAAATTTTGAAAATCACCCTTACTACACTAATTTCCACATTTGTTTTTTTAAGGTGGCCACCTCGGGAACATGCGTATGATTGCCATTTGCACGACGTAAAAGTATTAATCTGATAAATTTCTTAGAATTGAAGTAAATTTGATTAAAGAGAAAGAAATAAGCTTTCAGAAAACGTATCATAACTCAAAGTTCTAAGAATTTAAACACGTGTAAATTAAAGTATCTTCTTACCTGGAAATTAAAACGACTGTACTCCTCAAAAATGAAATCACTTCATAAAATGTCGGAGGATCAAATTGATCTCTTTAAATTCAGCCACGTGCACTGCAGATACATGATTGACAATGCAGTAGCAGCATTTTGTGATTAAAAATTAAATTAATTCTACTTTTGAGGGGTGGGCTACCTTAGGAACACTGACCACCTTTGACTCACCCACTTTAATCGATTAAAGTCTAAAAATCACATTTCACATCATGAAAAACGATTTAACGTACAAAATTTTCTGAAAGAGGATTTATTTTATATAGAAAAGTGCGCAGTGCTGTTTGCAACCTTGGTATAAGAATAATAATTCCTCAAAGTTTTATATGTTTACGAATCAAAATGATTTCGTCAATGTGTCAGATTTGGATTTGAGAACAGTTTTCAATTAGGAAATTTATTCCAGATTGCATGTTGATAACTTGTTTCACGTACACTATGTAGCTTTTAACACATTTTTGGTTAAGATAATCATTCTGTTTGTTGCGGCGCTTCAATAACAATATATAGTGTAAACGCGTTGTAACTGTGTTGCTACCTCGTAGACTGAAATATCAATTGTGCTAAAGCTGTGCATAAAATTGTCTCTAACATTGCATTTCTTGTCTTATAGTGACTGAACGAAGTAATCAGATGGGAATGGCGAGCGTTAGTTGTAGATACTTATCCAGTAAATTGAGCATTTAAAGTGTTGAAAGTGGTACAAGGAAAGAAATGTGCGCTCCTTATTAATGTATATTATAGGTAAGAAAAGAAATAAAACAATCAAAATGACCTGGAAAAAATTATGAAAACAAGGCTGTTCTCAGTTCTTTTATTTTTACCACTCGATAGCGTGGATTTTTTGACACATTTACCAAATTATTTTCATTCCAATATGGGTGAAATTTTCATTTCAATCAGATATCATAAATCGAATACATTTTGAATTTACGATAAATACGAAACATTTTTTTTACAGTCGATTACTATAGTGATCATCTTACTGTAATAATATATATATATATATATATATATATATATGTGTGTGTGTGTGTGTGTGTGTGTGTGTGTGTGTATATATATATTCCTTTTAACAACGTGAAACTTTGACACATTTTCTGACACATTTCTTAGAAGTAAAAACACGACACTTGCGGACATGATCATTGAAACGATTTCTAATTGAAAAAATTTTTCCATCGTTTTTTGATAAATGAATTACATCTTAAGTTATAAGTAATCGCTATCACATGACAACGGCTTTTTCTTTTGACGCTCTGTCGGTCCCGGAAATGCGGTTTAAAATGCCCAGTTTTTCAGTATTTTCTGAAAATTATTCTGCCTTTACTGAAAAATAGAAAACGGTTCGATAATATACTTTCTGAATAAGACAGCCTACGAATTCCATGCGTTTGCGAACAAAAATTGATTCAGAAATGTGTCTTAAAATAGCCACTTTGCATAGGAAAACAGCTTTGATAGTCAAGCCTACAAGTCTTACGCTTTTCTGTTCAAAAATAAACCTGTTAATGTCAGAAAATTTTGCGTTAATGAAAACCGTTTTAATGCTATATTCGTATGAACTCTTCCTACTTCCACGTTTCCAAGCTTTACTTACATATAACTCAAATTAAAACAAAATTCAAAATTGCATCTTTATTCATAAATTTGAATATATTTTGTCATATAAATTTAGCAATTTTTTGGCACTGTTTGCATCTAACTTCAGGGAGTCTACTGTAAAAAAAAAAAAAATTGCATAGAATAGCAAAGAGGATAAATGCTGCTAGAGGATAAATTGTGTCAACATTGTGAAAGTGTATTGATGTGCTGTGGAAAGGAATATTAGCTGTGGAGAAGCTGAATGTAAAATAATAGTCTGTAAATTCATAGAAGGCAGATAATACCGCGTCTGTCATCAGTTAGTGGGTAAACTGTGGAAGCAGATGAGAATGATGACACGTCAGTTGTAGATATTATCCTGTAAATAGAGTGGTTAAGGCTGTTTTCAAATCCGTACTTGCAACTGGCTCAGACATTCAAGAAATGATCTTGTTATACGTAGAGGCTTAAAACTTGCAGATTCTAACAATTGATGACAGATTCTTATCAAGTTTCGAAAAACATCAAACAGTATTTTTTAGCTTTCTGTGAAAATAACTAATCTTGCGAAAAATACTGTTCGAAAGAGTTTTTTTTTTTTTTTTTTAATCAACTTTCAGAACACAACCATCATGAAAAAATTGTTATCAAGTAGAAATCGGCTATAATTTTACCTGTATCATTTTTATGAAAAAATTAAAAAAAAAAGAAATATTGTTCCGTTTTTTAGCATCTCAATGAGCATATTTTAAACTTTAAGGCAAATGGGAATGTAAATAAGACTATAAATCTGTCAAAAAGATTTTCATTTTCAATCGAGGTAACAAAATACAAACATTCGCTAATTTCTGACACATTCACGAAACCATTTTCATATGTCAATGATTGAAACTTGCAGGTATCCTTATTCAGACTCCAAGATATCGATTTTTTTTCATCATTTTTTATTTAATTTTTTTTTTCGTGTGTGTGTGTAAATATAATAATTTTTGTTTTGTGTGTGTTTATTATTTTGTTTAATGTATAAAGTTTATGAAACTGTGATCAACAGGTAACAAATAAGCAATAGTTCAAGCATTTGTCTGAAAACATTGTCCGATTCTTTGGCATACCTAAAAATTTTAAGGAAAATGGGATAGAATGTGCAAGTGTGTAAAAAAAAAAAAAAACTTTAGTGCGGAAAAATAAAATTAAACTGGAAACACTCTTAGGTGTGTTTTCAAATCTAAGCTCACTACTTTGTCAAACATTCAGGAAATAATTTTATTTCGTAAATGCATGAAATTTACAGCTATTTTTATGGTTATATATATATATATATATATATATATATACAACTCCGATTCAAAAAATTAGAATAATGTAAAAAAGAATGAGTTTGATGTTGCTAACGCGTCAATTTGCATACTGCGTCCAGGAAAAAATATATTAAAAGTATCTAATTATCTTCAGAGCATTTATAAATATAACATAAATATTTATTTTTATCTGATATATTAATAATTAACTATTTAAAAAATATTAGAATAATTCAAAGAAATAGAATACCTCGATAGCATGGTTCAAAAAATTAGAATATTCAAATTTTTCTTATAAGTTGAGAGAACGGCTGCGGGATTAACATCTGTGGGACTATAAAATGTGCTCCGTTGAAAATGAGAAGTCGTTTGGCATTTGATTGTAGCGTAGTATTTGCTTAATATGGGACGAAAGAGCGATTTATCTGAGGCTGTGAAATATCGTATTGTGTACTTGCACGAAATAGGAAAAACACAACTTTTTATAGCAAAAGAAGTGAAATGCTCTCAAGCAAGTGTGAGTAGAGTTTTGAGAGAATATTCTAATAATAAGTGTTTTCAAAATAAACACTTTAAAAGTGGTCGAAAGCCAGTAACTTCAAGAAGAGATGAAAGGCAATTGAAAAAGATTGTGAAGAAACATCGTTTTCGGAGTGTGAGATATGTGCATAGAAAATGGAAAGAAATGGGTATAAATGTCTCCAAATCTACAACACTACGACGACTTCGCAAATTAGGTTTTAGATCACGTGTGCCTAAGATAAAGCCATTCTTATCATCTAAGCAAAGGGCTGCTAGAGTTAAATGGTGTAAACAAAGGCTATTTTGGGATCACGACGATTGGAAAAAGATACTTTTCAGCGATGAAAGTGTGTTTTGTGTGTCTCACGGAAATCAAGGTATACGTGTCTGGAGACTCAAACATGAAGCTTATAAGAAAGAATGTTTAAAACGTTCGGTTAAATTTGCGACCTCTGTTATGGTATGGGGCTGCATGACTGCTGAAGGCCCAGGCAGGTTGTGTATTGTTTCCACAACAGTCAATTCAGAAGTCTATAAAGAAATTCTTGAACATTTCATGATTCCTTCAGCTGAGGATTTATGTGATGACGATTTCTTGTTTCAGCAAGATTTAGCTTCTCCCCACACTTCCAAATCAACAACTAAATGGCTCAAAGATAAGGACATACCTGTACTCCCTTGGCCTGCAAACTCACCCGATCTAAATCCTATCGAGAATTTGTGGGGAATTATGAAGAAACGACTTCAAGAAGTTCCGCCTAGAGACAAAAAGAACTTATTTCTAGTATAAAGAGCATATGGGCGAATTTGTATAAAAAACATTGTGAACCTTTAGTTAAAAACATGCCAGAACGTTTAAGAGCTGTCATTAAAGCTAAGGGTGATGCAACAAAGTACTGATTAGCAAGTAAAAATACTTAGAGTTTAAATTATCTTCAATATATTTTCATTATTCTAATTTTTTGAACTATGTTAGAAAGTATTCTAATATTTTGAATTTTTTGTTGTTAGCTGATTTAAATATATTTTCTATTTCATTGTAATGTGTTTACATTTTTATAATCTGCAAAATATGCAGATTCATATTATAGTACTTTATATTTGATATTGTTGATTATTTATTTGATAAATTCGATTTTCATTTCCCTTGACCGTATTTCTTTTCATTATTCTAATTTTTTGAATCGGAGTTGTATATATATATATGCAAATTTTATTTTAAAAACGGCTCTAACGATTTTGACGAAATTTCGTATCCTACCGTTTTGGGGCACCAGAAAACCATTGGGCTAGGTCACATGTTCGAGAAAATTCGATTAGTGGGTCATTTTGGGTCATTTTGGGTCATGGTCTAGCTAATTGTATATAAAAAACGGTTCAAACGATTTTGACGAAATTTTGTATCCGACCATTTTTGGGCACGAGAAGACTATTGGGCTGGGTCACATGTTCGAGAACTTTCGATTAGTGGGTCATTTTTGGGTCAACGTGGGTCAAATTAATTTTATCTAAAAAACGGCTCTAACGATTTTGATTAAATTTTGTGTCCTACGAGTTTCGAGCACGATAAAATCATTGGGCTAGGTCACATGTCCGAGAAAATTCTATTAGTGGGTCATTTCTGGGTTATTGTGGGTCAAGATCTAAAAAGCGGCTCAATTTACACTAAATTTTGCATCCAATGATTTTCGGGCACCAGAAGACTGTTGGGCTAGGTCACATGTTCGAGAAAATTCAATTAGTGCGTCATTTTGGGTCATTTTGGGTCATGGTCAAGCTAATTGTATCTAAAAAACGGTTCAAACGATTTTGACGAAATTTTGTATCCGACTATTTTCGGGCACGAGAAGACTATTGGTCTGGGTCACATGTTCGAGAACTTTCGATTAATGGGTCATTTTTGGGTCAAAGCGGGTCAAATTAATTTTATCTAAAAAATGGCTCTAACGATTTTGATTAAATTTTGTATTCTACGAGTTTCGGGCACGCGAAAATCATTGGGCTAGGTCACATGTTCGAGAAAATTCGATTAGTGGGTCATTTCTGGGTCATTGTGGGTCAAGATCTAAAAAGCGGCTCAATTTACACTAAATTTTGCATCTAATGGTTTTCGAGCACGAGAAGACTGTTGGGCTAGGTCACATGTTCGAGAAAATTCAATTAGTGGGTCATTTTGGTCATGGGTCATTATGGGTCAAGCTATTTTATCTTAAAAACGGTTCAGAGGATTTGAAATAAATTTAGCATCCTACAGGTTTAGGGAACAAGAAGACTATTAGACTAGGTCACATGTTCGAGAAATTTCGATTAGTGGGTCATTTTGGTCATGGGTCATTAAGGGTGAAGCTATTTTATCTTAAAAACGGCTCAGACTATTTACACTAAATTTTGCATCCTATGGTTTTCGAGCACGGGGAGACTGTTGGGCTAAGTCACATGTTCCAGAAAATTCAATTAGTGGGTCATTTTGGTCAGGGGTCATGATATTTGAATTCCAATTTAATTTTGACCGTTCATAGCTCGGTCTTCCCTGCTCGTAAAAAAGTAATAAGGCGTCTTTCAGAAAATATTCTCAATGTTATTTTTGAATTGATAATTGGATCATAACAATTCAGAAAAATGTCCATCAAGTAATAATCCATGACCACCCATGAATCGATGAAATACAGAAAAATGTGTCCCATTTTTAGAAAAAATAAAAATTAAAAGTTAAATTATTTTATTTTATTTTATTATTGTTGATCTTGAGAAAGTCGCCGATTGTGTGTACGAAACTACTTTTTATTATTTAAAGGTTCTTATAGCCCTTTAAGTGTATTGTAAGTGTATAATTAAGTGTATTGCCCTTTAAGTGTATCACTTTTAGCATATATATTTTTATTTTAATGATAATAAATGATTTTTCTTATATAATTAAAAGCTCTGTTCGATTTTTTTGGGGGGGAGGGTGGGGGGTGAGAAGAGAAGACATAAATGATAAGTCTTTAAAATATAATTCACTCACATAGCAGTGAAATGATGTCTATAAATGTGTCAGAAAGATTCACCCGGAGCAAGGAGAATAAAATATTTAAAACCATCATTAAGCAAGATTGTTTACCAAAAACGAGTAGATATTTACAGATATAGATAATTGGATCCATAATCTTTTTTACATCCCTTTTTGGTTAGAAAAGGATAATTTTACACTGTATCATCAAAGCAAAGACTAATAACTGTTATTAAATGGAACATATGAATTTTTTATTGAAGTATCCTTCAGCGTGTCACCAGAGAAAGAAGGAAATATATTTTCTATGTCACTCTTATTGAATAGTATTAATATTGTATGCAATTATATTATATTCCTTACTTTAATGGGTGAATATATCTACTCGTTTGACGAGGAAAATTATGAGAGCTAAAACTATTAGTTTATTAAATTGCTTACGTTGTTCACGGGATATCTAATTTTACGTACAAAAAGTATAATATCATAGAAATGAAATCTATGAATTCATATTGATTTTTAATTAATACTTCTAACAAGCTATGAGGTTAAAATAAAAGTACACACAAAAACATGTGATTCCATTACCTAAAAGATGACTAAGACTTTATTTAGATCTTAAAACATTAAAATAAATCGAGCACTTTCGGCAGTGAATCCAGCCTTCATCAGGATTGATGAAGGCTGGAACAAAGACGAATTTAAGCATTCCGAACTTGTTTTATATGTGGGAAGCTATGAGGTTTCTACTAAAGTTTAATTTACCAAATTGGTCGTCTTTTTTCTCCCGTTTTTATCATATCAGTTGAATTAATGAATGTGTAACTTACAAAAATAAAATTAAATATCGTAATAGAAATAAAACTACAAATGTATTGTGTAAATGTATATGTAAATGTATTATGGGAAAAATTTCAAAATTGGTACATTGGATAACTGCAAAAACATTTAAAAAAATGATAAATATATGAAGGCTGCTCTCAAACTTATTTCTGATAATACGAAAAAAATTCAAAGACAAAGTTGTACAGAATCATCGATTTAGTTAGTAAAATATATGTTGTGTACGCGAATAAGATTAATAGTCACAAAAATATCCCGAACCTATGCGAGATATTTTGTTTGAGGCGAGATATTTTGTTATATTTAATTCATTTTGCAATTTTAAACACTCCTGTGTGCAAATGAAAACGCCTGAGCTTTAACAAACAACTTTTGTTTTAAACAAATAATAATAACAGACATTTCCATTATTTTCCGTTCTTGTACTACGTCACGGTTTTTGCTTCACATTTGCGTACGAGCACTTTCTAATTTGATAAAATTGCATTCGCATACGTTTAAAATTTTCTTATTTCGCTTTCGAAGAAAATGTCTGTTTTTCATAAACAAACTGTCTAGCATCAGTGTCAGATATTTTGGCCCATACAGGCAACTATTTATTGCATTCGTGTACACAATAAGTATTTTCTTACTGAATTGATGATGCTCTACAACTTTATCACTGAACTTTTGATCGGATCTCCTATAATTTTCGAGATACGACCTCTAACTCCGGAATTTGCCGCTAGGAGACACTGCAAGGTACTTAATCATGTTGGCATACCCATTTTAATATACCTGGGCAACACATTCATGACTATAGCTAACTTGAGTCACAAGCTATTTGAGATGAAACGAATTTGAGGAATTAACCTATATTTCATAATCATATATTTCGTGTATAAATGCTCTTTATATTAAAAGCTTAAACAAATTTAGAACTATTTATATATTTAATACAATTAAAAACAGTGTTTTTTTTATATATATAATTAGTTTATTATTTTTGAATTTCCGAAATTCTCTCTTATTAAATATCTTTAAATGTTAATATTGATTACATTTCAATACCATAAAGTGCGTCCCAAAAGTTTATAGTCAACCATTTTTTTTATTCATTTAAGAGCTAACTAAACGTGTAAGAAAGACGAAGTAAATACTCAAACAACTTTTAACAGTCATAGATTTAATGTAAAAAAATAAAAACAAAAAAATGCTGTCTCAAAAATATACAGACAACCGGTGTTAAAATCTGATTTAAGTATGATATCCAAAATTTGCATATTCCTAGGTCATGTTACTTATGACAAAATAGTTTTCTGAGATAAAACCGAATGTGTCTTTCGGTTTCCGACTGATTGCAAAAATCCCTTGCAATGTGCAGTTTTCCAAAAAGGAAAACTTGCAAATCTATTATTTCCTTAAAGATTCGTCAATGGAAAGTTGTGGACATTGCAAGAAAAATTGGACACAGCAGGGCTGGCATTTACCGAATTCTGTCAGAAGGTGACAATTTTGAAATAAAATCCTGTTCTGGACGACCAAAGAAAACATCTAAACGACACGACAGAGAGATTTTGAGATTATTTTCAACTCAGAACCTGGCCGTATGGTCAGTTTCTAAAGGATGAAGAGTTCCAGTATAAAAATCCACTGTCCATCGACGACTGCGGGCAACTAAATTCTTAATTATAGCAAAATACGTCGTTCGCAAAGTTTACAAAACGGCTTAAAGACGCTCGTGTTCAGTGGGCCCGAAATCACAAGAATTAGACAGATGAATGGTTAAGTGTTCTTTTCAGTGATGAAAAGAAATTTAATTTAGATAGTCCTAATGGTTGGGCGTTTTACTGGCATGATATTCGCAAGGAACCACGAACTTTTATCAGCAGACAACAAGGAGGGGGTTGGTTCACTCATGGTGTGGAGAGCATTTTCTTATAATAGAACAACTGTTATTGCTTTTCAAAAAGGTCGTCAATGTTCCGAAGATTACCAGAAAACGCTTGAAGTACAGTTACTTCCATCTGGAAAGTTGCTATGTGGGGACAAATGGATATACCAGCAAGACAACTGCTTCATTCACGTGTCCAACTGTACAATTCAGTGGTTTAGATAAAACCAAGTAACTGTTATGGACTGGCTAGGTATAAGTCCTGACCTGATCCCAATAAGGAACCTCTGTGGAATATTATCTAGAAACGTATATGATAATGGACGTCAATTTGAAATGGTTCACGATCTAAAGCTGCAAATTGAACGAAGTTGGTTTTCTTTAAAGACAGAATTTCTTCAAACTCTTCTTTTGGGTATGCCTGATCAAGTTTTTGAAGTGATTAGAAAAAACGGCTTAAAAATTTGAACGTTAAAAGAAAATAAATGAGTTGTTAGTTGTATATAAACTTTTGGGACAGTAAAATTTAAGTTTTAATTTTTATCACAAAGTCTGTGATTGTGTAATATTATTTTTGTATAGTAATATTATTGTCTTGATATTATTTATACTTATAAATTGTTTTGAAATTGTTACTCCTCCTTTTTTCAAGTGTAAAATAAGAAAACCCCGTTGTCTATGAACTTTTGGGACGCACTGTACAATTTAAATCAATAACATAAATTTTAAATGGTAGGGCTTTATATGTTAATAATGTAAAATAAATAAATAAATAAATAAATAATATCAATATTTGCAAAATCAAACATTACATTTTAAGAAACTTTCGAATTTTAATTTGTTTTAAATATCTATCTATGCCTTTAAGTATTTTTATCTGTTAGAATTGTTTGCATGTAATTAAAACATTTTATACATACTGGTAGTTGGTATATTACTAAATTGTGCTATTTTTTTTTCAGAGTCAAAAGTAAATAAATAAATATTGAACTTTAAAAAATAGTAATTTTGTTCAATTAATTTATTTTAATATTTTTATATTTTTTTCTTAATCTCTCTCTCGTCAAATATATTTACTAAGTAATTATTCTACACGAAACATTTTTTAAGCGATGGATTTTTAATAATTTTAATACTTACGAAAATTTATGACAGTTTTTTTTTCATTTGTTAAACGTTTCATTTAAAAAAAATAATGTTTTCATTTATTTATATTTAACGTGTTTACTATTAATATCATTAAATGTATTTTTCTGCTAATATTGAAATACATTGAAGCGATAAAACACATTTTGCAACTGTTGATGTTAAATATTAATAATTTGAGAAAACATACCATTTTTTAAAGCAAAGCATTACACTTTAGAATTACTGCTTTTGTTTGTTTATTGTATTTACCTCTAAAAGTATTTAAATATATTTATTCGTATATATTTATCATGTTTTGAAAATGTGATTTTTAGCAACCGATGTTTAATACTTTAAGAAAAATTATGTAAATATTACAGCAAAAATATACTAGAGTTGTTTGCTTGTTTTATTATTCAATTTATAATTTTTTCTTTTTCTTGTCTATTAAATTCTATATCTCTTAATACCGGTTGCATTTTATTAAAATACTTTTAAAGGTTGTAATATGTAACAAAAACTTACAAAACTTTAACTTTTTTTCCATGGATATGAATAAATATATTTAAATACTTTTAGAGGTAAATACAATAACCAAACAAAATAAAGCATTAAATTAAAATAAAATAAAATAAAATAAAATAAACACATTTTTCAAATACAAAATAAGAATCGTTTGATTCTAATCATAAACTTTTATTTGTTTGGTGCTTATGTTGCTTGCATATTTCTTACCTGAGCTCCAATAACATAAAATAAAATAAAATGATTTAATCAGGGCTCGCAGCGTTCCTAAAATTTTCCATCTTTGCTACCACTATTTTGAAACATAAATCTTCGTTGTACATTATTTTAACATCTGCAATAGAAATAAACTAGAAATTTTATTGTTTCATAATAGTGGTAGCAAAGGTAGAAAATTTTAGGATCGCTGCGAGCCCTGTTTAATATGTAAGCCATTTTCAAAAACAGAACTTCAAAACATTTTCAGATTAAGGTTGTTTTCTAATTCAAAAGAGCTACTTCCTAACACATTTCTGAATTCACTTTAGTACGGAAAAGCATTAAATTGGCAGGTGTTCTTATTAAGAAACTGTGTAATCGAAAAACGGTTTCCACTTTTTGGTAAAGACAGAATATCTTTCAGAAAATACTGTCAAAATCGACCTTTTGGACCAAATTCTCGATGCGGCAGCACAAAAAAGGGGATAAATTGTCGTCACCTGACACTAATATCTTATAACTCGATAAGTAATTTATTTATCAAAAAATTGAAAACGCAATTCAAGTCCAAATCACGTCTATCGCCTGCCAAATTTATGAATTTACATTTAAAAATGAGTGAGAAAATGTGTTAGAAAGTTTCGTGTTAACCAGAAGTCAGAAAGTTTCGTGTTTGTTCATGGAATTTGAGAACCGCCTTAATGAAGAAAGTTTTTTTTCTCCCCTAAATGAACAAATAATTATATACTGTTTTAACCAAAACCGCACGCATATTTTTATTTCACGGACTTAAGACTGAGATGAAAAGGGGGTGGGGAAAGAGGGTTACATTCTTATTTTTATATGACTAAAATTAAGAATAATAGCACATTAACGACTAGACTAACTCGTGGTTGATGGATCTTAAATGCATGAAATTCGCTAGCGCCGGGATTACATTAATGCATATATGTGCTCTTTGCGCCCATGAAAACCAAAAGAAAAAAAAAAGAAGAGAAAAGAAAAATCGGTGGATTTAGCAATCTCCCTGTACAACAATCTCAAAATGAATGAATTTCTTTAACCCTACCATCGCTATTACAGACATATGAGCACCAATGACATGAATAAAGAAAGAAAAATAAAAGCATGAATTTGGTCGCTTTGGCTACATGTTTTCATTAGGTGTATTTACCTACAAACTATACCCTCAGTGGTTGGGAATCGAATATCTGTTCGAGAACTGAATTAAATTTCACTTGAATTTCTTGTTCGAGAGCAGAGTTGTTCAACAGTGAGAAGTCTGACAGCCAAGGTTCTACAATAATGCACATCTTAAAATACATTAAAAAATCACATTTATTAGTTTCTGAGGATGTTAAGAAATATTGATATAATCATGTTTTCTATTTTTTTTTTAATTACGAAATTAAAAATTTTATACGGTCTTTGATTCCTAGAAAATTTCCCCCCTGCTCCAACAAGTGATACAATAAAAAAAATTATTTTTATTACAACCAAAACTTACTGGGTCTGATACTTTAAATTACTGTATTGATTAACATACTGTACTGATACTTTAAATTTTACAATTTTCGCCGTTTTCTGACTCTTGAAATGAGGTGTTCGATATTTAGTGCCGGAAAACACCGAAAATGCATAATACTCAAAATATCGTGACTAAGTAAGTTTTATACATACAAAAGGGATTTTTTTATTGTTTTACTTTAGTAAGTAAAACTTGAGTGACATTAGCGAAAGGATATATGAGCATAACTTATAGAAACCAGTGACCGTATAAAGAATTTAATTTCTTAAGGGGACTTATGTACCAAAAAAAAAAAAGAAAAAAAAAAAACTATTCTGTAAGTAACATCTATATTAAAATTTTTGGATCATGTTTAAAAAAAGCAAAATCATTACAGATAACAAAAAGCCTTAAATTATTAATAAATTAATATATTTTTTAATTTTTTTTTCACAATTGAATTTTTTTTCTTTTTTAGTATTTCAAACTAGATTTTTTTTTTTCGTTATACTGAAGGTACTCTCTTCTACAAACCTAAGTATCGGATTTTTCATACAAAAATTAGATAAGAAGAAACAAAAAATAACAACTCTATCTATATGGTATAAAACTATGAAAATCGCATATATTTCAGCTAATTTTTTTTAACAAAACATTCAAAGATTTTAAAAAATCGATACTTAATTATCTTTCATAGAATCTAAATATACATTTAAAAAACAAGCAGACATTTGACTCTATTATTGTGGAAGCTTTATCATTTTGATTGCATAGAGAATATGAAAAAATACGAACTGGGAATAATGAGTTTAAACATTTAATTTACAAAAAAATTATATTAAAGAGTGATACGTAAAACTAACCGTATCTCCTTCAATGTTTATCAAATAGTCAAGAAATTTGGACACAATGTTCTAGAGATGTAATGGTTCATTTTAGGATAAAAATCTGAAATTCGGCATTTTTGTCATTTTTTTTCAAAATGAGAGGTACTGAGAAACTAAACTGAGTAACTTAAAAAAAGTAACTCTTTTGATATAATGGCTTTCCATATTAACAACATTTGAGTCATTTTTGCAATTAGAACTATATACCTCTAAAACTAACGGTTTAGGAATTAGCTATTAGACAGTGATAAAGGGGGACACCTTGTATATTTATTCATAAGTTTGTTTATTCTTGTCCAAAGTAAGGCAAAATCAAATGAAATTATTCTTTCGGAAAACATTCCTTTTCTCCATATTTGCTGTCAGTTCCATAAACTCCGCTTGAATCGGCAGAATGTGTCCTTGAGGAGATATAACAATAAACTAGAGCAACACTGTTCTCATAAAATTTTCCCGTCGATCTTATTATTTTACTGCTTTGCATCAAAAGTTGTTCAACATCAACTCACATTATTTTCATTTTCTCGCTGTGTACTAAATTTAGCTCATGAAATGGCAAGATGGTCCACGCTTATTTACTGAGTAACACGTACAGTAAATATGATGGTCTGAATCCCCCAAAGAGCCTTTAAACTTTAAATGACTTTCTGCTGTGAATTAAAAGCATAAAGTGCTATCTATTTATATGAAGGATCAAGTCGGTTAAGATGCATATAATGAAATCTTTGCATGTGCAAATGTATAAATGGTATTCTTAAATATTCAAGATTTTATGTTCAGACAATTTGACTTTTTGTAGACAAATTAAACAATTACTTTTTATTATAGTCTTTTTCACAAATATTGCTTTTGTTGTTTTCATTTATCTACTATTCACTACCCCGCTCTCTGTCGCGCTTACCGGCAGGCTCAGCTTGGGCTGAAATTTGTATTTTTTAAGACCTCAATAAAAGTAACCGGGAGGGACATCTATGCTCTACAGACTTGGTTTTCTGAGCAGACCCTCTAGGGCAGTCAAAACTAGCAACAATGCTCTTATAAAAATTTCTGGTCCATCTTATTATTTTAGTCCTTTGCAACAAAAGTTGTTTAATATCAACTAACATTTTCATTTTCTCACAGTGTGCTAAATTTAGCGCATGAAATAACAAGATAGTACATGGTTATTTACCAAGTAACACGTACAGTAAATATGATGGTCTGAATCCTTCAAAGGGCCTTTAAACTAAAATGGATTTATCCTGTGAATTAAAAGTGTAAAGTGCTATCTAATTATATGAAGGATCAAGTCAGTTAAGATGCATATGATGAAATCTTCGTACGTACAAATGTATAGATGTTATTCAGAAGTATCAAGTTTTCAGGCTCAGACAACTTGTGACTTTTCGTAGACAAATTTATGGCAATATAATTTAAACTAGTAACATTGCTCCCATGAAAATTTTCTGACGATCCTATTATTTTACTCCTTTGCAACAAAAGATGTTTAACATCAAATTCCATTATTTTCATTTCCCCGCTGTATATTAAATGAAATAACAAGATGATACATGCTTATTTACCGAGTAACACGTGCAGTAAATGTGACACTATGAATCCTGCAAATTTAAACTAAACGACTTTCTTCTATGAATTAAAAGCATAAAATGCTGTCTAATTATATCAATCTCATAATATATAAATTTTGTTAAGTTTTGTTAAGTTTTGTTATTATTTATAATATATGAATTATATTATTTCACGTCAATTTTATAAACTTCGCTTGCATTAGCAGCGTCCTTATCGATGTCCTTTATCAGATATTTCCTTGAGAAACTATAATAAACTAGCAACACCATTCACATATTTTTTAACACTTTCCAACCTAGTTGAAAAGTGTTTATGACTTCGGTTTGTCTGCCGTATGGCCGTCTGCCGTCTGCCGTCTCTCCGTGCTCTAACGCCCGTAAATATGCTCGGATTGCGCTGCAATTTTTTTCCATCAAACTAATTATTTTACTCCTTCACAAAAAAGGATGTTTAACATCAACTAACATTATTTTTATTTTATCTCTATGTACTAATTTTCACTCATGAAATAACAAGATGGTTCTTGCCTACTTTTTAAATAAAGTTTGTAGAAAATATATTAATCTTAATCCTTCAAAGAGCGACAGAGTATTTAAATTAATGATAAGAAAGCTATCAAGTCTTTCTCTGTGTATTAAAAGCATAAACTGTCATCTAATCATATGAATGATCAGAGATTTCACTCTGGAAATGACGAAGTCAACTGAGATGCACATTATGAATTGCTGTCAGGCGCCAATTTCGATATCAAGGGATTACATTCATTACTGTAACGAGAAAATTATTTTTGAAATATAATGACACAATTCAAAACAACTTTGCAATTTTTAATCAACGACGTACATAAAAGAGTGCTTTTGTCGGCAAGTATGTTGGGTTAGTAGTTAGAATAGAATTCATATCAGATATCATTAATTAGTTGAGATAGTTTACTTAAAATTATCTTTTGGCCATCTACATTAACAATGTTATTCTATTATTTAAGACTTCTCACAAAAAATACCCCCCCCCCTCCCCACACACACACACTTAAGAACGCGAAACTTTCTGCCACATTCACAGAGTCACTTTTTATATATAAAAGCTGAAGTCACATTTATGTATTTTTGATTGTTCATGCGGTCTTCGCAAACGAACATTTCACCAACGCCATGAACAGCCATGCAGCCCCAGATCACAATGCTGCCGCTTCCGTGTTTTACAGTAGGCGCCACGCAATCTGGATGATATTCTTCGGCTATACGTTGCCTCACGAAGATTACGCCGAGTGTTACCTGGAAATAAAATTAAAATGACACATTTTAAAATATTCTCATTTTTATTAAAAAAGCCGACTCTGACTGAATGATGCTTATTTTTCATTATAAAAAAAGAGTTAAAATGCTTACCTCAAAGTTAGATTCATCGAACCACAGAACATTTGACCAATCCTCTTCCGTAAAATGATGATGTCGAAGAGCCCACTCCAAGGGATTTTTCTTGTTGTTATCTGAAAGCTAAGGCTTCTTCCTGGCTTTGAACTCTTTTAACCCAGCTTCTGCCAATCTTCTTCTTGCCGTTCAATCACTTATAGTCTGTCCAATGTCTTCTGACAGAGCTGCAGCGAACTCAGAATAAGTTTTTTTTTTTTTTTTTTTTTTCGATCTCTAACAGACTCCGTATTAGTTTTCTGTCCTGGCGTTTTGTTGTCACGTGTTTTCTGCCCATTCATGGCTTGTTTATGTGAGACCGAGTCTGCATAAACCTGATAATAACCTGCATAAACCTGCTTAATAGCAGATTGCACTGCACATCGAGAACATTTCATCAACTTGCTTATCTCTACTTGAGATTTGTCTTGTTCATGGAAGACCTAAATTCTCACTCTTTTATCCATAGACAGCTCACTTTTTTAGACAGTTTGGAATTAAATGATGTAAAATTCCCCACTAGATCACACAAGGAAATTACTTTGCGCTGCGAATGTCAAATAAAGACTGGCAAAACATTCGAAGTATTTTTCAAAAAAATTAATTTCCTTTGTTTTAGTCGCCAGATGTCACCAGTCGTTCCAAAGGGATTATTTATATTTTGATTGACGTTTGACAACACCGTTTACGCCTTTGTATAAAGCGTTTGTTATTGTTTCTAATATTTTTTTACGATTCAAGTGTTCTGTAGGGGGTGTCTAATACCAAGGCTGTATATTTCCCATCATATATTCGGAATCCTTCTTCTCCCGTCTTGTTTAATCATCCTATACAAAATTTGGCGCCATTCTCGCAATTAGATTGCGCTGCAGAACACGCTGATTATTGTCCGTTTAATCATGGTCACCTTGTATTTAATTTTATATTTCGAGTGTTAAAATCGTAGTGAAGCTGTGGAGCGATGAATAAGTTCATATATTTAAAATTAAATATATTTTGTGGAAATATTTTGACAAACAAAAAGCTTAGCAATTTCTTTTAAGAAGATTATAGACAAAAACGGAAGTTAAAAATTCAAATTTTCTGATGAAAAAATTGAAAAATACGAATGCCTTTCAAGCTCACGGGATTAAATTTGGAGAGAGGGATTTCGGATATTGCTGATGAAGGGTCCCAGAGCCTCCTAACATTACTTTTATTCCCTCTCTGTAAACTAAATTTATCTCATGAAAAAGAAATAGCACATGCTTATATATTGAAGAATATTACAACGGACATGCTAGTCTTAATACTCCTCGGTATATTTAAATTAAGTGACAAACAAAGGCCTCTAATATTTCTCCTGGGGACTTAAAAGCATAAACTTCCATCTATCTAATCATATCAATGATCAGGGATTTTGCACTCTGAAAATGATAAAATCAGCCGGGATACTGATCATGGATTATTCTGAGATACCACGATTATTAACGTAAGAAAATACATTCTTGATTAAAAGTGAGACAACTGTTCTTCAGATTCTGAGATCTATTTAATAATAGGTTAGATCAATTCGGTGTCTTTAATTTAATAAATTTCCCTTTTAAATTAGTCCGGTTTCAATTTTCAGATTTTTTTTCCCTTTCTACCTGGCTTCCGCAAGTGTCTCGGTATAAAAGGGACGTAGCAAAGGAAAATCACGCGTTAAAGCCGCGCTCCGCGAATTCTGCGACGGTCACCGAAGACACCGAATCACTTGGTTCATACTTTTGAGTACAACTATTTATGAATAGTAATCTTTGCCTATTTAATTTCAAAATTTCTCTCATTGAATACGGTGAAGAATATTATTCGGAAATAAGAGTATTATAAAGTAGAAAACGTGCGAAGCCTACAATAAAGAATAACTTTGCAATTTAAAATGTATAAGGAATATAACAAAGTGCTGACTGGTATATTAAATAGGATAGAATAAATGACAGCAATATGAAATTAATGCTTGCTTATTTAAGATTAGTTTTGAATAATCTACATGAAAAGGTTTCGCTCCTTTGTTTAAAAAATCAAAAATGCCTTTTTGCAGGAAACTTATGCTCACATAATTCTTCTGTTTTGAGTCGTGAAATGAATGGTATGTGCAAACTAAATTTTGCTGTTTAAAAGAATGATTTGCTTATTTGTTTTCCAAAATAAGCTAAAATCAGATACAATAATACTTTCAGAAAATTCTCCTCTTTTCAGTCTTTTATTTTATTTTATTTTATTTTATTTTACTGTGTTTTATCAATTTTATAAACTTTGCTTGAATCAGTGGTATGCGCCCTTATGGAGATAACAAACTAGTAAGACCATTTTCATGAAATGTTTTCATCGATGTAATTAATCATTTCACATCCCTATAAATGTTTCTCCGACTCACCGGTTAGTTAAATAAACCGGTTAGTTAAATAGTTAGTGTCATTGCCTTAGCAAAAGAACTTGAAATAAAGTAAAAACTAGTTTATTTTAAAATAAAAATTGTAATTCCTGCGTCGATTTTCAATTAAATGCTATATTTTAAAATATTGTTCCTTAAAGCATGCCTTCTAAGAAACAAAACTAAAAGTTCTAAAACAATAGCTCATATAGTCCTGATCAGAATACTGATCAGTTGTTGAAACTCTTTTAGAAATTAGCACAAATTACTTTACTAAAATAGAGTTCAGTGAACTCAAGAATACGCCTGAGCTATTCCAAATTAAATTTAATATTTCTTACTACCGTAGCTCAGTATAAAAAATGAGACAGGTTTCAATCGCCACAAATACCCAAACTATGCTACCACGTGTCTTTTGTACCGGGAATCAACTGAATAACGTCTCTAAGCATTTGCATAAGCACAGACAGTTAAATCTCTGTCAAAGGAAACATTCACCCATGAAAAATTAAAAGAAGTTTAAAAAAGAAGAACAATAATTAAAAATGTGTTAAAAAATAAAAATTTAATAAATCGCGTTCAGAACATTTCAAAGTTACAGTTCCCACTAAAATCATCTACTTACTAACAACTTCGTAAATCTATTATCGAAAACTATCCAATCTTTGCAATTTTGCTATCTAGTTAAAAAAAACTTTGTAGAGTTTTTTATAAACCAGAGGAGACACACATGCACTAAAAAATTCCACTATCGCCCATAAATGATACCGCAGCTCACTGTCGACAATTCTACAAATTCGTAACCTAATTATCATTGAATAAAAGATTTCGCAGATCTACTACAAGATTTCGTAACTCATCTACAAAACTTCATAGCATGTGCACCTTAAACAGTAACAACAAAAGATGTTTAGCATTAACTAACATTACTTTCATTATACTCCTGTCTGCTAAATTTAGATCATGAAATAACAAGATAGTACATAGTTATTTATTGAGTAATATTAAAATCAATATGTTAGTCTTCCCGGAAATTTTGAATTAAATTATAAGTATCTTTCTCCTGTGAATTATAAGCATAAACTGCCATCTAATCACATAAATGATCAGGGATTTCATTCAGAAAATGGCGAAGTCAGCTGAGATACTGATTATGAAATGCCGTCTTGCCCCAATTTCGATATCAAGAGATTTGGTTCTGAATTAGAAATGATATAATTGTTCTTTAATTTCGGTAATCTAAATACAGTAAACAATAACTTTGCAATTTTAAATGTATGACAAATACAAAAGAATGCCTTTCACCGATTTTCATGCAAAATTGGTTAGAACAAATGTTAGAAATATCAATTAGTTAATTTATGTTTTTGATTTATTTCAATTAGTTTTGGACCATCTGAATCAGCAGTATTATCCAATCACTTGACATATCAAAACGTCTCTCGTACAAAGTGTATGCGCATCCACTTCTTCTAGTTTGAATCAACAGAAGAGTGGTATCATAAACTAAAGTTTTTGGCTCAAATAAATATTTGTTTATTTTTGTTCAAAGTAAAATAAAATAAAAAACAATGATTCTTGCAGAAGATTTTCCTCTTACCCATATCTTTCTTATAATCTGTCAGTTTTAGAAAAACGTAAAGTTTTTGAAAAGCCCGTTTGGATCGGCAGATCTTAAGGACCTGAAGGAAATAATATGATAGTAAACCAGCAAAAACACCCTTGTGGAAATTTCCCTTCGATCTAATCATTTCAGTCCTCAACAAACAGATGTATAAGTTCAACTAACATTATTTTTAATCTCCCTCTGTTTATTAAATTACATTCATGAAATAACAAAATGGCACATGCTTATTTATTGAATAATATTACAGTTTATATGCTAGGCTTAATTCTCCTCTGATTATTTAAATTAAATGGCAAGTAAAGCCATCTGATCTTCCTGCTCTGAATTAAAATCATGGACTGTCATCCAATTATGTCAATAATCAGGGATTTTATTCTGGAAATGACAAAGTTAGCTGACATGCTGTTTAAAAAAAAAAAAAAAAAAAAAAAAAAAAAAAGTAATCTTGCCTCGATTTTTATAACCAAGGTATTACATTCTCGATTAGAAATGATGTGATTGTTTATTAGTTTTGGCGATCTAACTGTAGTAAAGGATAACTTTGCAATTTTTAATCCATGAGGAATACAAGACTGTCTGCACCGATTTGTATGCCAAATTGGTGGAATAAGTGTTAGAAATATTGAACTAGTTAATGTATGTCCTTGCTTTTCATAAATTAGATTCGGACTATCTGCATCAATAGTTTTAACCAAAAAGTTGACGTATTATTGAGCCAAAAATATTCTCGTTCAAAGCTTATGTACAATATATACAAGTCATCTTGTTTGATTCAACAAAAGAGAGATATCGCAAAATAAAGCTTCTCTGAAATAAAGAATTGTTTATTCTTGTTTAAAGTAAGATACAATTGAATACAATTATTCTTTCAGAAAATTATTCTCTTTCACGTATCTTTATTATCGTCCATCAATTTTATAAACAATATTTCGATTGGCAAAATGTATCCTTAAGGATCTTAAGTTAATATGATAGTAAACTAGCAACCTTAATCTTATAAAATGCTCCCTTCGATTTAATCATTTCCCTCCCTTGCAACAAAAAGATGTTTGACACCCAGTAACAGCACTTTTATTCTGCATCTCTATACTAAATTTAGCTCATGAAATTACAAGATGGTACATGTTTGTTTATTGAGTAATATTGCAGTCTCCACGTAAAATTTAAATTAAGTGACAAATAAAGCCATCTAATCTTTCTCCTGTAAAATAAAAGTATAAACTGCCATCTAATCATATCAATGATCAGGGATTTCATTCTGAAAATGGCGAACTCAGCTGAGATATTGATTATAAAATGCCGTCTTGTTCCAATTTTGATATCAAGGGATTTCATTCTCGAATAGGAATGAAATAATTGTACTTTAGTTTCGGTGATCTAAATACAGTAAAGAATAGCTATACAATTTTAAATGTATGATGAATACGAAAGAATGCTTCCCGCCGATTTGTATGCTAAGTTGTTTAGAATGAAAGTTAGAAATATTAATTAATTAATGTATGTTTGGCATTATTTTGATTATTTTTGGTACATTTGTATCTCCAAGTACTTGACGTATAAAAAAGTCTCTCATACAAAGTTCATGCGCATTCAGTTTTTCTGTTTTGAATCAACAAAAGAATGGTATCTAAAGTTTTCGGCTCAAATAAATATTTGTTTCTTCTTGTTCAAAGTAAGATAAAATAAAAAACACTGATTTTTACAAAAAAAAAAAAAAATCTCCTCCTTCTTATACTTTTATTACTATATGTCAGTTTTTTAAAATTTCGTTTGGATCGGCAGTCCTTAAGGACTTGAAGAAAATACTTGATAGTAAACCAGTAAAACCATCTTTCATGAAAATTTCCCTTTCATCTAATCATTTCATTCCGTTGCAACAAAAAGATTTATAACACCCAACTAACATTATTTTCAGTCTTTCACTGTTTACTAAATTTAGCTCATGAAATAACAAGATAATACATGCTTATTTGTTGCATAATATTACAGAATATATGTTAGTCTTAATCCTCCTCGGAATATTTAAATTAAGTGACAAGTAAAGCCATCTACTCTTTCTCCTGTGAATTAAAAGCATAAACTGCCATCTAATCATATCAGTGATCAGGGATTTAATTCTGAGAATGACAAAGTCTTCTGAGATAGTGATTATCAAAAGTCATCTCGCCCCGATTTTGATATCAAGGGATTACATTCTCGATTAGAAATGAGATAATTGTTCTTCAGTTTCCTCGATCTAAATACAGTAAAGAATAACTTTGCAATTTTGAATGAGGAATTATATATAAATGAATGCTTTCATTGATATGTGTATTGGCTCAATTAAAAATTGTAAATATATTAATAATAAATATCAGAAGTATTAAACTTGTTAACGCAGACTCATTTTTGGATCATAAAAATAAGCAATTTTAGACCATCGCTTGACGAATCAAAAATGCTTCTTGTAGGAAACGTATGCTCATACATTTCATCAGTTTTGGGCCAACAGAAAAATTGTTTTCGCAAATTAAATTCCTAAATATTGTTTTGGGTAACATAAAACCAAATTGAATGATTTTTAATGGGTGTGGGGGGGGGGGGAGGATTTTTTGGGGAAGAGAAGCCTCTTCTCCCCACAGCAATATTATCTTGTATCAATTTCTTAAACTTCAGTTGTTTTGGCAGAATATGCCGTTAAGTCGTAATGGGAAGGTTCTATTTTTTTTACCTAAAATTCACGTGATTTATACTATATATTTTTTCGATTTCAAAGAAAGGAGATACACCTTCGGACTTTTTGTATTATATGTAATGTCATTTAACTTGTAATATCGTATGTGTACAAAAATCAATAATACGTCTTGTGCAAGTGCCTGCGGGTGAGCGCCCTGAACTTCCGATCGGCCTACCATTTTTCTCAGGTCACAATGATTTGAGAGAAATTTGGTCGTCAAATTATGAAAGAGCATTAAATTCTCTGGCGCTTATACAAATATTTAGTTTAAAAAGTTCATTTTTGACAAAATGGCGGTCATTTGAACAAAAAAGTCATTTTTTCGACTTTTTTTTTTACTTGTTGCGAGCTTGAAAATATAATTAATAAATGAAAAATATACTTTTCGGTAGTAAAATCTTCATAGTTAAAATGATTACCTTTCTTTTAAAAAATGAAGGAAATCGGCCTCATAGTTCTCGAGAAAAAGGGTCACCCAGTTTGAAAAACATGATTTCGAGACGTTTCGACATAGTTTCGAAATGGTTTTTTATCGACATATTTCGAGACGCATTTTCGGCATGATTTCGAGATGGTTTTTTAACGACATGATTTCGAGACGCAATAATTTTCAAGCGCAGTTTATGGTTGCTGAGCGTTGAGTTCAACGAGCAAAAATACATCTAAGGAATTGAAATATCACAAATGAATTACAAGTTGAAATATCACAATTGCTCTTTAGCACAACAATCTACACACTTAAGGCCTGCAAAAAATGCAAAAAAAAAGCAAATTTTTTTACCCAAAGAAGTATAACCCTGCCTTTAAGAAATATAATAATAAACTAGTAGCACCACGCTCATGAAATTTTCCCATTCGTGCAATCATTCCATTCGCGCAAAACTAAAAATATATTTAACATCAACTAACATCGTTTAACATCAAGTAACATTCTCTCTTTGTACACTAAATTTAGTTAATGAAATAACAAGATGGTACATGCTTATTTATTGAATAATATTACACTTAATATTAATATGTTAGATTTAATCCTCCTCGGAATATTTAAATTAAATGACAAGCAAAGCCATCTAATCTTTCTCCTGTAAATTAAAAGCACAAACTTCTTCTAATCATATCAATTATCAGGGATTTTATTCTGGAAATGGCAAAGTCAACTGAGATGCTGATTATCAAATGACGTCTTGCCCTAATTCTCATATCAAGGGATTTCATTCTTAATTAGAAATGATATAATTGTTCTTTAGTTTCGTCAATCTAAATACAGCAAATAATAACTTTGCAATTTAAAATAGCGAGTAGTACAAAAAAGAGTGTTTTCTCAAACCTATATGTTGGATTAGTTAAAATAAATGTAAGCAATATTAATCTAGTTAACCCATTAACGCCGACTTATTTTACACTTCTTTTAATAACTTCGATACCAGTTGACACCAGTTTTCCCATACTATTATTTTTACTTATTGGATCTCTGATAGTTTCACATTAGATAATAAGATTTTTTTTAAACTAAAATACTGGTGTTCATATTTAAAAGTTTCGTATTACTTAAATGGTAACTTTTCGTACCAACCGGCATTAACGGGTTAGTATAAATTTAATCAAATTTTATTTTGTAATATATGGTAATTACTATCTGCACTGCATCAACAATTTTAATCCGTATCTTTGCTAATCAAAAGTGCCTCTCGCACTAAATTTAGGCGTGTATAATTAATTCTACTGCTTATAAAATTGGAACAATGGTAGATGAACTTTTTCGTCTTGAAATAATGCTTCAGACGTCGAATTGAATATAAAAGTGCAATCACATCTGCTGTGCTAAGTGACTGAATCTTTAAAAGCTCAACGCGAAGCTCGATCTGCAACTGCTGCTCGGAAAATGCCGTGTGACTATAAATAGTAAATTTGCAATTTAAAACAGCGAGTAATACAAAAGAGTATTTTCGTCAACCTATATACTAGATTAGTTAAAATAAATGTAAGAAATATTAAACTAGTTAACATAAATTTAGTCAAATTTAATTTTGGAATATATGGCAATTATTATCTGCATCAATAATTTTAATCTGTATCTTTGCTAATTGAAAGTGCCTCTCGTACTAAATTTAAGCATGTACAGTTCTTCTGCTTATAAAATTGGAATAGTAGTAGATGAAAATTTTTCTTCTTCAAATAATGCTTCAGGTGACGAATTGAATATAAAAGTGCAATCACATCTGCTGTGTTTTGTGACTGAATCTTTAAACTCAACAAGAAACTCGATCTGCAACTGTTGCTCGAAAATTGCCGTGTGACAGCAAATAGTAACTTTGCAATTTAAAACAGCGAGTAGTACAAAATAGTGTTTTCGCAAACCTATATACTAAATTAGTTAAAACAAATGTAAGAAATATTAAACTATTTACTATAATTTTAGTAAAATTTCATTTTGTAATATATATGGTAATTACTATATTTACTGCATCAACAATTTTAATCTGTATATTTGCTAATAAAAAGTGCCTCTGGCACTAAATTTAGGCGTGTGCAGTTCTTCTGCTTATAAAATTGGAATAGTGGCAGATGAACATTATTTCTTCTTCAAATAATGCTTCGTGTCAAAGTGAATATAAAAGTGAAATTACATCTGCCGTGCTATGTGACTGGATCTTTAAGCTCAACACGTAGCTTGATCTGCAACTGTTGCTCGAAAAATGCCATGTAATAAGATTTTCCAAACTGGATGCTTTCTGACATATTTGTAAATTCATTTTTGTTTACAAACACATTAAATTGTCAGGTGCTATTCAGGAACTATGTAAAAGAACATTTTTTCCCTTTTCCGATAAAGGCAGAATATCTGTATAAAAATGCCTCAAAGTTGGTGTTTTGAACCGAATTTCCGGATGCGACAGTATGGTAAAAGAAAAAACAACCGTCATGAGAAAACAATCACTTACAATTCAAAATATTATACATTTATTGAAAAATGGAAAAAAAATGTTCGATTTCAAATCATTTATTTCACTAATAATGGCTGCAAGTGTCATGCTTTTACGTTAAAAAATGAATCCCTGAATAAGTCAGAAAGTTTTGTGTTGTTGAGGTGGGGGGAAGGGGGGGGGATGTTTTTTTTAATTGCCTTAAACTTACCAATAGTGTATTAGCGGAATTCAAGGTGGCTGCCATAGCACTTAAAATATCACCTGTTTCCCCAGTCTGATTGGGCTTTTTCGTAATTTTTCTGTGAAGTGTTAAGTTTCATGCAATGTGCTTAAAGTTTCGTGTGCTTATTTGCAGTATGATTGGGCTTTATATCAGTTAGAGTGGTGTGTAAAAAATATGGTGAAAGCCACAAATAAGAACACGCGTACTTGCGTTTGCAGTGGACAAATGATTTTCGTGTGTTATATGCCTTTTTCTTATGTTGCTTCAGTCATTTTCTGAAGTTATCGTCTAAAGTTAAATTATAATCTATTACTCTGTGAGGTCGACTTTTCAGGACTGTCGCTTCTTCAAATTCGGCTTAAAATGCCAAGTTTGACAATATTTTCTAAAAGAATCTTTGCCGTTCTTGAAATATGAAGAATGGTATTTGATTTCTTGATACATGAATATCAAAATAAATGCATATACGATTGAAAATATAACTTTGTGAATCTGTCAAAAAACAAAGTATTTTGATTTAAGAATAACCTTAATTTAAAACTGATTGTATTACTTATAGAAAAACTTCCAGAGTTATCAAAGATTTTACACTAATGGGAAAGTATGTTCTAATATATATATATATATATATATATATGTATATATATTAGAACATACTTTTCTTCGTTTTGTTCAAGTTGGAAGTTGTAGTAACTGTAAAGCATCGAATGTTTTAAATCCAAAGAAATTTCATGGAGGTTGAAATAAATTCTTCGAAATTTATTGCTCACAAAAATAATTTTGGAAATTTCCGTTGGGGACATTATTTCATGCACTTGCGTCATTTATTAGAAAATCGTATTTTCATCGATTGGAAAATCAATTCCGACGAGAAAGATTTTCAAGGACATCTGAGAACGAAGGAAAATAACGATTCCTTCATGAATGATTCATATAAGAATCTTATTGAATACAATAAGTTCATATTTTAAAAATGTATCGAAAATAAATGATTGTAGCATCGTATCTACAGTGAAAATCAATACTGGTTCTTTTTATCTTCAAATCGAATCCGGTTCAATTTCTTATTCTATTCTCTTTGTAAAACAGATGGTTGGTAAGAAATGATCTTTAATGTTAGTCAAGAATTAAAGTTTTGAAATTCTTTTAGACATTAAACAAAATTATCGAATCCGGTTCAATTTTTTTATTCTATTCTCTTGGTAAAACAGATTGTTGGTAAGAAATTATCTTTAATGTTAGTCAAGAATTAAAGTTTTGAAATTCTTTTATTCATTAAAGAAAATTGTCAAATTTTTCTATTTTCAAAAATATTTTTTTCTTTTGTTTTTCTTCCTTAGGAATTTTAAGCTAGATCCTTCAGTGTTTAACTCTCATTAGTCATTTTCGTCTAATTAAATCACTTATTAATTTGTACCTCTAGAGATATTAAAAGGATTTGTCTAACCATCATGTGAAAACAAAATAATTGAAGTTTTCTTCAGTATGTACTCATGAATCATCTTAAACCATAACTGCAAACCTTCTGGTATTTTCTTAGCCAAATAAACATGTTTTGAAGCAGAAAGTTCATTTAACACTCCAACGACCCTTTTCACTTCCAGGTGAGACGTCTTTGAAAGGACCTCCATATTTTTTAAATTAATATGTATCGTGCCTCCTTTATTGGAATCTAGATGAGTTTTTCTAATTATGGAAAAAAGTCACATATATCTCTGACTTTCCGATATGATACTCTAATCTTTCAAAGTTTTGTACCTCCTATAACAAGCAAGGACTTCAGTTAATCTTCTGTTTTGGAATAAAAATGTAAAAAAAAAAGTGTCTTTTTTTTTTTACCTGAATGTTAAAGTTAACTTAATGTTGAATTAATATTTAAATTATTTCGAATGTTTGATTTATTTTTGTTCCTATGATGCGATCTTGAAATTGTGTGTCATCCATAAGTGACAGTCCAATTATTAGCCCTACATGTGCTTTTTGATTGTTTTTCATTACTCTTTTTTAATAAAAACAAAACAACTTATGAATTAAAAATATATATACGAGGGAAAGTAATTAAGTAAGTCACAAAAGATAATTAAATAATAACTTACAATGATTTTCACTTCAAAACTGTTTTTATTTCTCAACATATTCTCCACCAATATTTATGCACTTATATCACCGTTTTATCAGTGCCCCATCACCAGCTGCATAACATTCTTTGGGTTGCTGTCTCAGCCACATTAGGACTTCAAGTTGAACCTTTTCATCATCTGTGAACATCATCTTGCTTCCAAGATGGTTTTTTAGTGGACTAAACAGATGAAAATCGCTTGGGGATAAGTCGAAGCTGTATATTGGATGTTGAAGAAGTTGCCAACCAAACTTTTGAATTGTCTCCTGTGTTGAACTTGAAGTCCTAATGTGACTGAGACAGCAACCCAAAGAATGTTATGCAGCTAGTGTTGGGTCACTGATAAAACGGTGATATAAGTGCATAAATATTGGTGGAGAATATGTTGAGAAATAAAAATAGTTTTGAAGTGAATATCATTGTATGTTATTATTTAATTATCTTTTGTGACTTACTTAATGACTTTCCCTCGTATATAAGTTTACTTGTGGGCATTGGGGGGTTAATAAAATGCCTCTTTTTTCTATGTGATATTTAGTTTATTTTATTTACTAAGACAAGTTTCTGATTCAAAAATATATTTATATGATTTTTTTTAAAAAAGGGAAGGTTCGCAACTATTTCTTAAACTAAGCACTTAGTTTAATCTTTCTGTAACTGAACTAAAAATTTATAAGGCGATTCTGGAAAAGGAAAAAAGTAAAATCCTGCTTTTCTTAACAACACGGAATTTCCAACACATACACGGATTCTTTTTTGAACATAAAAGTACTTCGCAAACATGATTGCTGATGTGATTTGGAATCAAATAGTATTTTTCATTTTTTGATAAATGTATCGTATCTTGAGTTATAAGAAAATGCTACCTGAGGATGCTCTATCTCGGGCTATTGGGTCAGGAATTTCGGTTCAAAATATCAATTTTGACAGTATTTTCTAAAAGATCCTTTATCTTTATCTAAAACGGAAAGTGCTATTCAGTTTGACAGTTTCTGAATAAGAACACCTGTCAATTTTAGCATTTACGAATAAAAATGAATTCAGGAATGTCTCAGAAAGTTTCTACTTTGAATGGGAGAACAGCTTGGAAATTTTAATGAAATTTACATTAAAAGCAGGATACATAGTTTACAAATATGTATTCTAAAATACGCATATTATTCTAAAACATGTACAGGTTATAACTTATGCCTACGTAATCGATGTCCATTAGAACGAACTCTACAGGAACGCAAAAATATATTTACCGTTTTAGAGTTTCATTATAATAGAATTACATTTAATTAATGGGGATATTGCCGAGAAATCACTATATAGCGTAATTTTTGTTCTATCGTATTTCGCTATAACGGAACTCTACTACTTTTGAGTAGCTGTATATTCTGTAAATTTGATTTCTATCTTATTAAAATTGCTTTGCATGCAATTATCCAAGGGGTATGCAAGTCAAAAAAGTTTGAGAGCCATTGCATGTATTTCAAAAAAGCAAAATGGGTATGTTTTTATGAACTACATAACTAATAATATGAGTGGTTATGTTTTATGAACTACATAACTACTAATATGAGTGGGTATGTTTTTATGAACTACATAACTATACTAATATGAATTTTAAAGTAGCCACCTTGAGCATTAGATGTAATTCCTTTCACTTGACACCTGGGGCTACGTGGAAGAATAACTGCATCAGATCAAAAAGCTAACGTAACAAATCTACGACATTGTTAAATAGCTGTTCAAGATTACCATCTGATATGCGAAACGAGTTTTTGTCGAACGCACAGATGCATCACTTAATGCTGTTAAAAGTGAATTTCCCGGATGAAATTTTATAGAAGAAAACGAAGCCATCCTATTAAAATCGACGCTCGTTAATTCGAACGCACAAAAACGGAGGAAAAAGCTCCAATTATCCGATTCTAGGAAAGAAAATGACTTTTCACGTTACCATTAAAGAGAAAATATATAGCATCAGAATTCTTTAATTCGAATACTATATTAACAGTTTTAAACGTATTAAATTATAAAAATATATTCCTTTTTAAAAATTAAAATTATTATGATGCGCAAAACCATGTCCGTGAGAAACGCTGGCGTCATATTGACGGTGGTAACAACGAAACCAATAAATTTATCTTTTGTTGCATTTTTTTTTTTTTTCTAAACATCGCAAAATTTCAAATTTACACAATCGAAAGGAAAAAAAATTACTTTTAAATGCAATTTTTTGAAAATTGTATCTCAGTTTACTTATTACTTTTTTCTATATCTACAAGAAGAAAGTACTGGATTCGTGAAAATTTTCGACTTCCGGTTTCCGACTGATTTATACGTTTTAGGAGCTCCTGAATACAATTTGACTGTTTTTAGAAAATGTTTGTCCGTGAGTCTGTGTCTGTCTGTTTGTCTGCATGTGAAACAAATTTTATGGGTGCTCTAACTCACGAACTACTGTGTCGAATAGGATGAAATTTCATATGAAGTTCCATCCTTATGTGAACTGGTGCTTAGTTATTTCTTGAACAAAATCCCCCAAGAAAGGGTTGCGGCAAATCGATATATATTTTTTTATTTATGTGATGCTTATATCTCCAGTTTATGTGCGCGGCATTCAACGAAACATCAAATTTAGAATCCTCATGATAGGGGTATATTATCATTCAATTTTGGTTATCTCAGAGGGAGTTCCGAAATTCGGCGATTTGACCGAAATAAAACAATGTAATTAGTTTAGAATTAGTTTCTGCCCGTGTAACATTCCATAACTAAATTCCTAAACGAAATTAAAACTTCACAAATCAATAAAAAAAAAATAATAATAATAATAATGAAATACAAATTTAACAGACATGTATGCGAACTATGCTCTTAAACACTAAAACAATAAAAATCTCATAGGTCGGCTATAAATAGTGAAATGTTTTGCGATTGGCCGCTGGTATGCGGCTCATAGAAAAGTACCGAAACCGCTTTTTGGTGTAGTTGGTGGGGCAATCTAGAAAAATATATACTAAATGTAAAACATCTATTAGAGTTTCCAATGAAAAACGATTTTAGCATTCTGTAAACCCGGTAGTTTATCGGACATCTTTATCCTGGTAGCCCGGGTAAGATTGCCTGGTTAATCTTAAAATCTCAAAAATAGCTTACCTTTACCACATGTAGAATCATAATAATTGAAATACAGCAGAAGAAACTGAAATATACAATGAACTAAACATTTTAATAAAAAAAACAATACTCTTTTGAAAAAAAATTATCTTTGAATGACCCAGATATGTATATTCGGTCTTTTCTGCTTGCATTGCACAATTCTTGCTTTGGATGGGGCATAATTTTTGTTAACGCTTTGGACGAACATCATCTGTAAAGGAAAAAAATCCCTGACGGCTCGGCCTACAGGCACAGGTAGATTTCGAAGACGCAGAACGTGGGGTGCCTGTTTGTCGGGAATTGCGAAAGAAATGACCTTTTTGCGATGATGCTGCAGTTGGAACCGCCTACTTCGAAGCGAAACTTGTTTGCAGGCGGAGCCAGCAAGGATATTTTTTTTTTTTTTTTGCTATAAGAGTTGGTACTATAAAAAACATGTCAATATAAAAGTTTTAGATAATATTAAGAGGATTTATAATAAATTTAATACATAAGTTTTTGGCCCTGTTCCTAGAAGTAATAATAACTTCAAACGGATTCGATACGTATCATAATTAAGAAATTATGGGTTTTTTTTTCTGTTTTCACAAAAAGCCCCCCCCCCCCACCTTGGTTTGATTTTGCCCATTAAAGAACTTGACCGAGATTTTATGTCCCTTGATTTTATGTATCAGTTTAGAAAAGATGCGGGAGTTGGAACCGCCTACTTCGAAAAATAACTTGTTTGCAGGCGGAGCCGGCAGGGATTTTTTTTGTTTTTAATTTTTTTTTGCTATAACGGTTGGTCCTATAAAAAACTTGTCAATATAAAAGTTTTAGATAATACTAAGAGGATTTATAATAAATTTACGCGGATTTGATATCTTGTGAATTGACGAAGCTATGATTTTTTTTCTCCTAAATCCCCCCTTTCTTCCCCCCCTTGGGGCCTTTTTTAATTATATCAAAAATCTGTCATACATACATTTTCGGCCCTTTTCCTAGAAGTAATAATAACTGTAAACGAATTCGATACGTATAATAATAAAGAAATTATGAGGATTTTTCTGTTTTCACAAAAAGCCCCCCCCCCCATTCCCCCCCCCCCCCCCGTTGGTTCGATTTTGCCCATTAACGAACTTGACCGAGATTTTATGACCCTTGATTTTATATATCAGTTTCGAAAAGATGCGGGAGTTGGAACCGCCTACTTCGAAAAATAACTTGTTTGCAGGCGGATCCGGCAGGGATTTGTTTTGTTTTTAATTTTTTTTTTTTTTTTTTTTTTGCTATAACGGTTGGTTCTATAAAAAACTTGTCAATATAAAAGTTTTAGATAATACTAAGAGGATTAATAATAAATTTACGCGGATTTGATATCTTGTGAATTGACGAAGCTATGATTTTTTTTCTCCTAAAACCCCCCTTTTTTCCCCCCCCCTTGGGGCCATTTTTAATTATATCAAAAATCTGTCATACATACATTTTCGGCCCTTTTCCTAGAAGTAATAATAACTTTAAACGGATTCGATACGTATAATAATAAAGAAATTATGAGGATTTTTCTTTTTTCACAAAAAGCCCCCCTATTTCCCCCCCCCCCTGGTTCGATTTTGCCCATTAACGAACTTGACCGAGATTTTATGACCCTTGATTTTATGTATCAGTTTGGAAGAGATTTATGCAGAATTTTTCCAGTTATCGTGGTCAGAAAAAAGTGACATAGATAGATAGATAGATAGATAGATAGATAGATAGATAAACTTTTGAACTGGGGTAGGTTTTGGGTTCTGGGAGTCATGATCGGCGTAGATCTGCAAAAATTTTTCAAAATTTCCAACTTAGGTGAGAATGTAATAGGTAGTATTTCTTACGAAATCTACCTAAAAAGACCGAAAAAAAAGACCGAAGCAAAAAAGACCGAATTTACATATCTGGGACATTCAAAATCACTCTTTATCAGCAGCAGCAAAATAACTAGGCGAAACCACGCTTCGCTTTTTGAAAAACCGCAGAAATTTCTGAATGACCCAATACAAAGCCAATGACTGAAATATTTGCGTGGAATTAAGCATAGCTATCCGCTAAAAAATTTTAAATAATATAAGAAGAAATGAACATGCCGTTGCAGAAGAAATTAAATTATAAATAAAACATGCAACTTAAATAAGGTTATTATGAATGCAATAACAAAAAAAAAGGTATTTTTAAGAATAAAAATAAAAAAGACGCATTATTATTTGCAAAAAATACCTATAAATTTACAAAAAAAAAAAAAAAAAAAAAAAAAAAAAGATTACAAAGACTTAGTTTATTTCTAAAAAACAATAAGATAAGACTATGATATATGGCTCCGTATTAACGATTCAAATTAACGATAAGACTTTAATATTAGGTAGAATTAAAAATCTGCTAAAAACTTAATTGATAATTAATTGAATAAAGAGTGGAATTAAGTTGAAAAAATTAAGCAAAAAACCTTATTAGTATAGAAGTTTAAAAATATGGGATCCTTTAAGATTAATAGAAAATTAAAAAGGTGAAATAAAGCTGATAATGATAAAAGTAATTAATTATGTTAAAGAAAAGAAGGATAAAATGCATATACCTGAAAAAGAAGTAATTGGATAAATATGATAAAAAAAATTATTAAGTATTATTCCTAAAAATAAATTAAAGGAATAAATGCACTTAATAAGATATTTAAAGTTAGTTTAATATGATTAAATGATATACTAGAGCTGAATGCTATAAAATATTGAATAAAAAATAACATAAGCTCAGTACTTAAAGTATTTTTCTCCGTAAAATACTATGCCTATCATTACATTCATTAATTTAAAAAATGATAGTTTAAAAATAATCTATATATGCTTACATAAACATTAAATTAAAGTATATAACTCCGACTGGATAAACCGTTATTGAATCAAAATTTATTTTTTATAACTTTTTTTTTTAATTTTAAGTAGGTATTTTAGGAAGTATTACTTTTTTTTAATTAGAAAATTAGCTCATTATAATTGTTTTTTATATATATTACAACGATTATTGTATTAAATAGGTGGCGCATATAGCTTTCTTGTACTTCTTAGTCACTGGTAAGCTAATGTTAAACCTATGGAAGCGTTCTTTTCGAATTTCTTGCTTGCATTTTAATATTTTTAAATGATTTTTTTAGGACAGTTTAACTGAGTTTGATGTCTAACTGGGTAAGTTTTTACGTTTTCGATTTTGGTTGCAGAATTTTTTTTATAAAGCTACTTACTTTCATTTTCACAAGCGGTTCCGAAAGTAAAAGTTTCCTCATTAAAAAAAATGCAGCCAAAAAATATAAAGTAACCCGGCTAGAGATCATTTAATCATATATACGAAACTCTTGACACAGACAAGCAAAAAACATTAAAAACTTGTCATCTCAATAACGTCCGAAATACTGAACCAATTCAAACCTAATTGGGACAGTGTACTGATCTTGCAAGTATCTTTGACAAATTTGTTAATCAAGTATTGATTTGGCGCCCCTATGTGGGGGCACCTAATGAAAAAAAAAAAAGCCCTGTTGAAAGCAAAAAGTTTAAAATCAACGAATACATTTTTATTTTGGGTTATTCGATTGCAAGTTTTTTCCTCAAAATTTCGTTATATGCCCTCTTTGTTCCTCTCTAGTTTCGGCACTGGGAAGATTAGGCAAAGGTAATACATTTATTTTATTTTATGTTGATAAATATGAAAAATACAAATACATTTCAAGCCCAAAAGTGGCAGGAATGATATATGTCTTACCATGATCTGAACTGTTTTACGATTTTAAAGAAAGTTTTAAGACAGATATCAACGTGGTGACAATCACTGTTTTAGACGACATTATGTACTATTTGGAATTGCTTAACACAAGCAATTAGACAGTCTGCTTTATTGCTTACAAATGTTTTAATTTGCTTCCTGTATTTCAAAGAGGTATGTGTCTATTCTGGTTATGGATGATTTTTGTTCCGGGTGGCTGAGCGCAAAAAACTTTTGCAAGAATATCCTCACTACACAATTTCTTAAATTGAGTAGACGTCGACCACTGGACTGTTTTATGAATAATCACTTATAATTTTTCACTTACATGTCAAGTCATGTTATTCCTGGTGGATACCCCTGATTTATGAACCAAACACCTGTCGCATGAAATGTGTGACAGATTACACAGCATCTTAACGGATGATCAAACATGAATCTATTATATTAAAAAGGGACTGTCTGTTTGTATTTCAGAACTATTCCTTCTAAGAATATGAAACGCAACACCATGAAATTAACACCAGTTATCCGCATGAATCCGAGGATATCATATAAGTTTTAAGAGTTTTAAAATTTGAATTTGTTTCGGATATATTAATTTTTTTTGTAATTTGTTTCGAAATTTCTCTAGAGATGGCAATTTACTTTATTTTTGTGGGGGAAAAAAATGAAATAAAAAGGCAAATAATGGGTTATCGTCTGCGATCGGAAATGGTGAACAAATATCTTTATTCTTGTTTTGTTTGAATTAATCGATTTAAATATATTTAGTTTACATTCTCTGTTTAAAAAAAAAAAAAAAAAAAAAAAAAAAGATGTATTGTACAGAATATTTATATGATTTACTTCCACATTTACGCGCGCCCACATACAGCTCATCAGGTCGACAAATTTCAGGAAAGTGAGGAATAAAACTTTTGAATGAATATCTAACTTTTCTTTTATAATGTACGTGAACAAAACTTTTTACGTATTTTGAAATAAATTTGTTTGTATACCCTGGTGTCAAGCAATCATTTCAGCATTTGAACAACAGAAGTTCTTTGCCCCTGAAAGGGTTAATAGAAATTTTATTTTTTCTGAATAAAAATGAACATATAATACACTCATTAATATTCAAATAAATAGTTTTTTTTTTTTTTTTTCAATTAAAAGATATTTAGGACTTTCTTTTGAAAAATCGATTCAACCCGAACCCGATCCGGAAGAATCAAAACACTACCCAAAACCAACCCGAATCAGAAACATTTAAAGTCATCCCGACCCCCAATGAAGAAAATTAGCGTCAACCCGACTTGACCCGAACGGCCCACCGGGTCTTTTTGGGGTAAAATCAGTTTACTCCATCTGATGCAGGACCCTAATCCAGAGATCAAAACTCTTTGACAAACTTTGCGTATCTTAGAAACATTTTATCATTTAACTGAATTCTCTCCAATTCGCAGAGCCTAATTAAGGCAGGAGCTAACCGAGACATGCAATGTGGTATGCAGTTTTCGGATGCAGATATTATAATTGTTCTAATCTCTTAATGATTATAATAAATATTTTGTACTTCAGTAGGAAAAGATAAGAAAATATATTTTTCTAAATAGGCATTTATATATTCGTGCCCTACTAATTCCCCTTTATGTCAGGAGGATAAACATTTTAATTTTTTAATAGGAAACTTGAAAAAAATCAATGAATTCCATGCCCATAGGTTTAACATTGAAAAGTTGAATTTTTAGATCTGACTGATGAGGAGCCTTAAACTTGTTGATAAAAACAAAGACTTTTAGAACACTTTAAAACTAAAAAGTCCTTCCGGTCTGTACCGGGAGGAAAAGGTAGCTTTCATAGTTCATGTTTTTAAAAATTCAACTCATTTTACTCAAACACCCGAAGCTAAAATGCTTGGAACCCGATTATAGAAGATTCAATCCCGGCTTTCGTTAATACTGAATTTGAATGCGAATTTTAGCATGAGAGTTACAGCATAACAAAAATCAGTTTGTTTCAAAATGTCAGCCACCCTAAAATTTCAAACTGCCATATCTCAACCATTTTTTAAGATAAAGCCAAAACAAAAAAATTTCCAGAATCCTTGTATCACGATATAACACTTAAAGGAAACAACTTTTTCAATTTATAATTTTTTATACATCTTTTTAAATAAAAATGTAACTGGCCGCCATTTTGAAACAAGATGGCGCATGAAGCTGGCCAACGAACTCGGTCGAGACCTTGGTATGTTCTGTACACATGATCAGTCACATTCCTATCGGTTCATAAATATGATAGTTACAGCATAACAAATATCAGATTGTTTCAAAATCTCCCTAGAATTTCAAACTGCCATATCTCAGCCATTTTTTAAGATATAACCAAAACAAAAAATGCTCCAGAATCCTTGTATCACGTTCTAACACTTAACTGAAACAATATTTTCAATTTATAAGTTTTTTGTACATCTTTTTAAATTTTTAAAAATTTAAAAATTTTCAACTGGCCGCCATTTTGAAACAAGATGGCGCATGAAGCTGGCCAACGAACTCGGTCGAGAACTTGGTATGTTCTGTACACATGATCAGTCACATTCCTATTGGTTCATAAATATGATAGTTACAGCATAACAAATATCAGATTGTTTCAAAATCTCCCTAGAATTTCAAACTGCCATATCTCAGCCATTTTTTAAGATATAACCAAAACAAAAAATGCTCCAGAATCCTTGTATCGCGTTCTAACACTTAACTGAAACAATATTTTCAATTTATAAGTTTTTTGTACATCTTTTTAAATTTTTAAAAATTTAAAAATTTTCAACTGGCCGCCATTTTGTAACAAGATAGCGGATGAAGCTGGCCAACGAACTCGGTCGAGACCTTGGTATGTCCTATACACATACTCAGTCACATCCAAATACTATATCGGTTCATAAATAAGACAGTTACAGCATGACAAATGTCAGATATATATATAAATCAACATTTGAACGGAGGGTGGTTTTGGGGTCTGGGGGTCATGATCGGTGAAATTATACCAATTTTTTTTTTTGGAATTGCTTTCCTCCGAATGGATGCAATAGGTAGCTTTTTGTAATGAAGGCTACTTAAAACATCACAAGTAACCTTAATTAACTTCACAGCTGTAATCTGAAGGTCTTGAACTAAATGTAGCCAGGTGTTGAAGCGGCAACGTGCATTTCCTACCACCTTAATAGTGTGGTCTGGTCATGCGGTCAGGGAGATAAAAAAATTTTTGGACTATAGTTTGAAAGATAATTCCATTCCCCTTGTTCATGGAAGGAAAAAAATTATGTTGTGTTAGGTTTCTATTACGAACGACAGATTATGATTTATCTGAAGTGGAAAAAAAAACGCCCGTGACAAGGAGGAAAAAACCACCTTCGCTATGCACCTGGCGTAGTATTATTTTACAAGGTCGAGTCGAGACGGCTATCCTGAATATTTATGCTTAGATTCAGAAAAGACCACTATGTTACTAAGAAGAGACTGATACATTAAGGCTGTTTTTAGATCGAAATTTGCTATTTTCTAACAAATTTCTAATTTCTAATTTCTATTTTTTTTTTTTTTTTTTTTTTTTTTTTTTTTTTATTGTATGTTTGTCACTTTTTTGGTGAAGGCAGTAGATTTTTCAGAAAATGCTGTCAAAATGACCATTTTGAACCGATTTTCGGAAACGCGGTCGCGCGGGGAAAAAAAAAACTGCTTTTGGATACGAAGCAATAACGATCACGCATGCGCGTTAGTGTACTACTGTTTATTTTACTATTTATTACTGTTATTTTTACGGTATAATACTGGCAGTTAGGGGTGCCAGTTTTTATCCGTAAAATCAACATTTTTTTTTTTCTTTGCAGTGTATAATTCTGCAGAAAAAATACGGTTTTAAAACATTAAGTAATAATTACTACTCTCAAGGATTATATTCATCTACTTTTTATATCATGTTGAAAAAATTACCTTTTACAGCATTTTTTAATAATTACAGGGAAAACAACATTACAATTTTGCCCTTTTGCTGGGCAGGAGATGATCGACATTAAAATTAAATAATTTCTCTTTTTATTTAAAAGCTTCATAAATTATGACTGACATTAAACAAGCATATTAGACCTGCATACGGTATGTTTTGGAATAAAAGAGTGTATAAATTTTATGTTAAAAAAAAGTTCATTAATGAAAATAATACATAAGAAATTCATATTTAAAAATCATCCATGCAATTTATAAATGTTTGATTCTAAATAATTCATTCACTTTGCTAAATATCAATTATTACTAAAATTACACCAACCTTTTCATGTTGGACAAGTTTTTTCGATTTCTGCTCCGAATATTGTATTTGATGACTATAATTTTGGTTAACAATTTTTGTTTTTGCAAACAAATGCCGAATTATTTTCAAAATAAAATCATTAATGTGCTTGTAAACTTACAAATTTCTTGGAATAAAATTAGTTTGCGTGGGACATTTTAACCATTGGTTACAGGTGAGATATTAAAACGGTGTAAACTTAGTTAAAAACTTGATTGGGTTGAAATCTCACACAAACAGATTTAAGGTGAAAATGGATAATTTATCAAACAAAAATTGAAATCAAACACTGATTTTGTTGGCTTTTATCTAATTTATTATTATTTTATTATTATTTTGTTCATTTTCATTGTCATACCATTCGTTTAAATATCCAGGCGATTAGGATAACATAAGAAAACTTTTACTCTCTCATTTATTTCGTTTTTATTGCTTGGTTATGTTTTTGCAATCTGCAAAATTTTACTTAATCATTCTAAAAGCTTTTTTTTTCTTTATTACTTTCAGCGTGTGCATATAGGTTACACGCAGAGGAAATCGATACGCTTATTTGTATGGAGATTTTTATATTTTACCGTTTATTCGTAAAGTGTAAAAAGCATTCCTAAAATTATAGCTTATTAATACAATAGTAATTGCTTTATTTTCTACTTTATATAAATCTATATCAATAAAAGAACGATATTTGTCTCTGTATGGGTCTATTTGCTGAAGATAACGAGAGAAATCTATCGCACGTAGAGGTCTGCAAATTTGGACGCCTTTGACCGCTAGGCTACGCTGTCAGTTTTAAGTGTATATTAAAACTGAACAGGTTTTAGATTTATCTCACACATGCGCAAAAACGTCGAATTTTTGCTGAAAATTAAGATTTTAGCTTCGCGTTTTAATATATAGAATGTTGCAGTCCGACGATATTTTATATGTTTGAATAAAATTGTAAACATTTTGTTACAATTTGATATCGACATGAAAATTAGTGATTACTGCTTTTTGTTCCATAAAAATATCTTTCTTTTTATTTGTTTTGCTGTATCTTATAAATTTTTATGCGAAGTGTATTACTTTAATAGGTTTCTTTATGTTACTTATCTTTAATAAAATAACAAAAATAAAACGTGCTGGTTGTTTGCTATGCTGCGCGTTTTATTAATACGAGTAGCGAAGACCGAGCTATGCTCCGTCAAAATTAGCTTTGAGTTCATATATCATGACCCATGACCAAAATGACCCACTAATCAAATTTTCTCGAATGTGTGACCAAGCCCAATTGCCTTCTCGTGCCCGAAACCCGTAGGATATAAAATTTAGTCAAAATAGTCTGAGCCGTTTTTTAGATAAAATTAGCTTGACCCACAGTGACCCAAAAATGATCCACTAATCGGATTTTCTCGAGCATGTGATCTAGCCCAATGACTTTCTCGTGCCCAAAAACCGGATAGTTCAAATCGTCTGAGCTGTTTTTATGATAAAAATAGCTTGACCCATAATGACCCATGACCAAAATGACCCACTAATCAAACTTTCTCGAACATGTGACCTAGCCCAACAGTCTTCTCGTGCTTGAAAACCATCGAATGCAAAATTTAGTCTAAATAGTCTGAGCTGTTTTTGAGATAAAATTAGCTTGACCCACGGGGACAAAAAAAATGACCCACTAATCGAATTTCGGACATGTGACCTAGCCCAATGATTTTCTCGTGCCCGAAACTCGTAGGATACAAAATTTAATCAAAATTGTTAGAGCCGTTTTTAAGATAAAATTTGCATATATATATATATATATATATATATATATATAACCACACACACACATACATGATTTGCTCGTATTGGAATATAAAATAAAAATTATTATAATAGCACATTATTTTAAATTACTGTAAAGCGCAAAAAACTGCTTATTGTAATTTAAACTTAGTAATTCATTAAATATCTTTAGATTATTACATATTTATTTTAAAAGTATTAAGTATAATTCATACCAACAATAATAAGGATTATTACCTTCATTTTATTTCAAATGCCTTTTTGTGTGTGTGTGTTGTTTCTTTCTGTATCTCTGTTCCAGTTTCTTTTTTAAATACTATGAGGGGGGGGGGGTATCTACCCCCTATGAGTTATGCTCACCAACCTCCGTTCAGACCCAGCGGTCTATAAAAACACGTTAATTTCTGTTTAAAAAGATGAAAAAAGAAAAGGCTCCAAATATAGAAACTCAACAGCCATTTTAAGATAAATATTATTTTAAGAATTGGACTCAGCGATCAAAATAAGCATTAAAAACGGTTTTAATTTAATAAAATATTATTGTTTGGTGGCCATCCACCAAAAACATAAAGAAAAAAAAAGAAAGAAATGTCTGCTGAAAGGAATTATGCGAACATAAAGTTTTGTGGAAATTACGCCATTTTGTGTAAGCATAATAAAACAGGACTTTTCATTTAAAATGTATTGAAATTAAAATATTTTTAATAGTTCTCAGTTTATTTTAAAAACACGAAAAAAAAAATTAATTACGTTAAAAGTAAAATAAGTGCTTGGAATAATCTTTAAAATAAAAATTAGAATAATAATTAAAAAAAAGGTTTTGTTGGTCATGACGGAAAAACTTTCCTTTATCCATTTATTCCTGCTATTTATGTATCATTATGAAATCGGACTCCGTGTATCATTAAAAAATACTTCAACGTTTGAAAATGCACTGTTTGTTTTATGTTTGACGTAATTTTCACGAGTAAATGCTTTTCACCTGTAATAATTTATTTATTTAAAAAAAAAAAATGCATTTTCAATATATAATTGAAAATATTACTATTCAGGCTTTTTAAATATTGGCAACGGTAAATAAAAAACTTTTTTTTTTGACAAATAAATATTCAGACAATGGAATTTTATATAAAAAAAATTCTAAAAAAAAATCGTAAAATTTAAAAAATGATTGGACACCACACACCACAATCTAGTGATGTATGTGCCTGCAAAAGATGGTTAAATAGCTATGTACATATTTTTATCCTAAAAAATTCATGTAACTGAACTACCTTCGCCGATTTCAAGATAGAATAGTGTTTAAAATAATTCTTCGATTTAAAAATCGTTTGCTTCAGAATGTTTATCATGTTTTTCTCTGTAAAACTCCAAGTTTTCATCTTTTTATACGCAATATTTTTTTCAGTATAAGATGAGAAAGTGAAATAGACACGGTCGATTCCAAAACGGTAGCGGCAGCGTTAGAGACTTTGTTTTAGAATATAGAGAAACTTTTGTTTATACATTTGGCACTTATCGTAATTCACACACTCACATATATACAAAGGTACACTTTAAAAAGTGTTTGATTAATTTTGTATTTAATTAGACAATGACCCAGACCAAATATGCTTTTGCTAATGTCTTTTCTTTTATGTAGATCAACTTGACAACAAAACTTCTACCGCAGTGGCGTATCCAGGGGGTGGGCTGATGGGGCTACAGACCACCCCCCCCCCCCGAAATTGTCAAGAGTAAAATGAAAAAAGTGCTTTTTTCTTTCTTTTTTAGATAAATTTCTAATTTTTTTCTGGTATACAGCGGATTAGCCATTCTCGTTAGTCCATATTAGTCCGCATTGACATCACAGCATTAACAGGGAAGGGGCTGATGGGGTTATAGCCCCCCCCCCCCCCCCCCCGCCCGAAATAGTCGAAAATCTCATGAAAAAAGTGCTGTTTTCTTCTTTTTCAGATAAATTTGCAATATTTTTTGGTTATACAACAGACTAACCACTGTCTTCTTTTTAGCCTCATATTAGTTCACATTGACATCAAAGCATATCTAAAAAGAGGAAGGGGGCTGATGGGTTTACAGCCCCCCCTTCCCGAAATAGTCGAATATCTCATGACAAAAGTGCTGTTTTTTCCTTCTTTGAGATAAATTTGTATATATATATTTTGTCATAAAATAGACTACCCACTCTCTTCTTTTTAAACCCATATTAGTCAACATTGACATCACAGCATACCTAAAAAGGAGAAGGGGCTGATGGGGTTACAGCCCCTCTCTTCCCTAAATAGTCGAACATCTCATGAAAAAAGTGCTGTTTTTTTCCAATGAGGCATATCTTTCACAAGGGAAGGAATTTTCAACTCGCATAACGACCATATCTGGGCGGTCGAGAACCCGCATGCAATACGACGTCGTGCAGCACAGATTCGATTTTCGGTCAATGTATGGGCCGGTATTATGGAAGATCACCTCATCGGACCTTACCTGTTACCGTGTCGTCTAACCGGAGATAACTACTTGCTCTTTCTGCAACAAGTATTGCCACAACTTTTGAGAGATGAACAGATTTCTGCATCGACGCAACAGACAATGTGGTTCCAACACGATGGAGCCCCTGCCCATTATAGCGGAGCTGTTCGTAACTACCTGGATGTCACATTTGGTCAACAGTGGATCGGACGTGGTGGTCCCGTAAATTGGCCTGCTCGGTCACCCGACTTATCATGTCTTGATTTTTATTTCTGGGGTCATATGAAATCGCTAGTTTATGACACCCCTGTTGACAATGCTGAGAAGCTGGTTGCGAGAATCGCAGTAGCTGCCGGAGAAATTCGAAATTCGCCTGGAGTATTCCAGAATGTTCGGATGTCCATGCGTCGGAGATGTAAGGCGTGCATTGTTTCCCGTGGAAGCAACTTCGAACACTTGCTTTAATCCATGTACCTTTTGCTTCTTTTCATGTATTATTAAAACGATTTCTCACTTACGGTCTCTTTTCTTTATGGTGCTTCTGTGTACAACACCGCTTCAGGAAAGCATTTCCGATCCCACATTGCTATATGATTTCGAGTTGTCAGGATGTACCCTAACCCTCTTAGAAGTTCAGAAACGTTTAACTGAAACACCCTGTATATATAATATATATTTTTTTGTCAAAGAACAGACTATCCACTCTCATCTTTTTAGTCCCATATTAGTACACATTGCCACCAGAGCATACCTAAAAAGGAAAAAGAGGCTGATGGGGTTACAGCCCCCCCCCCCTTCCCCAAATAGTTGAACATCTCATAGTTGAAAATAGTGCTGTTTTTTTTTTCTTCTTTGAGATAAATTTGTATTATTATTATTTTTTTTTTTTTTTGTCATACAATAGACTACCCACTCTCTTCTTTTTAACCCCATATTAGTCCACAATGACATCAGAGCATACCTAAAAAGAAGAAGGAGGCTGATGGGTTATAGTCCCCCTTCCCGAAATAGTCGAACATCTCATGAAAATAGTGCTGTTTTTTTCTTCTTTGAGATAAATTTGTATTTTTTTTGTCATAAAACAGACTATCCACTCTCTTCTTTTCAGTCCCATATTAGTCCACATTGACATCAGAGCATAGCTAAAAAGGAAAAGGTGGCTGATGGGGTTACAACCCCCCTCCCCTCTCGAAATATTCGAAAATCTGATGAAAAAAGTGCTGTTTTCTTCTTCTTTGAGATGAATTTGTAATTTTTTTTTTGGTTATACAACAGACTACCCACTCTCTTCTTTTTAGCCCCATATTACTTCACATTGACATCAGAGCGTATCTAAAAAGGGAAATGGGGTTACAGAGGGCCCCCTCTTTCCGAAATAGTCGAACATCTCATGAAAATAATGCTGTTTTTTTCTTCTTTGAGATAAATTTTTATTTATTTATTTATTTATTTATTTATTTATTTTGTTATACAACAGACTACACACGTTCTTCTCTTTACTCCCATATTAGTACAGAGTAACACCACAGCATATCCAAAGAGGGGGAAAGGGCTGATGGGGCACAGACATCCCAAAATGGTCAAAAATGGAATGAAAAAAGTGCCGATTTTTCTCTTTATGTTTGAGATAAAATTAGAATTATTTTTTCTGTCATGCAATGTACAACCCACTCTATTTTCTTTAGTCCCATATTAGTACACAAGGGGAGGGGTTATGGGGTAACAGCTTCATTCTCCTTCCGAAGTGGTCGCAGTGAAATAAAAAAAACTGACTTTGTGTCTTTCTTTTTGAGATAAATTTGTTTTATTTTCTGGCACGCAACGAATTTGTTTTCTCGTTAGCCCCATATGCCTCTCACCCTCTCAGTCCAGCGATCAAAATTACTTGAGATCACAAAATCTATTTTCAAATGACTGAAAAACAGTTCCATATATGTTTTGGTGGATAATTGAATACGCATAATATGCTCAATTGGCAAGATCTAGAAGTAATCTAATTAATTTAAAGAATATTTAACTCTCTTCCACAGATGATGCCAAGACTAAGGAGGTATATTAGTGCGCAGTGACATTAAAAATTATCGCCAAATCAGCAAATGTACGAACTGAAATTTTTTTTTGTGAATGGCAATGTCAAGCAAGATTGCGGTTTTGGAAGGGTCTTTTAAAGATGCCCAGTAGTAATACTAAAAAAATAATCTCCTGTTGATTTGTTTGTTCCTGGTCTTTTTACTAGCGAACTAGTTTTATTTACGTTACGTGCTTTTATAGATTTAAGGCTGTTCTCAAATACAAACTGGCTACTTTATGACATATTTTTTAATTCATTTTTGCTTGGAAACGCATGAAATTCACAGATCTTTTAATTCAGTAACTTTGCAATTGAAACACGTTTTACCTTTTTTTGTAAAGGTAGAAAATCTTTCAGAAAGCACTGTCCAAATTGGCGTTTTGAATCGGATTCCCGACGCTACAGCCTGAGAAGCGCGAAAAACGAGTCGTTAATACGTTACCAGAATCACTTATAACTCGATAAGTAATCTATTTATCTAAAAATGGAAAACTCATCTGGATTCCAAATCTCTTCCATAGTCAGGCCTGCCAGTCTAATGCCTTTGCGTTTAAAAATGTGTCGGAAAGTTTCCCGTTGATGAGCAGGGAGGAAGATGCCTTTTTCAATATTTCAGTGTACAAGTGATCCAGCAAAAGATAAAAATTCTTAATTACTCTTCTATGAAAGTACAATATTACGAATAGTGTTCTTTTCTAATCGCTCTTATTTTGACACGACACACTTTAGTATCGGTATTTTTACCATTTGGAATATTTAACAAAAGAAGCATTAAATAAATTCTCAGGTTAAAAATAAATTTTCTTACAATTTTACTTACCGTTTTTTTTAAAAAGTCCAGTAATATTGTTAGCCATAATTCAATAACTTTAACTCTTTTTTGAAAAAGGGAAATCTGATATTTAGTTTCCAATTAATTCTTAACTTGTCCCTTCTTTCACAAATTTGATGAGTTTTTTTTAACATATATTTCTTGAAGGTTAGTAGCCATACGTTTGATCAAAATCCCAGGATCATGTACACGAAGGGAAGGGGGAGATCAAGAAGGAATGCTTGCTACCCCTAAGATTTTGAATTAAATTTTTGTTGGTATTAAAAAAGAGATTTTGCAAAGAAAGTTTGTTTATCCTGAACCGACCCTGAGCATAAAAATTTTGGGTCATGGCAACAGTCGTAAATATTTTTGGCCCTAATCGTAGATTAGCACATTTTTACAAATACTGTAAATGAGAATTGTATGAATATAACTGTGTAATGCACCCATTTAAATGAAAGACTGAGAATAAATGTGAACTGAAGTTGGATTATTATTATTATTATTGAAATTTCTTCGTAAAAATTAACTTGACAGACTCAAATATCATGTTAAATAAACATGAACTAATGTTGCACGAACTTTAAAAACATACGCAACAACGCAACCCAAAGAAAATGATATTTTATAAACAAGATAGTCATAAAATTAAAACATTTTTAAACAAGTTTAAAACACATATGAAGAAGCTGAAATAAATTGGGTGCACTATAAGAAACGTAAATCTTCAAATGAGAAGAAAAATTATAAATATACTTATGATATCAGTGACAATTTTAACTTACATAAGTTGTGTAATGAATCTAGAAATTTTAATTTCTTATTCTATTAAGTTTGTTTACAATAAAATTGATTTGAAACACCATAAATCTTTGGGCCCCTTAAATATGTGGGTTCTGGGAAAGTGCCCCACGTGCCTTGGCAGTAATAGGGAATTGATCCTAAAATAGAAAACAAATTACGAAAAAAACATTTGTTTGAGATTGTCTCAAGCAAAATTAATTTATTGTCAAGCAAGAATCGTAGCCAGAATATTGGGGAGAAGGAGACAACTTTATAGATTATAAGCTACAATGACTTTCTTTTAAATGAAAGTATATGAAACAATGCGGTAGGGGGGGGGCCTCGGGTTAGGCCCCGTCTTTCTCTGCATACGGCCTTATTGTCAAACATGATTTCTGTTTATAACGCAGTTCAACATGTTTCGTAAAACTCAGAACATTATCGAAATTTAAGTCAGCCGAAAATAAATCCGAAAAAAATAAAATCCAGTTCCGAAATTAAATCCTGGATACGCCACTGTTCTACCGCACTGTATAATATTCATCTCCATATACTTTTTTAACCATTTTGAAAATGGTTGTTGTTTTCGGTCGAGAATGGACCTCTTTGGCGTCGTCGCTTTATTTTTTTAACCATTTTTAACGAAATTCTGTAATTTTAGAAGAATGTTTTAAGCGTTTTTAACGAAATTCTGTAACTTTAGAAGAATTTTTCTTTGAATAAGCAATAGAAACGCATAAAATCGTTTCAGAAATGTTAAAGTTACAAAAAGGATAGAATCAAACTATCAGATATGAAAAAAAGCCGAATTCAAAAATTGACGTCGAATGAGAAATCGTCTGATAAAGCATAAAACGTGGTCTTCAACTTTAATTTCCTCAAAATACCTTTAGCTCAGACATCAATCTAAACAAGAGTTAGTAGGGAGGACCCGACAAAATATTAAGGTATATATTAAGGATAAGGTATAGTAATGGGAAATGCGTTTCAATAACTTCGATGGTTCAAACGAATATTTTTGCGAGGACAGAGACTGCCAGGATCTCTTCAACTTTAGTAATGGAAAATGCATTTATTTGTAGATGGTTCCGGTGAATATTTTTGAATAATTAATATTTTTAATTAATATAAAAAAATAAGCTTTTGGAACCTTTTCCCCAATGGTTGTTGTAATTTGTTAAATCGCAATTTTTTATTTATTTATTTATTATTTTATTTATTTATTTAATTATTTTGGCAACAAGACAGTTAAAATTGGTAGACACTATTCGTCATCTCAGTGGCTGATTAATTCGACTATAATAATGCCATTGCTCCCTTCTCTTTCAAAAGTAGAAGTATAGCATTACTTCAGTACAGAATACTGCTCTACGTATATGTTTCATTAATTTTAACCCTTGTATATTTTAATAGGTTTAATTAAAATACTTAACTATAAAACTGTGTAAAGCCAGATAAGACGGAATCACAAGAGACTAGGGAAAAAAATCCATTTCAGACAGGCTTTCATCTTAGCATTGCTTATAATTGTATCATTGTATTCTTTTACGCCGGAACCAAATATATAGATATATATATATATATATATTGTCTTACGTGGCGCGAAAATAGGGCTGAATTTGTAGCTTATGGTTTGGCAACAACCGTAGTTTCCAGAGCTCAGACCAATGAACAGACTAGATCTAGATTGTGTTAGATCAGCTCCGCCTCCAATCCAATATGGCGGTCACTGTGAGAGTAGTGAAACCATAGAATGAAACTCAAACTAGCAATTATTAAAAATAAAATAACATGTACGTAATCCAAAGCGTCTGAGATGATTCCTCATTTTAATTATGAGTAATATCGTTAATTTCAAAAGAATTCTCAACTCTTATTTAGAATTCATTTACGAATTTCACTCACTCAAGAATCGAAAAAGAAAAAAATCAACTGGCTAGGTTGCATCTGCCGCCATCTGTTGCTGTAAATTGAAGTAAAAAATAATTTTTTTTTTGTAAAAATCTATAATAATTTTTTTCCCTAACGAATTTAAGCCGCGCTGTACAATATTATAGGTGCAACAAGTTTTAAACTAATTATGTTTCCAAGTTCCTTTTTTCATAGTATTTAAATGATTTATATGTCCATTGGTAGCGCCAACTAAATGCATTTTTAGTTATGTTTTCAACGGAGAATTACTTTATTACATTAAAAAAAAATTTGTCGTGCAATAAGTTTTAAACTAATTATGTTTCCAAGATCCTTTTTTCATAGTATTTAAATGATTTATATGCCCGTTGGCAGCGCCAAGTAAATGCATTTTTATTTTTGTTTTCAACGGAGAATTACTTTTTTACATTAAAAAAAATTGTCAATTTCATATGTTCAAATGTTTTATGGAAGAACTTATTCCGGCTAGAATTGCTGAAAGATAAAAAGGGGCGAGCGAGCGAAGCGAGATGGGACCGCGTAGCGGTCTCAATGTGAATTGCTTCGCAATTCACAGGGGGTTGGCGGGCATTAGCGAGTAGGGGGCTGAGCCCCCTAGTATATACATATTCTTCTTAAGGTACGTTTATGTTATACAGATTTGGTTTTGCCAGGTTTTACTGTTTCAATTAAATTATTAATTATTGATTGTTTATTACACTGCAATTTCTTTTTTTTTTTACGGTATAATACTAGCATCCCAGCTGTCAGTATTATACCATAAAATTAACAGTAATAAACAGTAAATTAAGCAGTAATACGCTACCGCGTATGCACGGCTGTGTAGTACTTCTTATTTTACTGTTTAATTATGTTAATTTTACGGTATAATACTGACAGCTGGGATGCCAGTATTATACCGTAAAATCATTTTTTTTTTTTTGTAATGTATAATGCATGTTACGCAAAACGTATCAATTTTAATAAGTTTCGTAAACACATTATTATAAGTTACAATAAAACATTTTAATAAAAATGTTTAATTCAATTACATTTATAAAAATTTTGTGATAATTTTCAATTTAAATTGAATGCTGACGTGATAATAACTTTTGGTTTATTTTATTTCGTATGTTTTTATTTTAGTTTTCTTCTTTTTATTGCGTTGTTTGTAGACGACATTCTTTCTAAAATACCCTTTTAACATCTAATTTTGGCACATTTTATAACTCATTTACACACATATGCAAACATACACACGAAAAACTTTACTGTCTAGCTTCGCATTTTTCAAGAAAATTATCCAAAGCGAATATATTTATGCTAATTTTCGTTTATGTATATACATTTAACGACGAAATTTCTACCACACTTTGTAGTTCATTTCCATATATACACGAATTCCTAAATAAAAACTAAATAAATAAATATATTTAAAACGACAGAAATTTAAGACTGTTCTCAAATCCAAAAGAGATGTTTTCTGACACGCAATTTTGGATTAATTTTTGTTCGGTAACGGATGAAATTGGCAGATATTATTTTTCAGAAACTTTGTAACCGAAACACGTTTTCCATTTTTTGATAAAGGCAGAAGATCTTTCAGAAAATACGGTCAAAGTAGGCGTTTTGTACCAAATTCCCGGATGCGGCACCACCAGAAAATCGAAATCGTATCGTCACGTGACCAGAGTCGCTTATAACTCGATAAGTAATTTGTTTATCAAAAAACGGAAAACTCATTTCCATTCCAAATCGTTTCGATAGTCAGGCCTGCGAATTTTATGTCTTTAGGTTTAAAAATGAGACAGAAAATGTGTCAGAAAATTTTGGGTTGTTTTAGTAGATCATTTGTGAGCCAACCTTAATTCTTCCTGTCAACTCTTTGTTATTTGAAAGAACATATTTATATATAATGGATTCTTTTAAAACGCAGCATTTTGTTTTTCTCTTTAAATGATTGTATATCATGTTTGAGAATTTGTGTATGTGTGTACTGTAGAACTAAAACATTTCTTGATGAGAAGAAATTTATTATTATGCAGCTTGAAAAAATAATTACGACCAGAGCTCAACAAATGCAGTCGCCAAGTTGCCATTGGCGATCAAAATATTTTAACACGAATGGAAGCATCAAAACTGTGTGATATAACGAAATTCCCTAGAAATGCCCTTTACTTAATGATTACAAACCATAGAAAGCCATAGATGACTTGAATTAAAAATAATCCAAATATACACAAGAACATATGGCAGAAACTAAAAAGTGAAAAGTAGAAAAATGCAGAATTTTTAGAACCATGTCACAAAAGTATTTGTAAAATTTTTATCTAAGATAAGTGCCCATAACGGCTGTCCTCAAATCTAAACTGGCTACTTTATGACGTATTTTTTAATTCATTTTTGTTTGGAACCGCATGTAATTGGCAAATGTTCTTATTCAGAAATTTTATAATCGAAAGACATTTTCCATTTTTTGGTAAAGGCAGAAGATCTTTCATAAAAGACTGCCAAAATCGGCGTTTTGAACGGAATTCCTGACAAGGCAGCACGAGACAGGGGAAAAACGTGTCATCACGTGACAGGAATTGGTTGTAACTCGATAAGTAATTTATTTATCAAAAAATGAAAAACTCATTTCGATTCCAAATCGCTTCCATAGTCAGACCTGCCAATTCTATGCATTTGCGTTTTAAAAAAAGGTCATAAAATGTGCAAGAAAGTTTCGCTTTGTTGAACGGAATAATGGGAGAATGAATCTAAATTTGGCAACAACTTTAAGCTGATATTTTAATGATATTGGTCAGTTTTTTTGTACACATAATTTCTTTCAAAATAATTTTCGTGAATAAAAAGTATAATAATGATATTAGTGAAAACAATTATTTTTCATGATATGGTATACTTTATTTATTCAAACTTTGTAACGTATATTTAATTTTTTTATAATTATATTATTTTGATAAGTTTTGTTCAGAAACTTAATTAATATTACCTTTCTATATTAATTTAGCAAATTGAATTAAAGAGTTAAGGCAATATTCGACAAATACTATAACTATGATAATACTTAATATTTTTCAATGAATTCATAAGAAAACATTTTTACTTTTTGAAAATCCATGATTAAATTAAAAAATAGGGAAAAAAGCCGACAACAGTGGGAGAAGGAGAGGGAGGGGTATTTCTACTGGCTACATTTTATATGAAAATTATTGGGAGAAACTAGCTACAATATTATTCGCGCCTAAAATCTCTTTGTAAAGTGATAGAATGGTAAATATAAATACGAGCCATTAAAAAATAATATTTTAATATACATGTATTCTCTAATTGATAATCAAACATTATCCAACAAATTACATGTCGGAAAATTAGTATCATTTCTCATTAACTTAACTTAATTAAATATTTGAGAAACAATTTTAAAAACACTTTATTTAATAAACGAATCCGCTTTAAAGCCAGCGAGCATTAATAGCATTAACAATAAAATACAACTACATCTCTTGCTTAAAAATAATGCTAGAAACGGAATGATTTAATTTATCTGCTTGGCAATTTCATTACACTCGGCGTTTTTATTTTAATTATACTTTAATGTTTTTACAAACATTAAACTAATTATATCCCGATTTTTATAATATTGCCTATAATGGTAGCGCTAAGTATTCCCAAATTAATGGGAATCAAAAAATACTTTAATATCTTCCAGTTAACTTTTTTTTTCTTTTTTAATTGCTTCATTTCCAGTAATTTTGATCATTCACTACCATTTTAAAATAAAACATTCCATTCCCTTTCCCCATAAATTAAAAAAGGGCATAAAAGAAGAAAAGAAATATGTATCATTACCATAGCTTTAGAACTAAATTCTAATTTTGCTTCAAATGATGTTAAGGCAATTCGCCGCAGATCGGATCATTTAAAAAGAAAATAGAACAAAAAAGAACCAGGGAAAATTGTTCTTCCGGAGAATATTCGAAACAAAAAGTTCTCACATTCCCCCCTCCTTCCCCTCTTCTCTACCATTTTTACTACCTTCATTAATAATAATGGCTGTTCAAAAACGGGCTCCCTGTTCTATATTGATTCGTGTTGAGGAATGCAGGGGGGGGGGGGGGGGGGGGCATAGCAATAAACGACTTCTACAGTTAAAAGACAAAAGGAACAATGGCATTTTACATTCGAATTACTCAGCGTTGAGAGGAAGAACTAAGTGTCTACTGCTTTTAACTCTTTATTTAAAAAAAAAAAAAAAAAAAAAAAAAAAAACATGAGCGTGTAGATGAACTATACAGTGTGAAAGAAATTTCGTTGTTAAATTGATTTACATAAAAGAAAAGACATTAGCAAAAGCATATTTGCTTTGGGTAATTTTCTGGGCAAATGCAAAATTAGGCAAAAACTTTTTTTTTTTTTTATATGCAAACTGTATCATTCCGTATGCGTGTTACTGAGATACAAGGCTAGAAAGTAGTGGTAAATAATCACGCATCAATGAAACCTAATCATTTTTTCTTAGTTGCCAAAATGTTCTACATAGGTGCAATTTTCAAATTAGCTATTTTGCTTATATTGTATGCGTATAAACAGATAATGTCAAAATTATAATAATAAACAACTTCACTTTAAAATTCATCAAAAAAAAAATTAATGAAATGCCTTTTTTTATGTGCCTTGTTCTATTCTATTCTACATTTTTCTACTTTGACATATTGACTGCCATGGCATACAAATATGTGTGTCAGAAACATTTCCGGGGGGCGCCATACCACACGAACACGTGTGCCATCAATGTTTTCATTGAAGACAATTTATTGCTGTAAAACGCGAGACTATTGATAATTTGTTACCATATATTTAAAAAGGGAACCCCGTGGCTCCAGAGGCATGTTTAGTGACTTTAATATGGCGTTCAACTTGTAAAAATAACTAAAATTTGATATTTTTGAATGAAAAATGTATAAAATTAACAAACATTGCCGCGATTGGAAATTTTGAACCAATTCGGTAAACACGAAAAACCGCTTTGTCTGCTAAATAAAGCCACTTCGTCGCAATTTGTGGCGGTCAACGTGTTAAATATACAGCAAGCCTTGAATTGTAACTCATTTAAGACTGATCTCTATCTATACAGCTCAACATATAACAAATCAATGAGCGAAGAAAGTAACAGACAAAGCTTTCTTTATTTTTTAATTAAATTTGAATACCTTGGCTACGTATAATGGACGATCCTTATCTTCTGAAAGTCGTTTACAGGAACTTGAAGAAGAATTAGAAAGAATCAACTGGGACATCCTAGGATTATGCGAAATAAGAAGAAAAGGTGAAGAGAAGATTGATCTTGCCAGTGGACATGTATTGTACTACAGAGGTACAGAAGATGGAAAAACAAGTGGTGTAGGATTTCTGATTCATAAAAGGTGGAAGAATCACATCGTAGAATATGATAGTGCATCAGATAGAGTTGCAAGGTTAGTTATACAAGTGTCAAAAAGGTACAAACTGCAAATTACCCAAGTTTATGCACCAACAATTAGCTATACTGATGAAGAAATTGAGGATTTCTATGAAGAAGTAGCTTCAATGCATCAAAAAGGAAAATGCTACATAAAATTAATAATGGGAGACTGGAATGCTAGAATTGGGGAAAAAAAGAAAGGCGAGTTCTCAGTAGGAATTCATGGATATGGGGTGCGTAATGAAAGAGGAAACAGATTGATTGAATTTGCAGAATGTGAACAGATGTATATCATGAATTCATTTTTCAAGAAAAAGCCACAAAGAAAATGGACATGGCGTAGTGCAAATGGCTCAACAAGTGAAATCGACTACATCTTGACAAACAAAAAGCATCTTATTCAGGATTGCAGCGTTCTCAATAACTTCAATACAGGAAGCGATCACAGGTTAGTTAGATGCAAACTGCTTTTAAATACTAAAGTGGAAAGAATGAAGCTTTTGCAATGCTCAAAGAAATCAGTCGATATTATAAATCTCCAGAAACATAAAGAAGAATTTAATTTAGAACTTAAAAATCGTTTTCAAGTACTTCAATCAATCTTAGAAGAAGAACAAGATGTTACAGTAGTGAACAAGAAAATAACAAATACTCTACAAGAAATTGCAAGGACGATAGCTGGTGAAGCACAAGTAAAGCAAACAAAGAAAATAACAGAAGAAACAAGAAGACTGATGAATAAACGCAGAGAATTTAAAATGAAGAAAAACTATCCTAAATCAAGAGTTGAATATGCAGAATTATGTAAAACGGTAAGAAAATGTGTTACAGAAGATATCAGAAAATTTAACTGTGATCTTGTCAAAAAAGTTCTAGAAGATAACAAAAGTTTAAAATCAGCTAAGCGCAAACTGTGTGTTGGAAGAAAAGGTATTTTTGCACTGAAGACAGCAGATGGAACAATCACCAAAATCAATAATGAAATAGTACACATTGTCGAAAAATTCTATAACGATCTATATAAATGTGAAGATCAAAGGGAAATCAACCTACGTGATCCACTAGTAAACATAACAGAAACTGAAGAGATAATCCCAGTGATGACAGATGAAGTTGTACAAGTCATTAGAGGCATGAAAAAAGGTAAATGCCCTGGCGAAGATGGAATTACAATTGATCTTATCAAAGAAGCAGGAGAAGAATTTGCAAAAATGCTAGCCTTACTGTTTTCTAAATGTCTCGAGAAATCAGATGTACCAGAAGATTGGAATAATGCTGTGATGGTGTTACTTTATAAGAAAGGAGAAAAGGAAAACATTAAAAACTACCGTCCAATCAGCTTACTGTCAGTGATTTATAAAATTTTCACCAAAGTTTTAACGACAAGACTTGAATCAGCTCTGGACTCAGCTCAACCTAGAGAACAAGCAGGATTTCGAAGTGGATTTAGCACAATGGATCATATTCAAACAGTAAGGGAAGTTATAGGAAAACATAAAGAATATAATTTACCTCTCTGTCTTGCCTTTATTGATTATGAAAAAGCATTTGATTCGGTCTACACATCTGCAGTAATTGCTTCTCTGGAGAACATTGGTATAGACAAACCTTATATCAATATCATAAAGAAGATCTACAAGAAAGCATCAGCCACCATCCGTTTGGACAAAGGAAAAGCGAAGATCAAGCTTGAAAGAGGAGTAAGACAAGGAGACACCATTTCGCCTAAGCTTTTTACTGCTGTCTTAGAGAGTATTTTCAAGAAGCTGGATTGGGAAAACAAAGGGATTAGAATAAATGGGGAATATTTAAGCCATCTCCGGTTTGCTGATGACATTTTAATTTTCAGTAATAGCCCTGAAGAATTGCAAAATATGCTAAAAGATTTGGCAGAAGCTAGCATTAATGTGGTATTAAAAATAAATTTGGAAAAGACTAAGGTGATGTTCAATTCATTTGCATCAAAAAAGAAAATCGTCTACAACAACACTGAGATTAAAGATGTTGAAAGTTATGTGTACCTTGGACAAGAAATATCTTCAGACAACAGTATCATGAATGAAATCAATAGAAGAATAAGAAATGGATGGAGTGCTTTTGGGAAGAACAATATTATTCTGAAAAGTAACATGCCTCTTTGTTTGAAAAGAAAGGTGTTTAACCAATGTGTTTTGCCTGCACTAACTTATGGAGCAGAAACTTGGACACTAACAAAACGGATGGTACAAAGATTACAAACAACACAGCGAAGTATGGAAAGATGTATGCTAGGCATAACCAGAAGAGACCGAAAGAGAATAACGTGGATAAGAAGTCAGACGAAAGTTTTTGACATTATCGAGAGAATTAAATGGCTAAAATGGAAATGGGCTGGGCACATTGCAAGAAGACAAGACAATAGATGGAACACAAACACCCTACAGTGGTATCCCAGAGATGTAAAACGACCAAGAAGACGACCTCAAGTAAGATGGAGTGACGAAATCAGAAAAGTGGCCGGTGTTAATTGGATGACTAAAGCACTAGACAGGCAACAATGGAAAAATCTGGGGGAGACCTACATCCAGCAGTGGATTGAAAACGATTGATGATGATGATGAATTAAAATAATTCAGGTAACAAACTGGATAACATTCATAGAATTGCTTTTAATAAATTAACTCTGGATATTGTCAATGATAAGAAGTCTGAAAACAAATTTAATCCGCAACTAAAAATAAATTTTATAATACTTTTCAAATATTTCCAAGCTTTTTTCAGAAGTTAAAATACAGCCTTAAACGTTTCCATATCTGCTTAATAGCCAAAACCTCCCCGAAATTAGAGGATATCGTTTGCACTAAAACTGACCCAATTCATTTTGAAAATTATTCAGGAGTATATATGAAATCCCATTTATTAAAACCGAAGGATCAACGAATGTTTTTTTTGGTTTGCCTAGCAGGAAATTTAGCTGTATATAAAAGGAATACACAGCCGATATAAAATGTAATAGAAAAACCACATCATGCGCAAGATTACGCTGGTCAACAACATTTTTGCTACTGGAGAAAATATAGGTGTACTAGACTGATTTGAGTGTGCTGATTCGAAATCTGATTTCCAAACTTCTCTATCACGTTAGGATATCCAGTTATAGAAACTACCAATATTTAAATTTGACATTATGAGACTGTTTTACACAACTGAAAATTGAGCAATATTATTTTATTTAAACATTTAAAATGGTTACACTAGATTAGTTTTGCCACAATTATTTCTAATTGCTAAAGAAATCATATGAGATGTATGAGATAAAGAGGTCATATGTGATGTTGGGACGATTACATGTCATTTAAAAGGGTGATAAACATAGTTTAGATTTCGTAAAAATATTTCCATGGTAGACGAATATAAAGCATTTATTCAAAAATGTTTCACTTTTGAAGCAACTTTTTGACGTTGATCACGAAGTGTAAATTGTTCACAGATATAACAGAGGTTGTCTGGATGTTGAAAAAACAAACAAAAATCAAACCCATTGACAAACCCATTTACTTCTATATTCATGATGATCCTAAAAAAAATTAACATGAATTTAGCATCATAATTAAATAAATTACAAATAATCACCGTAGTGGTTACTATATAATGTTTAAATGTAAAATGAGGGTCAAAGTTGCAAAGAAAATTTTTTAACACTCTGTACAAAAGAAAGCATAAACATATTTATAAAATAAAAGGAAGTGCAACCAACAAATCCTTATTATCCACAGTTGGATAAATTTGTAATTGCAATTATCAGCAATGTAATTGCAATTTAATAGTATGTAACTGATTATAGTTACACGCATTCAAGCACAGAAATTTCGTTAAATAATTGTATAGGGGGGGGGGGGTTCCGTCCACAGTGCTGCAACAACTTTTTACGGCATATAATTGTAATTAATTATGTACAATTAAATTTTAATTACAATGCAGATAATTGCAATTACAAATTTTCTAAACTCTGTTATTATCTAAGCATTGAATTTATTAGTCAATGTTTATAAATGTATACTTATTTTTTTAATAAAATAGATTTGTAGTATTACTGAATTTAAATTAAGAAAAATAGATTTTCCAAATGGTTCATGGTAATTGGTGTGCAGTTTTTTAACTTAATTGATAATACTAAACATAATGCGTTTAAAATAAAAATCATAGGCAAATAACTGCTAATTCAGTTGCTATTTCATATTTAAATTACATAATTAAATCTAGTAAAGTTATTTAAATGACGTAACACAAGCCCATTGCATAACTATGCAACGCACGTGAAAGCAGGGGAAAGTGCGAGAGGAAAAATTGTAATATATTTTAAGAAACAAAAAAAAGTCTTCAGTATAATGTCAACATCGAATTAAAAATAAAATGGTTACTTTTTCCCTTATATAAGAAAACCAGTTTATCTCTTTACGTTCCTATTAAATAATTTTATGATGATTTATACTATTCTTACTTACCCATCATAAGTAATATAGTGTAAGTCTTGTAATCATTTTAAAAATCGAAAAAAAAAAATTGACGGCTTTACAGGTTTCAGACACTGGAGATTCCGAAAAACATATTTTTAGGGGGAAAAAATTAAAATGCCGTCCGTCTGTGTGTTTGTATGTCTGTGTGTCTGTAAATGCTCTATCTCCCGAACAAATTGAGATAGAGGCTTGAAATCTGGTATGTACTTAGTATGTAATAATGGGAAGAAGCTTATTGAATTTCAGTCACCTCGATTTTCCGGAACTATTTTTTTTCGGACTCTCGAAATATTCGTTCTGATAAAAGGTACATAAAAATTTTCGAAATTGTTTATTTTAAGAAATGAATATAAAAGACAATTAAAAAACATAAATTTTGCATAAAGAATGAAGTCGATCGGATAATTATTTGCCGAGATATTTGTAATCCTATTTTCCACACTATTCGATTTTTCATGACCCTGTATTTCATCTAAATTTCAATTCAAAGGTATAATATTTCAATTAAAAATGAGACGCTTAATTCGATGCAGTTAGTTAATTTGATTATAATTTTTAGAGATATGAAGATGTTTCTTTTACGAAATTCAGTAATAGAGAATTTAAAGTTTAGGACGTCATCAAGCCACGATTTTATTCGAATTGCAATGCATTTTACAAGTAGTTTACACAGGTTTTATTTTCATATTTTATATTATGTATATCCATGATGGGTAAGTATTACGGTGGCCCCCAGCGACTAGTTTAGTTAATATTTATGGTTTATGAAATTAGTTGTATTTATGATCATGAACAAATTGTATTACAAGTAGAACATTTGACGGAATCAAATTGATATATATATGTTTTATTAAAATTCACAATTTTAGTAAAGATTCCTACATTTTGCAGAGAAAATATTCGGATAAGCATATTGGTTTTCTTTCTGTGTAAGCAACTTATATATAATTGCTGAAACTGATAAAAAAAAATAGCTTTTAATGTTTTTGATTAATATCTTCAAACATCAACAAAGCATAATTCAACGATAAAATTAGATATTTTTTTTTTTTTTAAGATCCTATAATTGTATCTAATGACTGACTGTTTCATTAATGTAATTATTGTTTAAACAAAAGTTTATAGCAATGTATAAAACCGTTTTTTTTTTCTTTTTTTGTTGCAGTGCCAGAAAATACTGCAAATTCAAAAAATTCAAAACATCATAACTCGAGAAGTTTTGGTCATAGAAGAATGGATTTCTTTTATATTTGCTGTTTTATTTGTTAGAGGATGGATAGCATTTTGATAAATATAACTTAGAAGATCCAAAGACTATATAAAAATACAATTATATTATAAAGAGCATTTTGTTATATGGAGCAGAGGGATGGAGAATTATGGAGACTGAAAAAAAGAAATTAGCAGCAGTGGAAATGGATGCCTTAAGAAGATCATGCAAGATATCAAGAATAGAGAGAATAAGAAATGGAAGAATAAAAGAAATGATGAAAATAAAGGGAACCGTATTAGACGATCTTCAAAAGAAACAATTAATCTGGTATGGCCATGTTAAAAGAATGAGTGACGAGAGACTACCCAAAATCGCATCTAATTACAGAACAAACCAAAAGAGGAAACGAGGAAGACCACGAAAAACCTGGATGGATGGTATTAAAAAAAAAGGCCATGAGGGATAGGGGTCTGGATGAGGAATGGACCCTTGACCGGAAGAAATGGAGTGGTCTCTTGTACATTTTTCGGATGGCGGCACCCGACGCCATAAACCAAGTTTATATATATATATATATATATATATATATATTGTAATTATTTATTTTGACGTAAATAGATTTTCATATGATAGAGGACAACATTTGAACAATTTCTGCAATTAGAATTATACCTCTAAAACTAACAGTTTAGGAATTAGCTACTGATCAATGATAAAAAGGGACACCCTGTATATAAACTAAAATGTATCTATTGTACATAAGAAAAAAAATTAACCTGTATGTTTATTTATAAACAAATTTCATAATTAGAAACATCATGCTAAATCTACTTCGTTCACATATAGTGTCAAGTTGTTATACCTATATCTTTAATACATCGTAATTTAGCAGGCATAAACCGATTTCATATAAATATGATTTGCGTATAAATTAAAACGAAATATTTCATCACTATACACTATACAGCTTTAAATTATTCTACGAGGAATATTAAATCATTTTACTGTGGACGTTCTTGAATGAATGTTCTTGGATATGAAATGCACGCGTATTTTAATTAAAACGGTTGAATTCAACATTCTTCGGCAATCCAAAGTATTTCAATGAAATAAAGTTTGACTTACGGCAAAGGCTACAAATTGTTTAAATCAAAGGAAATGTCGCAGAAATAACGTTATGTGCAGAGTGCAATTATCTCGGCAGCCGCCATTATAATGAATAACTTGCACGAAACACTTGCGATCCAGCTTCGTTTCTGACTATGGTGGGAGATATTTGTAACAATGAATAGATATATCACAAAGCGGAATATATATATATATATATATATATATATATATATGTCACATTCTCAATTTTTTATTTTTGTATTTCACTTTATCAATTAATACTTTTGTATCTTTTAATTTTTACATTTATCTTCACACATGTGATTTCCTTTTAATTATATATATATCATCATCACCATCAACCATTTTCAATCCACTGCTGGTTGTGGGTCTCCCCCAGATTTTTCCGTTGTTTCCTGTCAAATGCTTTAGTCATCCAATTAACACCGGCCGCTTTTTTCTGATTTCGTCACTCCATCTTACTTGAGGTCGTCTTCTTGGTCGTTTTACATTTCTGGTATACCACTGTAGGGTGTTTGTGCTATATATATATATATATATATATATATATATATATAACCGTTAAAAGACAAAACAAAAAAATCATTCAACAATTTGGGAATAAAAATAAATTTGAAAAATGAAGACATACCTGCTTGAATAATATCCGGAAAAATGTAGAATAAAAATAAAAATAGAATATAGAATCAAGATAATATAAAACATATCGTAGAAGATAAAAAAAGAAATGAACAAAATATGAATTAATGAAATATTTGTGGCACTGCGACTAATTTTTACTAATTTTATGCATATTACTTGTGGTGTATAAATTATATATTTCATATACAGGGTGTACAAAATAATTCTAGTACATTTCCGTTCATTGAAGAAAATTTATAAATAGGAATTTTCAACTGTCTTAAGCGTTTCCTAACTGAACTAAATTTTAGCATACTATTTAGTAATATACAAATCTAATCTATAGATCATATACAGGGATTAACAAAATAATTTGAATTATTTTCCAACTATAGATGATAATTGCCAAAATTGAGTTTTCAAATTTTTTATGCATGTCCCAAATTGTTCACTTAGATCTCATCTTTAGCTTTATTAAACTCGGAAGTTTTGTTGTAGTATTCTGAATGTGTTGTTGATTGTTTCATAATCAATGAACACGTGATTTTTCTTTCTTGTGTTATCATCATGTCGAAGTATGTTCTACAAAATAATCTTAGTTTTAATGTATTAGATTATTTCATTATTTTTTCATGCTTAATCACAGCTTTCATTGGAAGGTAAAGCTTTAAAAGAGTCTAATTAGATTTTGACAATATTTTCATCAATATAAGAAGTTTAAATGAGATATGAGATCATTTACTCATTTTATGTACACATATTCTGGAATGAGTCGAATATGAAATGCATGCGTATTTTAATTAAAACGGATTAATTCAACATTCTTCGGCAATCCAAAGTATTTCAATGAAGTAAAGTTTGACTTACGGCAAAGACTCCAAAATGTTTAAATCAAAGGAAATGTCGCAGAAATAACGTATGTGGAGGGCGCAATTATCTCGGCAGCGGGCTTTATAATGAATAACTTGCACGGAACACTTGCGATCCATAGTTTCTGGAGTGTGTGGAAGATATTGCAACAATGAATAGATATATCGCTATGCGGAAATAAATTAATATTTTAGTGGATTGATGATGTTCAATAGATAGGATAGAAATGTATTCAATTGTTATGAATGAAAATACAATTATATATATATATTACAAAATTTAATTTTTTCCGAAATCTGCTGAATTATTCTATAAAATTTTTCCATTTTGTAATGTTCCGTATATCAACCCGACTTATTAAAATAATTCTTATTCTTAAAATAGACTTTAACTAGCCATATGTAAAGCCATTTTATCCTAATCCATTTAATAATACTTTTTTCCAAAGTAGTTAGATCTAAAAATGGCGATAACTTCTTAAATTTATTCTTTAAATAGAACACCTTTATTTTTAATCCATTATTAAAATTCATTATTATTATTCCCCTGTAGTCGAGCTGCTATAAATCCTTTATTTAAATACTAAAATATCATATCTCTTAAATTATTCCGCTCTAATAACCTTATTTCTGTTTGTTTTTTTAAAACATTATTTTATTAAATATTAAATGTCTATTACAATATTTCCATACTGCTCTCATCATTTTTTTTTTCCTACGTCGAAGATTCATTTTTTTTTTTTTTTTTTTTTTTTTTTTGCTTTATGCGTATTAAATTCGAGCTAGTTTTAACCACAGCCTCAAAGCAGATAAATTGGTTTGTTTATACGGCATCCATCAGGTAGCAAGAGTATAGAAGCCTGTAGAGCATTTTTTGCCACCAGGAAATTCATTTTCTTCAAAATCACTGCGCCAATAAAATTCCCTTTAAAGCGCTCATGATTCGAAGAATCTGTGTCACGTGACGTGTTGTGTGTTCTTACGCAAGCTAGGTTAAAAGTACATGCACATCCTGATTCCAGTAGAGATTTCGACGATGGGCGGTAGCTGAAGGAAAGCGTGAAAGTTTTTTGGGGGGCTTCTAATATCCTCAAATGTCTTTTATAATGCAGTGGTGTAACGTTCTAGAATATCTTTATGGGTGCTTAGTGCCAAATTGATACGTCCAACTAATCTAAATAAAATTAGTGAGTTCTCAAAGAGGAGATTTATGGAACATGCAGACTGTAGCAATGGAATGTATTAATTCTTCGGTGTAATTTTGATTCACCGAGCCTTTTCCCTGAAGTGATGTCTTCACAATGTAAATAAAGATTTTACTTTCAACTCAAGTTTGAGTGAACTGAGAATTATTTCCATCTGGCCAACCTGATGCAGTTTGAAATGGGAGACTCTGTTAGTTTTGATGGATGTTTATCGACAACTAATTACGACTGCAACGCATCGAGCAAACCTGAGAGTCGAAATCGTGACACACACACATATATATATATATATATATATATATTACAAAATTTAAATTTTTTCCGCAATTATTCTATAAAATTTGTCCATTCAATAATATTCGGTATATAACCCAGCTTATTAAAATAATTCTCATTCTTAAAATAGCCTTTTACTATCCATATGTAAAGCCAATTATTCCTAATCCACTTAATAATATTTATTCGAATGTAGTTATTCTAAAAATGGCGATAGCTTTTTTAATTTATTCTTTAAATAGAACATCTTTATTTTAATTCATTATTAAAATTCATTAGTATTATTCCCGTGTGGTCAAATTGCTATAACTTCTTTATTTAAATGCTAAAATATCGTATCTCTTAAAATATTCCGCTCAAAAAACCTTATTTCATAAAGTTATCCTATTATTAAATATCAAATGTCTATTAAAATATTTCCGAAAAACTTTAATTCTTTCTTTTTTTTTTTTTTCCTTTTATAAAGATTCATTTTCTTTTCTTCTTATTATTTTTATTACGTATTAAATTCGAAGTTTAGCTACAGCCTCAAAAACAGATAAGCTCGTTTGTTGATATGACAGGCATCTGGTACGAGATTATGGAATATTCGGGAAGGGCGTAGAAAGTTTTTGCATTTTACAACAAAATAAATCCACCGGAAATATTGATAAAGTTCCAAAAGAGACCTTTTGATTCGATAGAAGTGGGTCACGTGACGTATTCTGTATTATTACGCAAGCTAGTTTAAAAACACGATCATCCTGATTCGGAGAGGATTTTTTCGACGCTGGTGTTTGCTAAAAGAATCGGGACGGATTCTAGAAAATAATGGAACGTTGTATTTTTTTTTCGTTTAGCGTTGGCTAATGAGCATTTTCCCTGAAGAGATGTCTTAAAACTGGAAATAAAAGGTTCTTCGACAAAAATATGGACTGACATTTCTTGTTGATGATACCACACTACCGCCTGATGCGAGCTAAAAGGGAAACCAATCACATCGCTAACCCTATTTATCACGAGCACGACTGCCTTTTTCCCGGATTTGAACTTGGAAACACGACATTAATATAATAAGTCGAACAGGATGCTGGTGATCAACAGAAAATTTGTGTAGTTAAACGTGAAATTTGCCGATTAGAAGAATATGTTACGAGGACGTCTACGCCATTACAGCACGTTTACGTCTGGTGTTTTGTTATTTTGTACTTTTATAATAAATTAAAAATGGTCAAGCCTAAAAGAGAAAAGAAGAGGAAAAGTTGGCCTAAGTGAAGTTGTTGCTAGAGAATATACTATTCATCTTCATAAGCGTCTTCATGGTGTTGGTTTTAAAGGATTGCGAAAAAGCAGAACTTTTGTGTTATCAAGAAATTAACGATTTTTAGATGTGTGAAACTCTTAGATGTGTCACGATTTTTAGATGTGTGATCCTGTGAAATATGCTCAAGAGTAACTGTAAGTTGGTATTTTTATTTATTTGTATCTTTATATGTTGATATTTATTAGTTTATGTTATATTTAAAATGTTTTCTTTATTTAATAGTCTGCTTGAAATTTAAAGGTTTTATATACTATGTTATACTGATTAAATTTTTGTTTTTAAAATTTATTTCTGTTGCAAATATTTAAGTGTTGTTAAGGTTAATTAATTTATTTGATGATTTCGTGTGATACGTCATTGTAATATTATAGACAGCGGTATAATTTATATTTTCATGTTTTAAGAACAGATATTCTTAAAAAAAAAAAAAAAAAAAAAAAAAATCTATTATTTTTAAAATGTTACTGAGATCGTAAATTACATATTTATTTACTATTTTATCTATTTCGTTATTTGTATGGTATATAGTGTTATAAGTTTAAAATTTAATCTTTTTAAGATCCGGATATTTAAAAGAAGATCGAGTTAACTCTTTTGTTAGATTAAATATTATGGCAGAACCAAAATTTATAGCATTTGATCCAGATTTAGGAGTTGAGATACAGGCGTGGTTAAAATACTTTGATGATGCTTGTGAAAAAGAAAAGAAGGATGATGATTGGAAGTTTAAAAATATTTCTCAAAATTTAAAGGGAGAAGCTCTTAAGATTTACATTAATGATTGCCTTAATTGCACTAAATACGAACAGATAGCTGATATCTTAACTGAGAATTTTATTAGGGTAAATATCCCGAAATTTTCTGAATTTTCTGCTTTGAAATTGGATAGTTTAAATAACTTAGAAACTTATTTTAGAAAGAAAATTGAAATTGGTAGGAAATTGCATTTATGTGAAACTATATTACTACAAGGATTAACCGATGGTTTAAAACCAGAATATCAAAATTATCTAATTGTTAACCCTCCTGAGAGTACAACAGAATGGTATAGAATTGTTAAGCAATTTGTGGAAGTTTCCACCCCTGCTGTTACAAGTCCATCATTACCAAGTAAACCTAATACAACTAATTTTGACATTCCTCGATATAGTGTGCAGCCTAATAGACCAAATTTTCAACAAATTAATACTCCTAGGCATTGGATTCAGTCAAATCGGCCCAATAATCAATTTAATTCTCCTCGAAACTGGGTTCCTCGACCAAACTATAATTTTCAAAGACCTAGAAATTTTCAAAACAGAGTACAAAACAATTATTTTCAGAACCAGTACCCATCTAGGCCATGTAGAATTTGTGTAAACAAGGGTGTAATGAATGCTTTTCACTGGGAAAAAGAGTGTATTTTTAATAACAACTCAACACCCTCTGATACTCTTCCAATTGGTACTCCTAATATTTGACAATTAATTGTGTATGGATATACGAATAATTATAATTTACCATGTGTCGTCGATACCGGTTCAACTATCGCAATTTTACCATTAAAGTTTGTTAAAAAATTGAATGCTAAAATTGAAATTGTTCCTCCAGTTACTATTGGTCAGGCAAAGGGATTTTTACAAATTAATCAAAAGTGTAGTATTCTTCTTAAAGTGGGTAAAATCCAAAAATATGTTAACTTTTTAGTATGTGATACAGATTTAGATTACTGCATCTTGGGGTTAAAAGAATGTTCAAAATTTAATTTAAATATAAATTGTAAGAATTGTACAGTAAAACAGGGAAGGAAGATTATAAATAGGAGTATATCCATACATGATGAGAGATCACTTCATTTTAATACTGTAACTGTAAAAAAACTACAACAAGGTAAGGATAACTTGATAACTTCTGATTGTGACAAGTTGAATTTATTTAATGATGGTAACTTGATAACAACTTATAATGAAGATACTATTTCATGTAAAGATGAGTTATTAACAAATGGTGATAGTAATGAGAGTTTAAATGGATATAATGATGACAAAGTATCACCATATACTAATGAAAATTTTGTGAATACTCAGGACTTTTTTGCAGCTAATTACAATGATTGTAACGTGCAGCCTGATTACAGAAGTTCAATGACTCCTCAAAATTTTCGTGATATTAATGATTATAATTCAGATTTAATTGGGGAAATAAATTTAATTGAAAATGGCGATTTAAGGGAAATAGTTCAAAATTATAGGGATATTTTTGCAAAACATAAATATGATGTGGGTAAGATAAATATTGAACCACAACGCGTTTTACTAAAATCTGACCTACCTATATCTTTGAGGCCCTACAGAACTTCCCCCTTAGAAGAAAAAGAAATAAAAAATCAAATTCAATCTTTGTTAGCGGCTGGTCTCATAAAAGAAAGCAATAGTCCTTATTCTGCCCCCGTCACCTTGGCTATGAAAAGAGAGGAAGGTAAAAAGACCCGACTATGTATAGATTATAGGAAATTAAATGCAATAGTTAAAAACGATGCAGAACCTTTACCTCTTATCGATGAAATTTTAGATAAATTGAGTAGTGCCCAGTATTTTTCCACTTTGGACTTAGCCTCTGGCTACTGGCACATACCAATACATCCAGCCGATACAGAAAAATTAGCTTTTGCCACCAATTTTGGCCTCTTCGAATGGCTGGTGCTCCCCTTTGGTATAAAGACAGGCCCCCCGATATTTAATAGAACCATTAGAAGAATCCTCAATAAGTATAAAATTGATTTTGCTTGCCATTATTTCGACGATATCATAATTTTCTCCTCCTCTCTAGAAGAACATTTAAATGACTTAGCAAAAATCTTTGAAATCTGTAAACTAGAAAACCTTAAACTTAAACTTTCTAAATGTAAACTAAATCAAAATAAAATTAATTTCTTAGGCTATGAGATCACCAATGGGACTTTAACTCCAGCTAATACCAATATTGAGACAATTAAAAAATTGAAACCTCCCTCTAATGTTAAAGAACTACAACGATTTTTAGGTTCCATTAATGTTTATCACAAATTCATAGATAAATATGCTGAAATTAGATACCCCCTCAATAAATTACTTAGGAAAAACACAATATGGGAATGGAACTCAGAATGTCAAAACTCTTTTGAGAAATTAAAAAATACTCTAATTGCAAAACCAATTTTAAAAATTTATGACCCAAAATTACCCCTCCACATGTTTGTAGATGCCTCTCAGGTAGCAGTAGGTGCAGTTCTAAAACAACCAGGGAAAGATAATTTTTTGCATCCTATTGCTTACCATTCTAGAATTTTGAAGAGTTATGAACAAAATTACTTTATAACTGAATTGGAATGCCTTGCTATCATAGATACTCTTGATAAGTTTTATCACTATTTTCATGGTACTAAATTCACAATCCATACCGACCATGCATCTCTGGTATGGTTAAAGAATGTTAAAAATCTAAGAGGTAGACTTTTTCGATGGTCTTTAAAACTTAGCATGTTCGATTATGAGATCAAGTATCAAAAAGGTTCTACAAATGTCGAAGCGGACATGTTGTCACGAAATCCTGTTGCTTATCTTAATCAACATGTAAGTTTATTATTGGACAAAAAAGAAATTATAGCGATGCAAGATAAAGATAATGTTTGTGACAGAAAATACAAAAAAGAGAATGGGATTATAATTCTTCAGAGAAAAGGATTCAAAAAAATAGTAGTACCAATGTCACTCAGGAGAAAATTATTACATATTGCTCATGATAATTTTGGACACTTAGGAATACAAAAAATGCTTAACTTAATATCTCCAAACTATTATTGGCCCAACATGACAATAGATATTACACAATTTGTTAAACATTGTGATACATGCCAGAGAAATAAAAAACCAAAACAAAAAAGATTTGGCTTGTTACAAGCTATGCCAGCCACAGATCAACCTTTTGAATGTCTTTCTATTGATACTGTGGGTGGATTTAATTATTACAATTCAACAAAAAAATTCTTACACATAATAATAGATCATGCAACTAGATTTGTTTGGGCTTTTCCATCCAAAAGTGTTACTACCGAAACATATACTAACTGTTTAAAACAAATTTTCAATATTCAAGCACCTAAAACAATACTTAGCGATAGACATAAATCTTTTAGGTCTCCAAGATTCAAAAAATTCCTCAGAAAATATCATGTTCAACAACGTTTTACATCATCACATCACCCCCAAACCAATGGGAAGGTAGAACGAGTGAACCAAACTATAGTTACTAGACTTAAATGTAAAGTTAATTCCATTTCTTCTAAAATACCTTGGACTAGATTATTAGACCAAGTCATCCAAGAATACAATAACACACCACATTCCATAACCAAATTCCCACCTGCCTATTTATTTTATGGTCAATTACCTTATGAATCTCCTTTAAAACAAAATTATTACCCTCCTGTTAATAAAGCACTCAAAATTGCAAAAGCGCGAACTTGTGAATTCCACCTTAAAAGTAAAAGATTCTATGATAGAAAATTTGTTGAATCTCCACTAGAAATACAAGATTATGTAATTTGTGAAGAATTTAAATATCCTAACACTCGAAAATTAGAACCTACTTTCTCTGGGCCATACAAAATAATAAATAAACTTTCTGATGTGACCTATGAAATAGACAAATTTAATTATGAGACTAAATTAAATTCAGTTATTGTACATGTGTCTAAATTACGACCATATTTTTCACCAAATAATTTCAGACTATTTCATGAGCAACCCAAACAACAATCAAAACCAACACAGACATCACAATCACCATCACAAAATCAAACTAAAGTAAAAACAATAGAGTAAATTCTAATTATTTAAATATCTCTTATTACAATAATTTTCAACATTATCAGGTATGTTCTTGGTGCGCAACGAGAATATTACTTGTTTTTGAGAGTTTTTGAGGTTGAGTAGACACCTTATGCAGGCATAAGATGTGTATTTTGATTTTAGGAATTGTCAAATTGATGTTGAAAAATGAAATTAAATGTTTTAATTCTATATCAAAATAAACTATTTTTACTTTATTTACTTTTTCTTAAACCAATTGTTTCAAAAATTTAATATTATGTTATTTACTTCAATAGATAATCAAATAGTAACCGTTTATAAGTATTTCTATAATTATATAAATGATTGGATAGTGATGATGTGATTTTACAGTGATTGTTTTGGTGTGACAATAGAAAATTAAGTATCTAAACTAATTGCCTTTGTATTCCATTTCTCAGCTAAAATTAACATCTTTTATTTGTTATTTATTGTCTTTATTTATTCTAAGTTTGCCAAAAAAACAACTCTCTGCATTTAGGATATGAATACTTATAACTTAACAGTATAATTTTGTAAAAGGGTATCAGAGGAAAAAATTATTGTAAGGAACTAATGGTTGAGAGTTCAATTTCTAAATATTTAGATTTAAATTTATTTGGATTTTGAAATTATTATATATTTTTTTTTTGTATACTTTCGACTGGCAAAAATACTTTCTTATATAATTAAAAAAATAAGAAATTTATTTATTTGCTATGTAATTATTTTATCCTCAACCAATATTTTTCCTAACAATAAATAAACAAACTGTGATATTTTCTTAAATTATACTGATGTTATTATATTATTATTTCTACTATTGAATTATATTATGAATTACTACATATGTTGAGAAGTATTAGTTATATTGAAAGTTATTATTGTTATGTTTATGAATTGAATTTTATTATAGCATTTATTTATATTATTGAAGAGTTATATTATTTATTAGTGAAAAAATGTTTGACAAATATTAGTTAAAGATGGTGGGATCCCAACAGAAATATAACAAATCCCACAGGAATATAACAAAGATAACATATTCCAAGTACAATAAACGACCAAGAGATAATTTGACTTGTTTATTATGTGAGAAAATTAATGTGATACTTAAGAGAAGATGTTGTGACAAGTGCTAGCATTATAAGGTCATTATAAAGTATTGGTAAGAATGACTACAGTTTTAAAATTTTGATGGAGTAATGTCTTTATTTTCAGCCTTTACATAAAAACTGTATTTTTAAGAAAGGGACTGCAGTAACCATTTTTAAAAAAAAAACAAAATGAGGACTTATCACGATCCAAGAAAGAGACTGAAATAAAACAGTTGGATCTAATGAACTCAAATTTGAATTAAGTCGAATTTTTTTTTAAAAACTTTGTTTTAACAATTTGCTAGTGACTACTTATTCTAAAGCTTGTGAACTTGGTAAAAGCAAAATTCTGTTACTATTATTATCCTGTTTTTCTTGTTTATTAATATTTATTATTTATTGTTATTGTATTTTTCTTGTGCACTTACAAATGGTAAGTGAGATTGTAACCATTTCTTGTATTATTTTACAGGGGAAATGCTCGTAGCTTTATTTTTATTTATCTATTAATTTTAATTGATTACTATTATTTTATTTTTGTTTTTGTTTTTGTCTTCCAGTTCTTCAGAAATTCCCCATCTCCTTGCTGGCAGTCTCTAAATTTATACTAGTCAAAATTCAAATTTCTAAAGTATTAAATTTATATTGTCTGAATTTATAGTTACTTAACTATTAACTTCATCCAAAATCTTTAGGGAGGGGGGATAATATTACAAAATTTAAATTTTTTCCGCAATTATTCTATAAAATTTGTCCATTCAATAATATTCGGTATATAACCCAGCTTATTAAAATAATTCTCATTCTTAAAATAGCCTTTTACTATCCATATGTAAAGCCAATTATTCCTAATCCACTTAATAATATTTATTCGAATGTAGTTATTCTAAAAATGGCGATAGCTTTTTTAATTTATTCTTTAAATAGAACATCTTTATTTTAATTCATTATTAAAATTCATTAGTATTATTCCCGTGTGGTCAAATTGCTATAACTTCTTTATTTAAATGCTAAAATATCGTATCTCTTAAAATATTCCGCTCAAAAAACCTTATTTCATAAAGTTATCCTATTATTAAATATCAAATGTCTATTAAAATATTTCCGAAAAACTTTAATTCTTTCTTTTTTTTTTTTTTTTCCTTTTATAAAGATTCATTTTCTTTTCTTCTTATTATTTTTATTACGTATTAAATTCGAAGTTTAGCTACAGCCTCAAAAACAGATAAGCTCGTTTGTTGATATGACAGGCATCTGGTACGAGATTATGGAATATTCGGGAAGGGCGTAGAAAGTTTTTGCATTTTACAACAAAATAAATCCACCGGAAATATTGATAAAGTTCCAAAAGAGACCTTTTGATTCGATAGAAGTGGGTCACGTGACGTATTCTGTATTATTACGCAAGCTAGTTTAAAAACACGATCATCCTGATTCGGAGAGGATTTTTTCGACGCTGGTGTTTGCTAAAAGAATCGGGACGGATTCTAGAAAATAATGGAACGTTGTATTTTTTTTTCGTTTAGCGTTGGCTAATGAGCATTTTCCCTGAAGAGATGTCTTAAAACTGGAAATAAAAGGTTCTTCGACAAAAATATGGACTGACATTTCTTGTTGATGATACCACACTACCGCCTGATGCGAGCTAAAAGGGAAACCAATCACATCGCTAACCCTATTTATCACGAGCACGACTGCCTTTTTCCCGGATTTGAACTTGGAAACACGACATTAATATAATAAGTCGAACAGGATGCTGGTGATCAACAGAAAATTTGTGTAGTTAAACGTGAAATTTGCCGATTAGAAGAATATGTTACGAGGACGTCTACGCCATTACAGCACGTTTACGTCTGGTGTTTTGTTATTTTGTACTTTTATAATAAATTAAAAATGGTCAAGCCTAAAAGAGAAAAGAAGAGGAAAAGTTGGCCTAAGTGAAGTTGTTGCTAGAGAATATACTATTCATCTTCATAAGCGTCTTCATGGTGTTGGTTTTAAAGGATTGCGAAAAAGCAGAACTTTTGTGTTATCAAGAAATTAACGATTTTTAGATGTGTGAAACTCTTAGATGTGTCACGATTTTTAGATGTGTGATCCTGTGAAATATGCTCAAGAGTAACTGTAAGTTGGTATTTTTATTTATTTGTATCTTTATATGTTGATATTTATTAGTTTATGTTATATTTAAAATGTTTTCTTTATTTAATAGTCTGCTTGAAATTTAAAGGTTTTATATACTATGTTATACTGATTAAATTTTTGTTTTTAAAATTTATTTCTGTTGCAAATATTTAAGTGTTGTTAAGGTTAATTAATTTATTTGATGATTTCGTGTGATACGTCATTGTAATATTATAGACAGCGGTATAATTTATATTTTCATGTTTTAAGAACAGATATTCTTAAAAAAAAAAAAAAAAAAAAAAAAAAAATCTATTATTTTTAAAATGTTACTGAGATCGTAAATTACATATTTATTTACTATTTTATCTATTTCGTTATTTGTATGGTATATAGTGTTATAAGTTTAAAATTTAATCTTTTTAAGATCCGGATATTTAAAAGAAGATCGAGTTAACTCTTTTGTTAGATTAAATATTATGGCAGAACCAAAATTTATAGCATTTGATCCAGATTTAGGAGTTGAGATACAGGCGTGGTTAAAATACTTTGATGATGCTTGTGAAAAAGAAAAGAAGGATGATGATTGGAAGTTTAAAAATATTTCTCAAAATTTAAAGGGAGAAGCTCTTAAGATTTACATTAATGATTGCCTTAATTGCACTAAATACGAACAGATAGCTGATATCTTAACTGAGAATTTTATTAGGGTAAATATCCCGAAATTTTCTGAATTTTCTGCTTTGAAATTGGATAGTTTAAATAACTTAGAAACTTATTTTAGAAAGAAAATTGAAATTGGTAGGAAATTGCATTTATGTGAAACTATATTACTACAAGGATTAACCGATGGTTTAAAACCAGAATATCAAAATTATCTAATTGTTAACCCTCCTGAGAGTACAACAGAATGGTATAGAATTGTTAAGCAATTTGTGGAAGTTTCCACCCCTGCTGTTACAAGTCCATCATTACCAAGTAAACCTAATACAACTAATTTTGACATTCCTCGATATAGTGTGCAGCCTAATAGACCAAATTTTCAACAAATTAATACTCCTAGGCATTGGATTCAGTCAAATCGGCCCAATAATCAATTTAATTCTCCTCGAAACTGGGTTCCTCGACCAAACTATAATTTTCAAAGACCTAGAAATTTTCAAAACAGAGTACAAAACAATTATTTTCAGAACCAGTACCCATCTAGGCCATGTAGAATTTGTGTAAACAAGGGTGTAATGAATGCTTTTCACTGGGAAAAAGAGTGTATTTTTAATAACAACTCAACACCCTCTGATACTCTTCCAATTGGTACTCCTAATATTTGACAATTAATTGTGTATGGATATACGAATAATTATAATTTACCATGTGTCGTCGATACCGGTTCAACTATCGCAATTTTACCATTAAAGTTTGTTAAAAAATTGAATGCTAAAATTGAAATTGTTCCTCCAGTTACTATTGGTCAGGCAAAGGGATTTTTACAAATTAATCAAAAGTGTAGTATTCTTCTTAAAGTGGGTAAAATCCAAAAATATGTTAACTTTTTAGTATGTGATACAGATTTAGATTACTGCATCTTGGGGTTAAAAGAATGTTCAAAATTTAATTTAAATATAAATTGTAAGAATTGTACAGTAAAACAGGGAAGGAAGATTATAAATAGGAGTATATCCATACATGATGAGAGATCACTTCATTTTAATACTGTAACTGTAAAAAAACTACAACAAGGTAAGGATAACTTGATAACTTCTGATTGTGACAAGTTGAATTTATTTAATGATGGTAACTTGATAACAACTTATAATGAAGATACTATTTCATGTAAAGATGAGTTATTAACAAATGGTGATAGTAATGAGAGTTTAAATGGATATAATGATGACAAAGTATCACCATATACTAATGAAAATTTTGTGAATACTCAGGACTTTTTTGCAGCTAATTACAATGATTGTAACGTGCAGCCTGATTACAGAAGTTCAATGACTCCTCAAAATTTTCGTGATATTAATGATTATAATTCAGATTTAATTGGGGAAATAAATTTAATTGAAAATGGCGATTTAAGGGAAATAGTTCAAAATTATAGGGATATTTTTGCAAAACATAAATATGATGTGGGTAAGATAAATATTGAACCACAACGCGTTTTACTAAAATCTGACCTACCTATATCTTTGAGGCCCTACAGAACTTCCCCCTTAGAAGAAAAAGAAATAAAAAATCAAATTCAATCTTTGTTAGCGGCTGGTCTCATAAAAGAAAGCAATAGTCCTTATTCTGCCCCCGTCACCTTGGCTATGAAAAGAGAGGAAGGTAAAAAGACCCGACTATGTATAGATTATAGGAAATTAAATGCAATAGTTAAAAACGATGCAGAACCTTTACCTCTTATCGATGAAATTTTAGATAAATTGAGTAGTGCCCAGTATTTTTCCACTTTGGACTTAGCCTCTGGCTACTGGCACATACCAATACATCCAGCCGATACAGAAAAATTAGCTTTTGCCACCAATTTTGGCCTCTTCGAATGGCTGGTGCTCCCCTTTGGTATAAAGACAGGCCCCCCGATATTTAATAGAACCATTAGAAGAATCCTCAATAAGTATAAAATTGATTTTGCTTGCCATTATTTCGACGATATCATAATTTTCTCCTCCTCTCTAGAAGAACATTTAAATGACTTAGCAAAAATCTTTGAAATCTGTAAACTAGAAAACCTTAAACTTAAACTTTCTAAATGTAAACTAAATCAAAATAAAATTAATTTCTTAGGCTATGAGATCACCAATGGGACTTTAACTCCAGCTAATACCAATATTGAGACAATTAAAAAATTGAAACCTCCCTCTAATGTTAAAGAACTACAACGATTTTTAGGTTCCATTAATGTTTATCACAAATTCATAGATAAATATGCTGAAATTAGATACCCCCTCAATAAATTACTTAGGAAAAACACAATATGGGAATGGAACTCAGAATGTCAAAACTCTTTTGAGAAATTAAAAAATACTCTAATTGCAAAACCAATTTTAAAAATTTATGACCCAAAATTACCCCTCCACATGTTTGTAGATGCCTCTCAGGTAGCAGTAGGTGCAGTTCTAAAACAACCAGGGAAAGATAATTTTTTGCATCCTATTGCTTACCATTCTAGAATTTTGAAGAGTTATGAACAAAATTACTTTATAACTGAATTGGAATGCCTTGCTATCATAGATACTCTTGATAAGTTTTATCACTATTTTCATGGTACTAAATTCACAATCCATACCGACCATGCATCTCTGGTATGGTTAAAGAATGTTAAAAATCTAAGAGGTAGACTTTTTCGATGGTCTTTAAAACTTAGCATGTTCGATTATGAGATCAAGTATCAAAAAGGTTCTACAAATGTCGAAGCGGACATGTTGTCACGAAATCCTGTTGCTTATCTTAATCAACATGTAAGTTTATTATTGGACAAAAAAGAAATTATAGCGATGCAAGATAAAGATAATGTTTGTGACAGAAAATACAAAAAAGAGAATGGGATTATAATTCTTCAGAGAAAAGGATTCAAAAAAATAGTAGTACCAATGTCACTCAGGAGAAAATTATTACATATTGCTCATGATAATTTTGGACACTTAGGAATACAAAAAATGCTTAACTTAATATCTCCAAACTATTATTGGCCCAACATGACAATAGATATTACACAATTTGTTAAACATTGTGATACATGCCAGAGAAATAAAAAACCAAAACAAAAAAGATTTGGCTTGTTACAAGCTATGCCAGCCACAGATCAACCTTTTGAATGTCTTTCTATTGATACTGTGGGTGGATTTAATTATTACAATTCAACAAAAAAATTCTTACACATAATAATAGATCATGCAACTAGATTTGTTTGGGCTTTTCCATCCAAAAGTGTTACTACCGAAACATATACTAACTGTTTAAAACAAATTTTCAATATTCAAGCACCTAAAACAATACTTAGCGATAGACATAAATCTTTTAGGTCTCCAAGATTCAAAAAATTCCTCAGAAAATATCATGTTCAACAACGTTTTACATCATCACATCACCCCCAAACCAATGGGAAGGTAGAACGAGTGAACCAAACTATAGTTACTAGACTTAAATGTAAAGTTAATTCCATTTCTTCTAAAATACCTTGGACTAGATTATTAGACCAAGTCATCCAAGAATACAATAACACACCACATTCCATAACCAAATTCCCACCTGCCTATTTATTTTATGGTCAATTACCTTATGAATCTCCTTTAAAACAAAATTATTACCCTCCTGTTAATAAAGCACTCAAAATTGCAAAAGCGCGAACTTGTGAATTCCACCTTAAAAGTAAAAGATTCTATGATAGAAAATTTGTTGAATCTCCACTAGAAATACAAGATTATGTAATTTGTGAAGAATTTAAATATCCTAACACTCGAAAATTAGAACCTACTTTCTCTGGGCCATACAAAATAATAAATAAACTTTCTGATGTGACCTATGAAATAGACAAATTTAATTATGAGACTAAATTAAATTCAGTTATTGTACATGTGTCTAAATTACGACCATATTTTTCACCAAATAATTTCAGACTATTTCATGAGCAACCCAAACAACAATCAAAACCAACACAGACATCACAATCACCATCACAAAATCAAACTAAAGTAAAAACAATAGAGTAAATTCTAATTATTTAAATATCTCTTATTACAATAATTTTCAACATTATCAGGTATGTTCTTGGTGCGCAACGAGAATATTACTTGTTTTTGAGAGTTTTTGAGGTTGAGTAGACACCTTATGCAGGCATAAGATGTGTATTTTGATTTTAGGAATTGTCAAATTGATGTTGAAAAATGAAATTAAATGTTTTAATTCTATATCAAAATAAACTATTTTTACTTTATTTACTTTTTCTTAAACCAATTGTTTCAAAAATTTAATATTATGTTATTTACTTCAATAGATAATCAAATAGTAACCGTTTATAAGTATTTCTATAATTATATAAATGATTGGATAGTGATGATGTGATTTTACAGTGATTGTTTTGGTGTGACAATAGAAAATTAAGTATCTAAACTAATTGCCTTTGTATTCCATTTCTCAGCTAAAATTAACATCTTTTATTTGTTATTTATTGTCTTTATTTATTCTAAGTTTGCCAAAAAAACAACTCTCTGCATTTAGGATATGAATACTTATAACTTAACAGTATAATTTTGTAAAAGGGTATCAGAGGAAAAAATTATTGTAAGGAACTAATGGTTGAGAGTTCAATTTCTAAATATTTAGATTTAAATTTATTTGGATTTTGAAATTATTATATATTTTTTTTTGTATACTTTCGACTGGCAAAAATACTTTCTTATATAATTAAAAAAATAAGAAATTTATTTATTTGCTATGTAATTATTTTATCCTCAACCAATATTTTTCCTAACAATAAATAAACAAACTGTGATATTTTCTTAAATTATACTGATGTTATTATATTATTATTTCTACTATTGAATTATATTATGAATTACTACATATGTTGAGAAGTATTAGTTATATTGAAAGTTATTATTGTTATGTTTATGAATTGAATTTTATTATAGCATTTATTTATATTATTGAAGAGTTATATTATTTATTAGTGAAAAAATGTTTGACAAATATTAGTTAAAGATGGTGGGATCCCAACAGAAATATAACAAATCCCACAGGAATATAACAAAGATAACATATTCCAAGTACAATAAACGACCAAGAGATAATTTGACTTGTTTATTATGTGAGAAAATTAATGTGATACTTAAGAGAAGATGTTGTGACAAGTGCTAGCATTATAAGGTCATTATAAAGTATTGGTAAGAATGACTACAGTTTTAAAATTTTGATGGAGTAATGTCTTTATTTTCAGCCTTTACATAAAAACTGTATTTTTAAGAAAGGGACTGCAGTAACCATTTTTAAAAAAAAAACAAAATGAGGACTTATCACGATCCAAGAAAGAGACTGAAATAAAACAGTTGGATCTAATGAACTCAAATTTGAATTAAGTCGAATTTTTTTTTAAAAACTTTGTTTTAACAATTTGCTAGTGACTACTTATTCTAAAGCTTGTGAACTTGGTAAAAGCAAAATTCTGTTACTATTATTATCCTGTTTTTCTTGTTTATTAATATTTATTATTTATTGTTATTGCATTTTTCTTGTGCACTTACAAATGGTAAGTGAGATTGTAACCATTTCTTGTATTATTTTACAGGGGAAATGCTCGTAGCTTTATTTTTATTTATCTATTAATTTTAATTGATTACTATTATTTTATTTTTGTTTTTGTTTTTGTCTTCCAGTTCTTCAGAAATTCCCCATCTCCTTGCTGGCAGTCTCTAAATTTATACTAGTCAAAATTCAAATTTCTAAAGTATTAAATTTATATTGTCTGAATTTATAGTTACTTAACTATTAACTTCATCCAAAATCTTTAGGGAGGGGGGATAATATTACAAAATTTAAATTTTTTCCGCAATTATTCTATAAAATTTGTCCATTCAATAATATTCGGTATATAACCCAGCTTATTAAAATAATTCTCATTCTTAAAATAGCCTTTTACTATCCATATGTAAAGCCAATTATTCCTAATCCACTTAATAATATTTATTCGAATGTAGTTATTCTAAAAATGGCGATAGCTTTTTTAATTTATTCTTTAAATAGAACATCTTTATTTTAATTCATTATTAAAATTCATTAGTATTATTCCCGTGTGGTCAAATTGCTATAACTTCTTTATTTAAATGCTAAAATATCGTATCTCTTAAAATATTCCGCTCAAAAAACCTTATTTCATAAAGTTATCCTATTATTAAATATCAAATGTCTATTAAAATATTTCCGAAAAACTTTAATTCTTTCTTTTTTTTTTTTTCCTTTTATAAAGATTCATTTTCTTTTCTTCTTATTATTTTTATTACGTATTAAATTCGAAGTTTAGCTACAGCCTCAAAAACAGATAAGCTCGTTTGTTGATATGACAGGCATCTGGTACGAGATTATGGAATATTCGGGAAGGGCGTAGAAAGTTTTTGCATTTTACAACAAAATAAATCCACCGGAAATATTGATAAAGTTCCAAAAGAGACCTTTTGATTCGATAGAAGTGGGTCACGTGACGTATTCTGTATTATTACGCAAGCTAGTTTAAAAACACGATCATCCTGATTCGGAGAGGATTTTTTCGACGCTGGTGTTTGCTAAAAGAATCGGGACGGATTCTAGAAAATAATGAAACGTTGTATTTTTTTTTCGTTTAGCGTTGGCTAATGAGCATTTTCCCTGAAGAGATGTCTTAAAACTGGAAATAAAAGGTTCTTCGACAAAAATATGGACTGACATTTCTTGTTGATGATACCACACTACCGCCTGATGCGAGCTAAAAGGGAAACCAATCACATCGCTAACCCTATTTATCACGAGCACGACTGCCTTTTTCCCGAATTTGAACTTGGAAACACGACATATATATATACCTTTAAAATAAAAAATTATCTGAAAAGCTCGTATGACAATAATGACAGAATCTCTCATTTGAAGATGGCATGTATTAAAATTATACTCCATTAATTGTCATAGTAAAATAATATAGATATGGAAAACATTTTATCAAATATAAGCTACCAGTAAATCTCAATATATTTACAATTATAAACATTTTTAATAGATGTATGATGAAAATGAAAACTGAAATAAAAAAGAATCTAATCACAAAAGGAATAAAATGTAATAGAGAAATGTGATGAAGAAAAATGAATGTCAAAAAGAAAGCGACAAGGGAGTAACTAACTTCAATTGACAAGAACGCCACGTGTCGCTGAAAATGCAATCTCTATAATAAAACTGTAAGTCATGTCACTGTCCTCAACAGTTCCGGGATGCCGCATCGCTTTTTCATATGCCAAGCGGCCATTTTTATTCAAAATTATTTTTTCGAATAAACTGCATAAAAGTTACATTTTAAGAAAGATCGTTCAAAATAAATTAATATTTGAGAGATGACTTGCGTTCAATTATGTATATATTCTGCAATAACTTCAGTCGAAATTAGTTCACAGTTCAAATTCTCTATTCATGAAAGTAAACAGAAAAAAGATTGATTCGTCGTGAACATTTAAAATATTAAATCATGGAGGTAATCATTCGCAAAGCAAGTTCTCCGCGAATGAATTTTTGGACCGCTGCCTCGCGTCAAAAAAATAATTCGCACCAGTGAGACAATCAAAGTTTACCATAATTATGTGCTATACAACTCAACTTTCGGACCTTTTCTTGACGTAAATTGAACTCATGTAATAATATTTAATGAATCAGATTTTTAGCATTTTTAAAATCGCTAATACAGCTTTTATTTATCGCGTGTACAAATTAGAAATGATACTTTGATTTTGAAATCAAATGTTTTGATTTATGATATTATTTCTTATTTATTTATTTATTTTCTCTTTTAAATGAAAAGTGTGAAGTATTTTAAATTTATGCAATATATAAGCATTTTAGATTAAAGTTAAGTATTTTAAATGAAATGAGTGACAGGTTTATAATTTAAAATTAAATTAATTGTAGTATGAATGACGGTTATGGGAACGATATTTGGCGAATTATCATCTGCTCCCGGCTAACAAAAATACTCATAATTAAAAAAAAAGAATAAAAATAAATAAATGATAGTTTGTTGTAAATAAATATTGATATACATATCAAAAATAATTTATAGAATTAAAATAAAAAATAAAAGTAAATAAACAACAATTTCCATAACAAAGTTTTCGCCAAATTGGCGGGGGAGGGGGGGGGGGGGGGGGAATCGCGCCAACGTGGGTATGTGACATTTGTGCCCAAAAAATATGCGAAATGCTACCATGATCGCAAAAGTTCATGATTTGTCTATTAGAATCTTCCGATTTGGCGAAGGATTAAGGGAAAATTAAATTATGAATAAATGTAACGTGTTGCAATGTTTAACATACATTTAAGGGAGACCAAACTGGTCGCCAGTGGCGGCTAGTATTTAATATAACAGACTAGCTAAAAAGCAAAAAAAGAAGTCCGTTACTTGGCAATATAAATTCAAGTTGTCCCAAAAAGATTGAAAAACGCTGGTTGGAGATGTAAATTGCAAAAATGGTCAAATTATGATAGTAAAATAGTTTTCCTACTAATTTTCGAAAAGTCCTACTTTTTGAATTTCTATACGATCTCTGTAGACAAAATTGGTCAATTAGTAAAATAATTTCGAACAAGATTACTGCAAAAAATTGCATACCTGTATCTTTAAAATTGAGTTAATTATGCTTATTTTATAAATTAACATATATCAATTTAGAAATGTAAATTATGACATATCACAAAAATATAACATTCGATATAACTGAAAGATAAAACTGGATGAAAATACGTATGAAAAAGTTTTGCGAACTCCGCGAAGAGTCGCGATGCAATCGCTTGATGCAATTTCACGATGCAACTTCGATAGTATTTTAAATTGCAAGAAAGAGTAGCAAAAGTCATCTTTTTTACTTTATCATAATTAAAAAGGTCTGCAATTGTTTGTTGTAATCTTGTTAAGCTGAAATAAAAATATTCTAATTGACTATTTTTGTTAAAGGGATTGGATAAAATTTTTAAAAATGTAACATTTTGAAAATTCTGGGAGTACTATTTTATTTTAACACAGTCTGATTTACAATCTTCTTTTGAACATTTTTTTTACATTTACATATTGTCCATTTATGAAGAAATTGTAGCGCGCTACAATCTTTTTGGGACACCCTGTATATATGTAAAAAGTTGTCTGTTGTTGTTGTTGTTATCATTGTTATTATAACAGCCATAAATAAGTGGGCATTTATATATACAGGGTGTCCATAATTAAACGACCCTACTTTAAAGTTATCTACAGACGAAACTATTGGTCAGAAAGTTGTGAAATTTTGTGAAGGACATAATGAAAAATTAGAAATTTGTTTAAGCAAAAAAAAAAAAAAGTTCAAATTTTCGCCCCCAGAGGGCGTTTATTAATGAAATTTTATTACAACAAAACATGTTGAACACAACGGTTTTCGCGACATGTTTTTACCCTTTCCCAGAACACGCTGCAGTCAACTGTGGACATGCTATCCTACTATTCCAGATGGTAGCTGAAAATGATGGCCGTCATGTGGAACATGTTTTGTTGCAATAAAATATGTAAACTGTTGTAAATGTATGCTGAATGTGTAATTAAAACACGCCCTCTGGTGACGAAATTTTGAACTAATTTTTTTCACTTAAACAAATTCCCATTCCTTCATTATGTCCTTCACAAAATTTCACAACTTTCTGACCAATAGTTTCGTCTGTAGACAACTTTAAAGTGTCGTTTAATTATGGACACCCTGTATATAGAATACTGCTCAAATGTTTTTTGTTACGAAGAAGGTCATTATTATTACACGTCATGTAACAATTAAGACAATAATTGTAAGATAAATACGACAAAATTACTAACATCTAAACACATCCTACAGGTTAAATTACTACATACTGTTGATATTTATCTTTTTATTTTAATAAATCAAAATATCAAAATACTTTTGATAACATAATTTTTTTTATATTTTAATCGCACTCAAAAGCTTTTCTGATGAAATGAAATTAATTATTATTACGTGCGTATAATAATTACGTCAATATAATAAGAAAAAATATATCCATTTCTAAAGTTTCGTTTGTTGTATCAATACATATTAGTCCAGTCAAATTAGGTTTTTTTCTGGACATAATTAAGTAAGTTTTCAAACTTGGTGATATTGTTTGGGAGGGTCTACTAATGAACATACTAAAAGTCCTGATGGATGGGGGGTGAGCGCGAGGGGGGGGGGGGGGAGTAGAAGAAGGTACCATTTTTCGGTCTTTTGTTAATATCTCATAATCTATAAGACCTACGGAAAAATTGCTAATGCAAAAGATAAAGAGAATTAAATTCTCTACAAAATAGGTTATATACATTTTTCTCTAGAGTCCATAGTTAACGAGATAATCGCTTTCAAAAATCAAGAAATTTGTCAAAAGTCACACCAGCGACAGAGAGCGAGTCAACCGTTTTCGACTTGTTTTTCTCCGGCTGCTTTCGGTTGGTTGGTTGTATAATATTTTTGCAGAAGTAATTAAATAAACCCTAGTACAACGCAATTGGATCGTTTGATATTTCAAAAATTACTATTTTTTAAATGAATATTTTAGCATTAAATTGTACACATGGTTCCAAAACATTATGTTTGACTGTTTATTTATTATTCACAAAAATTTCAAATAATTTAGATGACATGAAATTAATTTTTTAAAACATTAACACTAATGCGATCTATGAAATGCTCTGGAGGACTCACACGGGGACGAGGAATAAATGACAGCGTTTTGAGTAAGTGGGTTCTTGGCGCCACAGCTACCTTTCATATTTGTACCTCCCTGGAAGAATTCTGTGGTTTGACTCTTTTTTCTGGTGAAGAATATGAGGATTTTCGTGAATCTCGGATGAATAGAGATGCTGCGGATACATACAAACTTTCAACTTGGTTTGAAAATCACCCGCCCTTTCCTCAGATAGATAAAATTATATCAATAGCTTCTGGGGTTATTGGAGATGAAACTGTCACTTGATTCAAAGCTTTGGAAATCGGGAGAAAAAAGATTATTGAGGTGCCTGGGAAATGCTACTCACATGTGAAACTAACTCGGAAAGGTATAGCACAATCACTCAACAGTATGCATAATTCAATCAAATTTCATGATACCACTATAACTGTGGATCCTCTAGTTATATTCCAACGGATTTCCTTGTGCAAACGTAGCAATGATGATTTAGAAAATTACTTACAATATGAATTGGCTCCTTATCCTCTCTCTCTTTTCAATGATTGCGGAATGCGGAAGACAAAAAAAGTGCTTTGTATCAAATATTTGAACAATCAGATCAGATAATAGACCTCCAACAACAAACAATAGTTGTGGATGGTGGCTTCCTGTTACATAAGATGGTGTGGAAGAAGGGATCTACAATACAGGATATTTGCAACACCTATATAAAGTACGTTAAGAAACACTATTGTGGAAAGAGCTGCAGAATTGTTTTCGATGGATATACTGACACTGTAAACAGTACCAAAGTAGCTGAACAAAATAGAAGGTGCTCAGTGAAAACGTCAGTTGACATACATTTTGAAGAACATACTGTCATCAATGTGCCCCAAAATCAGTTTCTCTCAAATAAGAACAATAAGACAAATTTCATTCCCATTCTGTCCTCTAAACTAAATGAGAAAGGAGTCTTATGCCAGCAAAGTCCTAATGATGCCTACACTCTGATTGTTCAGACTAATATAGATGCACTGAGTGAGAGTGACAACGTTACTGTTGTTGGACAGGATGTGGATATACTTGTTCTTCTCACAGCCTTAACCCCTTCAGATAAAAATGTATACTTATACCTGAGGAAGACCACTCGGCTGAGGGCGAACCCAGCCGTTGAGCGTATGTATACTTATACAAACCAGACCAAGGGAAAGTCGTAACTCAGGTATTTTCATCACAACAACAGAAGCAAAAGGGCCTCAAACACATTATACTACTTGCTCATTCATTCTCTGGCTGTGACACAACATCATCTTGTTATAGGAAGGGGAAAGTTGCTATCTGCAAAATGTTGGTGCGACGTAAATCATTAGAGTGTGTAAATTCAGTCTTTCGTGACTCAAACTCGTCACGTCAGAAGGTGGCAGAGGTTCTTCTGGCGTAAGCTCTTCTTGAATATATATGGAGCTCCACATACTACAACGTCACTCAACTTACATAAGTCCGTTTCTAACATGAGACCAGAATTAGCATCCCTGCCTTCCACAGAAGGAGCAGCGATGCAACACTCATACCGGGTTTTTCATCAGATATAGCTGTAGCAGGGCAATGAACTGTCTCCTGAGATTTGGGGTTGGAAACGCAAGCTCGATCATACAGTAATGCCTATCACAACCACCGATTCTGTTGCCCCTGAGGAAGTACTACACCTCATCTTCTGCCAGTGTACAACCGGTTGTGGGAACAAATGTGGATGCAGAAAAACAGGAATAACATGCACTGCCACTACTGCCATGGAGACTGCTCAAACAGTGCGCCACCTGTTGAGGAGGATGCCCTAATGGAAATAGAACACAAAACAACATCTTTTAAAATTTCACATTGAACCCGGGGTAATCAAAATGATCAAGGACTTGAATATATTGTTTAATCCTATATCATTATATTTTACGCATTTTTCATTTTTGTATGTTTTATGTTAACAAAAAAATGTCATTTGATAAAGTTATTGTTCTGGTTTTCATTCTCTGACCACATCATTTATTAATGTTCGTTTATGTTTAGGTTAAGTAGATGTAATGTAAGTGCCGTGGACCCGCTCTCTGGCGCTGGTGTGACTTTTGACAAATTTCTTCATTTTTGAATGAGATTATCTCGTTACATATGGACTCTATAGAAAAATGTATATAACCTTTTTTGTAGAGAATTTAATTGTCTTTATTTTTTGTATTGACAATTTTTCCGTAAGAGCTATAGCTTACGAGATATTAACAAAAAACCGGAAAATGGTACCTTCTTTTACCTCCCCCCCCTCGCGCTCACCCCCTACCCATCAGGACTTTTAGTATGTTCATTAGTAGACCCTCCCAAACAATATCACCAAGTTTGAAAACTTACGTAATTATGTCCCAAACTGACCCAAAATCTGCCTAATTTGACTGGACTAATATACATACATATGATAAGGCTAATTGTGAAGTTCTGCTTTTTGCAGTTAGCTTACGCTGTTTGCAAAGAGACAGGTTAATGGTACCTGGAATTCAAAATAGTGACAAAACTATAGTTTTGTAAAATTAATTTCGTCGTAAAGTTTTTTTTTTTTTTTTTTTTTTTTCAATTTAACAAATATGTTTGTTTTCTATAAATCATAAATAAATAAATTCAAAAGCAAGTGATAGTCAAAATTATTTACAGGCTTTTTAAGTCACTTTCAAACTTCTGTCAATTTTCGTCATTTAAGGCTGTTCTCAAATTGAAACTCACTAAGACATTCACGAAGCCAATTTCATTTGTAAAGGCATGAAATTTGCACATTCTTATACAAACACAAAGAAATAGAAGAACACTTTTCGTTTTCCTATAAAGGTAAAGAATATTTCAGAAAATGCAATTAATGTTGGCGGTTTCAACCGATTTTTGGGAGATGGCACTGACAGAATGATGATCATCTAAGAACAGGTTATAATGCAAAAGTTATCAAAATCATAGGAAAATTAAAAACGTTATTCGATTTTTAGTCACTTGAAATTTTCAAGAACATTGGGATGATAATGAGATTCTAAATATGTCGGAGAGATTCGCGTTGTTGAGCGTAGAAAAATGCAAATTTTTTAAGTTTTTAACGTTTAAAGTAAAATCAGTGTAAAGAAATATAAAAAGTAAAAGTAAAAAATAAAAGCAACAAAGTCTTTTCTATTTATAAATAATTCGACAATGTATTGGAAAACAGTGACACTTCAATTTCCGTTTATCTCAGTTGAATTAGAATGTATGATGGCATTATTCTTTCATTTAAATCCCGAATATAAATTTACGGGTGCATATGCGCTTGCATACATTTCATCTTAAACGAAAACCTCACGCATATTTTACTACCCAACTTTCCTTAACATAGAATCGATACAGGGCTGATTTTCCTATGCCGTTCCCTCATTTTTCATCTGATGCCGAAGATATGCGAACAAAGTTCAATTTCAAACACTACCAATAACGAATTTTCCGCCTCCCCATCCTCAGAATCATCGAACACTCACGCGTGCGCCCTGATTCTTTCAGTTGTTCCGACTTTTCATCATCTCTTTTCTGAATATCTGCCTGAAAAATAAATGAAGAATTCATAGAATCGAGCGAGAGAAAAGGCCAATGCCATCCCAGGAAAGAAAAATTTATGAAAGAAAAACCATGCAGAAAAAAGAAAAATACATATATTGTTTGAGCGAGAGTATTAGGCATTTGTTCTATAGCGGAAGCATGAAAATTTTATTTCAGACATTGATGGCACACTACTTTTGTCTTTATTTATTTTCTTTTTTCACAAACCTTAGATGAGAAGACTATTACTTAGAATACTAAATGGAAACTTAAATCGTCTGCCAAGAAAATATCGAAGACTTTTTTTTTTCCTTTAACGATAAGATAGCTAATGTTTTCGTTTGTTGAAAGTGTATTTTGTAGGAAAAGATTTAAAGATAAATTAATTTTTTTCTGTTTTGTTCACTCTTTGATGCATATAAATGTTGCAAAGCATTTTTCTTATTTTTCCAATAAAATCAGTCTAGGAAATCGGGAAAATTCCCATTATCATTCATCAAAAAAAATAAAATTAGATTTATGATGAAAATATCGAATATATTTTTTAAATTATTCTTACTAGTTATATATTTATATATTTTTAGCGGCGGAGTAGCTATTTTCGTTTATTGAAAAAACATTGCGACGTAAAATTATAGAACACTAAAATTATGGAATGTTACTGAATTTAATATTTTTTTTAAGTTTTAGAATAGGGATATAAATACAATTATAAATACTTACTCTATAAATACTCTATAATACAATTACAAGTATAATCGTAAGAAGAATACCTTATTACACAGCCAGTTGAAGTGACGTCAGTATAACGTCGCAATAGTGACAAATGATCACAGCCACAACGGTGACAAGAAAGTTTCTGACGTCTTTAATCCGTCATGATTATCTGATAATTGTCACTTGTGATGACCGTAGTATGAAGTCACCGTGACCAATTTTTTTTAGTCATTTACGATTTTCACAAAATGAGACAAATCGATGTCGCAGTGACAAAGTTACGACTCATCTTCCACATCATGGGACGACAATGACAACACTAAAAGTTACATTTTGGTCACGGTTCATTCACACTTTTGTCATATTTCGATCACAGCTTTATAAGAGCGATAATTTTATTTTCATAATTTTATAAAACATTATGAAAATAAAATTAAAAGATTCTGTCATATTAAGTAAAAAGAAAAATGCAATAAATTTTACATTCGGGACATAATGAATAAATGAAAAATGGCAATAAAATACAGGATACCCATAAATCCTTCACATTTCAAAAAATCATTAAAAATATTTAACAAATTGTCATATTGGAGTGTGGTTTGCAGACAAAGATCAGCCAAAGAGTAAATAATTTTTTTGTGGCGAAAAAGTAAAACATAGTTTAAAGAGACCAATAAGCAAGTTCTGATTTCAAATAATAATAATAATAATAATAATAATAGGTTGTAATACCGGAGTGCCGTAGTACCACAACTTGTTAAAAAGAGTTTTTTTTTTTTTTTTTTTTTTTTTTGTGAACAAAAGAAAAAGAAACACTTTAAAAAGTCCAATACCAACATAGATCTCAAAAATCCATAAAAGGTTAGCAAACTCTGGTGTGGGGGTGCGTTTTCACCATAAGACTTGTCAAGTTATATTATTTGTTGATATTTTCCCATTTCACCATGAAAATTTCGATCTTTTGACAAGTCTTGTTGCAAACCGCACTCCGACACCACAATTTGTTAATATTTTATGAATTTTGAAATGTGAACAGACTTATTGGGCATCCTGTACAAAATTATTATGCACAATTTATGATTTTCTTTTTATTATTTTTACATTTAATGTTATTGTTATTTCATTCGTATTCTTTCTTTAGAAGTACTTCAATAGTTAATGTATTTCTTCACAACTACTTGAATATTTGTATTCCGTATTCCTTTTCTTTCTCAATTCTTTTTTTACCATTATTATTCATGAAAGCATACTAAAATAATTCAGAAGCAGTAATATTCAGATATTTTAGAATTTTGCGATTTTCTCCACTTTTTTCGCTTTTTTTTTTTTTTCTTTCTTTGTCTGATTCACAAACATATATTAAGTATAATATTTGTTCATCAGATATTCTTCTTTATATTTATATCCTATTTCTTTAGTCCGAGTTGCTTTGCATTATTTTTCACAAAGTTTCTCAAGAATTTTTAAGAAAAAATGAATGAATAATGGGATACGGATTTTTTTTTTTTGTAATTTATTTCTGTGCAATGTTTATTGAAATATTTGGAGAAAGTAACTAACTATACAGGGTGTAACAAAACAATAAAGGTGATCATAACTTTAAAGGCTGGTAACACTCCTCAAGATAAATCATATTTGTAGCCTGTTTATTAAGTCGTAGTCTGTTTCTGAAGTAAAAAATGCAGGATATCTCACTGCAAGTTGAACTTGGATTTTCGTTTAGAATTTTAACAATAATGAAGATATTTTAGCAATATTTTCGCCAGATTAACTTTGTAATGTAGGAAGAGCTGGAAATACACAGCAATTCTTTCACTAACACTGTATGTACTCTCAAACACATTCCTAATAGTGGAGCATCTAGTTCAGTGTTACTTGGAAGTAGCTGGTGACAATAGACAACACTTCGGATAACATCACATTCCTCTGAAAGCAAAATAAGTTTGTAGGAAATATTTCTAGGAAATTTTCATTATTGTTAAAGTCATGAATGAAAATCCGCTTTTGATTTGAAATGACGACCCGTGTATTTAACAAATGGAGTGCGATCTTGGTTTTTTTTTTTTATCAATCCTGGCAATGTCTCAAAACTTGTATTTTCACCACTTAAGTTCGACCATCTATCTTTTTACACCCTGTATATAACATGTTTTCTGTATTCAAGCCACTTTTTAATATTTTAAAAAGGGTAGTTATAGTAGCACTAAGGAAAACTTTTGCAAAACTTTATATATTTATTTTTATATATTATCTATAAATAAATAAAATAAAACATGTATTTTTTATTGTTGTTGAAAGAGAGAAGAATAATTATCTTGAAAAAATAATAATCAAAAACCAAAAATCAAAACAATCTTTATAAATATTAACCATAGAAAAATGACAAACACATTAACACATTTAAATAATAAACACTTGCACTGGCAAGTAAGTAATTATGTTTCAGTAATGTTGAATTCATACAAGAATTTTCGAAAACTTTTATTTAAAAATAAGGAAATGAAATGTTACAATTTTTTGAACCAAATTAAAAAAATTCTGGTACAAATTTTGATTAAAATTAAGTGGTATAAATAATATACCACATACATTCATGGGTTAAAAACGTTACATACATTGCCTAATTAATTTAATTTTTTTTCTTCTAACAATATTGCCATGCTAAATAATTAAAAATCAGCAAAATAATGAAACACGAGGGTACAAAATAAGGTAATTCACTGTCATTTTTTACAATTTAATCTTCCTCCGGAAAAAAAAAAAAAAAAATGTGATCGCTTCATTTAAAAATAAATTAAATTCTAGGAGTAAAAATTTTTTTGCTCCACTTTCCTCCAGAAGCTACAGAATCAGATGACAATTCCTTTCCCCGTAAAAAATCGTCTGCGAAAAAATGTTAAAGGAAAAAAATATATAAAGATAGAACTGGATTTTTTTATTATTTTTTTAAAGATTTATTTAATATAAGAATGTTATGAATCATTTTCTATTTTTCGTTTATTTATTTTTTTCTTTCCGTTTAATATCTCTTTTATTTAGGAAATTTCATTTGTCATCTTTCTCTCCTGCAGATGTTTATGACAAAGATTGTACATTTCATTAAATATTTTTCACTTTTTTTTTTGTTTTATTTATTTATTTATTACATTTCAGATATTTTAAGAGTTTGTAATAGTTTTCCAATAAAATAACCTGAAAATATTTTGAAACAGGTTTTGTACATTTCTTTGTGAAATAACATTTGGAAAATAAATTAACATCTACAATATTTACTTTTATCTATTGTGAATAAAAAGATTTTCTTTGGAAAATAGAGAGAAAGCTTTATTTTAATAAATTAATAGATTTTTATATTTTGCATTAAATTATAGAATTTAAATAACCGTAAATCTATCTTCCTCCTAGTTATCTATTGCATCTTTCATTTTTTGTTATTTTCACAGTAATAACAGTGGTATTTTTTAATATGTGGCTGTATTTATTATTTAAAAAAATAATTTCTAATTAGATATTTCAAAACTCTCTTTCAGTCTTAATTCTGAAAGTTTTTTTGCTTCATTGGCATTTCTACTTTTCAATATTGTCTTAAAATATTTCTTCTTTTTCTTTTCTTACCATCCCAGATATATTTTTTAAATTATTATTATGTTTTTCTTTACTTGTTTTTAATTAATCTTATTAAATTCTCACGAAATAAAAATAGCATCGTCAGTTAAGAAATTAAAAATAGATGTGTGCTATATGAGGAGCAGAAAGATAAACAAGACAAATGCGACACATTAGATTGATTATACAGATTAGTCTTTGATAAAAGATACGGGAAAGATAGCTCCTCTGACTCGTTGACTTAATTAATACTAAAGTTATGATAAAGATAAGGCTTTGATAAAGATATATGCTCTTTTTCTTTTTTTCTGATATATTTTTATTATATTACAATAAAACCTGCTAAGCAGGAATCGCAAAGGACCGAAAAGAATTCTGTTTTAGACAGGTTTATGTCTTAATATGTATACTGACTGTTAAAATTACTTTATATATATACAGCGTGATTCATAAATATCGAAACAATAGGCTATCTCTTTAAATATTGCTCCTAGACACATACTTCCAATTGCAAAGTTTCATAAAAAAAGGTGCAAAATTTGATCAGATAAGTTGCAACTCCATGGGGGGTCTATTTGAGAAAATACAAAAATTTAATTTTTATACGGCCCCCGTAGGATAAAATTTCCAATTAGGAAAATTTTCCTTATCCATTCCTGAATTAAACAAAAAAAATTCCATCTTGATATCTGCCAAACTCAGGGAGATATGTCCGTTTTAATAATTCGTGAGGTTTCAAGGGATCAGACACAAATTGAAATGCGTGTAATTCAAGAAACAATGTTGCTGTAAGGTGTCTGGGAAACATTTTATTTATTTATTTATTTATTTATTTATTTATAGAGTTGGAATTTTGAATTTTTTGTGATGATTAGCCATATAATTTGTAAACAGAATCACATCATAACACTTCTTGCAAAAAAAAAAAAAAAAAAAAAAAATTCAAAAAATGCAGAGTAATTTAAAATTGCTATAACTCGAAATATTATTTGTCGAATTGATTTTTTTCCTTTAGTTAAACAGAAAATATAAATTTTAATTTTCGTTCAACATTTTGAAAAATATTAATTTAAAAAAAAATGCAACTTATTTTAAACAAATTATTTTAAACAATTTTTTTCAAATTTTCCGAATTAAAATTTAAGTAAAATATTTGAAATGATATATTACAAGTTTGAACCATTTATGGAGGTTATTGACTTATATAAATTTAAAGATGAGAAATGCTGAAAAAAACTTATGATGCCGAAAAATGCATTTAAAGTTTTAAACAAAGATTGGTTCCTAATAGAACGTTTAAATGCTTTTTAAAAGCTTCCAGGTGAATAAGTAACTCCTTCCTGTAGCTCCAGTTTCTGATTACGATAGTTTGGCTCTCGGGTTTCGGGTACAGATATTAAATATGTTTAACGCATACCCTAGTCTCTCATGCAAATCTGGTATACAGCGAAATTTACAAAATTTAAGTTTATTAGAGATATAATTACTGTTATGCACTTTATGTTTCAGGTCGGGTTTATTGATATGATATGAAAGAAAACCATTTTCATGGGCGAAGCACTTAATTTTATTTAATTCATTATCTAGTTTGGTGTCTGTATTTTAGATTTCTGCACAAACCGAAATTTGTACAAAAAATTCCCATTTTTCTTAAGATACAATTAAGGTTATTTTAAAGAATACTACATACATATTTATAAGAAAATTTTACCGTATATTTTAGATTACTATGTTTTCGCATAACAAAAACATAGCTGCAAAACCTCCCACTAATCCTCCGTAATACGTAGATTAATTTGAACCAGTTAACCACTTTAAAACTTGAAAATTTGTTTAATGAATCTTTGACTTATTTAATTTAAATGTTTTAAGTCGAATCATTACTTCATTCAATTGAATTTCTTAAAAGAGTTTCTGGTTGGTTCGAACGTGTTGAACCTCGGTCAAATAAATACACTTATAACGGAAGATTAGTGGGAGATTGGCATATATTAAAAAAATTCGCAATAGCAACGTTAACGATTATTTATACAAATAGACTGTTACATTCGAATAAAGATTTATTTTTTAAAAATGTCGTTTGGAATAAATGAAAAATAGATTTAAAAACATCATAACTTTTGGAGCTGGATAACAAAAAGTAGATTTTTGAAAATATTTCTGTGTAATTTATAAAATATATTTCCAATGATTCAGTTAACAGAAGTTTCATTATCGCTATTACTATTTTTATAAAACTTACTGCCTTCCCGACACGTCCTAAGAACCATAAAAACACGGGCCGGCACGGTTTGGCCAGCGGGCCGTACCGATTATGACCCTGGGGCCAATCTTGTCCTCATGCAGACCTCTAGCATATTTCTCAAGCAAGTTTAACGTAAAAATCTATACGTTATTATTTTGTATCTAAAAGTTAAGGCATTGTCTTAGATCGACTTTTAATAATGTGTAAATTTATGGTCGATCCCTAACTTGTATTTCAAATGAACTGATGTCGCGTCTCTCAGAGGTATGCGTAAGTGGTGTAAGTCACAAATTTTGGATTTTAATATTTCTGTGAATTTTGCAGATATCAAGATGGAATTTTTTTTGTTTAATTCAGGACTGGATAAGGAATAATTTCCTAATTGGAAATTTTATCCTAAGGGGGCCGTATAAAAATTTTATTTTTGTATTTTCTCAAATAGACCCCCCCCCCCCCCATGGAGTTGCAACTTATTTCATTAAATTTTGCACTTTTTTTAATAAAAATTTGCAATTGGAAGTATGTGTCTAGGGGCAATATTTAAGGAGATAGCCTATTGTTTCGATATTTATGAATCACACTGTACATATTGCATTAAGCAAGATATTTTTCAAGCAATGCAGTTTTCCGTTATATACCATTTACGTTTTCAGAAATTTTAGTGTATAATAGTACAGTTTATTATAAGATAAGATGCTGAGTCATATACTCATATATTGAGAAACAAAATATTTACTTTTTTATTACAAAGCATTCGTACATTTTAGTACAGTTAAGTTTAATCAACCAAAGATATTTATTACCATGGAGTTAGTACTTGTAATATTTTATATGCGCAGTTCTTGTTAACAATGGCACGAGTTTTCAAATGATCAATTTATTGCTATAAATTAGACATGAATTTGAATTTTCATTGAACCAAAAAAATTAAACAATGTCGAAAATAACGAGAAATAATAGATATCTAAAAGTTATACATTTTTTTATTTAGGCATTAAAGAGTTTTACACAATTATTTACAACGATTTTTATAAGCGATTACTGAAAAGCTGCAGTTTGACCAATCGCTTATGTGCTCTCCAGCTGCAACGGTCTTAGAAATGTTTAAAAATTGAAACTTAAATTTTGGTGGCTTTAACATACCCGTACAATGGCAATAGGACTAACAAACGCTATATGCAAAAGTTAGAATTTGAACTGTGCTAACATTGGGTTAGGGCTGTCTGGTTCTAAAGGGTTATCCCATAGAAATCAGCCCAATTTAAAATGGAGAAAACATTTTATTTAACCTTTTCTGACCTTGACCCACTCTTTGTATCAACGGAATCCATGGAGATTAAAATGGTGCGTGTGTTAAGGCTCGTGATTCCAACTCGGGGTTTTTGGTATACTGGCCTACCTGTATTAATCAATATGTTAAATAATTGATGCTCAATAACGCAGCACAATATCACATACACGCAAAAAGTAAAGCTTTGAGTGTCATGCAAAGCTCCGTCACGTCCGCTGTTTGCCTTTTTCTTCTTTTTCTACCTAATGCACCGGTTCTCAAACTTTTATGCTTTATATTACCTCTTGAAGAATTGCATGTTCCTGGCGTAGCCCCCCCCCCCCACACACACACACACGCCCTCTTATTTTTCTTTACTTGTAAGAATCATGAATAGAAAACGATATACGAAGAAAAGAACAAATAGATACAAATAAACATGCCAATTATTTTATACTAGTTGACCTGTCCCAATATTTCGCGATTTTTATAAAAATTGCGTTAAAATATTGATGTTTAGTTACTTTTAACGTAGAAAAAAAAAAGTCTCAGGATGGCGTGAAGTGACTCCTACTCGCGAATTTTCTCGAAAAGGTTAATATTCGCAATTTTGAAAACGGATTGCATCGTCCGTTGTAGAGAAGAAAGTATTCAGATTAAGTGGGTATTTTTTATTTTTCTCGTATCTTTGGAATTAAACTAGCTTAAAAAATAAATAAAAAATAAACGCGAAATTTAACTTAAAAAAAAAGTTTTTTGAAAGTGTTAATAATAATATTTTTCCCGACAGATTGCGGATTGCGGCGTTTTAAAAGCAAAAGAGCGATTTCAAACGGTTGCTGCTCTTGCCCTTTTGCATCTTCTCTGCTTCTGCGCTCCGGAACAGGGTTCTGTCATGCACCGCTACGACATTTTTCCGATAACCCCTTTTTAATTATATCTCGGTTAATTATCAAAAATGAAAAATCTGCGACTCAGGTGTATTAAGACTTGCCCTTGAACTACCCTCAACCAAATTTTCAGGCCTCTACGCACGGTAGATTTTCCTAGCCATCGCAACCAGACAGACCGATACACAGATAAACATGTTTTTTCTTTTATTAGTATATAGGTTTAATTTAAGTATTACAGGTAACAAGCTTTATAACATGATGGGTACGCTTGTTTACCTTACATATTTCTAGAATGTTTAGTTTTAACTTGGCTTTAACTTGATTTTAACTTGTGAAGTATAGTCATAAATCGTCTTTAACATCTAGTCTATTTCTGTATTTAAACGCGTTCACCTAAAACTTCTTCAAGTACCGCCAAGAGGTACACGTATGCTACTTTGAGAAACATTGTTTGTGATGCTGAAGGATTTGTCTTTTTTTTTCGGACAGAAGCCTATCGTGGTTCTTTTATTTTCAGTTTCAGGATGTCCAAAAAAAGTTCTTAAGGTGGTTCTCAAATGATCTGCTCAACAACGCGAAACTTTCTGACACATTTTCTGATTCATTTTTAAACGAAAAGAAAAAAAAAATATTTTAATTCTTATAGAATGAAATATTTACCGACACTAAATATGTGTCTATAAAATAAAAATACAGAAAATTAATAAAGAATGTTCTACATTTTTAAACTAATTTTTAAAGTCACCAACATGAATAAATTCACACTTAATATCTCACTTAAAAAAAAAAAAAAAGCACAACATTCTTTTGCACTAAATTGACTTTATTTTTATCTAGTTCCAAATATTTCTTACTAGGCCCACAAATCATATAGAAAAAGAAATCTGAAAAAAGAAAATGAAGCATTAAATCCCATGCTGTTCTTGATAAGAAAACCAATATTTTCAGCCAATAACATCGATATTTCAAGACAAACTAATATTTTGAAATAAAAATAACAGGGCTATCATCCGATGATTTTATATGTAGCATCGATTATCGAACGTCTGTATCAATATAGATTTTAGATAGAAACATTAATTTTCTCAAAAGTTAGATTTAGCTTAAATTTATTATTATTATTATTATTATTCACGATAGCTTGAAATATGTCCAGATTTTAAAATATATATATATATTTTTTTTACATAAATTCTTGAAAAATTAAATATAAGTAATTGTAATACACTGCAAAGAAAAAGTGTTGATTTTACAGTATAATTCTGACACTCCAGCTGCCAGTATTATACTCTAAAATCAACACTTTTTTTTTTTTTTCTTTTTTTTTTGCAGTGTAGGTATTTTATATTGTTATAATATTTAGAAAGCAATAACTAAGGAAATTTATTATTAAAAGAGAGAATTTAAAAACGTTTATCGGATTTATAGTTTTTATAGTAATCAGTAATAGGAGTTGATTTTATTTGTGCTGTTGTATAAAAGAACAAAAACGTTTTGAAAACCCGAAGAAAAACGTAAATAGAAAATTGGAAAATTATGTAAAGTAGACGAGCAGGGAAGACCGAGCTACGCTCGGTCAAAATTAAATTTGAGTTCAAATATCATGACCCATGACCAAAATGACCCACTAATTGAATGTTCTCGAACATGTGACTTAGCCCAACAGTCTTCTCGTGCCCGAAAACCATAGGATGCAAAATTTAGTGTAAATTGAGCCGCTTTTTAGATCTTGACTCACAATGACCCAGAAATGACCCACTAATCGAATTTTCTCGAACATGTGACATAGCCAATGATTTTCGCGTGCCCGAAACTCGTAGGATACAAAATTTAATCAAAATCGTTAGAGCCGTTTTTTAGATACAATTAGCTTGACCATTACCCAAAATGACCCAAAATGACCCACTAATTGAATTTTCTCGAGCATGTGACCTAGCCCAACAGTCTTCTCGTGCCCGAAAACCATTGGATGCAAAATTTAGTGTAAATTGAGCCGCTTTTTAGATCTTGACCCACAATGACCCAGTAATCGAATTTTCTCGGACATGTGACCTAGCCCAATGATTTTATCGTGCTCGAAACTCGTAGGACACAAAATTTAATCAAAATCGTTAGAGCCGTTTTTTAGATAAAATTAATTTGACGCGCGTTGACCAAAAAATGACCCACTAATCGAAAGTTCTCGAACATGTTACCCAGCCCAATGGTCTCCTCGTGCCCGAAAATGGTCGGATACAAAATTTCGTCAAAATCGTTTGAACCGTTTTTTAGATACAATTAGCTAGACCATGACCCAAAATGACCCAAAATGACCCACTAATCGAATTTTCTCAAGCATGTGACCTAGCCCAATGGTTTTCTGGTGCCCCAAAATGGTTACGAAATTTCGTCAAAATCGTTAGAGCCGTTTTTAAGATAAAAAATTTGCATATATATATATATATATAACCACACACAAGATTTGCTCGTATTAGAATATATGATTTATTACAAATTCGCGACAGTGAAAATCAAAATGTATAAAAAGAATTCCTGAGAGGTTTCCGAAAATAACGCATAAATTTCGTAAGTGTGTCATCATTTTACAAAAAACGCTACTTTTTCGGTACATAGTAGTTAATTTTTACTTTTTTTTTCTACTGTTTCAGTTGTTTAGTGTTTTATATTATGTGACACATTTAATATACCAGGTTTCCCAAAAATGACGGGTCTATTTAGAAAATGAATTTTTAACACTTTCCAACATAGTTGAAAAGTATTTATGAATTCGGTTTGTCTGTCTATGTCTGCTGTTTGTCTGTCTGTCTATCTGTGTTCTAACTCACCTAAATATGTTCGGATTCTCATGCAATTGATATATGTTATTGAGGTTAACTAATGGCACGTTTTGTATTGAATATGAAGTGTGTAGCACTTACAGTTTTTTTACAGGGACAGTCAAAAGAATTCCTTCACATTACGGTCTATGGGGAAAAATCATTTGCTGCTTATTTTAATAATGTTACAGAATTTCAAACATATTGAAATTGATATATATCACTAAGGTGCATTACAAGAGGCTTACTATAAAATATTGTGTGTATAGCATTCATCGTTCATTTGCGGGGACACGCAAAAGAATTCTCTACTGTCTGTCAACAATAATTGTTGGAAGTGCGTTTTCAGTTGCTGAACGCGTGTTTAAATGTAACTAATTTTTTTGCCTATTACTTGGTGTGTATAAATTCTGTAAATCCTATACAGGGCAGCACAAAAGTTCTCAAGTACATTTTCGTTTATTGACGGAAATTCCAGAAGGGGAATTTTAAAATGTGCTACGCGTTTCCCAACTGATCTAATATAGTATATATACAAATCTATAAATCATATACAGGACTTCACGAAAGAATTCGGATATTTTTACGAATATTGTTGGTTATTCCTGAAATTGGGCTTTAAAGTATGTTATGTGTTTTCAAAATTGTTTACTTAAATATCATCTTTCACCTTATTAAATGGTAAAGATTTGAAAAATTACTTTGGAAGTGTTGGAAAGTGTTACATAATGTATGCTTTACGCATGAGTTTTTATTTTTGTTTAAGAAAAAATGGCAATCGATAGAAAAGCATCGTCCGCTGAAATGTATTTGGAAAACAGCAAATTTTGGGACACAGAATATGAATTTAATATAAGTATTAGAAATAAAAATAACATAAATTTTCAAACAAACCCATCATTTTTGAAGCACATTGTATATATTTGGTGAAAATTGATGATTTGTGCTTTGTTTCTTAGTATTATTATTATTATTATTTAATGAACGAAAGTATATATATGTATATCTTGGTTATACGCGTGCTACACTTTACTTTCCTCTATTTACATCTTCATTTATTTGTGAATGTGATAAATACATTGTTGATACAATAATGTATTTTTCCTCTGAAAATTCCTTTATAAGTAAATTAAATTTTATATTGAAAAAACATATAATTTTTTTTTTCGAAATTATGCTTCAATTACTGTAACAATTGTTTCGTGCGTCCTCTGTTACAATCAAATTACGCAATAATTTCCAAAACATAGTAGTATTTGTCACATAATAAAAACATTCAGATATGTAACTTTTAGTATTAATTAAATAATTTCTACAAAATTTGATGTGTTGACATTGCTGATTCGTATAATAAAATAAGTTTGAAAATAAAATAAAATTCTGAAATAAAATGGATGATTAATTAATATAATTAGTATTAAATTATACAACCTAAGTTATAATTAAGATAATCTAGTTAAAAAATTTGAATTCATTATGAAATTTAACTATATCTGTTTCTGTTATGATACATTAATCCATTAACAATGATGTTCCGAAATTCCTTAATGCTCCTATTTTTTTTATTTTTTTTTTATTATAACCTATATTATTTATCTATTTATTAAAAGCTATTTATGTATTTAATTATTATAATATTTTATGGAAATTATTATAATATTTTATGGAAATTATTATAATGTTTTAAGCTCAGTGTGCTTTTATAGAGACATTGGCATAATTCAATCTTAAGAAAGTCCGATTTCTTCCCAAATATTATAAACATTCACGAAAATAAAATGGCTACCAATGAAAACATTTCTAATCTTACATCGCTTATTTAATTAGCAATATATCGTATATTCTGTATTATATTATTATACGTCGCTTATTTATATATTTTTTAAATAAATTGCTTCGCATTGTGTACATTAAATGGCGCAAATATTGAAGAAATTCTTGTGCGTTTGATGCATTGATTGTTATTTCATAAATATATAACAATCTGGCGAGGTTTTGAAATATAAATGAAGGTTGCTAGAAATCGTTTTTGAAAATTTTACTTTTTTCGCCAAATTCAATATCGCAGTTTTTTCTTTTCCTACAAGGCCGTTATAAAAAGGAATTATTGAAATCAGTTACAACAAAATCCACGTATAACGAATATTTTTTACGTTTATTTCAGCTTCTTCATAAGTGCTTTCCGCTGTATGATCGTCATTATCATCATTATCTATATAATAAAACCGTATGTCATGTGACTGTCCTCAACAGTTCCGGGATGCCGCTTCACTTTTTCATATGCCAGGCAGCCATTTTTATTCAAAATTATTTTTTCTAATAAAACTGCATAAAAGTTACATTTTTAGAAAGATCGTTCAAAATAAATTAATATTTGAGAGATGATTTACGTTCAATTATGTATACATTCTGCAATAACTTCAGTTTCAATTAGGTTCGCTGTTCAAATTCTCTATCCATGAAAGTAAACAACAACAAAAAAAAAAAAGATTCATTCGTTGTGAACGTTTAAAATATTAAACCATGAATTTTTGGACCGCTGCCTGGTGTAAAAAAAAATAATCAGCACCAGTGAGACAGTCAAAGTTTACCATAATTCTGTTCCATACAACTCAACTTCCTTCGGATCTTTTCTTGATGTAAGTTGAACTCCGTGGTTGAACTCATGTAATAATATTTAATGGATCAAATTTCGAAACAAATTGTCAGCTTTTATTTTTCGTGTGTATTAATTAGAAACGATATTTTAATTTTGAAATCAAATGTTTTGATTTATGATAATATTTCTTATTTATCTATTTTCTATTTTAAAGAAAAATGTGAACGTCATGTATTTTAAATTGGAACAGCTGTCACGGACGCACCAGGGTTGACGGAATTTTTGTTTTGCGCCATTTTGGCGAGAAAATCCCATTTTCAGGTACCTATTAGAGATTACTAAAACAGCATATACTTTTATTTTATTATGAAATAGTTTATTTTATATTAAAAACACACACACAATGATTAATTTATTATAAAGTGGGTTAAGCGGTTTTTGTCAAGAAAGATGAAATACATAACAACAAAAAATATGCGTAATGCTACCAAGATCGCAAAAGTTCTTGATTTGTCTATTAGATTTTTCCGGTTTGGCGAAGGATTAAGGAAAAAAATAAATTATGAATAAAAATAATTTGTTACAATGCTTAACATACATTTAAGGGCGACCAAACTGGTCGCCAGTGGCGGCTAGTCATAATAATAACAATAATAACAACGCGTACAATGCTTTTTTTTTTTTTTTTTTTTTTTTATCGCATAATTTAAATAGTTTTTTTTTTTTTAAATACATTTTACAAAAGATTAAAATAAAATGTTTCACAAATATTTCAGGAACTATGTTAAATATTTATCTCGTCATTCCTCACCAGTAAATTATCCAAACTCAATTAAATGCCACTGGTTGTCTCTGGAATTTCCTACATTTTGATAGACATAAGTAGATTGAAAACAGTGTTTTCTCCATACTGTAGCTTATCTAAAACAAAGCAAAAATATCATTTGCCAATAAAAGTCCTATTTAGATTGTACCATTAGCCGTATTAATCTAAAAATTAGCAGCGAAGACTTTTTTGATATGATTTTTTATCTTCAGGATTTGAGTATTTTCTAACTTGGAATTTCTATTATTAGAAAGATACGTAAAATAAAACGATTAGTAAACATTTCATCGTCATTATATCATCATTATAATCCTAAAAAATAATAGCATATACATATTCTTGTTATAGTTGTCAATTACTATTTTAATTATAAATATTATTTTGTTTTGGTTAGATCTTAAAAAAGACATTTTTAAAACAGTTTTTTCCCAAATATCCTAGAAACTGTATTAAATATTGATCTCGTCATTCCTCTCCTGTGAATTATCAAACTCATTTAAATGCCACCGGCTGTCTCTGGAAAACATTTCCTACATTTTGATAGACATAAGTAGATTTAAAACAGTGCTTTCTCCATACTTGTAGCTTATATAAAACGAAGCAAAAATATCATAAGTCAAGAAAAGTCCTATTTAGATTATACCATTAGCCGTATTAATCTGAATTTTTTTTATATGATTTTCTATCTTCAGGATTTAAGTGTTTTCTAACTTGGAATTTCTGTTATTAGAAAGATACATAAAATAAAACAATTAGTAAACATTTCATCATTATATCATCATTATAATCATAAAAAATAATAGCATATACATATTCTTGTTATAGTTGTAAATTTCTATTTTAATTATTAATATTATTTTGTTTTGGTTAGATCTTAAAAAAGACATTTTGAAAACAGTTTTTTCTCACATATTCTAGAAACTGTATTAAATATTGATCTCGTCATTCCTCTCCTGTGAATTATCCAACTCATTTAAATGCCACCGGCTGTCTCTGGAAAACATTTCCTACATTTTGATAGACATAAATAGATTGAAACCAGTGTTGTCTCCATACAGGATAGCTTAGCTAAAACGAAGCAAAAATATCCTCTGTCAAGAAATATCCTATTTAGATTATAATACGAGCCCGTATTAATCTAAAAATTATGCAGAAGAGGGGAGATCCGAAGAGATGCCTATGAATTTTGAATGAGAAAAGTTCTACATCCAAATGAGAAATGGAAATCGAACGTCCAAAATCATACTTTTCTGATGTTTTATGAACCGAGTTCCTATATTTTTGGCTCGACTAGTGGAGTATAGTGGCCATTATAATACCAATCTGTAGAATGTTTTGAATTCAAATAATAGCGTTATATAGTAATTTTTTCCTTCACTAGTTTACTTTATTCATTGAAAATATTCTTAGACGAAACAATGATATGAATGTAGTACTTATTTATTCAAAATGCACGTGAAGTAAGAGCTTTCTCTTCAAAACCTAAGAATCCCCCCCCCCCCAAAAAAAAAAAAAAAAAAAAAAATCTGCAAATGGAGCCTCTTAATTCTCATTTTTATTTTTATTTTATTTATTTATTTATTTTTATTATTTCTTTCTTTCTTTTTATTTATTTAGTTAGTTAGTTTTTTTTTTGCATTGTATTGCATTGCATTTTCAATTTATTATTATTATTATTATTCGAGGAGAAAGTTTGCCTAATGCAAGAGAAAATTCACCCTACTTCAGTAAATTTATATAACCAGGAAGCCTTAATGTAATCAGTAAAACTGTCAGTCATGCATATGGCATCATGATGCGCTAGTTAGCAACCAGCAACCACCCCAGTAATTGAACGTACAAGAACTGTATATAAGGGAGTATAAAAAAAGAAGGCTGTTTAATGAGACATATGTAAATTGTCTAAACCACTACTGGGAATAACATTTATAAAATAGATGCGTTTTCATGTATACAGAATTAAGAAATCTTTCCTCGAATGAAAGGAAGGACCCAAAATGATACTGTGTTTTCCCTAACTTCCGAGGTTAATCGGGCCCCGTGCGTGAGTACGACTTTTTTAAGGTAGATAAAACGAAACACATTTTTCCTTTTTATCTGGCGTCTAATCTAATTCTAATTAAAATCAAAAACTTCTTTTTTTTTTTTTTTTTTTTTCAAAATTTCTGGTAGTAATTGAAGTTTGACAGCTATGCTTCTGCGCATGCCCGAATGATTCATTCGAATAATCAAAATAATCGTTATGCCCATCCTAGTCGCTACTTACAACAGACATGTTTATTCTAATAATATCATTGGTTTAAGCCTTAGTTGGCAGTTTGATTATTGACAGAACTCTGTTAGTAAGTGCAATATTAAAACCACACCTATATATAAAATAACCCCACCTAATAATAGGAAAATCTAGCTCAATCATAGACATTTAGAAACCAAAAACTTTTAAAAATATAAAATTTTAAGATTTTTTCTTTTTTTAAGTAGAATATTTAGAAACATTTTGGAAATTTTTTAAATGCAGAGAAAGTTTTTGAAAATACGATTCTAAAAATCTTTAAGAAATATAATTAAAAACAGAAATATAATTAAGAAACATAATACTTTAGAATTTTTTTCGAAATTATAATTTTTCGAAAAATTTAATTGCATAATATAAAAATTTAAATTTGATTATTGCGAAAACTCTTATTAAACGCAAATGATGTGGTCTTTTTATTTTCATTATTAACAAGTTTTCTTTAATTTTTGTACAAAATAAAACAATTAAATACTTTGAATATATCACTCAAAATATTATCGACAGTGTTTTCTGCAGATTAGTTTCGTTTTAACAATTTCCTTTAAATGAAAATATTCTAAAAGCAGCTATTTTAGTTCTGCTATTTTAAAAACTACGACCTTGTTTTTGCAAAAAAATTAACATTTCAAGAACTTAGTTCTGTTTAAATGAAAAAATATATATATTCTAAGAATGAATAACAGGAAAATTTAGTTCGATAATAGAACCTTTTAGAAATAAACATTAAAAAAAAGGAGAAATTTTTAGATTTTTTTTTTTTTTTTTTTTTTTTTTTTTTTTTTTTTTTTTTTAGATAATTTAAGTTTTAGAAAAAAAAAATTCTGGAAAAAAGAATTTACTTTTATAAAATAGAATTTTTAGAAAAATTTAATTTCATAATACAAAAATTTAAATTTGATTATTAAGATAACTTAGTTATAAAAAGTAAATGATGTAGTACATTTATTTTCTTTATAAACAAGCTTCAGTGTATTTTAGTAATAAAGCAAACTATTACATACATACTGTATGTACATCATTTTATCCAATGCGTTATTGAACGGATTAAAATATTCACTGCTCAAATATAAATGTGTAGAAAAAATGAAAGCGATTATACGGGACTATTTTCGTTGATTTGGGGAAAATGGAGAAAGAGCACCCACTTTTAAGTAATCAAGAACAAAAAATCATGCGTATCATAGACTATGTAACACATTCCAACACGGTCAAAATAATTTTACAGATCTTTATCGTTTAATAAGGTGAAAGATGATATCTAAGTAAGCAATTTGGAAAACGCACAACATATTTTAAAATCCAATTTCAGAAATTACCAACAATATTCGGAAAAATATTCGAACTCTTTTGTGCAACCCTGTATAGGATCTATAGATTTGTATATATACAAATAGAATGCTAAATTGTTGTTCAGTTAGGAAACGCGTAGCACAGTTTGAAATTCCCTTTCCGGAATTTCCGTCAATAAACGGGAATGTACTCGAGAATTTTTGTGCTGCCCTGTATATGATCTATAGAATTTATACACTCCAAGCAATAGACAAAAAATGAGTTAAATTTAAAATCGCGTTCAGTAACTGAAAAAGCACTTCCAGCAATTATTGCTAACAAACAGTACCGAATTCTTTTGTATGTCCCTGTAAATGAACGATGAATGCTATACTCACAATATTCTATAATAAGCCTCTTGTAATGCATCTTAGTGATATATGTATCAATTTCAATAAGTTTGAAATAGTGAAACATTATTAAAATGAATCAAAAATGATTTTTCTCCATAGACCATAATGTTACGGAATTTTTTTAGTGTCCCTGTAAAGGAACTATAAGTGGTATACACACCATATTCTATAGTAAGCCTTTTGTAGGGTACCGCATTGATATATATCAATTTCAATACGTTTGAAATTGTGTAACATTATTAAAATAAACCGGAAAGGATTTTTCCCATAGACCGTAATGTAACGGAATTATTTTGAGTGTCCATGTAAAAAACTATAAGTGCTACACACTTCATTTTCAATACCGAAGAGGCCATAGTAATTCTTGATAATATATATCAATTGCATGACAATCCAAATATATTTATGCGCGTTAGAGCACGGACAAACAGACAGAAAAACCGAATTCGGAAACACTTTTCAATTATGTTGGAAAGTGTTAAAAAGGGAAATTATTTTTAATCTCATATAAAGACGGTGTCTCCTACAGATTAGTTTTGTTTTATCGATTACCTCAAAATACAAAATTTGTCAATTGAGCTCTTTTAAAAACCATGACTACTTCTTTGCAAACAAATGTAACATTTCAAGAACATAACTCTGATTTAATAATAATAATAATAAACTATTCGAGGAATTAATACAAAAATTCAGTTCGGCAACAAAATTTTTAGTAATTTTTTTAGAAAATGGGAAATTTTAAGTTTTTTTTCTATTAGAAAATAGAAATTAGAATTTTTTTTTTAGAAAATAGAAAATAGAAAACTTTTAGAAAAGAGAATTTTTGCTAAAATTTAGTTTCATAATATAATTTTTTTTTTTTTAATTCCTTCATTTTTGTTAGTAAGACTGTATTTTGCACAAAATAAAACTATTATATACTTTAAATATTTTACGTAAAATATTATCCAACGACTTTACTGAATAGATTTATTAAATGACTGAATGCTTAAAATAAGTAGTCGTTGGGGGCCACCGTAACATTTACCCATCATGGATATGCATATTATAAAATATGAAAATAAAACATGTGTAAACTATTTATAAAATGCATTGCAATTCGAGTAAAATCGTGGCTTGATGACGTCATAAACTTTAAATGCTGTATTACTGAATTGCGTAAAAGAAACATCCTTATAACTTCAAAATTGATAATCATATTAACTAACGGTTTACTTCGTCGGATTAAGCGTCTTATTTCCAATTAAAATAATTCTTTGAATTGAACTTTGAATAAAATACAGGGCCATAAAAAATCGAAGAGTGTGTAAAATATAATTACAAATATCTTGGCAACTCATTATCGGATCGACTTCATTCTTTATGCAAAATTTGTTTTTTTATTGTCTTTTATATTCACTCCTTAAATTAAACAATTTCGAAAATTTTTATGTACCTTTTATCAGAACGAATATTTCGAGAGTTAAAAAAAAAAATAGTTCCGGATAATCGAGGTTACTGATATTCAATGAGCTTCTTCCCATTATTACATACTAATTACATACCAAATTTCAAGTCTCTATCTCAATTTGTTCGGGTGATAGAGCGTTTACAGACACACACACTGAAGACAGACGGCATTTTTTTTTTTCCTAAAAATATGTTTTTCGAAATCTTCAGTGTCTAAAACGTGTAAATCCATCAAAAAATTTTTATTTTTATTTTCGATTTTCAAAACGATTACAAGACTTACTCTATACTACGTACGATGGGTAAGTAAAATGGTTAATAAAAAACTAATAAGCGCGGAAAGGAACAATTTTCGTTCATTTGGCAGAAATAGCCAGATACCACTCATAAGCAAAATAGAGATAATAGGAAATTGGATTTTGTCTTCCAGAAAGACGGTGTCTTCTGCAGATTAGTTTCGTTTTATCGATTTCCTTTAAATCAAAATCTGTCTTTCCAGCTCCTTTAAAAAAAAAAAAAAAATAAAAACACGTCTAATTCTTTGCAAACCAATGTAACATTTTAAGAAACTTCATAGTTATGTTTAAATAAAAAATAAAATTCGGGGAATAAATAATAGAAAAATTTAGTTCGATAATAGAATTGTGGGGAAATTTAGAAAAATTTTTATAAAATAAAAAATTTTAGAAAAAAGAATTTTTTAGAACTAATTTATAAAATTTAATTTTTAGGAAAATTTAATTTCATAATATTAAAATTTGAATTTGATTATTACGAGAACTGTATTATAAAGTACAAATGAAGCGATTTTTTTATTTTTGTTTAAAACAAACAGGACTGTATTTTGTACAAAATAAAATTATTCTATACTTTAAATATTTTACGTAAAATATTATCCAATGAGTTACTGAATAGATTTATTAAATTACTAAATGCTAAAAATAAAAATGGTTAGTAAAAAAATAATAAACGCAGAAAGGAAAAATTTTCGTTCATTTGGCTGAAATGGCAACACTCTTAATAAAAATAGCAAATTAGTTTCTATCTCGCGTAAAGGCAGTGTCTTCTGTAGATTAGTTTCGTTTTATCGATTTCTTTTAAGCCAAAATCTGGCTCTTTTCCGCTACTTTAAAAAACGCGATTAGTTCATTCTAAACAAATGAAATATTTCAATAACTTCCTAGCTCTGTTTGAACAAAAAAGAAATATTCGAGGAATGAGTAATAGGAAAATTTTGTTCGATAACAGAAGTTTTAAAAAATAAACTTTTTAAGAAATAGAAATTTTTGAATTTTTTTTCAGAAATTAGCCATTTAGGAAATTTTAGAAAATTTTATCTTAGAAAAATTTTAAAAATAGAATGTTTTAGAAAAGTTTGTTTTCCTAATATAAAATTTTATATTGTGAGAACTCTGTTATAAATGGTAATAAATAAATACGGTTCCTTTATTTCCGTTATAAAAAAAACTCGACTATATTTTAGTACAAAAGAAAGTATTACATACTTAATATTGATAATTTTATCCTATAATTATGGAACTATTAAATTATTGAACGTTTTAAATATAAATGAAAAGTAAAAGAATGAACGCGGAAAGAAGCTATTTTCAATAACTTAGGAGAAATGGTGAAAGAATACTCGTAAGAAAAAAAAAAAGAGAAAAAGAAAAAAATAGTTTTCGTTTCACGGAAAGTGAATGTCTTTTGTAGATTAGTTTCGTTTTATTGATTTCCTTTAAAACAAAATCTGTCTGTTCGGATCCTTTAAAAACCACGACTAGTTATTTGCAAACAAATGAAACAATTTAAGAAACTTCATAGTTATGTTTAAATAAAAAATACTATTCTAGAAATGGATAATAATAAAAAAAAATAGTTCGATAATAGAGTTGTAGAAGAATTATCTAAAAATCGGAAATTTTAGAAAACAGAATTTTTAAAATTTTATAAAATTAATTTTAGGAAAATTTAATTTCATATTATAAAAATTGGACTTTGATTATTATGAGAACTCTATTAAGAAGTACAAATAAAGCATTTTTTTTTTTTTTTTTTTTTTTTTTTTTTTTTTTTTTAACAAGCATGATTGTATTTTGTACAAAATAAAACTAATATACTTTAAATATTTTAAAATATACTTAAACAAAATATACTTTACAAATAAACAAAATATACTTTAAATAAGGTAAAGCCAGGAGAGATGGCGTGGTCGGAGAGATTACGCACATAGAGGTTCGGGGGGAAGGAGTAGAGTGAGAGCGCAGCGACTCCAGGTAGTTGTACAACAATAGTAGTGGAGTGTCTACTTGAAACTGCACGTTGATTGCTTTGAGCGTTTAAGATAAAGTATTGCTATTTTGTTTTGTTTTCCCAAAGTAAGTGCTTGAATTTTCATAGCTATTCATCAAAATTTCCATACGATGTCAATAGTACAAAATATGTTAAACTTAAACAATTTCTCATAAGCTACTAATCTAGACTAACAATGTGAACATCAACGGTTTGTTTTAGTAGCGGCCATGTTTAAATAAAAGGCCGCGCAATCTCTCCTACCGAAATTGGAGAGTTTGCGTATCTGCTACTTAGGAGAGATGGCGCATTGTTCCCCATTAGTTTCCATGCTAGGAGAGATTACGCAGCTTATTGGTAAATTTGCATAAAAAATGAAAAATGAAAATCGACTAATTTTAAGTTAAACGTGTTATTAAGTTACATAATTTTATTTTGTAATCTTATCTGGACTTGCTTTTTCTGATTCTTTAATTTTTTTCTCCTTTAATTAAAATTCTTTAATCGTTTTTAAAATTATTTCCTTTTTCTGATTCTTTAAGCATTACGTTGAAATATCCACTCCCAATACAATAAAATGTGTTCACAAAAACCTTACAGCAATGTCATTTAAGTGTAATTATTATTGTTAACAATTTAATTGTAGTTATTATTAGTAACAATCTCTCCTACCCATGTGCGCAATCACACCCAACCTGTAAGAACAGATTGCGCAAAATAACTTTCTTGGTTTTATTACAACTGTTCTATTAAATTGCAACATAACAACAAAATAGCAATGGAAATGCATAAAAAACAAATGAAGTAAAAATTATTCATGGATAGTTTAGCAAAAAAATAATATTTAGATTTTTTACTGCTATTCTTTTGAATTGTGCGCAGACTCTCCTAGCTTTACCTTATTTTACGTAAAATATTATCGAATTACTTACTAAATAGATTTATTAAATTACTGAATGCTTAAAATTAAAATGAATAGTAAAAAACGAATGAAAGTAGAAAGGAACTATTATATTCGTTCATTTCGCTGAAATGGCTAGATAACGCTCATAAGAAAAATAGCAAATTAGTTTTTGTCTTACAGAAAGAAAGTGTCTCCTACAGATTAGTTTCGTTTTATCGATTACCTTTAAATCAAAATTTGTCTTTCCAGCTCCTTTAAAAAAACACATCTAATTCTTTGCAAACAATTTTTTTAAAGAAACTTCGTAGATCCGTTTAAATAAAAAAATAAATACTCGAGAAATGAATAATAGAAAAATTTAGTTTGATAATAGAATTTTTAAAAAGTATAATTTAAAAAAATAATAATAATAAACATTTTGGAAAATAGAAATTTTTAGAAATTAATAGAATTTTTGGGGATATTTTAGAATTTTTTTTTTTTTTTTTTAAATAGAAAATTTTAGAAAACAGAACTTTTTAGAACTTTATTTATAAAATATAATTTTCTGAAAATTTTAATTTCATAATACATAAATTTAAATTTGATTATTAGGATAACTCTATTATGAAGGATAAATGACGTGGTTCCTTTATTTTCGTTACAGGTAAGTTCTACTGTATTTTAGAACAAAACGAACAGTTACGTACTTCGTACATACAATTTTATCCCGCGAGTTACTGAATAGAGCAATTAAATTATTGAATGCTTAAAATATAAATGAAAATTAAAAAAAGAGTGTACGCGGAAAGGAACTATTTTTGTTCATTTAGTAGAAATGGCGAAGGAATACGCATAAGAAAGGTAGGGAAAATAGGAATTAGTCTTTTTCTCGTGGGAAAAAAGTGTCTTCTGTAATTTAATTTATTTTTATTGATTTCTTTCAACTCAAAATCGGCCTTTTCAGCTCTTGTTTTAAAAAACACAACTATTTCTTGGCAAACAAATTTAATATTTTAAAAACTTTCTAGCTCTGTTTAAATAAAAATCTATTAGAAGAATAAATAATATGAAAAATTATTTCGATAGGAGAATTTTTAGGAAATAAACGTTAGAATATTGATATTTTTTATTTATTTATTTTTTTTTTTAAATTTAATTATTATTATTTTAACTACAATAATATATATATATATATATATATATATATATATATATATATATATATATATATATATATATATATATATATATATATATATATATATATATATATATATATATATATATATATATATATATATATATATATATTGGAATAATCACCAAAATCAATAATGAAATAGTACACATTGTCGAAAAATTCTATAACGATCTATATAAATGTGAAGATCAAAGGGAAATCAACCTACGTAATCCACTAGTAAACATAGCAGAAACTGAAGAGATAATCCCAGTGATGACAGATGAAGTTGTACAAGCCATTAGAGGCATGAAAAAAGGTAAATGCCCTGGCGAAGATGGAATTACAATTCACCTTATCAAAGAAGCAGGAGAAGAATTTGCAAAAATGCTAGCCTTACTGTTTTCCAAATGTCTCGAGAAATCAGATGTACCAGAAGATTGGAATAATGCTGTGATGGTGTTACTTTATAAGAAAGGAGAAAAGGAAAACATTAAAAACTACCGTCCAATCAGCTTACTGTCAGTGATTTATAAAATTTTCACCAAAGTTTTAACGACAAGACTTGAATCAGCTCTGGACTCAGCTCAACCTAGAGAACAAGCAGGATTTCGAAGTGAATTTAGCACAATGGATCATATTCAAACAGTAAGGGAAGTTATAGGAAAACATAAAGAATATAATTTACCTCTCTGTCTTGCCTTTATTGATTATGAAAAAGCATTTGATTCGGTCTACACATCTGCAGTAATTACTTCTCTGGAGGACATTGGTATAGACAAACCTTATATCAATGTCATAAAGAAGATCTACAAGAAAGCAACAGCCACCATCCGTTTGGACAAAGGAAAAGCGAAGATCAAGCTTGGAAGAGGAGTAAGACAAGGAGACACCATTTCGCCTAAGCTTTTTACTGCTGTCTTAGAGAGTATTTTCAAGAAGCTGGATTGGGAAAACAAAGGGATTAGAATAAATGGGGAATATTTAAGCCATCTCCGGTTTGCTGATGACATTTTAATTTTCAGTAATAGCCCTGAAGAATTGCAAAATATGCTAAAAGATTTGGCAGAAGCTAGCATTAATGTGGGATTAAAAATTAATTTGGAAAAGACTAAGGTGATGTTCAATTCATTTGCATCAAAAAAGAAAATCGTCTACAACAACACTGAGATTAAAGATGTTGAAAGCTATGTGTACCTTGGACAAGAAATATCTTCAGACAACAGTATCATGAATGAAATCAATAGAAGAATAAGAAATGGATGGAGTGCTTTTGGGAAGAACAATATTATTCTGAAAAGTAACATGCCTCTTTGTTTGAAAAGAAAGGTGTTTAACCAATGTGTTTTGCCTGCACTAACTTATGGAGCAGAAACTTGGACACTAATAAAACGGATGGTACAAAGATTACACACAACACAGCGAAGTATGGAAAGATGTATGCTAGGCATAACCAGAAGAGACCGAAAGAGAATAACGTGGATAAGAAGTCAGACGAAAGTTTTCGACATTATCGAGAGAATTAAACGGCTAAAATGGAAATGGGCTGGGCACATTGCAAGAAGACAAGACAATAGATGGAGCACAAACACCCTACAGTGGTATCCCAGAGATGTAAAACGACCAAGAAGACGACATCAAGTAAGATGGAGTAACGAAATCAGAAAAGTGGCCGGTGTTAATTGGATGACTAATGCACTAGACAGGCAACAATGGAAAAATCTGGGGGAGACCTACATCCAGCAGTGGATTGAAAACGGTTGATGATGATGATGATATAATATATTTAAGGGAAAAAAATAAGATATAGAAAATTTTACAGAATAGAATTTTTTAGAAAATAAATTTTTTAGAACAATTTAATTTCATAACATAAAAAATTTTATTATTTCGGAAATTCTGCTTTAAAGGGAGAATACTGTGGCTGGTTTATTTTATATTCAAGCTCGACTGTATTTTAGTACAAAATAAACTATTGCATATTTCATTGCATATTTCAAACTATTATACATTTTATCCAATGAGTTACTTAATGGAGCTATTAAATTATCCAGCGTATTAAATATAAATGAGTAATAAAAAAGTATGAAAGCGGAAAGAAACTGTTTTAGATCATTTCGGAGAAATGGCGAAGAAAACTCGTAATAAAAATAGCAAATTAGTTTCTATATCGCCATCGCGTAAAAACAGTATCTTCTGTAGATTAGTTTCGTTTTATCGATTTCTTTTAAGTCAAAATCTGTCTTTTCAACTCCTTTAAAAAACGCTATTAGTTCTTTCTAAACAAATGAAATATTTCAAGAACTTCCTAGCTCTGTTTCAACGAAAAACAAATATTCGGAGAATGAGTAATAGGAAAATTTTATTCGATAACAGAAGTTTTAAAAAATTAACTTTTTTAAAAAATTGAATTTTTTTAATTTTTTTTTTCAGAAATTAGCTATTTTAGGAAAATTTTAGAATTTTATCTTCGACCGCTTCGAAAAATTTTAAAAATAGAATTTTTTAGAAAAGTTTGTTTTTATAATATAAAATTTTATATTGTGAGAACTCTGTTATAAAGGGTACATTATACGGTTCCTTTATTTCCGTTATAAATAAACTCGACTATATTTTAGTACAAAAGAAATTATTACGTATTTCATACACATCATTTTATCCTATAATCACAGTGCTATTAAATTCTTGAATGTTTAAAATATAAACGAAAAGTAAAAAAGAATGAACGCGGAAAGAAGATACTTTTGCTCATTTTGGTGAAATGGCGAAAGAATATATGTAAGAAAAGAAAAGAAAAAGAAAAAAATTAGTTTTTGTTTCACGGAAAGTAAATGTCTTCGGCAGGTTAGTTTCGTTTTATTGATTTCCTTTAAATCAAAATCTGTCTGTTCAGCTCCTTTAAAAACCACGACTAGTTCTTTGCAAACAAATGAAACATTTCAAGAACTTCCTAGCTCTGTTTGAACAAAAAATTTTATTCCCGGATTGACTCTTATTATGAGTAAAAAGTATTTGGGCATCAAAAAAGTCTCCCCCGTTTTTTTCCCTTCGTTTGACATCCATTTCCTTTTTATTGTCGAAAAGCAGCTGATTATGATTTATGGCCTTGAGCGTATAAAGAAAAAAATTGTTTTGTTGTAATCAATTTATAAATGTGAGACTAATTGGTTAAAGAGATCGTAAATTTTCTTTATGATTGCTCGTGAACTGTTGTGCTGTGCTCAAAACATTTTAAATAGGCAAAAGGTTACTGACAAAATTCTCGCGACGTCACAGTGGGTGGGGTGCTTTTTTATTTAAGGTGGTTCTCAAATTCTCGGCTCAACAACGCGAAACTTTCTGAGACATTTTCTGATTCATTTTTAAACGTAAAGGCATAAAATCGGTATGCCTGACTATTGAAGTGATTTAGAATCGAATAACGTTTTCCCTTTTTTGATTAGTAAATTACTTATCGAGTTATAAGCTATTCTTATCACGTGACGACGTTTTTCCTCTTTCTCGCGCTACCACGTTGGGAATTCGGTTCAAAACACCGACTTAGGAATGTGTTTCGTAAACGAAACACATTTTTCATTTTTATCTGGCGTCTAATCTAATTCTAATTAAAATCAGAAACTTCTTTTTTTTTCCAAAATTTCTGGTAGTAATTCAATAAAAAAACGTTTGAAAGATATGCTTCTGCGCATGCCCGAATGATTCATTCGAATAATCAAAATAATCGTTATGCCCATCACTACTTAGATATAATCTTTCACCTTAAACGCTGAAGTTTTGTTACACTGTTTTGGAAAAGTTCATTAGCTATGTTTGGCGCATAAATTTTCTTTCTTGTTTCTTTCTTTTTTTATTTTTTTTTATATATATTTTTTAATTACTGTGTCGGTTTAATTTATAAATAATTTCAAATGAAAAATTTAGCATAAGAAACAAAGACCTTGTTTAAAAATTATGAATACCAGCACCGTTATTACGACAATTCTTATTAGGAAAATTTTATAATTCAATTTAATTCAATTAATAAATTAATATAATTTTTATAAAAAGGAAACTTTACTTTTAAGGGTGTTTGTTCTCAAGTATTTCATTTTCTCCTCTCAACAATGGGAAACTTTGTCTCATTCAAGAGCACATTTTTGCACGTAAATGCATGAAATTTTCAGACGTTATTTTGTAAGTACCTAAGAATTGAGGGTTTTTTTTGTTTTGGTCAAATTGGTCAATGATATTCGATTTTTTGCTATCTCAACAAGAAAACCTACAATTTTAATGCATTTATTAATTAAATTAACTTCGTGAATGTGTCAGAAATTGGGCAGTTTGGATTCGAAAATGGCCTGAATACAGAAATTGTATCTGGAAAATTGATCCGATAAGCTCTCTGTACAACTGTATCTAATATAATTTAAATCAACCTGAAACTAAAAGCTTAATTACGGAAATGATTTCCTCGGTGTATCTAACATATGTTTTTTCGTTTGATTGACTATGACTGATCAATAGAAGCAACCCGATAAATAAAACTTATTGCAATTAATTTGATCGCTATCGATTCTCATTAACTTTATGGGGTGAAAAAGGTGATGGAAATCGCTCCCAATGTCCTTTCTGGAGAAAGATGATGAAAATCAATAGGCAACACTTGTTTTCGAAGCGCCATAAAGGTCCTTTCTCATCTATCTTGGTAAAAATAGTTGTAGTGTCAGGCGAAAAGAGGGATTATCATTTAAAACACGCGTTGTATATCGATTTTCACATTCCAGAATTGTGAATTTTGCTTCGTAGAAGTTAAATACATGAGAATTTACAAAATGCCTCTAAAAATATTCTCATCTTTAAACTTGCTTATCTCTGACACAATTAGGAAATCATTTTTATCCTTTCAGGCGTACAATTTCCAGATACACTGTAAAAAATTTCCAACCCTTTTCCGTTTCGTAAAAGATAAATTTCCTTTACGATACGGAAAACAACCGATAAAATATTTTTTTCCAAATCACAACAGAAAGTTTTCCTACAGTCATAAAAGTAATCTTTTTATATCGTATTAGTTTCCGAAATTAGGAAAATAGCATTGACCGGACTTACTGCGCAGTCTCGCTCTCTGCTGACGTATGAAAGGCGTGGCGTCACGTGATTGATAACAGAACAGAATCGAGATTTTCGATGAAGAAGACCTACGCCATGTTGTTAAATATTGGACAATTGTTCTACGTAGTTCTAACTTCGCAATGGTAAGTACTAAAATTTATGTGATTTTTAATATTTGGAATTTGATATGTCCATATATTTACAGTGCATGATTATCAAACCGAATAACATGTTTAAGGAGCTGCGTAGCCTGAAATAAAATGCATATTATCTTATTTCTCGCTTAAGTTTATTTTTTATGAGAAAAATATCCCCAATCAAAAAAATATTTTGATGTGCCAGAAATTTCTAACTTAGATATTATCTTAATAAAAACTCAATTTTTGTAGACTGCTTTTTAAATAGTTTTTAACTTATTCTAAATTCAGGTACTTGTTTATTTGTTTAATTCTGTAAGGCATCCAGTGTTGAATTCAGGAGATAGCCGGGGGAGGGGCGGGGGACATTCCTCTCTCCCGGAGCATTGAAATGGCCACCCCTTCTGCAGATTTCGGATTTTATGATTTAATGGTCAAAAAGTGCAATTCCCTCCCCCCTCCCTCGGAACTCTATAATATGCCCCCAGGAGCCACAGAAATCCCTCTCGGAGAAAAATGCCTGAATTCAACACTGAAGATATCAATAAATACCTATGATCTTAAAATAAATTCATGAGATTTTTCTGTGTTCGATGCCATATCAGAATCATATATTGTCTTTTTTTTCAGGTACTACATTATTATAGAATCAATTTAACATTTTATTATTTGTAGTGTATTAAAATTCAATTAAAAAGGAATGTCCATTAAATTCTATAATGTTGATTAAAAAATTGAGAAATGTATGTCAGGGTGCTATAACGAAATTTATAATGGTATATGGTAAAATAAATTTCAGTAGTCTTTTAATATCAGACAATATTTTAGTTGTGAAAAACGTAAAGTAGAATATGCTTAATACCTTGAGGTTGATTTTACCTATATTCATGCTGTAAAAGCTTGCATACAGAAGCTTTCAACTGCCCCACCCTGTATATTCAAATTTAATTTATTAAATTTTATTTTTCTCACATTATTTTGAAAATAAAAAATGACTTTTAATCTTTTCTAATAATTTAAAATAAATAGAATAAAAAAAGCAAACAGGGAATTTTTGTCAGTAGAGGTGGGGGGGGGGGGGGGGGAGGATTTATTTAAAAAATATAAAGCTTCAATTCTTCATTTAAAAATTAAAAAAAAGAAAGAAAAAGAAAACCTGTAATAGCTTTTGTTACATTTCTGTATTGTTTTTCATCCTAATTTATATAAAAATTATCTTGTATGTGGGTTTCTAACAAAAAAAAAAATATCTAATTTGATTTTATTTCATATTTGTGCTTTCCTTTAACTAAATCTTGTCATGTATTTAAATGCACGTGTTAATACTGTGCAAATTTCAAGAAATAAAAAATGTTCAAATGAGTCATAATGTCAACATATAAATCATAAATGTTCTGAAAATTCTGCTATTTTTGGAGTTCACAGAACCCGAAATATCATTGTAATAGAATTTTTTTTTTAGCTCACAGGTTATCAATGGGTTTTTCATGCAGAATTATCCGATTTGTTTCAAATATTCTATATAGGTTCATTCTGATAAGGCGCTTCCCTGATCAGTTTTGGGGGTTCATTTGTTAAGCTTACAGGAGGGAACTGGGGGCTAATCGCCCCCCCCCTTAATTTAGATAATGTGTTTTTCATGCAGAAATATCCGATTTGTTTCAAATTTTGTATATAGGTTCATTCCGATAAGGTGCTTCCCTGATCAGTTTTGGGGGTTCAATGGTTAAATATAAAAGAGGAACAGGGGCTAATCTCCCCCTAAATTAAATAAATGGGTTTTTCATGCAAAATTTCCCAATTTTCTTCATATTTTTTATAGAGCTACATTATGATAAAGCGCTTCCTTTATTATTTTTGGGGGTTCATTGGTTAAGTATAAAGAGGGGAACGGTGATTATTCCTCCCCCTTAATTTAGATAAATAAGTTTTTTATGCAGAATTATCCTATTTGCTTCAAATTTTGTATATAGTTTCATTGTGATAAGGCGCTTCCCCGGATCAGTTTTGGGGGTTCAATGGTTAAATATAAAGGGGAACAGGGGCTAATCCCCCCCCTCTCTAAAATAAAGTAATGGTTTTTTCATGCAAAATTACCCAATTTGCTTCGTATTTTGTACATAAGTTCATTGTGATAAGTCGCTTCCCTGATTAGTTTTGGGAGTTCAATGGTAAAGTATAAACGAGGGGAACGGGGGCCAATCCTAGCCTTAATTTAGATAAATGGGTTTTTCATGCAGCATTATCTAACTTGCTTCAAATTTTGTATGTAGGTACATTGGTGAAGTATAAAGGGGAGAACAGGGACTAATCCCCCCCCCCCTCTCTCAATTGAGAAAAATGATTTTTTAAAGCAGAATTATCCAATTGTTTCAATTTTTTTTATAAAAGGTTCATTCTGATAAGATGCTTCCTTGATTAGTTTTGGGGGTTCAATGGTAAAGTATAAAGGGAGCGAAATGGGACTAATCCCCCCTTAATTTATGTAATGGGTTTTTCATGCAGAATTATCCGATTTGCTTAAAATTTTGTATTAGGTTGTTTCTGATAAGGCGCTTCCCTGTTCAGTTTTGGGGGTTCAATGGTTAAATATAAAGGGGGAACAGGGGCTAGTCCCCCTAAATTAAATAAGTGGGTTTTACATGCAAAATTACCCAATTTGCTTCATATTTTGTACATAAGTTCATTGTGATAAGTCGTTTCCCTGATTAGTTTTGGGAGTTCAATGGTAAAGTATAAAGAGAGGAACGGTGATTAATCCCCCCTCCCCTTAATTTACATAAATGGGTTTTTCATGCAGAATTATCAGATTTGCTTTAAATTTTGTATATAGATTGTTTCTGATAAGACGCTTCCCTGATCAGTTTTGGGGGTTCAATGGTTAAATATATAGGCGGGACAAGGGCTAATCCCCTTAAATTAAATAAATGGGTTTTTCATGCAAAATTACCCAATTTCCTTTAAATTTTGTATATAACACATGGGCTGATAAGTTCCCGGTCTGGCACACAGATGGCGTTGCAATTGCCGAACCGATGCTTTTTTTTTAGTAAATACTAACCTTTAAGAGGTAGCAGAAAAGATGTCATGATGATTCGCCGTGTGGATAAAACGTTAGAATGGTTTTATTTGAACAACTTTGTTGATAAACAAAAAAAATGCATAAACAAGAATTTCAAGAATTGTATTTTGATGGGAAAAAACACTGTTCAAACAAAAGCTTGGCTTGATAAGCATTATCCGGACGCTGCACCAGGTAAATCAAACATTATTGACTGGTTTGCTGAATTTAAACGTGGTCGTACGGACACCAGTGATGCACCACGCAAAAGAGGTGGTTACTCCGGAAAACATAAAAATAGTCCAAAAAATCGTTTTGGGGAACCATAAAGTGAAGTTGCAGGCGATAGCTCAGACTCTGAAGATATCCAAGAAACGTGTAGGTTTTATTTTGAATGAGCATTTGTCTATGAAAAAGCTGTTGTCAAAGTGGCTGCCGCGCGTGTTGACTTTTGACCAAAAACAACAATGAGTCAATGATTTAGAACACTGTTTGGAGCTTTTTCGTTATAAAATTGTTATTTATTATTAAACTATTATTATTATTTATTTATTAAATTATTATTATTATTTATTTATTTATTAAATTATTATTATTATTTATTTATTTATTTAATTATTATTATTATTTATTTATTTATTAAATTATTATTATTTATTATTAAAGTTATGTTATTTATTAAAGTTATAAAGTCATAAAGTTTTGTTAAAAAGTTGTGTTTTCTTTATTAGACCAGGAACTTATCAGCCCATGTGTTAGCTTCATTGTGATAAGGCGCTTCCTTCATTAGTTTTGGTTGTTCATTGGTTAAGTATAAAGAGGGGGACGGTGATTAATCCCCCCCCCCGTACTTTAGATAAATGACTTTTTTATTCAGAATTATCAGATTTGTTTCAATTTTTATATATAGGTTCATTGTGATAACGCGCTTCCCCGGATCAGTTTTGGGGATTCATTGGTTAAATATAAAGGGGGAACGTGGTCCAATCCCCCGTAATTTGGATAAATTGATTTTTCATGCTGAATTATACAATTTGCTTCAAATTTTGCATATAGGTTCATTGTGATAAGGCGCTTCCCTGATTAGTTTTGGGGGTCCAATTGCTAAGTATAAAAGGGGTAGAACGGGGGCTGATCTCCCCTTTAATTTAGATAAATGTGTTTTTCATGCAGAATTATCCAATTTGCTTCAAATTTTGAATATAGGTTCATTCTGATAAGGCGCTTCCCTGATTAGTTTTGGGGGTTCATTGGTTAAGTATGAAGGGGGAATGGGGCTAATCCCCCCTAACTTAGATAAATGGTTTTTTCATGCAGAATTATTGGAATTTTCTTCAGATATTGTATGAGGTTCATTGTGATAAGGCTCTTTCCTGATTAGCTTTGAGGGTTCATCGGTTAAGTATAAAGGGGGGGGGGAACTGGAGGCTAATCCCTCCCCCCCTCCTTAATTTAGATAAATGGGTTTTTCATGCAGAATTATCCGATTTGCTTCAAATTTGGTATATAAGTTCATTCTGATTAGGCGCTTCCCTGATTAGCTTTGGGGGTTCTTTGGTTAAGTATAAAAGGGGGGAAAAGGGGTTAATGCTCCCCCTAATTTAGATAAATGGGTTTTTCGTGCCGAATTATCCGATTTTCCTCAAATTTGGTATATATTTTCATTTTGATAAGGCACTTCCCTGATTAATTTTGGGGGTTTATTGGTTAAGAATAAAGGGTGGAACGAGGGGCTAATCCACCTTAATTTAGATAAATGGGTTTTTTATGCAAAATTATCTAGTTTGCTTCAAATTTTGTATATTGATTCATTGTGATAAGACGTTTCCCGCATTAGTTTTGGGGGTTCATTTGTTAAGTATAAAGGAGGGAATGGGGACGAATTCCCTCCCCTTAATTTAGATAAATGTGTTTTTCATGCAGAATTAACCGATTTGCTTCAAATTTTTTATATAGGTTTATTCTGATAAAATGCTTCCCTGATTCGTTTTTTTTTTTTTTGGGGGGGGCGGGGGGGCTGTTGGTTAAGTATAAATGGGGAACGGGGACTAATTGTCCATTTTAATTTAGATAAATAGTTTTTTCATGCCGAATTATCCAATTTGCTTCAAATGTTGTATACCGGTTTATTTTGATAAGGCGCTTCCCTGATTAGATTTGGACGTTTATTGGTTAAGTATAAAGGACTTAAATAGGGGACCTAATGACCCCCCTCCTCTTTTTCTTTGAAATAAGAGTATAATATGCAAATAGTGTGAATAGCCTGTGAGCTCAATGCCATCAGTTTGACTGAGCACTTTTCTTTTTATTATTTTATTTCCAATTTAATGTATATAAATTTTTTTAATTAATATACTTTTTAAAAAGTTAGTATCCAGCCGAATATTTGATAATCTGCTAAATCACTATTTGTTACATATTTTTTAACTTTTTAAATATACATGGTCACTAGCAATTAGTACAATAAAAAAAATTAATATTATTACTGTTATTATTACAGGATAATACTGCAGTGATCAATGTCGCCTTACAGCTAGAACAGATCATCCTTGCCTAATAGAGAATGAGGATGTTAGAAAGGACGTCAAGGTATTTTCGTATGTTGATGGTGTGACACTTTTTTCGGAGAAATGTTCAACTGAGTCAATTTCGTTGCTGTAGCATCCTACTGGATGTTTAATTAAGACTGTTATCAGGCCGGAATCTAGGCAGGCTTTTTTACTAACTGCATCAATTCTAAAGGAATAAAAGCCAATAGCATACATAGCATAAATACAGTGCTGTAATTTGTTTTATTAAAATATTTTGATTTATAGTTTTGTTGAAAATAAATTTTATTTTTCAGTATAAATGTTTGTTTTATTTTTTCTGTCTTTTGTTGTTAGCCAGAAAAAATCGAGTAATTTATAAATTTTTAAAAAAATGGTATTTAGTCAATATGTGCCATTTAATGTTTGTGTAAATTAAATGCACTTGATTTATTTTAATAAGTTTAAGTAAAAAAAAAAAATAGCACATACATATTTGCTAAGACCGATTTTTTATTGAATTCACTCTTATTTTATAGATATTTTTTCTGAATTATTTGCAATTTTTAATATTCTGCTATTAAGTGATCTGCCATTGAGGAATAAAAGACTCACAAACATTTATTTCTTTGTTATTAATCATGATGAAAAAAAATTTGTAATCAATATACTTTTTAAAAAGTTAGTACTCAGCCGAATATTTGATAGTCTGCTAAATCTCTATTTGTTACATTTTGTAAAATTATCACGTTTCTCTACTACATTCCTGTGGCATCATTTTTTCCCCTTTAATGCTGATTGTGAAATCCCATGGTAACCTACGGAAATTTTAAGGAGGTGATAAATTCCCTTATACAATTATCAAAATATAGCTTTCACCAGCAGGAAACAGATGTCCAATACTGGTAGTGTACAATTTTTAAAATTTCCTTAATTTTTAAATATTTTTTTAAAGTATCTTTACTTTAATTTATATTTAATATATATATATATATATATATATATATATATATATATATATATATATATATATATATATTTACTGGCAACTGGACTTCCCTGTAAGTAAGTGCTTATATATTCCATATTTTTGCTTTTTTCGTTTGTAAAGAGTTTATAAGTATTATTCACAAGTCCTTATTTTATTTCTTCAAAATAAAATGCAGGTTTTAAGTTATCAAATTGGCTTTTGATAAGTTTATTTAGCTGATTCACCAGATTGGTGTTATAACTTTTACTTCAATATAATCTTTTGTTAAAATATTGTATGCAAGTACATGATTTTGGAAAGAATTTTTTTTTAATTACTTTTTTTTACAGCAATTGGTAAATTTTGGTATCTTTTGAAATCTAAGCATAGTTTCATTGCCAATTTCTTCAACGTCATCTAATCAGTTATAATACAGAAAGTTCAGAAATCTTAATATATTTAGATCAATAATTGAAATTATATTTCAGCACTATAATCTCAATTTAAATTAAATAATTGCTAAATAACACTTGTGTAGTCTAACAATTTTTAATCAGAGTTCATTGATTTAAATCAACTGGATTTCAATCCTGATTTAAATCAACTGATTTATTTAAATACACTTTTTTTTTTCAAATTTATGTTAAGATATTTCATTATAAATATTATTTTTGACAACAATGCATTGTAAATTTAAGGACTGGGGGAGACAACACTCAAAATCCTTGCTTTTTGAATTTTATTTAAATCAAATATCACACTTAAAAATAAAAATTCTAATTTAAAAATAGAGAATCTCAGCTGAGAAATGTTAAAAGATTAAAGCATAAATTTATTTATTAAAAAAATATGTACAAATCTTATGTGAATTTTTTAATACAAAAACATGGAGAGTTTCTGCGAGGATTTGTAAAACGTTAGAATAAATAAATATAGGTCAATCAAAAGTATATTTGTTGTTATTTATGTTGATATCTCATGACTTCATTGTGCACATGTAAATAACAAATGGTTCGATATTCCAATGTAATTTATTTATGGAAAGACTCGGAAAATAAAGATTCCATGGTTAGTAATACTCTGAAATGTTTATATATTTTTTTAATATAATTTTAATTACTTATAAATGTAAACTAATAAACAACTAAAGTTTTAAAATCTTTAAAAAATCAAACACCTGATTTAAAAGTATCTTTTATTTTAAATTTAAAAAAAATCAAACTTTAATTCACTGCAAACTCTGTAATCGCTTATAAAGAACTCATAAAGCTGGAAAATTGGTGTTTCTTTTCAAACATTTTAATAACAAAGAATAATTTTTTCAGATCCATTGAAATTTATACCCAGATAATCATAATTATCTTAAGTATTTTTAATATATGCTCCAACTTCATTAAATGAATTAGTGTATGTATTTCAGAGTAGTGTATATAATCTGGAATAGGTATGTTTAAAGGAATACTGTATATAATCCAGATCTAGAATAGAATGCTTAAAATTTCATATTTTTTTTTCTGAAAAAAATTCTTACATTATCTTTTATATTTTAAGTTTTTTAATCGAGAAATTTGGTCAAAACAAAAAGATTTGGCTTTTAGTAATGAAGAGTTTATATGCTTCTTATTTTATCAAAGGGGTAATTTAAGGTGGTATATATTTTATACAGAATAGGTCAATAAAAAGTATATTGTTAAATTGCAGTTAGTGTAAATAAGTGATATATAACACAAGACAATTTGTTTACTTTATTTCATGTTTTCAAAAGTAAAAGAGAATTCACATTTTCAAATTATATCATTTTCTGTTGCTCCATTTTTTAAATATATTTTTAACTGTTTATATGATTAAAATATTTCAAATTAAACAAGTGAATGAGTTTCTCTATATATTTTTAATTTCAAATAAATTTAAATGAGCTTTTCTAATTATTAATTTTAATGATTTAGTAAAGGTTATTTTACTTTAAAACGCGTAATTTTAAAATTGTATTTTGAATTTAAAAAAAATAGCTGATTTAAATTTTAACAAAAAATGATTTTCATTTACTGAGCCTTTTTGTTATGTAATTTTCAGTTGAGCTTCAAGTTCAAAGTCTTGTACATTTTCAAATTGTATGGCTTCTGAAAATTGTTTATCATCATCGTATTTATTAGGATTAGCTGAATTCTGTATATTCTTATAATTTACATGACTTCAAAATTTTTAGATTTACTTTATTATTATTATTATTTTATGGCGTTTTTAATTTAGACAGGAGAAAAAAATTACCTTCCACATAAAAGATAAAAAATTAAAGTTTCAATGCTGCTCTATATAAATTTTCAAAATTTATAAAATAGTTTCTGGATTTTTTTTTTTTTTTTTTTTTTTTTTTTTTTTTTTTTGTGTGTGTGTGTAATAGAGCAGAAAAGCACCCAAATTGGGTTATAATAGTTAGGTGCAGCAATGTTCCTAATTGGAAAGTGTCTCTGTGACACAAATTGGGTATAAAAAGTGACAAATTTGAAATATCATATGCGCAGGGTGTATTTGGGGACAAAAAAGAACATTTAATCTCCAAACTGTCACAGTAAAAAACAAAGTTATTCTTCTGGAAACTGTCTTTTTTAATTTAATGTTGAAAAAAATAAGCTTAGAGGGTCATATTCATGCCGAAATTGTAGCAAATTCAATAGATACATCTAATTGGGGCATCATGTTTGTTTTTTTCAGTAAATGTTGCCCTATGATAACAAACTGGAATTCACTCAGTCAAGTAGTTTTGAAATTATGAAAATTTAAAGTTTGTAACTCCTAATCTGTAATCGTTGCAAATCAGACTGTAATGTGGGTAGTGTTTTAAGCATAACTTAAAACTACTTAGCGGAATCAGCTGTGATTTTTGATTTGCATATTTGAAGTTTTTAGAAATCTATTTCTATTAAAATTAATTTTTTAATTAATTTAAAAATACATTTTTTTTTATAAATTAAACCATAAAATAAACCATAATCTATAATTTTTTAACCGAAATAGATTTCGAAAAGCTTCAAATAAAATATACGAATATAAAATTATTACGCCAAGTATTGAATTATATAAAAAAAACTCCACCAGCTGTTTAACATTAGGAGTTCCAAACTTTAAACTTCATAATTCTTAAACATTTTGACCAAGTGACTTCCCTTTTGGTATCTTTGAGAAAAAGTTACCGAAAGAGGCAAATATAATGTCAAAGTTAGATGTACATATTGAAAAGTTTGGAGTTCTGTGCAACTTAAGAACGAAGACGACCCATAAGCTTGTTTTTTTTTTTTTTTTTTTTTTTTTTTTTAGGCGTAAATTAAAAGAAGTTCTAGTTTTTTAAGGAGGGGCGGTCACTATTGTGATTAAAAAATGTTTTGGATATACAGCAATAGAAAGTCTTTCCAGTACCAATAAAACTTCAATGTTAGTTGCATACACTTCATACGCATGCAACATGTCATACACTTGTGCTACACCCAATGACATAAGTGTGGGTTTTAAATATCCAGTCCAAATTGAAAATATTTTGTTCCGTTTTTAATATCTTATTTAACAGTTTTTTGGCATCACCTAAATATTTAGTGCCTGGGGCAATTATCTCCCACACACACTTCACCACTGGCTACACCTATGTATATTCTGGCACTAATAAGCTGACATCTCTGTACAGTCCACTTTGCTATACAGACAACAGATGAAAAGGTTTGTTTTGGACACTATTTGGATTTTCTTTTATATCGCTTAAAATATATTAAGTTTTTTTTTGTTTTGTTTTGTTTTCCCTAGGAAACATATACACATATTCTAAAGAAAATAAAAGTATATTATGTATTTTATGAACATAAAATCCATTTCATTGTGTACTTTTTATTTATTTATACACTTTTCTTTTACGAGAATTACTTCTCCTTGTTTATAAAGATACTTCTCTAGCATTCCTTGTATAAAATACTTATTTTAAAAAAATGTAAATACCCATGAGCTAAACGTATCAGTATATTTGTAACAAATAAATAAAATTTCAAGCTGATTCTGTATTGTAAAGAAACTTTTGTTATAAGGAGTAGGACCAATAGCAGATGAAAATATTGCTTTTGGACACTATTTTGATTTCCTTTTATCTCAGTTAAATATTATTAAGAACTTTTTTGAATACATACATACATTTTAAGTATTTTGTTATCATAAAATGCATTACATGTAATGCATTTTATGATAACAAATACTTAAAAATGTGTGTATGTATTCAAAAAAGTTCTTAATAATATTTAATTGAGATAAAAGGATATCAAAACAGTGTCCAAAAGCAATATTTTCATCTGTTAATGTTCCTACTCTTTAAAACAAAAGTTTCTTTACAATGCAGAAAATTTTCCGATCATAATGAAAAAAAATTCCGTAAAGCAAAGAAAAAGTTTCTATTCTACACAGGAATTTTTGATTTTTTCATGATTAGTTTACTGACTGATTCGGAAAAGTTTCCTTTTTAAAACGGAATACTTTCTGTCTATTCTACCGTTCTACCAAGACATTTCTTAGTGTGAATGGAAAGTTTTCCTTTTTAAAACGGAATACTTTCTGTCTATTCTACCGTTCTACCAAAACGTTTCTTTATGTGAATGGAAAGATTTCCGTAAGACCCAGGAATTTATTCTGTGTCTAAAGATTAGTTTCTGAATCAAACAGGAAAAGTTTCCTGACGGAAAGAAAAAACTTTCGTTTTTTTTCGTTTTTTTTTCCGTGTTGGTTCGGAAAAGTTTCCTGTCCTATACGGGCAACTGGAAATCCTATTCCTACCGGAAACTTTTCCGAATTTTTTTTTTACAGTGATGATTTTTTTTCACTAATTTAAAAAAAAAAAATTAACTGTTTTAACGTGAGGCAATATTGTGTTATTTAAAGGTTTCATAACATAATATCTCTGCAAATTATAGCTATGCAAATGGGTATTAAACTAAACTGTTTTGGCTTATAAATTTATGAATTACGCAAAAATTTATTATTTTAAAAATTGTAATTTTACAAAGTTTACCATTTTTTCTTTAAATTTATAAAATTAGTTAATATTTTTTCTTTACTTTTATAAAAATGAAGTTTTTAATTTTATAACGTTTTTAATGTATTTCTTTAGTTCATATTTTTTATAAATTAAACTAATTTAATTTAAATTAAATCAATAAGTCCAGATTTAAACTTACCTATCCCAAGGTCATTAATTTCAAATTTTTCTGTAAAAAATAAATTTTCTAAAACTATTTAGTTTAACAGAACCGTGCGCAAAAGCTCTCAGCATAACTGAAATATAATAATTTAATTTATTATAAAATTGTTTATTTACATAAGTTTTTTAAAATGAGAGATTACAAAAAATATTTTAAAAGCATGTAATAAACACGACTGATTAAGATAATTGTTGTTTTTATTGGAATTGATAAATAGATAATCAGGCAAATAATTTAAAAAAAGTATATGTTCAAAAAAAGAAAATGTTGGCACCAGTATTGAATTCAGGGGGTGGCCCGGAGGGGACATCCCCCCCCGGAGCATTGAAATGTCCCCCCGGAAGATTTGAGATTTTATACTTTTTTGGTCAAACAGTGCAATTTCCCCCCGGAACTCTATAATAGTCTCCCCCCCCCCCCGGAGCCATATAAATCTCTCCCGAAGGAAAATGTCTGAATTCAACACTAGTTGGTACTGTTGCAAAAAGAAGCAATCATTACTCTTAATACAATGTTTTATGCATATAATACATAATAAATTAAAATTTATCTGTTATAAAGCATCAAATAATGCAGCAAAATATTGAAAATTATAAAAAGAAAATATTAAAAGCATTGGAACTCTGAAAAAATCCATCTACAGATGAAACCTCAAGTTTTTGCATAATAAAAAGCGACTAAAATAAGTAACAACATTTGAGAAAGGGGCGTGACCAGTCATAGCGTAGTGGTCTAGGTCGTCAGTTTAGTAAACGGGAGATCAGGAGTTCGATTCCGCTCGCAACAAGGGTTGGTTAATTACTATAAACTCCCTCAGGAATGAAAAAAAGAAGCAATCCCTTATAAGGTTGTCCTCGCGAAATAACTTTTTTTTTTTTTTTTTTTTGGTCCTATCAATTTTATTTTAACGACATAAAATTTTCTAAAAATTGCGGAACATATCTGTTATAAAACGGAAATATAAAAACGGATATTTCAGAATTCACGGAAAATTTCCTGGAATTTACGGAATTTTATTTTCATTAAAATACGGAAATCGTACTAGCGTCTCTATTGCCAGTACAATTTCAGTTTTTTTTTTTTTTTTTTTTTTTTTTTTTACAGTGTATGTGCTCAGTTTTGAGTATGTCTATATTTCAATATTCTGAGTATTTCTGGTATTTCAGAATTGAAAGCACTGGGTCGTCATATTTAAAACAAAAAATTTCATAACAAAATGAAAACATCGATTTACTCAGATTTGAAAGTGTCATTTTTCTCAGTGAAAGAACATGTATGGGTAGTCAGTATTTTTTAGCATTTTTTACATTTTAATCATTGTACTTTAAAAAAATATATTCAGATTCACAGATTTCATTAAGAATTATTGCTTTTAAGAGATACATAATAGAATGTAATTTTGAGTAATTTTAATTCAACACTTCTTGATCAGCATGTATGAAGCTAAATTGATATAATTGTTTTATCTCTCATTTGTGGGAAAGTCAGTAAATAAACTACCAATTTCAAATGTGGAGTGAAGCGACTTGAGATTTATCTGGTTAATCATTAGATTTACCTTTATAATTCTATTTTTTCCCCACAAACTTGGCTTCTAAAAAAAAAATTTGTCTATTTTTTCTCTGAATTTTACTTTAAAATTAAAACAATAACAATAATAATAGCAATAATATAATTGTTTTGTGAAAAGGAATCATGTAACACATTTCTACATCAATTTAATAACTTTAAACCATTGTATGTTTGTTTATAGAATCACCGTTACCAAGCAGCAATAACAATCGGTTCTGTGGTACAGGCGACAAACCATTTTCTATTTATAAGTTTCCAGATTATCAGATTAATTTTATTTTTATGGAATTTGTTGTTTAAAACTTGTCTAATCTAATGGTAATTTCTATTTGAAAATAAGTTGTCGATTTTTTTTTTCTTTGAAAAAAAATAAGAAATATATCTTAATGTAGCCGGCATTACACCGGCATCATTCCTTAATACCGTGACCCCACAAATTTTTTCGCTTAGCCCCCTTTCGCTTTATAAAGAATTGTGCGACACATTTTTGACGACGAATTGTGCTGCACATTGTGGGTTTGAGTGTGTGGTATGTTTATTACCGAAGAGATATTAGAAAAATAACAATATCTAACAATATAAAATAACAATTACGAAAATCATTTATTCGCTTAACAAACATTTTCTATATTGATATTTTAGCTTGTCGATGTTGTAACAAAAATCTTCTATATTGATATTTGAGCTTGTCGAAGTTGAAACAAACATTTTCTATATTGATATTTGAGCTTGCCGATTTTGTTTATTGTTAATATTTGATTACGTTTGATTAATGTTTGATAAAGAACTCTTAATTCTTTATTCCCTAAAATAGTTTTCATATATATATATTTTTTTCATTAATAAACATTCTAGTTCTCTTAAATGGGCAATATAAAATATGATTGATAAAGGTTGTTCTCAAATCCAAAATATTTATATTCTGACACATGTCTGAATTTTTTTTTTTTTTTTCGTTTTTGGGTAAAGACAGGATATTTTTCAGAAAATGGTGTCAAAGTTCGCATTTTCAGTCCAATTTTTGGATGAGACAGCGACGGTAACGGAGGCTGTAATTTGTGTTCTTATGGCTGCTCTCAAATCCAAAGGGGCTACTTTCAGACACATTTATTAATTCATTTTTGCTCTGAAATGCATGAAATTGTTATTCAGAAACTATGTAATAAAAAGACGTTTTCCTTTTTCTGGTAAACGTAAAAGATTTTTCAGAAAATACTGTCAAATTCGGCCTTTTGAAGGAATTACCGAACGTGAGAGCCAGAGAAGGGAGAAAAACCGGTCGTCACGTGACACGAATCGCTTATAACTCGATAATTAATTTATTTATCAAAAAATGGAAAACTTATTTCGATTTCAAATCACTTCAATACTCAGGCCTGCTAATTTTATGCCTTTGAGTATAAAAATGAGTCAGAAAATGTGCAGAAAGTTTCGCGTTGTTGAGCAGGTCATTTAAGAGACACCTTGTCAGACAATAACCGCTTATAACTAAAGACGTAATTCATTTATCGAAAGAAAAAACTTTTCGATTAGATATCACTTCAATAATAATGCCTGCAAATGTTATGCTTTTACGTTTAAAAATAGGCCGGCCTCTAAATGTATAAAAAGTTTCGCGTTGTTGAGCAAATATATATATATATATATATATATATATAATTTTTTTTTTCTTTTTTTGAGAACCGCTTTAAGAAAATATAATTAATACACACGTAAAATTATTAAAACAAAAACTCTTTTTTTTTTTTTTAATGCAAAGGCAAAAGAAAAATTTAAATATATTTAAATCTACCTAAATGAATGTTAGTATATTTTATCAAGAATAACCGTATTGTGCAAAGATGATTTCAGAGATCTAGTAAAAAGTTTTAGTTTTAAAATCTTGACTACCGTCAACTGGGGTCTTTGTCTCCTTTTTTGACTCTTGTTGTCATTAATGATCCAAAACTTATTGAAATTTTCATTTAAACAATTTCTAATTTTAATTTTCTAGCACTAAGATATCGATTCTAAATTTTAAAATCCACATTTAGTATTTTTAAAGAAGAGGGTTTATTTATTTATTTTTCTTTTTAAAGTGGGACAAAATCCCCTTCGCTTGGGATGACTTTGTCTCATAACAAAAAAATAACTGAATAAGCCTAAAAAAATTATAAGACAATGATGGAACCCTACTATTATGACAGAGTAATAAAACATAATAAAAAAAAATACGCCATTTCCTAATTTAAAAAAACACAAATGTTTAATGAAAATGAAACAGAAAATGAAATTTTATTAAACTATGACCATTGTGCAAGACAAGTAAAAATAATTAACAAATAAAACATGGGTAAGATTGCTGTTTTTCGAGAAAACAAAATTTTAGATATATTCACTTATTTCAAGCACTGAAAAAAAACGTTTATTTTAGAAAAAATATGTTTTAGAGGGTTAATCTTTTAAAAATATTAATCCTCTAAGACCTATTTTTTCTAGGACCTTTCAGCTTATTTTTTAACATAATGATTGGAATTGAATATTTTTCAGCTACTTTTTTTTTGTATTAATACATGTAGTACAACATCATCTACCGATGTATACAGAGTTTCATCAGTATAATTTTATAATTACGACTAGCTACAAGAGATTTATACGTATGAGGCATTATTACGCCAGTACCTGTACAAAAAAATAATAAATATACACTATTAAAGTTTATATTTGCAGTAAGTGTGTACTTTTATGTTTATATTTTCAGAAAAATTAAATATTATAAATAAACTAAATTTGTGGTGACTTTGTCCTGAGACAATCTCACCCCAAATTGACATTCAAAATGCCAATTGTGAATAGAGTCAATATAAAATCTAAAATATCAAATTAATAGGTATAAATCACATTGATTTATAAAGAAAACATATCAAGAAAAAAAAATGCACTTACCACTTTGCATCATCAGGTAGGGAAGATGGTGGATGAATGGGACAAGGGATGGATGGGACGTTCTCAATATTTCAAGCAATAAACTTTTTTTTTTAGTTGATGCCTATCTTCATAGATTTCACTACCATAGTGTGCTTCAGAACCAAAAGCAAGAGCAAATGGCTATTTTCAGTTTTCTTCAAATTTGCATTTCCTGAAAACTGCTTAAAAGTAATTTTTTTTTTTTTACATTTGAAGTTACTTAAATATCTCATGCAATATAAACAATTAAGATATGTTGTGGTTTTTTTTATTTCAAGGCTCAATATTGGTAATTAAAATGATTGCATATTAACCATTGTGACAAACTAATTTTTCAGACAAAATGACTGACAATTGAATATATGCATCATGGGGATGATTGGGACATTTCAAATGGGATGAATGGAACTGCTTCATTCATCCCTAGAGGATACTGGAAAATATATTTATTAACTAAATAATATTATATAGGTTGATAAATTAACACTTTATGGTAATTATTCTTTTAACATTTCCCCTCATTGTAGCCATCGTCTTTAGCCATTGAATGCTTCCGTTTATGGGCCGTTTAAGGCAAAGCTAAGATGAGTCCAGGATGATTGGCTAGCAAATAATCCTGGAGATCATATTACAATTTATAATATCTCAGCTTTTGCCAAGGAGGCATTTTTGTCAGCTTTTAGTCCTTAGCATTGAATACGGGGAGGAAAATGTTTGTGTCCCATTCATCCCTGCTGTGGGGATGATTGGGACATAGAAGAACGTTTTTTCAAATTTCATTTATATTTCTGTATAATAATAATCTTGAACAAATATTGTGCATAAGATCCAGTCAAACACTTAATGTATGACATGTGATATATAATATTGATAATAACTTAAATAAAATATTTAAAATACATATTTTTGTGAAAATGTCCCATTCATCCCTCATCTCCCCTATAAATAACTTTTCCAAGCCAAAGTTTCCCCCAGTAAAATCACGCGCAGAAAAGTGAACAAAACATTAACAGAAGTGATGCCAAACATAATTTGTAAAATGCTGAATTAAATAATTTATGTTTAAGCTACTGTTCCAATCTATCAAAAATCGGTATTAGTAATTAGTTTCATTTTAACAAATTGTATTTATAACACGTTTTGTCTTTATCCACGGGGTGTGACAAAGTCACACCCCGGTTGACGGTATTAAAAAAAATCACATATAGATCATTGAAGGGAATGTCTCCCGCTCCCCCTTTTCCAAATCACCCGCTGAATTCATCACAGCGTGATTTCAAAAATTCAGCACGCATACGAAATGTAAGCCATCTATTTTTCTTATGAAAGGACTTCTAAATATCTATTTCATATTTTAAATAATATAAAGCAAAAAGGATACAGGATGTTGCCTTTCTCAGTAACAAAAAAGATGAAAGTAAATAAAATTTTATCATACAGTATATTAAAAATTCAAAAATATATACGTGATCAGTTGAAAAGATAAATATGAGGCACTCTCGCCACATACATGTGTGTACAGTAGCGCACCAGAAGAAAAACTAGTCGTTGGGGGCCACCGTAATACTTACCCATCATGGATATACATAATATAAAATATGAAAATAAAACATGTGTAAACTATTTATAAAATGCATTGCAATTCGAATAAATTCGTGGCTTGATGACGTCATAAACGTTAAAATCTCTATTACTCCAAAATTGATAATCACGTCAACTAAATTTGAATGAAATACAGGGTCAGGAAAAATCTAAGATTGTGGAAAATAGGATTACAAATATCTCGGCAACTCATTATCCGATCGACTTCATTCTTTTCGCAAAATTTATGTTTTTTTATTGTCTTTTATATTCCCTCCTTAAAAAAAACAATTTCGAAAATTTTTATATACCTTTTATCAGAACGAATATTTCGAGTATCCGACAAAAATAGTTCCGGATAATCGAGGTGACTGAAATTCAATAAGCTTCTTCCCATTATTACATAGTAAGTACACACCAAATTTCAAGTCTCCACCTCGATTTGTTCGGGAGATAGAGCGTTTACAGACACTCAGACAGACAGACGGACGGCAGTTTCTTTTTTTTCTTCTAAAAATTTGTTTTTTGGATTCTCCAGTGTTTGAAACGTGTAAATCCGTCAAAAAAATTTTTTTTTTCGATTTTCAAAACGTCTTACCCTATACTACGTATGATGGGTAAGTGATACTGATTTGAGGTATGCGGATTCTACTAATCAAAATTTGTTGATTTAAAACAGTTGTTATTTGAAAATTTTTTAAGATAAATTACGAAAATACAACTTTGTTCATTTTTAGCTCACAGGCTATCAAAGCCTGAGAGCTTATGTGCCCGCCGCGCCGGTTCTGTATGTATGTACGTATGTATATACGTATGTACGTAACGCGATAACTCTTCATAGAAATATCCGATTTCCTTCAAATTTTGTTTATAGGTTCACTGTGTTAAGGCGCTTCCCTGATTAGTTTTCGAGATTGATTGGTTAAGTATAAAGGGGGGGGGGACGGGGGCTAATCCCCCTTAATTTATATAAATGGGTTTTTCATGCAGAATTATTCCGTTTTCCTTCAAATTTTGTTTATAAGTTCACTGTGTTAAGGCGCTTCACTGATTAGTGTTCGGGATTGATTGGTTAAGTATAAAGGGGGGAACAGGGGGTCTAATCCCCCCTTAATTTATATAAATGGGTTTTTCATGCAGAATTATTCCGTTTTCCTTCAAATTTTGCTTATAGGTTCACTGTGTTAAGGCGCTTCCCTGATTAGTATTCGGGATTGATTGGTTAAGTATAAAGGGGGGGAAACGGGGGGCTAATACCCCCCTTAATTTATATAAATGGGTTTTTCATGCAGAATTATTCCGTTTTCCTTCAAATTTTGTTTATAGGTTCACTGTGTTAAGGCGCTTCCCTGATTAGTTTTCGGGATTGATTGGTTAAGTATAAAGGGGGGGGGGACGGGGGGTCTAATCCCCTCTTAATTTATATAAATGGGTTTTTCATGCAGAATTATCCCATTTGCTTCAAAATTTGTTTGTAAGTTCATTGGGTTAAGACGCTTCCCTGATATGTTTTCGGTATTGATCGGTTAAGTATAAAGGGGTGGAACGGGGGGGCTAATCCCCCCTTAATTTATATAAATGGATTTTTCATGCAGAATTATCCCATTTGCTTCAAAATTTGTTTATAGGTTCACTGTGTTAAGGCGCTTCCCTGATTAGTTTTCAGGATTGATTGGTTAAGTATAAAGGGGAGAACGGGGGGGGGGGGGCTAATCCTTCCTTAATTCATATAAGTGGTTAAGCAGAATTATCCGAGCAGAATTATCCAAGCAGAATTACCCGATTTTCTTCAAATTTTGTATATAGGTTCATTGTGATAATGAGCTTCTCTGAACAGTTTTGGGGGTTCATTGGTTAAGTATAAAGGGGGAAGGGGGGGCTAATCCCCTCTTAATTTAGATAAATGGGTTTTTCATGCAGCATTATCCAATTTTCTTCAAATTTTGTATGTATATATTCATTGTAATAAGAGGCTTCCCTGATTAGTTTAAGGGGTTCATTAGTTAAGTATGAGGGGGGATGACCCCCCCCCCCTTAATATATTGTCGATTTCTTTATTTTTCGAGGGGCTTATTTCAAATTCTTTGAAATACGAGTATAATATACAATTAGTGTGAATAGCGTGTGAGCTCAATGCCCTCAGTTTAACTGGGCAGTTTTTTTTTATTTAAATCCTGTTTACGCAAACAAATATCTTTTTCTTGACTCATTTCTTCTGCTAAATGTATTCCTCAGTGACTTATAAAAGGAGTTTAATGTTGCGTATAAACAGTTAGAATAGCATGCACAAATTGCTCTGAGAAAGTTAATTTATTCTAATCAAAATTAAAGTTATAAATCATAATCAGCTGGTGTATAAATACAAACAAAAGAAGCTTTATACGTGTCAGGTTTTATCTGGCAGCTGCAGGCTTAGAACTATTGTTATGGGATATTATCTTTTGTGTGTTTATCTACTGTGTACTGTAAAGCTTTTCCTAACTGTAATCTTAATCCGGTAGGTGGGTGACACGATCTGTGTTGAAAGAATGTTTAGTATAGTGGAAGAAGTTTTTCTATTGTGATTGTAAGTGCATAGATAAGACAGATTTCACCCATTCTCTAAGATGAAAGATTCATCATAGGGGATTACGTCCTGTCAAGGAACCCCTACGAACAGGTTACCAGCCCCGTTTACAAAGGGTGCTCTGGAGGGGACCGGAAAGTGAGTTTAGTTTTAACGTGGGAGTGAAGCGTGGAGGTGGTTCAGAGAGGGATTTCTGAGACACGTGTATCGAGAGAGATTTTTTGGAGTGAAGAGATAAAGTGTGTGTGAGATTAATAGAAATCTCTGATCTGAGTTAACTAACGTAGCTTAGCAGTACACAGAAAGTATTTTCTGTATTTTTATTTAATGCTGAACCGGATAAGCTATATCCGAGTTTTAAGTGTAAATATTGTAAATAAAATGTTAGTTTAAGTTTAATTGAAAGAGTTCGTCTTTGTCTCAACATACCTCTCCTAACGTGACCGATATCACGTAGTCATATCGATAGTGGCAGCATATTAAAAAATACCGGATTATTCTTCGTAGTTGGGTGGACTTAGAGGAAACTTTGAACATAAAAAAACGGCCTCTATGCAAAAGATATTTCTTTCCGAAAGTAGAAAATTAGGAAAATTTTTATTGTTATTTTCAAAGTGGTCTTCTTCAAAAACCGAGTCAAAAATTATATTTAGAAAACAAATACATCTTCTGTTTCAAAACGTTATCAGATACTATATGTATTTAATTTAGGTATTAATAAAATATGGTTATTTTATTTTATTTATTTATCGACAGAGTTGCTCATTCCTTTCAATTGCCGGAAAGACGTCGTGTCGATAAAAGAACTCCACTCAAAGAAAACAACATGTTTTTTTCTGATTTATTTTTGTAGATTATTTACCTAGGCTAAAAAATAAACAGTTTTTGCATCAGTCTAGAGTCTTGAACTGGTCGGGTGTGACCCGACTCTAACTAGAATTTCTATTTCGTGACAACCCGCAACTCAAACCGAACCCGTCGAAAATTATTCAGTTTACCCGCAACTCTACCCGAATCCAAGAAAATAATTTTTGTCGATCCGCAACCTGATCCGAACCTGGCAAACTTCAACCCGAAACAGATATATTTCAATCCGAACCCGAAGTAAAAGAAATTTAATCCATATTTTAATGCAATTCGGAAAAAGTAATCTACAAATATATATCAATTAACAATTTTTCTTTTAAATAAAAAAAAATAATAAAACATTTGTATAATAATAAGGATGGTACTTGGCGCAGTACAATATAGGTCGATAAAACAACGTTTTAAGCAACAGAACATTTTAACTAATTGCAGACTAGTTTCGGTAGCATTCAGCGTACCTTCATCAGTGCTAAGAATGATGGAATTATGGCCATATATATGGAAGAGAAGCGGACTCGAGAGACAGGTTTATTAACCAATATAATTACAGCAAATTACATGAAAGCTAATAGGAAATTGCATAAGGAAAGGAACTGGTAATGTGGGAAAATGTCAGTAGAAATTAAAAAAAATAGAGATTTTTTATCTAATATGATTTCATTTTTCCTACTTTAACTTAGTTATTCCCTCATTGTCAGATTGTTGGGAATATTAGGGAGTGTTGTGTTGTGTTGTGTTTTACTTCTTACATTCATGTGTTACAAATTATCTTAAAAGGAGGGTTGTAGCGTACCCGGCAAGGGCGCCACTTTGAAGATCAATCATGACTAGACTTTATTAGGTAAAATATCTTTATTTAAAACTAATCGTGCAAGGAACGTTATGGAGTCTCTTTGCAATTTTGCCTATGTTATGCGGCAATTAACAGAAATTTGTCCTTAAAATCAATATTCACTCACAATAAATATAAGCTTACTAAATTTCAAAACTCGCTTACGTGCAACACGCTGGCAGCTCAAATCACTATCAAATCCAACAGCAAGCAAGGTGTTGGTTCTCCGGAACGGTAGGACTCGACCCAGATCCAACGACTCAAACTTTTGCTTCTCCTTTTATACTCCGCAGATTGACCAAAGAAGTCTAATTTGCATAAACTCACAACGAAAAGCAATAACCGCATGATTCCGAGAGCTAAAAACACACTTCGGAAAATTAAAGTAAAATAAAGTACAGATGTCGTTGTTGCGCGCACTGGTTAATGTTAACAAAGCGTTCACATTAAAAAAAAAAGTAGAATCCCTTTCTAAGAGAGTTGCTAGTGCACTACAAGGTTCGAATGAGTTTTTCGGGATGCTCTACTCCCCTGATGTAAAAAATGATAAACTATTTCAGTTCTTTATTTTGAAAAGCTGGTAGAAGCTTTTTTGTTTTTGATTTTTAATATGTCTTATTTTTGCTATTTCTGTTTTCCTTTTTTATGGTGATATCCGTAAAAATAATCTTGCACGTGAGGTGGTTCCGTCAAAAGATTCTTTAGTTTAGTTTATTTCATATTTACGTACTCGATTTTTAAAAAAAGGAGGATGGGTTAGTAGCAGAATACATGCATATCTGTCACAAATCTTGTCCTCCCCTGGATTTTATTATGCGGGCGCCCATGTAAATAAAATTTACCAATGAAAGAGTTTATTTTTTTAATTCTTATCCTTTTTAATTAATTGGTATATATCTATTATTTCTATTATTAAAACGACATTAACTGAATTGTTTCTGAAATAAGATTTTTTTTTTTTTTTCAGTGAAAATGTTGATAAAAGAAAAGTTCTGAAAATGTCATTTTATTCATTTTATGAACCCCCACTTATGAAAACAAATATCTCTTTCTGGACTCTCATGAATATATTCGTCGGAGATTTATAAAAGGAATTTGCGTTGCATACAAACAGTTAGAATTGCATTCACGAATTGCTCCAAGCAAAATAATTTATTCTAATCAAAACTGAAGTCATAAATCATAATCAGCTGGCGTATAAATACAAACAAAAGAAGCTTTAGATGGCTGAAACATTAGACATAAAAGAGCGGGCCTCCCCTCAAAAAAAAGATTTATTTCCGGAGGTAGAAAATTACAAAATTTTTGCTTGTTGTTTTCAAAATGCTTTTCATGGCTGTCTGAAACTGAATCAGTAAATTATATCTGAAAAAAAGAAATCAACAAAGAGTAATTCAGTTTCTGTTTCAAATACAATTTATCAGATATCATTTATATTTATATATTTTCAATTTACTTGTTTATGAAGTTGTTATTTTTTTTTTTTTATTAAGTCTTATTCATAGCTGTCAGGTTAAATATCATTATTTTAGTGTGAGACAGTAGCTACATTTTTCGCATTTTGTTGTAAGAATAGAGTTTGCTTAGCTTTACCATCTTTCTAAGAATGTCATATCGATATATCCTTAAAATATTTTGTAAAATAAATGAAACAAATTTTGTATATATATCAAACATAATAGATGCATAGATCTACGACAAAAAATAGGCCATATTAATGTACTTTGTACGAATCGATCTTACATTAGCACAAAGATGTCAGATCAATGTGTCTACAAAAGAGTTTAAATTAAACATACTTTTGTTTCTTATTTTACATGATCTTGATGTTTCTATAATCTTACATTAACATAAAGATGTCAGTTCAGAGTGTTTACAAAATAGCTTTACTATACTTTGTATACATTGAACTGACATTAGCAAAAATATATCAAATCAATGCGTCTAGAAAAGTAGTCGTTGGTGGCCAGCGTAATACTTACCCATCATGGATATGCATAATATAAAATATGAAAATAAAACATGTGTAAACTATTTATAAAATGCATCAATGACGTCATAAACTTTAAAAGCTCTATTACTGAATTGCGTAAAAGAAACATCTTATAACTCCAAAATGGATTATCATATTAACTAACGGTTTACTGCGTCGGATTAAGCGTCTCCTTTCCAATTAAAATATATCTTTGAATTGAAACTTGAATGACATACAGGGTCAGGAAAAATCGAAGAGTGTGGAAAATAGGATTACAAATATCTCTGCAACTCATTATCCGATCAACTTCATTCTTTATGCAAAATTTATGTTTTATTGTTGTATTTTATATCCATTCCTTAAAATAAACAATTTCGAAAATTTTTATATTTTATCAGAACGAATATTTCGAGAGTCCGAAAAAAATAGTTCCGGATAATCGAGGTTACTGAAATTCAATAAGCTTCTTCCCATTATTACATACTACGTACATACCAAATTTCAAGTCTCTATCTCAATTTGTTCGGGAGATAGAGTGTTTACAGACACACACACACACACAGACGGACGACAATTTTTTTTATGTTTTTCGGAATCTCCAGTGTCTGAAACGTGTAAATCCGTCAAACATTTTTTTTTTTCGATTTTCAAAACGATTACAAGACTTACCCTATACTACGTATGATGGGTAAGTAATAATTTAAATTTAACATACTTTGTATGTATCGATCTTATTATTATGTATCGATGTATTAACATAAAGATGTCATATTGATGGGTTTACAAGATAGCTTATAAACTATGCTAAACGTATTTTGTGTACATCGATCTGACATCAGAAAATGACGTCAGAGCGACATATCTACAAAATAGTTAATAAATTAAACTGAATATACTTTATAACATCTATAGAAGGTACATCGATCGGAAATCTGACGTTTTCAAATGTATGTCTAAGCGAATTGCAGCCTTATATCAACAAAATAAACAAAATGTAGATACTACATTCCTCTGACACGAAACCACTGATTACTTGATAATTACTTCATTTCCTACCTAACCGTAACTTTAATCGTATAATAATATTCATGCAATTTTCTTAGGTTTGAAAACTTACAATATTGTACAAATTCAATATAATATATCCCCTGAATTTAATGCATGCATGCCATTCCATGGAACATGTGAGTATAAATCGATTGTTGCATTTTTACACATTTATTTTTGACATAATTAGTTATATATATAATAAGCCGTTACATATAATGATTTTTTCTTTAAAATATTGCTCAGCATATATTGAACATACATTCTAATTTTAACTTCGATCTTAAAATTTCTTATATAAAATTTCAAAAATGTGAATAAATCTCGCCGCAAATATTACCGTTATAAAGGGAGTAAATATCTAATGACCCCTGCTACATAAAATTTTGATGTTAAAGCGAAGAGAAAACAGCATTAGATGCCAAAAACATTTCATCTGAAAAACTAAAGTTCCGTAGAACTTACTTCTAACGGAGACTGCAAATTCTTAAATTGTTTTTAGTTGTTTTCAGAGGGTTCCCCTTGATTTTCAGCAGCTGAATCAGCAAATTTTGACTCCGAAAAAGTCAACAAAGTGGAACCACCTTTTGGATTGAACTCCTTTTTGCTGATGTAGCGTTGTTTTAGTTCCAGCTTTCACTTACAAGTTTAGAAGAAAAGAAAAAAACTGTTGAGGTACTAATTACTGAGAAGAAACGTGATCATTTTAGTTTCCTGATAAAATAAAGTTTTTACCAGAATTTCTCCTACTATTGCGTTCTTGAATAATATTTAATATTTACAGTTAAGCACCGTCTACTATTGGATGCTGGCAAGGTGAAGGAATGGAGAGGCCATTTCTTCTCCCAAGATTTTCAACTTGTATTAATTAAATTTTCTTTATATTTGCCGATATTGAAAAAAAAAATTATTCTTTTGATGTGACTTAAAATAATTAAACCCTATTAGAAAAGGGAATAAGGCTTTCCAGAAATTTAAACTGGTTAATTTCTGACATATTACAGAATTCTTGACATTTAAACAAGCTAATTTCTGACATATTACTGAATTCCTGAAATGTAAACTGGTTATTTTCTGACATATTACTGAACTCCTTTTTGTTCGCACACGCGTGAAATTGGTAGGTGCTCTTAGTCAAAAACTATGTAAACGAACAGTTTTTCCATATTTCGGTAAAAGCAGCAGATCTTTCTGATAATGCTATCAAAGTGGATGTTTTGAACCGAATTTTGGACGCGACTGAGCGGGAAAGAATAAAAAAACTGTCATTATGAGACAACAATCGCTTCTTAATCAAGATATAATTATTCATTTATCTGAAAAATGAAAAAATAAATAAAACTGCTGTGTTACAAATTACTTCAGGAATCGTGCCTGCCACTATTACGTTTGCACTTTTACGTTTAACCCGTAAACTCCACACTAGTCTGAATTCGCAAAGATCAAAATCTTAAATGTCGGCGTTTTTTTTTTAAACTTGTTGTGACAGGTCCAATATGTTATGAATTAAAGGGGTAGCGTAGAACCTGTAAATGAACCGCTCCTAAATCATCGAAATGAATTTTATTAAATTCAGCACTTCAAATAAATAAAAATACAAATTCTTCATTAGTGGGATTGCACAACAAGTCCACAGTGTAAGTGTCCCACACAAGTAAGGGCCCACAAGTCTATGCTTTCAAAGATAAACAGAGGCAATGTTCCCCTCCAAAGGAAGAACGGTCAGCCAAGCAGGCCGACCCTTCACAAAATGTAAATGATTACAAATTATGTCAATCTCCTCGGGAATACGAGAAGGGGATCAAAATAGTCGCTGTTCGAGCAATACTAGAGAATGGCCACGCTCGCTTTACAAGGCTGTCATGTAACAACCTCACAGTTTGTTAGAAAAAGGTTTTCTCTGCCCGGGGATTCAACAATCACCCGATTGTAGTTTTTCCCGGAGCAGTCTTTGAGGTTGAGAAAAATCTGAAACCTACCTCGAGTATTCTTTACTCTTAACTAACTGCCTTTTCTTCCTTTACCCTCGATGTTACCCTTCGAACAATAGGATTCTCTCCAGCCACTGAAAAGTCTTTCAGATGAGGTAGTAACAAAAGTCCGTTATGATAGATGGAAAAGGGATTTCTCATGTACGTTCTCTAATAACTGAGGTCATCTTGTTTCCCACGATATCTAAAGGCTTGACCAAAGGGATTCCGCTCTGCTCTATCCATTCATCTAGCTGTCTCCAAACTTTCAAGTAGTAAGATTGGTGATGATTGAGCAAAACTTTTGAAATATTTCGGCCGATTACTGGATTTAGTTTTATTTTGGAAGAAAATCCCAAACACATGGCATCTGCTTATACCTGGCTTTAGGCTTCACAAACAAGGGTTTTAGGTGAGATATAGTAAAATTCTCACATTTCATTAATTTTCATTTTAGCCGCATTTTCGTACAGGAATCATGTGTTATATTTCATTATCACTATATTGCCAACAAAGTTATACGCAGTTGGAGTTGCTGAAAGATTTTTTTTTTTTTTTTTAACCGTTATAAAGGTATGTCTATCTTTCTTATTTCAACTTGTATACTGAATTGTAGCAATTGTAAACATTTAAAACAATCAATAATGTAGCAGTATTTGTTTTACTATAACATAATATAAAAATAACGTGATTCTTCCGTAATGCTTCCAAATATGCAAAAGCGGAAGCATTTAAAAAATTGGATTTTGGCAATCTGTTTCAAAATTCCAGCTTAACAACGGCGAATCCATTTCTCTTTGAAATACTGCTTTCAAGATGCCGTTTTCGAAGTTTCTGAAGAGAAGTTCCGATGGAAGTGAAATCCATTTCTAATGAATAGCAGAAAGAAATTTATAAAAAGATTATTCTTAGTTCTTAAGTGATTCCGATGTTACTTCAAAAGATTTTTTTTTTCTTTTGTAGAAATATCTTACGTATATTTTTGGTATGATTCTAACAAAATGGTTTCAGATAGTTTTTTCTTGAAATTTGAAATATTATTGATGTTCGTGAATCAAAACATATTCCTTTGAAACACAATCATAATTTTTATTTGCCCATTTTTAGATTTTTAGATATTTTTAAATAATAATTCAAATAATTCAATTTCGACTTAAATAACTCATTTTTGGAAGTATTTCAAAAGAAGTTCCGATGGAAGAGAAATCCATTTCTAATGAATAACAAAGAGAAATTTATAAAGATATTATTCTTAGTTCTTAAGTGATTCCGATGTTACTTCAAAAAAAAAAAAAAAAAAAAAAAAAAATATATATATATATATATATATATATATATATATATGTGTGTGTGTGTGTGTAGCAATATCTTACGTATATTTTTGGGATGACTCGAACAAAATGGTTTCAGATAGTTCTTTCTTGAAATGGGAAACATTATTGGTGTTCTTGAATTGAATCCAAACACAATTCTTTAAAACACAAGCATAATTTTTATTTGTCCATTTTTAGATATTTTTAAATAGTAATTTAAATAATTCAATTTTTGACTAATATTTAATATACCCAGGATGCGGGATATTTCAGCATTAAAACTACAAGTTTTATCCGTTTAATATAGTAGAAATCCGTATCCTAACAGAAATCCTCGAAATATTATCCTCCGCGTAATCCTAAAATACATTTAATACAATAAACATGTCTTTGTCAATTATAATTGTATTGTAGTCTTTTCAGAAGGCAAGTTTCCGTTATAGACCCAGTATTAGATTTAAGTAAAGGCCAAAATTTAAAGCAAGAATTAATATAAAATGAAATGTGTTTTTAAATAACATTACAGGAAAATATAGTTAAACCGGTTAAAACGAAAACTATATTAAACTAGTATATAACCCCGTCAAAAATGACAGATTGTTGATCTGCGTTTCTTTTTCATAAGACTTCATACAAACAAACAGCATGAAGACTTTATTTTTGAAAGGTTTGTACTGTAAAAAAGTACATTTTAAAAATGACAAATGATTTCTACAAATAAAAATGATGAGGATATATATATATATATATTTTACTCAGTATTAAATTTCGGTAGTAGTTCAACGACTGGACAAAACATTCAAATTAAATATTAACAAAAAATCCATGTGCGAAAGTTTTTGTAAAAAAGTGTTATCAATGAGTTTCTAAGCCGATTGACTCACCACATAACTTATTGTTTGATTACATAAGCAAAACTAAATGCAAATTACGTTGTACTATGTATTCCTTATATTTTAATTACGTTTGATAAGAAAGAATCATTTTACAGTATATGACCCTTTATCCGGAATTCCAAAATCCGGAAAAACCCGAAGTCAGCAAAAATATTTCGAAAATTTTCTAAATTTGTATATTTTTACAAAAATTTTAGAATTTTTGAAATTTTTCGAAAATTTTACCGATTTCTAATTTTTTTTTTCAGTACATTGTGTTTCAGTGTGTAATCACTAAAATATTGTTACTTCGGTAGAGGGTGAACACGCCCCCCCCCCCCCCCCCCCCCACTTTCTTCCCGAAATTAGAAACAAATCATTTTTCTCTCAAATTTTAGTTTAAAATTAATTTATATTACGATTCGTTTGAAACAAAAAATAGTTATATATTTATTTCATCAAGGGTGATTCTGTTCCGAATTTTCATAAAAATTTAAGGCATTCGGTTTCGAAAATTTTAGTTTTCAGTCCAAAGATTCGAACATAACAAAATCTCGAATTTTGAGCGATCGTCGCCGAAAAAAACAATTATGTCTATCGTTCGAAGAAAAACTAGACAATTTCTTCAAAGGATTGCGGAAACAACTTGAATTTTGTAAAGGATTGACAAAAAACGCAAATTTCGTCGCAGAATTGCGAAAAAAAACGCTAATTTTGTTAACAAATCGCAGAAAATACGCGATTTCCGACAAAGGCTTGCGAAGAAAACGCAAATTTCTTCCAAAGACTCCGAAAAAATGTAAAATTTCTTCAAGGGATCACAAAAAAAACACAAATTTGGCTAAAAGATCGGAAAAAAAAACGCGAATTTCGTCAAATAATCGTTGAAAAACATGAATTTCTCCAAAGGATCGCGAAAAAAAAACGCAAATTTCTTCAAAGCACTGCAAAAAAATTTCTAATTTCGTTAAGGGATCGGGAAAAAAGTAGAATTTCGTCAAAGGATCAAAGGAAAAAAAAACACAAATTTTGTCAAAAGATCACAGAAAAATTGCGAATTCCGTCAAAGGATCGCGAAAAAAAAAAACCCGCTAATTTCGTCAAAGAATCTCAGAAAAAAAACTCTACTTTTGTCAAAGGATCGTAAATAAAAGGTAAATTTCGTCAAAGAATAGCAAAAAACGCAAATTTCCTCAAAGAATCGCAGAAAAATGCAAATTTCTTCAAAGGATTGCAAAAAGAAAACGCAAATTTCTTCAAAGGACCACGAAAAAATTATATTTCGTGGATTATATTTCGAAAAACGCAAATTTTGTCAAAGAATAGCAGAAAAAAATGCAAATTTTGTCAAAGAATCACGAAAAAAAAGCATGAATTTTGTCAAAGAATCACGAAAAAAAAAAAAAAGCATGAATTTTGTCAAATAATCGTGAACTTCGGAAGGACCCAAAATCCGGAAAATTCTAAAACTCGGAAAGCCTTTGGTCCAGAGGATTTCGCATAATAAGTCCTGTACTGTATTTAAGATGGAAGCAAAAATTTCAAAATACACCAGTAGATGGCGCCAATGTACTGGATTGATCACTCAAATTCTCCGTACGAAAGAATTCACTGCTATTTCTGAAAAGAAAAGTGCTGACAGAAAAATATATATACAGAAATGTTGATATACGTGTTTTATATGAAATAGTTTTTGAAGGTTTTAAACAAAATTAAAGTATTTAAAAGCTCTAATGTGCTTTTACAAATATTTTAACAGCAGAATCGGATGAAGAATAGCTTTTTCATTAAGCCTAACATGGCGTTTAACCATGGTCGATTCGCAGATCAGAGTGGTCGAGCCCGGAGCCGTTACAGACACTTTCTTGCCTTCGAATTTTATTATAAGTAAGATCACTGGGAAACGCGAATTTCATAAACGATTGTGAGAAAAATGTTAATTTCTTCAAAGGATCGCTGAAAAAACGCGAATTTCTTCAGAGGATCGCTGAAAAAACGCACATTTTGTCAAAGGATTGTTGAAAAAACATGTATCTCGTCAAAAGGCAGTAGAGAAAGTGCGAATATCGTCAAAGGATCACAAAAAAGCAAATTTCATCAAAGGACCACAGAAAAAACGCGAATTTCGTCAAAGGATTGCAGGAAAAACATGAATTTCGTCAAATGATTGCTGAAAAAACACAAATTACGTCGTAAGATTGCTGAAAAAATCATTAATTTCATCTGTCGGCACACATAAATATCATGAATTTCGTCTATCAGGTGCATAAAAATCCTTTATTTCGTCGGTCGGGTGCAGAATTTTTTTTTTTTTCATCAATCGGGCGTGTAAAAATCTGAGTTTCATTTATCGGTCACCTAAAATTCACAAAATTCTTCAAACGGGCACATAAGAATCAAGAAATTAGTTGATCGGGCACGTAAAAATTATTAATTTCCTCTATCGGCACATAAAAATCATGAATTTTGTCTATCGGGTGCATAAAAATAATTAATTTTGTCGGTCGAGTGCAAAAAAAAAAAAAAAAAAAAAAAAAAAAAAAAAACGTCAATCGAGCGTGTAGAAATCCTGAGTTTCATTTATCAGGCATGTAAAAATCATGAAATTCTTAAATCGGGTGCATAAAAATCATAAATTTTGTAGAACGGCCACGTAAAAATCACAAATTCATCAAGTGGGTGAGTGAAATCACGAATTAGTCAAGTGGGCACATAAAAATCACGAATTAGTCAAGTGGGCACATAAAAATCACGAATTTCTTCAATCGAGTGCATACAAATCGTAAATTTTGTCCATCAGATGCAGAAAAATCATCAATTTCATCGATCGGGTGAGGAAAAATCATGAATTTTGTCAAACTGCATTCAGAAAAAACGCAAAAGGGAAAAATCAGAAAATCCTGCATTTGGCAAGTTTTTTCCATTATTTTAATCGCCAGTTTTTCAAGTTTTATCGCCGAGTGCTTATTTTCACCTTTAGGTGGCAATAAAGTCAATCGCCAACTTACAGTATTGCTCGCTGATAGGCAAGTGCTAATTTTGTTCTGACAAAATGGTTATCGTATCAATAAATGGAAAAGTGTTTAGTGTATATATAAATGAATTCTGCATTGACTGTCACCTTGTATAATGACAATTGTGTACAATTTATCGCGTTTAAGTTTCAAGTTTATATTATTATATTATTAGGTGGTTTTTTTCATTTTATCTTTATTTAATTTTATTGAATCATTGAAGATAGAAACAGATATCTATTTCTGTGTTGATGATTGAGTTCTTTGGATATGTTTTGATTCTTCGTATATTGTTAGCGAAATTATTTAATGCACATAATATAATTGTAAAGCATGCTTTATATATATTCTGGTGTATTTTATTAGTTGAATTTTGTTACATTTTCCCAAATGATTGTTGAATTTTGTGATTATTTTTCCCGCAACCAATCAATAAATTTCAAGATGTTTTATTGGTGATTGGTTGCGGGAAAATATTGTGAAATTCAACAATCATTCAGGAAAATGTAACAAAATTCTACAAACAACAGGAGCCTCTAAACAAACCAGTTCAAAATATGCATTCATATACATTAGATGCTTTACCATCTGTCCATTTACATATAAAAATGTGTACTAAATGATATAAAAAAATTTAAAAACTGAAATTTTACACTTACATCTTAATTGTAAATTTCATTGTTTACATGAGGGGATTTTAAAGAGTCTACTGCATATATATACACATATACTAAAATTATCTATAAATTGTCAATACTAAAGTTCCAAAACCTTTAAAAAAATTGTCAACAAACCAAAAAATTCCATGCAAAACACATTCATACACACTATCATAACAAAATCATCAAAATGCACAGGCAGTAAAGCTGTTTAGAAGCTCCTGTTATTAGTAGAATTTTGTTACATTTTCCCGAATGATTGTTGAATTTTGTGATTTTTTTCCCGCAACCAATTAATAAATTTCACGATGTTTTATTGTGATTAAACTATGAATTTTGTTATTTTTTTTATATATAAACACAATTGCCGACTCAGCAAGTTTCTGGATTTGTCCATGTTAGTGAAAGTTCTTTTTTTCATGCAACTGCTGGTCGAATTTTTAATCAATTTTTTGTCAATTTTTACAGCCGAATGCAACTATTAAAACATCTGTAATATTATATCCAAAAAGGTAAATGGTTTAAGAAATTTAAAGTAGCAAAATATACATACGACATAAAAAGAAAAAAAAATACACCAAACCAAATCCAAAGAATTCAATCATGAACACAGAAATACATATGTGTTTCTATGTTCATGAGCTCAATATCTCTATCTCTATAAAAGAGTAAGTGTCTGTCTGCCTGCCCGCGGATTTCTCCGTAATTATACCACCTAGGACTCAGAAATTTTTGTCATGTGTAGATGTTATCACCGGACAGTGTACTTCACGGTCGGATTTTTAAATTTTAATTTAGATTTTTTTTTTTAATTAAAACGTGTATATGGAATTTTGGGTTCGAGGCTATTTTAAGCTCCTCCCATGAAATAGCCTCGGCAACACCATCCGTGGCAACGAAGCAGCCAGCCAATGAGAGCAGGTGCAGCATCCAGGATCTAGCCACAGATTAAAGATATTCCATTACTCTATGGATCTAGCTACCAGCGACGATTTATTTACTTTCTGTTCAGTGAAGTGTAAGATGAAATTGGCCTAAACCCAGTGACAGAACTATCTTCGTGTGTCTGCAACGCTAATAATATTTCAAAAATAGTTTGAAATATGCAATATATATCATATTAAGTTCCCGATAGTTAGTTTTGTCACTGGGGTTTAGGCCTATTTCATCTTACACTTCACTGAACAGAAAGTATATCTTCATGTATCTGCAACGCTTATAATATTTAAAAAAACTATTCTTGACTGTATTTTTAGTTTGTTTCATTTTTTTAGCATTTTTAGTATGAAAATATTCAGTAAATAATTTGAGTTCTTGGGCGGTTAGGAATCCATTGTGATTTTTTTTTTTTACCTCATACTTACAAATTAAATATTTTTGATGGAAACAAACAATTTACATTAAATTTTTGAGTAATTTATTGTTTACAATTTTTTTCCTGTAATTGTTTTGGACTATATTTTTAGTTCCCGAGATTGATGAATTCATAACATGCGATAAATTGTTAAGATGTATGTTCTCATTAAGATTTGTTATTGAACTCCATTTAAGAACCATTTTTAACTCCATTTAAGAAGTTTCATTTAAGAACTTTTTTAGTCGCCCAAGAAAAATATTCTTAATGAAACAGATTTTCTGAGCTGTTTCTATATATTCATGATTTTTTTGTTGGGGCGTTTTTGAGTGATGTTTATGATTTAAGAACTTTTTTAGTCGTCCAAGAATCTAATGTTTTTCTTGAACTTTACTTTGAATAAAATGAAAACATTCAGTAAATAATTATTAAATCTTAATCACCTGAGAACGGATTTTTTTTTTCCAAATTTGTTTCTTTTGTCACTTTATAGAATGCATACTTTGCGACGATCGGCCGGTAGCATCCAACCACCACCACCATCCATAAATATCATATAATACAATTCTAATACCGTGTAAGCGCCCCCCCCCCTGGTTATTTTACGATTTTCCGTCGCATTTAGGGGGGCGGATTAACGAGATTTGACGGTAATTATTAAATTGTTTTGATGAACTGATTATAAATTCCCAGTCCGTGAAATATTTATGATGTGCATTTTGTGACATGAGTTTCATAAGAATCACTTACATATAGGACAAAATTAGCACTCGCCAATCTGCAAGTAATACTAAAAATTTGTCAATTGACTGTTTTGCCACCACTGGCCATCTTAATAGTCACACTCGCCAATTGTGATGATTGATTGAAAAAAGATTTTTTACCCCTGCTGTCGTTTGATTATTTTCAAAACCATTTGGTACATTTCAGAATTACCCCCCCCCCCCCCCCCGCAAATCATTTGACAAATTGTGATTTTTTTTTAAAGCTATTTGCCGATATTTGCATCCCCCCCCCCCCCCGAGACCATTTGATGATTTTTGAGATTTTTTTCAACTATTGATTGATCAATTTTGTGATTTTCCGTTTTCTCATATTATGAGTTTCATCAGAAAGTAAAACAATAAATAAATATGAATGATTTGCGGAGCTGTTTCAAAATAAGTATAAAGAATAAGTCTTTAAAAATGTAAAATCAATGTTATTTCTGGCCGAGTTTTTTTTTTAAATAATTATAAACCATTTTAATTTGTAAGCATGTTGTAAAAAAATCATTTGTGACAAATTTTGTATTTTATAAGAATCGCCCAAGAACGGACATGCAAATTTATGTTGTCATCGCACTCTTTATAATTATTTTTGTTGAGGGTTTTTGGGCGATGTGATTGAATTTTTGATAGAAACAGCTCCGCAAATCATTCATATTTACTTAATGTTTTAACTTGCTGATAAAACTCATAATATGTGAGAAAACAGGGATTTTTTTTTTTTTAGCTTCATATTTACAAATTAAATTGTGGAAGACAGAATAGTTTTGTTTGTGTAGAGGTTTGTGTGTGTGCTGTTTTTAATAAAGACAGTTGCATTTTTCCCGCGACCCTTTCACGAAAGTTTTTTCTGTGAACCTTTCACAAAATCTGCATTTTTTCCACAATCCTTTGACGAATTTCGTATTTTTTCTGCGATATTCGATGAAATTCAAGTTTTTCCTGCAATCATTTGACGAAATTTGCTTTTTTTGTGATCCTTTAACGAAATTCGTGTTTTTCCACATACTTATGTTGAGATTCATGTTTTTTCAGTGATCCTACGACGTAATTTGTGTTTTTCTTTTTTTTCAGCGATCCATTGACGAAATTCACATTTTTCCTGTGATCCTTTGGCAAAATTTGCGTTTTCTCCGCAATCCTTTGATGAAATTCGCATTTTCCGTGATCCTTTGATGAAATTTGCTTTTTTAATGATCGTTTGACAATATTCGTGTTTTCTCTGCTCCCTTTTGACGAGATTCATGTTTTTTTAGCGATCCTTTTACGAAATTCATGTTTTTTCAGCGGTTATTTGATAAAATTCGTGTTTTTCTTGCGAACCTTTGACGAAATTTACGTTTGCCAGCGATTCTTTGATAAAATATGCTTTTTTCTATTATGATAGGGAAAAGCGGATTAGGATAGTTAGATAGGGAAACCCCATTATCAGATCGGGACATTAGATGTAATTAAGAAACATTTGTATATTTGTAATAATTAGCGAAAATGGCGAGATAAAGGGGGTGGGGTGGGAACGACTTTTTATTAAATATCACATTTATTCTACATCAACTTCCTCTCACCACCAGGGGGTGCTTTGCTATCTCTGTTTCTATGGGCTGGATCACAACGGGGTATGGCTCTTTCCACCCGACATCAATAGAGCTTACTGATTTTAGTTTGGATTTTCACCACAGGGGGGCGCTTTCGTATCTTTGGTTCTATGGGCTGGGTCATGACGGGGTATGCCTCATTCGACTCGACATCGATAACCTTAATGAATTCAGTTATGTTCGTATAGAACATATTGTGCTCCCTGGCGGTGGAAGGTGTAACTAAAGGATTTTGCAGCTAACTCGGGTTCTATGGGTCACATCACGACACGGTTTGGCTCATTCGACACAACATCAATAGAGCTTACCTATTTTAGTCCTGAATTTCACCACCAAGGGGTGCTTTCCTATCTCTGTTTCTATGGGCTGGATCACAATAGGGTATGGCTCTTTCCAATTGACATCGATAGAGCTGACTGATTTTAGTTCGGATTTTCACCACAAGGGGTGCTTTCCTATATCTGGTTCTATAAGCTGGATCACGACGGGGTATGGCTCATTCGACTCTACATAGATAGAGCTTTTCGATTTTCACCACCAGGGGTGCTTTTCTATCTCTGGTTCTATGGGCTGGATCATGAAGGGGTATGGCTCTTTCGACTCGACTTATAGTCCAGGCATTTGGTAGAAAATATGGGAAAGTTTTGGTGTAGTTTTTTGGGAGGGGTTCCTTTATTTTTTTTTTTGGGTCGCTGAACACGAATCCGAGGTTTTCCAACAAAATTTGTTTCGGGAAATATGTTTTTTTTACAAAAAACGTGTAAAAAAACGGACTTTTTTCCGTTTTTTCAAAATAATTCCAAAATTATGCATTTTATGTGAAAGTCGGCAATATATCAATTAAAGAAAATAAAATTTCTGACATTTTATGTATTGAAAGTTTTTTTCTCTGATCAATAGTTTAGCCGTGAGAGTGCCTCAAAAATGGGTGGAAAAAACAAAAAACTGTAAAAAAACGGGAATTACAGTACTGTATGTCAATGTAACATAGAAACTACTCCTTTTACGCAAATGTTAACTATTAATGCTACTAAAGATTATATGTTTGACTATATTTTATGCATTTGAGGTAGAGGAAAAGCGCGGATCCGACACCAGGGGAAGGTGGGAGCAGTGGGGCAGATCCAGCTACTCTCATGAGTCGAAGGTGCTACTCCTCCGGAGAGCTCGTATTCTAACAGGCGGTAACATTGTAGTCCAGTAGAAATAGCATTTTACCTTACAAAAATTCGGGTAGTTCTGATTTTTGGGTATGTTGTAAAGGTTGACCCTCTAATAAAAAAACCAAGTTTTCGACCTTCTAGACCTTGTGCTTTTTTCACAATATTGAAAAAACCAATATTTTTCGGCACTTTTTTCGATTTTTCTTAAATAACTCAATTTTAGTGCATTTTACAGAAAGAAGCACACTTACCATTTTGTAGAGCATAAAATTCTCTACAACATGCAGTATTCATGTTTGTAAATTGTCCAAATAGGGGGTAAGATACGGAGCCGAAAAATAGGGTTAAATTTGGAAAAAAAAATGTAAAAATCCACAAATGACGTTAGTTTTTGCTTAATAATCTACTTTTAGTGCGTTTTAGAGGCAAAAGCACTTCCAACATTTTGTAGAGCATAAAATTCTCTACAACATGCAGTATTCATGTTTGTAAATTGTCCAAATAGGGGGTAAGATACGGAGCCGAAATATAGGGTTAAATTTTGAAAAAAATGTAAAAATCCACAAATGACGTTAGTTTTTGCTTAATAACCTACTTTTAGTGCGTTTTAGAGACAAAAGCACTTTCACTATTTTGTAGAGCAGAAAATTCTCTACAACATGCAGTATTCATGTTTGTAAATTGTCCAAATAGGGGGTAAGATACGGAGCCGAAATATAGGGTTAAATTTGGAAAAAAATGTAAAAATCCACAAATGACGTTAGTTTTTGCTTAATAACCTACTTTTAGTGCGTTTTAGAGACAAAAACACTTCCAACATTTTGTAGAGCATACAATGCTCTACAACATTCAGTATTCATATTTGTAAATTGTCCAAATAGGGGGAAAGATACGGAGCCGGGAAAATAGGGTTAAATTTGGAAAAAATGTAAAAATCTACAAATGACGTTAGTTTTTGCTTAATAACCTACTTTTAGTACGTTTTAGAGACAAAAGCATTTTCACCATTTTGTAGAGCATAAAATTCTCTACAACATGCAGTATTCATGTTTGTAAATTGTCCAAATAGGGGGTAAGATACGGCAAAAACTAACGTCATTTGGTGATTTTTACATTTTTTCCAAATTTAACCCTATTTTCCCGGCTCCGTATCTTACCCCCTATTTGGACAATTTACAAACATGAATACTGCATGTTGTAGAAAATTTTATGCTCTACAAAATGGTAAAGTGCTTTTTTCTGTAAAATGCACTAAAATTGAGTTATTTAAGAAAAATCGAAAAAAATGCCGAAAAATATTGTTTTTTTCAATATTGTGAATACATGTTACATCGACATACAGGGTCGTAATTCCCGTTTTTTACAGTTTTTTGTCTTTTACACCTCCCAGTTTTACAGTATGAGCACTCCGGCGGAGGAGCACCTTCGACTCATGAGAGAAGGTGGAACTGCTCCAATGCTCCCACCTTCCCCTGGCGCAGGATCCGCACTTTTCCACTACCTCAAATGCATAAAATACAGTCAAACATATAATCTTTAGTAACATTAATAGTTAACATTTGCGTAAAAGGAGTAGTTTCTATGTTACATTGACATACAGTACCGTAATTCCCGTTTTTTTTACAGTTTTTTGTTTTTAACACCCTTTTTTGCGGCACTCTCACGGCTAAACCATTGATCAGAGAAAAAAACTTTCATTACATAAAATATAGAAAATTTTATTTTCTTTAATTCATATATTGCCGACTTTCACGTAAAATGCACAATTTTGGAATTATTTTTAAAAAACGGAAAAAAGTCCGTTTTTTTACACGTTTTTTGTAAAAAAAACATTTCCCGAAAAAAATTTTGTTGGAAAACCTCGGATTCGTGTTCAGCGACCCAAAAAACATAAAGGGACCCCCCCCAAAAAAACTACACCAAAACTTTCCTTTATTTGCTCTTTTTTATCCCCTAATGCCTGGACTATTACAGTAATATATGGGAGTGTATATGGCACGCCCAGTGTTTGCTGTCTAAGGTAGTGGGGCCCCCAACATTAGATTTGTTTAATAATAAAAAAATGTTCAACACTGATTTCAGGTACATTTAAGGTTGTGTTGGCACGGGCAACGCCGGGCGGGTAAGCTAGTAACAAAATAAATAAAGATAAAATGAAAAAATACCTAATATTTATAGTAATCCAAACTTTGAAAATTGCTAACGCCATCATAATCATCTTTCCTAAAGATCTCTAGATAGGAAATAGCCCTCACCTCATTGGCTCCAAATCTGTCTCGGGACAGTAACAACCTCTCACTTGATTGGCTGAATGCTGACGCATGCGTGTAGAACCCAATGCGACATGAGTTTACAAAAAATGCCTTTAGCTGATTGGCGGAATGCTCACGTATGCCTATAGAACCCATTTTCGTACGAATTGACAAAAAAAGGTTTAGCTTTAAATATATGGATTAAAGAAATCCTTTAAATTATTTAAAGACTTTAATATGCTTTTACAAATATTTTAAGAGCATAATCGGATATTTTAATGAAACGTTCAAAGAGTCATTCATTTGGAATTTGTGATGGAATTTGTGTTTTTGAATGGCAACATTATTCGTTTGTTTACATCAGGTAATCGGATGTTTAATCTGTTATTTTTAATTTAAAACTTAAAATATTATAACTGGATATTATATACATGTTTTATACGAAAATATGCTGAACAGACATCATTTCAAGTAGAAGAAATTATCAGTTAGTGGTTATGTGTTAGCATATCTTTTTCAGTAAGCCTAACATGGCGTTTAACTACAGTCGACTCGCAGACCAGAGTGGTACAGCCCGGTACCGTTACAGACAGATTCTCGCCCAGTGTGACCGTTTTTAGCTTGTTGTAGCTATTTTAGCCTGTTGTAGAACTTACAACAAGCTAAATCAAGCTAAAAAAGTCAGGCTAAAGGTTGACAATCCTTTGGACGGAATTCCAGAAAACTTTTTTTTTTTTTTAAATACGCAACAACAAAATTTAGACAGGATTAAGGATGATTAGCACAGTAGTACATAAGGACTTATTGCTCCGGGAGGTTCTTTTTCTATATGTCTGTTTCTATATCTGTCTGTCTATCTATCCTACAGCATGTTTTTTCTTGAAGAGGATAAATATAGCATTTATAATTATATTACAGGGCTGCACAAAAGAATACGAATATATGTTAAAAGTGGCATTCTAGAACGCTGACAGTAATGTAATTTTAGTATGTTGTTACAGTCAACTACAGCATGTTTTTTTTTCCTTGAAAACGGTGAATATAGCATTGGTAGTTATTTTACAGGGCTGCATAAAAGAGTACGGATATTTGTTAAATCCGGGGCTTTTAGAACGCTGACCGTTATGTAATTTTAGTACGTTGTTACAGTCAACTACAGCATGTTTTTTCTTGAAGAGGATGAATATTGTATTTATAATTATTTTACAGGGCAGCACAAAAGAATACGAATATATGTTAAATGTGGCATTTGTAGAACGCTGACTGTAATGTAACTTTAGTATGTTTTTACAGTCAACTACATCATTTTTTTTTTTTAAGTGAAAACTTCTTTAGGCACGTTGGGCATTTTTTGAGATGGGAAAAAACCATTTAACTCGTGACACTGTTACTGTAACTGACACCTCTGTATGTAAGTATGTACATGTATTGTATATAGTTCGGTATGAAGTAGGGCGAGGTATGAAATGTATGGTAGCATGAACCAGAATTTTTAAATAATAAACTAAGCGACATTTGAAATTCAGTTCCTAGCGGAACGAATAAAATCAAATTTTAAAGATGTATAGGGATCAGTCTAATTAGTCTTTTAACGAAGGGCACTGGACCCCACGCCTCCCCTCCGGCCCCCCTTTTACGGTGTTTTAACTAACTAGGCCTCGTTTCCATATCTCAACAACGAACCGTCCAATTTCAACGCGACTGATTTCAAACATTATAATTCACTGAGTAATGAATCTCCGTAACATTAAAATAAATGTATGAGTACCGTGAACCAGAATTTTTAAATAATAAACTAAGTGACATTTGAAATTCAGTTCCTAGCGGAACGAAATAAATCAAATTTTAAAGATGTATAGGGATCAGTCAAATTAGTCATTTAACGAAGGGCACTGGACCCCACGCCTCCCCTCCGGCCCCCCTTTTACGGTGTTTTAACTAACTATGCCTCGTTTCCATATCTCAACAACGGACAGTCCAATTTCAACGCGACTGATTTCAAACATTATAATTCACTGAGTAATAAATGTCCGTAACATTAAAATAAATGTATGAGTACCGTGAACCAGAATTTTTAAATAATAAACTAAGCGACATTTGAAATTCAGTTCCTAGCTGAACGAAAAGAATCAATCTTTAAAGACGTATAGGGATAAGTCTAATTAGTCATTTAACGAAGGGCACTGGACCCTCCGCACCCTACCGGCCCCCCTTTTACGGTGTTTTAACTAACTATGCCTCATTTCCATATCTCAACAACAGACAGTCCAATTTCAACGCGACTGATTTCAAACATTATAATTCACTGAGTAATAAATGTCCGTAACATTAAAATAAATGTATGAGTACCGTGAACCAGAATTTTTAAATAATAAACTAAGCGACATTTGAAATTCAGTTCCTAGCTGAACGAAATGAATCCATCTTTAAAGATGTATAGGGATCAGCCTAATTAGTCATTTAACGAAGGGAACTGGACCTCCCCTCCCCCCTCCGACCCTCCTTTTACGGCGTTTTAACTAACTATGCCTTGTTTTCATATCTCAACAACGGACAGTATAGTACATTAAATAAAAATTGTAATATAATTTTTGTAGTAGTAGTTTATGATAATGAATAAAAAAACACTTCATTTAAAAGTATTTCCTGCACAATAAAACATTTCCTGACGATTCAAAAAATATACACGTAGTTGTTCAAGTTTTCACTTCTGTCGGCACTCCCGGAGTGCCTTTTTTTTTTTTTTTTTTTTTCTATCAGACGATTTCCACGTGAAAAACGAAAATGAAATAAAAAGTTTCACCAATTGAAAAAAAAGATTAATATGAAATAAAATTTATTGACTTCATAGCGGTAATAAAACGGAAAGATTTCTGAATAATACAAGAAGTCTGAGTATGTGTATGTACACAAAGCAGATTAATATCACGTCATTAGAGAATTAAAAAGAAAATCTGACATATTATCGAAAGTTTAACAGATTTTTTAAATGGTTCAGAATAATACAAAGCGAGTATCAATATGTGTAATAGAGAATAGTAAATATATGATATAAATGCTGGGCGATTACACCATGAAACATTGCTACATTAAAGACGTGAGTATAAAACATCACAAAATTACTGAATGGTGTATACAAAACGTTTGTTTAGACCATTCAGTAAATTTGTGATGTTTTATACTCACGTCTTTAATGTAGTAAATATATGAATTTGAGGAACGTATTGAATCATGATAAAAACCCGATTACGGAAATATCCGTATATTTTAACATTTTGAATGTGTACAACATGTTTAATTTTGAATTTTTTTTTTAAATATCGCATTTAGTCCACATGACAGATATTATTATGACAGAATATAATAGCGGGCTTTGCCCGCTATCGGACTAATTTAGATATTCGAAAAAACGAGAAAAATATACCAGTAATTTTATACTTTATAAAAAACGTGACCTTTTTTTTTTGGTTGCTAAATGAAATTAGGGAAGGGGAGGTCCAGTGTCCTTCGTTAAATGACTAATTAGGCTGATCCCTATACATCTTTAAAATTTGATTTATTTCGTTCCGCTAGGAACTGAATTTCAAATGTCGCTTAGTTTATTATTTAAAAATTCTGGTTCACGCTACTCATACATTTGTTTTAATGTTACGGCGATTCATTACTCAGTGAATTATAATGTTTGAAATCAGTCGCGTTGAAATTGGACTATCCGTTGTTGAGATATGGAAACGAGGCATAGTTAGTTAAAACACCGTAAAAGAGGGGCCGGAGGGGAGGCGTGGGGTCCAGTGCCCTTCGTTAAATGACTAATTAGACTTATCCCTATACATCTTTAAAATTTGATTTATTTCGTTCCGCTAGGAACTGAATTTCAAATGTCGCTTAGTTTATTATTTAAAAATTCTGGTTCACACTACTCATACATTTCATACCCCGCTCTACTTTATACCGAACTATACACAATACATGTCATGCTTACATACAGAGGTGTTGGTTACAGTAACAATGTCTCGCGTTCAATGTTTTTTTCCCATCTGAAAACATACCCAACGCGCCTAAAGAAGTTTTCACTTCAAAAAGTTATTTAGAAACGCTTTTTAATTTCAATTTTTTTAAATAACTGTTTTATGTTGTGCATTTGCGTGTTAAAAGTAATAGTCATGTCGAATTTCAAGCTTCTATACCTAAAAACAAGGCCGAAAATAGGGGGAACAAAGGAGGCATATGCCCCGGATGTAAGTGTAGAAGGGAGCGCGAAAAGAGGATTTGATTCGACTTTCGGTACAAAAAGACAAATAACGAAATTTAGAGAAAAAAACTTGCAATCGGATAACCCAAAGTAAAAATGTATTAATTGATTTTATATATTTTTCTTTTAGTAGGGCTGTTTTTTTTTTTTTCATTATGTGATAACGTAGGGGCAAAATTCTTAATCAATACTTGTTTAACGATTTCGTTCAAGATACTCACACGATTAATACACTGTCCCAATTAGGTTAGAATTGGTTCAGTATTTCGGACGTTATCGTGGTGACAAGTTTTAAATGTTTTTGTGCTTTTCTGTGTCCTTCTAAACGAACTATAACTATAACTTGATTAACGAATTCATCCACGATACTCACAGATTAATTTACTGTGCTCATTAGCTTCAAACTGATTCAGTACTTCACCCTTTATGATAATGACAAGATTTTCATTATACATATATAATATATAAACGAAATGATTGTGATAGGTCGGTTTTTAAAGAAATCAACCTAAACATTTGATGGTTAATATACTTTCTATCAATTATTTCAGATTTAAAACAAAAAATAAGATCAATGAATCGAAAATTTTTATTTATAAATTAATTTTGGAAAAGGGTGAGGGGGCACCAAAAATTCACACTTGCGACTGATGAACAAAATACTAGTTATGGCCCTGCCTAACGATTCGATAGATATCGTAATTAAGAATGTTTTTAAACCGCTTTCCTTTCATTTCACCCTTTTAAATTTTGAATTTTTTAGAAAATTTATAAGTAACTACTATGCCAAATTTCAAGTTTCTAGATTCTTCAGTATCGCAAGAATCGCAATTTAATACGTTTTTCACTCTTGCCACCCCTCCCTCCCCCCCGTGTAGTACCCCACCAACATAAAATATAGCATATGCTGGAGGAGGAACTGTCACCATCACTTTTGAAATCGGTTCGGTAGTACCAGAGATTATCCCCTACAAACAAATAAACAAACGTTACTTCTTTATAATATTAATTATATAGATTCACACAACATTTCAGCAAGTTTCAGATCAACTTAAAAAAAAAACGCGTAACACATTTGTAACGTATTGTCAGAAGTTCCTATCCATCATAGATAGTAATTTGAATTTATTTGGGCACCCTGTATATATATTCTATAAATTAGATACACACTGCATAATATACCAAAAATAAGTTAAGCTTGAAAATGCATAATAGGGCAGCTGCAATTGACGTCATGCTGGAAGGTCACACACTACAAATAGTCAGTTCTGATTGGTGGAACTACCCTGACCTCGATTGCAACTCGCCTTCCTACATTTCTCTATCATAAAAGAAAATGCAATGAAATTCTTTTGTGCACTCCGTAAAAAAGTATATATTAAATATTACATATATTTTTATGTTTACGGAAGATGTTATCGCTCAACTTTAATAACGCATGCCAATTTCATAAGGCACTCATCAAACAACTGTCTTCGGACAGTAATGCAATTATGCAATATAGTCCATGGCGTGTCCCTGTTTAAATGAATTATAAATGCTACTCATACTATTTTGTGTAGAAAAAAGTTGAAATGCATATAATTAATACACTTCACTTTCAAGCGGGAACATACTACAATGAATCTTAATACCACGTTTCATTTTTATGCCACTCTATGCATTTTTACCAAAGTTAAAGCACTGCTCATAGACGATAATACATTCGAATTATTTAGTTCAGAACCGTATTAAATTATCTATATATTTTTATCCATACCACATATTGTACTAAAATTTCATTTAGCTAAAAAACGCATAACAAAACTCTTTTCAAGCAGATAACAACCATTGTCAGCAATGTATCCACATATTTTACTACAACCATGTATATGTTTTTTTTTTTTTTTTTTTTTTTTTTCGAACAAGATACTTTACTAAAATTTAGTTCACATAAAAATCGGGAAACATATTAAAAAGTACTCTCATCAACTACCTTCTTATACGTCAGCGCCTTCGAACATTTTTTTTCTAGCCCTGTATATACATACAATGTATAAACATTCCTTGATATACGAAAATTTAGTTAAGCATGAAAATGAATGACGCAATAGAAAGCGCCCTTTCAGTAGTTATCATTCGAAATTCGTAGACGAAAGTATATTTGAGTTATTTTGTGCAGCCCTGTAAAACAAAATTAAATCTAACACATGCATTGTTTCATTTTTAAAATATTATAGGAACCGCATATATCAGAATCTCAATTATCAAAGAAACAGTATAGCATCGGGGACACGCACATCAAACAATTGCAGTTATGCTATTTATATTTTTACTTTTCCCTGTAGATGAATAATAAATGTCTAGCACACCATCTTTTCATAAAAACTTAACATAATGTATATCAACAATATATATAATTTTCGCAATGTTGAAAGCAGGGCATCTCATGTCAATTAAAATGTAGTACTTCTAACAATTATCGCACATCGAAAGCGATGGATCCGATGACTTTTGTGAAGTCCTGTACATGGACAACAAATACTACTCAAACCATTTTTGATTGGGGCCGTGTTAAAGTGAACTTGAAGATCATATATTGATTTCATATCCAATAAGTTGGAAATTGTACGTCAAACGTGACAAATGAGGTGCGTTCGTACTACAGCTAGTTATATAAATATTCAGATCTTGATGATTTTTAATTCTGTGAAATGAATTATATCGTCTGCAGATTAATTTCTGTCATAAAATAAGTATCTCGGTCGCTTGACGATTAAACTTCGGAAGCTCCTGTAACAAGAAAGCACCGATTTTTTTTTTTTTTTCAAATTTCTTAATAAATATTTTTATTAATATCTCCTAAAGTTTTGATTCGATTTTTATAAAATTTGAAATGTCTCGACAAAATTCTGCAAAGATAATATATCTTAAATTTCAAACCATTCGGTTGGGTAATTTTTGCGTTGTTATATGCGGACGGACGGACAGGCAGACGAACGGACGGACAGACAGACGTACGAACCAAGCGACGCCAATATGTGCTACGTATTTATATAATTACGAACGCACCTAAAAATAGGATTTTTCCCTTTTTAATTATATTAACCGTCAATAGATGGAGCGGATCATCGAATTAATTTTTAGCTTGTTGTCAGTCCAAATCTAGCCTGCATTTAGCTTGAAAAACGGTGCTTTTGGATTTTATTATAAGTAAGATAGAGTACGGTCTAAACGGGAAAAAAATATTGTTTTGACGAAAAATCGGATATTTCATCCATAAGAAATAATACATTTGTTGAGATGGAAAAGACTGTATAAGATGAAACATTTCCCAGTAACCTTGCGATTCTTCTTTAATAGTTTTTGTTGTAATATGATCAGAGTTCTCCAAGGCTTTTGACTATACCATTTTGGCTAGTCTTCAAAGAAAAACTATAGCCAAATGAAAATAATGTTAGCAATAGGTTCTTCGTGAAACACTGATTCTAAAGCTCTTTAATCTCGCTAATGTACCTCTTTTTTTTTCTTTTCAATGTATGTTCTTATTTTTTGTAATTGTTTTTAAAATAGTTATTTATATAAATTGAACTATCAGTTATAGAAACTAATAAAACAGGTATATTATAGATTCTTTTCAAAGTCAAGAAAAAAGTTCTAATCCGATTCATTTCAAAATAGTTTTATGAACCAAACCCCGAGTTAAGTCGGGATTCGGGATAGCAAGTTAGTGGGTTCATACACGCTGACTTCACGGGGGCAAAATAGGCAATCAGGCATACCTCTATCACTAATTTTAAACATTTTTTTGGCGTATTTAATCACTGTGATTAATTAAGACGCACAAATAATATTTTGAAATTAGTGGTGGAGTATTGTCTGATTTGCCCCCGGATGCCACCCCCCCCCCCCGTTAAGGATTCTCTCCCTTTACGCCGGTTCCAAAATAAAATCGGTTAAAAGAAAATATTATTATTTAATTATTATTAAAATAATATTAATTATTATTAAATTAAATTATTCAACTAAAAATTTATGGAGAGTAGTCTTGGAGTGAAGCAATGCCTTAAATTTAAAGTCCTAATTAAAATCTTAACCCTATCACTATGTCCTATCGAAACATGCCCTGTTGTTGCCCAGGACAAATATGCTATCTATTTTTCATTAAAAAAAAAAAAAAAGAAACAAGTACCACTTATATTTGTACAGTTTAATTTTTATCGTGTGTTACAAACATTATGATATATGAGATGTCACCGGCTGAAACTACTCAGTGAGTGATAGATTTTTTGACAACTTGTTGAAAGTGCGTGGGGTCCGCGTGGACCCCAGGACATTGAAATCAATTGTAATCAATAACGTCACAATATTATTGACTTAATGTCGTTTAAAAAAAAATTAACATTATAGGAAAATAATGTGATCAATTTATAATGCTTCCAAGTATGCAAAACCGAAGCATTTTAAAAAAATTTAGCAGTTTGTTGCGAAATTCCAACGCAGTAATTGTGAATAAATTTCTCTTAGAAATATAACTTTGAAGTTGCTGTTTTCGAAGTATCTCAAGAGAAGTTCCGATGGAAGTCGAATCCATTTCTAATGAATGGCAAAAAGGAATTTCTAAAGAAATTATTCTTAAGTGATTCCGATGTTACTTCAAAAGAACTTTTTTTTTTCTGAAAAATTTATGTATATTTTTATGACGGCTTGAATAAAATGTGTTTTGACCCCTCTGAAAATGTGAAACATTAAGGATGTTATGTTCTTGAAGGAAACTCCATCCATTCCATTAAATAAAGGTCATGAGATATTTTTTATCGGACAATACACAAAAAATTTGAAACATTTATAAATCTTAATTTAAATAGCTAAATTTTCTTATTTTATCTAACCTATATACCGGGTGATTCAAAATAGATGTAATGGAGATTATCTCTTACGTCGGTGGTGACAGAAACATACTTTCAATTGCATAGAAATAAAGTACAGCTTTTAGATATGGCATTTGTTTTGAAAAGGGCTGTATGCATATTAAAATACGAAATTTATTCACTTATTTATTTATTTATTTATATATTTTTGTACGTCCTTTCCTATAACTTATAGTTAGAAAAATATTGCCCTGGTTCAAAAGAGATAAAAATAACCCCATTATTTAACGAACCAATGTTACCTTGCTATTTTGATCAATATCAATTTTCAGTGTTTTTTGACACTAAAAACGAAAAGCAGAGTTTATATTTTTACATATTTGCGATTTTTATGAAAATCATATGGAATATTTTCAGTGAAATTATATATAGATTAAACATTCTTCCAATTTTAATAGATTTTCAAAAACTGTGTAATACCAAGAAGAATGTACGTATATTCGAAAATAAAATATCCGGAAAATCGACTTTCTCCATGTTTGAAAGTATCTGCCATGATTCTCGGAAAAACCCGAATTTGTATTAATAGGAATTCCAAAATATACCCATCGGAAATTATCCAAACAACCAAGGTTGCCTCCTAACTGTAAACAAGGGGCACTATTGCTTGCGGGCAGCGCTGAAGACGGGGGGAATTCTAACGATACGTTAATTATATAGTAACTTAAATGCATGGGGGCAAATATACTTCCTGTTTGTAACGGCTATAAGGTCTGGAGGTCTCTGTCATAAATGTTGATCAGAGGAACCCACAGACGTGAATTATTTGACATAAGTCAACAACATTCGGCTTTTTATCCGATTCAGTGGCGCAGACAGGATCTTTGTCTGGGAGGGGTTCCAGTGCTGAATTCTGTCTTTTTTCTGGGCAGGATTTTTTTTTTTTTCATCTATATACGTTATAAAGTCTTTATAAGGACTTTTTTCTTTTTCCAAAAGTAAAAGAAAAGGTCTTTGAGTCTGGTTGGGGATCTCTTATAAGAGTGAATGCTAGATGCACAAATGCATACCTTGTTGGAAACCTATTTTTGTTCAAACGGTACAAAAAAGGGGTATTTAATTCTCTTTGGGAATCCCTATAAGCTTGGGAAAAGGGTCATCAACAGCATTATCAGCTTCAGCAATTTTTTTTTTTGTCTTTTTTTTGTATCTAAACTATTTCTTAGCGGAGTAAATTTCTTACATAAAGAAATATTTTTACATAAAATACATAAAGAAATATTCTCACTTAAATTTAAAAAAAAAAAATAGAATTGCATATTTTAAAAAAGAGAGAGAGAGAGACCAATTAAAGTTGGTTAAAACCAATAAAAACCTCTGACCTGCTTTTTTTTTTTTTTTTTCACTAGCCTTTTTTTTTTCCAAATTATTCCGCACTGTATAATAATGTATCAAATTCTTGCTTTTCATAATATCAATGGCGTAACTAAAATAATAATAATAATAATAATAATTTCATATTTTAAATTAAGCTCATCAATTGATCCCCAAATTACTACTCTCTCATGTACAGCAGTGGCGAAGGTCACTGTAAACTTTTTATGTCGTAGGATAGAAAAGAAATCCCCCCCCCCCCACACACACACACACCTCCTCTGATTATACTTATGGATCCGCTGCATGCCTTGAAATATGAAAGCGAAAAATTTAAATGAAATTTTCAACTGAGCATATATTGTCACAGTATAAAACAGGGATTTTCAATGCATACGTGTTCGCGGGCTGAAAATAATCATATGAATCACGTGGCGCAGCAGAAGTTTCTATGAATATTCGCATGAACAGAAAGCTGCGTTTTTAAATGTATAATTAAATGAACATCATCGATTAAAATGTTTTTCTTCGCTATTAAACAACTTCTGATCTTACTATAGATGGCTGTCTTCTTTTTCCAGGCTTTTGATATTTTTAATATCCAGTGTATTGTACTATTAGTGATTGTAACGGTAGTTTTATCAAAACTGAAATCCATTCCCTATATCCAAGTACCACAAATTGTTGGCATTTTGTTGAAGCGTTAGGAAATGGTATGGTTGATATGCCAACAAGCAAACAGAGGCCCATCTAATTTAGAGCGTATTTGAGCAGGATTCTGAGCAGACAACGGTTGGACCACTGTTGTGTCTTTGTTAGCAAATGGTATGGCAAGGCGGACATTTCTTACAGTAGGTCTACGAGGGACAACAATTAGCTAACATTAGCCCAATCACTTTGTGCTACTTGGCCGCTAATGATGCAAAAACACACCTTTGTTTTAAGGGGGGGAGGGGGTTTTGGTGAAAATAAATGTTTGGATCAACAACAATATTTTTATTAAAAACTAAATTGTTTGTCTTAACTAATTAATTTTTTGGGATTGCGAGTCTCAATTTTTATACATATAAAAAAAAGGGTGAAATTAGTGTTTTTGACTATTCGCAAAAAGTACAACATGAATATACATGCTAAGTGCTTTGAATACTTTATAGATTTTTAATTTTCATGATTTTTTCGTATCGTAAGATAAAAAATCTTTTTTTCCCCTCTTTAAAAAAAAAGCATAATTTTTATTGATCGTGTGTTTTAGCACCGTTTTATTATTCTTAAACTGAAAAAAACTAGTTCTTTTCCTTTACTTTTTTGCTTATCATGTGAACATTTTATCATAAAATATTGCTGTGATGCAAAAATCGACAGGGAATGGGGTTAAACGCAATTTTCTCCGTTTGAAGATACCCTATTATGATTCTCGAAAACCGTTATTCATGATGTAAACCTGTTAATACGCCATTTATGATAAGCTACATATATTCAAAGGTCCTGGGTTAATTCCAAGTAGGAATGTGTTAGAATCGTGCGACAGAATCAGACTTCTGCAAATAAATCTCAGGACTTTTTTATTTAATTCCTTTTATTTATTTTAATTAACAAGACATTTTGTATCCGGTCTGACATGACGAATCGCACTCGGAAAAATCACTCTGAAACCGGAAGACTGGTAAACCTAATCCCGTAGAGGAGCTCTTACGAGTTCCTCTAATAATTCCATTAATATATTATGCATCATGCTTCATTTATTTATTTATTTTTCCCTCGGTCCTGTGGTTATAAGCTCTGGCTATCGCACTCTCTCGTCGGGAATGAATATGACGCGATCCAAAAAAAAAAAAAAAATTAACAAGAACAAAAATTCATGTATTAGACATAAGATTATTAAACACTTTCCAACAGTAACAAAATATTATTAAAAATATTCATTTTTTTATACAATGAAATGAGATATCTAAATAAACAATTTAAAATGCACATAAAACGGTAAAAATTCATTATTCATTTCTACAATTGCTGTCCATATCCGGTAATGAGTGCGGTTCTTTATATAATCTGTAAAATTTATACACTGAAAAAAAAAAAATGTTGATTTTACAGTACAATATTGGCATCCCAGCTGCCAGTATTACCGTAAAATTAACAGTAATAAACAGTACTTTTTTTGCAGTGTAGGTGAAATATGCATACTACAGATGAAAACGCATTTCCCGCAATTATCGGTCATAGTCAGTTCTATAACCAAATTTTCTTGTGTGTCTCTGTAAATGTATGAAAACATGTTACAGTGCACTTCAGTGATCCAAATCAATTTCAATATGTTTGAAGTATAGTTTGAAGTGTATGCCATTAAAATGCACCGCAAACGATTTTCCCCCATTTCCGCCTGTAAGCGAACTATAAATACTACTTATTCTATACTTCACAGAAAGTATGTTCTAGTCTATCTGAATGATGCATGTCAATTTCATCATGCTCGTAGTATCGTAACACCACAAACGACTTTCCCCGTAGATCACAATGTAATGTAATTATTTTGTACTGTAATCGAACTATAAATATTACTTATTCTATACTCCACCGAAAGCAAGTTGTAATTCATACCAATTCCATTATGTCTGAAGTATCGGCACGTCATTAAAAGGCACAGTAAATGACTTTTTCCATAGACAATAACGTAACGTAATTTTTTTTTTGTGTGTGTACCTGTAAACGAACTATAAATGCTTCAGTTTCAATATCGAACATTTGATAGTAAACCTCAATAACATATAAAAATTCCATGACAATCCAAATATATTTGCGAGAGTTAGAGCATGGGCAGACGGACAAACCGAAGTCATAAACACTTTTCAACTACGTACCTTGGAAAATGTTAAAAGGGAAATAATTGTAATTATTGTTGACAAAATGTCCTTGAAATGATATAAAGTTAGTCATCCCGATCCCTTCCCCCCCCCCCTATTTTTGCCGCAATACCATTTTAATGAGTTATTCAGAAATAGATTGAATGCCGTTAGAATGATCTTTTTGTGTGGTTTTAAGACGCTAGTTATAAAAAGACAAAAAATTAATAAGGCATCGTTTACTCAGCTAACTCCACACTAAATTACTAAAGTGCTTTTTTTTAAATGTGACCTTGATTTCCAAAAACCACACATTAACTAAATTTATATCGCGAAGGAATTTTCTATCACCGTAAATAAATGCAAAATAACCCTTTTTACGAAAAGCAATTCCTTCGAACGACTCCACCTCTTTACTCTCATTTTCCCTTTAAAAAACACAAAGGAGAAATAAAGAACGAAAAGTTTTGATATCGGCGCTCTTTTCAGCCATAACGAATTCTTTTTATTCTTTTAATCTAAAAAATTCACGTTTGTTGCCACTACTTTCCACATAATAAATAAGAAAAACCACACGCGCGAAACGGATGATTAGGAAAAAAAAAACCTACAGGCACTAGGTCACGTGGTCCGTCTACGTCCGGTTTCGAAGAAAGCGAGGGAAAAGAACAAGGGAACTTCTTATACAAGAGATAGAACGTTTTTCGTGCTTGATTATGCATAGATCAAGAATCTGTTCTTCGGCATCGTCTGTGTTCTTGTCTACTGTCAGGGTCAAGGTGAAAATGCAACTCAATGCATGTATGAACATAGCTTCTTTTGGCTGATTATCGCCGCTTTCTATTCATGAATTTCACCACGAATAAATATCAACAAAATATTTTAATAATATGTTCCCAAAATAAATTTCAGGTCTACGACTTCTCTTTATTATTTTGCCTACCATTATTTCTAAACAAAAATATTCTAACTCGAAGATTAGCCGAAATTTACCACATTTTGAAATAGTAGTGTAGAAAAAGTAATAAGAAAAATAGTCGCCAGTGACAGTGTTCAACTTTGCAAAGTTAAATCTTCGTTCTCAAATTTGAAACAAAACGTTCGTTAATTAAACAACTACCAAATAATAATAGGAAAAACTGAGCCAAAACTTTCGAAGTTACAGTTAAAGAAAAGAACATAACATGGGAACTTAAACAGAAGATAGAACGATTTGCGTTCTTGGTTATACACAGATCAAGAATCATAGATTCTGCTAGTGGTCCGATTTCAATATCGTCATTTCAATATCGCACAGTAATATGCTTATTGGATGTCTGTTTGCAACATGCGTCTGTTTTCTTATAAATTCGATACATCTTGAGTTATAGCCGATTAATACCCGACAATCGCCATCCCGTCATTGTAATATCCCAAAAAATCGACTCAAAATGGTAGCTGGAAAAAAACGCGAGAGAAAAAAAACAAAAGCGAAAAAAACGTGACAAGAAAAAAAAAACGTGACAAGGAAAAAACGTGACAGAAAAAAAGGGACAGAAAAAAAACAAGAGCGAAAAAAAAGTGACAAGAAAAAAACGTGACCGGAAAAAGGGGGACAAGGAAAAAACAGGACACGGAAAAAAAAACTGGTGCTGCTTGTACTTTGTCCGGTATACAGAACCGTTTTAACACAGCTGGTCGAATACAAATATTTTAAGTCAATGTCTACAAATGCGAATATTGAAATATAGTGTGAATATTCGCATATGAAAATGCACTTTTACATCACTACTTGATTTTTGACATATGTGAATATGAATATTTTCCGTTTATATTTACGTACGTGAATATCGAATATAGGTGTGTATATTTGAATTTGAAAATATTCGTTTACATCAATATTTTATTTTTGATATTCGCGAATACGAATTTTTTCTGTCAATATTTACGAATGCGAATATTAAAAAGAGCTTTTAATATTCGCATAATCGCATGCGAGACAATGCTGATTTACATCACTACCTGATTTTTGATATACGATATACGCGAATACGAATATTTTCCGTCGATTTTTATGAATGCGAAAATTGAATAAGGGTGTGAATATTCAGATACGAGAGAATACTCATTTACATCAGTACTTGATTTTTGACATTCGCATACGCGAACAAAAAATATTTCGTCGATATTTACGAATGAGGAAAATAAAAAATTTCTGTGAATATTTGGATATGACTGAATGCTCATCTACTTCAATATTTATCAATTCCTTGTCACGTTTCTTCGGGTCATTTTTTTCCTTGTCACGTTTTTCCCGCTGTTATTTTTCTGTCACGTTTATTCCGGTCACTTTTTTTTCTAGATTCAGTCAAAATGCTAACTTTAATGTCATTTTCTCAAAGATTCGTTTCTTTTAATAGAAAACAAAAAAATAATGTTCGATTCCTTAGAATCTAAATGTCTAAATACACACATGTAGTGTAATGTATTCCTTGTTGGTTCATAAATACATGTTTTTCATGCATCCTCTTTTTAAGTAAATTTAAATAGGGATCTTTAGATTTTAATCTTACTAAAATAGAGATTTTTCAATGTCTTTTTGTCAATCAACTGATATGAAAGCTCTGTTAAGTAAATGTTTTGCTACGCTTATAAAAATTCATACGGTAAATTCATGAAATTCTCTCATTCCGCATGCGTGGTAGTTTATTACTGCTTATTTTACTGTTTATTACTGTTAATTTTACATGTAATACTGGCAACTAGAATGCTAGTATTATCACCGTAAAATCGACTTTTTTTTTTCAGAGTGCTTACACTAATATCAAATAAGTGTTTCATTTATCCCGATTTCTCCTCCTTCTGCCATTTTACTGTTTTCAATAAAACACTCTACCACGAATAAGAAATTTTCTGTGTAAACGAATCAGCGCTTATTTTACACAGTATTGATGATATTGCTTTATCAGTTATAATAAATACCATCTGCACACGGTTGTGCTTCAGACAAAAAAAAAAAAAAAAAAAAAAAAAAAAAAAAAAAAAAATCTAAATAACCAAAATAAAAACTATGAAGATACATGCGGCTTTATTATCTCAAATTATATCACAATCTTAATACGAAAATTATGCGATTTTTTTTTTTTTTTTTTTTTTTTTTTTAAACCAATTTCTCTTTTAGTGCGTAAAATACGTGATGGCACAAATTACGCGAGTAAATACGGTAATATTCAGCATTCTGATAGGCCGGGCGGTGGATCAGTATATTATTTCGGATTATCTTTTCAAAGTGAGGACCCTTTCCTTTCATTTCATCAAAATAAATGAACATTTTATGTTGATGCAAAGCATCTTGTTGAGAGTATTTTTGTAAGGGAATGGTTGTAATTCGTATTCGGGTGAAATTCGCGTAAAATAAAAATAGGGATCGGGTATTATTCTAAATCAATATACAGGGTGATTCATAAGTAAGTACGTATACAACTTCCAGATGCTGTAACGCGAATGTCAGTAGAAATGACACTTCGCACGTTAGCGGGAAAAAAAAACTTTACGGCTTGCATTTTGGGAACGTGTCTTAAATTGTCCCTGTTTTACAGCATCTGGAAGTTGTATACTTACTTATGAATGACCCTGTATATTGCTGTCGTTACAAGGTGCGCATTTAGATTTTTTTTTAATCCCATATTAAACAATATGCTAACCTTTCTGGCATATTCATGACTTTGTTTTCTCTCCTATTTAACTGAAAACTTCCGTTATTCACTTACCGATGAATAAGACTTGAATAGAATTCTCAGCTTTGCTATAAATTTGATAGGTCTGTGATTTATAGGTACAGCCGATTGTTAACTGACGACCACCATTAAACAGGGCTGCCACTGGCGATTATTTTTATATTCTACCCGCAAAACAATTTTTAAAAATTAAATTTTACAGAATATTTTTCTTGCACATAATATCAAAGTGTATGTGAAAAGATTTTTGTTTTGAGAAAGTGGTGCTAGATAGAATTAAATAATAATCGTTAGTGGCAGCCCTGATACAGATCATTGTTGCATCTCAAAAATTGGCTCAAAATGACGTCATTTTCTGAAAAATTCATTACTTTTATAGGAAAATGTAAAATGATTTTCGATTCCTCATAATCTAAATAACAACACGTATAAACATTACGCATTAAAACATTCTTTTGTAAATGAATAAGTAAATTGCATTTTCGGATGTCTAAATACACACATGTACTGCAATATATACCTTGTTGGTTCATAAATAAATGTTTTTTCGTGCATCATCTTTTTTAAGGAAATTTAAATAAGAATCCCTAGATTTTAATCTTACTAAAATAGAGATTTATCAATATCCTTTTGTAAATAAACTGATGTGAAAGCTCTCTTAAAGTAAATATTTTGCTACGCTTATAAAAATTCATGCTGTATATTCATGAAATTCTCTTTCAAATGTCGACGCTACTGAATAGATTAGGCCTCGTATATAATATTCAGCATTCTGATAGGCCGACGGTAGATCAGTTTATTAATTCGGATTATCTTCTCAGAGTGAGGAGCCCCTCCTTTCCTTTCATCAAAATAGATGAACATTTTATGTTGATGTAAGGCAGCTTGTTGAGAGGATTTATGTAAGGGGACGGCAGTAATTCATATTCGGCTGAAATTCATGTAAAGAAACAGGGGTCAGGTTTTCCACTAAATCAGTATAAACTGATATCGTTACAAGGTACGCCTGCGATTAACCTGCAGAATTGTACAGTAAATCAAGAGATACTTTGAAATGTTTTTATATGTTCATATTGTTAAAACCGTGGCATAATCTAAAAATTTTTTGTTTGATCTTTTTTTTTTTTTTTTTTTCTTTTCAACATCAAGAAGATTAAAGCAATTAGGAGTAGAGTTTCTGGTTTTGAATTTTTGCGTAATTGGATGTATTTCTGATGCAATTTTAATGATATGAAACAAAAAATATAATAATAATTTACTATGTCATAATAAACATGAAGAGTCGCTGTTTTTTTTTAAATTGTCTCTTGTTATTTTATTGATTACAATCTAAAATATTTACAAAGAAAACATCGTTGAAATGGTGTTTTTAGTGTTGCAGAATTTACTGTTTAAATGCTTTTAATAATGGATAAGTAATATGATTTGGTTTAATACGCAATTTTTTTTTTTTTGATCTTGATGACGTACTTCGGTTCGATTTCTTAGACAGCACTGAAAAAATGTTCAGATTTCTTAGTAAAATGTCTTTTTCCCCACAACAAAACCAGCAATATGATAACACAGCATCTTTTATTTTAAGATAAATGTGATACTTTGACACTATTTTTTGATAATGTTTCACTTTCAGTGGAAATTTTTAAAAAGTTGCTCCATTTCTGAGAAACTGAATCAGAATTTATAAGAATTTTGCGCATATATAAATTAAAATTATTTTTATTTTTGTTACAAATTTACTTAAAAGGGAGGGGGGTAAACAAATAATTTGATTAAAGAACGGACAATAAATGATTTCAATGTATGAAAAAAAAAAAATTCTTAATAATATTCTGTTAGTGTTGGAAAGTGCTTCATAATCGATGCCTAATACATGATTTTTCGTTCTTCTTTAATATCACAATGACACAATATACAGTTTTTGACTTGACACATGTATAATAATTTAACATAATTTAATATAAATGGATTTTTATAAATACTCCGCATTTCTTTTAAAAATATTTCAGTAAAAGACCTTCAATTTCAGGGCATCAAAGCGTGTATTATCCCTTGATGGGGATATCTGTAAAGTTACGGATGCAAGAAAGACAAGAAAGAAATGCGTCAAGCATAGTTCATGAAACAGTTTCCAACATATTCAGAATACTGTAACAAAACTTCACCGTTTAATAATGTGAAAGATGATATCTAAAAAAAGAAATTGGAAAACGCATAACACATTTGAAAACCCAATTTCAGCAGTTAGCATCAAGAGTCGATAAAGAATTCTAATTCTTTTGTGAAGCCCTGTATCTGCAATTAGTATATATACTACATAGCATGCTAAACTTTAGTTCAGTTAATGCATAACGCAGTTCAAAATTCCCTTTTAGAAATTTCTGCCAATAAGCGGAAATGTACTTGAATTCTTTTGTGCAACCTTGTATATATATGATCTTTATAATTTATACACACCTAGTAATATGCAACAAACTAGTTGAAATTAAAAACGCATACCACAACTGCAAATGTTCTTCGAGCAATTATCGCTCATAATAGACAGTACTGTAACCGAATTATTTTGTGTGTCCCTGTATATGAACGATAAAATCCCACCTTATTTATTTTACAGTAAGCTTCTTGCAGTGTATCTCAATAATGCATATCAAATGCATATCAAATGCATATCAAATGCAATATGTTTCAAATAAAGTAACATCATGAAAATGCATAGCAAACGATTTCTCTCCATATACATAATACGATGGAATTCTTTTGCATGTCCCTGTAAAAGAACTATAAATGCAACACATTTCATTTTCAATAGCAATTGTTCTATAGTAAACGTCAATAACATACAAAAATTACATGGCAATCCGAGTATATTTACGCGAGTTAGAGCTCGGACAGACAGACAGACATACCGAATTCATAACACTTTTCAAATATGCTGGACAGTGTTAAAAATGAACTTCTATTTTCGGTCTGAAAGATCAGCGTCCGCCAGTGGAGAAAAGAAATGGTTTGAAAACACCTTCGATAATGGGTTCACTGTGTTGCCGGTCTTGTTGTGGAGAAACCTGTTTTACAGGCAAAGTTAGTGAAAAATGTCCTCTTTTTACACTATTTTATTAACACTTTCCAACATAGTCTGTCTGTCTGTCTGTCTGCCCGTCTGTCCGTGCTCTAAATCTCGTAAATATATTCTGATTGTCATGAAATTTTTATACATTATCGAATTTTACTAATGTTCGGTATTGAAAATGAAGCGCGTACCATTAATAGTTCATTTACAGGGACAGACAAAAGAATTCAATTACATTATGGTCTATAGAGAAAAATTGTTTGATGTGCATGTTGAACATGTTATAATACTTGAAACATAAGGAAATTTAAAAGGATCACTAAGGTTCAATACAACTTATTTTCTATAGATTATGGAGTGCGTAGGATTTATCGTTCATGTACAGAGACGCACAAAAGAATTCGATTAAAGGACTGACTATGATTGATAATTGCGTGAAGTGCTCTTTCCGCTGTGGTATGCAATTTTACGTAATTTTTAGTGTATTAGGTGTTGTTTACAAATTTTGTAGATCATATACAGGGCTTCAGGAAAGACTTCGAATATGGACAGCAATTGCTGAAAATGGATTTATACTGAGTTATATATTTTTTAAGTTTCTTATTTAGACATTTCATTTAATCAAATGAAAAAAAAAAAAGAAAAAAATCTTAATAGCATTCTGTTGGTGTTGGAAAGTGTTTCATAATCTATGCGGGATACAGGATTTTTCGTTATCGTCTAATTTAACTTGGTTCATGAAATGTAACGATGAAATTTTGTTATAATTTTTTCTCTCTCACACATCCTCATGTGCTACATTTTCTATAAATTATGTAATAAATCTGTTGCTGATGACAATACAATATTTTCATATTTTCAGAACTTAATTATCAATTAATAGATTAATTGTAATAAAATTTAGATTATTCATTGAAAAAATAATTTAGAAATCTCAGATAGTTAAAATAATTTTAAGGCATTGGTTTTTTTTTATCTATTATCACTTGACACAACAATAAATCTTTGTTTGTTACGATAAAATAACATCTGCAATAATCTGAAAATGCTTTGTTTTTCGTTGCTGTTCCCATATCTTAAATAGAAACCGAGAAAAAAATATATATATATTTATAACAATCTATTAATTTTGAAACTTTAATGTATAATTTTTACCTGGTTATGCGATGTCATATAAAGTACGAAAATTTTCATTTATAAAACATAAACTTAAAATTCGACGTCTATCTACTTTTACATACACTAATAAAATCACGTTTTTTCTCTTTCTTTTTTTTTCTTTTTAAACAAAAAAGTATGATTTTTACATTTAATTAATGATGAAATGAAGCAGCAGCCGCCGCTTAAATGAAAAAAAAAAAAAAGTTAATCGAATCAACTGGAGGAGTTTTTTTTTTTTTTTTTTTTTTTTTTTTTTTTTTTTTTTTATCAAATGATTGGAAACAAAATTTAAATCGCTGTGATATTTTTACCTAATAAGACCCGCTCTTGTTCCAGAAATTAAAAAAAAATTCTTTTTATTTTATGGGATCAAAATCATTTTTTTATATTTATTGCTTTCAATATTCTTTGTTAGATTAACTATTTTATTCATCAAAAGGTGCGCCATGATTTAATATTAAAAATTAATTTTGTTTATAAATTTAATAACAATTGAAAAAGCATCAAATAATTGCATTTTATGATGCAATTTATATACTTATATTTTAATTGTGAGTTTACTTGTATTTTTTACGATTTAATTTATTTTTAAATTTGGCGTGTTTCTACTTTAACGTAAATAAAAGCGGACTTTAATTAATTTATCTTTTTATTTATTTATTTATTTATTTATTTATTCTTTACATTTAATTAATGATGAAGACACAGCAACCGCCACTTATATGAAACAAAAGTAAATCGAATAAACTGGAACAGTTTTTTTTTTTTTAATTAAATGATTGGAAACAAAATTTAAATCACTGTGATATTTTTACCTAATAAGAACCGCTATGATTACAGAAATAGAAAAAATTCCTTTTTAATTTACGGGATCAAAATGATTTTTTTTATCCTTATTGCTTTCAGTATTCTTTACTGGGTTAACTATGTTATTCACCAAAAGGTGTGCCATGAATTAATATTAAAAATTAAGTTGGTTTATAAATTTAATAAGAAATGAAAAAGTATCAAATAATTGCATTTTATGATGCAATTTATATACTTATATTTTAATTGTGAGTTTACTTATAATTTTTACGATATAATTATTTTATAATTTGGTGTGTTTCTACTTTAACGTAAATAAAAGCGTACTTTAATTAATTTATCTTTTTATTTATTTATTTATTTATTTATTCATTTTTACATTTAATTAATGATGAAGACACAGCAACCGCCACTTATATGAAACAAAAGTAAATCGAATAAACTGGAACAGTTTTTTTTTTTTTAATTAAATGATTGGAAACAAAATTTAAATCACTGCGATATTTTTACCTAATAAGAACCGCTATGATTACAGAAAATAAAAAATTTCCTTTTTAATTTACGGGATCAAAAGGATTTTTTTTTTTTTTTATCCTTATTGCTTTCAATATTCTTTACTTGTATAACTATTTTATTCACCAAAAGATGTGCCATGATTTAATATTAAAAATTAAGTTGGTTTATAAATTTAATAAGAAATGAAAAAGCATAAAATAATTGAATTTTATGATGCAATTTATATACTTATATTTTAACTGTGAGTTTACTTATAATTTTTACGATTTAATTATTTTATAATTTGGTGTGTTTCCACTTTAACGTAAATAAAAGCGTACTTTAATTCATTTATCTTTTTATTTATTTATTTTTATTTATTTATTTATTTATTTATTTATTTATTTTACATTTAATTAATGATGAAGACACAGCAACCGCCACTTATATGAAACAAAAGTAAATCGAATAAACTGGAACAGTTTTTTTTAATTAAATGATTGGAAACAAAATTTAAATCACTGTGATATTTTTACCTAATAAGAACCGCTATGATTCCAGAAATAGAAAAAAATCCTTTTTAATTTACGGTATCAAAATGATTTTTTTTTTATCTTTATTGCTTTCAATATTCTTTACTTGATTAACTATTTTATTCACCAAAAGGTGTGCCGTGATTTAATTTTAAAAATTAAGTTGGTTTATAAATTTAATAAGAAATGAAAAAGCATCAAATAATTGCATTTTATGATGCAATTTATATACTTATATTTTAATTGTGAGTTTACTTATAATTTTTACGATTTATTTATTTTATAACTTGGTGTGTTTCTACTTTAACGTAAATAAAAGCGTACTTTAATTCATTTATCTTTTTATTTATTTTTATTTTATTTATTTATTTATTTATTTATTTATTTATTTTACATTTCATTAATGATGAAGACGCAGCAACCGCCACTTATATGAAACAAAAGTAAATCGAATAAACTGGAACAGTTTTTTTTAATTAAATGATTGGAAACAAAATTTAAATCACTGTGATATTTTTACCTAATAAGAACCGCTATGATTCCAGAAATAGGAAAAATTCCTTTTTAATGTACAGGATCAAAATGATTTTTTTTTATCCTTATTGCTTTCAATATTCTTTACTTGATTAACTCTTTTATTCACCAAAAGGTGTGCCATGATTTAATATTAAAAATTAAGTTGGTTTATATATTTAATAAGAAATGAAAAAGCATCAAATAATTGCATTTTATGATGCAATTTATATACTTATATTTTAATTGTGAGTTTACTTGTATTTTTTACGATTTAATTTATTTTTAAATTTGACGTGTTTCTGCTTTAACGTAAATAAAAGTTTATTTTAATATATATTTATTTATTTATTTACATTTAATTGATGATGAAGACACAGCAATCGCCACTTATATGAAACAAAGGTAAATCGCTGCGATATTTTTACCTAATAAGACCCGCTATGGTTCCAGAAATTAAAAAAAAAATTCCTTTTTAATTTATGGAATTAAAACTTTTTTTTTAAATCCTTATTGCATTCGTTACTTTTTATTCGATTGAATATTTTATTCACCAAAAAGTGTGCGATGATTTAGTATTAAAACTTAACTTCGTTTACAGATTTGAAAACAAATGAAAAAGCATCATATAATTACACTTTATATATTTAGATTTTAATTGCGGGCTTTCTTGATTTTTTTTTAACGAAAGTAGCTTTATAACTGTATATCAATTAGCACACACATTTTAGAAAATCAAATTAGGTGCAGTAACCGTCATTTATAAGTATCACTGGTCAATCGAACCAGCTTCTTTTACGAATGAAATCATTGAAAATAAAGTTTAAATCCTATTTTTTTTTTCGTTTGCTTGATGCCAAAATAAAATTTATTTATTTTTAACTCTCAGTGACGCAGCAAATAATAATTTTCAAAATTTAAAAGAATTTTCATCTGGAAATGTTACTAATACGTGAAATACAATTGTAAATATCTGTACCGATTCATTTCTCGCCAACTTCAAGAAATTCGTTAAAAATACTTAATCATTTGTACCGTCAAGGAACAGGAATTAATGAATTATATTTCCAATTAAAAGTGATCGTTTATGTTTTCGTTTTCACCGATGAACTTCTGTTATTCATGTCTGCTGAAAGATGTTTCATAATTTATGCGTAACGCATGATTGTTCTTTCATTCATTCTTTTTCACATTGGGGATCAAATGTTCTGAGTTTACTTATAAATAAATTTTCCAACAAGATTGGTTGCTTTTAGTTGGTGTTTGTTAACACCAAATATCTGCACTAGGAATATACCTCGAGGGGAGAAGGGGGGTTTGCCTTCCTTGGGAGTCTTTTTAAGGGAGTTCTCAAAAAAATATTACTACCCGAAAATTTCCGAGACATTTTCTGACTCATTTTTAATTATAAAAGCCTGATACTTACAGGCATGATTATAGAAGTCATTTGTAATCTCAATTTTTTTTTTTCATTTTTTCAACAAATTAATTACAACTTGAATTATAACCGATATTGTCTCGAGACGGCAGCTTTTTTTTTTTTCGATTCCTGTGCTGTCACGTCTGGAAAATTGGTTCAAATGCCCACTTTGACAGCATTGTCTATAAAATCTTCTGCTTTCACAGAAAAACGGAAAAAACAGTTTGATTACATAGTTTCTCAATAAGAGCACTTGACAGTTTATTTGATATGTTTTGCGAACAAAAGTGAATTATAAAATGTGTCAGAAAGTAGCTAGCTTGGATTAGAGAACAGTCTTAAGGGAATCTAACCCGTATTTGCGCAAGGTTTAAAGAAAACTATGGAAAACTCCGAACGGTTAGGCCGACGTGCGCGACATGGGTTCAAACCCAGCACCATCTTTCTACCAGCTTTGAGAGAAAAACCTCTTAGCCGCTGGTGGCCAGAAAAAAAATTGTATTATTCAGGGTAAAAATAGTGGATTTGATAAGTATGAATTAGTACACAGATACTAAGCGATAAACTGAAGATGAATTAATGACCTTTATCAGGATCACAGGTTCGTAAAAACACTTTTTTTGAAAAAAAAAAAAAAAAAAAAAAGACTGGGGAAAAAAATTTAAATCGCAATGTTATTTGTCATGGTATATACATATATATATTTTTTTTACTTTATGCTTTCTTTATCTTTTATTCAATTAAATATTTTACTCATTAAAAAAAGATAACTTCGATAATTTATTTTGTTTGCTAACTTAATAACCACATCACATACAAAAATGCGTCAAACCGAACTAATTACGCGTAGTTCCAAACCTCATCAACGCAAAGAACCAGTACTCATCAAATAATCATTTCCAAAATATAAAAATATCTTCTTGCTTTCTTCTCCTGAAAATCTTCATCAAGGAGGTAATTAATTCGCAAAGAACAATGGTAAATATCTGTACCAATTCATCTCTCACCAACTTTAAGAAATTCGTTAAAAATGTTTAAACATTTGTACCGTCAAGAAACGGTGTATTAATCGTATTTCCAATTAAAAGTGATCGTTTATTCCTTCGCTCTTTACCGATGAACTTCTGTTATCCATGTCTTCTCGAACAAATGTTTATTCAGCAAATTAATTTCCTTCGGCTAATCGAAGATTGTATTTGACATTTCTTAATTATTTACTTTTCCTCTGAAAGTGCGTGAAAATAAGCTGGGTTTATAAGAATAATTATCAACATCCTATTCCAGATAACATCGTGTTTGATAAGAAAGATATATATATATATTTATCGTAAAATTCTGTGATGATATATTCGATGTCATGATGAATGAATTTGGCGATATATAAATATAAGTATTTGGTAACAGATGTAATTACTTTTTATAAGAAATAATGTTTGGTCTGACGCTCAATGTTTGAGTTTCAGTATGGTTTGAAAAAAGAAGGGGAGGGGGAGATTTTGAATGAATCTTAATCCAGATTTATAAGGGGGTATCTGTAAATTACGTCACTCACCAAAAGAGAGGGAAGGGAGCCCCCAAAGTGTGAAAAGTGTGACAAGTGGAAAGGGATAGATTAACATGTTGTGACAATACATCTAAAATATGAAAACCATGAGGCAAGCACTATTTGGAAACAGCATATCAAAGATAAATTGTTGATTTTACGGTATAATACTGGCACTCCAGCTGCCAGTATTATATCGTAAAATCAATATATATATTTTTTTTTCAGTGTAGTATCAGAGATGTAGTGGAGGGTATACGTCGTATATATAACTTCTAATGGGCAACTCCGTATACCCTACAAAGCTATAGCGTATACTCTCTCGTGTATACCACCTGTCTATAGCGTATACCACTGGGTAGTATCTTGGAATATATTTTTTCTTTTCTTTTGAACAGCTTGAAGTAAAAACACGTAAGATTTGCACTGTTTTATGGTAATGATAAAAATATAAAACATTGATATGAACGTCCATGTACTCAATATGATTAATGTGTTACAGATAATGAATATGTGAGAATTTTTATAATGTTTGTTCTAATTTGTTGCACACTCGTAAAATAATTAAAAATATATATAATAATAATAATAATAACCGCACTGATGTTGTAAACAAAATTAGCTCTTAATACTGTTGCAATAAATAAATAAATAAATAAATAAATCAACGCCATATCAGGGAAGGAGATATCACTCCAGTGTGACACAGGTGGCAGGACGAGTCAAAAACCGCGAAATTCGTGTGATGTAATCAATAAATGACCACTAAACATTTTAAACTCATAATTAACGATTCGTACGTTCATATATCTTGATGTCGGAAGAGTATGATTATTTTATTCCGCTCGACAACGCGAAGTTTTCTGATGTATGCGTCCCGTCGCCGTCATTTTTATATGAATATGCAGACAATACTATTCAAGAATCAAAGAATCGAATAACGTGTATGAATACAGAAACGTAATGTAATTTTCACTGTGGTTGAACTTCCATAATCTTCTCACTTGCAATTAAATCTGCAATGTGTTCCTTTACAAACAGTCTTAACAATGTTTATTCACAGAGTATTACTATTATCATACAATACCAGCTCCTACTGTTTTTGTTTGCATAAAGTCAAGAATACACAGCAAAAAAAAAAAAAAAAAAAAAAAAAGTATTGATTTTACGGTATGTGCGGCAGCGTATTATTGCTTATTTTACTGTTTATTACTATTCATTTTACAGTATAATACTGGCAGCTGGGATGCCAGTATTATACCGTAAAATCAACGATTTTATTTATTTTATTTTATTTTTTTGCAGTGTAGGGTGGGGGTATAAAATGTATTTTTTCATGGTTCCCCACCAGAGTATTTTTGCTACTAAACTCGGGACTCATCAAAATATCCCTTTTACTAACATTTTCCCCAAAAAGAAAAAAAAATGTCAACAATACGTTTTTTTCTGACACATTCACAAACACATTTTTGTACACAAAAACATAAAATTTGCAGACATTACTAATCATTATTATTCAAGCGTTTTGAAATCAGATACCATTTATTCTGTTTCAATAAATGTTTTACATCGTGAATTATAATTGATTGCTCTCCGACTGGGCAGTCCTTGGGCGAGCACTTGGCCTACAGTGTGCCGAAACGATGAATTTCCATGACATATGTGAAAACGGTATGTTTTTTCCCAAGGTTTGTCAACTATGTAGAGTTATTCTATAAGTCGCACACAGCATGAAAGACCATATATGTTTTTCCCCCCTTTTATATACCGTCTAACCATGTTTTTCAAAGGAAATGTATATCGGAAAAGTAGAAAAACAGCTGAAAAACAAAAACGAGTAACTGATGAAAAAAATTGTTATGCAAGTTCAATTTTTCATGATGTTGTAATTTTTTTTTTCATCTTGTGAGCAATATTCTGATGCGTTTTATTATTATTATTATTATTATTATTATTATTATTATTATTATTATTAAATAGGTTTTGATACCAATGTATGGTTTTTGAAATGTTTATAATTTTCAACATGTTCGTCTTGTAAAGTCAAGATCCCGCTATATCCCTCAAAATCGTTGGTACATTCCTCTTCTGTACACATTTGAGGAGTGAGAAACGTTGGAATTACCGGCGTCCAGGTGTAACTTTGGCAGGTACATTGAAAGAAAAAAAAATTGATTTTACGGTATAATCCTGGCAGCTGGAATAATGCCAGTATTATACTGTAAAATCAACATTTTTTTTTTTTCCAAGTGTAATTTTGGCAGGTACACTGAAAGAAAAAAAAATTGATTTTACGGTATAATACTGGCAGCTGGAATAATGCCAGTATTATACCGTAAAATCAACATTTTTTTTTCAAGTGTAATTTTGGCAGGTACACTGAAAGAAAAAAAAAAAATTTGATTTTACGGTATAATACTGGCAGCTGGAATAATGCTCTGTTAATGTTTGATTGAATGAAAGCCCTCGTAAAAAAACATGCTTCTGCAGCAACTTCATTAAAGAAAATATATATATATATACATTTTAGTTTAAAAATAACTACAATTTGAGATTTTTTTATTAAAAATGTATAAAATTATCAAAAATTGCCGTGATTGGGATTTGTGAATAGACTTAATAAATACTGAAAACCGAAAAAAAAAAAAAACCCATTTCGTTACAGTATGCACCGAAAGTATTAGAGAGATGCCAAATAGGATATGTGATAGGTTTTAGCTTTTTAACTTTTATGAGTAATAACGGTAGGAAAGTATTTTTTAAACTTTTATAAGTTATTGCTTTAATCATCGCTGTAAAGCTAAATTAACTTTGTTTCACATTCGTTAACCGTATGAGACTTGATTCTCAACATATACAAGGAATGTTTTCAGAACAATTTATGGTGAAATTCTTAAATTGTTTTGTTTAATGATTATTGACAACATTTTCTTTTCTTTTCTTTTTTTTTTTTTTTTACTTTTGCTAAGGAGCTCTACGAAGACACAGAATGAACCTACCAAATATCTTTTGCTCAAATTTTTCATTCATTGGAAAGCTGTTTTACTTTTGCTTTTTTATAAATCTTTTAAAAGTAGCCACTTAAAAAAAAAAAAACTCGTTACCCTTTAAAATAAGCATACAGCAACCTATATTGCAAGATAAATCACATTCAAAGGCAAAATATAAAAATATAATATTTTAATGCTTTAAATATTCAAATTAATTCATATTCAATTGAGAAAGAATCAGATGCTTAAAAAAATAAGTGTCTGAAAGAAGACTATGGATGATGTCGGTTAGATGATAGGACTAAGATTGGGTGGGGCGCAACAATAAGATTTTGTCCAGATAAAATTTTGCTTTGGACCACCACTGCTCCTCGATGACGATCTTGTATTTAGTGTTGTGTTTCCAAAATCAGTTCAAAACGCCAACTTGACACCATTCATTGAAAGACCGACCCTTGGTATTTTTCTGTTATAGGAGTCTTGGTGGGTTTTTTTAAAAAAAAAGCTTGGTGCTATTTGGGCTTCAGAAAGTGAGATTTGTTGCAAGATGATTCAAACAGCTATCAAAACAAACTTGATGAAGTTTTATGCACACACATATATATATATATATATATATATATATATATATATATTATTGTTTACTTTATACAAATTACTTCTGCTTCTATATTAAAAAAAAAAAAAAAAAAGATAAATGTCTTCTTTATATTATATAAATTGTATAAATATTGAAAAAGTTGCTTATATATACGAAACAGCGCAAAGGTTGCCAGAAAATAGGCATGAAAAATTTCGTTCTCTCGCCAAGGCCATTTTCTCTATATCGCCAAGACTCTTTCTTATAACTGAAAAGTTCCAGATCCTTTATCTATATAGGTAAAACGAAGACACTGTCATATATCATGATTATCTGAATAAGAATACCTACAATTTTGTGCTTTCAAGAATAAAAATAACTTAGTGAATGTCTCAGAAAACAGAGAGTTTAAATTTGAGAACTGCCTTAAGAAATTTTTAAAAACGAGGTATGTGTTTTAGGAGCCCTTTTCTAAATGAGGTCAGTATGCTACTGTTAATTTTTCTTTCACCATATTCACGTTCACCAGAAGTCATTAACACTGTTTTTCAAAAAAAATCTTTGTGTCCACGGTTATAGAAAATGACAACGAAACCATTTTCTCTCTCTTACTCTGCTACCAAAGAAATGCTATTTCTTCCCGCGAAAACATATAATCATTAAAACAGTTGCCGGAATGCGTTAATTGTATATCAAGTAACTTGATTTTTTTTCAGCTGATGCGCGTGTGCGAAGGCCGTAGATATTATATCAACGGTTTTCATTCACCTCTTTCATTTAAAAACTTCTACAACAACTACAAAGCAAGGTTTTTGTGTCAAGGATTTTGAAGCTTGTTTTTTTTTTTTTTTTTTTTCAAACATCTTCACACTCCAACTAAAACTTCGTTAGTACTTCTCATCAATTATTTTGTATTGCTAAAGTTCGTTTGCTGTCCAGTTTAAAATCGACAGTTCGCTTTATCCGATTATTATTTAGCAGATAACGAACCCAACCTTCTTGACCCTTAGGCCTTCGACAGTACCATATACCTTGACCTTGATTTTACTTTTAGCGAATTCCTAACACGTGTAGGCTTATGTATAATTTCAAGGTGAATTCTAAATGCGACTGGCCGTTTAAAGTTCATACCCCTGAACATATTTTGAAAGTCACTCTTTTTATTGTAACTGATTTTTTACTCATACTTCCAATTAAGCAACTTATGTAAGGCTGTTTTTATATTCAAACTCGCTACTTTCTGACGGACGCATTCATGTAACAGTAATGTTAATTATTATCCAATTCAATTAAAAACAAGAAGGACAAATCATGCGTCCAGCATAGATTATGAAACACTTTCCAACACATTCAGAATACTGTAGCAAAACTTCACAATTTAACAAGGTGAAAGATGATGTCTAAGTAAACAAAGTCAAAGTCAAACCGGGCGGGGAGGCCTATCTTTCGGCTTAAGCTCAACTAGCCCTGCCCATGTCTAAGTAAACAATTTAGAAAACGCATACCGCACACGAAAACCCAATTTCAGCAATAGTCATCTATAGTTGAAAAAATACCTATTTATTTTGTGAAGCCCTGTATATGATCTATAAATTTATATATATACTACATAGTATGCAAAAATTTCGTTAATATATGCCCATTCTTTCTGATCATACTTTAACATTCAATATTTATGATAAACGCAATGATTCTCTTTCAATGTTATTAATTTTACTAACTTTCATGCCTGTCTATGTATTTCAGTTTACAGAAATATTCTTCTAAACCACTGCAATCTTATTAAGGCAAACTGGCTCCAAACTCAAATCCAAACTGACTACTTTATGACATATTTTTTTAATTCATTTTTGTTCGGCATGTGTTCTTATTTAGAAACTTTGTAATCGAAAGACGTTTTCCATTTCTTGGTAAAGGCAGAAGATATTTCAGAAAATACTGTCAAATTCGGCGTTTTGAACGGAATTTCGAACGCCGAAGTGAAAGAAAGAAGGAAAACGTGTTGTCACGTGACACGAATCGCTTATAACTCTATAAATAATCTATTTATCAAAAAACGGAAAACTCATTTCGATTCCAAATCGTTTCAATAGCCTGCCAATTTTATGCCTTTGTGTTTACAAAATGAGTGAGAAAATGTGTCAGAAAGTTTCGCGGTGTTGAGCAAGTCAGCTGAGAACTACCGTTTATGCGCCTCCCACTTCATAAGACCTAATTTATTACAATTAAAACATACAGCTTTATCTTATAATTATCCACTTGCTTTTATTTCTTCTTGGATTAAACATTAAAACATTCATCTAACTTTACCAGTACGGGCATTCAATATGTATAAAAATTATACAATTCAAAACAACACTATGGAGAAAAGGCATGGATTGCTGAAAATATTATAAAAATTTATATTTAAGAAAATTTAACAAAAAAAAATTACAAAATAAGAAATATTCTCCCCAAAACAATAAATAAAAGAAAAGAAAAAGCGGGTTTCATGTATTCAACAAAATCATTTACACACCATAAATAATGCATTCTTCATTTTACTTACACACTGTCTCCTCATACATGGCTAATTATTGTACTAATATCTTCCCATTTCATCTTTATAACTATCTAAATTTTATTTACATCCTTTCTCAGAGTAAAGATTAGTATTAGAGTGAGGACTCTTTTGTTATCCCGTAGAAAAATTGAAACCAACATCACCCCGAATTTGGCGCTTTAAAGGCTGTCAAAGGCTGTCTGTTTTGGCGGTATTCGCTTCCTTGGCAACTTCGATTTCATTCTCGCAAAAAGAAATAAACGTAAATAAACAAACGAAAATGAAACTAAAAAGTGTCGCTCGTGTTGTTTATGGTTTCATCTTTGACAAAACAACTAGTACGTACATAAAAAAATAAAATAAATACCCCCCCCCCCCTCCTAATGTCTCAAAATTTGATAAATGTAATTCTTTGACATTTAGTATTTTAAACCTTCTATCTAAAATAATTAAAATATTGATCTTGTGATAATGACAATTAATTTAAACAGTGATTTAAACCTTCTATCTAAAATAATTCAAATATTGATCTTGTGATAATGACAATTAATTTAAACAGTGATTTAAACCTTCTATCTAAAATAATTAAAATATTGATCTTGTGATAATGACAATTAATTTAAACAGTGAATCATTCGCAAAAATATTTTATTAATTATTGATGCCCTAATTGTTAATTTTATTTGAAAAATACTATTTTATTTCATTAATATGCTTTCTTTAAATTCTAGTTTTAAATGCAATGATAATATCAATTATCTAATACTTTTTGTGGGGTGTCCATTACTGGAATTTAGGGTGTTTTGATTTATTTCTGTTATTTACAATTAAATTTCGATTCTCATTGGGAAATGTGACTATGAGCATGATTAAATATTGTTGATAGATAATAATTATAACTATTAATTAAAAAAATACTTTTTAAAGAAATTCCTTAAGGGTGTCCATTACTGGCACATCTACCCTTAATATATTTTTTTAATTGAAAGTATAAATGTATTATAATTTTTTTAATCAAAAGGAAAACCTTGATTACATTTATGTAAAAAAATATTGTTTGCAAATTTACAATTTTTTTTTTTTTTGGTAGAGAAAAATAAAAATTCCAGGATTTACCAAGTTATATTTTGTGTAATTGTTTCTCTGTTAAGATAACTATTATTTTTCATAAGTTTCTGAGAACAATAAATTTGGAACTTTTCAATACCATAAAAATTAAGTTTAACCTTTTTTTTTTCCGTTATTGAAAAGAATAACCACAGAAGTAGAGGGAAAAAGACAGTTCAAGCCCAAGAGGATCAATGATGTGGTGGAGGTGGAGGGAGTGAGTCTTATTTTTGAGGGGGGCTTATTTTTGAGGGGGGCTTATTTTTAAGGGGGGCTTATTTTTGAGGGGGGGGCTTAATTTTTTTTTTTTTTTTTTTTTTTTTTTTTAATTTTAGAATTGACTTTCAGTTTGAAGGCGAAACGGAGATCAATTTTTTTTTTTTTTTTAGAATCAAATTTAAATGTTAGTTTGAAGTCTGAAGGGCTAACATTTTTAAGGGGGTGCTTAAAATTTAGGGGGGGCTTAATTTTTAAGGGATTAATTTTTTTTTAATTAAATTTAAATGTTAGATTGAAGTCTGCTATAGGAGGAGGGTCTAAAAGTGAGGGAGCTTATTTTTGAAGAGGCGGTTAACTTTTTTGAAGAGGGGGGGCTTATTTTTGAGGGGGGCTTAATTTTTTTTTTTTTTTTTTTTTTTTTTTTTTTTTTTTAATTTTAGAATTGACTTTAAGTTTGAATGCGAAACGTATATTAAACATTTTTTTGGTGTCGCCCTCTATCGGTAGGGAATGCAATAACGGATATTTAAAATAGGTTTTCTTGAAAAGATTTCACTGGGGTTTGAACCTGCAAAATAGCTTCTTGACTTGATAATTTGTGGTAGGTTTAACTAATCAAGCCAAGAAGCTACATATGAATGTCGAGATTTTAAGTGTTTAAAGAGAGGTATCGCGGTACCGGAAGTGAAAAGTTTAAGGTTTATTTTATACTGAATTTAAATGAAACCGGAAATTTATCTTTTTCGATATGATTGGATTGAATATTAACATATTTATTTTAAAATGTATAGTGGAAGCAATGGAAAAAAGAAGACATCTTTAGGGGTAATTACTGTTTTTATTGTGTTTGGTGTAGAAAACATAGGAAAGAGGTATAGTTAAAAAACAAATTCAATTTTATTAATAATTTTCCCAATGCAATACATGTGGACCCACTTTTCGTTTTTTAGCGGGTTTTGACAAATCTAATGCAGAATCTTGTTTAATGTTTGTTGACAAATATTTATTTTTAATAAAATTTCGCGGAACATTCATTTCGTTTAATGTTTCTAATAATTCGCTCTGTGCCTTGATCGGTTTTCTTTTATTCACAGAAAACAAAAGATTAAATAAATCTGCCAAGTTCGATTCGGGGATAGGTTTTCCTTCGAAACTTACAGTCAAATTTTTATCCTATCGAAATTTTCTTGGACGTGCCATGACAAACTAAACTAATGCTTTGATAATTTAGGATAGCTTTATCTGGATATCATGGTGGTTAGATTACGGATATTTGTGTTTGGAATAACGTGATTTTTAATTTTGCCTGTTCAGTTTCAATTATATTGTGAAATGAGGGTTTATTTTTGAAAGATAATGTTAACTTTTTTTGATTATCTTGTAACAGACTGCTTTCATTAAAAGTGCATTTTAGAATTGTAAACTACAATTTTGAAATTTTCGCCTGTTTGGAAAAAAAGCACAGGGAAAAAAAATAAAAATATTACAAAATAATAACAACAACTGTTCAAAAATATAATAACAACTAAACAAATGATCAAAAATAATAAAAAATGTTCAAATAATAATAACAACTGTTCAAAAATAATAAAAACTATTTAAAAAATAATAACAACTGTTAAACGATTGACTTTATACAACCAACATTTAAAAATAAAATAATCGAATCTAGTTTTTTCTAACATGACTTATTTGAAATATTCACTTTTTTTAGTTAGATTTATAACACGTAAGTGATTCGATCAGTAAAATATTATTTATAAAAGCACTAAATACGAGAATAATAAGAATTTTTAACTTACAAACATATGAACTTCTGATACACAAGTGATTCGACCAGTAAAATATTATTTAGAAAAGCATTTTTGACTTACAATTGTACGAACTTCTGATATGTAACCCTTTCTGAATCAATGTGTAAGAATTAACTGACTATTGAACTTATAACAGAGTATGATAAAATAATCACGTGACTTTTTTAAACCAATAAAATTTTATTATTTTTAAACAAGCGCCCTCTATCATTTTATGAACTTCCAAGAAACGAGTTAATATGATTATATTGTTTCCTGTTACCGCTGTGAAAGGTTGTGTTTTCCGTTTTAAGTTAGTTTACATTTAAGTGATTACGGAACGAGTCATGGATTCTGCTTTGTTAAGTGCTAATGATACGTCTAACGTGAAGAGTGAACCCTCATCACCAGGATTAAATGACCATGACATGGAATTTTTAATACAGCCTAAAGAAGAACCCGTTTCGAATTGTGAAGTGAAACCCACCTCATCAGGATTAAAGAAACAGAAGTTACCCTTTGTGTGTTCTACTTGCGACAAAGCTTTTCCCCGAAAGGTTAACTTAACGTTTCACATGAAGTGTCATCTGGAGAAAATACCTCTTATATGTGTAATCTGTGAAAAAATATTCGCTAGAAAGTATCATTTATTAAATCATATGAAGATTCATTCAAAGACCCCTGTGATTCATAATTGTAATGTATGTGGCGAAGTATTTTCACAAAAGAGTGATTTATTAAAGCATGGAAAGATTCATAACACTTCCAAGCCAAAACAAAAGAAAAGTAGACAGTCACCCAGTCACTGTAAATGTGACGATTGTTTTGAAACATTTAATAATAGATCTGACTTAGTGAAACATAGAAAAATTCATCTTTCACCTAAAGAACTTAACCCGTCTGATCCACTTTCCTTGGGAAACAGTTCGAAATATGAAATTTCAGACATCACTCAGTTTAGTAAAATATTTAAGTTTTTCGATGTTTTTACTCCTGCTCATTGGAATTTAGGTGAGGAAATGATTGTTGAAGTACAAATGAATAAGAACTATGAGCTTTTTGTTCACATACAGAAATACGAAGAATTTGAAAAGAACGGTCGTGAACTTACCCCCACAAATGAAGGCATTACATTATCATGTGCAACATTCGACAAATTTGAATCGAGATTGGATAAATTTAATTTTGTTTCTGAAAAAGATACATTCGTATGTAATAATGACTTACTAATCGCTTATGTAAATAAGGAATCATGCATACTGCAAAAATTATTCAAATCGAAAAAGTTTGGGTTTTGTTTGAAGTCAGATTTTTTACTGCTTACAAAAGATCAATATTTGAAACTAGTGAAAAATGGCTTTAAAATTACCAAATGTCTCATTGAGACGCTTTTAACTAAGCTTATTCCTGTTTCGATTTTAGAAAACTTAAACAAATGTAAATGTACCCACCTCACAATAGAAGAGACTTTGAACTATTACTTAAAATGTTTCGATGACGAGTTAAAGTCATCCGTTTCTCGCGTGTTTGATTGCTATCGATGTTCAATCGGAGAACCAATTAATGTGAAACACGAGTGTGATAGTTATAATTTGCGTAGAAAGTATAATTGGTGTGGCGACAGTGCACTGCTAAATTTCAACGTGACTGAATTTGTAAAAAACATATTCAAGAAATGTTCATGTAATTATACTCATTTATTTTTTGAAACTATGAATATGGACTTTTATAATAACCATTTAGACAATGTATTTGTAAATTAACATAGAAATGTATTTATTTAATAAATATTTGTTTTTATATCACATATCTGTTTTTATTTCACATGTCTGTTTATTTATTTTTTATTTATGAAATCAATCTTTGAAATCTCTTTTTAAGAAAAATTGATTATTTTTATTTGAATAGGTATTAAACTTATTTATTGATAAGAAAGTTTAATTTTTCTCTCCTTTTAAACAATGACATTGCATGTTTTGATAATTTCCATCCCACAGTTAACATTACAGTATTTAACATAGTTAAGAAAATGTTTAACTTAAACCGTCACTGTATTTATTATAGATAAGTAAACATTTTATCTTTAACCTAAATGTAATTTAAATGATTAACTATAACTGTGACTGCTTTTAATCTAGATAAGTAAATGTTTCCAGGAAACACAATCAGTTTACTGTTGACTTTTATCGAGATTACACCAGTTAGTGGAATGCTGATGAAAAATATTTTATGATATTAATATGCAGAAAAGATCTCACGAAGAAGTACTTTCACCTTCGAAACGTCTATGTTTAGAAAAACCCATGGAAAATTTAAATACCTATGAGAAGGAGTTAAAGGACCCAAGATTAAAACTTTCTAAAATGGGTAATAACTGTGTAACTACTGAGGACTTACAAGATGTGAAACCCGAGATCGCTATGAATTTTTCAAACTTTGCCTATGGGAATGATACAACATCTTTCGAGAATCCCGGTCGAATGCCAAATTCTGCCACGGACTATTTGAATACATTTTTCGAAGACATAAGTTTTGAAAATTTAGATTGTTCTACTACCTTAACGTTTCAAGAACCTACAAATAATATTTTACAGACTACTGTTAAACGCGAGGTCAACGAGCTACAAGCAAGCAACCTTTCGCAAACAAGTGGTGAATTAAAAACCACCATCTCACCTACAAATGACATTAAAAGTGATAAATTATGCAATTCATATGTGTTTCACAAAGAACTAAGTGACTGTTTCTATTTAACTTTGAAGTTGAGAACTAAACAATATTGTATACTTATACGAGAATTTAAACGCAATGTATCTACTAATGAAGAAATCCCGACCAACCGCGTGGTTAATATGGATATTCCTAGCTGGTTTGAGTTTCAATATAAACTCATTGCATTTAATTTAAGATACAAAAGTACGTCCTTTGTTTCTAATAACATGATTTTAGTGTTAAACCAATATTCTACAATGCGAATTAAAAATTTAAAGAATCATTCTTATATTGACTTAAACGAACATCAACTAGAAAAATTAAAAGAAAGTACCTCTCATTTAAATAGTGCACTTTTACAACATATGTATACAAAACTTTTACCATCTCTTATTAAAAAGAAATGTATGGTGAGTAATATATCTACAGAAAATGAACAGGTGTTAAAGTATAAACTTAACACGTGTATCGAGAATAATATGTTATCAATACTTAATCAATTGTATGAATGCCATGCTTGTGCACTACGACATTCGAGCAAAAGCCTTCACTCCTGTTTCACATTTAATAATAGGGAAAAATTTAATCAATTAGGGGAAGCTTTGTTAATGCTCGTAGATTTCGATTATGTAACTTCAACGTTTCTAAACGGAGTTTATAATGTTAGTGAGCACTTTTTATGTAAGATTAATGAACAAACTATTTGTAATGAATTGTTTAAGACCTGAAAATAAAATGTTTTTGATTAAGTTCTGTCTGTTTATTTTTGCAAAGTGTCTATGAGTGAATTTATTAGTTTATAATTTAGTAGAAATTTTAAGTGAAGTGATGTAATTAAAAAAAATTATTACAAAAAATTAATTGTAATAAAAATATTCACATTAAAAAAAAAGGTTAAAAAAATTAGAAGTTAATGAAATTAAAACTTATTAAAATTAAAAGTTAACAACAAAAAATAAATAATAAAATAAAATAAAGATTAACAAAAATATAGTTTTAAAATAACAGTAAACAAAAAAAGTTATAAAGTAAAAGTTAACAAAAAGTTAAAAGTTAATAAAATATTTAAAAAAGCAAAAGAATGTATGTGTTATGAAGAGAGGGGTTTCCTTGTAGAAGTAACTTACAAAATGTATGTGTATGTATTTATTAGTTTTTCATTTAGTAGAACTTTTAAGTGAACAGTTAGAATTTATGTTTTTATATAACTTAACACAAAATAAAATTTTTAACTATTGCAAAAAGATTCAACTATTGAATGGAAATATGCATATTAGTAAAACAATCACAAGTTAATAAAATGAAAGATTTTAAATTTCATACAATTAAACAAATATATATATATATATACGAAACACATTACGGATTTAAATATTATAAGAAATGTTTGATTGAAAATTTTAAGACAGATTTAATTCTTGGTTCTGCCATATATAGTTCGAACTTATTTTAGAAGATAGTTTTCAATAGTCTTGTGGTTCGAACTTGACAAAATGAAATCAAGACACAATGAATTGTATGTTATTTTAATCATTATGTCATGACTTCATACTTCTGAAAGTGTATTTAAAGGTTTCTCTAGCTTTATTCAATGTTATTAAGCGTTTGTGAAACCGAAAATTAATGAAAAAACAGATCGCCTTCTACCAATTGCGCTAAGAATGTTTTATTCAATTATTATAAATAATAAAACCTTTTAGAATATTACTTATTTTAAATTCAAAATAATAAAAATTTAAAGTTAACAAAATAAATAATTCCTCTGTTCATTATAAATAAATAAAAGTTTACAAAATAAAAGTTTCAAAATTAAAACTTTATAAAAATTATAAGTTAACAAAAAATTAAATAAAATAAAATTTTAAAATAAAAATTATGAAAAGTAAAGTTTATAAAAATTAAAAGTTATGTTTAAAAATCTTCAAATTAATCAAAATTGACTTTTAGTTTTATGTTAATGTAAGTTTCAATGTTTTAAATATCGAACTAACTGTTTATCCCCATAATCATTTGTTTACCCATCTTCCAACCAACCAACTGGTTGCCTAGCCAACCATATACTTTGTATCTACACATGCGCAGAAAAAAAACACTAACTTGAGTTTTACTTTAAACCTTTGCTAGATTAGATATATTATACAAGTCGAATATTTTCCATTCTTAGAAAATTTATAATTTTCAACTATTCGTCCCTATTTATCTTAAAACATTAACAAATAAATATAATTTATATACTTACAAAAACAGGATAACTTAAAAAGGGGTCCATACATTTCAGCTTGCTAAAGTCAAGTGTCTGGTTTATAACAGAATGAGGTTAAACTATCAGTTTACTTCCTTATCACTCACGTGATCAAGACCTTATCAGTTACATGTTCAGGCCGATAACACCTAAAAACAGCGTGTTGGTCATTTTAACTTCTGACTTCGCATACTGTGGTTCGGTAAGTTTTCTTGTCTAACATTTCTTTCTTTTTAAGAAATAAACTAATCGGAAAAATTTCTTTTCATACCCACTTACTTTTAAATCACAATGTTAAAAGACTAAATTTTATTATCTTAAATTATTCTTTTAAATGTCAAACAAAAGATCTTACAATATATTTGCAAATAAGTTCTTATAAAACGGTTTTAATTAGTTAAAGGATGAACATTGTTATTTTAACTATCTATTATTTTGAAAGCGAAAAAGATTAATTCACATGAAAATTAAACTTACCTTATTTATAAGCTGGGTAAGCAGGGTCTGGCTTTTGTGACGACTTGTAGAGATTTGAAAGATAGTACAAACGCATATCAGTTAATCTTTTTCGCTTTCAAAATAATAGATAGTTAAAATAACAATGTTCATCCTTTAACTAATTAAAACCGTTTTATAAGAACTTATTTGCAAATATATTGTAAGATCTTTTGTTTGACATTTAAAAGAATAATTTAAGATAATAAAATTTAGTGTTTTAACATTGTGATTTAAAAGTAAGTGGGTATGAAAAGAAATTTTTCCGATTAGTTTATTTCTTAAAAAGAAAGAAATGTTAGACAAGAAAACTTACCGAACCACAGTATGCGAAGTCAGAAGTTAAAATGACCAACACGCTGTTTTTAGCTGTTATCGACCTGAACATGTAACTGATAAGGTCTTGATCACGTGAGTGATAAGGAAGTAAACTGATAGTTTAACCTCATTCTGTTATAAACCAGACACTTGACTTTAGCAAGCTGAAATGTATGGACCCCTTTTTAAGTTATCCTGTTTTTGTAAGTATATAAATTATATTTATTTGTTAATGTTTTAAGATAAATAGGGACGAATAGTTGAAAATTATAAATTTTCTAAGTATGGAAGATATTCGACTTGTGTAATATATCTGATCTAGCAAAGGTTTAAAGTAAAACTCAAGTTAGTGTTTTTTTTCTGCGCATGTGTAGGTACAAAGTATATGGTTGGCTAGGCAACCAGTTGGTTGGTTGGAAGATGGGTAAACAAATGATTATGGGGATAAACAGTTAGTTCGATATTTAAAACATTGAAACTTACATTAATATAAAACTAAAAGTCAATTTTGATTAATTTGAAGATTTTTAAACATAACTTTTAATTTTTATAAACTTTACTTTTCATAATTTGTATTTTAAAATTTTATTTTATTTAATTTTTTGTTAACTTATAATTTTTATAAAGTTTTAATTTTGAAACTTTTATTTTGTAAACTTTTATTTATTTATAATGAACAGAGGAATTATTTATTTTGTTAACTTTAAATTTTTATTATTTTGAATTTAAAGTAAGTAATATTCTAAACGGTTTTATTATTTATAATAATTGAATAAAACATTCTTAGCGCAATTGGTAGAAGGCGATCTGTTTTTTCATTAATTTTCGGTTTCACAAACGCTTAATAACATTGAATAAAGCTAGAGAAACCTTTAAATACACTTTCAGAAGTATGAAGTCATGACATAATGATTAAAATAACATACAATTCATTGTGTCTTGATTTCATTTTGTCAAGTTCGAACCACAAGACTATTGAAAACTATCTTCTAAAATAAGTTCGAACTATATATGACAGAACCAAGAATTAAATCTGTCTTAAAATTTTCAATCAAACATTTCTTATAATATTTAAATCCGTAATGTGTTTCGTATATATATATATATATTTGTTTAATTGTATGAAATTTAAAATCTTTCATTTTATTAACTTGTGATTGTTTTACTAATATGCATATTTCCATTCAATAGTTGAATCTTTTTGCAATAGTTAAAAATTTTATTTTGTGTTAAGTTATATAAAAACATAAATTCTAACTGTTCACTTAAAAGTTCTACTAAATGAAAAACTAATAAATACATACACATACATTTTGTAAGTTACTTCTACAAGGAAACCCCTCTCTTCATAACACATACATTCTTTTGCTTTTTTAAATATTTTATTAACTTTTAACTTTTTGTTAACTTTTACTTTATAACTTTTTTTGTTTACTGTTATTTTAAAACTATATTTTTGTTAATCTTTATTTTATTTTATTATTTATTTTTTGTTGTTAACTTTTAATTTTAATAAGTTTTAATTTCATTAACTTCTAATTTTTTTAACCTTTTTTTTAATGTGAATATTTTTATTACAATTAATTTTTTGTAATAATTTTTTTTAATTACATCACTTCACTTAAAATTTCTACTAAATTATAAACTAATAAATTCACTCATAGACACTTTGCAAAAATAAACAGACAGAACTTAATCAAAAACATTTTATTTTCAGGTCTTAAACAATTCATTACAAATAGTTTGTTCATTAATCTTACATAAAAAGTGCTCACTAACATTATAAACTCCGTTTAGAAACGTTGAAGTTACATAATCGAAATCTACGAGCATTAACAAAGCTTCCCCTAATTGATTAAATTTTTCCCTATTATTAAATGTGAAACAGGAGTGAAGGCTTTTGCTCGAATGTCGTAGTGCACAAGCATGGCATTCATACAATTGATTAAGTATTGATAACATATTATTCTCGATACACGTGTTAAGTTTATACTTTAACACCTGTTCATTTTCTGTAGATATATTACTCACCATACATTTCTTTTTAATAAGAGATGGTAAAAGTTTTGTATACATATGTTGTAAAAGTGCACTATTTAAATGAGAGGTACTTTCTTTTAATTTTTCTAGTTGATGTTCGTTTAAGTCAATATAAGAATGATTCTTTAAATTTTTAATTCGCATTGTAGAATATTGGTTTAACACTAAAATCATGTTATTAGAAACAAAGGACGTACTTTTGTATCTTAAATTAAATGCAATGAGTTTATATTGAAACTCAAACCAGCTAGGAATATCCATATTAACCACGCGGTTGGTCGGGATTTCTTCATTAGTAGATACATTGCGTTTAAATTCTCGTATAAGTATACAATATTGTTTAGTTCTCAACTTCAAAGTTAAATAGAAACAGTCACTTAGTTCTTTGTGAAACACATATGAATTGCATAATTTATCACTTTTAATGTCATTTGTAGGTGAGATGGTGGTTTTTAATTCACCACTTGTTTGCGAAAGGTTGCTTGCTTGTAGCTCGTTGACCTCGCGTTTAACAGTAGTCTGTAAAATATTATTTGTAGGTTCTTGAAACGTTAAGGTAGTAGAACAATCTAAATTTTCAAAACTTATGTCTTCGAAAAATGTATTCAAATAGTCCGTGGCAGAATTTGGCATTCGACCGGGATTCTCGAAAGATGTTGTATCATTCCCATAGGCAAAGTTTGAAAAATTCATAGCGATCTCGGGTTTCACATCTTGTAAGTCCTCAGTAGTTACACAGTTATTACCCATTTTAGAAAGTTTTAATCTTGGGTCCTTTAACTCCTTCTCATAGGTATTTAAATTTTCCATGGGTTTTTCTAAACATAGACGTTTCGAAGGTGAAAGTACTTCTTCGTGAGATCTTTTCTGCATATTAATATCATAAAATATTTTTCATCAGCATTCCACTAACTGGTGTAATCTCGATAAAAGTCAACAGTAAACTGATTGTGTTTCCTGGAAACATTTACTTATCTAGATTAAAAGCAGTCACAGTTATAGTTAATCATTTAAATTACATTTAGGTTAAAGATAAAATGTTTACTTATCTATAATAAATACAGTGACGGTTTAAGTTAAACATTTTCTTAACTATGTTAAATACTGTAATGTTAACTGTGGGATGGAAATTATCAAAACATGCAATGTCATTGTTTAAAAGGAGAGAAAAATTAAACTTTCTTATCAATAAATAAGTTTAATACCTATTCAAATAAAAATAATCAATTTTTCTTAAAAAGAGATTTCAAAGATTGATTTCATAAATAAAAAATAAATAAACAGACATGTGAAATAAAAACAGATATGTGATATAAAAACAAATATTTATTAAATAAATACATTTCTATGTTAATTTACAAATACATTGTCTAAATGGTTATTATAAAAGTCCATATTCATAGTTTCAAAAAATAAATGAGTATAATTACATGAACATTTCTTGAATATGTTTTTTACAAATTCAGTCACGTTGAAATTTAGCAGTGCACTGTCGCCACACCAATTATACTTTCTACGCAAATTATAACTATCACACTCGTGTTTCACATTAATTGGTTCTCCGATTGAACATCGATAGCAATCAAACACGCGAGAAACGGATGACTTTAACTCGTCATCGAAACATTTTAAGTAATAGTTCAAAGTCTCTTCTATTGTGAGGTGGGTACATTTACATTTGTTTAAGTTTTCTAAAATCGAAACAGGAATAAGCTTAGTTAAAAGCGTCTCAATGAGACATTTGGTAATTTTAAAGCCATTTTTCACTAGTTTCAAATATTGATCTTTTGTAAGCAGTAAAAAATCCGACTTCAAAAAAAACCCAAACTTTTTCGATTTGAATAATTTTTGCAGTATGCATGATTCCTTATTTACATAAGCGATTAGTAAGTCATTATTACATACGAATGTATCTTTTTCAGAAACAAAATTAAATTTATCCAATCTCGATTCAAATTTGTCGAATGTTGCACATGATAATGTAATGCCTTCATTTGTGGGGGTAAGTTCACGACCGTTCTTTTCAAATTCTTCGTATTTCTGTATGTGAACAAAAAGCTCATAGTTCTTATTCATTTGTACTTCAACAATCATTTCCTCACCTAAATTCCAATGAGCAGGAGTAAAAACATCGAAAAACTTAAATATTTTACTAAACTGAGTGATGTCTGAAATTTCATATTTCGAACTGTTTCCCAAGGAAAGTGGATCAGACGGGTTAAGTTCTTTAGGTGAAAGATGAATTTTTCTATGTTTCACTAAGTCAGATCTATTATTAAATGTTTCAAAACAATCGTCACATTTACAGTGACTGGGTGACTGTCTACTTTTCTTTTGTTTTGGCTTGGAAGTGTTATGAATCTTTCCATGCTTTAATAAATCACTCTTTTGTGAAAATACTTCGCCACATACATTACAATTATGAATAACAGGGGTCTTTGAATGAATCTTCATATGATTTAATAAATGATACTTTCTAGCGAATATTTTTTCACAGATTACACATATAAGAGGTATTTTCTCCAGATGACACTTCATGTGAAACGTTAAGTTAACCTTTCGGGGAAAAGCTTTGTCGCAAGTAGAACACACAAAAGGTAACTTCTGTTTCTTTAATCCTGATGAGGTGGGTTTCACTTCACAATTCGAAACGGGTTCTTCTTTAGGCTGTATTAAAAATTCCATGTCATGGTCATTTAATCCTGGTGATGAGGGTTCACTCTTCACGTTAGACGTATCATTAGCACTTAACAAAGCAGAATCCATGACTCGTTCCGTAATCACTTAAATGTAAACTAACTTAAAACGGAAAACACAACCTTTCACAGCGGTAACAGGAAACAATATAATCATATTAACTCGTTTCTTGGAAGTTCATAAAATGATAGAGGGCGCTTGTTTAAAAATAATAACATTTTATTGGTTTAAAAAAGTCACGTGATTATTTTATCATACTCTGTTATAAGTTCAATAGTCAGTTAATTCTTACACATTGATTCAGAAAGGGTTACATATCAGAAGTTCGTACAATTGTAAGTCAAAAATGCTTTTCTAAATAATATTTTACTGGTCGAATCACTTGTGTATCAGAAGTTCATATGTTTGTAAGTTAAAAATTCTTATTATTCTCGTATTTAGTGCTTTTATAAATAATATTTTACTGATCGAATCACTTACGTGTTATAAATCTAACTAGAAAAAGTGAATATTTCAAATAAGTCATGTTAGAAAAAACTAGATTCGATTATCTTATTTTTAAATGTTGGTTGTATAAAGTCAATCGTTTAATAGTTGTTATTATTTTTTAAATAGTTTTTATTATTTTTGAACAGTTGTTATTATTATTTGAACATTTTTTATTATTTTTGATCATTTGTTTAGTTGTTATTATATTTTTGAACAGTTGTTGTTATTATTTTGTAATATTTTTATTTTTTTTCCCTGTGCTTTTTTTCCAAACAGGCTAAAATTTCAAAATTGTAGTTTACAATTCTAAAATACACTTTTAATGAAAGCAGTCTGTTACAAGATAATCACAAAAAGTTAACATTATCTTTCAAAAATAAACCCTCATTTCACAATATAATTGAAACTGAACAGGCAAAATTAAAAATCACGTTATTCCAAACACAAATATCCGTAATCTAACCACCATGATATCCAGATAAAGCTATCCTAAATTATCAAAGCATTAGTTTAGTTTGTCATGGCACGTCCAAGAAAATTTCGATAGGATAAAAATTTGACTGTAAGTTTCGAAGGAAAACCTATCCCCGAATCGAACTTGGCAGATTTATTTAATCTTTTGTTTTCTGTGAATAAAAGAAAACCGATCAAGGCACAGAGCGAATTATTAGAAACATTAAACGAAATGAATGTTCCGCGAAATTTTATTAAAAATAAATATTTGTCAACAAACATTAAACAAGATTCTGCATTAGATTTGTCAAAACCCGCTAAAAAACGAAAAGTGGGTCCACATGTATTGCATTGGGAAAATTATTAATAAAATTGAATTTGTTTTTTAACTATACCTCTTTCCTATGTTTTCTACACCAAACACAATAAAAACAGTAATTACCCCTAAAGATGTCTTCTTTTCACCATTGCTTCCACTATACATTTTAAAATAAATATGTTAATATTCAATCCAATCATATCGAAAAAGATAAATTTCCGGTTTCATTTAAATTCAGTATAAAATAAACCTTAAACTTTTCACTTCCGGTACCGCGATACCTCTCTTTAAACACTTAAAATCTCGACATTCATATGTAGCTTCTTGGCTTGATTAGTTAAACCTACCACAAATTATCAAGTCAAGAAGCTATTTTGCAGGTTCAAACCCCAGTGAAATCTTTTCAAGAAAACCTATTTTAAATATCCGTTATTGCATTCCCTACCGATAGAGGGCGACACCAAAAAAATGTTTAATATACGTTTCGCGTTCAAACTTAAAGTCAATTCTAAAATTTAAAAAAAAAAAAAAAAAAAAAAAATTAAGCCCCCTCAAAAATAAGCCCCCCCCTTCAAAAAAGTTAACCGCCTCTTCAAAAATAAGCTCCCTCACTTTTAGACCCTCCTCCTATAGCAGACTTCAATCTAACATTTAAATTTAATTTAAAAAAAAATTAATCCCTCCTTAAAAATTAAGCCCCCCCTAAATTTTAAGCACCCCCTTAAAAATGTTAGCCCCCCCAGACTTCAAACTAACATTTAAATTTGATTCTAAAAAAAAAAAAAAAAATTGATCTCCGTTTCGCCTTCAAACTGAAAGTCAATTCTAAAAAAAAAAAAAATTAAGCCCCCCCTCAAAAATAAGCCCCCCTCAAAAATAAGCCCCCTTAAAAATAAGCCCCCCTCAAAAATAAGCCCCCCTCAAAAATAAGACTCACTCCCTCCACCTCCACCACATCATTGATCCTCTTGGGCTTGAACTGTCTTTTTCCCTCTACTCACAGACAACTACTGAAGATGTTGACTTCTAAACAATACTTGCTGTTATAATTAGATGTTATAAAGTCAGTTCTCAAATCCAAACTCGCTACTTAATGATTTTCTTCATTCATTTATAATCGGAAACGCATAAAATGGGCATATGTTCTTATTTAAAAACTTTGTAATCAAAAGAAGTTTTCAATAAAGGCAGAAGAATTATCAGATAATACTGTCAAAGTCAGCATTTTGAACCGAATTTCCGATGCCGCAGCACGAGAAAAGGGTGTCGTCACATGACACAAATTGCTTATAACTCAATTTAATTTACTGATCAAAAAATGGAAAACTCATTTCGATTCTAAATTGCTTCAATAGTCAGGCCTGCCAATTTTATGCGTTTGCGTAAAAAAATGAGTCGGAAAGTTTCGCGTTTGTGAAAAAGTTATTTGAGTTATATATTTAGTATCCGTTATAGTGCTCCCGCGCATGCGCGGTAGCGTATTACTACTTATTTTATTGTTTATTACTGTTAATTTTACGGTATAATACTAGCAGCTGAGGTGTGGTGAGGATCTTGGGCTGAAATATTTGTATTCATAACGCATGAATTTGAATAATTTGTGAACCGTACGTTCGTACATTCACGTAGGAAACAATTACCGAAAAGTTCGAAATCCAGGAAGGCAGACATAAGAATATCCAATGAAAACGAAGTCATTTCAGCTACAATTTATTTATTGATATAATATACGTACGATGGTAAGAAATGGGGTGGTCTCGGTTATTAGAGGCTTGAAACACTTGTTGACAGACCAAGAGCTAGGAGTGATCTGAACTTGGGCAACAGATTGTCTCGTAAAGTTTCGATATTACATTGAGCCAACAGATCGCAGACACGCAGAAGAATTTATTTGTACGTTACGGTAATTAATATAAATGTTTTGGGCGGATATGGCTACAATGGCTCAAATGGCTACCACATTTGGCGAAATCGTAATTTTAATGAATTTTAGTGGACACATGCGGGCAACCCGGTGGGAAAGGAATTTTATAGCAAGGAAACCCTATGTCTTGAATCTGGGAAATTACATTAATTTGCACAATTTGCTTATGGACAGAAAAAGGTTGGGCGTCCATGCAGCTGTAATGAATGTCTGTAAAACATTACATTACATCTGTTATAACCGTAGTGGAATCAAAAATAGATATTTAATGTACATGTTGCTTTTAATAAAGATAGCCTTTTATATGAGAAAGGAAACAACATTTGATGTTTTAGAATAAGATATATTTTAGCGAAGAGAATATTAATTAATATATTAAAAATTAAGTTAAGAAGCTAATAATTTAGAATACAGATATGTATAAATGATTCTATATCATATGAGGTGTCAGTAATTTACTGTAAAACCAACATTTATCGTTCGTTTACAGAGAAGCACAATAGAATTCGGCCACAGGCAGGGCCGAAAAACCATCAGGCAAACAGGGGCGGCTGTCCAAGACCCAGTGCCAATTGGGGGTCTTGTTAGGGGCTTAGAATTTCTCTGTACAATTCAAAATAGCCTTTTCAATGTAAAATAATAATATTTTTGCTCTAGATTTGTTTTTTAAGGTACCTTCGTGTGAAAAAACGTCAGTATAAAATTTCTTACTGGCAAAGTTGATATAATTGTCGGTGAATGTATAGATTTTCTCTTCCTAAATGTAACTGTGAACGCAAAAAACAAATATTTAAAATACACTGGTGTCCAAAAATTAAGAGGCAGTGACGAATTTCAGACGTTTCGTTGAATATATACTGAAACTCGTGAAGAAATGCCCAAAATGCCCTTAAACTTTGAGGATGTAAAGAACACGTTTGACTTCAGGTTTTTCAGTGAAGATTTTGTTGCGAGGACAATTGGGGGGGACAATAATAATTTTAATAATAAAATAATATTTTCGATCACCCAAGTAACAAAAAATGCTAAAAATGGTCTGTCACTGTAGCAAATGACTATGTAGGCCCTGTTCAACATTTGTGTGCATTTGTGTAAGCATAGCACGTTTATTCGTGAAGATGTTAACGTTTCTGGGAAAAATTCAAAAGGTTTTTTTTTTATATATGTAGTATGCAGAGTTTTCTGACGAATTTAACACTGCTTTCCAAAAACTTGACAAAAAATCGTAGAAATAGTATACTGTAATTAAAATATGAATATATTGAATATTTGATGAGATATGGGTATTTGTATAAAATAAATTTTAGCTGCGCTTGCACGAACTACAGCAGAATTTTTTTGTCATGATTTGATAGTCAATACTATAGGGGAACTCATACAAAAAGACCAGTGATATATCGTGAAAACTCAAAACGTTACAGCAATAATTGATAAATTGAGGAGGAAATACCATATAATCCTATGGGATTTATTCCTCAATTTGCAACAGTGACAGACCATTTTTAGCATTTTTTGTTACTTGGGTGATCGAAAATATTATTTTATTATTAAAATTATTATTGCACCCCCCCCCCCCTAATTGTCCTCGTGACAAAATCTTCACTGAAAAACATTCAGTCAAACATGTTCTTTACATCCTCAAAGTTCAAGGGCATTTTGGGCAATTCCTGACGAGTTTCAGTAGATATTCGACGAAACGTCTGAAATTGGTCACTGCCCCTTAATTTCTAGACGGCAGTGTATTTTAAAGGATAGAAGATTTTTCGAAATTAAAAATAATTATGCACATTAAAATGTGAAAGTAGTGGTATTTTTCATGCTCTTTATTATCTATATCATATATTATTCTATGATATAAAACTCAGCACCGCTGTGCCCAAGTTCTGAAGAACTTTCAACAAGCACGACCAGAATGAGTCCTGTGTGCTCTACGGCAGAGGGGAGCACCGCCACTTGCGCATCACCTCATCTCCCAAGTGATTGACGACACGGTCGCTGCGACAGCATGTAACGATCGAACCCGTGCAGAAACAGGAACCACCGCGCTATACTTGGGGACGTGCCAGAGTCCCCCAGCAACTTTGGGAACCAGATACCCAGAAGGGGACTGGGTCGTAGGCCTTACGCCATGTTTCTCCGGCCCGTACTTGCTGCACCAAAGCTTTTGGGACGTGGAATTATTCTATGATATATACAATGATCCCTATTATATATTAATTTTGTTAGTCCAGTATTGCAGTATACGATAGGCCACACTAACTGCTTTGCCAGAGCCTCGCGCGACGTTTCTCCACAGGACTAACTGTGGTAGTTAACTGCTCATAGTGCATCTTCCGTGGGATGTATTTTTAAACTTATCTAATTTTTGAGTGTATAACGTGGTTTATATAAAATCTATCGATCATATACAGAAGAATTCGAACATATTACCGCATATGGATAGCAATAGCTGAAAATGAATTTTTACTGAGTTATATGTTTTTAAACTGCTTGTTTAGCTATCTCATTTCATTGTATGAAAAAATATTCTGTTACTATTGGAAAGTGTTTCATAATCTATTCATGATGCATGATTTTTCGTTCTTGTTTATGTAGTTTAATTGATATTTTAATTTTGTTTCTTTTTTTTTTTTTTTCAGCTGACAATTGTAGTTTTGCTGAGCTCCGCAGAAGTCTTTGTCGGCGAAAGATTTTTTTCAAAATGCTGTCTACAAGAATTTTTTTCATTATTATTATTTGTTCACAAATTTTTACAGAATATATATTAAAGTACATATTTTAAGGTATAGTATTTAATGACTTTGTAATACAGTGTTTCTTTCACTGGAAAAATAAACTGTTAATTTCGCAATTTTTTTCCTACCGCTATGCAGATGAAATAAAGTTTTTTGATAGTGTCTTCTTAATCTTTATATAATCCTTTCATATATCGGATTATTGCATTACAAACCAGTGGGTTAACCAATAGCTAAACAATATAACTTCAGTTATCATGAAATGCTTTCACATGCCAAAGGTAAGTTAGAATGAAGAAGTGTAAGAAAAATAAGACGAAAGGACAAAAACCTCTTTCCGGCATGTATCGGGAGGAAAAGGTAGCTTTCATAGTCCATGTTTTTAAAAACTTCAACTCATTTTACTGAAACACCCGAAGCTAAAATGCTTGGAACCCGATTATAGAAGATTCAATCCTGGTTTTCGTTAATACTTAATTTGAATACGAATTTCAGCATGACAGTTACAGCATAACAAAAATCCGATTATTAAGCCCAAAAAAAAAAAAATGTTCCGGAATCCTTATATCACGATCTAACACCTAACGGAAACAACTTTTTCAATTTATATTTTTTTATACATATTTTTTTATATAATTTTTTATACATATTTTTGAATTTTTAAAAAAATTATTTTTTTTTAACTTGTTGCCATTTTGAAACAAGATGGCGCATGAAGCTGGCCAACGAACTCGGTCGAGAGCTTGGTATGTTCTGTACACATGATCAGTCACATTCATATCGGTTCATATATACGAGAGTTACAGCATAACAAATATCAGATTGTTTCAAAAATCTCATCCACCCTAGAATTTCAAACTACCATATCTCAGCCATTTTTTAAGATATAGCAAAAACAGAAAATGTTCCAGAATCCTTGTATCACGTTCTAATACTTAACAGAAACATTTTTTTTCCAATTTATAATTTTTGTACATTTTTTTTAATTTTAAAAAATTTAAATTTTTTTAACTGGCAGCCATTTTCAAACAAGATGGCGGATGAAGCTGACCAATGAACTCGGTCAAGACCTTGGTATGTCCTATGCACATACTCAGTCACATCCAAATCGGTTCATAAATAAGAGAGTTACACTATGACATATGTCAGATATATATTATATATATATATATCAACATTTGAACGGAGGGTGGTTTGGGGGTCTGGAGGTCATGATCGGTGAAAATATACCAAAATTTTTTGGAATTTTTTTCTTCCGGACGTCTGCAATAGGTAAGGTAACTTTTTGTAATGAAAGAAAGACACATAATTATATGTCTAATAGTTCTATAAAAGACAACGAAAAATCATGCATCATGCATAGATTATAAAACACTTTCCAACATTAAAAGGATATTGTTAAAAATTTTTTTTTTCATAGAATGAAATGAGATAGCTAAATAAGGAATTTAAAAATAACTCATTAACACAATGAAAATCCATTTTTAGCAATTGCTGTCCATATCCGATAATTGTTTCGAATTTTTCCGTGTAGCCCTGTATGCGATCTATAAAATTTATACACATCACCTAATACACTCAAAATGCCTAATTTTGCGTTTAAAGAAAGTTTAAATAAAAAGCATACCACAGAGGAAAATGAACTTCTAGCAATTAACTATCTTAGCCAGTTATGTAACCGAATTATTTTGTGTAAGCTCTGTACATGAACGGTAATGCTATACTCTCCTTTAATCTATAGAAAACATCTTGTAGTACACTTCAGTGATTTCATTATGTTCGAAACTACATAACATCATTAAAATGCGCCGCAGACGATTTTTCCCCATTGACCATAATGTAATGGGATTCTTTTGTGCGCCCCTATAAACGAACTATAAATGCTCTATGCTCCTGAGGAAGCATATTGAAGCCCATCTCAGTGAAGCATAGCAATTACTTTATGCTTGAAATATTATACATTAATAAAATTCACCACAAAAGATTTTTCTCCATAGGTCATAATGTAACGAAATTCTTTTGTGTGTCTCTTTAAACGAATTATAAATTCTACACATTTCATTTTCAGTACCAAATATCCTATAGTAAACCTCAATAACATATAAACATTTCATGGAAATCTGAGTATATTTACGAGAGTCAGAGACAGACAGACAGCAGATAGACAAACTGAATTCATTCAGCACTTATTCAACTGGGAATATAAAAAGCATAAAAGCTTAATTAATTTTTTTCTGTATGCTCTTCTTTAAATAAATTTTCTTCTTGTCTAATTGACAAAATATTTCTCAATTTATTAGTCTTATTAGTGTTAAAAATCTTTGAGAGGTTAACCAGAATAAAACTATATAACTGCAAATCTATTTACTGTTTTCAAAATTTAATGATTAGATGGCAAAGAAACATTATTTTAAAAGAGTATACAGAAATGGAAAAGTTGAAAATGTGTAATTTCATGATAAAAATTTTGAAAGATATGAATGCAATTCATGGTTATACGTTTAATATTGGGGACCAGAATTTATCTGCTAATAATCTTGTTAGAATTGTGATAAACATTTATCGACAGAACTTTTAAACAAGTTCTTCCGACTCACTCGGAAAAGTTGATTAATTTCTTTAGGGTTTTTATTATTATTTTATTTTCAGGTACATACATCAGATTTAACACACACTAAACAAATTTAGTCTCATTCCCCTCCTAAGTTCACTTTTTTGGCGAGAAAGGGGATCTTTTTTGAAGGGGATTTTTTAATTTGGCTACCCAAATGTAATTGGATGGATATGAGAAAATTATATCAAAAATGTAAAAATAAAAATTGTTGAAATCATTGTTTAAAATCGCCCATAGCCTGTAATATATTTCCGACCCTCAAGTGAGTTTCAAACCCAAACCATTCAGTGTATGCCATCGAAAACTTTAGTGTGTCCCTACAAACGAAGCATAACAGCTACCTATTTTATTAACGAATTCATGTACGATATTTGCAAGATCAATACACTGTCCCAATTAGGTTCGAATTGGTTTAGTACTTTGGATGTTATTGTGATGACAAATGTTGCATGTTTTTTGCTTTTGGGTGTCTCTGTAAACGAACTGTAAGAGGTAACTTGATTAATGAACTCACCCAAGATATTTACAAGACCAATTAGAGGTCTGAATGGGCCGAAATTTCCAGGCCCGGGCCCGGCCCGAGTGAATTTCTACACAACATTGATTTTTACGGTGATTTGGTTAAAAATTTGCCTCGTAGGAGGAGATCTAACCAGAAATTCCTATCTTAGCCTTTATTTTTTTCATGTTTATAATCTTCATTTTTATAGAGGTGCTGTGCACCCTGGAATATTTATTTTTTTAATAAACCTTTATTTGTTGTATGTGTATGTGTAAGTTATCATTAATATTGTTAATCCATATTTCATTTATTGAAGTGTGAAAAATCAGAAAAATGCTATGCAGTAAAATCTTCTACGATGGAATTGCATAGGGAAGAAAAAAAATGAGTTATAGACAAGTTGCCTTCTTAACAGGTGTAAATGTATTATATATTCTTTTCTTACATATTAGTGCATTCATTTTTTCATGAATCAACACATTTTTCAGTTTAAGACAGGATTCCGTTATAAGCAGGTTCTTTTTCACACGTTTTGCTAAATTTTAATTTAGCCATATTTTAATAAGTTTATAAATCTACTATTCTTTAAAAATAATAAATTTTAATGTTTAATTGTAGAATAATGGCGATTTAAAAATGTATGCATGTTTTGCAAAGATTTTTGTGCCAGGTCTTATTTTACTGACCTTCGAACGGACCAGGCCACGCCCAGACAATGATTTTCATTCGGGTCAAAATCAGGACTGAAAACTTTGGGACGTGAAGACTAGGAAGAATGAAACTAGAAAAAATTAAGGCACGACCTTATCCTTCAGGAAAAAAGTAAGGCCCGACCCGGCCCGTAACGAGTAATCATTAGGCCCAGCACGGCCCGAGCCTTCAGAAAAAAGTATGGCCCGGGCCCAGCCCGGCCCGAAACAAGTGGAGAACAGGCCGGCCCGTCCCGGCCTGAGTGCCGTGAAGTGAATTAGGCCCAAGCCCGTGCAGATCTCTAAGACCAATACACTGTCCCAATTAGGTTTGAATTCGTTCAGTATTTCAGACGTTATATCATGATAACAAGATTTGCATTATGTATAAGCTAGATAGCTAGGTAGATTAGATAGATAGACGAAATGATTACAATAAGTCGATTTCTAAAGAAATCAAACTTAAATGGACAAATGCATAAGTCAACACACGGTAGATGGACAAACGTCTTTACAAATAATTTCTCTACAGACACACTATACACTAGTAAATGCTAAACTGTTCCGTAAATATCAAGTTAAATAGTAAATTGAGTAAAGAATGAGTAGGGATGTCTGTCATGCGAATTTTTGCAAGGTTGGGAAAAAATCAAAAGAGCATCCAAGACTCATTACATCCAAATACAATCAAGAAATCATTTATTGTTCCTGCATCTATAAAATGACCCACTATTTTTCGAAAAACCAATATTTTAACTATCGGCTGTCACAAAAGTTTTTTTTTTCTTTTTTAATGTAGTTTAAAATAATTTTTATTATTGTTATTTTAATGTTCTTGTTTTGCTTTCATGTTTAGTTTTTATCTTTCTTTTTTTCGAAAACTATCGCTTATTTATTCGTAAAGTGATACAACTAAAAAAAGGTTATTTTTGAGATATCGATGCGATTAAATCACAAAAATACTACCTAACCTGTCACTCAAAACATGCTTAACTCGGGATCACTAAGCCTAGGGCTACTGGATTTAGAGGCTCTAACTAAGCCTTTTTGCAGGGGTGACGCGACGACGACTATTTTTGTAATTTATTTATACCATTATAAAAAATAATTTGCACACACTCTAGAAGTGTGCGATGAATATTATAGTTTGGAAATTGAAGTACAAATAAAATATAAAATATTTGCCGTCGTCACTCCTGTTTTTGGAGCTCATATAACGTCGTAACTGACCCTTCATAAATTTGACAGCGTGCCAAATTTTTATCGTAATATTTAAAATATAATTTCTTTTATATCTCCAATATTAAAAGTGTCGCAGTGATCTTTTATGAAAATATTCAATTTATCAGTTGAAAGGTGAGAAGGAGGTAGAATGCGTATATGTAGTTGGCAAAAAAAAAATTGTGATGGGGTTATTTATCTCCGATTAAATATCTTTAAAAATGGGTGAATTATGGAGTTTACATCTGGAGTTATACAAGCTACGACCTATAAATCTTCATGTCATCGATTGAAACTAGACTTCTGCATTGGGTCAGGTAACCCGAAATTACCCGAACCCGAGCAGACCCGCGGTTATGTCGGAGCGGGTTGACGCTAATTTTTTTCACTGCGCGACGGGTTTGGTTCAGGTCAGTTTCGGGTTGATTTTTTATTCTTTCGTGTCGGGTTTGGGTCGACTACATTTTTCAAAAGAAAGTCCTGAATATTTTCAAATTGAAAAAAACAAAACAAATATTTGAACATTAATGAGTGTATATATGTTCATTTTTATACAAAAAATAAAATTAAAATTGATATTAGAGATATAATTGTAGACTACTTTTTTCCCTAATTATATTAAAATATGGATTAATTTTCTTTCATTTAAGGTTCGGTTTTGAGTATTTCGGGTTCGGGTCCGGTTTCAGGTTGATGAAATCTTTTTTCTGTTGACGCATTCGGGTCGACTTTAAGCAGATTTTCGGGTTCTGGCCAGGTACAACCCGACCCATGCAAGACTCTAGTTATAACCAGGGCCGTAATCAACCGGAAAAGTCAGGGGGGGGGTGAAATTTTTTTATGGGGCTGATTCTTAACTTTTCTCCCCCTTCACCCTCTATTTTAAGGATATATAAATATAGACAGAAATAGAAAGCAAGTCCCCACTATCATAAAACTGTTGATTATAAAATTTTAAAATTCTTAAATGTAATAAATTATGTTATTCGTATTGAAAGATTAGGAAGGCTAGAGGTGCCTCAAGAAGTTGCTAGGAGGGACTCAGCTCCCTCCCCCGTCTTGTTACGGCCCTGGTTATAACTTGACTTACATGAGAATAAATAAATTATTTTTCATCCTATACAAAAAAATTACGAATAAATTCGTTGTCGATCATTAAGTAATTTCGTGTTTAAAAAATTTGTTTCGCATTTTCTGACTTTTTAGATTGTCTGCTTTATTATTATTATTATTATTATTATTATTATTATTATTATTATTGTATCACTTCAGGAATAAAAGTGCGATATACTGTGCTTTTTCTCAAAAAATTGATACTAAAATAAAATAGTTCTTTAGCAAAATACATCACTTTTTCTTTTTTTCTTCTTTCTCTTAAAAAATATCCGTATTATTATTATCAACATCCAGCTACCTTTCCATTGAAACTCAAACCTAAGCATTTCCTGTACACTCCTCTCGGCCTTGAGTTTGCTCATAGTTGTGTTAACTGCTTTGTGGTGCTTTTACCGAGAATTTATAGCAGATACATTTTTATAGTCTTCCTTGTAAATCGACTCTGATTTACGAACAACTATTCATAATAAGTATATATGTCTCCCTCACGATCCCCCTCAGGAAAAAAGTTCATCCCTAATGTAACATAAATGCATAGAAGTAACATAAAATAAGTTTTTGTATACATAATATTTTCTTTTTTACCAGAATTAGAATTAAATTTAGCAAAAGAAAGTGTTTCTCATTGCCAACTTACACTCTCAGAAAAAACTGTAAATTTATGAGCGTTTGCCCTTCATTTTTCACGGGGAACAGCCTTATTTGATGAAAAACGGTCTGATCCACTAAATAAGCGGCCTTATCCCTTAGATACTTAGAAAATTAAGAGCAATTCACATATTCTTAGTTCTAGCCCATATGTTTGCAACAATACGGTACGACCCCATACATTGTCTTCCGCTAGGGTGTAACCCTTCATTTTACTCGTGTTTCGAAAATTTTAACTCGCCAAAAAGCAATTCTGTGATGATTATCTAACGTGCTACGTGCTACGGAACAGTAAGTAAAGTGTTATTATGCTTTAAAGAGTATTATATCCTGTGCATTATAATGCTATATTACTTTGCCCCGTAAAATTACAGGCTGCACAAAATGATCGGAAAGGATTTTTTTTTTTTTTTTTTTTTTTTTTTTTTTTTTTTTTTTTTTTTTACGGGGTATGACTGGAATCTCTGCTGCCGGCCTCTGCCCGTAATTTTACAGCAATTTTTTTCTGTGTGTGTATGCTCAATAATTTGATTTTACATTTCTTAAATACTATCTAAAAGAAAACTGTATTTTTTTAAATCTTGTGTTTAAATTTTTTCATGGTTTAACTTGGGGATTAATGTGTTTTTCTCAAATGACCTGCTGAACAACGTGAAACTTTCTGACTCATTTTTAAAATGTAAAGGCATGAAATTGGCAAGCCTGACTGTTGAAACTTTGTAATTGAAATGAGTTTTCCATTTGTGGATTAAATTACTTATATATTTATAAGCGATTCGTGTCGCTGACGGCACGTTTTTCTCTATTCTCGCACTGCTGCGTCGTGAATTCGGTTCAAAACGCCGACTTTGACAGTATTTTCTGAAAGATATTCTGCCTTTACCAAAAAATGGAAAACGTGTTCCGGTTGCATAGTTTCTGAATAACGACACCGGCCCATTTCATGCCTTTCCGAACACAAATGTGTTAAAAATTGTGTCTGAAAGTAGCTTTGGATTTGAAAACAGCCTTCATATTATTAACTGTCAGCAAATATAACGATGTTGATGGTTTTTGGAGATCCATTACTACATGACCCGAATAGAGTATCTAGTGTAAAGTTTTCATAGATTTAAATACAGAAAGCGAGAATTAAGATACTTTTTCTAATAAAAAATTTCCATCACACTCATAGCAGTATGACCAAAAATGAATTTTGTCTAACAATCACCAACTCATGTTTTTCAGATAATTATCATATCATTAGGTAATAACATACCCGCTGTCAGAAAACATAAAGATCTTGATTATTTTTCAAGCTCTAATATTTCACGACCTGGATAGAGTAATAGAGTATCTATGTAAAGTTTTCATAGGTATAAATTACTCGAAAACGAGAAGGTACTTTTTCTAAAAAAAAAATTTCCATCACAGTCATAGCAGTAATATGACCAAAAATGAGTTTTGTCTAAGAATCACCAACTCTTGTTTTTCAGATAATTATCGTATAGGTAACATACTCGTTGTAACATATCGTAGGAACATACTCGTTGTCAGCAAACATAAAGAGCTTGATGTTTTTTCAAGCTCTAATATTTCACGGCCTGAATAGAGTAACTGTGTAAAGATTTCATAGGTATAATAAATACCCCAAAACGAGAATTAAGGTACTTTTTCCAGAAAAAAAAATTCCATCACATTCTTAGCAGTCTGAGTTTTGCCTAAGAATCACCAACTCATGTTTTTTCAGATAATTATCACAGATAAATTATAAAAATTAAAATCAATATACTATTCATGTGGTAGTGAATTTAAATTCAAGAGGAAAGAACTGTTCTCAAATCCAAATCCGCCTGTTTTCTGACGCATACTCAAAATCGTTTTCATTCGTAAAAATCATAAAATTTGTAGTTATTCGTATGCAGTGATCCAGTATTAAACAATGTTACCTATTTTCTATAAAGACAAAGGATATTTCAGAAAATATTGAGAAAGTTTGAGTTTTAAACCGATTTGTGGATCACGATATTCAAGGAACGATCGTTGACAGAGAGCAATCGATTACAATTTATGATGTGTCACATTTATAGAAAAATGCTGTTCGACGTTTTGGCGTTTAAATTATAATGTCTGGGAATTTCATGCATTTGCGTGTAAAAATGACTTCGTGAATATCTCAGAAAGAATGAAAACACGGTCCTTCGACGAACTCAGCTCGATGATTGGAGAGGTCTTTTTCTGTCAGTCCCGGGGGTAGAGGGACATTTTTGACCTCCAAAGTGTATCCCCGTAAGTTTTTTACATTTTCTATTAATTAATCTTGGTTCTATTAATTTCTCCATAATGCCATCCACCCACCCACCACCATCAGCACCTACCACCATCCTCACCTCCACCTACACCTCCACCTCCACCTCCAGATTTTCAAAACTCCTTTCGGAGGAAAGTGTCTGAATTCAACACTGTGACTATAAAAATTTTAAAGTTTGCATGTTTCATACTTCCAAGTCCAAAGCCTGATTTATGAAACCATGTAAAATTGCCATAGATTTCGAAGCGAGGTAACGAAAATTAAGATATAGACCGGGAAGCGGCAGCACATGCAATCACCTCATCGAGTTCACGGCTGAAATTCCAGAATTAGTTAAAACTCGATTCGCATATTAAAACGCAATCGGTCTGCCAAGTCCTATCGGTGGAAAACACCTTAAAACCCGATTTTAGCAGTTGACTCGTAGATTTACCATTGTGTTTTCCTGCACCCAAAGGTATGAAAACATGGAGGACTGGGAGCAGGAACACACAATGGTAAACCTACGAGCCAACCGCTAAAATCGGGTTTTAAGGTGTTTTCCACTAAGATATGGCTTGGCAGACCGATTGCGTTTTAATATGCGAATCGAGTTTTAACTAATTCTGGAATTTCAGCCGTGAACTCGATGAGGTGATTGTCTGTGCTGCCGTCTCCCGGTCTAATACATATCCTTAGAAAGCTCTCCATTCCACGATCAGTATTTATGACCAAATATTCCCAAAATTGCTTCGGTGTAAGAACCACCGACTACTTTATTTATTTTTTTTTATTATTATTATTCCAGATAAAGATTAAGTAAATTTATAATTAAAATCTTTTTTTTTTTTCAATTGCTTCGGAACTGGGGAAGATATAAATAATCTAATTAGAAAACCTTGCAAAATTCATAAATGATTTCTCATGGATTTCGTTAATAAAACCATTGATTTCTTTAATCTTAAAAAGAGCTTTTGTACGACTACAATCGTATCGTTTACATCCGCTCGCCGCTCAAGTGTACTAATCCTCGAAGTAATCAGAATAACAAAACCAATTTGTGCTTATAAATATTTAATCCTATTAATTATTCTCATCCCGAAAAGCTTAACCGAATCACAAAGAGAGATATTCAATAAGACTAATGTATAGATGCACTTAACTAAGTAATAAATCCTTTTGGCAAATGTTTTGGCGAGCGTTTCGATTGCGGCTCCCACGAAGCGAATAAAGAAAAATAAATAAAAGCATCACTGGAATAACCTTGCTAGTGCAACGGAGTCATTAACCAACTTCAAGGTTTGTTCTCGCTTTCATTGACGCAAGAATAACCTCGAAAAAGAACAGACTGCAAACGACAAAATAGCGGCTGGAAAAACTAAAACATACACAAAGAAAGAAAGTTTTTAAAAAATCTCGCCAAACAGCCTCGCATCATTGAGATTGAAAATACAAGATAGAATTTAAATGAGTTGCCAGTGATAGTATTATATAATGGATGAGTGGTTTATCTGTTTTAGATAGCCTATTCAAATTAAATATGTCTGACAGTGACGTTGCAATTCTTAGACTTTCCTTTTTTTTTTTTCTTTTTTCTTTTTTAAATTGATTTATTTTAAAAGTAATTCAAAGTGAGAATTAATTTCGGTGCTTAAACTAATCTTCTTCTTCATCTTTTTTTTTAGTTTATTTGCTAGCGTTCTCAAAATAGGACCATCAAAAACATTTACAGAAAAAAAGCTATGTACTGTGTATAATTTAAGCTGATGTTCACATTAAGTAAAAAAAAAAAAAAAAAAAAAAAAAAATGTCTGTAATTAAAATGTTATATAGAATTTGCGAACATTTGTGATGGAGAACCTGCGTCAGATTGGAAGTCGGTCGCAAACGGATGTCGCTCGATGTTTAAGAGTGCCTCGAATGTCGGCAGGAAAATACTAAAACCTGCACAAAAAATGGTTTATCTGTTTTAGATAATCTATTCAAATATGGCTGACAGTGACGGAGCAAAAATACTTTTTTTTTGTTTGTTCGTTAAATTGATTTCGTTTGAAAGTAATTTAATATGCGAATTAATTTCGGTGCTTAAAGTTTTCTTATTCTTTTCGTTATTAGTTTATTTGCTAGCGTTCTCAAAATAGGAATATAAAAGATATTTAGTGAAAAAAACTATTTATTGTACATAATTTAAGCTGATGCTCACGTTTAAAGTTCTAAAAAGAAAAATTGTTAGTAATTAAAAATAACTACAACAAATATTTTAAAAATGACTGTTATTAACTTGCGGAATAGTACATTTGTGATGGAGAACGAGAACCTGCGACAGATTTGAAGTCAGTCGCAAACGGATGTTACTCGATGTTTAGGAGTGTCTTGGATGTTGACGGGAAAAGACTAAAATGTACACAAAGAAATCTCTTATCTCTTTATCTTAAATTATCTCTTTTGATAATCTATTCAAATATGGCTGAGGTGACAAAAATCAATTTTTAGGTTTTCTTTTTTACTATTTTTCAAATGGGTTTCGTTTAAAAATAATGCGTGAATTAAATTGATTGCTTAAATTAATCATAATGTATTTCGATTAGTTTATTTGAAAGAGTTTTCATAAAAGAACATGAAAAATCACTGAAAAACTGCGGTATAGAAAACTGCAATTATTATAGTTTTTATTATTATTATTATTATTATTTGAACTCGATTAAAAGTTATTCAATGCGTGAATTAATGCCATTGCTTAAACTAATCTTTTGCGTTTTGATTAGTATATATTTTCAAAAGAGGAACATGACAAATACAGTAAAAAACTACGGCGTGAAAACTGCAGTTATTAGACTTTTCATTTTTTAATAAAATTCGCTTAAAAGTAATTCTATGCCCGAATTAATTTGGTTAGTTACATTTTTCTTAATTTGTTTGTTGGACTTCTCAAAAGAAGAATATAAAACAACATTTCTAAAATAAAATTTTGTCCATCACTCAAAATAACTACCACTAATATTTTAACAAGAATGAAAAATCATGCGTCAAGCATAGGTTATGAAACACTTTCCAACACAGCCAGAAAACTGTAATGAAACTTCAGTTAAATAAGGTGAAAGAAGATATATATAAGTAAACAGTTTAGAAAACATATAACATGTTGAAAAATACAGTTTTCGAAATTACCTTCCACTGTCAAAAAAGTAGTCGAATTATTTTGTGCAGCCCTGTATATGATCAATAGATGTGGATATATAGTATGATAAAATTTAGTTCAGTTAGAACATTCACATTTAGCAATTTTCGCCAATCGATGGAAATGCACTCGAAATCTTTTGTACAGCCCTGTATATTAAGTATCCCTGTATAATCTTTTGTACACACCACCTAATAAGCTAAAAGACAACTTAAAACTCACTTGCAGCAATTACCAAACGTAAACGACAATATATCATTTTTGCGTAGCCTTGTATATGAATTTATTTATATTCCACAAACTTCTATTAGTCTACTAAATATAGTTCAGCAGGAAAGTGCGTAAACACAATTAAAAACTACCCTCAAGCAATTCACTCCCGCAGTCTGTAACGCTTACGAATTCCCTTGTGTAGCCCTGTATAGGATCAACCGAGTTTATAAACACACAAATACTATTAAAAGAAAAAAAAAATTTAATTTAAAAACGCAAACTAAAGTTGAAAACGCACTTATCACACATAGACTGTAAATATCGCACATGTATTGTAATGTAACCAATATATTTTGTGTGTCCCTGTAAATAAACGAAATACACACAAGAGAGCAATTTATAGTGCACCTCAGTAATGCATATAATTTTCATTATGTTTGAAATAGTGAAATATCTCTAAATTACACTGCAAACGATTTTTCCCCGTCGAACAGTGTGTAACAGAATTCTTTTGTTTGACTCTGTTTAAATGAATAATAAATGTTTTGTACCCCATATTCTACAAAAAGCATGTTTTAAAGCGCTTCATAATTATATATCAATTTCATTATGTTTTAAATGACGTAGCGTCATCAAAATGCACTTGACACGATTATTCCCCATTGACTGTAATGTAACGGAATACTTTTGACTGTCCCTGTAAAAAAACTATATGTGCTACACACTTCAATTAAAATAGGAAACATGCTATAGATAACTACAATAACATATAAAAATTTCAGGGCAATCGGAGCATATTTACGGGAGTTAGAGCACGGCAGACAAATCGAAGTCATAAACACTTTTCAACTGGGTTGGAAAGTGTTAAAAATGATTGTTAGGTGTGTTATCCGTGATGGAGACGTTTGAAGCTGGTCTTCAACGAATTTAGAAATGCTCAATTTTTGAAATGCATCGAATGTTACCAGGAACAGAGAAAAAAAATTAAAAAAATCTCTCCTATAACAGCCTCGCATTATTGAGATTGAAAATTGCATCATTGAGATTGAAAATGCAAGTTAGAATTTAAATGAGTTGTGAATGAAAATATTATACAATGAATGAGTAGTTAATCTGATTTAGGTAATCTGTTCAAATATGGCTCACAGCGACAGTGAAAAAATAAATTTTCCGATTTTTCCCCCTTTATTTTCGAACTCCAGCCGTTTCTAAAATGTATTGTTAAGAAGCTACTTCACTCAGACGAAAACACCCGCTCGCTAATGTTAATCCTATGGAGGAAATTTTTAAGATATCTCGTTCGCATTTCAATGTTTTTATATTATTATTATTATTATTATTATTATTATTGCATTGGATAGCTTAGATCAATCTCTATGCACGTTCCTTTGTACTTTTTCGATTGTTATTACAAGTTTTTTTATTAAGATACTTTCACTTTCGGAACCGGTTTTGAAAGGGAAAGTATCCTCAATAAAAAAAAAACTGCAACAAAAATCGAAAAAGTAGAAAGGAGCGTGCATAGAGATTGACCTCAGCTATCCAATGAAAAAAAAAAATCATTTAAAAATATTGAAATGCGAACGAGATATCTTAAAATATTTCCTCCATAGGATTAACATTAGCGAGCGGGTGTTTTTGTCTGAGTGAAGTAGCTTCTTAAGTGACCCAGCTGAAAAAATTGTTTTTCGCGAACTAATATGTGGGCATATAGAGGCTTTTTTATAATCTACAATACGAAACAAGTTGGAAATTGTACGTCAAACGTGACAAATGAGGTGCGTTCGTGCTATAGCTAGTTATATAAATATTCAGATATTGATGATTTTTAATTCTGTGAAATGAATTCTATCGTCTACAGATTAATTTCTGTCATAAAATAAGTATCTCGGTCGCTTGACGATTAAACCTCGGAAGCTGCTATAACAAAAAAGCACCGATTTTTTTTTAAATAATTCACATTTCTTAATAAATATTTTTTTTAATATTTCCTATAGTTTTGATTCGATTTTCATAAAATTTGAAATGTCTCGACAAATTTCTGCAGAGATAATATATCTAAAATTTCAAACCATTCGGTTGGGTAGTTTTTGTGTTGTTATATGCGGACAGACGGACGGACAGACAGACGGACGGAGGGAAGGACAGACAGATGGACGGAGGGAAGGACAGACGGACGGACCAAGCGACGACAATAGGTGCTACGTATTTATATAATTACGAACGCACCTAAAAAGGTGAGCTTCCATAATAGCTCATCTTTTATACACTAAAACAGAGTATTACACACACCACAAACATAAACAATGTATATACACGAAAAGGTATTCAGAATGTAAATTATTATTTGTATTATAAATTAAAAGCCTGTTCGTGGGTAACACTGACGTCATATTGATGGGGGCAACGCCTGACCAATAAATTTCGCGTTTACTGTAATTTTTTTTTAATTTCAAAGTATGACACAATTTTAATTTTTACCTGTTATCCAAATTACCTAAATTGCAAATCTATAATCCAGATCTAATAAACAAAATACTGCAAATTAATGAACATTGAAAAAAAAAAACCCTCTGCTGAAAAACAAATCCTTGAAAATTTTGCGTACTTTTAAAGATATTTGTTCAATGTTTTCAGTAGGCCTTTTTTTTTTTTTTTTACTTTGCACTGTTTTGTTTACAATACCATTTTTGTTATGATATTTTGTAGAATAGGTTGACATATAAGGAAGTTACAAAGGTTACACCCGGATTTTATAAAACGATGGGAGTGAATGGACGAAAAGTAAAAAAGTGTGTGTTTTATTTTCTCTACAAATTTTTTATTAATTTATTTTTATTATTACTTTTATTCTTATTTTTTAATTTTTTATCAAGATAGGACGGATTAAAAAATATTCTAAATGTTTTATTAAATAATTATTAAATAATAATAATAATAATAATAAAGAATCGGTGGCGGATGGGGGGGGGGGGGGAATAAACCTCCAAAACTACCCTCTTGGATAATAGATTTATCTATTTTTATTCTTTCTCTCATAATAAAATTCTAAAATAGAATTTAAATGAAATACCTATTTTTTTTTTTTTTTTTTTTTTTTTTTTTATAAATAAACCTGTCTTCTCCTATTCAGTAAATATACTGTACAAAAACTGCTCTTAACAAAATTATAAAAGGATGATTTTGTTTCTTCATCTTTACTACTCTTGTTGAATGGATCTCCACAGTGCTTTACATATTTTTCAATTCACAATACCGCGTCATCTTCCTTATGAGCACCAGCAGAAAGAAATGCAGGGGCGGGCAAGATTTTGGAAATTGTGCCTGTAGTCTGCTCACAATGCCGAGATTTTTAAAATGGAGAATATAAACCTCTAGTAAACTGAACTAAGTATTTTTTGTCAGAGAACCCATATAAGATAATTTTAAAACCTATCAACAACAACAAAAAAAAAAAAAAAAAAAAAAAAAAAAATTCAATACAGAAATTTAACAAATAAAAAATATTATTAATCCAAAAATTAAGCTTCTACCAGCTTTCTTTCAGAGTGAATAATTGAAACAATTCTTTTATCATCAGGGGAGCGGCGTCCCCTGAACTCTCTTTTTCACATATTTTTTAGCAAATGATCGCAAAAAGAACATGAAACTAAAAGTTGTTCTTCAACGTGGGTTTAAGGGGGGGGGGGGGGGGGTGCAGGGCCCCTCTGGTGAAATATCCTTAGTTCATTTCTCTCTAAATGTTTAAAGCTGTTTTCAAAAAATATTTTTCTCCACTCAACAACGGGAAGCTTTTTTTAACATAAAAGCATAACACTTGAAGCAATTTGTCATCGAACAGTTTGTTTTATTTTTTGATAAATGAGTTACATCTTGTGTTATAAGCTATGGTAATTTTACGACGGCAGTTTTTTTCCTCTCCCGTGCTGACGTGTCCGGATATATTTATTTCAAAACGCCCAACTTCTTCCTATTTTCTGAAAGATCTTCTATCTTTACCGAAAATGGGGAAAAAACATTTCGATTACATAGTTTCTGAATAAGAGCACTAGCTAATTTCATACGTTTAAGAACAAAAATAAATTTTAAGAAATGTGTCACAAAGTAGCCAGTTTGGCTTTGAGAACAAACAGCCTTATTATTTTTTTTTCAATTCCTACTATTAGTTCACACTCTCCTTATATATATTTATATATCTTGTTCAATTTTTCAATCGTTAATAAAATACTTTTTATTCATCCACTCAAGTTCAAATACTTTTTTTTAACTTGTAGTGGATGACATTTGATGTTAATACAGTTTTTCTAATATTAATTTATTAATTAAATTTAATTAATTAATTTTAGTTTTATATGGTAGAAAAATATCAACACGCAGCCGACTAATTTCAGACATTAGTTCCATTTAAAGCGCTCACTCACAAGTCATGATAGCGCAGTCGGTTTAAGCTCATAACCACAAGGTCCCAGGATCGAGTTTCGCCTGGGACGGAAGGCAATTCTCCCGTACTCGAAAGTAAATGTCTCTTATATAAGATATTTAGCAGGATATAAATTTAGGAATAAATATCGTCAGTGGCGAAGCGTGTCGCTGGAAGAAAAATTTCTTTTTGAACTAAGTAGGAATTGACTTTAATTTTTTTTTTTTTATATATATATTAATTGTTTAAATCATTTGAGAAGAACATAAATAAATTTTACTCTCTTTTCTAACAAAATCATGAGATAAAATAAAAATTTACTTTATTAAACTTTAAAATCCAGCGAGGGGCAAAGGCTTCCCGCTGGCCGTGACTATGATATTACGCCATTCTTTCTGCTTGTAAAAATTTCAATCCTTAGACAGACAAAGAATCTTTTGATAGGTCAGCGACATCATGTCGACAAATGATGCGGAGGCGGGAAGAAACGTTTATTACCTGGCAAACCACAGTGGTCAGGTAAAAATGCTTTTCAGAGAATACTTTTATCGTCGACAGCGGTGTACATTTTTGCTGCTGTTTCATATTTTGCATTGCATGATCTGACGTCACACAGAAACACAGCCTTATTCTCGTAATTTAGCTTTCAAGATAATGGTAGGTCAGAGAACTGGCCATTCAGAGAGTTGAATCAAGTGTATTAACAAAGATCGCGTTTCATTTGGTTATTCAGAGGTAAAATATGAAAAGGAAAAGTTTTTAGGATTGAACCAAGACATTGCAATATTTGGTCATAGTTTGTGGAATTCTAACTCGATATTTAAATTGGTCTCTCTGTGGTTATTTAAAAAAAAAATAGCTTATACCGCATGGTTCTGTAATTATCAGTTTATTTTTCATTAAATAAAGTAACGTTTAAGAAAATCGAGGTAATTATGCGCATGGGCAGCAATGAAATGTGTGTGTGTATGCAGGCAATTGCATGCGTATTTCTGTCGATGGCGGATACATCGAGGATATTTAACTTGATTTTCTTATTAAATATAACTACTTGATACTTATAATATACTTAATTTTCTTATTAACTTGTATGTTGCTTTGCTAACAAGTGTAAATGTTATTAGTTATTATGCATCTGCCTTATAATGTCGCACTTCTGCACGCGATTCACTTTATTTCTCTATGTCTCATAGTTTTCGAGATAGGATTGAAAACACTGCACACTCCAAAAAAGACGTTTCTTAATATGGCAAAATATAATATAACCACAAACGGAAATATACAGTAACCTTTTCCGAATTATCCTTACGGCTCCGAAAAGCGCTCTTTCTGTTTAAAAACCTTAGAAACCAATATACGAGGGGCAGTCAAAAAGTTCCCGGAATTTCGTTGTAACTCTTTAATACTTATCATTTTCTATTTATATATGAAAAATGCGCATTTTCTGCTTATAATGACGTCAATTTCAAAAGAGCAAAAATATAGCGATTGAGTCTGATTTTTTTATTGGCTTATAAAAACAATGTACAATATATATAATAATGTTATAATTTTTTTTTTAATTATTGTGCCGTATTTTTTTTAGTGTGTGGCAACAGGAAAAATAATTGCATTAGAAATTGAAAAAAAGAATTAAAAATTCATGCTCGAAAATTATTTTCAAAGCCATTATAAATAAGTCAATTAAGATACAGTTTTCAAATAAATTGCATTTGAAAGGAGATTTTTTTCCTATATAACGTTGTAAAAATTTTAAATGTGCGATGTTTAGAAATAAGAAAAATTGCAGTAGCAAAAATTGCAAAACCAAAATTTCATCGTCAAGTGTTGCCATTCGCAAAATGACGTCATCGTTACGCACGGACACGTTTGTCCTTTATAATATAGATAGGAAACCCTATTCGATTTCACAGTTTCTCAATAAGAGCACATGCTTATTTTATACGTCGAAGATTAAAATCCACCTTGTTAATCTGTCAGGAAGGAGACAGGTGGAGTTTGAGAACATGTTTAAAACAGGAATGAAAATGTATGAAAATTTCAATCATGGTACGTGTGAAAATGGTTTTATAATTGTGTCAGAAAAATTCATTGTTCCGGGCGAAAAAAAATGAAAGACTTGAGAACATTCTTTTAAAAGAGAACGAAACGTTACGCAAAAGGGCAAAAAATATATTTAAAATAGAATCAGGCAGGCTTGAATAAAAAATTTTAAAAAAGGGGAAGAAGAACAAAAAGAAATCATATTAGAAAATTTAAAAAGTGCTTAAGTGCAACAAAATGTCACTTCAAATGATCTATACCCTAAAGAAAAATCCGAAATCGATTCCCTTTGAAACAAACTAGATTCTTCATTCGAACCTTGTTAGATCCATGGCCTAAAGGAATACGCCATAGATCCTTTGTTCTCTGCAAAAAAAAAATAGATTTCCTTTAAAGAGGATTTTACGCTGCCATTAAATGATCGTCAGAGTGGCCCAGGGCCTATGGAAATGACAGAATTTTGCATAGAAAGTACTTGTTATATTCATAGACTGTAAAAATAGTACGCATAGCCAAGAGAGAGTGTTGGAATTACCCAAGAAGTAGATCAGATAGCTTTTAAGATTTTTTTTTTTTTAATATCTGGAATTTTCGCGCATGTAAATAAATAATAATTTATTTGTTTTATACAGAAATACTTTAAGGCGGGTCTCCTGAAACTATTTTCTCCCGCTTAACAAAGCGAAACTTTCTAAGACAATCACGGAAATGTAAAAACATGGAATTGGTAGGCATAACATTTGAAGTGATTTGGAATCGAATAGTGTTTTTCATATATCGATAAATTCATTGGATCTTCAGTTATAAGAGACTGATGCCTCGTGCCAACCTTTGCTTCGGTTGTTGCGTTGTTAAATTTGTTTCACACAGTTAACAAATTTGTTGACAGGATTTTCTGAAAAGATCCTTTGTCTTTATCGACAAATGAAAAACGCTATTCGGCTTCATAGTTTCCAGTGTTGAATTCAGACACTTTTCTCCGGGAGGGATTTATGTGGCTCCGGGGGGGACATTATAGAGTTCCGGGGGGGAAATTACACTTTTTGACCATTGAAAGCATAAAATTTCAAATCTTCCGGGGGGGACATTTCAATGCTCCGGGGGGGGGGGGACATTCCCCCCCGGGCCACCCCCTGGATTCAACACTGATAGTTTCTGAATAAGAACGCCTGCAAATTTTATGCGTTTAGGAATAAACATGAACTTATGAATCTGTCAATAAGTACCCAGTTTAAATTTGAGAACAGCTTTAATGTTCTGGGGGAAAACTGTAAATATGGAAGCAACTGTAAATTTGTTCTGAACATTTTTCATTCTCTCTTTCCGACAGCACGAATCATTCTGACGTTTTCGTGACTTTAGCGTTAACTGCTGAAATATCGTGGCTTTAGCTTTAGCGTGAATGCATTGCTCTGCGTGACTTTAAAGCGTGGTGAAAATTAAATGATGTTTCATAAAGAAAGAGAGGCTGTACGGATGTTATATAGTTCTTTTGATATGTTGAATACAGTTTTTCTATTATTACTTTTTTTAGGTGCGTTCGTAATTATATAAATACGTAGCACCTATAGTCATCGTCTGATCCGTCCGTCCGTCCGCATATAACAGCGCAAAAACTAGCCAACCAAATGGTTTAAAATTTAAGATATATTATCTTTGCAGAATTTTGTCGAGACATTTCAAATTTTATGAAAATCGAATCAAAACTTTAGAAGATATTAATAAAAATATTTATCAATATATTTGAATTTTTTTAAAAAAAATCAGTGTTTTCATGTTATAGAAGCTTCCGAAGTTTAATCGTCAAGCGACCGATATACTTATTTTATGACAGAAATTAATCTGCAGATGATATAATTCATTTCACAGAATTAAAAATCATCAAGATCTGAATATTTAAATAACTAGCTATAGTACGAACGCACCTCGTTTGTCACGTTTGACGCACAATTTCCAACTTGTTTACATTTTGTCATACGAGTTACACATAAAATGACGACAAAGTGCGAGGCATAAATATATATTTTTTCATTTCGTTGCGTTAAATGTTTGTATTATTTTAAATTGTAAAAATTAGCCATACTTTTGAATTTGGAACAAAAACACAAAGCTGTTCATCATGTATATCTTAACTATTTCATCCGTGTGTGTCTAAAATAAATTGACTGGCTTTTGGAATTTTGATAGTTTCTTTTAAGACAGTTCTCAAAATTTATTTTGCCCCGCTAAACAATGCGAAACTTTCTGATGCATTCACGGACCCATTTTTATACATATAAAAGAATGATAATGGCGGGCATATAACTACTGAAAGAATTTGGAATTCTATACCGTTTCTCATTTTTCTAATAAATGTAATACAACTTAAGTTACAAGTGATTGTATCCTCAAGAAGCCTTTTTTAGGGCTTTCGCGTCGAGAAATTCGATTCCAAACGTCAATTTTGACTGCGTTTTCTGAAAGTTTCTGTGCCTTTATCGAAAAATGAAAAAAATTATTCGATTTTATAGTTTCTTAATAAAAACACCTACTAGTTTTATGTGTTTATGAATAAAAATACATTACGGAATGTGTGAGAAAATAGCCAGTTTGAATTTGAAAAATCCTTAAGCATAAAGATCGAAATGCTCAATTGTATTGTTGCTGCAGGCGCAGTGTTTGAAATGACTCAACGACAAAATTAAGGCTGTTCTCAAATCCAAAATGGCTATTTTCTGACACATTCCTGAATTCATTTTTGTTCGTAAATGCATCAGATTATCATGTACTCTTATTCGGAAACTACAAAACTGAATAGTTTCCTATTTTTCAATAAAGGCAAAGAATCTTTTAGAAAATGATGTCAAAGTTGACGTTCTGAACCGAATTTCTGGACGAGACAGCCCGATGAAGGTCGTTCTTATGAAACAACAGTTGTTATAGCACAAACCCTAATTCATTTCTCCAAAAATGAGAAAAACTATTCGATTCCAAATCACTTCAATAAGCATGCCTGCAAGTGCCATGCTTTTGCATCTTAAAAATAAGCTCGTAAATATATCAGAAAGTTTCGCGGAGATTTTTTTTTCTCTTTTTTAAGGTGATTTTCAAATTACCTGCCCAACAACGCGAAACTTTCTGACACATTTCTGTCTCATTTTTAAACGCAAAGCCATAAAATTGGCAGGCCTGACTTCTGAAGCGATTTGAAATCTAAATCATTTTTCCATTTTTTGATAAACAAATTACTTATCACGTTGAAAGCGATTCTGGTCACGTAACTACACGTTTTTCTCCTATCTCGTGCTGCGTCGTCGAAAATTCGGTTCAAACCGCCGACTTTGACAGTATTATCTGAAAGATCTTATGCTTTTATCAAAAAATGGAAAACATGTTTCGATTACGTTATTTCTGAATAAGAACACCTGCCAATTTCATGTCTTTCCGAACAAAAATGAATTAAAAAATATGTCTGAAAGTATCCCTTTTGAATTTGAGAACAGTCTTAAGAAAACCTTAACGAGATTGCTTGAAAATTTTCTGAAAAGTTCGAAGAATTTTTCACAAACACTTTCATTCTTTGTGTGTCAGAATTCCTAACGACTCGTGTTAGAAATTCTTTGATTCGAGTGACAAATTAAGTTTTTATTCCCAAATATTATTAAATGTCTCATAGCCAAAAACGTTCTTAAACTTACACTACCTATTTTTCTGTCGAATATTCCAATAATATTCTCTAAATGTTCAAGATACCTGTTAGCCCTCAACAAATACGAACGAAATAAATCAAATTACCAATTTCCGTTGTTATATACGGACAAATAAATGCAAAACTTACTTATACCTGGATCCAAGAAATAAAGTCCTTGCCTTAGGCGTCTGTGTTATGTACCAACGGCACAGGACCATAAATCTTCCTTTATTTACTTATTCGAGGGCTTGTTTTGCCGCATCCTCTCCAAACAAGATTAGTATCCATAAATTTATTTATTTCCTCTATTATTTTTTCTTTCAGGCAAATAATAAGTCTGTTTATAAAGAAGAGGTTTATAAAACTAAGAATACACGTTTATAAGTTCTGCCAAATAATTGGATTAGAAGTCATTTTCTGATGCGAAGTGATGAAATATATAAATTATTTATTACATGGAATGTTCGTGATTTTGTAAGCAATTTTATGTGGAAGAATTTTGTCACATTGAGTCATTCCAGCAAATGAAAGCTGAAGTTTTTCACGTTATTTCTTTAACAAATGGTAGACGAGGGTGTAGAAATGGAAGAGGCTCATGGAGCCCAAACTCTGCGCATTCAGATGGCGATAACTTTTCTAAGTCAAAAACTATTAATTTCTGTTTTCAATTTTTGATAATTCATTTCTGATAAAACATCTCTGTACGTAAAAGAAACTCTATGAATAATGAATATCGATTATATTTATAATTAAATTCGGTCAGTTTCATCGATTTTATTTCTAAATATGCGTATTTGGGACCTCACGCATTTCGGCTTGAACGCATCTTCTTAAATATTTGACACTTTTATAACGTCGTTTCATTTCTTTCAAATTTATATTGCTACATGTAAGATTTCAAGTCAGGTGATTTAGCGTTTACAAATTGTAACGCGAAATATGATTAGTACGTACTCTAAAGTTTTGAAATACTTTACATTTTTCAAGATATTAAATAATTTTTAATTGAATTATTTTTATTTCAATGTATAATATACCTTTTTATTTGGGACCCCTCGTTGACTCATCCATTTGATAATCGTAATTCTCTAGAATTCAGTTATTGTAAATCTTCAATCTAAAATAATTTAAATATAAATTTTGTGATAAGCATCAATAATAATTAGTTTGATAATTGATAGCCTCTTAACATTAAAATTAATATTATTTTGCTATTCTTGAATGTATAAATTCAACTACGTAGATGAAAATGCGAGAAATTACGAATTAAGAATTAATAGCATCCGAAAAACCTATATTCCGATTTGAGAAAACAGATTAATTTACTATAAAAGATACTCGTAAACATTTCCAAAAATCAGTGGCAGCAAACGAATCCTTGTATTTATAAATTTTTCCTTAAATCTCGAAAACATGTGGGTTTCTAAAATTTCTAAAGATAGAGCACATTTTTCGAAATCGTGAGTTATTGTGTATTTTTGTTCTTGGTTATATTATATTTTCGTAGAGTAAAAAACATTTGTCTTTTTTTCATTTTTTTTTTCAGTATAGATGCAAAAACACCAATATACCTACGACCGGTATTTTGTCCCTTAGAGCCAGCCGTTCCTTGAAATTTTGTAATTACACTCTATAACAAACAAAAACTCTTACATTAAAATTTAATAAAACAAACAATCATCATCACAATTAAACTGTAAGTTTTATACCTAAAATGAAAATATTATTTTCGTGAATTATTCTACAATATAATTCGAAATTTTATCTAGGGCCATGGATAAAAGAAAGATGGTAAAAGGGTTTGAAGAGGTAAAAGAAATTGATGTGTCCCCTAGGTACAACATTGGATGATTTCACACAAAATGAGCTCTATTAAAAATTCCACATGCACATATTCGATTTCGAATTTAACATTTGAGATAACAATTAGACTTACAAAGGAAGGTCTCCTTAAAGCGCATACTTCGAATATTTTGAAAAATATGCTAATGGAGCTACTCATGTACGTAATGAAGGATCAGTCAAATTTAGCTGCGGAATCCCAGTAGAAATTCTGCAAAAAAATAAAATACTTTCGAGTATTTGGCGCAAAAAAAACGTGATTTGGCGAGCAAAACTTTTTTTGTCGCCAAATGCAAGCGATTTTAATGTATTTGAAAATTCCTGGTAAAATGAGTGTTTAAATGCGTTGCAATTTATGAATTTAAATTTCAACGATTAAATAGTTTATTATTTTTTCTATAACCTTATTTTCTATATATACAAGTTAAGTATTGCTGAAGTTATTCAATTTTACACGGTTTCGGCAGCTGAATAAGTTTTGAGTGTATTTTAACAGTAACTGTCAAATTAAGAACGCTTTCATTATACATTTCGATTTTGAATAAGTCATTGTTTCCACGGTAACACGACTTTTCTCTTGTTGTCTCCGACACTAACAAAACCGAGATCAAATTGACAGTGCTCAGAATCGGACAATTAATTTTTAGTTTGAAGCATTTTTAATCCATTTAAATTTTGTTCTAAACCGTAGAATACGATCGTTAATTTTCTTGAGATGTACATATAAATGTATATGACAAAACCGTAGTTATAAAAGTGAATTTATTTAAGTTAAACTTATTTAAACTAGTTCAGTATAAAGAACAGAAAACGTTTTTCCTAAAAGAATATTTATCGTAAATGCATATTTTAAAAAAAAATCCATTGTGTCGCCAACTCAGCGATAAATCGCCAAATCACGAAATTTTCAGAATTTTTTTACGGACGTTATATCGAGGTTCCGCAGCAAATTTTTTTATAAACGTATATATCCTCATGAGAAGAATATTCTGTATTTTTTTTCAACTTTTTCTGAGTATGCGCTTATGGAGACCTTCCTTGTTAGTTGTTGTAATGAAAAGAAAAACATTTTTCTTAACTTTGTAATAAAAATAAAAATAAAATAAGTTAGCTGCGAAATTTTACTTTTGTGCTTTAAAACAGTTTTTCACCTTTAATTTCTCAGAACGTATTTTTCGGAAATCCAAAAAGGCTGTAATAATAATAATAATAATAATAAAAGACTGATGTTGCCACTCACCCCGATGACTAATAAATCTTAGATCCAAATATTATTTAAAATAAGGGCAGTTGGCTCTGGGTACAGATGTCTCCCTTATTATATAACACAAAATATTTCAGTTGCACACTTGGATCCTTCCTTTTCTAACAGATGTCTAAAATTTTTGTTGACAAGGAAATATTATCGGATTCATGCCTTAATTTTATCTACCGTTAATTGAATAGAATTAAATAAATAAATAAATATGGTAGAGACTCTAGCAGGATTGTCCTGACTTTTTGTTAACCTTTGCAATTTGGCTAATCATAAATTATAGACAAATTAAAGTAATGTTAGCAATAAATTCATCGTGAAACGCAGGTTCTAAAATCGTTCTTTAAGGGGGTTCTCAAATGATCTGCTGAACAACGCAAAACTTTCTGACACAATTTCTGACTCATTTTTAAACTCAAAGGGATAAAATTGGGAGACCTGACTATGCATACGATTTAGAATCGAAATGAATTTTCCAGTTTTTGACAAATATACTACTTATCGAGTTATAAGCTTTCCGTATAACGTGACTATACGTTTTTCTTCTTTCAGGCATTGAAGCATCGGGAATTCGGTTCAAACCGTTGACTTTGACAGTGTTTTCTAAAAGATTTTCTGCGTTTATCAAAAAAATGGAAAACGTGTTTCGATTACAAAGTTTCTGAATAAGGACACCTACCCATTTCATGCGTGTCTGAACAAAAATGAATTAAGCCCCTTTGGATTTGAGAACAACCTTAAACTCTCTCACTGTTAAAAGTTATCTGAAATTGACGGAAATTTTTTCCCTGAACTTCGCAGAAGTCTATTTTCACGACAAAAAGGCATTTTCCGTTAAAAAACAGAAATTTTTTTTATATTATTTCCTAAAAAATTTGGAACGGACGGAGACAGTAGGACAACGGAGATAATCCGTTTGCATATTTATTTTAAGTGTTTAAAAAATAACATGTTGCTGCACTGAAATAATAATAATAATAATAATAAAACTCAACGAAAAAATCCTTGCTTTTTTGGGAGATTTTATCGCGCGGCTGCATTACAACTGTATTGCTTTTGGTCATCAGGATCACAAACTATATTTTTTGACTGTGAAATGCGAACAAGATATCGTAAAATATTTCCCCATAGGATTAACATTAGCGAGCGGGTGTTTTCACCTGAATGAAGTAATTAATGCTGTTAATAATGTTAATGCAGTTAATTTTTTTTTACGTTTGTCTTTAAAACATATTTGTTGAACATGAAAATGGTTACCTGAGAATGGATAGCATCCGAAAAATCTATATTCCGGTTTGAGAAAACGGATTAATGGGCTATAAAACTACTCGGAAACGTTTCCGAAAATCGGTGGCAGCAAAAGAAACTTTGTTTTTTATAAATGCTTCTTTAAATCTCGAAAACATGTAGGTTTCTGGGGTTTCTAAAGATAAAGAACGCTTTTAGGAATCAAGGGTAACTGGTAAGAGGTTATTCTATATTTTCCTTCGTGGTTACATTGTATTCTCCTAGATTAAGATACATTTGTCTTTTTTTTACAGTGTATGGCCATTTGTATTGTTTTAGGAAAATGATTGTATTTGGCATAATTTTCAATTTTAAATATGTACAATATTTTCAATAAGAAGTTTTTCACTACCAATTGATATACTTATTCTTAATATTCACACGTATTTCACCAACAAAATTTTTATATGTAACTTCTACTCCAAATTTATAATGACAGAATAAAATAATAGAATAGAATAGAAAAGAATAAAAATATAAAAATAATTGCATGATATCAATAAAAGTGTTCACTAATAATAATAATAATAATAATAATAATAATAATAATAATAATAATTACGAAAGAAAGAAAAAAGAGGAAGAAGACCTGCCTGTGAATTGTGTCTTTCCGCTTTTTCGTTTTATATCTCACACCGCAATTAAAAAAAAAAAAAAAAAAAAAAAAAAAGTTGATATACGCGGCAGCGTATTACTTCTTATTTTACTGTTTATTAGTGTTAATTATACGGCATAATATTGGCATGCTAGTATTATACCGTATATCAACAATTTTTTTGCAGTGCACCAACAAAATTTTTATATGTAACTTCTACCCCCAAATTAATAGTGGCAAAATATCTTCGTATCAAGATCAATAAACGTGTTCACTATATAAATAATAATAATAATAATAATAATAATAATAATAATAATAATAATAATGAAAGAAATACAGAAAAAAAAGAGGAAAAAGATTTGCCTGTAAATTCTGTTTTCCCGCACATGCTGTGCAACTGCTGAGGAAGAAATGGTAGAGGAAAGTTTTTGGTACTACTGACAATTTTCAATAAGTGCATATCTTTCTTTTGTTGTCTTAAGGTTACAATCGTTGTCTTAATGTTACCCTAATGCTATATATATAGATATATACATACATATATATTACAAAATTTAAAATCCATACCCTATTAAAATTATTATATAAAAAATTCCTTTTATAAATATTCCATTTATAACCCTAGCTTATTAAAATATTCCCTTTCTTAAAATATTCCATTACTGTCTATATTTAAAAGATTTTTTTATCCTAATTTACTTAAATTCACTTTTTATTTCCCGAAAAATAAGATGTAAAAATCACATTTCATAAGAATATTTCTTCTTATAAACCAATTTTCTTAAATTCTTTATTATATTAAACATTTCCTATTTATTCCCGCATTTAAATCGTATATATTATTTCTTCTGTCAACATCCCTTTTTCTAAGAAAATACGAAACGTAGAACGACGAATGAGATACCATATGAAAGGATTTTGAACTGACTTCTGACATAGTACACTTACATTTTCCTAAAACATGTTTTTTTTTATTAAAATTTGCTGATAATTAAAAATTAAATCAGCATTGATTTCATGAAAGAAATGAAAGGTTTTCTTCATATTACTATTGCCCCAAAAATAAAATACTGCATTATCGGATGACGTCATCCTCTAATGCAATTAAAATACGATTGTTAATTTATTTCTTGCGCGTACGCGTACTTTTTGAAAAATATCGAGCTTTTAATCGGGTTTTTATTTAATTTTTACGCGTGCGTCACCTATTGTTTATTTGTTTTCTTTGTTTAATCATGGCTGTGTATATGCGTACTGTATCGGAGCACCAGTAGATTACGTAATTTAAGGATTATCTTCCAATTAGATATACATTTCATTAGGATGTACGAAAATTGTAAGTATTTATTTTGTAATATTTCATTAAATTGTTAATACGCCAGCGAAGTCTGACGTCACTTAAATGGCTGCAGGACCATACAACTTGGACATCCTATGTTTAAGTTCCCATATGCTTACAAAAAAGTGGTGTATCAAATATTGAATTATGTATTTAAGACATTTCGGGAACAGTTTTGCAAAATCTGAGGAAATGCTTTCATATGAATTCACTAAACGTTTCATTCAGTGTTTAATTTTTTTTTTCAGTATAGGTCTCTTGGCAACCTAGAGAAATGACCTTGGCAAGGGAAGAAAAATTGGCAACAAATTTTCTGGCAATCTATTCCCATTTTCTTATACACAAGCAATCATCATATATATGATTTCTGTTGTCAAGAACCCTTTTTCTATTCACATACAAAACATAATATGATGAATGAAGTATTATTCGAAAAAAATTTTAACAAGTTTATGACATAGTACACTCACATTTCGTTAAAACACTTTTTTTTCTAAAATCAGTTAATTAAAAATTAGTGCTAAAACGTACCAGGATATATGAATGATTGTAGTGCGAGTCTGAATGATTGTAGTGCGAAAGCGTTGCACGGGTCCTTCTGGTCTTTTTTATTTCTTCTAATCTGTGTAAATTCACAATGTTCTCTTTCCTAATAGCATAAAAATCATTCTTTTAAATTGTTTTATTATCGAGAAACTTATATTCTCAGTACGCAAAAGCCGAAAATTATTCTATTAATATTCCGCGTTTTTTAAATTTCTATAATATTCTAGCAAATTCTTTTCCCGGAGAGACGTATTTCCACAATATTAATTCACAGATAAAAGAAGTGCCCGGCGAAAGTTGAACATGCATTGGTTGAAGTAGGTCATGTGTTAGGAAATGCTTCTGGCGCGTTCCTAGCTTAAAACGAACTGACGGACGCAAAGAACGACTGCATTAATTTTTTAGTGCATTAATTTTTTAGCATTAATGTGTGCCATATTTTTTCATCTACTGCTGTTTGAAGCTAAAAAAAAGAAAAAAAAAAAAAAAGGAGAGAACATATATATATATATATATATTAAAATCGAGAAAATTTTCTATTTTCTATTCCCCTTTTTTTTTTTTTTAATCTATATTTGTTTATTTTAAAACAATTACTTATTTTTTTTTGGGGTTTCAAATTTTCTTTCCATGTATTTCCAAAATTGAAGTTTTTCAGTTATAAAGATTTAAATTGGTACTAGAAGGAAACCGTCAAAGATGGGAAAAAATTACTATAACAATATCAGTAAAATGAGCTTCTTTATTATTTAAGAGGGGGGGGAGTATGAAACAGTGTTTCAAAAATTTTATTTTAAAAGATTTCCCCCCCAGTGAAGTGCTATTTCCGATGCAAATTCCAGACAAACAGTCCGTAAACAACTGTGCAATACAAATCAATTCGACATTACCGCCATATTCACTACTGTATGAAAGAAAATTTCATGAACCTATGAAGTATCATATACAAATAGTATATTCCTAAGTCCATATCACATTCAATAAATAAAAGAACATAGTAAATAAAGCACACATCTCTTCCCCTGTGATAATGCAACCGAGTGAGCTCTTATGCGCATGTGCATTGCATCTGACCAAAGGCACAGTCGAATTTCGACATTAAAAAAAAAGCTTTAAAATGTCTTCTTTAATTATTGCTCGTTCCGAATCCATATCTTCTAAATCCATTGTTTTAAGCTAATCAATTTTTCTGTAAAGATGGAGAATTTTTTTTCAAAATAATAATAGGCAATCTGCAAATGAGGCAGATTTTTAATGTTTTCAAACGTAATTTATTTGTATGGTTTCTTCGGCCCCTTTCCATAATCAAAATGATTATCCCTTTTCCACAATTGGGGATTTTTCCCTCTTATACAGTGAAATATCCAATGGATCTTTTAAAAAATAATAAAATACAATTCCTAGCATATTCTGATGCAACACTTACATCAACGAATGCAACATGATATCAATTTTATGTTCAACATAAACTGAAAAACGTTTTCTTTGTTCATAAATTTCAGTTTAGCGCCAAAATGTTCCATCTTATGGATAATCTGATCTTATGATTTATCAGGCTTTTTTCTTTTCTGTTTTTCTTTTCTTTTTTTTTTTTTTTTTTTTACTTTTTATGTTGGTTAGGGAAATCAATTTCCAATTACGGCAATTTTCCCAGGGGCTATTTTATATTATTGAAGCAAACTGATGGCTATTGTTGAGATAGATTTGAAAAATAATTCGTGCTTAAAAATTATTTTAAAAATCGTTAAATTAAGTGGCAGTTTTTCAATAAATTTTATTCGAAAATTAAAATTTTTGTAATTGAGGATGTAAGAATGGAAATTGTACGGTATTTAGAAGTGATGTAAATGCGATAAAAGCGAAAACGATAGCGCCGTTGGTTGTCACAATCGTTATACCTCACAATCGTTATACCGTCAATCTAAAAATTGCCACTGAGTTTTAGCTGGCGTCTAAAAGAAGACTTCTGGCGTCGACAGAGAAGTCCACAGAGAAAGAAATAGGACTTTGGTGCTAATAAGGAACTGTTAAATGAACTTATAACAAACCTACAAAAATAATTCTTATAAAATATTAGCCCCACATTGTTCATTCTAACTCAAAAAACATTCATTATTTCAAGCCCCTTTTTTACCGTAACAGTATTTTTAATAATTTTAATTCCCCTGACATCCTTTGCTTTTGTGAAATTTTTATTAATAAAATTCTTTAACCTATAATTACAAAAAAAAAAAAAAAGAAGAAGAAGAAGAAGAAGAAGCAATTGGTAACATGCAATCAAGGTATGCAATCAAGAAGAAGCAATCAATAAAGGCTCCAGTTCTAATCCTTATAATTAAGAATTGAAAAATCAGTTAAAATTGCGTCATGTTGACACAATCATATAAATGTCCTCTTTAGTTTTGTCAATGTAAAAATGCATTTCATGGTAAACATAACGTCATTTTCACCGGCGCAAACTTTTCGCACTTATTTTATATACGTTACTTTTATGCTTAACCACCATGTATACAAATAAAACTATATTTTGTATTTAATTGTAATGAAATCATGGCATCAATAAAGTTACAATGCATAAAGATAAAATAAACCCAATGGACAATGGATCCTATTTCTTCTGTCGTCAGAGTCATGTGCTTTGGAGAAACATTTCCAACATGGTAGGGCTTATGTAACGACTTGTTTCGCAGCCAAGGCTGCATGCAATAGAGTAATAACGGACCATATTTTTGTGACGTTAAGTCACGTGCTTTGCGGAAACATTTCCGAAATTGTAGCCTTGAACCCAAACGTAGAATAGGGTCCATATTTCCGTAACGTCCCAATAAATATGATTTTTTTTTTCGCGTATAAAAATAAAGTGCACGTGCATAAATATTTTTACCGAAATTTAACTTCCAAATTAAAAATTTCAGCCAAAAAGCCACGTGTCTGAATATTTTTTCATTATTTCTCTTTTATCCTCGCAACAGTGGATGTAATCCAATTGCCACCATTTTGAAGAAATTAAAAAAAAAAATTAAAATTAAAATTCTTTTAATTAATAAAAGTATTGAAAAACGAATGCACGATAAAAAATCTGTGGCCAAATAAAATAAGAATCATGTAATTTGATGAAGTAGTTTTTTTTTTTTTTTTCACGAACTATTGAAAGAAAACGTTTAACGTTTTAAATATATAGATATTTCTAAATAGTTTTTAAAATTTCCAAAACAATGAATTTTTACTAAATACTGATTTTTCTTTCTTTTTCTCAGTTCTGTTTCTTAACTTACCTTTTACACTTTACCTTTTGTATAGTATTTTTTAAATCGATATCCGTTTTCTGAACAATACTTATTTTACTAATATATTTACACGCAATTGTTAGATTAGAGACATACTTAGAAAGGCTAACAAGCTTTTATTGTCAGTGATTTAGGATATAGTCAGCTGCCCCGATATTACTTAATTAAGATATCCGTAGCTTCCGATATTCATCTCTCTTCTTCTTCTTTTTTTTTTTTTTTTTTTTTTTGTTAACAATTATTTTTCCACATCTCTAAAAACAAGTTCTATAATTTGCTAAAATCCTATCAGTTTGATATTTTGAACTTAGAGAAACAAGGGAATTTTATATAAATAATACTTAAATTATTTGCCTAACTATATAGTTGCCAATGATAAAAATGCTGATGTTTCTACTTGGCACCTTTTCGATTTCGCATTGAAGAAGGAGGCTTCTTTTATTAAACTTTACATGCTAAATTTTTATAGTTATTTTTTTTATTATTTGCGTTTTGTTTATTGTTTTCATTTGTCAGCTCGTATACTGTTCACTTAATTTTATGAGATTTTGTTTTCGAGTTTTATGTAATTTTTATCAATTTTATTAACTTTTTATAATTTTTGTTTGAAAAAATTAAATCTAAAAATATCAAATTTTTTATAGCGGCTCTATAACGCGTGTATAAGCGCTTCGCGCCCATAAAGAAAAAAAAAATCGCAAGATTCCTGTAAATCATTGTATTGAAATCTCTAAAAATATGAAATCCTTCATAGTGACTCTATAACTGTGTAAGAGCGCTTGGCGCCCATGAAGAAAGAATACTGGATTCTGCACAGATTGTTGTGTTAAAATCTCTAAAAATAGGAAATTCGTCAAAACCGCAATCACTAAAGCGAATATATATATATTTTTAATTACATTATATAAATTGTTAATATTGTTTTAATTCCCTTTTTATAACTTAATTAAAATAGAAACTTCTCATTTAAATATTTTTTTTATATCTAATTAAATTTTGAGAAATAGAAACTTTTCATTTTTTCATTGAAATTATTTTTTATAAATTAATTAAATTTTGCAAAATATAAACTTTCCATTTTTTCCTTCAAATTATTTTTTATAACTTAATAAAATATTAAAAAAGAAAAAAATTTCTTTTTTTCATACAACTTTTTTTTTTTTTTTTTTTTTTTTACAACGTAATTAAATTTTGAAAAATAGAAACTTTTCATTTTTTTTATTCAAATTATTTTTTATAACTTAAACTAACCTAATTAAATATTGAAAAATAAAAACTTTCCATTTTTCAAATTTTCAGCTGTTTTTGGATCCGAACTGGGGTCTACAGATCTGGGGGCAAACGACATAGCTTACGCACTCATTCCAAAACAGCTTAGAACAAAATTTTAAACAAACTACTTGCTAAGGTTGCTTTAATCTTAAAAACCCGCCTACAGTTAGCTAAATGGAAATTCATAACGAAACTTAATCTTTGATCACAGGATCGCACATTTCGAAGAATGAGGTTCCGGAATCCGATTTGCTATGTAGCATCCGATTATAAGTGTTGTTGAGCGGGTAAAAATATTTTTTCTAGAACCGTGTATGTCGCGTTACATGTACTATAAGAAAATGTATTAAGAGTTGTTTATTCAGTCCAAATAAAAATGGTTTATTCGGCATGTAATTGTTGGATGACTGTCACAAGCTTCACAGTTGTCATTTGTATGCCAATAATCTTAATATGTAATGTGATAGTTTTGTTAAAGCATTTAATAGTAAAAGATATATATTTTTAGTACATTTTAATACATTTAGTTATATTTTTTATGTATTAAAAGATCTTTCCCATAATTTTGTATATTTTCTGCATTCTCTTTATATATATTTAATAGAGTTCCACTTTATTAATATTGAAAGCATTAATTCTTTAACTTCAGTTCATACTTTGGAATTGAAACATGATAGTCCTGTATCTCCATTTCCAATAGATATAATGTGTAATAACTCCTCTATACCGACCCGATAATGATGGTGAGTGGTAGCGAGATCAGATCGTTGGCAGAGAGAAATTTTCGCATAAATTAGAAAATAGAATTTTATTGCATAACAATATTAATTCTAATAAAAATATGTACAAGATGTTATTACAGCATTTAATTATTTTTTGTGGGTCAATCGCTTATAAATTAATGTCCTCTTGACTCTAAGTGCAACTCAAACTAAAAAAAGTCTCAGAGAATTACATTCAGTCGTAACTTCTAGACAGAGTTCATACGGATCAAGGCACGTCCGTTCCTTCTCTTTCGGAAAATCTACTAATTCTCGATGATTCAGAGTTTAAGAACTCTCACTCTCGCACGGGTCGTGCTTTTCTCTCTGGGATTTACACCTGATACCTGCTGTATCAATCAAATAGAGGTCAGACCTCACTAGCGCTTCCACTGCGCTAAGTCCCGAAACTGACGTTCCTTCCTCCCTTTTCCAGAGAGTCGCCACTCTCGTTCAGATCTATCCAAAAAACTGTCCTCTCTAACTTTTTCATTCTCGCAGGAGATCTTTCCCTAGGGGCGGGGTTTTGGTCGAGGCGGAGCACTTAGAAACTCTCCAGCCTCTTAGCAGCCTTGAGATACATCTCTTTCATTTATAATCAGTCCGTCATTGGACGTTCTAAAACAAAGGGCATAGTTTCGTGTGCAAACCTAAAAATCGTGTGCAGAGATCGCTTCCCCCGCAGGGGCTATCTTTCCCACGGTTTCGGCACAGATCAAAGCAGAAGACCCCTTTTTGGGTATCACCCTACCAATGCATCAGTGTCCGAACATTTCGCTGCTAGTACAATAGATATTCGGCATTTTGCCTTCCTTCAAAGATACGCTAGCGTGGGAAGGTATGCAGGAAAAGTTCCCTTCTAAGTGTTCTCACAGGAAAGTTTAGGATGACATACCTTGCACCTGAGTGTAGAGGCTCAATTCTCTACAAATGTTACAATCCTTCCAGAGACTGACCGTTAACCTTACAGGACTAATACCATATGTTTTATTTGTTTATACTCGGGTTTAATCCTATTTCAAGGCACCACTTGGCGCTTTTTAAAAATGATGCCACATTGGCGATTTCTAAATTGTTTACTTACATTTATCATATTGTAACCCACAATAAGCAAGTGGTAAAATGTTGCCATTCTTAATTTTTAAATAGTTATACATAGGAAAAGTCATAGATTTAGTGATAAAAACGTAACTGAAAAATAGATTGCATTTATACGAGAGTAACAATGTAAAATTTTATTCGTTCAAAACAATTTGGACAAAAGAATGATAATTTAAATACAGAATTTTTAAATTAAACCATACACAGTTGATTTTTCTTAGATACTGCATTTATGAGTGAAATAAAATATTTTATTTGACAAATTTAATAAGATACATATGAAAAAGATAATATGAGCAGTAAAAAACAACGTTTTTATACACATTTCATCGATATTACATAAAAGTTAACGATTAATGTGAAGTTGAAAAAACGAAAATACACGAAATTCGTTAATGCCGCGATCATTGTACCGCACGTATGATCGCTTCACGAACACGAAACAGAAAAAAAACATCACTGGATACAGCAACCTCGTCGTATCGGAATCCCAAGAAATACAAGAAATTCGTTAATGCCGCGATCACTGCACCGCACGTATGATCGCTTCGCGAACATGAAACCGTAAAAAACATCACTGGATACAGCAACCTCGTCGTATCGGAATCCCAAAAAAATACACGCAATTCTTTAATGCCGCGATCACTGTACCACACGTATGATCGCTTCGCGAACATGAAACCGAAAAAAACATCACTGGATACAGCAACCTCGTCGTATCGGAATCCCCAAAAATACACGAAATTCTTTAATGCCGCGATCACTGTACCGCACGTATGATCGCTTCGCGAACATGAAACCGAAAAAAACATCACTGGATACAGCAACCTCGTCGTATCGGAATCCCAAAAAAATACACGCAATTCTTTAATGCCGCGATCACTGCACCGCACGTATGATCGCTTCGCGAACATGAAACCGAAAAAAACATCACTGGATACAGCAAGCTCGTCGTATCGGAATCCCCAAAAATACACGAAATTCTTTAATGCCGCGATTACTGTACCGCACGTATGATCGCTTCGCGAACATGAAACCGAAAAAAACATCACTGGATACAGCAACCTCGTCGTATCGGAATCCCAAGAAATACACGAAATTCGTTAATGCCGCGATCACTGTACCGCACGTATGATCGCTTCGCGAACATCAAACCGAAAAAAAAAACATTACTGGATACAGCAACCTCGTCGTATCGAAATCCCAAAAAACATACGAAATTCGTTTATGCCGAGATCACTGTACCGCACGTATGATCGCTTCGCGGACATGAAACCGAAAAAAGACATCTCTGTATGCAGCAACCTCGTTGTATAGCAGTAGATAATATTTGACAGTTCTGCGCCAGTGGCACGGTGGCACCGGAAGTTCTGTGAGTGTGAAGGTCACAGGAACTCGCAGGTGTTGATAACAGGCATGTTGGAACAAGTTTGTAAAACAGGAAGTGATCCTGGGAACGGAAGTAAGACCGGAAGGGATTAGAAGTTAAGGACAGGATGAGACGTATTTTTTCTAAAAAGGGTTTTAATCAGATTCTTTATTCAGAGGAAAAATTTTTTAATTTTTTAATTGTGGACCCACCATAACCACCCGCTATGAAAACAATTCATAACGCCACAATTATTATTTTTCCCATCTGCATATCCTCTTCCACCAGTTATCTGCGAGAGACCTGTAACGAAATAAAAGAAAGAAAAAGAAAACATTTTACTTAAACAATTTATACGTACTTGAATGAGAAAAAAAGAAATAAATATAGTTTCCACATCTTTAGGTGAGCATGTTGCAGGGTGTTCTAAGCAGAAACCTTCTGTTTGGACCCGCATGGTGTTCAGCTAAGTCATTTGCAGCAAATTTTAAGCGTAGCAAAAGTTTTTAAAAATAATAGTTTTTAGTTATGCACCACGAAAATAATAGTTCTTAGTTATGCACTATGAAAATGATAGTTCTTGATTATGCACCACGAAAATAATAGTCTTAGTTATGCACTATGAAAATGATAGTTCTTGATTATGCACCATACATAAGTTCAATTCTTGAAGAAAATTAAAAGTTCTTGGTTATGTAGCATACATAAATTCAGTTCTTGAAGAAAATTGAAAGTTTTTGGTTATGCAGCATAAATAAATAAATTCAGTTTCTTGAAGAAAATTAAAAGTTCTTTTGAAGAAACATTTTTTCTTGAAGAAAATTGAAAGTTCTTCTTTTGAAGATTTTTTTTTTTTTTTTTATTTTGAAGAAAGAAAATAAAATATTTTTATGAATTGTACCCATCCGTCCACCCGCCATGTTTAATCATGACGCTACAATTCATTTGGGGAGAAAAATTTTTAAACCACCCGATGCCTTTCATACACGGCCACTATATTCGAAGACGTTTGACGACCACAGTTTTTCAAAGACTTGAGAAGAAGAAGAGAAGAAGAAGAAGAAGAGAAGATTTTTATTGTTGAGCACCCCTTTGTATTCTCGCCCACAGCTGCTAGCACCTTTAAATTAACTTTGAAAAAATATATCTTGTATAGAATAATGCACCCCAGTTGATGAAACATTTTATCTTGACTTGAATAAAATCTTGATTTTTGAAAAATGATTTGACTTGCATAAAATCTTGATTTTTATCTTGAATTAAGTCTTGATTGGAAGAAAGAAGTTTGATTTTTTGAAAATCTTGAAGAAAAACAAAATGTATGGTTTTTGATGAAAAAATAATTATTTTGGAATTTTATAGTGGCCGTGCGCGAGCGTATGGATACCATCTTCTAAAATATAACGCTTGTCATCAAAAGCTGACAAAGCGATTTTGTTAACTTGAGTTGTGTGAAGATGATGTCGCTCGCTTTGAATTCGATATTGTATCTCTCTCGTCGATTGGAGACTCTCTAAGCAGGTCTTATAATGATTATGTTTGATTTTATTTTTTACGACGTTTTTGGCCACCCCCTTTGCAGTTTTTTTCTCCCCATCGGCCGACATGATGGAATACATCTTGGCTCGTAGACCGATAAATTCATGAATCGGTCTACTGTTGAGCTCATCTTTAAATTTTCCGATCACCTTCTTATTTTTCTTATCAAATAAGGGGTGATCTTTTGGATAATCAGATGTATCCAACATGTCGGAAAATGCCTGCATATCCGTGTATATATTTCGAGTACGGATTTCATACGTTAGAGAGTCCGTGTCCGTGAACAGAAGCGACGATTTATTTTGATATTTTTTCTTTATAACGTTGTAATGAAAATTATACATGAGAATCTTGCTCAGCTCCAATATAACAAACCCTACATAAATGGGTTTATTTAATGTGAGGGTTTGCTTTAACCTTTCAACTGCAACTAAATTGTGGTCAAAAGGAAGAAACCTTTTGAAGGTAGGAGCTGAGACAAGTTTTTTTGCTTTCTGTTCACAGTTCACTAGCTGTACATCTTTGTGTCTTCGAATATTCTCCAATGACTTGCCATATACCGCATTTTTCATAAGTTTAAAAAAATCTTTGGCAAAGGGGGACTTTGCTTTTTTTCGTTGCTCGGTATTAAAATCTATATAATCTTTCAGCCACGGCTTTTGTTGGAATTTCAATATTTTATGTACAGCTAGTAACTGGAGGCCTTGCTGTAAATAAAATTTTAAATTTTTATAATATGTAACATAATTTTTTTTATCTTTTAAATTGGGGACTAATTTCGTGACTGGGCAGTATTTATTTCCATGCAGAGCGTCGATAGAAAAAGGAGAGAGATCTTCATATTTGATTTCCACTTTTTCGGGCGCCAGTGGATAACAGTTGTGGTCGTCGTGAAGCTGCTGGGGGTATGCAAGATCAACTTCGAGAATATAACCCACTGGACTACTTTCGGGAAGTTCAAGTATCTCTTTCACAGAGATAGTCTCTTCAGAGACCCAAACTCCCCGCATGGCAGAGATTGGCTCATAGCCCACCCATACAAATTATTGGCATCAAGGTACATGATATAATTATCATTTTCGCCCCCTTCGCCATTGCCAATAACTTCATTTTTAGCTTGGGCCCGACGCTTCGTTATAACCGAAATACCCCCTCGAATACCTTGCTCGATGAACAGATGCATATTTATATCTGTGAGCAATTCAAGGGGTTGATTTGTCATTTTCAAACAACTCTGCCATGCTAGCCCAGGGGCTGTTAACAGGTGCACACAGTCGATATTATAAAATTCCAAGCATATTTTTCTAAAGTTTTCGAAGACATCTGATAACTGAAGAACATCCACTTGAACATAGAGATTATGATACTCGCCCATTGTTTTTATATTGAAAGATTTCCATACATTTTGTGCATGTTGATAATTTTGATTAGAAATTTTTTCACCAGTTAAAGTACTGGTGAAGGCATCGGGTGGTGGCAGCTCGCTTTCCTCAAACTTTTGAAAATTATCCATATATTCATAAGGATAAATTCCCTTTCTGAGTAACAGATCAGTATTGTGAGGAAAGTGCTGTTTTAAAGCATGAAATTTATCATGTTCTAAATTATTGACTAATTTTTCTAAGGAGGTGGCCATAAATGCGAAACTATCAATAAATGTGAGTGACACTCTGCACTTGTTAATTTTCTTTGACAAAGAGAAGGAGATATATTTTTCCATCGTAGATGGAATGACGGAAAATTCGTGATCGTCAATACTGCCCAGTTGCTGCATAAGTAAATGCCCCTCGTAATGTTTCAGGTTGTGAAACACGACGGGAATCTTTTTTTGAAGTCTGAACTTCAAATTGCAGCTATTATGCAAGGCCCCCCGATAGCGACCGTTTAGATGATCATGGTCATGAATTTTGTCCCCATTGAATGCTTTTTTGCAAAGATAACATTGCGTGGCTGACTGGAAATTTTCTTCATCTTGCGGCGTCATCTTGATAGGTACAATAGTCGTTAACGGAATAGCAAGTTCTTTTTCTTCTTCTAATAAAGCATTTAAAAAGTGGCTAACAGCGTTGGGCCCGCGATAGACTGTGATACGCTTAGTGGGTTGTCCATTAGGACCGATAATGATATAAGCATACCCACATGCTTCATGTTGAGCCACTTTTTTAGTTTGACTTTGTGTGTGCACCTGATCCATGCCGACAATCAAAGATTCAAAGTCGGCATAGATGATGTAGGGGACCGGATGACAGTAATGATAATTATTAAATTGGAGAATATGGTCCCCCTCTTCCGGCATTCGAATTTTTTGCGGGGCTTGCTTTTTACATAATGGCGTATGCTGTTTTAATAAGTCTTGACTAGAAAATCGATGCAAGCATCGATAACAATAATAACTAGCTCCGTCATGTTTTGTAACATCTCCCAGCAGCCTTGAGAAACTTCGAATGAGACAATAATGTTTTTTTTCTTCGTTGCTGATAAGTAATAAATTAATGCAGTCTTCGTCTTCTCTATCAGACACATATAAGGGAAAAACTTCCTCTTCGAAGCCAAAGACGTTGATACGAATGTCATTCAATTCTTCGATTTTGGCTATTTTGCATAACGGAATGGGGCACTCAATATTTCCTAATTTGATCTCATGTTCACGAGGTTCATAATTGCTGACTCTATTAGCATGATCTAATCGATCGATAGGATGTTGGTGGGCGAGAATAGACCAAACAAAGCACTTATTATCTTTTTCATTCTTAATGTTTAAAACGGCCCTTTTCTTATATATTTTCGGAGGAAGTTCGATATAAGTGCTAGCAGCGAGGGGGTGGTACTTGGCCATACAGAGTTCTAATTTATCTATACGTTCTAGGGTCCATCCAGAACCCATTTGAACAAATGACTCGAAGGACTTTTGTATCTTAGCAAAAGCTTGCTGCATATTATTTGTAATAGAAAAATCAGCCAGCTCGATCATCACATTCGAACGAAAGTGTGCTTTGATGGTCTCGAAATCCCCCTCTTGTGTTATTTTGGATAGAATAACATGGGCCACAAGATACCATTTTAGGGCACGCTTTTCGCTTAATTGGAATTGGATTTCTTCCTCCAACAGAGGTGCCGTTTGCGTAAAAAATGCATTAAAGTCATGCTCATTGTCTTCGTTGGACTCAAATGTCACGATTGAGAATACATTTAAAGCGTCATAACTTTTATGTAAGCGAGACTTTTTACTACGGGGTGCATTATTATTTAAACTTTTACGTTTTGAAGAGTGTGCATGCGTGGTGCGCTGGTGCAACGTAAGATCTTTTTTAAGATCAAATTCTGCACTGCATTGATTACAGGACAATTTTTGGTGAATTTTCAAATGATTGGTCAAAATACTTTTTCTACCAAAAGCTTTGCTACAAATCTCACAGGTGAAAGGTTTTTCGCCACTATGACTTTTAAGATGTCTATTAAGTTCCGAATTGCGAGCAAATGACTTGTTGCATTGAGGGCAAGTCTGAAAAGATTAAAAAAGCCCCAGTTTAATTTTAAAAATGAATTTTGAACAAACATTTTTCAATCGAAACTTAACAAACAACATTTACAAACCTCGTTAAACATATCTTTTTTAAATAATTTTTTCCCCCTTACAATATATCGTTTACAAGCTTCATTAATCATTTACTCTTTTTCAGAATTTAAATAATAAAATTTTAAAAACTTATTTAATAAAATAAATCGTTTACGACTCCCATTAAACATGTTTTTTTTTTAAACTTTAAAAAATAATTTTTTCACCCCCTCGTTCACAAACCCCATTAAACATATATATTTTTAAAACTTTAAAGAAATTTTCATTATGAAAACAATCTATTTTTTAAATTGTAATTATTAAAACTTTTTGAAAAAAAAAAAAATAATAACTAACCTTGTTTGCATTTCTCATGTCTGTACTAGTCATCCTCTGCAAATTGTTAAAAAAACTTGGAGGTAACTCCTGCAATATTTCGTCTATGAGTGGTGTTTCCATAATACTCTACAAAATAAAAAATAAACACGTTCATATTTAAAAAATGTCACGCACACTTACTAATCTTTTTTAAATCATAAAGGTATAAAATGTCAACTTTGACAGCATTTTCTAGAAATGTGTCTATCTTTACCGATAAATGGAAAACGTGTTTCGATGAGAAAGTTTATCGATTAAAAGATTTATGGAAACATTTTAACTATATGCATAGAATCTTAAAAATATCAACTTTGACAACATTTTCTAGAAATGTGTCTACCTTTATCAAAAAATGAAAAACTTGTTTCGATGACAAAGTTTCTCAATGAGCCTATCTGCTTTTTCAAACAAAAATATTTCAAAGTTTATGGAAACAATAAAGAGAGTACTTTATCAAAAAATGAAAAACGTGTTTCGATTACAAAGTTTCTCAATAAGATTATCTGCTTTTTCAAACAAAAATATAAAAAAGTTCATGGAAACAATTTAAAAACATAAACGTATAATTTAAAAATAGAATTTGAATTTAGAACAGCTTATGCAAAAAAGATTCATGGAATCATTTTAAACCTTTTGCATACAATCTTAAAAACATCATCTTTGTTACTACTTTCTTTAAATGTGTCTATCTTTACCGAAAAACGTATAACGAGTTTCGATGACAAAGTTTCTCAATAAGAATAACTGCTTTTTCAAACAAAAATAATCCAAAGTTCATGGAAACAAATTTAAAAACATAAAAGTGCAATTTAAAAATAGAATTTGGATTTAAGAACACCTTATGCAAAACAGATTCATAGAAACATTTTAAACCCTTTACATACAATCTTAAAAATATCAACTTTGACAGCATTTTCTGTAAATATGTCTACCTTTATTAAAAAATGAAAAACGCGTTTAGATTATAGTGATTTTAAATAAGAATATCTGCTTTTTCAAACAAAAATAAGTAAAATTAAAAGAGTCTTAAGCAATTTCAATTATTTTTTCTTTACAAATAGTAAACAGTTAAAAAAAAAAAAAAAAAAAAAAAAAAAAAAAAAAAAAAAATGGAAAACGTATTTCGATTACAAAGTTTCTGAAAAAGTATACCTGCATCATGCGTTTCCGAATAAAAATGAATTTAAAAATAGGTCATAAAGTAATCCGTTTTGATTTGAGAACAGTCGTTAAAACAATATATTCAAAAAGTAAACAATTATTCTTTTAAAATATTATCTCAGTTAAAGTAACCCGTTTAGATTTGAGAACAGTCTTAAAATATTAAAACAGATAAAAATATTTGAGCAATAGATACACTATTCTGTTATAACTTTAAAAATATCATAGCAATAATTTAACACACTATTTACAAACATGATTCTATAATTAAAAAAACTTACTTCAAAATCCTGTAATGCAGAATTTAAATCTTGAGTTGATCTATCCATATCTATGAAAATTACTTAAGCACAACACTTTGAAATTCAAAATCGAAATAACACGCACAAGTGATAAAATAATGTTAGAAGATCAAATTCTATAAGCAGAATGACTGCTTGGCTACTTCATGCGTGTTTATCTATAAGAACCGGAAGCTGTTAAACTCCCCCCTTCTACTTTTAATTGGAGGAAAGCTTTTCCCCCATGCTTATCAGCCAATGAGGTTCGTTTACGTCACATGCCAACCGTCGTTAGGTAACGCCCATTTTTTAAACAACATCTTGTTTTTATGCGGCACGTCTATTTTGATGAGTCATCAAGTGTTTGTCCAGACTTGTCTAGACTTTTTTTTTTTGGTGGCACGTCGATTTTTGTGAGTCATCGTTCTCTTGTCTTATCTTACCTTTCCTGTTTGGACTTCCTGGACAAGTATAGACAAGTCTGGACAAACACGTGATGACTCATCAAAATAGACGTGCCGCATAAAAACAAGATGTTGTTTAAAAAATGGGCGTTACCTAACGACGGTTGGCATGTGACGTAAACGAACCTCATTGGCTGATAAGCATGGGGGAAAAGCTTTCCTCCAATTAAAAGTAGAAGGGGGGAGTTTAACAGCTTCCGGTTCTTATAGATAAACACGCATGAAGTAGCCAAGCAGTCATTCTGCTTATAGAATTTGATCTTCTAACATTATTTTATCACTTGTGCGTGTTATTTCGATTTTGAATTTCAAAGTGTTGTGCTTAAGTAATTTTCATAGATATGGATAGATCAACTCAAGATTTAAATTCTGCATTACAGGATTTTGAAGTAAGTTTTTTTAATTATAGAATCATGTTTGTAAATAGTGTGTTAAATTATTGCTATGATATTTTTAAAGTTATAACAGAATAGTGTATCTATTGCTCAAATATTTTTATCTGTTTTAATATTTTAAGACTGTTCTCAAATCTAAACGGGTTACTTTAACTGAGATAATATTTTAAAAGAATAATTGTTTACTTTTTGAATATATTGTTTTAACGAATACATTGCTAAGTTACAACAGAATACTGTTTTAAAATAGCCTGTTCTCAAATCAAAACGGATTACTTTATGACCTATTTTTAAATTCATTTTTATTCGGAAACGCATGATGCAGGTATACTTTTTCAGAAACTTTGTAATCGAAATACGTTTTCCATTTTTTTTTTTTTTTTTTTTTTTTTAACTGTTTACTATTTGTAAAGAAAAAATAATTGAAATTGCTTAAGACTCTTTTAATTTTACTTATTTTTGTTTGAAAAAGCAGATATTCTTATTTAAAATCACTATAATCTAAACGCGTTTTTCATTTTTTAATAAAGGTAGACATATTTACAGAAAATGCTGTCAAAGTTGATATTTTTAAGATTGTATGTAAAGGGTTTAAAATGTTTCTATGAATCTGTTTTGCATAAGGTGTTCTTAAATCCAAATTCTATTTTTAAATTGCATCTTTATGTTTTTAAATTTGTTTATATGAACTTTTGAATATTTTTGTTTGAAAAAGCAGTTATTCTTATTAAGAAACTTTGTCATCGAAACTCGTTATACATTTTTCGGTAAAGATAGACACATTTAAAGAAAGTACTAACAAAGTTGATATTTTTAAGATTGTATGCAACGGGTTTAACATGATTCCATGAATCTTTTTTGCATAAGGTGTTCTTAAATCCAAATTCTATTTTTAAATTGCACTTTTATGTTTTTAAATTTGTTTCCATGAACTTTGGATTATTTTTGTTTGAAAAAGCAGTTATTCTTATTGAGAAACTTTGTCATCGAAACTCGTTATACGTTTTTCGGTAAAGATAGACACATTTAAAGAAAGTAGTAACAAAGATGATGTTTTTAAGATTGTATGCAAAAGGTTTAAAATGATTCCATGAATCTTTTTTGCATAAGCTGTTCTAAATTCAAATTCTATTTTTAAATTATACGTTTATGTTTTTAAATTGTTTCCATGAACTTTTTTATATTTTTGTTTGAAAAAGCAGATAATCTTATTGAGAAACTTTGTAATCGAAACACGTTTTTCATTTTTTGATAAAGTACTCTCTTTATTGTTTCCATAAACTTTGAAATATTTTTGTTTGAAAAAGCAGATAGGCTCATTGAGAAACTTTGTCATCGAAACAAGTTTTTCATTTTTTGATAAAGGTAGACACATTTCTAGAAAATGTTGTCAAAGTTGATATTTTTAAGATTCTATGCATATAGTTAAAATGTTTCCATAAATCTTTTAATCGATAAACTTTCTCATCGAAACACGTTTTCCATTTATCGGTAAAGATAGACACATTTCTAGAAAATGCTGTCAAAGTTGACATTTTATACCTTTATGATTTAAAAAAGATTAGTAAGTGTGCGTGACATTTTTTAAATATGAACGTGTTTATTTTTTATTTTGTAGAGTATTATGGAAACACCACTCATAGACGAAATATTGCAGGAGTTACCTCCAAGTTTTTTTAACAATTTTCAGAGGATGACTAGTACAGACATGAGAAATGCAAACAAGGTTAGTTATTATTTTTTTTTTTTCAAAAAGTTTTAATAATTACAATTTAAAAAATAGATTGTTTTCATAATGAAAATTTCTTTAAAGTTTTAAAAATATATATGTTTAATGGGGTTTGTGAACGAGGGGGTGAAAAAATTATTTTTTAAAGTTTAAAAAAAAAACATGTTTAATGGGAGTCGTAAACGATTTATTTTATTAAATAAGTTTTTAAAATTTTATTATTTAAATTCTGAAAAAGAGTAAATGATTAATGAAGCTTGTAAACGATATATTGTAAGGGGGAAAAAATTATTTAAAAAAGATATGTTTAACGAGGTTTGTAAATGTTGTTTGTTAAGTTTCGATTGAAAAATGTTTGTTCAAAATTCATTTTTAAAATTAAACTGGGGCTTTTTTAATCTTTTCAGACTTGCCCTCAATGCAACAAGTCATTTGCTCGCAATTCGGAACTTAATAGACATCTTAAAAGTCATAGTGGCGAAAAACCTTTCACCTGTGAGATTTGTAGCAAAGCTTTTGGTAGAAAAAGTATTTTGACCAATCATTTGAAAATTCACCAAAAATTGTCCTGTAATCAATGCAGTGCAGAATTTGATCTTAAAAAAGATCTTACGTTGCACCAGCGCACCACGCATGCACACTCTTCAAAACGTAAAAGTTTAAATAATAATGCACCCCGTAGTAAAAAGTCTCGCTTACATAAAAGTTATGACGCTTTAAATGTATTCTCAATCGTGACATTTGAGTCCAACGAAGACAATGAGCATGACTTTAATGCATTTTTTACGCAAACGGCACCTCTGTTGGAGGAAGAAATCCAATTCCAATTAAGCGAAAAGCGTGCCCTAAAATGGTATCTTGTGGCCCATGTTATTCTATCCAAAATAACACAAGAGGGGGATTTCGAGACCATCAAAGCACACTTTCGTTCGAATGTGATGATCGAGCTGGCTGATTTTTCTATTACAAATAATATGCAGCAAGCTTTTGCTAAGATACAAAAGTCCTTCGAGTCATTTGTTCAAATGGGTTCTGGATGGACCCTAGAACGTATAGATAAATTAGAACTCTGTATGGCCAAGTACCACCCCCTCGCTGCTAGCACTTATATCGAACTTCCTCCGAAAATATATAAGAAAAGGGCCGTTTTAAACATTAAGAATGAAAAAGATAATAAGTGCTTTGTTTGGTCTATTCTCGCCCACCAACATCCTATCGATCGATTAGATCATGCTAATAGAGTCAGCAATTATGAACCTCGTGAACATGAGATCAAATTAGGAAATATTGAGTGCCCCATTCCGTTATGCAAAATAGCCAAAATCGAAGAATTGAATGACATTCGTATCAACGTCTTTGGCTTCGAAGAGGAAGTTTTTCCCTTATATGTGTCTGATAGAGAAGACGAAGACTGCATTAATTTATTACTTATCAGCAACGAAGAAAAAAAACATTATTGTCTCATTCGAAGTTTCTCAAGGCTGCTGGGAGATGTTACAAAACATGACGGAGCTAGTTATTATTGTTATCGATGCTTGCATCGATTTTCTAGTCAAGACTTATTAAAACAGCATACGCCATTATGTAAAAAGCAAGCCCCGCAAAAAATTCGAATGCCGGAAGAGGGGGACCATATTCTCCAATTTAATAATTATCATTACTGTCATCCGGTCCCCTACATCATCTATGCCGACTTTGAATCTTTGATTGTCGGCATGGATCAGGTGCACACACAAAGTCAAACTAAAAAAGTGGCTCAACATGAAGCATGTGGGTATGCTTATATCATTATCGGTCCTAATGGACAACCCACTAAGCGTATCACAGTCTATCGCGGGCCCAACGCTGTTAGTCACTTTTTAAATGCTTTATTAGAAGAAGAAAAAGAACTTGCTATTCCGTTAACGACTATTGTACCTATCAAGATGACGCCGCAAGATGAAGAAAATTTCCAGTCAGCCACGCAATGTTATCTTTGCAAAAAAGCATTCAATGGGGACAAAATTCATGACCATGATCATCTAAACGGTCGCTATCGGGGGGCCTTGCATAATAGCTGCAATTTGAAGTTCAGACTTCAAAAAAAGATTCCCGTCGTGTTTCACAACCTGAAACATTACGACGGGCATTTACTTATGCAGCAACTGGGCAGTATTGACGATCACGAATTTTCCGTCATTCCATCTACGATGGAAAAATATATCTCCTTCTCTTTGTCAAAGAAAATTAACAAGTGCAGAGTGTCACTCACATTTATTGATAGTTTCGCATTTATGGCCACCTCCTTAGAAAAATTAGTCAATAATTTAGAACATGATAAATTTCATGCTTTAAAACAGCACTTTCCTCACAATACTGATCTGTTACTCAGAAAGGGAATTTATCCTTATGAATATATGGATAATTTTTAAAAGTTTGAGGAAAGCGAGCTGCCACCACCCGATGCCTTCACCAGTACTTTAACTGGTGAAAAAATTTCTAATCAAAATTATCAACATGCACAAAATGTATGGAAATCTTTCAATATAAAAACAATGGGCGAGTATCATAATCTCTATGTTCAAGTGGATGTTCTTCAGTTATCAGATGTCTTCGAAAACTTTAGAAAAATATGCTTGGAATTTTATAATATCGACTGTGTGCACCTGTTAACAGCCCCTGGGCTAGCATGGCAGAGTTGTTTGAAAATGACAAATCAACCCCTTGAATTGCTCACAGATATAAATATGCATCTGTTCATCGAGCAAGGTATTCGAGGGGGTATTTCGGTTATAACGAAGCGTTGGGCCCAAGCTAAAAATGAAGTTATTGGCAATGGCGAAGGGGGCGAAAATGATAATTATATCATGTACCTTGATGCCAATAATTTGTATGGGTGGGCTATGAGCCAATCTCTGCCATGCGGGGAGTTTGAGTGGGTCTCTGAAGAGACTATCTCTGTGAAAGAGATACTTGAACTTCCCGAAAGTAGTCCAGTGGGTTATATTCTCGAAGTTGATCTTGCATACCCCCAGCAGCTTCACGACGACCACAACTGTTATCCACTGGCGCCCGAAAAAGTGGAAATCAAATATGAAGATCTCTCTCCTTTTTCTATCGACGCTCTGCATGGAAATAAATACTGCCCAGTCACGAAATTAGTCCCCAATTTAAAAGATAAAAAAAATTATGTTACATATTATAAAAATTTAAAATTTTATTTACAGCAAGGCCTCCAGTTACTAGCTGTACATAAAATATTGAAATTCCAACAAAAGCCGTGGCTGAAAGATTATATAGATTTTAATACCGAGCAACGAAAAAAAGCAAAGTCCCCCTTTGCCAAAGATTTTTTTAAACTTATGAATAATGCGGTATATGGCAAGTCATTGGAGAATATTCGAAGACACAAAGATGTACAGCTAGTGAACTGTGAACAGAAAGCAAAAAAACTTGTCTCAGCTCCTACCTTCAAAAGGTTTCTTCCTTTTGACCACAATTTAGTTGCAGTTGAAAGGTTAAAGCAAACCCTCACATTAAATAAACCCATTTATGTAGGGTTTGTTATATTGGAGCTGAGCAAGATTCTCATGTATAATTTTCATTACAACGTTATAAAGAAAAAATATCAAAATAAATCGTCGCTTCTGTTCACGGACACGGACTCTCTAACGTATGAAATCCGTACTCGAAATATATACACGGATATGCAGGCATTTTCCGACATGTTGGATACATCTGATTATCCAAAAGATCACCCCTTATTTGATAAGAAAAATAAGAAGGTGATCGGAAAATTTAAAGATGAGCTCAACAGTAGACCGATTCATGAATTTATCGGTCTACGAGCCAAGATGTATTCTATCATGTCGGCCGAAGGGGAGAAAAAAACTGCAAAGGGGGTGGCCAAAAACGTCGTAAAAAATAAAATCAAACATAATCATTATAAGACCTGCTTAGAGAGTCTCCAATCGACGAGAGAGATACAATATCGAATTCAAAGCGAGCGACATCATCTTCACACAACTCAAGTTAACAAAATCGCTTTGTCAGCTTTTGATGACAAGCGTTATATTTTAGAAGATGGTATCCATACGCTCGCGCACGGCCACTATAAAATTCCAAAATAATTATTTTTTCATCAAAAACCATACATTTTGTTTTTCTTCAAGATTTTCAAAAAATCAAACTTCTTTCTTCCAATCAAGACTTAATTCAAGATAAAAATCAAGATTTTATGCAAGTCAAATCATTTTTCAAAAATCGAGATTTTATTCAAGTCAAGATAAAATGTTTCATCAACTGGGGTGCATTATTCTATACAAGATATATTTTTTCAAAGTTAATTTAAAGGTGCTAGCAGCTGTGGGCGAGAATACAAAGGGGTGCTCAACAATAAAAATCTTCTCTTCTTCTTCTTCTTCTCTTCTTCTTCTCAAGTCTTTGAAAAACTGTGGTCGTCAAACGTCTTCGAATATAGTGGCCGTGTATGAAAGGCATCGGGTGGTTTAAAAATTTTTCTCCCCAAATGAATTGTAGCATCATGATTAAACATGGCGGGTGGACGGATGGGTACAATTCATAAAAATATTTTATTTTCTTTCTTCAAAATAAAAAAAAAAAAAATCTTCAAAAGAAGAACTTTCAATTTTCTTCAAGAAAAAATGTTTCTTCAAAAGAACTTTTAATTTTCTTCAAGAAACTGAATTTATTTATTTATGCTGCATAACCAAAAACTTTCAATTTTCTTCAAGAACTGAATTTATGTATGCTACATAACCAAGAACTTTTAATTTTCTTCAAGAATTGAACTTATGTATGGTGCATAATCAAGAACTATCATTTTCATAGTGCATAACTAAGAACTATTATTTTCGTGGTGCATAATCAAGAACTATCATTTTCATAGTGCATAACTAAGAACTATTATTTTCGTGGTGCATAACTAAAAACTATTATTTTTAAAAACTTTTGCTACGCTTAAAATTTGCTGCAAATGACTTAGCTGAACACCATGCGGGTCCAAACAGAAGGTTTCTGCTTAGAACACCCTGCAACATGCTCACCTAAAGATGTGGTAACTATATTTATTTCTTTTTTTCTCATTCAAGTACGTATAAATTGTTTAAGTAAAATGTTTTCTTTTTCTTTCTTTTATTTCGTTACAGGTCTCTCGCAGATAACTGGTGGAAGAGGATATGCAGATGGGAAAAATAATAATTGTGGCGTTATGAATTGTTTTCATAGCGGGTGGTTATGGTGGGTCCACAATTAAAAAATTAAAAAAATTTTCCTCTGAATAAAGAATCTGATTAAAACCCTTTTTAGAAAAAATACGTCTCATCCTGTCCTTAACTTCTAATCCCTTCCGGTCTTACTTCCGTTCCCAGGATCACTTCCTGTTTTACAAACTTGTTCCAACATGCCTGTTATCAACACCTGCGAGTTCCTGTGACCTTCACACTCACAGAACTTCCGGTGCCACCGTGCCACTGGCGCAGAACTGTCAAATATTATCTACTTATAGCGATCACAAAAAATACACAAAATTTGTAAATGCGGCGATCACTATACCGCATGTATGATCGTTTCGTGAACATGAGACTTCCATAAAAACTGCAGTCAATTAATTTTTATACTGTTCTAAAGTAACAAGAGTAACCACTCACAAACAAAAAAAAAAGAAGAAAAAATCAAGCTTTAAATAAACAAGCAGATGAAATTTTTTCAATGCTTTTTTTCTTTTAATATCATGACATATCCATTTAATGACGTAAGTGTTATTTAATTATATTAAAAAAAATGTTTTAAATAAATAATAAATCATTAAACATCTTTAAAATACAAATAAACATTGAATAAAGAATCACTTGATGACGTAACAAATACGTCATACGTAACAAACGCGTCATCACAAAAAATATCATAGGTCAGCCTTTCCAACAATAAAAGATGGCTGACTATCGACGATTTGGCAAGATTTCGCCAAATGGTGCCCTCAAATAGGAACCAACCTTGCACTCGTATGCCAAGTGTAAACATTTATAGATATATAAGGTTGCAAACCTAATAATAATAATAATAATAATAATAATAATAATAATAATAATAATAATAATAATAATAAAAGCCAGTGGTACACAGAAGCTTTGACCTTCATAGTTTGGAAGCTCGATTCAGTCTCAGTATATGAAACATGCTACAGCAGCGAAAGTAAAAGATTTTGTGTCTTTAATATGCGCATTTCTGTGTCTTTTTTCTTTCTTTCTTTCTTTTTTTCCCCCTGAAAGTCTTGTTGAAATTTTCAACTCCCTTAATTTATAGTTTATTCAGTCATTTTAGGATTTAACAATATTTTATACTTTGAAATGAAAATGAACTTCACATAAAGAATGCATTTTTTTTAGTGAATATGCAATATTGCAATATACCCAATTATTAGGTATATATACCCAAAATAGCCAAGTTGGCTTCATTTATGAAAGCTTATTTGGCGATATTTTGCCAAGTGTCATCAAGATGGCGAGAATTTGAAGCTAACGGATATGAATATAGTTTTATGCGTATGATTGGGAAAATGATTACAACAATGAAAGATAAGAATTTGCGAGAAATCACGGTCACTAAAACTCATAAATTAATCCCTGATTTTTTGTAATTTGCTGTCTTGTTTCAAAATGTCAGCCACCCTAGAATTTCAAACTGCTATATCTCAGCCATTTTTTAAAATAGAGGCAAAATAGAAAATGCTCCGGAATCCTTGTATCAAAGCCTAACATTTAAACAAAAAATAAATTTAAATTTCTAATTTTTTGTAGATATTTCTTTTTAATTTTATATCTTTTAGTGGCTGCCACTTTGAAAAACAAGATGGCGGACGAAGCTGGTCAACGAACTCGGTCGAGATATTGCTGAGCTTAATACACACACTTAGTTCCATCCAAATCGGTTTAGAAATACGAGTGCTATCGTATGACATGTATCAGATATATATATATATATATATATATATCAACTTCTGAACGGAGGGTAGTTTTCGGGACTGGAGGTCATGATCGGTGAAAATATACCGAAATTTTCCGGAATTATTTTCCTCCGAAGGGCTGCAATAGGTAGCTTTTTACTTTTTGTGTTGAAAGCTATCTAAAAAAAAATACCTACCCGCTGGGAATTTACCCTTTCCACATATAACTGGTCAGGAAGTAATTAATTTGGATTTGATAACCAAACTAATTACTTTCTGACACATTTTTAAATTCATTTTTGTTCTCAAACGCGTGAAAATAGAAGATTCTCTTGTTCAAGAATTGTGGTATCGCACATTTTTCCCATCTTTTGTTAAAGGCTGAAAATCTTCCAGAAAATGCTATCAAAGTTGACGTATTAAACCAAATTTCCGGGCGCAACAGCGCGGAGAAAGAAAAAAAAAACTGCTGTTCTGAAATAAGAAACGCTTATAACGCAAGATGTAATTCATTTATCAAAAATAGAATAAACCACTCTATCATAAATTATTTCAATAAGCAAGTTTCATGCTTTTACGTTTTAAAATGCTTATGAAAATGTGTCAAAAAGTGTCGCGTTGTTGAGCAAGGAATTTTTTTTTTTTTTTTTTTTTTTTTTTTTTTGAGAGCCGACTTTTTCCCTGCTCAACTTTCTCACACATGCAGGTATGTCTATTAAAGTGATTTGGAATCGAATAATTTTCATTTCTCGATAAATTAATTACTTCTTGAGTTATAAGCGTTTGTTGTCTCATGGAAGCAATTTTTTCCTATACCTGCACTGCCGCGTCCGGAAATTTGATTCAAAACGTCTACTTTAACAGCATTTTCTGATTGATCCACTTCGTTTACTTCAAAGTGGAAAAAACTGTTCTATTACACATGCGGTTTACAATCGAATAGAGTTTTCCATTTTTTGATAAATAAATTACTTTTCGAGTTCTAAGCGACTCTTGCCACGTGCCATAACGTTTTTCCCCTTTCTCGCACTCCGCCGTCAAAAATTCAGTTCTAAACGCCGATTTAGACAGTATATTCTGAAAGATCTTCTACTTTTACCAAAAAATGGAAAACGTCTTTCGATTACAATGCTTCTCAATAAGAACGCCTGCCAATTGTAGGCGTTTGAGAACAAAAAAGAATTTTAAAATGTGTCAGAAATTAGCCAGTTTGGATTTGCGAACAACTTTAAGTTTTGCACTGCCAAAAAAAAAAAAATTTTGATTTTACAGTATAATTCTGGCATCCCAGCTAGATGGGATGTCAGTATTATACTGCAAAATCAACTTTCTTTTTTTTTTTTTTTTTTTTTTTTTTTCCTTTTCAGTGTGTATGAGGAATTTATTCTGCTGTTCCCTCTTTTTTATTTCCATTGCTTTTTAGATGTCTCATATTCGTGAAAAATAAACAAAAATGGATGCTTCTGATCCAAAACTTCAATTCTGGCGAAGCCACTGCATATTCTAAAGTGAACAGCTGCATTAAGATGGCGAAAAAAACGCATTTTTCTTTTAACAAAAACTTCGGTGGCCTAAAAACGAAGTTTTGAAGATATTTCTGCTCTCTCATCTATCTTCTTTGATAACTCATCTTTCATTTCGTTCCCAGCAGATTAATATTTTGATCATTTTTATCTTTCAGTTCTCAAATAAAAATAGGCACCAGTTTTTGTAAAATATCGATCACTGGAAAGTTTTTTTTTTTTTTTTTTTTTTTTTTTTTAATGAAACTGGCGAAAAAAACTACTTTTAAATAAGTATTTCCTTGGTGTTTTTTAAAAATAATTTTCGGAGTTTTATTACTTTAAGATAAAAATTTTATTTCTGTTAGAGACTGCCATCGTTACTGTTTTTTTTTTTTTTTTTTTTTTTTATAAGTTTATTTCGAAAGTCTGCGATTTTTTAGTGAAACATAAATTGATATTTTGCAGTTTTCGAATTTTTCTGCTAAAAAGAAAGCCTGCGAATAAACTAAATCTTAGAATAGCTTAGAATTTAATATTTGAAACATATTATCACTTGTTGGTTTAATTTTATTTTGCGTTTAAGTTCATCGCTTTTATATATTTTAGCTTTATCATAGTTATTGCTGAAATTTAAAATTGAGATTTTTTATTATGATCATTTACTTCGTGATTTTAATTAAAATAACTAATGAAAAAACGTGCAAAATATAAAAAGTATTCAAATAAAGTTAAGTTGCGTAAAACTCTTATAAATAGGCATGGAGTTTTTAAAATGTATTTCTTTATTGCATGCTTTAAAGCTTGGTTTACTTTCTATACATCACTTAGGACCCGTAATTCTATTTATCACTATAACCTATATTTTACTATTTATAAAAAAAAATAAGATTTTTGTACAATTACAATTACCAGACTTACTAAGACAACTAACATATATAAAATTACCAAAACTTTATTGTTTTTTCTCTTTATACATTGTCCTATATATAAGACGATTGTATTATAAATTGTGTACATCCATTCTGCAACTACTCAGCCTTACTCAGCAATTACAGATAAAGCTTTTCACGATTAAATTTAAAAAGAGTTGTGGCATTAAAAAATGCCAGTTATTTAAATTTTAAAAAAGTCATGGCAGATAAATTATCAAAAATTAGCCGAAGTAAAAAAAAAAAAATAATAATAAATAAATAAAAATAACACTTTAAAATGATTAAAGAGACATTAATTTCCACCTACTTGTGATAGTCCAAATCGGTTTAAACACCAACTTTGGCAACATTTTTTTTAATTATTCCGTACTTTTATAGAAAAATTCAAAACGCTGTTCGATTCCTTTGAACGTGAAAAAAATTGTCTGCAAGTTTTATGGATTTAAAATAATTGCATGGTTGCGTCATGAAATATTAAATTATCAGCCTTAAAAGATGTTTTAGCGGAGCAGACTTAAAAATTGTTCAAGCATGTTACTTGTGACAATTCTGTAAAACTGAGCTGTCTTATGTGCATTATGATGAAAAGATATGTGTTGGGTTTTCCTTTGATGACCACCTGTTTATAATAGTCATGCCTCTGTCTCCTCTCAAAATCACTTTAAAGCACTAAATTTTACAACATATTTTGAATGATTCTTTATTTATATAAGAAAATGCAAAACACTGTTCGATTCCTTGAAATGTTAATAAAAATGTCAGCAAGTTTCATGCATTTAAAAAGATCAAAGGATTTGTTTAGTGGATCTATAAACTTGTTTATTATTTTTTAACTCAATTATACACTGCAAAAAAAAAAGTGTTGATTTTACAGTATAATACTGACACCCCAGCAGGGATGTCAGTATTATACTGTAAAATCAACACTTTTTTTTGCAGTGTACTGATTGGTAAAGTTTTAATGCGAACTGAATTTTTCCAACACAGTGAAAAAATGCCCAAGCAGGTAACAGAAAACCTTTGACTGACTTAAAGTGCCTACTCGCTACCGATTGAGCTACCTGATAACTCATATAGAAAAGATCCTGATATCACATATAGAAATCACCTTGATATAACAATTGCTGCCTTATTTAATCGCAAATTTTGGCGATTAAATAAGGTTATTAAATTTTGGTAGCAAGAAGAAAGTTGAAAAGTTGACAACTTTGCAAAGAAAGTTTTAAATGGCTGAATTTATTGTTGCTTGCAGATGCACAAAAATGCGCATAACTCGCTTAAAAATAATCGTAATCGATTTGTTTTAATCGAAAGCTGCAGTCATAATTAATGATTCATAATTATGCCAGTTAATCTATGTCTGTAATTTATGTCAGATCATAATTATGTCAATTAGTGGTCATAATTATAGTGCTAAAAATTAAAAAAACGATTTTATTTTGAAGGTTTTTTTTTTTTCGAATTTAAACAAATTTAAAGAAAAAGGAAAAATATGTCTAATTTTACGTGGATAAAAATATACATATTTTCTTAATTAACTTTATTATACAATTTAAAAATAATATCTACCTAATTGTTTTCATATTTCAGACGTGACGTCACAAAATGTTATGGCTCCACAAATCACAAATATAAGAATCTGTCTTTGCGCCAGCATAATCATAGAGTATTATGAGATATTGGTATTCCATATAACCAGACACCGCCGGAATGGAAAAAAAAAAACCCTCTATCTTTGTTAATGTGAATCGCGAGCTTAAAAATGAGTAATACATCATAAACTGTTAGTATTTCGGTGTACAGTATGCTTAATTTCAATGTAAAAATATTACTTTTAATAAGGAATAAAAAATATTGAAAAATTATCTCCTTGAACTTTCCAAAGACGAAAAACAAATATTTATTCACACAACGCGCCCTGGCGCCGACCGACGAGCTGCGTGTTCTGGGGGCCATTCGGGAAACGTTTTTAAGTAGTTTATGATATTGAACACTTTACGAAACAGAAACCTTGGCATTCCATGTTACCCGACTATTCCATAATACCCAAAGTTCCACTATAACTTATAAAACACTATTAGTTGGGGTCAATCGTAATACTTACCCATCATGGATATGCATAATATAAAGTATGAAAATAAAACATGTGTAAACTATTTATAAAATGCACTGCAATTCGAATAAAATCGTGACTGGATGACGTCCTAAACTTTAAATGCTTTATTACTGAATTGCGTAAAAGAAACATCCTTAAAACTCCAAAATAGATAATCCTATTCACTAACGGTTTACTGCGTCGGATTAAGTGTCTCATTTCCAATTAAAATATATCTTTGAATTGAAATTTGAATGAAATACAGAGTCATGAAAAATCGAACAGTGTGGAGATCAGGATTACAAATATCTCGGCAACTCATTATCCGATCGACTTCATTCTTTATGCAAAATTTATGTATTTTTATTGTCTTTTATATTCACTCGAAAATTTCAAAAAAAAAAATTATATACCTTTTATCAGAACGAATATTTCGAGAGTCCGGAAAAAATAGTTCCGGATAATCGAGGTTACTGAAATTCAATAAACTTGTTTACAGACACACACACAATCAGACGGACGGCAATTTTTTTTTTCTAAAAATATGTTTTTCGGAATTTCCAGTGTTTCAAACGTGTAAATCCGTCAAAAAAAAATTTTTTTTTTTCGATTTTCAAAACGATTATAAGATTTACCGTATACTACGTATGATGGGTAAGTAATAAATACATAAAAAAAAAAAAAAAAATTTACAAAAACAATGGTATTTTTACATGACAGTATTTGTCTCTTGAATAAATCAGTAAGTAATTCACTTATAATGCTTTATTATTTTTGTCTGAATCTCATTGATTAATGACAAAAATCACACAAGTATAAAATTATGTGAAGACAGAATGACACCGCAACATTGGTTAAGAGATAAAGTTGTTCTTAATTCCATGTTATTTTGTGGTTAATTCATGGTTATTTTGTGACACATATTTTAATGGTTATTTTGTGGTTAATTCATGGTTATTTTGTGGTTAATTCATGATTATTTTGTGACACATATTTTAATTCATTTTTGTTCGCAAACGTATGAAATAGGCAGATTAATAAATTATGTAATTTGTTCACAAATTATGTAACCGATCAGCTTTTTTTCCCCATTTTTTGGTACAGATCTTTCAAGAAATGCTGTGTGTGTTTTGAACGCGATAGCGCGTTAAAGGAAAATAAAACTGCCTTTATGAGACAAGAGTCACTTATAACTCGTGATATAATTCATTTGTCAAAAAACAACAGAAAAAAAAACCGTAACACAAATCAGCTTAGTTATCACTACTGTGAGTGTCATGCTTTTACATTTAAAAATGCTTTCGTAAATGTATCCGAAAGTTGAGTGGGGAAAAATATTTTTTTCAGAACTGCTTGAACATTAAATATGCACACACACGGTAAACCACTTAAACTTGAAAAACGTGCCAAAAGTCACAAAAAAAAAAGGAAGAAGAAAAAAAATATTCTGTTTTCAATGTGGCCCGAGCAATGACCTAATTATTTTTCTCGGTACTAAAAATGCTGATGCGTAAGAAAACAAAGATAAGTACGGAAAAAAAAAATCTGCATTGCATTAAAAAAAGAAGAAGCTTTCAGTAGGCAAGAAACCTGTGCACTAGTTTGAACTTTCTCCAAGCCTGAGCTGCGTGTCACAAATTACCTCTACAATGGACACTTATAAGATTTCTTACACACATTGCGGATCATTGTATTTTCATGCTTCTGCAGACGAATAGGTTTTCTTTTGCTTTTCTCTCCATTCTCATCCATTCGTTCATTTACCTTTCCCTTTTCCCTAGCGCCGTTTTATATTTTTAGTCATTTAACATATAATGTATCACACAATTACTTTAAATTGACACAAAAGTTTTTTTTTAAAGTTAATAAATGAAATGTTATCGGAAGTTGTTTCAATAAATTCATATCTAACATTATCCGTAAGGTATTTTAGTTTAAATAAATCACAGCATATTTCACAATGCTTTTGTAAAGCGATGAAAAAAGACCAGAATGAAACTAATTTTATTTTTGTTTTTTTAAACGCCTTATTGTTAGGTATTATTTAAGTGCTAGAAAGGTTAATATAAATAATTTTTTTAGAATTTTAAATGTTTTTCAATATATTTTATTTGTATTAAAAAACAAATATTTTTTGTCAACGATCTTTCTAAAAATGTAACTTTTATGCAATTTTATTCGAAAAAATAGTTTTGAATAAAAATAGTCGCCTGTTATATGAAAAAAGAAGTGGTTTGCCCGTATTTGTTTTCCTCAGTCACATGACTTGCGTTTTTACTATATAGATTACGTACGATAGGATTTAATAGAATAAAGAAAACTTTTATTAATATCTTTTTCAGTTTTGATTCGATTTTCATAAAATTTGAAATGATTCAACAAAATTCTGCAACGATTTTATATATTAAATTTCAAACCATTCGGTTGGGTAGTTTTTGCGCTGTTATATGCGGACAGACGGACGGACGGACCAGACGACGAATATAGTTGCTACGTATTTATATAATTACGAACGCACCTAAAAAAGGTGCAGTCGTCCAAAAGTAAAAAAAAGAGAGAATACCTCCAGACATTTTCATACACAAAAGTGCGCATAGAAAAAAAGAAAATAGCCGTTCGATTGGGAATTATGTCTTCTTTCCAGTTTTGTTAAATACAAATAAGCTTAGGGGAGCCGTATAACTTTAAAAGCTTGAATACAAACACACAATTTTGACCTCATATTTGGATTCTTCGGTAAATATCTTCTGATCCCAAACTCCTTCCCTTATCCTCTGATCCGATATCCTTCTGATGCCAAACGGGAAGTCATTCGGTGAAGTAGTTCAGGATTTATGCAAATGTGAAATTTGGAACTCCTAAATGTTAAATTCCTTTTAAATAGTTGCAAAACAAACTGTACTGCGGGTAGTGTTTTAAGTATAATTTCATACTTTATATCTGCATAATTCCTGACTACATCATCAAATGAAAGAAAAATTACCAAAGAATTGAAATATGATGTGAAAATTGGCTATTTTTATACAAAATTTCAAAGTTTGTTACAATTTCAATAGCTTCTTAAGCTTATTTTCTAAACATAAATTGAAAGAACACATAATTCACAATCGATTGGCTATTTTTATACAAAATTTCAAAGTTTGTTACAATGTCAATGTGTACACGGCTTCTTAAGCTTATTTTCTCAATATAAATTAAAAGAATACATAATTCCCAATCGATTCGCTATTTTTATACAAAATTTCAAAGTTTGTTATAATTCAATGTGTTGGCGACTTCTTAAGCTTATTTTCTAAACATAAATTGAAAGAATACATAATTCACAATCGACTGGCTATTTTCGTTTATCTCTGCAATAATTTGGTGATTAAAGTTTACCGGGTTTCTTTCTTTTTTTTTTCTTTCTTTTTTTTTTTTTTTTTTTTTTTTTTTCTATTTTTCCTTCTGAACGACTGTACCTATCCCCCCAAATTTTATGATTGTTGGATCGGTGGTTGAGGCTTTGCTGTAATGTTTCTCATTATCAGTTTTTGATATGGCTGTCACTGTCGTATGATTTTTTTAAGACATGCTTTACATATATCGACATAACTCTTTAACCAGCATCCAACATACTAAGATCTACTCCACAAAATTTGTTAACCCTTTCAGGGGCTAGTAATTTTATTTCTGTACTGCTGTGACAACAGAATTTTCGAAAAATGTTACTTGAAAATACGGAAATGTAACTTAACACTCTTTTTTGTACTTCGCTATCTATGGTAATGAAATGAAACTTTTACGGTTAGTGCTAGAGTCCAGCATCGGGTCGGGTAACCCGATTTTACCTGAACCCGACTCAATTTTTGAATCTATTTTTTTTTTTTCGTTGCGTGTCGGGTTGAGTTCGGATTCAAGTCGGTTTCAGGCAGAGTTGGTCAAATTTGTAATTGCAATTATCTGCAATGTTATTATTACTATATAATAGTATGTAATTGATTATAGTTACACGCATTCAAGTACAGAAATTTCGTCAAATAATGAGACAGGGGGCGTTTCCGGCTACAATGTTGAAAGATTTTTGTTTATACGGAATGTAATTGTAATTATAATTAATTACAGACAATTAAATTGTAATTACATTCTAACTTCAAATACAAATTTGCCCAATTCTGTTTTTAGGTTGTAATTTGATTCTTTCGGGTCATGTTCGGGATCGGGTTCACCCGATTTTTCTTATAATATTAATGAGTGTATATGTGTTCATTTTTATATAAATAGATAAAATTGATATTAGAGATACAATTGAAGATTTCTTCTCCATAATTGTACTAAAATATAAGTTAATTTTTTATCACTCCGGGTTCAGGTTAAAGTGTGCCGTATTCAGATCGAGTTTCGGGTTGACAAAATTTGTTTCGTCGGGTTTCGGGTTGATTTAAAGCACAATTTTCGGGTTCAATTTTGCAGGACTGTAACTACACTGCAAAAAAAGAAAAAAAAAGTTTACGGTTTAATACTGCCGCGCATGCGCGGTAGCGTATTACTGCTTATTTTACTGTTAATTTTACGGTATAATACTGGCAGCTGGAATGCTAGTATTTTACCGTAAAAACAACATTTATTTATTTATTTATTTCTTTTTAGTGTTTATTTTAGTGTTTTTTATTTATTTTTAGTATATTTATTATTATACGTATAGTGTACATATGAAACAATGAATTTGTTCTATTTTCATATAGATTTTATGAATAATAATGTTTAAGACTTTCTAAACAAAAATACTAAATAAACAACTGATTTATAACGTAAAAATAAGTATATTCATTTGCTTGCATTATTAATTTTGGTAAAATGTTTTTCTCAATTGAATAATAATAATAATAAATAAATAAATAAAACGGCAGCTGTGGCATCTTCCATCTTTTTCTCCAAGAATGCTTACGGTTCATTATTTTTCAAGAAAAGAATTCTGTCACTGTCGATGGAAATCTCCGATTTGGCCCATTTGGTGCTTATTTTTATCCCCTGCATAGATCGATGCAAAAAATGATTATTTCTAATCTTCCTGATTCATAGAAGATAGGGAAAAACCTTTAGTGAAAGTAGTAGTATAGGTCTTCGCAATTCCTTTGAAGTTTTATCATTTTCTCATCGAATTGAAGTAAATCTTTTAGTATTACGCTTTTTATCATTCCGCATAAATAATGCATATTATTTTACATAAAAAAATTTCCGGAACCAGATTTCAGTCGCACTATACCGCTTACTATACCGCGTACATTTTTCTGCGTTATTATACCGCTTACATTTTTCTGCGTTTAATATACCCCTTACTATACCGATTACATTTTCTGCGTTACTATACTGCTTACTATACCGCTTACATTTTTCTGTGCTCACTATACCGCTTGCATTTTTCTGCGCTTACTATACCGCTTACATTTTTCTGCGCTTCCTGTACCGCTTACATTTTTCTGCGCTTCCTGTACCGCTTACATTTTTCTGCGCTTACTATACCGCTTACATTTTTCTGCGTTACTATATCGCTTACATTTTTCTGCGTTACTATACCGCTTACATTTTTCTGCGTTACTATACCGCTTACATTTTTCTGCGTTACTATACCGCTTACATTTTTCTGCATTACTATGCCGCTTACTATACCGCTTACATTTTCTGCGCTTACTATACCGCTTACATTTTTCTGCATTACTATACCGCCTACTATGCCGCGTACTATACCGCTTACATTTTTCTGCGTTTACTATACCGCTTACTATACCAGTTACATTTCTCTGCGTTTACTATACCGCTTACTATACCACTTACATTTTTTCTGTGTTACTATACCGCTTACATTTTTCTGCGCTTACTATACCGTTTCTATACCGCTTACTATACAGCTTACTATACTGCTTACTATACAGCTTACTATACCGCTTACTATACAGCTTACCTTTCTCTAGGTTACAATACCGCTTACATTTTTCTACGCTTACCATATCGCTTACTATACCGTTTACATTTTTCTGCGCTTACTATACCGCAGTGCAATAGCGCACAGGCAAGCATGCGGTGCGCGACGCGCCCACCCCACCCTACCTCATACCTAGCTATACACAATACATGTACATACTTATATACAGAGATGTCGGTTACAGTAACAGTGTCGCGAGTTCAATGGTTTTTTCCCATCTCAAAAAATGCCCAACGCACCTAAAGAAGTTTTCACTTCAAATATACAGAGGTGTCGGTAACACTGTCGGTTACAGTAACAGTGTCGCCAGTTCAATGGTTTTTTCCCATCTCAAAAAATGCCCAACGCGCCTAAAGAAGTTTTCACTTCAATTTTCGTACTATGCCGCTTACATTTTTCTGCGCTTACTATACCGCTTACATTTTTCTGCGTTACTAAACCGCTTGCTATATCGCGTACTATACCGCTTACATTTTTCTGCGCTTACTATACCGCTTACATTTTTCTGCGCTTACTATACCGCTTACTATACCGCTTACAATTTTCTGCGTTTACTATACCGCTTACTATATCACTTACATTTTTCTGCGTTTACTATATCGCTCACTATACCGCTTATATTTTTTCTGGGTTACTATACCGCTTCTATACCGCTTACTATACAGCTTACTATACCGCTTACTATACCGCTTACATTTTTTCTGTGTTACTATAAAGCTTACTATACCGCGTACATTTTTCTGCGTTACTATACCGCTTACATTTTTCTGCGCTTACTATACTGCTTACTATACCGCTTGCATTTTTCTGCACTTACTATGCCGCTTAAATTTTTCTGCGCTTACTATACCGCTTACATTTTTCTGCGTTTACTATACCGCTTACTATATCACTTACATTTTTCTGCGTTTACTATATCGCTTACTATACCGTTTATATTTTTTCTGGGTTACTATACCGCGAACAATACCTCTTCTATACCGCTTACTATACAGCTTACTATACCGCTCACCATACAGCTTACATTTTTTCTGTATTACTATACCACTTACTATACCGCGTACATTTTTCTGCGTTACTATACCGCTTGCATTTTTCTGCGTTTACTATACCGCTTACATTTTTTCTGTGTTACTATACCGCTTACTATAGCGCGTACATTTTTCTGCGTTACTATACCGCTTACATTTTTCTGCACTTACTATGCCGCTTAAATTTTTCTGCGCTTACTATACCGCTTTTTATACCGCTTACATTTTTCTGCGTTTATTATACCGCTTACTATATCACTTACATTTTTCTGCGTTTACTATATCGCTTACTATACCGCTTATATTTTTTCTGGGTTACTATACCGCTTACACTGTTAAAAATTTGCAGCAAACTGTCCAGGCATTTGACCGTTTTTGTAGAAAACGGTTACATAACCGTAATTTAACTATATTCTGACCGTATTATTACTCATTTTATGGTCAGAATATAGTTAAATTACGGTTATGGAACCGTTTTCTACAAAAACGGTCAAATAACTGGACAGATTGCTGCAAATTTTTAACAGTGTACTATACCGCTTCTATACCGCTTACTATACAGCTTACTATACCGCTTACCATACAGCTTACATTTTTTTTCTGTGTTACTATACCGCTTACTATACCGCGTACATTTTTCTGTGTTACTATACCGCTTACATTTTTCTGCGTTTACTATACCGCTTATTATACCGCTTACATTTTTCTGCGCTTACTATACCGCGGTGCAATAGCGCACATGTAAGCATGCGGCGCGCGAAGCGCCCTACCTCATACCTAACTATACACAATACATGTACATACTTATATATAGAGGTATCGGTTACAGTAACAGTGTCGCGAGTTCAATGGTTTTTTCCCATCTCAAAAAATGCCCAACGCGCCTAAAGAAGTTTTCACTTCAAATATACAGAGGTGTCGGTAACAGTGTCGGTTACAGTAACAATGTCGCGAGTTCAATGGTTTTTTCCTATCTCAAAAAATGCCCAACGCGCCGAAAGAAGTTTTCACTTCAAATATACAGAGGTGTCGGTAACAGTGACGGTTACAGTAACAGTGTCGCGAGTTCAATGTTTTTTTCCCGTCTCAAAAAATGCTCAACGCGCCTAAAGAAGTTTTCACTTCAATAAACCAAAAAAAGTAAATTAAAAAAACAAAATAAATAAATAAAATAAAATAAAGCTAAATATAAATAAATGAATAATAAATGAATAATAAATAAATAAATAAAAATAAAAATAAAATAGAAGAAAAAAAGGAAAAAAATACAAATGTAATTTCCAAGCTGAAGAGAAAAAAGCAGAGGATGAGAGATCATTGACAAAGTTATCGGAATTTTTGAAAATAAAAAATGCTTCGTGAAAATCCAAGTGAGTTGGAGAGACAGGAGAAGAAATTATTCTGACCATGGAGAAATTGAAACAATGACTTGAAGTCCAACAGTGAGAAGCGATCGAAGATTTGGAAAATTTTTGATTTGATATATACCTCTGATGTTCGCATAATCTGAACTTTAATGCTCTCTTATTTTGACCATTTAATACTCGCAATTTCCTTGACATTTCAGAATATTTTAATCGAATTGAATTAAACCCTTTAGCGTTACATTTTTCTACCTTTCTATAAAATATGCTGAAACTGTAAATAAATCTTTACTGTTCGATTATAAAAATTAATTGTATGAGAATTTGTATAATTTTCACCTGTTATTGATTATTATTTGGCACTTACTGATGTAAATCCCATTAGCAAATGAACTTTTATCTGTCTGCATGTAATAATCTATTGTGAGTCTGTTGTGAATCTATTGTGGAGTGTGAGTCTGTATGCATCTATATATATATATATGCAAATGTAAGAGAAGTCGTATATGCATGTGTGTGTGTAAGTAAATGTATGTGTGTGTGAGTAAGTTAAGTATGTATATGTGTGAGTAAATAAATACAGGGGGATCATAAAAAACTCTGCCCATATATGAGCCCCTAAGCGACCGTACCGGACAAGGGTGCAAAATGGGATGTCATTTGGTATGTGAGTATTTTATGGAATGGAGTCGAGAATTGGTAGAACAAGAATCGAGCTCTTACAGTTATGGTTACAGTGAGAAATTTTCAAAAAAATTCAAATGCCGACCCCCAATTTTTTAATCGCAAAATGATCTTTAGAGTGAAAAACCATAAATGGCAATAAAAAAACTAATTTTAACAGTAGAAATAGTGAAATAAAACATAAAACAAAGGCAAAGAAAAGCAAAGAGAAGAACAAATGCCCCAACGGAAGCGACAAAAAACAAAAACAAATTATTTTACTCATATTATAAAATTTTAAGTGTTTGTTTCCATTGACAGACGATGACACATTCCATGCGACAGACTTGCAGAATCTTACGTTTGATGGCGTTTTTCATGTCAGACTTACTTAACGCATTTGACATGAAATAATACCCAGAATTTTAAATACGCCAAGAGATGAAAACCAATTTCAGAGTATTTGGGTGAGCTTGCCTTCCATTGGAAATGGCGGTAAATGACAGTGTCACCATTGCAGCATACGTGGAGTGGAGCACGAAATGATCTTCTTTGTGTTTGTTTTATGTCGCCCTTTCCACTATGCTGATTTATTTATTTATTTATTTAATGTGATTTCGGGTTTTTTTACCGAGTAAATCATTTTAAGATGAAAAGAAATTGGGTGTGTGGCATTGCTCGAAGTTAGGATACTGGATTATTTCGATATTTTTCTATATATCCGTGATTTTACGAATTACTTCAGAAATATGTGGCATATTGAGCGAGCCATAATAACCGTCTAATCGTCTCCTGGAACAGGAATTAATTCACTCGGAAGACATCAATTCACAAATGGAAGGCTATATTCCGTGAAAAGTGTTTATTTAAGGTACCGACACAAGGAATGGGGGTGCTCTCGCCCTAAAGTAAAAGTTACCTGTTTATCAGGCAAGAGCAAGAAGAGATCTGCCGAAATTTTTCCAGAGCTAGTATCGCCATCACCATTTTGTCAATGTAATCGTAATTGTGAGTACTCGATTGCCTCATTTTCGAGACCATGCTATAAAATACCCACATCCCAAATGGCACTTCGTTTCCTTGTACGTAACGGTCGCTAAGGGCTCATATGTCGGTAAAGTTTTTTTCGTTACCTCCCTGTATATTATATGTGTGTGTTTTTATGAGTATGTTTGTCTGTGTAAATATGTGTGCGCGTATATGTATGTATAATGTGTGCATAAGTACAGTGCACAGTTGGTTAAGTATGCACTTATTGCGTCCTATTCCACCCAGATTTATAGCCCAAAAATGAGAACATTCATTTGTTTACATATATTTAATTTTAGAAAAGTTTATCTAAAATTTGAAGAAAAAAAAGCAGTATTTTGTGACAGCTTTTATCTTTTTCTCCGAAAATGCTCATTATTTTTTAAGACAAGAATTCTGTCATTATATCAAGTAAAAAAAAAAAGCTGTCATCTCAGGCTAGGTCCATTTGGTGCTATTTTTAGCACTTTCCAACCTAGTTGAAAAGTGCTTATGACTTCGGTTTGTCTGGCCGTCTGGCCGTCTGGCCGTCTGGCCGTCTGCCGTCTGGCCGTCTGCCGTCTGCCGTCTGCCGTCTGTCCGTGCTCTAACTCCCGTAAATATGCTCGGATTGCTCTACAATTTTTATATGTTATTGTCGTTATCTATAGCATGTTCCCTATTTCAACGGAAGTGTGTAGCACTTATAGTTTTTTTACAGGGACACTCAAAAGAATTCCGTTACATTGCGGTCTATGGGGAAAAATCATTTGCGGTTTACTTAAATAATGTTTCACTATTTTAAACGCATTGTAATTTATATATATTACTAAGGTGCATTAGAAGAAGCTTAATATGGAACAGGGTGTGCATAGCACTTATAGTTACTTTACAGGGACAGTCAAAATAATTCCGTTACATTACGTCTATGGAGAAAAATCGTCTGCGGTTTATTTAAATAATGTTTCACTATTTTAAACGCATTGAAATTAAATAGATCACTAAGGTGCATTACAAGAGACTTACTACGGAATATTGTTTGTATAGCAGTCATCGTTCATTTACAGGGACACGCAAAAGAATTCTCTACTGTCTGTTAACAATAATTCCTGGAAGTGCGTTTTAAGTTATTGAACGCGATTTTAATTTTAACTTGCTTTTTGTCTATTACGTGGTGTGTATAAATTCTGTAGATCCTATACAGGGCAGCACAAAAGTTCGCGAACACATTTCTGTTTATTGACAAACTCCAGACGGAAAATTTTAAACTGTGCTACGCGTTTGCTAACTGAACTAAAATTATCATCCTATGTAGTCTATATACAAATCTATAGATCCTATACAGGGCTGAATAAAAGTATTCGGATATTTTTCCGAATATTGTATATGTTGGAAATTCATGAAATTATGTTTTTAAATATGTTATGCGTTTTCTAAATTGTTTACTTAGATGTTAGCTTTTAGCTTATTAAACGGTATGATTTGTACAATTATTTTGGAAGCGTTGGAAAGTGCTATATAATCTATGCTTGACGCATGATTTTTCGTTCTTGTTTTACTACTGACTAGATCGATGCAAAGGATGATTATTTCTAATCTTCCTGATTCAGTGGTGAAAGGAGAAAATCTTTAATGAAAGTAGTATATATCTTAGCAATTCTCTTGACGCTTTACCATTATTTTATCGAATTAAATTAACCCCTTTAGCATTACTTTTTCCATGATTCTGTAAAATATGAAACGATAAATAATTAGCGTAACTTTTTAATTCTGAAACTTTAGATAAACCTTTGCTGCGTCCGGTATAAAAAAATGAAATTTCAAGAATTTATATTATTTTTATCTGAGATAGATAATTTAGTATTTTCCCAAAATAAGTTCTATTATCAAATGAACGTTTATTAGTCTGTCTGTCTCTGTGTGCGTTTCTTTGTATTATTATAAGTATATCATCTATATATGTCTGTGTATGTATGTTAGTGTGAGAGAGGATATATATGCGTATGTGTCCGCTAGTACATCTAAGTGTGAGTAAGCATATGTGTGCATCTTTGTGAATATGTGCAGGGCCTTTTTACCGAATAGGCCCGTGAAGCCCGAGCTTACCCACTGAAATACAAAGGGGCCCCCAAATTTACTTTTCAAAACTAATTTTTCGGAGAAAAAATTTCAGTCAGGGTAAAAATGTATTTTTTTTTCTTAATTATAGCTAAATTTTCCCTCAGACTATTACCGACATATTTATACTCTTTTTTTTTCTGTTGATATAATAAATGGTAAAAAAACTGATTAAATGCAACTTATTTTCATTTCTTTTATGTTTTACATTTTAATTTGAAACATGCTAAAAATAACAGAAAATTTAATCGGCATAATTATATTTTGTTTATATTCCTAAATAGGGGAGAAATGATATAAAATATGGAGAAAATGTTATTTAAATAAAGGGGAAAGTAATTAGTATTCAGGTGATATCAAATTTCTGTTTATAAAATAGAAGTACAATTGTGTTGCAGCTAAGCATAAATTTACGTCAAATATTTGTTTTTCCTGCACTGTTCTTAGCACTGGTAAATCCTGCAATGTTATAAAGCATAAAATATATTTTGAAGTTTAAATATTCACACCTGTTCCATATTTGGAAATTCATTTACAAAATTAATTTGTTATGTATAATTATGTATATAATAAAATATTTTTCATAACTAGTTTAATATTAAAAGTGTTGTTTACTCAAAATTTTGATGGTAAAATTTCAAATTGTTGAAGCATAATTGGTAGAATTAAAGGGGGGGGGGGGGGCTGTGTGACATCGGGCTTCTCCTATTTCTAAGTCTTAAGCGGGCCCTGAATATGGTGTGTGAGTAAGTGTGTGCACGTAATTATGTATGTGTGTTTATGTATGCATAACTACATTTATATATGTGTATACACATTCACTTAAGCAGGTATTTTTTGTACGTATATTCCAACCCGATTTATATATACAAGAAATATAAGAAATTTGTTTACATTATTAATTTTAGTGGAGCATTTATGTCAACTGAAAAAAAAAAAAAATCGGCAGGAGTGGCATCTCCTATTTCTTCACCAAAAATGCTCATTATTTTTCGAGAAAAGAATTCTGTCTTAGTCTATGGAAATCTCAGGCTTGGTCCATTTGGTACTTTTTATAGCCTCTGACTAGATCTATGCAAAGAATGATCATTTTTAATCCTCCTGATTCATAGAAAATAGTATAAAATCATCAGTAAAAGTAATAGCATTATCTTCGGAATTATTTTGACGCTTTGTCATGAATTTACAGAATTAAAATAAATCATGTAGTATTACTTTTTTTTTAATTCCATAAAATATAAAATTAATTAAACAAAATTAAATAAATTACAGTAAAATCTATAAAACCAGAACCTTGTTACAACGGAAAGCTGACCTTAACATAAAATATCATTATTCCGGGTAATGGAATACAATAGAGTTACTATAACTGATTGTGCGCCTTTTAAGACGAAAACCTGTCTAACACGGATTTTTCGCAGTCCTTTCCAAATCCATCTTAGCAGGTTTCACTGTATTATAGTACAGATACTATTTATGTAGGTAATATAATACGTTGTATAATATGTTGTTCATCTATGTAGGTATATAAGATTTTTTTAATTATTAATTCGCCCTATTAATTGCCTAATTATTGCTGTATTGGTCGGGGGTCAATAAGGCTTTTGCGTTTAGTGCATATCCAAACCAATCAATTATTTTTTCTCCTCTTCTCTTCTTTTTTTTTTTCTTTCTTTTTAATTTTATATGAATGATTATTGTCTAAAAACCCTTTATAAACAAAAAACCCTGAAGCACCACTAATTTGTAGCATAAAAACAAGAACGTTCATTTGTTTACATTATTAATTTTGGAAGAGCGTTTATCTCATTTGAAAAAAAATAAATTATCATCTGCGGCATCTTCCATTTTTTTTTTCTCCAAGTAATGCTTGCTTTTTATCATTTTTAGAGAAAAGAATTCTGTCATAGTCGATGAAAATCTAAGACTTGGTCCATTTGGTGCCTTTTTTTTTAATCCCCTGATAATAGATCGATGCAAAGAATGATTATTTCTAATCCTTCTGATTCATGGAAGAAAGGAGAAAATCTTTAGTGAAAGTAGTATATTATCTTCGTAATTCCCTTGACGCTGTACCTTTTTTTTTTTTAATCAAATTAAGGCAAACTCTTTAATATTACTTTTTTTTTTTTTATCGTTTTGTAAAATGTGAAACAATAAATTGCAGCAAACGATAAATTACTAAACGGAACATACGTATAACGGAAGCCTGCCATAAATATAAAATATCATTGAGCTGGTGAATAGAATATCATACAATTACTATAACATATAATATGCCCGCTAAGACGGAAACCTGTCTAAAACGAACTTTTGTCCCTTTTAAGTCCATTTTAGCAGGTTTCACTGTATGTATGCATACCTATGCAGGTAGATAGATAGATAGACATGAAATGTTCGATATTTTCTCTCACTATGGTAATGAAATAACACTATTGTAATTAGTGCATATACAGAAAAATGAACTATTTTTCTCTTCTCTGCTTTTTTTTTTGTTGTTGTTGTTGTTGTTGTTTTTCTTTTTAGCCTTCGGAGTAATTATTGTCTAAAACCCTTTATAAGCAAAATTTTTAAACGCGCCATTGATTTATAGTAAAAAAACAAAAACATTCTATTTTTTCACATTATTAATTTTGGCACAGCATTTATTTAAGTCGAAAACTAGTATGTTGCGGCCATCACAAAGTTGTTTCCTATATGAATCCAAACATATCATTGAATTTCGGCACCCCCTCCTAGTGTCTGCAACCAAAATCGAATGAAAACGTATAAAGCATTGCCCAAAAACTAATTAGTACCAGTTCACATAAGGATAGAACTTAATGTGAAATTTAATCCTATTCTACGCAGTAGTTCGTGAGTTAGAGCGTACACAAAATTTGTGTCACCTAGACATGTGGACAGACAATTTCTATAAACCTTCAAACCATGTTCAACACCTTCTAAATCTTATAAATACATTGAAAACAGGAAGCAGGAATTTTTTTCCGAATCCAATACTTTCATCAGGTAAAAAAAAAAAAAAAAAAAAAAAAAAAAAAAATCAACCGCTGCGGCATATTTCACTTTCTTTCCAAGAATAAGAATGCTTCTAATTCTTTATTTTTCAATGTCACAGTCCATGGTAATCTCAGATTTAGTCCATTTGGTGCTTTTTTTTTTTTTTTTTTTTTTTTTTTTTTTTTACCTTGGCTGGATCGATGTAAAGAATGATTATTTCTAATTCTTCGATTCATTAAAGAAAGGAGAGCATCATTAGTGAAAGTAGTATACACATCTACGTAATTCCTTCGACGCTTTATCATTATTTTAACGAACTGGAGTAAACCCTTTAGAATTTCTTTTATCATTCTAGAAAATAGTAAACTTTAAATTCAAGTAAAATATATAGAAATAGAACCGGTGTATAACGAAACATGCCTTAAATATAAAATATCACTGTTCCGTTGAACAAAATACTATAACAGATGGAGTACCAGCTAAGACAGAAAACTGTATAAATTTTGTTTTCATAAATGCTTCATTAAATCTATTAGTTTCTGAAGTTTCAAAAGATAAAGAAACGTTTTTCAGAAACGTGGGTATATTTTAGGAATGTATCGCAAAGTCCCGATATACCAAAATGAACAATTGTTCTTCGAAAAGAACCAAGGTATAATGGAGCATTGGTTGTACCGCAATATTAGTTCGTTTCCTGCAAAATAAATTAATCCACACAAAAGGCATTAGATGAAAATAAGTCTTAGATCCATGGACATCTGAACATCGGCACAAGAACACAGAGGGTGGCCATCGCTTATTCTACAAAACTTACATCATTATTCGACAAAAGCGAGAGAACATCTTTTCTAATTTTTTTTTTCAGATGCATTATCGCCAACACATTAGATGTAAGCATGCCAAATGCTACACCTCTCGCCAGGCACTAACCGTCAAGTTTTTTGACTGCTACAGATAAATCAATATTGAGATTTTTTGAATGAGAAAAAGAAAGGATGCCATATTTTGGCTCCTATCAATTTTGGTGATATTTAACGGACAACCCGAGGTTGTTTTGAGAAAGCCAGAACATGTGTTATTAGAAGCGAACAAAAAAGTGTTGATAGTGCATATTTTTGCAGCAGTCAATTATGAAAACGGCGCCCGCCTTAATACAAGAAACAAAAGAAAGATAAAGGACAAATGTTAAAACCATCTGGATAGTACATTAATATTCCGAATTGAAACCACTGAAAAGTAACGTACATTTAATGTTACGATGACGATATCTGGGAACATTTTTAGATAGGAAAAAATTATTGCTTTTCGGATTAAAAAATAAAAAAAAGATTTTGAATACAGAAATTAATTCACATAAAGAAACTTTAAGATAGGAAAATTAAATTTTGGAATAAAACATAAAATATATATTATTCTATATCATAGGAAGTATAAAGAATAGCCAACCGAATAGCCTATACCGAATATTCGGCTAAATTTTAGACCGTCATAAGTAATATATTTTTTAAATATGCATTTTGATTCTATATAAATATTTTAATTATACATACATACACACATTTAATTTAAATATACATATTAATTTAAAAATAGAAATAAAATTAAACACAAATTAAAATTTATTTCTTATTTATATTTTATCTTATTTCATTTCATTTCGTTTTATTTTATTTTATTTCATTTCATTTCATTTTATTTCATTTCATTTCATTTTATTTTATTTTTCATTTTTGTAATTTGTATGTTTAAAACTTTTAACAGCTTGGTCTATTTTTGTAATATTTCAAACAATTTTATGTTAATAATAAAAGTGATTTTTACTGCCTAAATTACTAATAACACAATTTTATCTACAGGGTGATCCTGATTTCATGGTTGTCAATAATTGTTGTGAATTTTGTTAAAATATCTTAAACGAAAACGCGACTTCGGTTTGAAGTGCGACGCCCTGTAATTTTGATTAAATAAATGGATATTTGACCCTGGTTCCTTAATACAATAAATGATTTTTACAGTAGGTTGATACAAGACACTTAATCACTATATCAAGTATATATATAGTCAAGTATATCAAGTCACTATATCAAGACACTATATCAAGTTTCTTGAATCTTTATTCACTTTATTGTGACAAGTCATACAAATTATTTTGTAAAAACAAAAATTCCTTTTAAAATTACTGAATAGGTGTTTTATTAAAATGCATACATAAATATCAAAACCAAGTAGTTTCGGGCATCTAACATTTCGATGTTCCGGACCCTGTGAAGTAATGGGATATGTCCATTGCGGTTAGTGCATATTAGAGATAAGTTCGGGTTCTTTCTTCAGAGCCAGAACCCGATACTGAAATACGCAGCAGAAAATTGGTAATAAGATGTCAAAATTATTGCAAAAATTAATTTTCTCATTTAAAAATTGCTTCCTACAGAGAAATAAGTATTAATCCTAAATACTTCCTCATGACAACGTTTCAAGATTATGTTGACCCTGAAAATCTGCTTAAAACAGCAAATTTGTAATTTATACCCAACCACTGGCAGAAATCTGCGAAAGTCACAATTCTTATCCTCTTTAAATATCATTGTTTAACTATAACAGAAATATAAGGGGTCTGTTTTCCAGTAATTCTGGAAAAGGACTTCAAACTGAAAGCGAGGATAGACAAGGATATCCTATGCCGTTTTTATGTTACCAACAATGACTGTGCTAAATATTTATTTATATTGTTAAATATTTATATTTCTGTATATTTAATATTAAAATAATTAAAAAAAATCCACTTTTAGCCCGAGCCCAAACACTGGTATAAAAGGTTCGAGCTCTTTTTGGGTCCGGGATCGGTCTCGGGCTAAGCTCCTATCATCTCTAGTGCATATGCAGAACAATGAATTATTTTTCTCTTCGCTTCTTTTTTACTTTCTTCTATCTTTACAAGAAGAAAGTATTGGATTCCTGAAAAGTTTCGACTTCCTATTTTCGACGGATTTATACGTTATAGAAGGTCCTGAACACAATTTGACAGTTTTTAGAAAATGTTTGTATGAATGTGGTAAAAATTTTGTGGACGCTCTTATCTAAAAAACTAATGAACGGAATTTAATAAAACTTTAGATTCAGTTAGACCTTAATATAAATTGGTGCTGATTAGTTTTTGGTGTAAATCGCCCTACAGGGGGTACTACTATGCTACATTTTTCACGATTTTCACGATAGCTATATCTGAAGACACAATGTACAGAATTTCATAAAACCTCAGATTGTTTTAGACCTTGACATAAAGAGACACTGATTACGTTTTGGTGTAAATATCCCAACAGGTGGCGCTTCTATGCTACTTTTTTCATGATTTCCGCGATAGCTCTTTCTCAAAAACTAATGCACAGCTTGTCATTAAACTTCGGATTCAGATAGACGTTGACACACTGTAAAAAATGATTGTCAAATTCTCTGCATTTATTCCAGTAAATCGCAACGTAATATTTCCGTATGTAAAAATACCGCAAATATAACAGTAGATTTAACCAGCGTTTTCACTTTCAAAATCCTTTCATGCGAACAACCAATCAGATCACATGATTCATTTTCTAATCGGCGCCTGCGCGCAAAGACATTTTACTAGCATGATTTGCGCAAGGAACTTCTATTCAAAAGTACGTGCTCTTTCCCGCGCGACGGCGAAAGTGAGCAAAATGGTGTGTTTCTTGACTTACGCTTAGGAACCTGCATAGAGAATGTGCATGTTTGTCAACAAACTGGTTCCTCACTAGACCACGCCTCTTCGGTAGGCAAAACATTTCCCGCTCAATGCGCTATTTCCTACGGTTTCCTATGAGAAAGCGAAATTTTTGCATTCAATTATGGATCATATTTATTCAAAAACAAATTTTCTTTTATCAGATTATGAGATTATGCACAGAACTTAGATTCTGTTGCTAATCAAGATTATTTAACAAAGCTTAGATTTGTCAAACCGAATAATAGTGTTATTATTTTAGATGATCCGTATATTATTGTGGATGCAGATTGGAAAGCAGATATGACTTTTTGGCCATCGGTTGCTTCATCAGATATTGAAACTTATTTAAAAAAGTTTCCAGGGAAAAGAATTCAAGAGCTCAAGAAGCGTTTCAACTTGTTGTAGCTGGTAGGAGAAAGATTTTTTTTTTTTTTTTTTTTTTTTTTTATGTTGTAAAGTTAATGTTTTATTTACTTTTTTTCTACTTGTAGTTCAAGTTGTTCTTGTTCGTATGGTAACTTTTTATTGCTTGAGCTAATCGGAAAATGTTTACAAATTTCGTTATATTCAGATTAAATGATCGATTAAAATGATACCTATGAGTGTTCTCAAATCAAAACTGCTTATTTTCTGAAACACTTTTATATAATTTTAACATGTTGTATTATGACAAGGAAATCTATGAAACTGAAGCATAAGTTTTGTCAGAATTCGGTTTTATTAGCTGAAATACTTTTTATACTAAATAAACACTCCTTAAGTTTAAAAAAAATATTTTTATTATTCTAATAATATGTATAAAAACAGGACAAAACAAAAAATTGACTTATATGAAACATTTAATGAAGTACTAAGGGCGATATTTTTTTAAGAAACATTTTACACTTTTTTTTTTTTTTTTTTTTTTTTTTTGTAAAATTTTATATAATTTAATCTAAAAAAAAAAAAAAAGAAATAGATGCCATGTTTTTAAAAAAAAACCTTACCATTTAAAAAGCATTTAATCAGGTGTCGATGCAGTTTTTTTTTTTTTTTTTTTTTTTTTTTTTTTTTGGGGGGGGGGGGGGGGCATTTGTGAAAAATAAAATTTATTTTTCTGAAATTTGTTATATACTTTTGTGAAAAATAACATTTTGTAACAAAAGATGATATCCAGTTACTCAAAATCGAACCAAACATTTATTAATAACGAATTGAGTCGAATGAACCAAACCCTGTTGAAATCGAGCCTTAGAACCCAATAAAAAAATGAGTCCCCAGGCGGTGGAATATGCACCCCTGTAAATTTAACGAATTTCCTTTAACATTAACACGATATTTAATTTACCGATGAATCCCCAACCCCACCTCTTTCTAAACTTAACCCCTTATCTTTAACAGTAACGCAATTTCTAATTTACGGCTGTGGTGAGTAAACGTAAGTTGATGCCGAAAAAGAAGATTAATATTTAAAAAAATATCCTTGACAGCTCGGCCTACAGGCACAGGTAAATTTCGAAGATGCAGACCGTGGGCAGCCTATTTATTGGGATTGCAGAAGAAATTACCTTTTTGCCATGATGCGGCAGTTGGGACCGCTCACTTCGAAATCTACCTGTGTCTGTAGGCGGAGCACACAAAGATTTTTTTTTTCTGTAAGGGTTGGTTTTATAAAAAAAAAATTGTCAATATAAAAGTTGTAGTGTATTAAGAGGATTTGTGATAAATTAGCGGATTTGATAACTTGTGAATTGACAAAGTTATGAATTTTTTTTTCTTCTTAAACTCCTATTCTCCCCCCCCCCCCCCCAACCACTTGAGGCCATTTTTAATGATATCAAAAATCTGTCATATATAAATTTTCGGCCCTTTTCCTAGAAATAATAATAACTTTAAACGGATTCGATACGTATCATAATTAAGAAGTTATGGGTAACGTAAGGGGCCCAGGGGCCCGGATCTTGTCCGAGAAATTTTTGGTCATTCATGTAGTAGCTGGAAATGCTAAGAAGTTATTAGAAAAAAAAAGCTAGCGAATTGGACGATTTTTAAGGGAGCTATAGTAGGGGGCCCAAAAGGGGCCGCTGATAGTTTTGAGCAGGGCCCTAAGATGAACGGTCCTACCTGGAATGTAGAAATGGGGACATAACTAAATGGAGAAAACGCCCCCAAAAACGAAGATCGAATTAAAAGGGGACAAGGTATTAACAATTTAAGGAACAATAACTTCAAGGGGCCCGGATCTTCTCCTTTTTTTTTTTTTTTTTTTTTTTTTGTCATTTATGTAGTAGCTAGAATTTCTAAGTTGTTAGAAAAAAAAGTTAGTGAATCGGACGATTTTTAGGAGAAATATAGTAGGGGGCCCAAAGAGGCGCCAGCTGATAGTTTTGAGCAGGGCCCTAAGATGAACGCTCCTAACTGGAATGGGGGAAAAGTTATATGGAGAAATGGCCCCAAAAACGAAAATCGGATTAAAAGGGGACAAGGTATTAACAATTTAGGGAACAAAAACTTCAAGGGGCCCAGGGGGCCTGGATCTTCACCGAATTTTTTTGTTTTTGTTGTTCATGTAGTAGCTGGAAGTTCTAAGTTGTTAGAAAAAAAAAAGTTAGTGAATCGGACGATTTTTAGGGGAACTATAGTAGGGGGCCCAAAAAGGGGCCATCCGATAGTTTTGAGCAGGGCCCTAAGATGAAGGGTCCTAATTAGAAAGTAGCAATGGGGAAATAACTAAATGAAGAAAAGGCCCCAAAAACTAAGAAAATCGGATTAAAAGCGGGCAAGTAATTATCAGTTAAGGAAACAAAAACTTCAACGGGCCCCGTACCAGGCCCTAGGAGGCCAGGGTCATAACTAGAACGTAGAAATGGGGGTGAAAGCTAAACGGAAAAAAGGCCCCAAACACGATGAGGATCGGATAAAAATTGGGTGAATTTTTAACAATTTAGGGCAAAAATCTTAAAGGGGCCCCAGGGGGCCGGGGTCTCAAAAAATTAAAATTCCGAGCCTCAGGTGCATAAGGACCTACCTTGGGCTATCCGCTGCAATTAAGAAAGGCAAAATTATATGAATAATTAATTTTAAAAATATGAATAATAAGCACATAACACAGCTAACTATACAGTAAGGCATGCGTATGTTTTGCCTACCGTTCGTTCTTTACGGCTTCGTGACGTCACATGCACATTCTCTATTGTTTATATATCAGTGTTTAATTACAAATGGTATTTTATATTTGTATTAGATAAACGTAAGCTTGTAATTCTAGTCCAATTATCTAATATATATATATATATATATATATATTATCTAAATTCTTCTCGTCCTTCAGAATTGAAGTGTTTCTTTTTTTAGTACTACAAATATACTCTCTCTATATATAATGTATTTACACATAGTATTATAATGAATATTTGATGTCTCAGTTTTGCCACATTAAAAAAATTCCTATTAATAAATTCTGAATTCTTATATATATCATATACAAAGCAGTAAAGAAATGTTTTATATGGGATTGAATTTCTATACATAAAATAATGAATTCCAATGTTTTTCAAACAAGCGATAAACTTTATGACTATTCTAATAGTCATCTAAAAATAAAAGTTGATTAAAATCAATGATTTAAAAAAAAATATGGCTTTTAAAATTACAGCAGCTATTGTGATAATTTGTGCGGAAATACGACTGTTAAAATTACAGAACTTTTTGTGGTAATTTGTACGGAAAAATGGCTGTGAAATTTACTACATTTATAACCGTTGAAAATATGCGATAAAATTTACATCGATTTTTACTGCTATTTTTACGTAAAAACTGCTGGCAACATTGCTGCATGCAGTTTTTGCCGTAAATTTGACGGATTTTTTTTTTTACAGTGCATGATTGTTGTTGATTAGGTTTTGGTGTAAATCTCCCAACAGGGGGCGCTTCTATGTTGGATTTTTCAGGATTTATACGATTTTAGCGATAGTCATATCAGAACTAATGCACTGAATTTAATAAAACTTTAGATTCAGTTACACCTTGATATAAATTGGTGTTGATTCGTTTTTGGTGTATGTGAAACCTGTATGTTATGGAAGAAAATTTGGGGATTGGCACATCCGACTAGATTCTTTTTTGTTTGATGAATAAGTATTGTCTAAAAACCCCTTATAAGCAAAAAATCTTGAAGTACTATTGATTTACAGCACAAAATAAATTACGCTCAATTGTTTACATTAATAATTTTGCCAGAACATTTATCTCCATTGAAAAAAATCGTCTGTTGTGACATGGTCCATCTTTCTCCTCCAAGAACTTGTAGTTCACTATTTTTCAATGTCATAGTCGATGGAAATCTCAGGCTCAGTCCAGTTGGGTGCTTTTTTTATCCCTTGACTAGATCGATGCAAAGAAGGATTATTTCTAATCCTTCTGATTCATCGAAGAAAATAGAAAATCTTTTGTGAAAGTAGCATATATATCTACGTAATTCATTGACACTTTATCATTATTTTATCGAATTGAAATAAACCCATTAGATATACTTTTTTTTTCTTTTATCATTTACTGTAAAATATGAAACGATAAGTTGTTATTAGTATAGAATTTTGATTCTGAAACTTTGATAAACTTTTACTTTTCGGAATCAAAGAAATAAAATTTACAAGAAACAATTTATGTTCTTTTCATATGTGACATGATATCTTATTTTTTTATTATTTCATGAAAACAAGTTCCAATGCTGCAAAATATATTTAAAAAAGAAAGAAAGAAAAGAAGAAATGGATGCTGCATCTAACAAGACACACGGTAGAATTGAAATTTCATTCATAAAATCATTGAAAATATAACAAATTAAAACACCTTCTAATAAAATACATTTTTTAATTGCTAAAAGGCATAAAATGAAAACTGTATGAAAAGTAAGTAAAAAAAAAATAATGTGTGTAATTTGAAAAAATAAGTAAAAAATGAAATGATAGTGTTTCAAATAATAACTTCACAAGCTGAGAAGACCGAACTATGCTCGCTCAAAATTAGTTTTGAGTTAAAATATCATGACCCATGACCAAAATGACCCACTAATCAAATTTTCTCGAACATGTGAGCAAGGCCAATTGTCTTCTCGTGCCCGAAACCCGTAGGATATAAAATTTAGTCAAAATAGTCTGAGCCGTTTTTTAGGTAAAATTAGCTTGACCCACAGTAACCCAAAAATGACCCACTAATCTAATTTTCTCGAACATGTGACCCAGCCCAATGATTTTCTCGTGCCCAAAAACTGTAGGATACAAAATTTAGTTCAAATTATCTGAGCCGTTTTTAAGCTAAAAATAGCTTGACCAATAATGACACATGACCAAAATGACCCACTAATCAAATTTTCTCGAACATGTGACCTAGCCCAACAGTCTTCTCGTGCCCGAAAACTATAGGATGCAAAATTTAGTCTAAATAGTCTGAGACGTTTTTTAGATAAAATTAGCTTGACCCACAGTGATCCAAAAATGACCCACTAATCGAAGTTTCTCGCACATGTGACCTAGTCCAATGATTTTCTCGTGCCCGAAACTTGTAGGATACAAAATTTAATCAAAATCGTTAGAGCAGTTTTTAGATAAAAGCAACTTGATCCGCGTTGACCCAAAAATGACCCACTAATCGAAAATTCTCGAACATATGACCCAGCCCAATAGTCTTATCGTGCCCGAAAATGGTAGAATACAAAATTTGTCAAAATCGTTTGAAACGTTTTTTAGATACAGTTAGCTTGACCCTGACCCATGGTGACCCAAAATGACCCACTAATCAAATTTTCTCGAACATGTGACCTAGCCCAATGGTTTTCTGGTGCCCGTTTACAAATGGTAGGATACAAATGGTAGGTCAAAATCGTTAGAGCCGTTTTTAAGATAAAATTTGCATATGCATATAACCACACACAAGATTTGCTCGTATGAGAATATACGATAGACCGTGTAATTGTAGAATATCCTTATTTGTTTTGATAATGGCTCCGATGGAGCCGACACATATCAATAATCTAATAAAACTTACTTTACTGTTTATAAAATTTTTATTTTACGCCTTTTTAGCACTTCCCAACCTAGTTGAAAAGTGCTTATGACTTCGGTTTGTCTGCCGTATGGCCGTCTGGCCGTCTGTCCGTGCTCTAACTCCCGTAAATATACTCGGATTGCTCTGCAATTTTTATATGTTATTGTCGTTATCTATAGCATGTTCCCTATTTCAACGGAAGTGTGTAGCACTTATAGTTTTATTACAGGGACACTCAAAAGAATTCCGTTACATTGCGGTCTATGGGGAAAAATCATTTGCGGTTTATTTAAATAATGTTTCAGCATTTTAAACGCATTGAAATTTATATATATCACTAAAGTGCATTAGAAGAAGCTTAATATGGAATAGGGTGTGCATAGCACTTATAGTTACTTTACAGGGACAGTCAAAATAATTCCGTTACATGACGTCTATGGAGAAAAATCGTCTGCGGTTTATTTAAATAATGTTTCACTATTTTAAACGCATTGAAATTTATATATATATATATCTAAGGTGCATTACAAGAGGCTTACTACAGAATAGTGTGTGTATAGCAGTCATCGTTCATTTACAGGGACACACAAAAGAATTCTCTACTGTCTGTTAACACTAATTCCTGGAAGTGCGTTTTAAGTTACTAAACGCGATTTTAATTTTAACTCGCTTTTTGTCTATTACGTGGTGTGTATAAATTCTGTAGATCCTATACAGGGCAGCACAAAAGTTCGCGAACACATTTCCGTTTATTGACAGAAACTCCAGAAAGATAATTTTAAACTGTGCTACGCGTTTCCTAACTAAACTAAAATTTAGCATCCTAGCATATACAAATCTATAGATCATATACAGGGCTGAATAAAAGTATTCGGATATTTTTCCGAATATTGTATCTGTTGGAAATTCCTGAAATTATGTTTTTAAATATGTTATGCGTTTTCCAAATTGTTTACTTAGATGTTACCTTTTAGCTTATTAAACGGTATGTTTTGAAAAATTATTTTGGAAGCGTTGGAAAGTGCTACATAATCTATGCTTGACGCATGATTTTTCGTTCTTGTTAGAAATTAAAATAAGTAAATAAAATCATTGTTATCTATAAATGCACGAAACTCGTAGTTATTCCTATTCAGATTCAAAAGATTATAGGACGGTCTAGAACATTCCATTTTCCTGTAAAAGTAAAAGTCTCCTTAAGGCTGTTCTCAAATCCAAACTGGCTACTTTCTATTTATTTTTGTTCTCAAACACGTGAAATTTGCAGGTGCTCTTATTCAGAAACTATGTAATCGAAAAGTGTCTTCCATTTTTCGATAAAGGCAGTACATCTGTCAAAGTAGGCGTTTTAAACCAAATTTCTGGACACGAAAGCGCAGGAAAAGGAATAAAAACGCAAATGAGACAACAAACGCTTATAACTCAAGATATAATTCATTTATCCAAAAATGAAAAACTATTCGATTCCAAATCACTTCAATAGTGATTGGACATGCCTGCAAATCTCATGCTTTTGCGTGAGATTTGCATACATGACATAACTGTGCCAGAAAGCTGAGTTTTAACTCAAAATATTTTTTTGAGTTGAAAAAAAACCTTTGTAGTTGACATTTTAAAGCGTTTTCCATAATTTGTACAAAGAACTATAAGAAACATTGTTCCATTATTTGGCATGCGTAAAAGAATACGTGATTTTTTTTTTTTATATATATGTACGGAATGGAAACAAGTAATTTTTAACAAAAAATTTAAACAGACTTCCATTGATTGTCCCTTAACTTATTATAAATAGTATTATTTCTTGCCCACCAGTTGGTTGTCATTTTGGCGAAAATGGTTTGGCTCAACAAAGCGTTTTTTATAGTAACCCGTATTGTTGTTCATATTAATTTTTATCACGTTGCTATTAGTTTATTTTGACATGTAACTGCCGATCATATATGATGAATTTGGACGTGTCTCGATAAAAAGAAAAGAACTATACACGATAAGATGATTTATTTAAAAATGTATAGCAATTATTACTATTGTTGCCGTTTCTCGATTTTCAGGAGCTGTCCCGTAGAACCCCACGCGGAACGTCAAAAGTCCCGATTTTCAGGGGCTTCAAAATTCGTTCCGTGCAACCACGTGCGAGATGCTAAAAGTCCCAATTTTCAGGGGTTTCAAGACTCGTCTCGGGGAATTACCGCGTGGTTCGTTAAAAGTCCCGGTTTTCAGGGGCTTCAAGAATCGTTCCGTGGAACCACGAGCGGGACGCTAAAACTCGCGATTTTCAGAGACTTCAAAACTCGTCACGTGCAATCACCACCCGGGACATTAAAAGACCTGATTTTCAGGGTCTTCAAGACTCGTCTCGCGGAATTACCGCACGGGACGCTAAAAGTCACGATTTTTCATAATTCTCAAATTCTTTTAAAATGCCATGCTATTCGTTATCCTGCATCGAGTGATACTTAAGGCTGTTCATTTGCCCGGCCCGAGCCCAACCCTGCTTGTACAAACATTTTTTTGGCCCGACCCGGACGGGTATAAAAGCTAAAAAATCGGCTCGAACCCGTTCCGACAGTACGGATGCAATACAATGCAAAATATCAGCATTTTTAATGACCACTTTAGACAATTACGTACATAAACATTGATTAAAAAAATTGATTTAGACAATTATATTCAAATGAAGATTCAATAAGATTAGAAAAATCAGGAGAGAAGAAAGATCCGTTATAGACAGGTTCCATTCTTATCAGTTACATCGTCTGTTGTATAGGTATTATATTCTTTTTGCACGGATCAAAACGTTTTTCCTTTTAAGACAGGTTTTGATCATAGACAGGCTCTACTTTCCAGGTTTTACTGTACTTTTTTTTTATATACTTAGAAATGTACTTTTAATTGTAGAATAATGGCTATTCAAAAACCTATGCAATTTTTTTGCAAAAACTCTTGTGCCGATCCTCATTCTACTGATTTTTGCACGGGCTTGGAAATTTCGGCCCGTGCAAACCTCTAGGCAGAAAGAAGTTTACGACCAGCTTGGTCCACAAAAAAAAGTAGTCTTCCCTGGACCGACCCGGAAAGAGTAATAACTAGGCCCGACCCGAGTGTCCCAAGCCCGGCCCGCGCAGACCTCTAGAAGGTAATGTAATACGTAAAAATTATGAATATTATATTTACCCACTTATTACTTTTTTTAATGGGAAGAGATCAAAGTCAGATGGTTGCGTGGTGATAGAAACACTTTCCCGCTATCACTGTGGTCAGTCGTTGAAATTATATACGATTACTAAGGAATTTCTGGAAAAAGTAATCTCCTAAAAAAAAAATGTTAAATGCTCAGAAATACCCTCATCAGTGGTAAACCATTTTTTTCTGGAGAACTATTTTCAATGATAAGAGCTAACATGATTCTTAATGAAACCCACATCCGTTAGAAAACCATGCCAGCAGAAAATATTTAATTTAGAAACGAAACAAAAAAAAAAATTACTGGATTACATCTTTCAAATGATGTTTTTAGAGGAAAGAACATGCTCTCGAGATGGCATGTTCTTTCCTTCAAACCTTCAAAATTTCAAATCACCGGAGGATGAACCACCTTTTGCGGATACAGCCCGTAGAACAAAGAGCTATATTGGCGGGCTTTCTTCGAAAGGCTCGGCCTTGAATTCGAGGCCAGAGGTAGACGGTAGGATAATTGGGTTAGTGTTAAAAGACGTCCGATAATTCTTTTACAAAACGCAGGTTGGTAAACTTGTCGAAGGTCGAAAACTGTTTCTTCCCACACAAATGCTGAGCATCAATTAAATTCAACATATGAAGATGAGCGAGATTTCGGTAAACGGCAGATACGCCTGAGAAAATGTGATTTAATTGCTTAAGAGATTTTCAGGGACAACAGGTATTTAAGTGATTCTGAGAATTTAATGAGGTTGAATGATTGACATAATGTATTTGAATTTCCTTGTAAGAGCAAAGATAATTAATGAATATATATATATATATATATATATATATATTATATACACAATATAGATAACAAAGATTTAGATAAAACTATGTGTTTACTTTTTAAGATTACAAATCTCAATTAAGTTTAAAAGGCTGCGAAGGGCCTTTTAAGCTGTTAGATTCTTCAAAACAATATTGAAGTTTACTTTACATCATAATTATATTATTCATAATAATGCCATTTATAAACAATGTCAAGGAATTCCACAAGGAGGCATAGTTTCCAGTAAACTTTCTGATCAATATTTATATTACTATGAAAGGAATTCATTGAGTAACTACAATAATGTTTCCTATCAATGTATAGGAGAAAAATAATTATTGTTATTGCAATGATTAAAATGTTAACACATTCTAATTCACATCGTTTCCTACTCAATATTCCAAATAGTCTATATTAAGTAAAAATGAAATGTTTAATTATGAAATAAACTTTCTTGACTTAAAAATAAAACTTAATAATAAAAATAAATTAATATTTGATGATGAAAGACCTGATTTTCTTTTTAAATCAAATACATTTACGCATCATAATTCATGCTTACATAAATTGTTAATAAAAATATTTCACTTAATTACCCTACACAGAAAAAAATATTTATATTTGTAAACTGCTAATTTTTGAATTCAAAGATATATGTATGGCCAAAAGTTACCTGACACTTTATGATCTAGAGAAATACTTAAGGTGGGTTCTCAAGTTATCCGCTGAGCAACGCAAAACTTTCTGACACGATTTCTGCCTCATTTTTAAACGCAAAGAGATAAAACTGGCAGATCTGACTAAGGAAGCGATTTGGAATCGAAATGAGTTTTCCATTTTTTGATAAATAAATTACTTACCGAATTACAAGCTATCCGTATCACATAACAACACGTTTTTCTTCTTTCAGGCGCTGAAGCATCGGAAATTCCGTTCAAAATGCCGACTTTGACAGTGTTTTCTGAAAATTTTTCTGCCTTTACCAAAAAATGGAAAACGTGTTTCGATTACAAAGTTTCTGAATAACAATACCTACCCATTTCATGCGTTTCTGAACCAAAATGAATTTAAAAATCCGTCTGTCCTCATATAACAGTGCAAAAACTATATCCAACCGAATGGTTTGAAATTTAATATATATTGTCGTTGTAGAATTTTGTCGAGTCATTTCAAATTTTATGAAAATCGAATCAAAACTTAAAAAGATATTAATGAAAGTTTTCTTTATTCTATTAAATCCTATCGTACGTAATCTATATAATAAAAGCGCAAGTCATGTGACTGATGAAAACATATACAGGAAAATGACTTCTTTTTTCATATGCCAGGCGGCCATTTTTATTCAAAATTATTTTTTCGAATAAAATTGCATAAAAGTTACATTTTTAGAAAGATCGTTGAAAAAAATTGTTTGTTTGAGAGATGAGTTACATTAAAAAAATGTATCGATTCAGAGATAACTTCAGTGGAAACTACGTTAACAGCCGAGTATCTCAATCCATTAGAGTCAATAAACACAGGAGATTCTTTCATTATGAGTCATAAAAATATTAAACCATGGACGTAATCATTCGCAAAGCAAGATCTCCATGGTGAATTTTACAGTGCTGTCTGGTGTAGAAAAAAAAAATTCGCATTTGTAAACCTGGCATACGTAATTAAAAAAACAAAAAACAGGCATGCTCATTTCGCTCATAGCAGACGATATAATTCATTTCACTGAAATAATAAGTATGATTTTTTTTACATTGTGAAGCTAGTTATAAAACGAACGCACCTCCTATGTTTAACGTACAATTTCCAACTTGTTTTATTTGACAAAATATTTCTAAAATTACATAGTTAATTTTCTGTTTTAAGTGTTAAAATCTAAGAGAAGCAGACGAGTTATAATTAAGATTCAAATCACTTCAATAGTCAGGCCTGCAAGTGTCATGCTTTTACTTTACAAATAAGTCCGTAAATGTGTCAGAGAGTTTGTTGAGCGGGGAGAAGATATTTTTTTGAGAACCGCCTTAAAATTCTCTTATAGAAATTCTATAAATTACTACTATAGTACTTACTATCAGTGCTATTTGTAATTACAAAACGGAGACAGTGCTACGGAAGTTATTCTTGCAAGCGAATAATATAATGTACTACACAGTTGACATAATTGTAGAGCTACGCATTATAGATTCGAAAACCTGATAGCAAACTGTACGCGTGTAAACACAATAAAGAAATATATAAAACACTTGTAAGAGATAAAAGATTAAAAAACCCTGACGACTCGGCCTACAGGCACAGGTAAATTTCGAAGACGCAGGCCGTGGGACGCCTGTTTGTTGGGAATTGCAGAAGAAATTACCTTTTTGCCATGATGCGGCAGTTGGAACCGTCCACTTCGAAATCTACATTGTCTGTAGGCAGAGCCGGCACAAATTTGTTTTTTAATTTAAAAAAAATAAAAAATTTCGCTATAAGAGTTGGTCTTATAAAAAACTTGTCAATATAAAAGTTTTAGATAATATTAAGATGATTTATAATAAATTTAAGCGGATTTGACATCTTGTGAATTGACGAAGTTATGAATTTTTTCTTCTAAAACTCCTCTCCCCACCCCCTCAGGTTCATTTTTAATGATATAAAAAATATGACATACATAAATTGTCGGCCCTTTTCCTAGAAGAAATAATAACTTTAAACGGATTCGATACGTATCATAACTAAGAAGTTATAGGTTTTTTCTGTTTTTACAAAAGCCCCCCCCCCATCCCCCCCCCCACTGGTTCAATTTGGCCCATTAACGAACTTGACCGAGATTTTATGCCCCTTGATTTTATATATCAGTTTGGAAGAGATTTGTGCAGAATTATTGAAGTTATCGTGTCCATAAAAAAGTGACATAGATAGATAGATAGATAGATAGATAGATAAAGTTTTGAACTGGGGGCGCGGTTTTGGGTTCTGGGAGTCCTGATCGGCGTAGATCTGCAAAAAATTCCAGTTTCAAAAATTCCAACTTAGGGGAGAATGTAATAGGTAGTATTTCTTACGAAATCTACCTAAAAGAATTTAAAAATAATTATGCATATTAAATGCGAAAGAAGTTGCATGATATTTTTTATATATTTCAGCTGAAACAAAGGACTAAAATGAACTTGTAAAAACTTATGTGACTTTGAAATATTGCCAAAAATGTTAACTATGTTTCATTCGAGATTAAAAGAGAATTTAGACCAACACAAGGAGGGCAAATTAGGAACCGGTTCCGAAACTGAAAATATCCTCATAAAAAAAAAAAAAAAAAAAAAAAAAACCTGGCTAACAAAATCAAAAAATTAAACAAGTGGGAAAGTGTAATCAAAAATCGCTCAAAGAGTTTCGTTTAATATTCCTTTCAAAACACTTTATCCTTTCTTTAATAAATCCAAATAAATTTCATTTAGCAAAAAAAAAAAAAAAACATATTTTTTATAAAGTAAAAAATTATCGGTCTATTTTTTCTATTTTTCGAATATCTAAATCAGCCCGATCGCTATTATATTCTGTCATAATAATATCTGTCATACGGATTAAATGGGATATTTAAAAAATTAATTTCAATATTAAACATGTTGTACACCTTCAAAATGTTAAAATATGTGAATATTTCCATTATTGGATTTTTATCAAGATTCAATATGTTTCTCAAACTCATATATTTACTATTCTCTATTACTCATATTGATACTCGTTTTGTATTATTCTCAAACATTTGAAAAATTCGTTAAACTTCCAATATGACGTCAGATTTTCTTTTAAATTCTCAAATGACGTGATATTAATCTGCTTTGTGTACATACGCATACTCATACGCCTTGTATTATTGAGAAAACGTTGAAAATTTCCGTTTTATTACCACTATGACGTCAATCATTTTTATTTCATATTAATATTTTTTTTTTTTTTTTTCAATTGGTGAAACTTTTTATTTCATTTTCATTTTTCACGTGGAAATCGTTCAATAGAAAATTAATTATTGTAGAAAGAATTTCATTGTGGATTTTAATTTTTGGCAACAGCTTTAACGAAAAATGTTTAAATTTAATAGGAAGAGGCTGTTAGAATTTTGTTTTTTTATCTCTATTTATTAAAATAATACGATTTTTTTCAAATTTTAATATTTTGAGCTTCATAGCTGGTATTCAGCTAGATATACACAAAGTTTCAACTCTGTAAGTTATATAGTTTCTATGAATGGCTCTGTGACGGACAGACAACGGAGCAGGAGTGATAGGGTTTCGTGAGATGAACGAACCCCTAAAAACGGTGGTTGTAGAGATCGATCTCAGATATCCAATGCAAAAAACATAGTTTCAAAATATTTAAATGCAAACGAAATATAGTAAAATGATTGTCCCATAGAATTAGCATTAGCTAGTGGGTGTTTTCGCGTGAGGGGACAGGACTCTTAAACCAGGGAGTTCCGTCTTTGCGATTTTATTATCAATTTGATGATTTTATAATAAATATATAACTAAACATTTGTTTTTCTAATAAAATCTATTTAGAAAAATAAAATAATAATTGTTTAAATGATCATGCTAATATTTCCCTTTGCTTTCTTTATCCATTTTAAGCAATATAAACAAATTATTTTTCTGCATCCCAAACCAACGATTTGTTTCCTTGACTGAGATTGATTGTAACCCAGGCAATCAATGCCAATTGCAAAAGCTGCCAATTTGCATGTCCTTTTATTTCTTTTTACAATTTTTTTTTTTTTTTTTTTTAAGAAAAAAGGGTTTATTTAATAATTATCTTTGATCTTACATAAAATATCAGAATCACTTAAATACTTGTTATCCTTGAAAATAGTTTAAGCCATTAAATAACAATTTCTCATGCGTATCTGCCGTTTACTGAAATCATCTTCATATCGCATTTAATTGATGCTTAGCACTTGTGTAAGAAAAAGCAGTTCTCGACCTTCGATAAGTTTACCAACCAGCGTTTTTTTTTTCGACAATTATAGAATGTATGTCAACACTAACCCAATTATCCTACAGTCTGATTTTGGAACGATTAATACGAGGGTCACTCTAAAAGTTTTTCAATACCAAAAATCTACAGCACATTAAAAATAATGTCAAAACAATCGCCTTTATACTAACTTAGTACACATATTCATTCTTTGAAACCAGATTTAATTTTTTTTTCCCACTGATCCAGGCTGATCTCTTCGAGGAGGGACAAATAGCGCTCCTGCGCAATATTCACACCTGTAAATTTTGTGCCACAAAGGCTTTTCTTCCTTTTTTAAAACAAATAAAAGTCACATGGCGCAAGGATAGGGCTGTGTGGAGGATACTCCATCAATTGGATCTCATTTGTTTTTAAAAAGTCCTTTGTTTTGAAGCAGAATGGGTTGAAGCAATGTCATGGTGAAGAAGAAGGCCTCTTTTTCCTGTCTTTGTTCGTTTTTCTTCCAACTTTTTAATAAACTTTTTTAGACAAATCTCTGTTCACCAGTTGGCATTACCATTTTTTTGCTCTTCCAAAGGCACAGAGGCAATATGGCCATTTTGTGGAAAAAAATGCCTATAATTTTTTTGCTGATGTTCCTTGGCCACTTGACTTTCTTTCGCGGTTCTTCATTTTCAAACACCCAAACTGAAGAATGTCTGTGGATTTCTGGATCAAATTGTTAAATCCACGTTTCATTTCCAGTAACAACTTCATAAACATGCTTGGAGGTGACATAATCAAATTTTACCAAAATTTTTTGGCAACATGACACTCTTGTCTGCTTTTGTTCCTCGGTCTGCTCATGAAGCATCCATCTGCTACAAAACTTCCATGCTTAAATTCTCGAAACCATCTAAATATGGTTGCATATGAAAGATGAAAATTTGGAAAAGCCATTGGCATTCTTTGAAAACAGTCTTTTTCATTTAAACATCTTTAAAATCATAAACAATCATTACTCGGAAATATTCTCGAAAGATCCACATCCATAGTGTGACTCAGTCACCATAGGGACTGGTTTCAATTGGCCCTGGCAGCCACGTGACAAGGAATTGGCGGGAAAATTTTTACACGCCGCACCTACATGAAAGGGCTCACATTTAATTAAGCGGCCGCCGCTTATGCCATCCCGCCTGCCAATTTTTCCTATTGCAAACCTTTCAGAGTGACCCTAATAAATACTCTTTTCATTAATTTGGCAGATATAATATTTAATGCAATGTAATGAAACAGACAAAACGTGCATTTTCATTTATAAAATTTTGATAGTTTTATGTATCGCGTGCGTTATATCTCAATATTATGCATGATTTGCAGCATCACATTAAGTTTCTATCTTGCATAAAACCGAAAAATACTACATAAATGAAGTTTGTGCCCTTTTGGAACGATTATTGACGGCGAGGCAGGTAAAAGATAGTGTTATACAAAAGTTAAGAAGCGAAAAACTGTACAAAAATACCTCTAATGTATGTTGTGCAAAACTGACGATTTTGAATCTTTATTATGGAATATTTATCATGGATCTTTATTATGGATCATTCTGTACTAACGTGCAAATTTGGAGTTAAAACTTTTGATGATTTTCTTCATGAAAGTTTTACGATTTCACGATTTTATTTTCCCATAAATGAATTGCATCTTAAGTTGTAAGTAATTATTTTCTCAGGATGAAAGTTCTTTTTTTTCCAGCACTGTCGCGTTTGGAAATTAGGTTCAAAACGCTCATTTTTACAGCCTTTTCTGAAAAATCTTCTGCTTTTATCGAAAAAGGGAAAAATTGTTCGATTTCACAGTTTCCGAATAAGAAAGAGTAACTGTCCAATTTCATGCGTGTTGCGAACAAAAAGGAATTCAGAAAGTAGCCAGTTTCTATTTGAGAACAACCTTAAAAGTGAGGTGTTACAATGAATTTGGAAAGCAGGGAAAAGTTAGGATAAAGAATAAAAGATTTCTTCAGCTTTAAATCAGCGCATTTTCATAGAGAAGCCTACTGAAGCTTTATAACACTGTGCTCAAATCCAAACGAAATACTTCCTGATATATTTAAGAAGTCATTTTCTTTACCAGCCATCCTCCATTCATAAAATTTGAAGCTCTTGTTGTTCATGTACCAAGATATTGAATAGCATCTTCCATTTTTCATTAGAAGTAAAGAATATTTCAGAAAATGTTGTCAAAATTGGCGTTTGAAGCGTACTTTCTGGGCGCGGTAACATGGGATAGGTCCTCATCAGAGTGCAATCGATTACAATTCATAATTCATTATCTCAAATCTCATTTAAAGAAAATAAAAAACGCTAATCGATTCTTAGGTTGTGAAAGAGTAACTAACGTCGGAAAATTTCAAACACATATGTGAATGTATCAGAAAGTTCCGCGTTCTTGATCAGGAAAAATCAGAAATTTGAAAAAAAAATCTCAAAGTAGCTACTTTTTTATGACACATTTTTGAATTCCCTTTTGTTCGCAAACACTTGGATTTGGCAGGGGCTCTTGTGCAGAAACTTTGTAACCGAACAGTTTTCAGGCGATTCCAAATCGCTTTTATAATCAGGCCTACAAGCAGGGACTGATTTACAAATTTAGGGCCCCGGGGCACAGATGCTTATGGGGGGGGGAGGGGGGGGCCTTGCACCGATGCTTACAGAGGTCTTGAGTAAAAAAAATATTTATCATTGAAAGCGGTAATTATTAAGATAACCAATACTGACTTTAATAGTTTTGTGATATTTAACGATTTTTTTTACAAATTTTCTTCTCAATTTTTTAGCAATAACAGTTTTCATAACATCTTCATAATCGATCTTTGCTGTTCTATCTCGCTGCGGATTTTCAGAAATCGGTTCCGAAAGTGAAAGTATCCTAATAAAAAAAACCTGTAAACAAAATTGAAAAAGTAAAAAACGGCTTTTGTAGAGACTGACCTCAACTATCCAATGAAAAAAAAAATCTTTTAAAATATTGAAATGCAAACGAGATATTAAAAATAATTCTTCCATAGAATTAATATTAGCAAGCGGGCGATTTCGCATGAATGAAGTAGTTATTTTAAATGAAAGAAAAAATAGATTTTTCCATATTAACTTTGTTTTTTAATAGTTAAAACTTCATCAGATTTTGGCTAATAACTGAAAAATCTTCAGTAGCATTTGGGGGCCCCTGAAAATCGGGGGGTCCTGGGCCCTTGCCCCGAATGCCCTGCTGTAAATCAGGCACTGCCTGCAAGTGTGGTGCTTTTACGTTTTAAAATGAGTCCATAAATGTGTCAGTCCCTTTAAGGCTGGTCTCAACTCTAAAGGAGCTACTTTCTGACACAATTTTGAATTAATTTTTGTTCGGAATTGGCAGGCGTTATTATTCAGAAACTATGTCATAGAGTTTTCTATTTTTTTGGTCAAAGCAGAAGCTTTTTCAGAAAATACTGTCAAATGCGGCGTTTTGAACCGAATTTCCGAGGCAGCAGAACTAGAAAGGGGAAAATCGTGTCGTCACGTGACACAAATTGCTTATAACTCGGTAAGTATTTTTTTTTAAATATAAAAATGGAAAACACATTTTGATTCCAAATCACTTCAACAGTCAGGCCCTGCCATTTTTATTGCCTTTGCGTTTAAAAATGAGTCAGAAAACGTGTTAGAAAGTTTCACGTTTTTGAAGAGGTCATTTGAGAACCACCTTAAAGTAGACATCGATTTCTATTTGACAAAACCCAAACGCGTTCTTTCTTCTTAATGAAAATTTCAGAATATTTCTCAATAACATTAATTTGATTCTTTCTAAGAAAATGTCGACACGTAAATTTTAATTTATCATTAAATATGATGGATTTAAAAAGATAGAATCCACTTAATTCTCCTGAACAATTAAGGAAATGAGAATGTGACTACCTTACACTGATGACATATTCATAAAAGTTCAAACCACTAACCTAGGAAGTTCCACCCTTTCCTTATTAGATTAAATGGAAACGCTACGGCTTCATTTAAGACAGGCTCTAAACCATATTTGCGAAAACATTTCAACCCGCCAACGAAACAACAAATTTTCCATGACCGATGGAATTTACGATTTCATTTGCGGCTTACTATTAGATTCGGTGAAAGAAAAATTCGAACTGCACTCGCGTCATTTACCTTCTGACGGCTTTCTCTAAAGAGAAGTGAGATCATTAACACTAACCGGAATGGCACTAACGAGGTGTTACGATGGAAAAGTTAGCATAAAGAATAAAAGATTTCTCCCGTTTTAACTCAGTCCAATTACAAGTATAGAGCAATCCAGAGAAGTCCTCTAAGTTATATCACGCGCAACGGCAGACAGCCACTCACTTTTCGGAGCTGTAAATGAAGTCAGTGTATCACAGTTAATTGTTTGTTCAAAAGGGATTTCCGTTCTTCATTTTATATTTTTTGGCTCGTTAGCATGCATTATAGGGCTGTAAAGAATATCTGCGCCAAGCATCTGTGAAGAATCGCAGAATAAGACGCTTTCGCTAAACATTTAAACGACTATGAATGTATTTATTCTTTTAAGCCAAAGATGTTCTGAAAAATTTTCATTCTCCACGCTCGACAAAACGAATCTTTGAAATATCATTTCAACATTATTTTCCGTCTTCTTGAATTAAAATTTTGGGCATTGTCAATAAAGATCTAAAGAACCGAGGAAAGTTTTTATTTTCATACAGTGTGATACATTTTTTAATTTAAATAAATAATATGGCCATCCGCTTTTCATTTTACTATCATCTGAATATCGGTACAATATAACAACTTTGGCGACATTGTTTGACAAACAAATGCATTCGTTATATATATATATATATATATATATATATATATATATATATATATATATATATATATATATATATAATTAAAATGAAATCACATGTGTAAAAATCAAAGGAAAATATAATACAAAAATTAATCACAGGAAATTGCAAATATAAATATAAGACAACTTTGAATATATTATATGTATATATATATAAATCTCCAGAAACATGAAGAAGAATTTAATCTGGAATTTAAAAATCGTTTCCAAGTACTTCAATCAATTTTAGAAGAAGAGCAAGATGTTACAGTAGTGAACAAGAAAATAACCAATACTCTACAAGAAATTGCGAGGGCGATAGCTGGTAAAGCACAAGTAAAGAAGACAAATAGACCGGGAGACGGCAGCACAGACAATCACCTCATCGTGCTCACGGCTGAAATTCCAGAATTACCTAAAACTTGATTCGCATATTAAAACGCAATCGGTCTGCCAAGTCATATCTTGGTAGAAAACACCCGAAAACCCGATTTTAGCGGTTGGCTCGTAGGTTTACCATTGTGTGTTCCTGCTCCCAGTCCTCCATGTTTTCATACCTTTGGGTGTTTCTAGATGTGTAAAAAACTATTTGGAAAACTTTAATGGGACGTACTACCCCACCCGCTGTATTCTCCAGACTTAGCCACTTCGGACTACCACTTATTTCGGTCGATGCAGCTGAGACTTTCAGAACAGCACTCCAATTCTTTTGAAGAAGTCAAAAATTGGATAGATTCATGGAGTTGTTTTATCAGCGCAGAATGCATATCGTGTTAGAAAAATGGGAAAAAAGCGAAAAAGTCATAGCTAACGATGAGCAATACTTTAATTATTAACCTTTTTTTTTTTTTTTTTTTTTTTTTTTTTGTTATGGAAATAAACGCTCAAATTTTGCGAAAAAAATCGGCATTATTAGCCTAAACACCTTAGAATTAGATCAACAACAAGAAAGTGTCGAAGAAAATAATTCTGGATATATGCGGATAATGCCAGTTGCCATGAAGCTGATAATTTTATATGTACTGTACATAACTTTAAGAAAGCAAAGTTTTCAAAAACTAACTCTGTTTTGTGTGAAATGTGATTACATCGCTATAGAAATGACAAAAGTACATTGTAATTCGGTCACTGCCACCGTATATATTGTCAGCGATATTCTAAATTATGGAGCATTTAGTTCGATGTTGTTTATATGCGATTGGTGGTCATTTACAGCACTTCTCGTGATGTCATTCCACTTCACACAAAACGAAGTTAGTCTTTTGATTCAATAAAATATCTTTAATTTTGTTAAAATTGCTTATGAAAATCCGCGTTCAGCATATATTGAAACACACTGAATTTTTGACTGAATAAATGTATTGCGTTCCTGGTTTTTTTACACAAAAATTGTTCATCTTGATGAGTATTATCGCATGTCTTATTTTGTGAAAACAATTTATAAATACCCTGTACAGTTTTTCATTTAAAACAATATTCTAGACTTTCTTTTAATAAAATCTGCTATCCCTGAACTTAATCCGACCCACAAGAATCAAAATCCAGCTCAAAACCGACCTGAACATAAAAAATTGGAATCAACCCGACCCGGGATCGAGTTCAGGCATCGGATTACCTGACCCAATACAGGATTACGCCTTCCATGATTTCAACCTGATAAGCCATACTAGAGGGAGGTGGTACAAATATTGTTCATTCAAATGCCCCTAATAAATCCTGGCTGGTCTAAAAAGAAAATATATTTTTTTTAAGTAAAAAAAAAAATATTTTTATTAAAGATCACTTGATACAATAAAAATCTGCAAAGCAAATTTATAAAAACATGGGTAACGAAAAATTTTTTTGATGAAATGCTTAGTTGTTGAGTTCATGTGCCGAGCTTGTCATAGTTTCTTGTTGAGCCTGGGATTCTGTCTCGATCAATTCTTTAATTTCTTTTACGCTTGCGTCAAAGAAATGCTTATTGTCAGTTATGAATACCTTTAATTGCTGTAAATCTTTAGCTTTGGAACACACTGCAGAACGTAGAAAATTTCGCAAAAAGTCATTCTCTTCTTTCTGTGCATCACACCTAAAAGATAAACAAGAAAAAGAGTTATGTTACAAATAAGTATAAACCAAGGACTTAATTCCTTTCATGTTTACTTACCTGCTAATGCATGGTACGATGACGTGGAGTTCATTTGCGAAAAATGCAGTGTTTGATTCGGATTTATAATTTTTTATTTGGGTTTGTCAAACTCTTATTGGATTTTTATACCATTTTCAATCTTTCATTATGTTTCATACGATTTGTTATAACAATAAAAATGTTCTAATCATTTAAATAGTTCAATCTTTTTACACCTGTAGGGCAAAGTGGCCATGGAGTGACCACTTTGCCCGTCTAGGTCGGGCAAAGTGACCATTTTGATCTTTTTTGGAAAAAACCAAATTCTCACTTCCACTTTATTATTTCGTAAAAATTATAAATACCCTTACACTTCTAAGTAGTCATTCTAGTTCTATGCAAATTGTCAGTTATGTATATGTATTTTAAGGGGTAACAAAAAATCACAAAACCTTAGGGTGACCACTTTGCCTGGCCTTCCCCTACACTGTAAAATAAAATTCCTGAAAAAAAAACGGAAATTGTACTGGCAATCGAGACGCCAGTACTATTTCTGTATTTTAACGGGGAAAAAATCCGTAAATTCCAGGGAATTTTCTGTGAATTCTGAAATATCCGTTTTTAAATTTCCGTTTTATAGCAGATATCTTCCGTATTTTTTAGAAATTTTTATGTCGTTAAAATAAAATTTATAGGACCAAAAAAGAAAAAAAAAGTTATATCGCGTGGAACTTTATAGGAACAGATACATTTCTGTTTCTTTTTTTCATTCCTGAGTGAGTTTAAAGAAATTAACCAACCTTTGCCACGAGCGGGATCGAACCCGCAATCTCCCGTGTACTAAACTGACGACCTAGACCACTGCGCTATGACTAGTCGCGGCTTTTTCTCAAATGTTGTTACTTATTTTAATCGCTTTTTATGGTGCAAAAACTTGAGGTTTCATCTGTAGATGGATTTTTTCAGAGTTCCACTGTTTTTAATATTTTCTTTTCATAATTTTCAATAATTTTTTGTATTATTTGGTGCCTTATAACAGATAAATTTTAATTTATTATGTATTATATGCATAAAACATTGTATTAAGAGTTATAATTGCTTCTTTTCGCAACAGTAGCAGCCAGTGTTGAATTCAGGCATTTTTCTCCCGGAGGGATTTCTGTGACTCCGGGGGGGGGGGGGGGGTGAATTGCACTTTTTGACAATTAAAAGTGCAAAATCTCAAATGTTCCGGGGGATAATGTCCCCTCCGGGCCACTCCCTGAATTCAACATTGATACCAACATTTTCTTTTTTCGAACATATACTTTCTTTAAATTATTTGCCTGATTATCTATTTATCAATTGCAATAAAAACAACAATTATCTTAATCAGACTTGTTTACTACATGCTATTAAAATATTTTTTTAAATCTTATTAAAAAGAACTTATGTAAATAAGCAATTTTATAATAAATTACAGGGGTCGATCCAGGAAACATTTGGGGCCTGTTTAGGGCCCCTTCACAAAAATCTATTTAATAAAATGGGCCCCTTCACAAAAATCAATTTGATAAAATGGGCCCCTTCACAAAAATCAATTTGATAAAATGGGTCCCTTCACAAAAATCAATTTGATGAAATGGGACCCTTCACAAAATTCTATTCCATAAAAACTTACTATTTATTATTATTTTGTGATGTTTTAAAATGTGTAATTTGTAAACAAACAAGTTCACCAGAGCGGAAAACTTCAGCAAAAGGATTTTAAAAAGTTTTTATTTATAAATGCTTGGTTCGAATTTGATTAACTGGATTTCAACTTTCGTTGTAAAATGTTATTTTTCACAAAAATATAATAAATTTCACAAAAATAACCTTTACTTTTCACAAAATGGGCCCCAAGAAAAAAAACCTGCATCGACCCCTGAATTAAATTACTATATTTCAGCTATGCTGAGAGCTTTTGAACTGAATAGTTTTAAAAATATTTAAATAAATAAATAAATAAATAAATAATTGAGAAAAATTTGAAATTAATGACCTTGGGATAGGTAAGTTTAAATATGGACTAACTGATTTAATTTAAATTAAATTAGTTTAATTTATAAAAATATGAACTAACGAAATAAATTAAAAACGTTATAAAATTAAAAACTTGATTTTTATAAAAGTAAAGAAAAAATATTAACTAATTTTATAAATTTAAGGAAAAAAATGTAAACTTTGTAAAATTATAATTTATAAAATTACAAATTTTAGCGTCATTCATAAATTTATAAACCAAATCAGTTTAGATTAATACCAATTTGCATAGCTATAATTTGCAGAGATATTATGTTATGAAACCTTTAAATAACACAATAATGTCCTCACGTTAAAAAACTGCAATATTTTTTATATTACTCCCATGTTACTGTTTTCGTGTATATTCTTTGTTTATGTTTGTTATATTATGTGTATCTGTGTACTACTTTTGTGTGTAAATGACGAATTTTTCTAAAAGCTCGCATGATGGATTATACAACAGCCTCTAAAATACCTACATATTTTGGTGGGTCGCGGAAAATATTTCGGTACTTTTACGTTATAACTGCTCCCACAATTACGATTATGCCAAGATTTCAGTTATGATTTTGTCAAGATCATCGCAAAGCTTATATATGTATCATATATACGCATAAATATACTACAAACGCTCATATATTTGCCATATACGTCATTATGTACATATTATTTACGTCTTATATGTCATATGTATATCATATACATTTTATACACGACATATATATATATACCTCATATATGACTATAATTGGGCCAAATGTGGCATGAAATGTTATATACAACATATATTATTTTAATGTCATATATGTTTTATAATTTGGCGGTAATTCTTGGTCGCTTGGCGATTCATCCTCTGGGCCCCTTTAACCCAAAATTCTCAATATTTAACTCTTAAAATTTAAAGTGGGTCGCATATTAATAAAGTTTGGAGACCGCTGATATAAAAGTAAAATTTGTAAAAATGAAATTTGATCTTAAATGGAAAAAATTCAGGGTCCTGACGAATACCATCCAATTATACCTGCTAAGATAGGAACCTATCTTAGCAGTTATCTTCCAAATTATATGTTTTATAATTTGGCGGTAATTCTTGGTCGCTTGGCGATTCATCCTCTGGGCCCCTTTAACCCAAAATTCTCAATATTTAACTCTTAAAATTTAAAGTGGGTCGCATATTAATAAAGTTTGGAGACCGCTGATATAAAAGTAAAATTTGTAAAAATGAAATTCGATCTTAAATGGAAAAAATTCAGGGTCCTGACGAATACCATCCAATTATACCTGCTAAGATAGGAACCTATCTTATCCCCCCCCCCCCCTTAGAAGAACCCTTGCGAATTTCTTCACAAATCTCTTCCAATTCTGTCTTAAAAGATTTTATTATACCTGCATATTAGGGGTTGCAAAAACCTTTAAAACTTTAAGGGTGATTTGCATAACAATAGTTAGGAAACAGTTGATCTACGGCGTTATCAGTGTTTAAAAAGAAAATAAAAGTTACTTGATTCTCAATTCTTCTGATCTGCTTTTGGACTGGCCGATAAATTTTCCTCTTCTGCGTTTCGCGGACAGAGATTTCTGCCACTTGTTGACTTTTTCCAGAAGTTCTTTCTTTTCGGTATTTTTCTGCATTATGATTCTACTGGTCTCCACAGCTTGCACAGCAATTTCGTTCATCCTTGAAATAAATTAAAAAAATTGAAGTCAACAAACACTTCAATGATTGACAACAGTCGTATGTATCTCAAAGAAAAAAAAGGGGGGTGGGGGGTGTAAAGAAAAAAGAGATTACTGAAAAATACTGCCAGTTGTTTACAGTGTGACAGAGTGCGTAGCTACTCTTTTATAAGGGCATTCTACTGGTCGAGTGAGTTTCGATATCTTATGTGGAATCGTGATGTTCTAGCAAAAACCTGAATTCTAACAAATTTGTATATGATTGATTAAGATCTATTCTATCATTTCTTTAAGTTTCGCAAAGTCTCCGCATATATCTCCGGGAATCTGATTGTCGCGGTTATTTTTGCAATGATGTGTTAATTTGTAACTGTAGTTGTGTAGTAAATACCCCGTTCAGATCAGATATTTAAGATATCTTAGATCGCCATTTTGGATGTGGTACATACCGGAATTGGAGCACTTGTTCACATCGCAAAACTCGTCTAAGATAACTCATAGATCTGAACAAATGTAAAGTGCGCGCATGCGCATATGTTAAAGCGACCATCTACAGCCAATCAGTTAAAGCGAACATCTGCAGCCAATCAAAGTGAGTGTTGATGACTATAGAAAGCTATAGAGATATAGATAATAGCTATAGAGCGATAGAAAGTTCGAAATCACGGAGTGAGTTCCGCAAACTCCCTCAGATTCATATTCAACCAAGCAGGGAGGCCTACCATATGGCTTTAACCAGTGCAAGCCCTGCTTGGCAAGTTTATAAAAAAAAAATACAATACATATTTGACAGTGCAATTTTGATTATTTACAATACATAAAAAATGACTATAAGTGATGAAGTTTTTGAATTATGTATGCTATTTGATGATGAAGATAGTCTATAATGTTATATACCATGGCTGTCCAACGCGGCGCCCGCGGGAGACATGGCGCCCTTTGAAGATTTTCTTGGCGCCCTTTTGAATGTTCCTCTTACTAGCCTTTTTTTAAATACAATTCCATTTCAAAGGATGATTTCTACAAATTAATTAATATTTTCAGCAGAGTTTTTTTTTATTATTTATGAAAGTGTATTTCACGCAATTAAAACCAAAAAATTATTTAAAAAATTTAATAATGCGTATATTCCCGATTTGTAGTTATTCTTTAAAAAATTTTGTTTAATATATTTATGGTTCAATTTGTTATTGGCAGTAACATTTTTAATACCTTAAGAAGTAAAATTTAGACTAATAAACATTTAACAGTACCTTCCGCGCTATGAAAGTGACATGTGCATGAAAGTTTAGCATTTGAAATTTTAGATTAATTTTTCTCAGTTGAAAAATTGATAAAACTGTACGAAATGATTTTCGTCGATGAAAGCTTTTCTAGTCTGACTCTCACTGGGTGATCACTGTCATGCATGTCTTTGTTCTTTTTATAAAGCTGAATTCATGACTTGAAAATAAGTAGAATCGTATTTTTGCGCCCCCCCCCCTCCAAAAAAAAAAAAACTAGCAATATCTCTGATTTTCACATGTTTATTATTGTTATAGGCGAGATTAAAGTTCCTGGTACCTTTCCCTACAAAAATTCTTCTACTCTTTTGAACCATTCTGAAGCTTCTGAACCATTTAACCTTATGCCTACCACTGAGCATAGCTGTGCCTCCCTGTGCATCACTGTCGTATCATGCATGTATCGCTATTAATACTGTGAGATAATATTATTCCATGATTTGAGTCATGTAAATAATGGCGCCCTTCATTGATTGCCAAAAGCTGAATTGCGCCCTTGCTCACTAAAAGGTTGGACAGGCCTGATATACAATGATGGAGAAAAATTTTGGATTATTTACAGTTCATGATTGGGAGCAAGAAATGTTTTTCGCGAGCACGAAGATGTGTATTTCTGTTTTCTCCTAAGAGTTAATGAGAGTTTGCTGATAAGAGTTTGTGGTCTGGGACGTAAAAATGTTTTTAGAGAGATAAAAAAATTTCACACAAACTTTTGGGCTGGAAGCTGAGTTTTTTCACAGATGGTTGGTTGAGGTATGTGGGTGCTGTTCCTAACATGGCTGGTGGTTACTACAAGACAATGTTCCGAACTAGCTTTCAGTTTTCAATTTCACCAACTATGTGTGGTGGAGGCACCTGGAATCGATGCTGGTTCCTTTCTAGAATGTTCATAGAACTAATTATTTTGTTTATGAGGTCTGGTCGCTTCAACAGGTAGGCGAACCAGTGTGAATGCGATATCGTTGATGGCTTGCGGATGTGAAGAGTGGAGGTGAGGGTGCATTAAGGTGTAATGGAGGGAGTTACCTCTGTGACCACAGGTACAGAAAGGAGATTCAGTTTTGCCGATTTTAGCAAGGTAATCTGGGAAGGGTCCATGGTTGGTGGCGAATAAATATAGATTTCTATGGTGTAGAAGGTGATTCTATTGTGACTTTTGTAATAAGGCGATGGGTGAAGCGGCCAGTGTCGGCGTAGACCCATTCTCTTTGCCATTTTTTGATGGCTTGGTCGTTGAAATGTTTCTTTAGATATGAGGCTGGGAAGGGAATGAACTGTTTGTGCGCCCCGGGTAATGTGGTTGCTTCTTTGGCTAGATGATCTGCCTGCTCATTCCCATTTATTCCGGAGTGACCCTTCACCCATTTGAAAGAAATTCTTTTTGTTGATTGAAGAAGTGTGATAATGTCTATTACTATTAGGTCTGTTGTTGACAGGTCTTGTAGAGCTTGAAGACTTGAAAGACTGTCTGTGTTGATAAGGTGATTGTTGTAAGCTGAGGACCATGCCCAGCAAGCCACTGCCTTAATGGCGGCTGTCTGAGATATCTTAACTACCCGACCTGAACAGGGTATAACTTTATATCTAGGAGGATAGAATTGGAGGAGACGCCATTTATGACGTCACTTGAAGCCATTCCTACCCCCTGCGTACGTCATATTTCACCGCAGGTGATCTGCGCTCTGCGCCGCTAGGCATAGGCACCCACACGCCATAGGAAACTGCTGACCTGCTGCTGCTATGCACAAATCAACTACGGTCAAATATGACATACGCAGGTAAGGGGGGAAAGAACTCATTGGTCGGCTTCAAAACTTTTCATAGGGGAAGACTGGTATGTCGTCTCGTCCCATTCTAACTTCCTAGCTAAAGTACGGTAGGAGATATGGAATCCGGATTAGTGGATTTGGAACGCATCTCACCCTTGGGTTTTTGAGTTTTCTCGTGAAACAAAAAAACTCAAAAACTTTCTTCGAGCCATATGTCATATGTGTTAAATTCCAGTGGAGTTTTCGATTAGCAGTTAGGATAGTCTTCAGATGTGAGTTTTCGCCAAATTGGTTAAAAGTTGAAATTTCTACTTGCATAAAGAACCATCTTAATCCACGGAATTCCATTTATTCCAGTGATATTATCTGCTAAATGAATTTCTTAGGTTTCTGCGGAACGAGCGGTGGGGTCTTTTGGAGCCGAGTTAAGTAAAGTAAGTTAAATTTAATAAGGGAAAGGATTCCACACCCTCTCTGTCTTTCGTAAAATTGAGCTTATTTTTGATCACTTGCATTTAAATCTAACCGCTCTGTTGCTAATTCCCTGTTTACTGTTATAAATAAATTGGCGTGCTTGGTTAAATCTGCATCACGCACTGCAAAAAATAATTGTTGATTTTACAGTAATGCGCGGCAGCGTATTACTTCTTATTTTACTGTTTAATACTGTTAATTTTACGGTATAATACTGGCAGCTGGGGTGCCTGTTTTATACTGTAAAATCAACAATTATTTTTTGCATCACGGCCAGTCGTTTGAGTTTATATTCGTATACACACAAGAAGTTCAAGTACTAGGCAGTGGCAATGTAAGACAACATATATTTCCAGTTGACAATCCAAACTATTTTCTCATACATTTCTTTCTTTCTTTTTTTCGTAAACGCATGGGATTGGCAGATTCTGTTCCACAGGAACTATGTAATTTAACAATTTTTCCATTTTTCAGTAAAGCAGAGGATGTTTCAGAAAATGTTGACAAAGTTGGCTTTTTGAATCGAATTTCCAGACACGACAGTCCGATAAACGTCGTTTATGAGACAACAATCACTAATAACTCCAAGTTTTCATTCATTTATCGAAAAAAAAAAAAAACTATTCGGTTCCAAATTACTCTAATAGACATGTCTGCATGTATCATGTTTTTATGTTAACCAATGGGTCTGTAAATGTGTGAGAAAATTTTTGCAGGGAAAAACATTTTTTGAGACGAAATTAGGACTTTTTTATATTTACTTAGATTATTCACAAATGGTATGATTTCTTTCCCAATCAGTATAAATGTGTTGGAAATAATAAAGTGTTAATTGCGCATCTATCGTTTAATGGAGTTAATTTACCTGTAGTTTATTCTGTTGAGCTGTTTCAGATAACAGACCAAATGCCAGTACCGAAAGGTTGTCTGTGTGAAATATGTCAGTTCAGTTAGTACACCCAAGTAGCTCAAGTACAGTATATGGTCAATGATGATCGGTCGCTTGCGATTTTAGACGTTTTGTTAAATATCCGGAAAGATACATGAGGAATTATCCTGAAACTTCAGCAGTGTAAACAACATGATAGGCGTCATATATTTCCGTGAAGATTTTTTTCCCGAAATCCCATAAGGGGCCGTCAACAAATTGAAGAAAAACGAATATCGTTTGGATAATCCTGTAAAAACTAATATTGCAAAAGCGTTGAAACGGTAGCACATGCTTAGGAGGCTTCTTTTAATAAACTATGTTCATTTTTATGAGATAGCACGTATACTCGTCGAGAAATTAAGGTTTTTTATAAAAACAATCCCAAATTCCATCAAGTGTTTTGCTTATAATTTTCAGAGTTCTTAATATAAAAGAATGTTCTTTTCAGGAACGATGACACACAACATTATATACAATACCCTGCAATCAGAATTAAAAAAGAATAAATATTGGATGAAAAATGAGCAGGTTTGTTACATATTGTTCCACCATATTGTGTATGCGCGAATTCAATCAAGATATACTCTGCATAATATATTAGCTAAATGCATAGACCAACTTTTGTGAAAGTTTTAAAAACATAGCTTGAAAATTCTGATAGTGATTCGTCGATAGAATAAGCTCGAAATTCGCTGTTCCCAAAAGGAAGCAAAAGGATGATCGGCGGTATCCAAATATACAATGAGAGACACTTCATTCTTATTATGTCAACTTTCATAAGCTAGTATATTTGGATACAACCCCTTATCTTTTTGCTTCCTTTTGGGAACAGCGAATTTTTAGCTTATTCTATCGACGATTACTATCAGAATTTTCAAACTATGTTTTTGAGACTTTCATAAAAGTTGGTCTATACATTTAGCTAATATATTATGCACAGTATATTTTGATTGTATTCGCGCATGCGCAGTGAAACAATATTTAGTGAAGCTGCTCATTTTTCTTCTAATATTTATTTTTTTTAATTCTGATTGCAGGGTATTGTATATAATGTTGTGTGTCATCGTTCCTGAAAAGAACATTCTTTTATATTAAGAACTCTGAAAATTATAAGCAAAACACTTGGTGAAATTTGGAATTGTTTTTATAAAAACCTTAATTTCTGCACAAGTATACGTGCTATCCTCATAAAAATGAACATAGTTTATTAAAAGAAGCCTCCTAAGCATGTGCTACCATTTCAACGCTTTTGCGATATTAGTTTTTACAGGGTAATCTAAAAGTTATTCGTGTTTCTTCAATTTATTGACGGCCCCCTATGCGGTTTCGGGAAAAAAAAATCTTCGCCAAAATATATGACGTCGACTATGCTGTTTACACGCCTGAAGTTTAAGAATAATTCCTTATGTATTTTTCTAGATATTGAACAAAACGTCTATAATCGCAAGTGACCGGTCATCATGGGCCATATAGTATAGTAGAGTAGTGGCAATGTCAGACAAAGGTCCTGGGTTCGACTCCTGTTCTGGACACTTTTTCACTCGGTTAGAAAAAAATACAGCTTATATGATTTCTTTGCAATCAGTATGACTGCGTTGAAAATAATAAAGTATTACAGATATAGATTATTTCCTCATAACTTACCTGCACTAAAATGGATTCATTTTTTCAGGTCAACGAAATGTGTTTATTGGGTGTAGATTTGATTCCGGTGACTTCAAATAGAATTTTCAGATTCGTTGCACATGATTCTACTGCCGAAGGAGTATATAAATACTTTAGTTCTGATCCACACCCAGATCGAAGTATATTCAATGAGCTGCAGTTTTCATTGCCGATGTATGCATCCATTATTTAAGTTCACATGAATCCTACATTGTTAACGTAGCTTTGAAATATAATTTAGTAACTAATATTTTCGATATTTATCTTCAAACACATAATTTTCTCTTTTTTAGGGTTCCGTACTTAAAAAGTAAAAACGGAACCATTATAAGATCACTCCTGTGTCTGTCTGTCCGTCTCTCAGAGCGCTTTTTCGCGTAAACTAAGGGACATGTGGAAAGTTCAAACTTGGGAAAGTTATAGAGACTTTTTACCCACATGTTTTCAGATTATTAGCCATTCACAAATATGTTTAGGAAAAATTTAGGAGGCTAATTAAGTTACTTGAAAAAAAAAGTTTCCTTTTTGTCTATATATCTTGTGAAAGATCTCGTAATACCGAACTCAAAAATATATTCACAACTAGCCATTCACAAGTTTTCTTTTTGTCTATCATGTGGGGTATCTTGTGAAAGATCTTGTAATACCGAACTCAAAAATATAGTCACAAATAGCCATTCACAAGTTTTCTTTTTGTCTATCATGTGGGGTATCTTGTGAAAGATCTCGTAATACCAAACTCAAAAATATATTCACAAATAGCCATTCACAAGGTTTTTTTTTTTTTTTTTTTTTTTTTTTTTTTTTTTTTTTTTTTTTTTAAATCTATCGTGTGGGGTATCTTATGAAAGATCTCGTAATACCGAACTCAAAAATATATTCACAAATAGCCGTTCACAAGTTTTCTTTTTGTCTATCATGTGGGGTATCTTGTGAAAGATCTTGTAATACCGAACTCAAAAATATAGTCACAAATAGCCATTCACAAGTTTTCTTTTTGTCTATCATGTGGGGTATCTTGTGAAAGATCTCGTAATACCAAACTCAAAAATATATTCACAAATAGCCATACACAAGTTTTTTTTTTTTTTTAAATCTATTGTGTGGGGTATCTTATGAAAGATCTCGTAATACCGAACTCAAAAATATATTCACAAATAGCCGTTCACAAGTTTTCTTTTTGTCTATCATGTGGGGTATCTTGTGAAAGATCTTGTAATACCGAACTCAAAAATATAGTCACAAATAGCCATTCACAAGTTTTCTTTTTGTCTATCATGTGGGGTATCTTGTGAAAGATCTCGTAATACCAAACTCAAAAATATATTCACAAATAGCCATTCACAAGTTTTTTTTTTTTTTTTTTTTTTTTTTTTTAATTTATCGTGTGGGGTATCTTATGAAAGATCTCGTAATACCGAACTCAAAAATATATTCACAACTAGCCATTCACAAGTTTTCTTTTTTTCTATCATGTGGGGTATCTTGTGAAAGATCTCGTAATACCAAACTCAAAAATATATTCACAAATAGCCGTTCACAAGTTTTCTTTTTGTCTATCATGTGGGGTATCTTGTGAAAGATCTTGTAATACCGAACTCAAAAATATAGTCACAAATAGCCATTCACAAGTTTTCTTTTTGTCTATCATGTGGGGTATCTTGTGAAAGATCTCGTAATACCAAACTCAAAAATATATTCACAAATAGCCGTTCACAAGTTTTCTTTTTGTCTATCATGTGGGGTATCTTGTGAAAGATCTTGTAATACCGAACTCAAAAATATAGTCACAAATAGCCATTCACAAGTTTTCTTTTTGTCTATCATGTGGGGTATCTTGTGAAAGATCTCGTAATACCAAACTCAAAAATATATTCACAAATAGCCATTCACAAGTTTTTTTTTTTTTTTTTTTTTTTTTTTAATTTATCGTGTGGGGTATCTTATGAAAGATCTCGTAATACCGAACTCAAAAATATATTCACAAATAGCCGTTCACAAGTTTTCTTTTTGTATATTGCGTGGGGTATCTTGCGAAAGATCTCGTAATACCGAACTCAAAAATATATTTGTTTTAATTTTAGGTATTATATTTTCAGAGATATCGTCGAAAATGCACTGCAAAAATATGCCCCACCCCCTTCTATTTCCGAATCTACTGAAACTAAAAATATGAAAAAATTGGAGGTAGTAGAAGTTTATTTACACCTTGTAGGAAAACTATAGAGATTTTCCTAGGTAACATAGTTTTTGAGAAAAACTCATTTTTCCGTTACATAAAAACTTTACTTTTCGGGCGGTCAGTGGAGGAGATGACGGGCTCTCGAGGTACCTATCAACGCAGAATCCTCCAAGGATATTTGATAATGATTTTCGAAAAAAAAATTTCAGTAATTAGCCGAGATATTAATTAAGTTACTTGAAAAATAAATTTTATTTTTATATATCGTGTAGGGTATCGTTCGAAAGATATCATAATATCAAACTCAAAAATATGTTTGTTTTAATTTTAGGTATTATATTTTCAGAGATATCGTCGAAAATATTGGAAAAATATGCCCCCCCCTCCTTATTCCGAATGTACTGGAACTAAATTATGAAAAATTTAGTGGTAGTAGGAGTTTATTAATTAATAAATTCAATGTACAGAACCCTTGGAGCGCTAATTATACCCACACTTGACCAATTTATCTATACCATGTTTGAATAAGCTTATTTTATCATACTAATTTTACGAAATCATTATCATCCGTACATGCCTATTTTTTAATTATTTTTATTTCTATTCAGGTTCATAAGAATCGAACAACTTTTTTAGATTAGTTAAAATTAATGCGTCATTTAGAAAATGTTGCCAAAGTTCTTGTTCTAAACTGATTTTTGTATTGATTGCACATTTCGGTATGCAATATTAAATTAAATTGATGGGAGTCATCACTTCTAAACCTTAAAAAAAATCGATGTTTCGTGTTTGTTATTTTTTAGAAATATGTACAATTCTGAATTAAATAAAAAAATCGCGTGAAAATATTTATTTTGGAATCGGGTAAATTTTAAATTTATATTGTGTTTTTAATACGGAGTGCTTAACCGGTATATTTGCTTTTACTGGTTATAACTTTGGATGCGTTTGTTCTCAAAACTGTCTATTTGTTACTTATTTCCGAGTACCGTAAAAAATCGATTTGTAGATAGACAATTTATTTTGCACAGGTATGTATAAAAGGATTATGTCTACAATTTGTACCCACTTATTTGTCGGTTAAACTGTGTAAATTTTATTCGCTGTAATTATGATTTTTTTATTGGATAGTTATAATTTAATAGCATAACCTTCTGGCACTAAACTATTTTTCATATAAACTAATAAAATTAGGTGAAAGGCTGTATCTAATATATTTGCTTTAATAAAAACCAAAAACTGAAAATCAGGTTTTGCGGTTGTAAGTTTTCGCGCAACAGCTGTATTTTAATCTTATTTTTCAATATGTTAAATATTTTCAGTGTCTACAATAAAGTTTTATCCCTTAATAAAATTGAAAATGTAATATAAAAATCAGTCTGTAAAGAATTAATTCTGAATATCAGCTTTTAATCGAATAAATATTCGAAGAAAACTGTGGCATGTGAAATATACAGGGTGATTTTTTTTTAAGTTGTGAAAGTAAAACCCTATAACAAAAGTACCATTGATCCAAATGACCTGAAATTTCACCAGTATGCTCCCAAAGGAATGGAAATTTTTTAGGCGTAGTTAAAAAAAATTTTAAAATCGCACCGACAGATGGCGCTTAACATTAACTGGTTTCCTTCCTCTACCGGGTTTTAGGCTCAGTGAAGCAGTCTGTTCAAATTTCAAAACCATCTTCCGTAAATATTCCATCGTCATTGGACCTTTTCTTAAATTCTTAAGTGTCTTAAATCTCTTAAGAGCAGTTTCTGCGATATCATTATTCTGATAATACAGTTTTACTAGCAACCCGTTGTCCGTCAATGGCACACTCATTGCGAGGATATCCGTGGAATAATGAACACGAGGTGTAGGTGATTCACGCTTTTATCGCCACTGTATGTGTGTCGTGCACAAGCTCGTCTCCTAACTTTACTGCATATACAGCGCCATCTGTCGATTTTAAGTTTTTTTTAACTACGTCAAAAAATTTTCCATTGCTTTGGGAGCACACTAATAAAATTTCAGGTCATTTGGATAAGTGGTTATTTTGTTATAGGGTTTTACTTTCACAACTTTAAAAAAAATCACCCTGTAGATCTAAAATCTTGAAATTTCAGTATCGTAAGACTGATAACTCTCCTTAAAATATTACAACGATACTACTTACTTCCTGTCTTGATTGGCTATAAGAAGTGATAGCCCTTCTCCTTCCATTTTGGCTGCTTCACAAAGAGCTTTGTATTTCGCACATTCAAGTTTCAGCTTTAGAATCTCACGATCTGATTCAGATTTATTTGCATCATCTGCAGGATTTTCATCAAGACCATCTGTTTTGCCTTCGTCAGACCTAGGAGAAATGTTTGTTTTTCTTGTAAATACAAATTTTTCGAAAAGTGTTTTTTTCCCTCGACTTGCACTATAAAAATACCCCAGGTTATTAAAAAAAAAATAAGATTTTATTTGACATAACTAACAAAACTGCTTAAGTTGACAAGGTAATTTCACATTTGATATACATGTACTAGTTTAATATTAAAAATGGTATATGTAGGATGTTCTTTCTTATCGTTGATTAAACTGTTAGATTTAGAGGTATAATTCCAATTGAAAAACTGTTTCAAATGTTGTTTTTCATTATATGAAAAATTATTTACGTCAAAATAGTTATTTCTAAAAAAGTCATGAAATTTGAATTTTTATAATGTCTCTGAATCCTATATGTTGTATTTAGAAAAACTTGCTCCGATCTTTGATAAGTCATACAATAAAAATTCCATTATTTTACGGCTAAAACTTACGAAGTTATGATAATTTTATTTTTATGAATTTTAGGCGTTTTCTGTTGAGTTCAGCGGATGAAAGCATAACGCTTGGCTTGAATCGCCATTTCCTGCATGGATTTTGAGCAACATGCATTGTTACACCAATGCGAAACTTGCCGACATGCATTTCATGTATGGGGCAGCGCAAGGAAATGGAGTGGCTGCTCAAAGGATGTGAACGTACAACGTCTCTGGAGCTTGTCGAAGGACTATACTCTACTGTGCGTAATACTTCTTCTACTGCAGGAATTCTGCGATATCTTCCAGTGCCCGTATCGCACCTGGAAGCATAAAATGATCCACTCGCGCACAACATCCGATGAAGATGCTCAAACGTTCGGCGTTCCATGTACATACTTTGAGCAGCCGCTCCATTTCTTTGCGTAAGTTTCATACATGAAATGCATGTCGGCAAGCTCCGTATTGGTGTAACGATGGATGTTGCTCAAAATCCATGCGGGGGATAATGATTCAGACCAGCGAAGCACTTCCATCCGTCGAACGCAACAACGCCCTCTACTGCCTCAACGCTGGATTTCCACACCCACATTCCTATACGAAATCTGCTTATTTAGGTCCCCTCTACTTGCCTTTACATTTTTGACACATAGTTCTGAACCACCCTGTATGCCAGAAAACGCCGAAAATGGGTAAAATCCAACGTATTATAACTCTAAGTTTTGGTCGTACATAAATGGATTTTTTATTATTTTACTTCTTCGAGAATGAAAAGCATTTTCCTAAATATTACTGATATGACCCAGAGACCGCATAAAAATTTAAATTTTCTAACTTTTCAAAAATATATCACTATTGTGACATAAATGGATTTTCAGATGATGAAGAGTAAGATGCATAATATTTTGACATTTGAAACTATATACCTCTAAAACTAATGGTTTAGGAATAAGCTATTAGTCAACGATAGCAAGGGACATCCTGTATATATGAGATTTTTCATATATAGCACTTTTATTCAATTTTCAAAACGCTTTTCTCAATATTGACACAGTCTCCAAACATATTTCATTTCACATTAAAGCATTTTTCAAGATAAATCAGGAACAAAAAATTATATTTAATTTGAATGATGCATGAGAATTCAAATGAAATACACTGGCCTCCAAAAGTTAAAGTACAACTGGTTTTTTGCGTCTAATTTGCAAATGAATGAATATAGAAACAACAAATTTGGAGGAAATGTGCGCTAAACTGTTATTTATTAAATGCGACATAGAAATTTACTTAAGTTAAACGTATAAATGAAATTGCAATAAAAAAACACTCACGATGGAAAATTCCATTCTTGGAGAAATCAGTACATCGCAGTATTATGCAGTAAAATGTGACAGAAACATTAAAAAACTGGTTCTAATACGGAATATGTCCACCCCAGACTGGAATGCATTGGCGGCATCGACTTTCCATGCTCTCAATTAAATTGTCGGACACCGAAATAGGTAACGCTGACCAGACTTGGAGTAAGCCTTGTTCCAGGTCATTTAATGACCTTGGAGGAGGACTTAAAGCCGCAACCTGTCTTCCAAGATAGTCCCAAAGATGTTCTATCGGATTCAAGTCTGGAGAGTGAGCTGGCCATTCCATTCTCTCCAAACCGTGATCCTCAAGATAATCCTCAACAACCACAGCTCGGTGTGGTCTCGCATTATCATCCATTAGAATGAAACCATTGCCAATAGCATCGGCATATGTGTGCACATATGAATCAAGGATCTCATCCCGATATCTCGCACCAGTCACAGTTCCTCCATGGAAGACATGCTGTGGCCTCCGAGTGAGATCCCTGCCCAAACCATGATTCCACCGTTTCTGTACCTGTGTGTTTCGACTGTGTTTAATTGATGGTATCGAGTGTATTGTTCTCTCCAGATCAGAAGACGTACTGAATCGCTCTCCAGTGTGAATCTCGACTCGTCTGTGAAGAGTACAGAAGCCCACTGTTGTCTGGTCCAGGAAACATGTTCTATTGCCCAACATAAGCGGGCCCTTCTCTGTCGTTTGTTGAGGGGGACACACACAACTGGTCGCCTTGCATAGAGACCTGCATTGTGAAGACGTCGTCGCACCGTAGTAGCGGAGATTCTTCTCCCTGATGCTGCAAAGTGGTCTGCAATGAGTTTCGGCACAGTAGTGCGCCTTCTCCTTCGGGTCGAAAGAGCTAGAAACCGGTCTTCTGCTGGTGTTGTAATACGTGGGAGGCCTGGAAATGTCTGGACACAGAATCTTCGGATTCATACTGATCCCAGAGTCGTTGGACTACACTGCGAGACACATTGAGCCGTCCTAGCAGTATCGGCCTCTGACAACCCCATTTCCATCCATCCTACCGCCCGTCACCTTAATGAATCGGGCAAACGACTTCTTCTAGACATTTCTAGACTCTACTGGCTGTTGTGAACAAAACTGACAACAATAGTTCGAATACAACAAAATTTACACGCGAAATTACGAAAGCTTCGTAATTGCATATTTTTCTCTCATTCACAAATACCTATTATTTTCTATAAAATAAAAGTGGTAGCTGTAATTTTTGCGTAAGTTTTTTAAAGCTTATTATTGTCATTCATATAAACTATGAAGTTTAATCTGACTGTCATTTTTAGTCTGGTGAGCTTCGAAAAACATGTTGTACCTTAACTTTTGGCGGCCAGTGTAATAAAAATGTGAGACTTGCATTGAAAATTTCAAAATTCGAACAAAAATAAACGTATAGACACTTCCTCAAGAAATTAACAATTTATTAGAAATACAGAAAATTAAAATATATATATATATATATATATATATATATACAGATAAAATAGCAAATCATAACTTTCGTGCAAACAGCTTTATTTTGAGACTTCCAATCGATTTTTTTTTCAAACATACGCAAATTTAAAGACATTTTTCGTATATATAAATATAGAAAATACATTGCAAGTAAAGGAAAATTCTACCTTGAAATACTTATAAGTATTTCAAGGTATGTGTCCAAGAAAGTGGAGAAGAACAATAATCGAGTTCTCGTGGCTACGCTTATCATGACAAATTTTCGAAAAATTCAAATAGCAACACCTACTTTTTCGCATCTTAAAGTGATCAGCCAATGGAAAAACACAGAAGACGTTTGAACTGTACCTACTAGGTCTACTATAATACAGGAGGCATCAAGAATTTTGTAGCCCATGTAAAGAATTGGGCCTCCTCATCCAGGTGCACGATGTGTCATTCTAGCATTTCCTGTGAGTACACTTAACTGCATACCTTCCCTCGCTATTTTTGCCTTGAAGACTAGCAGACGCCGAATTCTATTGTACTGTGAGCGGAAAGTTCGGACAGTGATGTAGTAGTAAGGTGTTACCCAAAGAGGGGTCTTATGCTTTGATCCTTGCCGAGGTAGTGGGAAAGAGAGCATCTGCGAGAGAAGCGATCTCTGCACACGATTTTTAGGTTTGCGCCCGAAACTTTGCCCTTTGTCTTAGAACGTCCAATGACGGACTTAGTGAAAACGAAACAGAGGGATCTCAAGGCTGCTAAGAGGCTGGAGAGTTTCGAGGGGCCCGCCACGACAAAATCCCGCCCCCAGAAGAAGTTCCCCTGCGAGGATGAAAAAGTTAGAGAGAGGAGTTTTTTGGAGAGATCGAAAAGAGAGTGGTGACTCTCTGGTAAAAGGAGGAAGGAACGAGAGTTTCCGGACTTAGCGCAGTAGAAGCGCTAGTGAGGCCTGACCTCTATGTGTTTTGATACGGCAGGTATTAGGTATAAATCCTAGTGAAGAGAAAAGCACGACCCGTGCTAGAGTGAGAGTTCTTAAACTCTGAATGATTGAGAACGAGTAGTTTTTCCGAAAGAGAAGGAACGGACGTGCCTTGATTCGTATGAACTCTGGCTAGAAGTTACGACTGATCGTAACATTTGGAGACTTTAGTTTGGTTCCAGTTATACTCAGAGTCAAGAGAACATTAATTTATTAGCGATTGACTCACGAAAAATAATTAAATGCTGTATTAACATCTTGTACATATTTTTTATTAGAATTAATATTGTTATGCAATAAAATTCTATTTTCTAATTTATGCGAGAGATTCTCTTTGCCAACGATCTGACCTCGCTACCACTCAACATCTTTATCAGGTCGGTATAGAGGAGTTATTACACCCACTTAGCCCAATATTGTTGTCCACGCGGCGTGGCCAAACGTTCTTCTCCTTCGGGCAATTAAATGGCGACGTGAGTCAGCCAGGATTGTAGGAGCCTTAGTACCTACAGCGCTAAACACTGTGACATAAGGCATAAGAAAAGAAAAGCAGAGGGAGTTCGACGTGTGCTGCATTTTGATGACAGTATCATCTCCCAACACTTTGCGTTTTCAAAACCGTTATGGTCACCTGACTTTACTCAATTTCTGGCTTTGTGGATATTATATGTATAATCCATAGATGAACAATTCGAAACCGTGAATTGTGTCTGACTTGAAAGACGCCATTAAACGCAATGTTCTGCAAAATTCTTATGCCAAGAAACTACCTCGTTGTTGCCGACAATATTCCACGTAGAATGATTCATCATCTGTGAAATTGGCCGCTTGATAATTAGTAATCGAGACAAAATATTTGGTTTTCCTGACAACCGCGTGTCCTTATTTTTTGTTCCCTTTGGCAATTCCTCAATTCCTTTATTTTAATGCTACATGTATAGTTTCTAACACCCTTTGTGTTTTTTCCTTGCGCTGACTAATTATAATGCAAAAAAGTGGGTGTTGCTATTTGAAAATTTTGAAATTTTCTCACAGTTACGAGTATTATAATTGTGAATGTTTGATTGTTCTACACCCCATTCTCGAGGTCATATCTACATCTCAAATCTCGTTAAATTTAACTTTTTTAACCAACCTGTACTTTTCTAGATGCAATTAATCCATACAGAAAAGCGATTTTTGCATTAAGTAAATATGCATCAAAATTTAAATATGTCCCATAAGTAAAAATGCAAACAAATCTTCTTATGTTACAATAATATGAATTGTTTCAATTTCTGTTTCGGCACCAATTTCTTTTTTTTAATTAAAGGCTCCCTTTAGCAAAACTACTATATCTTTTCCAGTATGACACTGTATTATGTAGCTAAAGTTATATTCAATATCTATAAACAAGATTTCGTGGCTTTAACTACATCGGTGCTTGTTAGAGAAAAGTCGAAATTTTCGGTAATAAAGCAAGCATTTTTTTTTTCTTTCACGCACAGCAACTTGTGAAAGAAAAATAATTTAAAATCAGACGTAATAAGGAAACATTTTAACATTGTTATATATAAAAACGCTTTGGAACAAAAAAAAAAAATGAAAACGTAACAACACACAAAAAAGAAATGTTTTTATAATCCCTTACTGAATCTAGTATTTTAAGTTGAATTTAATGGGGATTAGATAAATGTTTACTTTGTTCATAGTAAAAAAAAAAAAAAAAAAAAAAAAAAAAAAATACAAATTAGAAACTTTTTGGACTTTTAGCATTTTCAAAATAACGTGTTGTGTCTTTCAAAACTGTGCGTGCTCTTAGCGTTTTCTATATTATCTTTTTTTGTGTATATATACATTTAAAAACTCATCTCAAAATAAAATTTCAATGAAACATGAAGTTATCAGAAAAAATTCTAAAGTTTGAATAAATCTATGACTAATAACATCCAGCTGCAGCAATTTATTTTCCGTGAAGGAAATATTAAATAAAATGAACACATTTCCAAATGTTAAGTTAAAAAAAAAAAAAAAAGACTTAAATATAATATTTGAAATAATTACTTTTTATCGGTTGAAACACTCTGATCTGGGTCTTCAGTACTTTTTGTAATTTTTTTCAACTTCTTAGTTTTTTTCTTTTTCCTTTTACTCTGTAAATAACAGAATATTTGTGATTTATTTATAAACGGATAATGGGAAGAAAACCACTTTAATCATATTTTTTTTAAATACTAACATATTGTATTACTGATTATACAAAAAATATTGTCTTGACATGATAATAAAACGTCACCTAACGCCAGTATTTAACTCATTATTTTTTAATATCACAAAAAATATATATAATAATAATAGTGAAATAAAATCTCACATGGTTTTTCACACATATTGAATTTTCGCACTATGCAGCGTTCAGTTTCATTATATTCCCTTCCCGTCAAATTTATCGTAACCGACAATTTCTGTCAAAATGAGTTTTTTTTTTCCTTTATTATTGCAAACCCTGCTGACGTGAACTTAGAAGTATTTTACAAGTGCTGCAGCAGTTGGGTTACATATTTAAAATGTTAACAAAACGATAGCACAATAAATTTAACGAATGGGTCGAATGTTTTATGTCATTTTACCATTTCTCAATAGAAGTTGTAGTTAGGAGCGTGAAATTCGGCATAACAAATCTATTAAAGAATAGTTAAACATGCATTTCAGGCGATTTTAGAAATTCGATTACAAAGGGGGTTAAATGAAGGGTCGAAAATTTTTGCTGATTTCACCTTTTCACCATATCTCTTCAGTAGTTTTGGATAAGAGCGTGAAATTCAGGATAACAAATCTGCTATAAAAATAATTAAACATATATTTCAGCGATTTTAAAAATTCACCCATTAAGGGGGCTAAATGGGGGTCGAAAATTCTAGGTCATTTCGAATGTTCGCCATATCTCAACAGTATTTTTAGTTAGGAGCTTGAAATCACAAATTCAGGATAACAAATCTACTAAAAATAGTTAAACATGTATTTCCGCGATTTTAGAAATTCAGCCACTAAAGGGGGTTAACTGGGGGTCGAATTTTTTGTGTTATTTTGTCATATCTAAGTAATAGGTAGGAGCATGAAATTTGGGATAACAAATGTACTAAAAAATAGTTAAATGTGTATTTCAGCAATTTTAGATAATAATCCATCAAGAGGGTCACACTGTATGTCGAAAGTTTTAGGTAATTGTGCCATATCTCAGCAACAGTTTTAAGTAAGAATGTGAAACTCCGCTTTACAAATCTACAAAAAAAAAAAAAAAAAAAAAGGTTAATCATATATATCAGCGATTTTAGAACTAGCGAGTTTGTGGGTAACATCGGCTGTGAACCCGATTGCAGAAGAGTTGAGGAAAAAAGAGAACTATTGCCGATTTTTTATTATATATTTTGTGTGACATTTTTTCCAAGGAATATATTTTTTAACTTCCTATTTTATATATTTTTTTTCGATTTTCGTCTTTTAACGATTGGATTTAAAATTTTAAACAAAATATGTTTTCGCGTGAGGGGAGAGAGGACCCTTGAACGTATAAATAGTTCTCTCCTATAAGAATTTACCTCATCTGTACAGTTCAGATTTTTGCTTGAATCGTCGATGAGAGCATTTCTGTCGTGGATGATGCACTGGAGATGATCCAATATTTTAAAATCCGTTTCTTGATTTTCTTCCAATATTTTCAACTCTTCCTTGTAACGTTCCTTGTTTTGCTGCACAATCACTTTTTCGATATCAATAGATTCTTGAATACTTTTGTGTGAATTCTGCGATTTAAAAATAAATAAATAAATAAATAAATAATTGAGTATTTTTGTTTGCTTAATTTATGATTTCAAAATTTAAAGAAAAACGTGTATTTTGTTTTTAATAAGCCAATAAAATCAAAAACCTTTGTATAATTTCATTACCATTTATATAAGGTGAACATAAAACTCTTTAAATAAACAAGTAATTTTTTAGTAACTTTTCTTTTTTAATAGCACTTCTGTTGGGGAAAAATATTATGTAATTAACAAGAAAAATCTTTATTTGTGAAAATGAGTTAGTTTGATAGTTCTGTGGACACCATTGCGCGTGTTCTATAAAAATTATAATGAATGTTACCTTATTAGCATTAATAAGACAAATCGAATGATACCTCACTTGTGAAAATCGATTTGATAATTATAATGTAACAAAATAACCGAGGGCTCCAAGGTCACAATTTTGGGTTTTCTGTTGCCCTCTATATATTTGTCTAAGAGTTATAATAAACGAAATGGTTGAAATTATATCGCCGGATAAGACTATATTTTTTCAAATATAGGTTATTTGATGAAACAAAAATAGAGTTAAATTGCAAGGCCCAAAATAAGGCGAGATGTATGCTTGAATTAAACATTTATTTTGGATGGAAGACACATGTATTTCGAATTATACAGAAAAAGAAAAAGCTGTACGTCTTACAACTACTGAAATAAATATTTTATGAGATTAATATACTAAAATATACGCACAATTAATCAGATGTAGTTGGCGATTAATTTTTAAAGTTTGGTTCCAACAATAACAGCATCTGCAAATCGCTGCGTTTGGTGGTTTGTATACTGTAGCTTGTTCCTTTTTACCCCAGAAGATTTGAAAAAGTATATTTAAAAAAGCATGCTTTTTACCCAAAATTATATAAAATCACTCCCCAAAACACTTTTCACTCTCAATCGTCCTCTAAGGGCTTTCAATCGCCAATTGGCTGGCGATATTACCAAAGAGATCGCGTTATTCTACTATATCTATTCGTGTTATTACCAAAGAGATCGTGGCATCTATACTATCTCAGAGTATGAAACTGCAGAAAATTAACTGGATATTCTAGGGGAAAGATTACTTACTTATAAAAATAAATCTGACATTTTTTTAAGTTGCTATAGATTGAAAGAAGTTTAATTATTATCTATAACGTATTGTAATAATAGTAGTGGTAGCAGTAGTAGTATAGTATTGGCATTATATTAGCAACAGTAAAAAACATTGTTAACATACTTTTTCTAGATATTTGAATTTGAGATTAAGGTAATAGAATAAAAAACGTGGAAACGGAATCGTTAGGGATCAGGAAAATATGGATTTTAGACAGATTTTCATTGTAGCAGGTACATTCGTATGGTATCCCTATTGAGGTAGATTTGTATGGTATTGTAGAATAAATGCCTTTAAATCTTGGAGAAAAGTGGGGCAAACGCAGACAATACAACATAAAAAGCGTTGTATCTTTTTATCTAATTATCGTATTTATATGGGTTTGTGTTATTTTATTTTTAAAACTCTAGAACATTTCTTAAACTAAAAAAATAAAAATAAAATGTTGTGTCCTGAACCACCTTAATAACGTATTTTCGGAAATGCAACTTATTGTTACAAATTGAGGGTAAAAGTAAACTTACAGTGAGTGAATCGATCAAAAGATTGCTATCGCTTATCTTCTTCTGTAAAACTTGGAGCTCTGCTTTTAAAGACGTTATTTCATCTGCCAGCCGCTTGTTTCGAGCTCGTGATCCGTTTATGTGCTCCCTTATTTCTGCCCTATCTGCCAAAGTTTCGTCCAGCTGCTGTTTCAGAGTCTAAATAGAGTTGAATAGGGCACGTTTAATATGACATGCTTCAGGTAGCGTACGATTTTATTATTAAAGCAAACTTATATAGTATTCTAATATACTTCATGGTGATTGATTTAAATGATTAATGATATGTCTGAATTTAAGGATAACATGCATATTAGAAATTATACGCATAAATTTAAGAATAAAAGCAAAAAAAAAAAAAAAAAAAAAAAAATTGAAACGCCGAGACTTATAGCATCTCTAAGATAAATAAGACAAAATTGTGTGGAACTCTTATGGGGATAAATTTAAACTAGCGGAACTTCGCCGGCTACGCTGGTCGGTTTATTCCAAACGGCGCTCGAATTAAACAAACTTAAGATTGGACGCCCCACTGTCTTCGGATCCGGTCAACTCGGATTTAAATAAAAACAAAAACAAAAAGAAAATTTCATTTAGAATCCTGCAGAAATCTAATCAACGGATTTTTAAAAACTGTGATTGTTGATTTATATTTTGTCAGAAAGGTGAAGCGTTTCTCTTCAACGAAAATTGACTCAGGCTTCTGGCAACAAAATGGCTGATTGTAAAATTCATCTGAAGGAAAAGCTGTCATTTCAAAGAAAGAGAAAGTTTTTCTTCCCATTGGAAGTGGGGGAGAATTATGAATGTGTTGCTCATTGTGTGTGTTGGAACCGTTCCCTTCTGTTCAGACCCAGCCCACTCTCAAACTATAGAAGGGGAGAATTCCCCTTCTATTCCTGCTTTGAAAAAAGTTGCAGCATGCGCACTGAGGACAATTTCATGTGAAATCTGAAAAAATGCTCTTTTAGCTTTAAATGTATAGATGACATATGCGTAAATTTAGGAATAATATACGTATTATATATATATATATATATATTCTAAATTTATGTACACCGGGTATTGAAATTTATCGGCAAAGAGCATTTTAAAACACCATGAAAATTTTCTCTTATTTCTTCGAGAGTCATTATTATTATTTTGGAGCTAAACGAATTTGCTTAGATTTATATGCATGAATGAAATACATAAATTTAGAAATAAAATCAAATTCTTTTAGCTCCAAAATAACAATAATGATTCTCGAAGAAATAAGAGAAAATTTTCACGGTGTTTTAAAATACTCTTTGCACATGCGCGGCAGCGTATTACTGCTTATTTTACTGTTTATTACTATTAATTTTACGGTATAATACCGGCAGCTGGGGTGGCAGTGTTATACTGTAAAATCAACATTTTTTTTTTTTTTTTTTTTTTTTTTTTTTTTGCAGTGTATACACTAAAACTTCTTAAAGTTTTAAAGTCCAATCTTTTTTAACCTCACTGTATAAAACAAATCGTCGGAACAACCGTATAAGCGAATAAATTAATTATAGACTTAATAAAAATTTTCTCATTAATGACAAACATTCCATAAATAATTCTCTTCCAATTAATCATACCTTGAAGGACTGCATGATTCCGGTATCCTCTTCATTCTTTTCCTCCTGACTTTGAAGTTCAGCCTTAAGAAGTTTCTCTTCTTCATTGAGATCACGAAATCTACTTTTCTCAGCATCTAACTTTCTGCGCAACTCCAAACATTCTTGGACGAGTGGGTTAATATCTTTTTCCGCGCTCTAAATATTAACAACAACGAAAAATCATGCATCAGGCATAGATTAAGAAGCACCTTCCAACACTAACAGAACATTAAGAAATTTCAATTAATTTTCATATAATGAAATTTAATGGTCTAGATAAGCGATTTAAAAAAAATACCTGACGGCTCGGCCTACAGGCACAGGTAGATTTCGAAGACGCAGACCGTGGGGCGCCTGTTTGTCGGGAATTGCGGAAGAAATGACCTTTTTACGATGATGCGGCAGTTGGAACCGCCTACTTCGAAACCTAACTTGTTTGCAGGCGGAATCGGCAGGGATTTTTTTGTTTTTAATTTTTTTTTTGCTATAACGGTTGGTCCTATAAAAAACTTGTAAATATAAAAGTTTTAAATAATATTAAGAGGATTAATAATAAATTTAAGCGGATTTGAAATCTTGAGAATTGGCGAAGTTATGATTTTTTTTCTTCTAAACCCCCCTCCTCCCCCCCCCCTTAAGGCAATTTTTAATTATATCAAAAATCTGTCATACATAAATTTTCGGCCCTTCTCCTAGAAGTAATAATAACTTCAAACGGATTCGATACGTATCATAAGTAAGAAATTATGGGTTTTTTTTCTGTTTTCACAAAAAGCCCCCCCCCCCCCCTTGGTTCGATTTTGTCCATTAACGAACTTGACCGAGATTTTATGCCCCTTGATTTTATGTATCAGTTTCGAAAAGAGGCGGGATTTGGAACCGCCTACTTCGAAAAATAACTTGTTTGCAGGCGGAGCCGGCAGGGATTTTTTTTGTTTTTAATTTTTTTTTTCTATAACGGTTGGTCCTATAAAAAACTTGTCAATATTAAAGTTTTAGATAATATTAAGAGGATTAATAATAAATTTACGCGAATTTGATATTTTGTGAATTGACGAAGCTATGATTTTTTTTCTCTTAAAACCCCCCTTTTTCCCCTCCCTTGGGGCCATTTTTAATTATATCAAAAATCTGTCATATATACATTTTCGACCCTTCTCCTAGAAGTAATAATAACTTCAAACGGATTCGATACGTATCATAAGTAAGAAATTATGGGTTTTTTTTTCTGTTTTCACAAAAAGCCCCCCCCCCCATCCCCCCCCCCCACCTTGGTTCGATTTTGTCCATTAACGAACTTGACCGAGATTTTATGCCCCTTGATTTTATGTATCAGTTTCGAAAAGATGCGGGATTTGGAACCGCCTACTTCGAAAAATAACTTGTTTGCAGGCGGAGCCGGCAGGGATTTTTTTTGTTTTTAATTTTTTTTTTGCTATAACGGTTGGTCCTATAAAAAACTTGTCAATATTAAAGTTTTAGATAATATTAAGAGGATTAATAATAAATTTACGCGAATTTGATATTTTGTGAATTGACGAAGCTATGATTTTTTTTCTTTTTTTTCCCTCCCTTGGGGCCATTTTTAATTATATCAAAAATCTGTCATATATACATTTTTGACCCTTCTCCTAGAAGTAATAATAACTTTAAACGAATTCGATACGTATCATAATTAAGAAATTATGGGGTTTTTTCTGTTTTCACAAAAAGCCCCCCCACCCTCCCCCCCCTTGGTTCGATTTTGCCCATTAACGAACTTGACCGATATTTTATGCCCCTTGATTTTATGTATCAGTTTGTAAAAGATTAATGCAGAATTTTTCCAGTTATCGTGGTCAGAAAAAAGTGACATAGATAGATAGATAGATAGATAGATAAAGTTTTGAACTGGGGGTGGTTTTGGGTTCTGGGAGTCATAATCGGCGTAGATCTGCAAAAATTTTTCAAAATTTCCAACTTAGGTGAGAATGTAATAGGTAGTATTTCTTACGAAATCTACCTAAAACACACAGTAATTCAGTAAAAATCCCTTTTCAGCAATTGCTGACTGTAACCGATAATAAGTGCGAATTATTTGTGCAACCTGCATAGGATCTATAGAATATATGCACACCGCGTAATACACAAAAAGTTAGGTAAGTTTAAAAATGCATACCACAGCAGAAAACGTACTTCCAGAAATAATAGTTCATAGTCAGTTCTGTATCCGTACGTACACCAAAAATCTATAGAAAACATGTTGTAGTGCATTTCAGTGATTCTTACTAATTTCATTAGGTTTGAAGTATCATAACATCATTAAAACGCACTGCGAACGTTTTTTTCCCCTTAGATCATAATGTAATGGAATCCTTTTGTGTGTCTCTGTAAACGAACTATAAATGCTACTTATTCTATACTCCTGAGAAAGCACTTTTTTCCATCTCAGTCATGCATACCAATCTCATTATGTCTGAAATATCGTAATATCAACGAAATTTACCGCAAACTATTTTTCCCATAGACCACAATGTAATGGAATTATTTTGTGTGTATCTGTACATGAACTATTAATGTTACATACTTCTTTTTCTATATCGAACATTCTGTAGTAAACCTCAATAACATATAAAAAAAAATTACCTTACAATCTAAATATATTTACGAGTGTTAGAGCACGAACAGACGGACAGACTGACAAACCGAATTCATAAACACCTTTCAACTATGTTGGAAGGTGTACATATGGATTTAATAAAATTTGGTAATACTTTTAAATATACTATAGAATATTTTTTCCAGAACTGTTTTTCGTTGTTGTTGTTGTTGTTTCAACCGGATGTCAAAAAATTATATACGATCCTCTACTGCGCGTCAAAATAAACTATATTGACAACAATGGGATTTAAATTACATGTGTATAAAAATAAAGGATCGCTGTAAAAACACTCACTTTGTTGTGCCAAACCTCTCTCACTAAGATATGCCAAATGGCGTACAATAGGTAAATATCGATGCAATAATGTACGAAAAATCCCTTCCAGGCCTTAACCAGATGGGGACAGGGTGAGCTGAACTCCCCTAACGTCTCGAGCCCCCTTTAGACTTTATAATATTAGGTAGCTTTCAATACAAAAAAGTATAAAGCTACCTATTGCAGCCGTTCGGAGGAAAGTAGTTCCGGAAAATTTCGATATATTTTCACCGATCATGACGCCCAGACACCAAAACCACCCTCCGTTCAAATGTTGATTTATATTATATATATATATAGATATAGATATCTGACCTATGTCATACGATAACGCTCGTATTTATTAATCAATTTTGATGAAACTAATTGTGTGTATTAAGCTCACAAATGTCTCGACCGAGTTCGTTGGCCAGCTTGGTCCGCCATTTTGTTTCAAGATGGCGGCCATTTAAAAATTTAAAACTAAAATAAATATACAAAAAAGTTAAAAATTCAAATTTATTTTTTAATTTAGTGTTAGGCCTCGATACGAGGAATCCAGAGCATTTTTTGGTTTACCTCTATCTTAAAAAATGGTTGAGATAGAGCAGTTGGAAAATCTAGGGTGGCTGACATTTTGAAACAAAACAGCACATTAACGCGATTACTCACAAATTATTTGCTTTCATGGTTGTAATAATTTTCCCAATCATACGTATAAAACTATATGTTCATATCCGTTAGCGCCAAATTCTCGCCAAAATTGGCGACATTTTGCGAAATATCGCCAAATTTGGCGACCAAAATAAGTCTTCATAAATGAAGCCAATTTGGCTATTGCTCAATAATTTGGCGAATTTCTTATTTAAATTCAGTATTAACGAATCGTTTGTAAACGTTTTCTTTGCATTTTAACTTGCTGTTTTCGTGTAACATTAGCTAAAATTTTTAAACGAAGATATAGGAAAGCTACCTTTTCCTCCCGGTACAGGCCGGAAGGACTTTTTTAATAATAATGTCGCCTAAAGTATATTTAAACATTTTAAATGTTTAAAATAAAAAGTTTTATGACAGGTTAGATACTTACTGTCTACTTCTATCTATATTTATTTGTCATTAAAGTGGATGGAAAACGATAACCTGTAAATTAGCCCCACCAAAATAATTTAAAGCCCCCCCCCCCTCCGACTTCGCCGGCTGATTACGGCCCTGATCGTTTCATATCGGTTTTATTTTATTTTTCTTAAAAACTACTTGCAACAGAAAAAATACCTCTCTCGCCAAACGTCGCTCCGATTCCATTCTCCAAAATTTCTTTCTATCGCCCGTCACTGGTTGCTTGACAAGTCCTTCCGAGTGTGTTTCTTCATCAGGCGGTACGTCGCCTCCCAGTTCCGTCAAGTAATCCTTCAATTCTTGAACTTGCCTCTTCAAAACCAGCACATTCTCCTGACGCCCTTTAGACCCGGGTTCGGTGCCATGCTTCAACAAGTCTTGAAAATCAACATTCTCACCACCAACTTCCTGACATACCATCTACAACAAATAAATATAAAAGTAAACATAGCTTTAAACAAGAACGAAAAATCATGCATCAAGCATAGATGATGAAACACTTTCCAACATATCTAGAAAACTGTATTGAAACTTCACCGTTAAATGAGGTGAAAGAAGATATTAAATAGTTTAAGAAACATCTAACACATTTTTAAAAATCCAGTTTCAGTATTTACCTTCCATAGTAAAAAAAAAAGTAATCAAATTATATCGTGCAGCCCTGTATATGACCTATACACTTGGATAAATACTACATAGCATGATATAATTTTGTTCAGTTAGAAAATTCACATATCGCAATTTTAGGCAATGAATGGAAATGCATTCGAAATCTTTTGTACAGCCCTGTATATTATCTAAAGACTTTTGTACATACCACATATTAAGCTAAGATTTAATTCAGGTAAAAAACGCATAAGGCAACTTAAAACTCACTTCCAGCAGTTACTAACCATAAACGAATAGTTACAAATAAAAAAACAAGTTTTAACGTAAAAGTTCAAGTTACCTTTTTGGCCAGTTGTAAATTCCTTTTTAGCATCTGATTTTCATTTTTACGCTCGGTGAGTCTGAAATTGAGTTGCTCGATCTTATCTCGCAATCTTCTGATGACTGGATTATTTTCTAATTGCTTGAAGAGGAAAAATCAAATATATTGTCAGTCATGGAACCGCAGATAAAACAAATTAATAACAAGCATGATTTATTACATTCAAAATTCCGATTGCTGAAAATTTCACAGAGATACATTTAAAATTACACAAAATTAAATTCTTGACCTCATTGGATATTTATTTGTTAATATCATACTGCACCAGACTTTAACTAAATCGGAATATTTTAATTTTATATTTAAAAAAGTTCTTTAAATCTTTCGAGAAATAATCTGAATTTCTTTATATCATAATTTCATCAATAAAAGCCAAGTATAATTAATCTATCTATATTTTCAATGAGAAAAACTTTCATGTAGTCATTGTATCAACATAGGGCTTGACAGTGAGAAATTGTAAAATTACGGTCTATTTTTTTCCCCTTTCCCTTTTGCTTTTGCCTAATAGCATCTAAAATACATATTTTGGTAATTATCTAATAACAACTTTTCATTTGACCTATTTTGCGAGATTCACTCATACACAAAAAAGTTTTTGTCATTTTGAAATTTTGTGTATGTTAAAGTTGATTTCTTTTGATTTTTCCCTCAACAAGGGTTGTCAACCTTTTTCAAAGTAGGAACTGGATCTCATATTATTGAGCAACACTTATTGACATAATAACTAATAATTGAAGATAATAATTAAAAATATGTCAAAGCATTTATTTCTACTTATTTAGTGTTTGCAATACATAAGTATAATCAGGGCTTGACAAATGTGGTCGCCAGGTCGCCACTGGAGACCAAGTTTTTTTTTATCTGACGACCATGAGTTAACTTGAGAATGCTGCCGCGTGATTGAAGTAAGATATTGCATATAAATAAAAGGTCACTGTACATTTGAAACACTAATTTTTTTTTTTTTTTTTTTTTTTTTTTTGCTGTTCAGTTTAGTAAAATATAAATAATATACAAAAGCAAATTAAATGTAAACATTTTATTTATTTCTTTTAATAATCTGAGAAAACAAGATAGTTAAAATAAGAAAAGTTAAAACTAATAATAAAGCTGCAAATAGTTTTAAAATGACGAGTTATATCATAAGCAAATTCATAATATTTATACTAAAAAAAGTTTCCTTTTTTTTCTTTTTGTTGTTGTTGTTTCATACAACGTATAAATGAAAGTAGTATAAAAATTCCTGGATCTTATATTATTGAAAAACTTATAAAATTCATCTAAAAATGAAAATGAAAATGTTTCATCTTTTGAGAAAGAAAATGTTTCGCGTCTTTGTGAGCTTGAGTTCGACCTTTTTTACTTTTCTTTTGTACTTACACATTCAAGAGTTTCTTTATTATAGTGATAGTGTTATAAGTTATGACAAAATTTAAAAATAATAATAATAAACATTTAAAGCAACATTGATGCTTACTTTGAGCTTCTGAAAATCACAGGCGTCGCATCTTTCATGTGGTTCTTTTTTACTGCGCTCCTTTGACATACTGTTTCTCGGCTTAGACCTGCCCGTAAAATAAGAAAGATATTGAAACACTAAACTGTCAATAATAATGTAATCATTAACATTCAAAAATTGTCACTTTGGAATAGTGTTGTCAGGTGTCCCGATTTAAGCGTCAAGTCCCGATTTTCAGAAACCGCAAAATCCGTCCCGTGGAACCATTGTATGGGACCCTAAAAGTCCCGATTTTTCACTGTGCTCAAATTCTTTTAAATTTCTTTTAGTTCCATGATGTTCATTTGTATGCATCGGGTGGAACTTAATGCCTAAAAGTGTGAAAACAGAAACTTATCTATATAACCGAAAATGTTTATTGTCCCGCCGAAAGAAATACCGTGCAGTTCTACCTGCTAAGACTTTGTTCAGCGAAACTCGTGAAAACGACATCTGTCTATAATGGAATCCTGTCTTAAGGCATAAATTCCCTAGTCTCTACGGAAGATACTACATAATTATAGCTGCTCAATCGGAAACCTGTCCAAAACGGAATCTTGTTCACAGATTTTACTGTATATTATTGTGTTTATGTAGTAGAGTAGAACCTACAAAGACAGAATCTCAAATAACCGAAGAACATTTGCGTTTTAGACAGGTTTTCGTCTTAGCAGGTATAATTGTACGATATTCCGTCCGTAGGGAACATGAATTTTTAACATTTAAGACAGGATTCCGTATTTTATGTCCCAATTTAGAAGCTTCTGTCCCGCTTTTTTTGTCTGGCAACATTATACTTTGGAATAACTGAATGCCATTATATCCATCATATTATCAAATACAATCGAAAGTGCACAACCGAAATCAGCTTTACATTAATTATACTATAAATACAAGTGGAAACAAGAAATATAACTTTTAAAAAAATTATGTAACATGCTTTTAGTCCAAAATTTAATTATTATGATTTCAAACAAAAACAAAAAAGGCGGTCACTGTCATCGCAATGGGCTTGTACACAAAAAATTTAATAAAATCTGTTCCTTAGACATGAGAATTCAGTCAAAAAGAAAAATGGAAGTTTTTGCCACTGAAGCGTGAGCCTGTTGAGGTCCTGAAAATAGCTGAATATTGCATTCTCGTCGACAAGGAGCTTGTGTGCAACATTTGAGCAAAATCTGCTCGTTATATTATATGACTAGCTGGACTTCGCCCGTCTAGCCGGTAGCTTCCGTGTGGGGCCCAGATGCCTTCTGCAGCGTATAGCCCGGAATTCACCTGGGGCCTTAGACTGTGCATTTTACATGCAAACAGAAAAATATAAATAAAATACTTTATTTTAAACTTTAAGAAAATCAATAAAACTATAAAAAAAAAAGCACGTAAATAAAGATTTCGCGACAAAAATAATATATTTATTTTATTTTATTTTTTCATGAGCCTCTTGACAAAGACTCGCTCGGCCTTGCTCGAATGAAAGCGCGAGATTTCGGATAAAATAAGATAAAATGGGATAGCCTAAGATACATGGTGATCATTGTAAATAGGCACTGTGGTTTCACGCCCATGAATTGTTAATACGGTGATAAACTAGTCGGATATGCCAATTCCAAAACTGCCTTCTATCTCACCACATGTTAATGCTTCAAAATTCGCTACCACACCGCCGAAAAAAATCAATATTTTTCGTCATTCTGTTGTACGCCAAATGCTTGCAAATCGTCGGGTTACCTGGATGTGAGCAGCCTATGTATTATACTAAACTACGAAAAGTCCTTCTGGCCTGTACCGGCAGGAAAAGATTAGTCCCCCTAATACTGGTTTTGAGATATTAGCTAATTCTACTGAAAAATACACGAAGCTAAAATGCGCGGATAAAATACAACAATGAAAGAAAATTAGCAAGAATGCATGGTTACTAAAACTCATAAATTAAACTATTTTATGGAGGAATCCTGCTGTCTTGTTTCAAGATGTCAGTCACCCTATAATTTCAAACTGCTATATCTCAGCCATTTTTTTAGATAGAGGCAAAACAAACAAAGCTCCGGAATCCTTGGATCAAGGCCGAAAGTTTAACGGAAATTTTTTTTAGGATTTCTAATTTTTTGTACAACTTTTTGAATTTGAAATCTTTAAATGGCTATCAGAGCGCCCCCTTCCGGTGCAATATCCCCAAATTCAACTGGGACCTGCAGACTATAGTAAAAAAAATATTTTAAAAAATTTGGATCAATTATCTGGATAACTTCATACACTTTTCGATGATACAATAATGAAAATGGAACAAAAATCGCTATCACAGCGCCCCCTTTTGTCGGCATGTCCCCAAATTCAAGTTGGAGCTGCTGGCCATAGCCAAAAACCTATAAATAAAATTTGGTTCAGTTTTCTCGCCAATCCAGGACAAATGTCATAGTCGTCTGCTGTGTGTGAGTAAAGTAGTAAGTGTGGATTCGTAGCATCATATTTGGCTAATTAACTCGCTTTTGGCGTAAAATTAACAATTAAAAATCCAATAATAAAAAAGGCACAGATGTCATATACGCACCATGTTGGCACGATCTGCCAATTTGGCGAAAACTTTGTTTTTGAATATCAGTTACAAATAGCATGCATTAATATAACGTGATTTTTTATTTCAATACAAAAAATAAAATAACGTAATAAATGAAATAGCTTTTATTATTTTTAAAAAATAAAAAAATAAATAAATGATAGTTTGATTTAAATAAATATTGATATACATAATAAAAATAATTTATAGAATTAAAATAAAAAGTAAAAGTAAATGAACAACAATTTATTCAAAAACAAAGTTTACACATGTTAACATGGAATTCCATCCTTTATGAAATATTTAAGCTTAACTCTGTTAGTCTAACAATAAATGTTAAAATGAATCTTAAATATTAAAATTTTAATATTAAAATAAACGTAAATCACTTACCCTAAAAAAGAAAATAGATGTAAGTTTAATTTGTAATAAAATATTTTATATTCGAATATTGGAGATTATTTGTAGGTAGCTTTTATGAAGGATGATTTTACAGGAATAATTTTATACATAAAAACACCTCGCGCTATTAGTGAATTGAGTTGTTTCTGTCCTCTATATATCGTGAAATATTTTTAACTATATGAATAATAATCAGGTGATATTTTCTTCATTTAAAACAAGGGTATCTCAAAAGGTGTATATGCTACGATAAATGTAATAAACCAGCGATTATGTATAATTACCAGTGGTTATACATAATCACAACTAAACTTGGTAAATGTGATAAATTATTGAATATTTATCAAATTTACTGGTTAGTTTATAAAATTCCCAACTCGTAATGGGGAATGTAATAAATTTGGATTATTTTGTGAAGTAACGAGGTCTGCGATCACTGTACCGCATGTATGATCGCTTTGCGAACATAAAAACAAAAAAAAAATCATACAGGTGTTACAGTGATTTCGGCATCAACGAATTTCTTGTATTTCTTGGGATTCCAATACAACAAGGTTGATGCATCCAGTGATTTATTTATTTTTTTTATTTTTTATGTTCGCGAAACGATTATACATACGGCACAGTGATCACGGCATTAAAGAATCGCGGCATTATTTTTTAGTATTTCTTGGGATTTCATGTTTTTTTTTTGTTGTTGTTTTGTTTGTTTGTTTGTTTGTTTTCTTTTCATGTTTGCGAAGTGATCATACATGAGTTACAGTAATCGCGGCATTAATTTCTTGTATTTCTTGAGATTTCAATACAACAAAATTGCTGCATTCAATGATTTTTTTTTTTTTTTTTTTTTTTTTTTTTTTTTTTTTTTTACAGTGATTGAGGGCCTTGTTACTCCACAAAATAATCCAAATATTTATTACATTCCTCATTTTATAAACTAACCGGTAAATTAACCGTGATAAACTAGCCGTGATAAATATTCAATAATTTATCACATTTACCAATTTTAGTGGTGATTACATAATCAGCGTATTAATCACATTTACCGTAACACATAAAATTGCAACAGCCTAAGGTATGCAATAATAATTATTATTTTTTTTTAATCTATGTATGTAAAGTAAGTCATATCATAAAACTACATGATCTTAATTGGAATACTTGTGAGATAAAAATTCGAAAATAACAAAAACGAAAAATCATGCGTTAAGCACAGATTCTGAAACACTTTCCAACACTTCTAGAATACTGTAACAAAACTTTACAGTATGATATGGTGAAAGTTGATGTCTAACATGGAAGGTCTCCTTAAAGTGCATACTCAAATTATTTTTAAAAATATGCTAATAAAATTACTCATGAACGTAATGAAGGATCAGACAAATTTAGCTGCGGAATCCCAGTATAAAATGTGTAATAAAATAAGATACTAAATATATAGAAAAATTCCTCTAATATTGGAACTTAAATTCACCTTTGTGTACCAATTAAAAAATATGAAAACATTTAAGAACAGATGTTTTACACTCACGCACGGATGTTTGGCGATTTTTTGATTGGCGCGATTACCAAACCCGCGCCAAACCAATAACTTAATACAATAGCCAGGTTACCATTAAAGAAAAAAATCCTCAAAATTTGGCGACTTTTTTCCTTTTTATAACAGATTAAAAAAAAAAAAAAAAAAAAAAAAAAAAAAACGGTGCATGAGTATATAACATCATAGCCAACATTTAAAATTAATCGCAATTTATGTATTACAAAAATAGGTGTAAAATAAAATAAAGGTTCTAAAACATTAAAACCATTCTAAGATGTTAAAACATTCGTCGGAGTCCCGAGCGCTTTCGACCAGAACCTGGGCCAAAAATGAGAAAAAATTATCAAATGAATTTTTTCTCATTTTCTCTCTCTTGATGATGGCCAGGTTGTGGTCGAAAGCGCTCGGGACTCCGACGAATGTTTTAACATCTTAGAATGGTTTTAATGTTTTAGAACCTTTATTTTATTTTACACCTATTTTAGTAATACATAAATTGTGATTCATTTTAAATGTTTTCATATTTTTTTTTAAATAAGATACTTTCGAGTATCTGTTACAAAAAGACGCGATTTGGCGAGCAGTACTTTTCCTCGTCGTATGCAAGTTATTTTAATGCATTTGAAAATTCCTGGTTAAATGGGTGTTTAAATGCGCAATACTTTATGAAATTAAGCTTGAAGGAAAAAATAATTTATTATTTTTTCAATGAGCTTATATAATATATATGTATAAAAGTTGTTTAATGCTAAAGTTATTTAATTTTACACGGTTTCACAGGCGGATAAGTTTTACGTATATTCTAACAGTGACTGCCCGATTAAGAACGCTCTCATTATACATTTCTTTTTCGATATTGTATAAGTTACTGTTTCCATGGCAACAATACTTTTAGCTTGTTATCTCTTCAGAATCGAACCTTAATTTTTAGTGTGAAGCATTTTTAATCAATTTAAATTTTGTTCTAAACAGTAGAATACAATCGTTAATTTTCTTTATATATACATATAAATGCATATGGCAAATCTGTAGTTGTAGTTTGTAAAAGTATATTCAGGGGCCGATCTAGGAAATTTTTGGGGCTTATTTAGTGTCCCTTCACAAAATTCCATTTAATAAAACAATGTCCCTTCACAAAATTCTTTTTAATAAAACAGACCCCTTCACAAAATTCCTCTTGATAAAATAGGTCCCTTCACAAAATTCCATTCCATAAAAACATACTCTCCATTAATTATTTTTATTTTGTTAAGTTTTAAAATGTGTCATTTGCAATAAAACAAGTCCACCAGAAATGCAAACTTTAGCAGAAGGACTTCAAAGAAGTTATTATTAATAAATGCTTGGTTTGAATTTGAGTAGCTTTATGTCATCTTTCGTAACAAAATGTTATTTTTCACAAAAATATAAGAAATTAAAAAATATATATATGATAAATTTAAAAAAAAAAAAAAAAAAAAAAAAAAAAAAAAAACTTTTACTTACACAAAATGGGCCCCAAGGAAAAAACCTTGCATCGACCCCTGGTATTTATGTGAGTTAAACTTATTTAAACTAGTTCAGTATGAAGAATAGAAAACGTTTTTCCTAAAACAGTATTTATCATAAAAGTGTGTTTTTTAATTATTATTTCATTGTAATGCCAACCAGCGATAACTCGCCAAAAACACGAAATTTTTATAATGTTTCTACGGACGTTATATCGAGGTTCCGCAGCAATTTTTTTTATAAACATATATAAGCTCATAAGAAGAATATTCTGAAAAAAAAAATTCAAATTTTTCTGAATATGCGTTTAGGGAGACCTTCCTTGTAAGGTAGTAAGTAAACAACTTGGAAAACGCATAAAAAATTTGAAAACCCAATTTCAGTACATTATTAAAATACACCGCAAACGATTTTTTCTCCACTGACCGTAATGTAACGGAATTCCTTTGAGCGTCCCTGTAAATTAACTATAAATGCTACACATTTCATTTTCAATATCAAACACGCCATAGTAAACATCAATAACATATACAAATTGCAGGGTCATCCCAGTACATTTACGCGAGTTAGGTCACGGACAGACGGCAGACAGACACACACAAACCGAATTCATAAACACTTTTCAACTATGTTAGAAAGTGTTAAAAAGGGGGCAAAGTAGTTATAAGTGAATTTATGATAAAAAGAATATTAAAATTCTTATAAGCTCACTTTTTTACTAATTTAAGTTTAACTAGTTAACTTAAGTTTTACTAATTTAAGTTAAGTTTAAGTTTTAATTTAAGTTTAAGTCACTTTTTTACTAATTTAAGTTTTTTTATTACTTTATTAAGTTTACTTGTTTTCTCTCCATCCTTAAAAAAAAAAAAAAAAAAAAAAAAAAAAAAAAAAAAATGTAACTAACGTTGTCACGTGACAATAATTAAATAATTTAAAATAGTTTTTTTTTTTGTGACTTAGGTTTTTCTCGGCTAATATTAATAAAACTATTGCATATAAAAACTAGTCATTGGGGGCCACCGTAATACTTACCCGTCATAGATATGCATAATATAAAATATGAAAATAGAACATGTGTAAACTATTTATAAAATGCATTGCAATTCGGATAAAATCGTGGATTGATGACGTCATAAACTTTAAATGCTCTATTACTGAATTGCGTAAAAGAAACATCCTTATAACTCCAAAAATGATAATCCTATTAACTAACGGTTTACTGCGTCGGATTAAGCGTCTCATTTCCAATTAAAATATCTCTTTGAATTGAAATTTGAATGAAATACAGGGACATGAAAAATCAAAGAGTGTGGAACATATAATTACAAATATCTCGGCAACTCATTATCCGATCGACTTCATTCTTTATGCAAAATTTATGTTTTTTGTTATTGTGTTTTATATTCACTCCTTAAAATAAACAATTTCGGAAATTTTTATACATCTTTTATCAGAACGAATATTTCGAGAGTCCGAAAAAAATAGTTCCGGATAATCGAGGTGACTGAAATTCAATAAGCTTCTTCCCATTATTACATACTAAGTATACATTCCAAATTTCAAGTCTCAATTTGTTCGGGAGATAGAGCGTTTACAGACAGACATACGACAAAAAAAAATTCTAAAGATATGTTTTTCGAAATCTCCAGTGTCTGAAACGTATAAATTCGTCAAAAAAAAAATTGATTTTTAAAATCTTGAAAATTGGTAGTTTTATAGAGAAGTGTTCGATAAAAACGCTGAAGCAGAAACGTTTTTAAATTGAAAAATTATTTAATAAGCTATTTACTGTTGAAATTCTGCAAAGCTTTGCCTGTAAAAGTAGTTTTCCCACAACAAGAGTCGGAACAGAAGGAACTAACTGTCAAGGGTGTTTGTTTGTTCTCAAAACCAGCAGAACAGGAACAGGGCGATAGAGACGGGAAAGTACTATTGCTTCACAAAGAAAGCTATGAATGAATACTATATATTTAAATATTTTAAACGATAAATCAATCTAGAATTAATCATTTCATTAAAATTTTATCACTTATGAGAAAAGGGTAAATAAGTGTCATAAAAATAGTCGTTTAAAAATAGTCAATTTATAAACATTCAATGTACACATCTAGAAAATCACGCCTAATTTTTGGTTGCAATTTATGTTTTTTGTCCAAAAATGTTCCCTACAATACATTAATTTGGCGCGGGCACCGAACTCTATTAAAGTGAATTTATTAAATTATATATAATTTTTGCTCTTTTTTTTTTTAAGATAGAGAAACAGGGGAGAAAATATAATACATTATGTAAACAATCTTTTTAGGATTTCTAAATTAATTTCTACAGGTATAATCGTAAATTAATTAATATTAAACTCTTAATTGATAAAAAGCGTATTTTAAAAAATGTATATATTATACTCTTTTTTTTTATTATTATTTACCGCATGCGCGGTAGCGTATTACTGCTTATTTTACTGTTTATTACTGTTACTTTTATGGTATAATACTGGCAGCTGGGGTGCCAGTATTATACTGTAAAATCAACACTTTTTTTTTCAGTGTACGGGAAAGAAATTAATCAATGAATTCCATATTCACACAAATAAAATGATAAATTAATATCAATATTACACTTTCAAAAGAACTAGATATATTTTATTAAAAATATAATTTTCATGATCAAATGAGTTTTAAAAGTCGTTAATTATTTTCATTTTTAATGAATAATTTTAGACGTTAAAGAAAATAATCACAGAATATACTATACACGAATAATTTTAACGATAAATTAAGACAATTATATTTTTAAAAAATCATAAACTTACGAGAAATTTTATTTAAATTTTACCACTTTAGTACAAATGGAATGGTTTTCCTCATAATTGGGTACTTTAAATACAAGATTGACAAAGCAAGAATCCAATATTCAAATATTTAAAATATTAAATTAATCCTTTGTAATAATTTTAAAAGTTTTTTTTTTAAATTGTAACTCTTATGAAAAAACGGAAAAAAAAATTGCTAATGATTTATCCATTCACATATTTGTAGCGGCGTATTAATCCACTTTTAAAATTTTCATAACAATAAAAAAAGTTTTTAAAAAGTTATATAGACATTATGAACAAATGATAATTTCATTTTTATTGCGTAATTCTAATTATGGATTGGCAAAGAAAGTAATTAATAAATTTCATATCAAAAATATTTTAGATGATAAAATAACTCATTTGCAAAATTTTCATAACAATAAAAGAAATATTATTTAAGTTTTATTAATAGTTTTAATTAAAACCATTATGAACATACGGAAAAAAGGTACCGTTCTTCATCTCTAAAGAATAAGTTTAATGGTAAATTGGCTAAGATAGTAGTCAATGATTTCGATATTCAAATGTTTGAAATGATAAATTAATCTAGTGAAGTTCAGTACCTCTAACATTTTCAGAACAAGGACAAAAATCAATAGTTTCCTTAACTGTAAATCGTGGAAACTACCCACATCTTCCGTTCCGCGAAATTGAAGAGATAATGAAATGACGAAGTTAAATATTAAAATGCTGATAACATACATTTTTTTTTTTTTTTTTTACTTTACTAATTACGCATATGATGTTTTAATATCCTCCTCCGATTTCTCATTAAATTCCAAGTACTTTACGACATGCATAAACGTATTACTTAAAAACTTTTTTTCCAAAGCGTATTTTCAAGAGAATATTCAAAATTAATGAAACTTTTCAACTACAAATTACTGTTCTTCCCTCCTACGTTTTTTCCCATTAATTTCTATCACCACACTTCAGTTTAGAGAGTACTGATAAAATGCATAGTAAATTAGTATTTCGAACAATCATTTGAGTTTTTTTCCCACTTTGTTTTAAAAAAGGGCTGTTACTCATCTTAAAAGGTAATTAATATATATTACCGATATCATTTTTAATAATGATGCCGTTTTGGCTGCCTTAGAATGAACTGCAGTGGGGTATTTTCTAACTCCATTTTCATTTACCCACTCCTGAAAACAATGATCAATTCCCTGATTATACTTCGAAAAGTCAGAAACAGTCGTCAAAAATAATAAGCCATCTAGAGTATCAAACCCGTGATTTAGAATTTCTATTAATGCTGCTTCCATAGATTCTATTGGAAAAGTATTTCGAAAGATTATATAGTCCAGAAATTGTACAATGACTTTGAAGCATTATCAACCAAATCAAAATACAAAATTATTTAACTGTTTGAATGCTCAATTTGGTCGAATTCGCATAATCTTTTTTTCTATATTTCATTTCTACATATGATTGAGAGTCAAACTATGCATTAAAAAAAATGATTGAATTCGAGAAATTATCTCGAGCAATTATTTGAGTTGTTTTCTTTCTTTCGTTTTTAAAAAGATAGTTTTACTTATTTTAAAGAGTAATTAATACATATTACTGTCATTAAATCTAACAATGATACACATTTTGACTGTCTGGAAGAAATTGATTTAAGTATTTTCAATTCCCATTCACTTATTCCCTCCAGGAAACAATGAACAATTTTCCGACTATACTTGTAAAAGTCAGGAACAGTCGTCAAAATTAATTACACATCTAGAGATCAAACCTGTGATTTATAATTTCTATTAATGCTGCTTCCATGTTTTAGAATTTCTATTGACATTGCTGCTATAGATTTTATAGTGTACAAATTTCCAAACGGTTGTATATGCAAGTATTAGGCAGTGTTTTTGAAGCAGCAGCATCCGAAATAAAATGCAAGATTGCATAACCCTCTGAGTGCTCAATGTCTTTGGCTGAATTTGCACAATTTTTTCCACAATGTTTAAATTTCATATATATAATTGCTACTTTAAATGATACATTAAAAAGAATCATTGAGTTCGAAAAACAATAATTACGCATATATTTTTTAATGTTTCGGATTTAAAAAGGGCAGTTTACCCCCATTTTAAAGAGTAATTAATACATATTTCGGTGTCACATCCGGAAATTTGCTTCAAAATGCCAAATTTGACAGCATTTTCTTCCCGATCCATTGCTCTTATCAAAATATGGAAAGAACTGTCGGATTACATAATTTCTGAATAAGAGTTACTTGTCTATTTCATGCGCATGTAAACAATATCAATTCAGAAATGTGTCAGAAAGAAGCCTTTTTAAATTTGAGCACAGTAACCTGAAAGATGATCCCCCAAGGAAAATTTCCAAGTCAATTATATGTACAAGTAGTATGCACTGTCTTTGCAACAGCAGCATGCGAAAAATGCAACAGTTCATAACCTTCTGAATGCTCAATTTTTTACCAAAGTCACGTCAAAAAATGCATATTTTTTACTCCATTATTGAAATATGTATATAATTAAAATTCATATCTCTATATGAAAATTTATATATAAAATTTATATAAAACTTATATCTCTATTATATCTCTGTATGTAATTCATACATCGAAAACAAAAAGTGCTGTTCAATTCCAAATTTCTTTAATAGTCCTGACCACCAGCTTCACGCTTTTACATTTAAAAATGCGTCCATGAATGCGTCATAGAGTTTCGCATTGTTGAACCGAATATTTTTTCCCATCTTATGTAATGCATTTTCCGATGTATAAGAGGCACCTCAAAATGTAACATATTTTTTGTAGGAAAGTAACAAAATGACAATAGCTAATTAAAAAATAAAAACATTTATAGCAAAATACTCTAACAGCTTTTGAACAATATCTTCATTGTATAAAAATAATCTTATGCTAGAAGTGGGTCATCATTAAACTGACAGTACTCATGCAGCGTGTTCTGTACACTGGAAAAAAAATTGACTTTATGGTGTAATTACTGGTATCCTAGCTGCCAGTATTATACCGTATTTTTTGACAGCACGGTAAAGGAAAAAAACTACCGTTAGGAAACAACAATCGCTTAGAAGTCGTAATGTAATTAATCTATCGAAAAAAAAAAACTGTTCGGATACAAATCACTTCAAAAATCTTGCCTGCAACTACCATTGCTTTTATGTTGAAAATGTGTCAGAACCTTTGCCATTGTTGAGAGTGCAAAAAATATTTTTGGGGGAACTGCCTTAAGTATTTTATAATTATATGAAAGAACATTTTAGGAATTAAATGAAACATAAGTTTTAATAAGAGGAATTTTGCAAAATGAAGAACAAAGAAAACGTTTGAGTATAAAATTAAACAAGCATATGATGTTTCATTAAAAATTTCACGTTATATCTCTACTGTAATTCGAGTATATTTTATACAGTGCTCTATATCTTCGGCTTTTATTATATATTTTGTCGTGTGTGGCTGGCTCTGATTTTACATTAAGGCACAATGCATTACAGGTGTATTTCAACTATCACGAGATAAGGCATCATGTTATCACGCGTTTCTCGTATTAGATTTATATGTTTCTAAATTGATTTCTAGATAAGAAATTCTTTGGCTTCGTCTACAACGGAACAAATACATTTGTCATCACGCATCTGGATTTTATTTTTCAAAAGATCAATACAAATAGAAACACAATGTTCTAAAAGTTATTCCATCGACGGACGTTTTGCTTTCAATTTTAGAGATATACTGATTCTGAGAAAGAAATCTTAAAAATGACAAAATTTTGCTCTTTAGAGGACACTTTCACTTTCGAAACTGGTTCCAAAAATTAAAGTATCAATATTAAAAAAACCGCAAACAAAATCGAAAAAGTAAAAGGCGGCGATCGTTAGAAATTGACCTCCGCTATCCAATACAAACAAAAGTCGTTTAAAATATTGAAATGCAAACGAGATATTTTAAGAGAACTGTCTGATAGGATTAACACCCAGACCGAGCTATGCTCGGTTAAAAAATAGCTTTGTGTTCAACTCAATATAACAATAAATTCTCTGTATAACATATAACAATCAGTTATATGTATCCTGATAGATTGAATTATTCTTTCGAGAACGTTCTATGAGTGCTGATTGGTTGAATGATGTATCTCGGCTCCTATTGCGAATATCTTGAAAATTCCTTCATATTCGAAAAGTAAATTTTTTTGCCAAATGTCGCCAAAAATTTGGCAAAAAGTAAAAAATTAGGCGATATTTTTTCATTTTGAGCGAAGCATATGTTTTGGCAGTGCTAATCTTGAAAGTCGATTTTCACGCCAACTCTCACCATTGTCGCCAACATTCAAATTTGGCGATATTGGACTAAATGTTGCAAACTTTGAGACTTCGTTCATTACCAACTGTTCAAGAACTTAATAACTGTTTCAACATCCATGCATTCACATTGAAATGCACTGACCCGTAGTGACCCCAAAATGACCTACTAATCGAATTTCCTCGATCATGTGACCTAGCTCAAATGTCTTCTCGTAATCTAAAATGCTAGGATAAAAAATTTAGTCAAAATTGTTTCAGCCGTTTTGTATATAAAATTAGCTTGACCTTGACCTGTAGTGACCCAAAATGACCAACAAATCGAATTTTCTCGATCATGTGACCTAGTTCAATGGTCTTCTCGTACCCGAAAATGGTAGGTTACAAAATGTAGTCAAAATCGTTTGAGCCGTTTCGTACATAAAATTAACTTAACCCGTAGTGACCCAAAATGACCCACAATTCGAATTTTCTCGATCATGTGAACTATCTAGATCGTGTGTTCCTGTGTATATCTTCTGTGCGGTGCCAAACGGGTTTGTGCTATTGCTACGGAACTGTCTCCATACTTTAGTTTTGGCTTTCGCTTGTATAGTGCGCAGAGCTTCGAGTATTTTGCACTGAGGAATTTATATGTTTCAGACTCGTGTTCGTGGCCTCTGCCTCTGAGTCTCTTGAGTTTTCTTTTCAGTGCTGTAAAGTGATTTCATTTGATTTTTAGTTATGTGGTCTGAGAATGTAGGTGTTCTCCTAACTGTTTTGAATCAATAGGCTGACTTCGCTGCCTGTTGAATTATTTCTATCAGGGTGGCTGTAAAATGTGTTGATTTGGTTGGCTTCTGTTATACTGTTTAACTGTTGTGTGAGGAGTTTTTTGTTGTTTTTAATATGTTGCGTGAATTTGCGGATGTTTCCCTTGGTTGTGTTGAACCTCCTTCGGATTGCGTAGAGGGATATCTGTGTTGGCAATATCTTGAAGGAAAAGTGGATGTACGTGTGATTGATGCATTGTACATGTCGGAGACTTGCCAATTCTTAAGTTTGTGCATTGTTTGTGTGTTGAGTAGTGTTAAGTCAGGCCAGCCTTGTGCCAGTAATTCGCCTTTTGAATTATATTTTTTATAAGTTGGTTCCGTGTTTTCAATGTTTGCTATTTTCAGATTGTTAGTGATTAGATGTTCGGTAAGGGTTTCCGCGCGGCGATTTTCATTGGGGTAACCCCACAATGTGGAGTTAGCGTTGAAGTCACCGCCGCAAATGAGAAGCTTTCTCTGTGTGATTATGTGTTCCCATTCTTCAAGTGTTTCGTCGAAGTCAGCTTTTGGTGCTGCATATGTTGAACCAATTATTAAAGAGCCTTCCTTGGCTATGATGGTCACGAAGGCGCAGTGTGTTCCAGTATAAATATGTGTGTATATAAGTTTTTTATTTTCTATGACTACATGTGCCGAGTATTTTTTTGATGGAAAAATGACCCATGATGAGGGAAAGTTGATTAGCTTTCCGCTTTTGTTACAGTGTGCAATCCTGCAGCAATGCGATGTCTATGTGTTGTCTATCATGTGGTTTTCGGTTGTTTCATTGGCTAACTTGCAGTGGTTGAGACTTATTTGTAAGATCTTGAAGTGACCAAATGGTGAGAGTGGTGTTGTTGAAGTCATTTCTAAGTGTTTTAAGGTTCTTCGCTGTAAGAGATGTTAAGAGTTAATTTGACAAGAGTAGTATTAAACTTGAATTACAATATAATAGAAGTAAATTAAGAAAAACACTTTAAAAAAAGGGTTAGGAAGATACTTAAATTTCTATTTAGTAGGGCCTTTCTTACCGGTCTGTGGGTGGCCCAACGAATCCTCCCTGATGGGAGGATGAAAGCTGTGCGAGTGGTAGGGATGCTGTTAGGGGAACCGTCGGTAGCGTAATAAATTTTCTTATTTTTATAAATAGTTAAATCAGTCTTCAAATTTAATATACATTTTCATCTTTTGATATGTTAAAGAAGTTTGTTCAGCTTACCTGAAATTTTCCTTTTTGCGCCAAGTAATATCCACAGTAATCCAAAGTGTTGTAGCGATATTTATCTTATCCATTGATTCACTTATATTGGAATAATAAGAAATAGTATTAGTAGAAAATAACAATTGTGTAAAATAAGCAGAAGATTCATTTTCCTTTGAATATAATATTATAATTCTTGGCTAGATGTACATGTTTAAAATCGCGTTTTGGAGGCTGCGTATAAGTGCTCCAATTTTACATTATATTAAAATATATTTACATCATATATATACAAGAGCGTCTTAACTGCTCGGATACATTTTGGAAACTGAAGGGAGATTGTTATTTGAGTTCTGTGCACACGCGGGGGACAACAGCTGTAGTTTGAAGGAGGGAGATCTGCAGTATTTCTCCAATTAGTTAGTTTCGACAGTCTCTGGTTTTATTCACTGTTTTGCATCTGCGGTTGTCACTTAAAGTACTTATAGTTAATTGGGGTCTGGTTTTTAACATGTTTTTCAATCGTTCGCTGCACGTGGAGATTAATTAACTGCATATAAAAGGTTTCTCCGTTACTCCCCCGTAATCTCCTGTGTGGGGAATGGTTGAAGATTCAGTTTCTTACGGTGTTTTTCATACACAGGCTTGGGAGTGGGCTTCGTGAGAGTGTCGGCTATCATTTCTTCACTGGGGCAGTATTGTAGATCGATTTTTCCTTCTTCTTTCATAAGTTTGATGTTGTGGAAACGTATGTCGATATGCTTGGATCGCTTAGTATCTTTATCGTTTTCAGTCATTTTTATACAGGACATATTATCCTCAAATATCGTGATGGGTAGTTTTTGTGGAATGTTGAGGTCGCTTAGCAAGTTTGTTATCCAACTTAATTCTTGTGCTGCGTTGCTAGCTGAAACGTATTCAGCTTCGGCTGACGAAAGTGCAATGCAATTTTGCCTTTTTGTAATCCAGTAAATCGGCGATTTTCCTAGCATGAATAGATTTCCTGACGTTGATTTACGTGTTTTCAAGTCACCAGCCCAGTCTGCATCGGCGTATGCTGTTAGGATGGGCTTGCTGTTTGCGCTAAGAGTTAAATTCAAATTTTCTGTAGTTTTGAGGTATGAAATGATTCTTTTTACTGCTGACCAGTCCTTTTGGCGTGGTGTTTCGTTTCTACGACATGATATGTTTACTGCTGCAGATATGTCAGGACGCGTGATTGTTGATATGTAAAGTAATGTGCCTGTCGCTTGTCGATATTTCGTGTTATTAGGTAAAAGATTATCGTCGTCTTCAAGTCTGTTGAATCCCGCAATCATGGGTGTGTAATGAGGTTTCATGTCGTTTAAATTCAGTTTTTTCACTAGTTCCTGTATTTTATTGTTTTGATTTAGGTAATATGTATCGTTGATTTTATTAATGTTTATGCCTAGGTAATTATTCACTTCTCCTAAGTTTTTTAGTTCATATTCTTTCTTAAGTTGGTTTATTGTTTCTTCGATATCACTGTCCTTTCCTGCTATCAGGATATCATCTACATAAATGATGATGTATATCGGATTTTCTTGATTTGATTTAAAGTACAGACATGGATCATTTTTGCTCTGTAAGAAATTATTGTTTGTGAGTGTTTCCGATATTTTGGTGTACCAGGCCTTTGCGGCTTGCTTAAGACCGTAGATGGCTTTTTGAAGTTTACAAACTTTTCTTTCATCGCCGGGTTTAATATACCCGTCTGGTTGACTCATATAAACAGTTTCAGTTAATTCACCATGCAAGAATGCTGTGGTTATGTCAACATGTTTCACGTTCAAATTTTTGTGCAATGCAGAGATGAGAAATGCACGTATTGTAGCGTGCGAAACTACAGGTGCGAAAGTTTGATCATAGTCAATCCCGAATCTTTGACTATATCCTTGTGCTACTAAACGCGCTTTATAGCTTTGAACATTTCCTAAATTGTCCTTTTTTAGTTTAAAAGTCCATTTTGAGCCGATAATTTTTGTTCCGGGTGGTGGATCTGTTAAAGTCCAAGTGTTATTAGCACTTTCCAACCTAGTTGAAAAGTGCTTATGACTTCGGTTTGTCTGGCCGTATGGCCGGATGGCCGTCTGGCCGTATGGCCGTCTGGCCGTCTGGCCGTCTGGCCGTCTGGCCGTGCTCTAACTCCCGTAAATATGCTCGGTCATATGTATCAAATTTTCTCGAACATGTGACCTAGCCCAATGGTTTTCTGGTGCCCGTTTACAAATGGTAGGATACAAATGGTAGGTCAAAATCGTTAGAGCCGTTTTTAAGATAAAATTTGCATATGCATATAACCACACACACTCACACACAAGATTTGCTCGTATGAGAATATACGATAGACCGTGTAGTTGTAGAATATCCTTATTTGTTTTGATAATGGCTCCGATGGAGCCGACACATATCAATAATCTAATAAAACTTACTTTACTGTTTATCAAATTTTTATTTTACGCCTTTTTAGCACTTTCCAACCTAGTTGAAAAGTGCTTATGACTTCGGTTTGTCTGCCGTATGGCCGTCTGGCCGTCTGTCCGTGCTCTAACTCCCGTAAATATACTCGGATTGCTCTGCAATTTTTATATGTTATTGTCGTTATCTATGGCACGTTCCCTATTTCAACTGAAGTGTGTAGCACTTATAGTTTTCTTACAGGGACACTCAAAAGAATTCCGTTACATTGCGGTCTATGGGGAAAAATCATTTGCGGTTTATTTTTAAAATGTTTCACTATTGTAAACGCATTGAAATTTATATAGATCACTAAGATGCATTAGAAGAAGCTTAATATGGAATAGTAGGTGTATAGCACTTAGAGTTACTTTACAGGGACAGTCAAAATAATTCCGTTACATTACGTCTATGGAGAAAAATCGTCTGCGGCTTATTTAAATAATGTTCCACTATTTTAAACGCATTGAAGTTTATATATATTACTAAGGTGCATTACAAGAGGCTTACTACTGAATAGTGTGTGTATAGCAGTCATCGTTCATTTACAGGGACACACAAAATAATTCTCTACTGTCTGTTAACAATAATTCCTGGAAGTGCGTTTTAAGTTACTAAACGCGATTTTAATCTTAACTAGCTTTTTGTCTATTACGTGGTGTGTATAAATTCTGTAGATCCTATACAGGGCAGCACAAAAGTTCGCGAACACATTTCCGTTTATTGACAGAAACTCCAGAAGGAGAATTTAAACGGTGCTACGCGTTTCCTAACTAAACTAAAATTTAGCATCCTATGTATATATACAAATCTATAGATCATATACAGGGCTACATAAAAGTATTCGGATATTTTCCGAATATTGTATATATTGAAAATTCCTGAAATTACGTTTTTAAATATGTTATGCGTTTTCCAAATTGTTTACTTAGATGTCATCTTTCAGCTTATTAAACGGTAATGATTTGTAAAATTATTTTAGAAGCGTTGGAAAGTGCTACATAATCTATGCTTGACGCATGATTTTTCGTTCTTGTTTTTTCTTAGGCATTGTATTTCATTTTGTGTTGCTTTTATCCAATTTTGTTTATCATTAGTATTTTTCATTTTTTCGATATCTTCCCAATTTTCGGGAATGTTTTCAGATGAACTATTTGTGAGACAAACATATCTGTCAGGAGGAACGCCTCTATTTGTCCTATTAGACCTTCTTGGTTCAATTGGTTGCTGTTTGGGCACGGTTGGTGTCTCCTCACTGTCAAGTTTTATTTCTAAGTGATTTTCATGTCTATCCGGTAATTGTGTATTGTCATCTGATGTTTTTGTGGTGTTTTGTATCTCCTCAATGTTATCTGAGTGTACATTTTCATTTTCAAGAAATTTTACCGTTCTCGCTATTATAATTTGTTTTCCTTGTGTGTGAATTCTATAACCAGTCGATCGTGTGTCATAACCTACGAACGTTCCGGTTTGAGCCCTGTTATCGAGTTTTCCTCTATTTACTTTATCGACGTAAAATAGCGCTTTACAACCGAATGTTCTTAAGTGTTTTAAATTCGGTTTAACTCCTTTCCATAATTCGTAAGGTGTTCTGTTGTTGTTTGCTTTAGTTGGGAGTCGGTTTTGTAAATATGTTGCAGTGTTTATGGCTTCACCCCAAAAATGTTTGCTTAATTTTGCTTGTGATAGCAGGCTTCTAGTCATATCTAATAAACTTTTATTTTTTCTCTCCGCAACTCCATTCTGGCTCGGATTATGCGGGACAGTCAATTGGTGTAAAATTCCGTTCTGTTTTAAGTATTCATCTATCTCTTGATTTGCATATTCACGACCGTTATCCGATCTAATTTCCTTAGGTTTTTTACCGAACTGATTGTATATCATCGTTATATACTCTTTTATCTTTTCAGCAACTTCGCTCTTTTTAGATAATAAATATATCGTAGTATATCGGGAATAGTCATCAATAAGAGTCAAAATAAATTTTTCCGCCTAAAGTCGGTGTATCTAAAGGACCACATACGTCACTATGGATCAAATCCACGATATTAGTAGCTCGGTTTGTTGCTGATTTAGGATACGGCATGTTAGTTAATTTAGTTTCGATACAAGTTACGCATGTTTTATTTTGATGTTTACATTTTCCTATCTTTATTCCGTCCGCAAGTTGATTTGTTATTATAGATTTAATCGCGTCATAATCTCTGTGACCGAGTCTGCGATGCCAGAGATCTATGCATTGTTTGTTGTCACAGTTATACGTTATGTTTACATAATTTTGTGGTTCTTCCACATCGTCCATTTCCTCAATAATGTATAAATTTTTCTCATTTTTCGCCCTAATATATATTTCTTTCATCAAAGATCAAATCGCATTTATTATCGTCGAAGATTAGTTTACACCCGTTTTTAGCGGCTTTACTAACCGAAATTAGGTTTGACTCTAAGTCTGGGACATAAAGCACTTCGCGTAATTTCGTTAGTTTTTCTTTTCCTTCGGGGGTTAATGTTTTTATAAAAACTTCTCCTGAACCTAACGCTGTCAGTTTATTACCATTCGCGATTGTTACTGAAGTTTTATTATAATCAATAAATTTACTAAATAGGCTTTTATCATTACAAATGCGCGAGGTAGATCCTGAATCGAGAATCCAGTTATTTTTGCCTACTTTTTCGGTGATTAATGCTTTATTTTGCGTTTGATCATTTGCGTATTTTCTTTCGTTTGGAATTTTATTTTCTCTACGAGTTTCGGTCTTTTCATAACATAATGAAGATGAGAAATTCTTTTTATTTTTGAATTGATTGTTACGAGGATTTCCGGATTGTACCGTGTTTCTGCTCTTGTAGTGCCAGCATTCGTAAGTTGAATGATTTTTCATTTTACAGTTGTTACAATATTTTTGTTCTCTTCTATTTTCAGTGTGTGTATATCTCCTATTTGTTTTAAATGCTCTCTCGTTGTTGTTATATCCGCTATGTGATTGTTCTGACATTTCATGTCTACGATTATATTCATCCGTTAATTTGTTTTTGATAAAATCAGGGGTGAGCTCATTTTCTGGTCTCGCCTCCAACGCAGTTATCAAAGTATTGTAACTTGGGGGAACAGAACACAGAAATAGCGCGGAAATATGTGAATCGCTAATATTTTCTCCAATGGCATTAAGTTTATCTATAATTTGCAAGATATTAGTGATATGCGTGATCATGTTTGCACCCTCAGCTAATTTAGTACTGTATAGTTTCCGTAACAGGTAAAGCTTACTAGATAAATTGCTTCTCTCATGTATATTTTTCAGAGCTTCCCATGTTAATTTGGCAGTATCTAAGTTTTTTACATTTACTATTTGAGAATCATCGATGCTTATGTTTATTAGAGCTCTAGTCTTGCGATCTTTTTTGTGCCATGCGGGATCGGCTGGATCCGGTGGATCTTGTACTATAATATCGTCGAGTTCCTCTTTAATCAGGAACATCTGCATCTTGAACTTCCATGTACTATAATTCGTAGAATTGAGTTTCTCAATAAATTGAGTATTTTCTTTTATCGCATTCATTATTACTTTTTTAGTGTTCTTTTATTTATTATTATATTTTTAGAAATTTGTTAAATTATCGTTTTTTTTTTTTTTTTTTTTTTTTTTTTAATACTGGGATATTTTTTTTTCAGTCTTTCATAATCTTTGTTAGGGGAACCGTCGCGTCGGTAGCGTAATAAATTTTCTTATTTTTATAAATAGTTAAATCAGTCTTCAAATTTAATATACATTTTCATCTTTTGATATGTTAAAGAAGTTTGTTCAGCGTACCTGAAATTTTCCTTTTTGCGCCAAGTAATATCCACAGTAATCCAAAGTGTTGTAGCGATATTTATCTTATCCATTGATTCACTTATATTGGAATAATAAGAAATAGTATTAGTAGAAAATAACAATTGTGTAAAATAAGCAGAAGATTCATTTTCCTTTGAATATAATATTATAATTCTTGGCTAGATGTACATGTTTAAAATCGCGTTTTGGAGGCTGCGTATAAGTGCTCCAATTTTACATTATATTAAAATATATTTACATCATATATATACAAGAGCGTCTTAACTGCTCGGATACATTTTGGAAACTGAAGGGAGATTGTTATTTGAGTTCTGTGCACACGCGGGGGACAACAGCTGTAGTTTGAAGGAGGGAGATCTGCAGTATTTCTCCAATTAGTTAGTTTCGACAGTCTCTGGTTTTATTCACTGTTTTGCATCTGCGGTTGTCACTTAAAGTACTTATAGTTAATTGGGGTCTGGTTTTTAACATGTTTTTCAATCGTTCGCTGCACGTGGAGATTAATTAACTGCATATAAAAGGTTTCTCCGTTACTCCCCCGTAATCTCCTGTGTGGGGAATGGTTGAAGATTCAGTTTCTTACGGTGTTTTTCATACACAGGCTTGGGAGTGGGCTTCGTGAGAGTGTCGGCTATCATTTCTTCACTGGGGCAGTATTGTAGATCGATTTTTCCTTCTTCTTTCATAAGTTTGATGTTGTGGAAACGTATGTCGATATGCTTGGATCGCTTAGTATCTTTATCGTTTTCAGTCATTTTTATACAGGACATATTATCCTCAAATATCGTGATGGGTAGTTTTTGTGGAATGTTGAGGTCGCTTAGCAAGTTTGTTATCCAACTTAATTCTTGTGCTGCGTTGCTAGCTGAAACGTATTCAGCTTCGGCTGACGAAAGTGCAATGCAATTTTGCCTTTTTGTAATCCAGTAAATCGGCGATTTTCCTAGCATGAATAGATTTCCTGACGTTGATTTACGTGTTTTCAAGTCACCAGCCCAGTCTGCATCGGCGTATGCTGTTAGGATGGGCTTGCTGTTTGCGCTAAGAGTTAAATTCAAATTTTCTGTAGTTTTGAGGTATGAAATGATTCTTTTTACTGCTGACCAGTCCTTTTGGCGTGGTGTTTCGTTTCTACGACATGATATGTTTACTGCTGCAGATATGTCAGGACGCGTGATTGTTGATATGTAAAGTAATGTGCCTGTCGCTTGTCGATATTTCGTGTTATTAGGTAAAAGATTATCGTCGTCTTCAAGTCTGTTGAATCCCGCAATCATGGGTGTGTAATGAGGTTTCATGTCGTTTAAATTCAGTTTTTTCACTAGTTCCTGTATTTTATTGTTTTGATTTAGGTAATATGTATCGTTGATTTTATTAATGTTTATGCCTAGGTAATTTATTCACTTCTCCTAAGTTTTTTGGTTCATATTCTTTCTTAAGTTGGTTTATTGTTTCTTCGATATCACTGTCCTTTCCTGCTATCAGGATATCATCTACATAAATGATGATGTATATCGGATTTTCTTGATTTGATTTAAAGTACAGACATGGATCATTTTTGCTCTGTAAGAAATTATTGTTTGTGAGTGTTTCCGATATTTTGGTGTACCAGGCCTTTGCGGCTTGCTTAAGACCGTAGATGGCTTTTTGAAGTTTACAAACTTTTCTTTCATCGCCGGGTTTAATATACCCGTCTGGTTGACTCATATAAACAGTTTCAGTTAATTCACCATGCAAGAATGCTGTGGTTATGTCAACATGTTTCACGTTCAAATTTTTGTGCAATGCAGAGATGAGAAATGCACGTATTGTAGCGTGCGAAACTACAGGTGCGAAAGTTTGATCATAGTCAATCCCGAATCTTTGACTATATCCTTGTGCTACTAAACGCGCTTTATAGCTTTGAACATTTCCTACATTGTCCTTTTTTAGTTTAAAAGTCCATTTTGAGCCGATAATTTTTGTTCCGGGTGGTGGATCTGTTAAAGTCCAAGTGTTATTAGCACTTTCCAACCTAGTTGAAAAGTGCTTATGACTTCGGTTTGTCTGGCCGTATGGCCGGATGGCCGTCTGGCCGTCTGGCCGTCTGGCCGTCTGGCCGTGCTCAAACTCCCGTAAATATGCTCGGATTGCTCTGCAATTTTTATATGTTATTGTCGTTATCTATGGCACGTTCCCTATTTCAACTGAAGTGTGTAGCACTTATAGTTTTCTTACAGGGACACTCAAAAGAATTCCGTTACATTGCGGTCTATGGGGAAAAATCATTTGCGGTTTATTTTTAAAATGTTTCACTATTGTAAACGCATTGAAATTTATATAGATCACTAAGATGCATTAGAAGAAGCTTAATATGGAATAGTAGGTGTATAGCACTTAGAGTTACTTTACAGGGACAGTCAAAATAATTCCGTTACATTACGTCTATGGAGAAAAATCGTCTGCGGCTTATTTAAATAATGTTCCACTATTTTAAACGCATTGAAGTTTATATATATTACTAAGGTGCATTACAAGAGGCTTACTACTGAATAGTGTGTGTATAGCAGTCATCGTTCATTTACAGGGACACACAAAATAATTCTCTACTGTCTGTTAACAATAATTCCTGGAAGTGCGTTTTAAGTTACTAAACGCGATTTTAATCTTAACTAGCTTTTTGTCTATTACGTGGTGTGTATAAATTCTGTAGATCCTATACAGGGCAGCACAAAAGTTCGCGAACACATTTCCGTTTATTGACAGAAACTCCAGAAGGAGAATTTAAACGGTGCTACGCGTTTCCTAACTAAACTAAAATTTAGCATCCTATGTATATATACAAATCTATAGATCATATACAGGGCTACATAAAAGTATTCGGATAGTTTCCGAATATTGTATATATTGAAAATTCCTGAAATTACGTTTTTAAATATGTTATGCGTTTTCCAAATTGTTTACTTAGATGTCATCTTTCAGCTTATTAAACGGTAATGATTTGTAAAATTATTTTAGAAGCGTTGGAAAGTGCTACATAATCTATGCTTGACGCATGATTTTTCGTTCTTGTTTTTTCTTAGGCATTGTATTTCATTTTGTGTTGCTTTTATCCAATTTTGTTTATCATTAGTATTTTTCATTTTTTCGATATCTTCCCAATTTTCGGGAATGTTTTCAGATGAACTATTTGTGAGACAAACATATCTGTCAGGAGGAACGCCTCTATTTGTCCTATTAGACCTTCTTGGTTCAATTGGTTGCTGTTTGGGCACGGTTGGTGTCTCCTCACTGTCAAGTTTTATTTCTAAGTGATTTTCATGTCTATCCGGTAATTGTGTATTGTCATCTGATGTTTTTGTGGTGTTTTGTATCTCCTCAATGTTATCTGAGTGTACATTTTCATTTTCAAGAAATTTTACCGTTCTCGCTATTATAATTTGTTTTCCTTGTGTGTGAATTCTATAACCAGTCGATCGTGTGTCATAACCTACGAACGTTCCGGTTTGAGCCCTGTTATCGAGTTTTCCTCTATTTACTTTATCGACGTAAAATAGCGCTTTACAACCGAATGTTCTTAAGTGTTTTAAATTCGGTTTAACTCCTTTCCATAATTCGTAAGGTGTTCTGTTGTTGTTTGCTTTAGTTGGGAGTCGGTTTTGTAAATATGTTGCAGTGTTTATGGCTTCACCCCAAAAATGTTTGCTTAATTTTGCTTGTGATAGCAGGCTTCTAGTCATATCTAATAAACTTTTATTTTTTCTCTCCGCAACTCCATTCTGGCTCGGATTATGCGGGACAGTCAATTGGTGTAAAATTCCGTTCTGTTTTAAGTATTCATCTATCTCTTGATTTGCATATTCACGACCGTTATCCGATCTAATTTCCTTAGGTTTTTTACCGAACTGATTGTATATCATCGTTATATACTCTTTTATCTTTTCAGTAACTTCGCTCTTTTTAGATAATAAATATATCGTAGTATATCGGGAATAGTCATCAATAAGAGTCAAAATAAAATTTTCCGCCTAAAGTCGGTGTATCTAAAGGACCACATACGTCACTATGGATCAAATCCACGATATTAGTAGCTCGGTTTGTTGCTGATTTAGGATACGGCATGTTAGTTAATTTAGTTTCGATACAAGTTACGCATGTTTTATTTTGATGTTTACATTTTCCTATCTTTATTCCGTCCGCAAGTTGATTTGTTATTATAGATTTAATCGCGTCATAATCTCTGTGACCGAGTCTGCGATGCCAGAGATCTATGCATTGTTTGTTGTCACAGTTATACGTTATGTTTACATAATTTTGTGGTTCTTCCACATCGTCCATTTCCTCAATAATGTATAAATTTTTCTCATTTTTCGCCCTAATATATATTTCTTCATCAAAGATCAAATCGCATTTATTATCGTCGAAGATTAGTTTACACCCGTTTTTAGCGGCTTTACTAACCGAAATTAGGTTTGACTCTAAGTCTGGGACATAAAGCACTTCGCGTAATTTCGTTAGTTTTTCTTTTCCTTCGGGGGTTAATGTTTTTATAAAAACTTCTCCTGAACCTAACGCTGTCAGTTTATTACCATTCGCGATCGTTACTGAAGTTTTATTATAATCAATAAATTTACTAAATAGGCTTTTATCATTACAAATGTGCGAGGTAGATCCTGAATCGAGAATCCAGTTATTTTTGCCTACTTTTTCGGTGATTAATGCTTTATTTTGCGTTTGATCATTTGCGTATTTTCTTTCGTTTGGAATTTTATTTTCTCTACGAGTTTCGGTCTTTTCATAACATAATGAAGATGAGAAATTCTTTTTATTTTTGAATTGATTGTTACGAGGATTTCCGGATTGTACCGTGTTTCTGCTCTTGTAGTGCCAGCATTCGTAAGTTGAATGATTTTTCATTTTACAGTTGTTACAATATTTTTGTTCTCTTCTATTTTCAGTGTGTGTATATCTCCTATTTGTTTTAAATGCTCTCTCGTTGTTGTTATATCCGCTATGTGATTGTTCTGACATTTCATGTCTACGATTATATTCATCCGTTAATTTGTTTTTGATAAAATCAGGGGTGAGCTCATTTTCTGGTCTCGCCTCCAACGCAGTTATCAAAGTATTGTAACTGGGGGGAAGAGAACACAGAAATAGCGCGGAAATATGTGAATCGCTAATATTTTCTCCAATGGCATTAAGTTTATCTATAATTTGCAAGATATTAGTGATATGCGTGATCATGTTTGCACCCTCAGCTAATTTAGTACTGTATAGTTTCCGTAACAGGTAAAGCTTACTAGATAAATTGCTTCTCTCATGTATATTTTTCAGAGCTTCCCATGTTAATTTGGCAGTATCTAAGTTTTTTACATTTACTATTTGAGAATCATCGATGCTTAGGTTTATTAGAGCTCTAGTCTTGCGATCTTTTTTGTGCCATGCGGGATCGGCTGGATCCGGTGGATCTTGTACTATAATATTGTCGAGTTCCTCTTTAATCAGGAACATCTGCATCTTGAACTTCCATGTACTATAATTCGTAGAATTGAGTTTCTCAATAAATTGAGTATTTTCTTTTATCGCATTCATTATTACTTTTTTAGTGTTCTTTTATTTATTATTATATTTTTAGAAATTTGTTAAATTATCGTTTTTTTTTTTGTTTTTTTTTTTTTAATACTGGGATATTCTTTTTTCAGTCTTTCATAATCTTTGTTAGGGGAACCGTCGCGTCGGTAGCGTAATAAATTTTCTTATTTTTATAAATAGTTAAATCAGTCTTCAAATTTAATATACATTTTCATCTTTTGATATGTTAAAGAAGTTTGTTCAGCGTACCTGAAATTTTCCTTTTTGCGCCAAGTAATATCCACAGTAATCCAAAGTGTTGTAGCGATATTTATCTTATCCATTGATTCACTTATATTGGAATAATAAGAAATAGTATTAGTAGAAAATAACAATTGTGTAAAATAAGCAGAAGATTCATTTTCCTTTGAATATAATATTATAATTCTTGGCTAGATGTACATGTTTAAAATCGCGTTTTGGAGGCTGCGTATAAGTGCTCCAATTTTACATTATATTAAAATATATTTACATCATATATATACAAGAGCGTCTTAACTGCTCGGATACATTTTGGAAACTGAAGGGAGATTGTTATTTGAGTTCTGTGCACACGCGGGGGACAACAGCTGTAGTTTGAAGGAGGGAGATCTGCAGTATTTCTCCAATTAGTTAGTTTCGACAGTCTCTGGTTTTATTCACTGTTTTGCATCTGCGGTTGTCACTTAAAGTACTTATAGTTAATTGGGGTCTGGTTTTTAACATGTTTTTCAATCGTTCGCTGCACGTGGAGATTAATTAACTGCATATAAAAGGTTTTTCCGTTACTCCCCCGTAATCTCCTGTGTGGGGAATGGTTGAAGATTCAGTTTCTTACGGTGTTTTTCATACACAGGCTTGGGAGTGGGCTTCGTGAGAGTGTCGGCTATCATTTCTTCACTGGGGCAGTATTGTAGATCGATTTTTCCTTCTTCTTTCATAAGTTTGATGTTGTGGAAACGTATGTCGATATGCTTGGATCGCTTAGTATCTTTATCGTTTTCAGTCATTTTTATACAGGACATATTATCCTCAAATATCGTGATGGGTAGTTTTTGTGGAATGTTGAGGTCGCTTAGCAAGTTTGTTATCCAACTTAATTCTTGTGCTGCGTTGCTAGCTGAAACGTATTCAGCTTCGGCTGACGAAAGTGCAATGCAATTTTGCCTTTTTGTAATCCAGTAAATCGGCGATTTTCCTAGCATGAATAGATTTCCTGACGTTGATTTACGTGTTTTCAAGTCACCAGCCCAGTCTGCATCGGCGTATGCTGTTAGGATGGGCTTGCTGTTTGCGCTAAGAGTTAAATTCAAATTTTCTGTAGTTTTGAGGTATGAAATGATTCTTTTTACTGCTGACCAGTCCTTTTGGCGTGGTGTTTCGTTTCTACGACATGATAAGTTTACTGCTGCAGATATGTCAGGACGCGTGATTGTTGATATGTAAAGTAATGTGCCTGTCGCTTGTCGATATTTCGTGTTATTAGGTAAAAGATTATCGTCGTCTTCAAGTCTGTTGAATCCCGCAATCATGGGTGTGTAATGAGGTTTCATGTCGTTTAAATTCAGTTTTTTCACTAGTTCCTGTATTTTATTGTTTTGATTTAGGTAATATGTATCGTTGATTTTATTAATGTTTATGCCTAGGTAATTATTCACTTCTCCTAAGTTTTTTAGTTCATATTCTTTCTTAAGTTGGTTTATTGTTTCTTCGATATCACTGTCCTTTCCTGCTATCAGGATATCATCTACATAAATGATGATGTATATCGGATTTTCTTGATTTGATTTAAAGTACAGACATGGATCATTTTTGCTCTGTAAGAAATTATTGTTTGTGAGTGTTTCCGATATTTTGGTGTACCAGGCCTTTGCGGCTTGCTTAAGACCGTAGATGGCTTTTTGAAGTTTACAAACTTTTCTTTCATCGCCGGGTTTAATATACCCGTCTGGTTGACTCATATAAACAGTTTCAGTTAATTCACCATGCAAGAATGCTGTGGTTATGTCAACATGTTTCACGTTCAAATTTTTGTGCAATGCAGAGATGAGAAATGCACGTATTGTAGCGTGCGAAACTACAGGTGCGAAAGTTTGATCATAGTCAATCCCGAATCTTTGACTATATCCTTGTGCTACTAAACGCGCTTTATAGCTTTGAACATTTCCTAAATTGTCCTTTTTTAGTTTAAAAGTCCATTTTGAGCCGATAATTTTTGTTCCGGGTGGTGGATCTGTTAAAGTCCAAGTGTTATTAGCACTTTCTAACCTAGTTGAAAAGTGCTTATGACTTCGGTTTGTCTGGCCGTATGGCCGTCTGGCCGTCTGGCCGTCTGTCCGTGCTCTAACTCCCGTAAATATGCTCGGATTGCTCTGCAATTTTTATATGTTATTGTCGTTATCTATGGCACGTTCCCTATTTCAACTGAAGTGTGTAGCACTTATAGTTTTCTTACAGGGACACTCAAAAGAATTCCGTTACATTGCGGTCTATGGGGAAAAATCATTTGCGGTTTATTTTTAAAATGTTTCACTATTGTAAACGCATTGAAATTTATATAGATCACTAAGATGCATTAGAAGAAGCTTAATATGGAATAGTAGGTGTATAGCACTTAGAGTTACTTTACAGGGACAGTCAAAATAATTCCGTTACATTACGTCTATGGAGAAAAATCGTCTGCGGCTTATTTAAATAATGTTCCACTATTTTAAACGCATTGAAGTTTATATATATTACTAAGGTGCATTACAAGAGGCTTACTACTGAATAGTGTGTGTATAGCAGTCATCGTTCATTTACAGGGACACACAAAATAATTCTCTACTGTCTGTTAACAATAATTCCTGGAAGTGCGTTTTAAGTTACTAAACGCGATTTTAATCTTAACTAGCTTTTTGTCTATTACGTGGTGTGTATAAATTCTGTAGATCCTATACAGGGCAGCACAAAAGTTCGCGAACACATTTCCGTTTATTGACAGAAACTCCAGAAGGAGAATTTAAACGGTGCTACGCGTTTCCTAACTAAACTAAAATTTAGCATCCTATGTATATATACAAATCTATAGATCATATACAGGGCTACATAAAAGTATTCGGATAGTTTCCGAATATTGTATATATTGAAAATTCCTGAAATTACGTTTTTAAATATGTTATGCGTTTTCCAAATTGTTTACTTAGATGTCATCTTTCAGCTTATTAAACGGTAATGATTTGTAAAATTATTTTAGAAGCGTTGGAAAGTGCTACATAATCTATGCTTGACGCATGATTTTTCGTTCTTGTTTTTTCTTAGGCATTGTATTTCATTTTGTGTTGCTTTTATCCAATTTTGTTTATCATTAGTATTTTTCATTTTTTCGATATCTTCCCAATTTTCGGGAATGTTTTCAGATGAACTATTTGTGAGACAAACATATCTGTCAGGAGGAACGCCTCTATTTGTCCTATTAGACCTTCTTGGTTCAATTGGTTGCTGTTTGGGCACGGTTGGTGTCTCCTCACTGTCAAGTTTTATTTCTAAGTGATTTTCATGTCTATCCGGTAATTGTGTATTGTCATCTGATGTTTTTGTGGTGTTTTGTATCTCCTCAATGTTATCTGAGTGTACATTTTCATTTTCAAGAAATTTTACCGTTCTCGCTATTATAATTTGTTTTCCTTGTGTGTGAATTCTATAACCAGTCGATCGTGTGTCATAACCTACGAACGTTCCGGTTTGAGCCCTGTTATCGAGTTTTCCTCTATTTACTTTATCGACGTAAAATAGCGCTTTACAACCGAATGTTCTTAAGTGTTTTAAATTCGGTTTAACTCCTTTCCATAATTCGTAAGGTGTTCTGTTGTTGTTTGCTTTAGTTGGGAGTCGGTTTTGTAAATATGTTGCAGTGTTTATGGCTTCACCCCAAAAATGTTTGCTTAATTTTGCTTGTGATAGCAGGCTTCTAGTCATATCTAATAAACTTTTATTTTTTCTCTCCGCAACTCCATTCTGGCTCGGATTATGCGGGACAGTCAATTGGTGTAAAATTCCGTTCTGTTTTAAGTATTCATCTATCTCTTGATTTGCATATTCACGACCATTATCCGATCTAATTTCCTTAGGTTTTTTACCGAACTGATTGTATATCATCGTTATATACTCTTTTATCTTTTCAGCAACTTCGCTCTTTTTAGATAATAAATATATCGTAGTATATCGGGAATAGTCATCAATAAGAGTCAAAATAAAATTTTCCGCCTAAAGTCGGTGTATCTAAAGGACCACATACGTCACTATGGATCAAATCCACGATATTAGTAGCTCGGTTTGTTGCTGATTTAGGATACGGCATGTTAGTTAATTTAGTTTCGATACAAGTTACGCATGTTTTATTTTGATGTTTACATTTTCCTATCTTTATTCCGTCCGCAAGTTGATTTGTTATTATAGATTTAACCGCGTCATAATCTCTGTGACCGATTCTGCGATGCCAGAGATCTATGCATTGTTTGTTGTCACAGTTATACGTTATGTTTACATAATTTTGTGGTTCTTCCACATCGTCCATTTCCTCAATAATGTATAAATTTTTCTCATTTTTCGCCCTAATATATATTTCTTCATCAAAGATCAAATCGCATTTATTATCGTCGAAGATTAGTTTACACCCGTTTTTAGCGGCTTTACTAACCGAAATTAGGTTTGACTCTAAGTCTGGGACATAAAGCACTTCGCGTAATTTCGTTAGTTTTTCTTTTCCTTCGGGGGTTAATGTTTTTATAAAAACTTCTCCTGAACCTAACGCTGTCAGTTTATTACCATTCGCGATCGTTACTGAAGTTTTATTATAATCAATAAATTTACTAAATAGGCTTTTATCATTACAAATGTGCGAGGTAGATCCTGAATCGAGAATCCAGTTATTTTTGCCTACTTTTTCGGTGATTAATGCTTTATTTTGCGTTTGATCATTTGCGTATTTTCTTTCGTTTGGAATTTTATTTTCTCTACGAGTTTCGGTCTTTTCATAACATAATGAAGATGAGAAATTCTTTTTATTTTTGAATTGATTGTTACGAGGATTTCCGGATTGTACCGTGTTTCTGCTCTTGTAGTGCCAGCATTCGTAAGTTGAATGATTTTTCATTTTACAGTTGTTACAATATTTTTGTTCTCTTCTATTTTCAGTGTGTGTATATCTCCTATTTGTTTTAAATGCTCTCTCGTTGTTGTTATATCCGCTATGTGATTGTTCTGACATTTCATGTCTACGATTATATTCATCCGTTAATTTGTTTTTGATAAAATCAGGGGTGAGCTCATTTTCTGGTCTCGCCTCCAACGCAGTTATCAAAGTATTGTAACTGGGGGGAAGAGAACACAGAAATAGCGCGGAAATATGTGAATCGCTAATATTTTCTCCAATGGCATTAAGTTTATCTATAATTTGCAAGATATTAGTGATATGCGTGATCATGTTTGCACCCTCAGCTAATTTAGTACTGTATAGTTTCCGTAACAGGTAAAGCTTACTAGATAAATTGCTTCTCTCATGTATATTTTTCAGAGCTTCCCATGTTAATTTGGCAGTATCTAAGTTTTTTTACATTTACTATTTGAGAATCATCGATGCTTAGGTTTATTAGAGCTCTAGTCTTGCGATCTTTTTTGTGCCATGCGGGATCGGCTGGATCCGGTGGATCTTGTACTATAATATTGTCGAGTTCCTCTTTAATCAGGAACATCTGCATCTTGAACTTCCATGTACTATAATTCGTAGAATTGAGTTTCTCAATAAATTGAGTATTTTCTTTTATCGCATTCATTATTACTTTTTTAGTGTTCTTTTATTTATTATTATATTTTTAGAAATTTGTTAAATTATCGTTTTTTTTTTTTTAATACTGGGATATTCTTTTTTCAGTCTTTCATAATCTTTGTTAGGGGAACCGTCGCGTCGGTAGCGTAATAAATTTTCTTATTTTTATAAATAGTTAAATCAGTCTTCAAATTTAATATACATTTTCATCTTTTGATATGTTAAAGAAGTTTGTTCAGCGTACCTGAAATTTTCCTTTTTGCGCCAAGTAATATCCACAGTAATCCAAAGTGTTGTAGCGATATTTATCTTATCCATTGATTCACTTATATTGGAATAATAAGAAATAGTATTAGTAGAAAATAACAATTGTGTAAAATAAGCAGAAGATTCATTTTCCTTTGAATATAATATTATAATTCTTGGCTAGATGTACATGTTTAAAATCGCGTTTTGGAGGCTGCGTATAAGTGCTCCAATTTTACATTATATTAAAATATATTTACATCATATATATACAAGAGCGTCTTAACTGCTCGGATACATTTTGGAAACTGAAGGGAGATTGTTATTTGAGTTCTGTGCACACGCGGGGGACAACAGCTGTAGTTTGAAGGAGGGAGATCTGCAGTATTTCTCCAATTAGTTAGTTTCGACAGTCTCTGGTTTTATTCACTGTTTTGCATCTGCGGTTGTCACTTAAAGTACTTATAGTTAATTGGGGTCTGGTTTTTAACATGTTTTTCAATCGTTCGCTGCACGTGGAGATTAATTAACTGCATATAAAAGGTTTCTCCGTTACTCCCCCGTAATCTCCTGTGTGGGGAATGGTTGAAGATTCAGTTTCTTACGGTGTTTTTCATACACAGGCTTGGGAGTGGGCTTCGTGAGAGTGTCGGCTATCATTTCTTCACTGGGGCAGTATTGTAGATCGATTTTTCCTTCTTCTTTCATAAGTTTGATGTTGTGGAAACGTATGTCGATATGCTTGGATCGCTTAGTATCTTTATCGTTTTCAGTCATTTTTATACAGGACATATTATCCTCAAATATCGTGATGGGTAGTTTTTGTGGAATGTTGAGGTCGCTTAGCAAGTTTGTTATCCAACTTAATTCTTGTGCTGCGTTGCTAGCTGAAACGTATTCAGCTTCGGCTGACGAAAGTGCAATGCAATTTTGCCTTTTTGTAATCCAGTAAATCGGCGATTTTCCTAGCATGAATAGATTTCCTGACGTTGATTTACGTGTTTTCAAGTCACCAGCCCAGTCTGCATCGGCGTATGCTGTTAGGATGGGCTTGCTGTTTGCGCTAAGAGTTAAATTCAAATTTTCTGTAGTTTTGAGGTATGAAATGATTCTTTTTACTGCTGACCAGTCCTTTTGGCGTGGTGTTTCGTTTCTACGACATGATATGTTTACTGCTGCAGATATGTCAGGACGCGTGATTGTTGATATGTAAAGTAATGTGCCTGTCGCTTGTCGATATTTCGTGTTATTAGGTAAAAGATTATCGTCGTCTTCAAGTCTGTTGAATCCCGCAATCATGGGTGTGTAATGAGGTTTCATGTCGTTTAAATTCAGTTTTTTCACTAGTTCCTGTATTTTATTGTTTTGATTTAGGTAATATGTATCGTTGATTTTATTAATGTTTATGCCTAGGTAATTATTCACTTCTCCTAAGTTTTTTAGTTCATATTCTTTCTTAAGTTGGTTTATTGTTTCTTCGATATCACTGTCCTTTCCTGCTATCAGGATATCATCTACATAAATGATGATGTATATCGGATTTTCTTGATTTGATTTAAAGTACAGACATGGATCATTTTTGCTCTGTAAGAAATTATTGTTTGTGAGTGTTTCCGATATTTTGGTGTACCAGGCCTTTGCGGCTTGCTTAAGACCGTAGATGGCTTTTTGAAGTTTACAAACTTTTCTTTCATCGCCGGGTTTAATATACCCGTCTGGTTGACTCATATAAACAGTTTCAGTTAATTCACCATGCAAGAATGCTGTGGTTATGTCAACATGTTTCACGTTCAAATTTTTGTGCAATGCAGAGATGAGAAATGCACGTATTGTAGCGTGCGAAACTACAGGTGCGAAAGTTTGATCATAGTCAATCCCGAATCTTTGACTATATCCTTGTGCTACTAAACGCGCTTTATAGCTTTGAACATTTCCTAAATTGTCCTTTTTTAGTTTAAAAGTCCATTTTGAGCCGATAATTTTTGTTCCGGGTGGTGGATCTGTTAAAGTCCAAGTGTTATTAGCACTTTCCAACCTAGTTGAAAAGTGCTTATGACTTCGGTTTGTCTGGCCGTATGGCCGTCTGGCCGTCTGGCCGTCTGTCCGTGCTCTAACTCCCGTAAATATGCTCGGATTGCTCTGCAATTTTTATATGTTATTGTCGTTATCTATGGCACGTTCCCTATTTCAACTGAAGTGTGTAGCACTTATAGTTTTCTTACAGGGACACTCAAAAGAATTCCGTTACATTGCGGTCTATGGGGAAAAATCATTTGCGGTTTATTTTTAAAATGTTTCACAATTGTAAACGCATTGAAATTTATATAGATCACTAAGATGCATTAGAAGAAGCTTAATATGGAATAGTAGGTGTATAGCACTTAGAGTTACTTTACAGGGACAGTCAAAATAATTCCGTTACATTACGTCTATGGAGAAAAATCGTCTGCGGCTTATTTAAATAATGTTCCACTATTTTAAACGCATTGAAGTTTATATATATTACTAAGGTGCATTACAAGAGGCTTACTACTGAATAGTGTGTGTATAGCAGTCATCGTTCATTTACAGGGACACACAAAATAATTCTCTACTGTCTGTTAACAATAATTCCTGGAAGTGCGTTTTAAGTTACTAAACGCGATTTTAATCTTAACTAGCTTTTTGTCTATTACGTGGTGTGTATAAATTCTGTAGATCCTATACAGGGCAGCACAAAAGTTCGCGAACACATTTCCGTTTATTGACAGAAACTCCAGAAGGAGAATTTAAACGGTGCTACGCGTTTCCTAACTAAACTAAAATTTAGCATCCTATGTATATATACAAATCTATAGATCATATACAGGGCTACATAAAAGTATTCGGATATTTTCCGAATATTGTATATATTGAAAATTCCTGAAATTACGTTTTTAAATATGTTATGCGTTTTCCAAATTGTTTACTTAGATGTCATCTTTCAGCTTATTAAACGGTAATGATTTGTAAAATTATTTTAGAAGCGTTGGAAAGTGCTACATAATCTATGCTTGACGCATGATTTTTCGTTCTTGTTTTTTCTTAGGCATTGTATTTCATTTTGTGTTGCTTTTATCCAATTTTGTTTATCATTAGTATTTTTCATTTTTTCGATATCTTCCCAATTTTCGGGAATGTTTTCAGATGAACTATTTGTGAGACAAACATATCTGTCAGGAGGAACGCCTCTATTTGTCCTATTAGACCTTCTTGGTTCAATTGGTTGCTGTTTGGGCACGGTTGGTGTCTCCTCACTGTCAAGTTTTATTTCTAAGTGATTTTCATGTCTATCCGGTAATTGTGTATTGTCATCTGATGTTTTTGTGGTGTTTTGTATCTCCTCAATGTTATCTGAGTGTACATTTTCATTTTCAAGAAATTTTACCGTTCTCGCTATTATAATTTGTTTTCCTTGTGTGTGAATTCTATAACCAGTCGATCGTGTGTCATAACCTACGAACGTTCCGGTTTGAGCCCTGTTATCGAGTTTTCCTCTATTTACTTTATCGACGTAAAATAGCGCTTTACAACCGAATGTTCTTAAGTGTTTTAAATTCGGTTTAACTCCTTTCCATAATTCGTAAGGTGTTCTGTTGTTGTTTGCTTTAGTTGGGAGTCGGTTTTGTAAATATGTTGCAGTGTTTATGGCTTCACCCCAAAAATGTTTGCTTAATTTTGCTTGTGATAGCAGGCTTCTAGTCATATCTAATAAACTTTTATTTTTTCTCTCCGCAACTCCATTCTGGCTCGGATTATGCGGGACAGTCAATTGGTGTAAAATTCCGTTCTGTTTTAAGTATTCATCTATCTCTTGATTTGCATATTCACGACCGTTATCCGATCTAATTTCCTTAGGTTTTTTACCGAACTGATTGTATATCATCGTTATATACTCTTTTATCTTTTCAGCAACTTCGCTCTTTTTAGATAATAAATATATCGTAGTATATCGGGAATAGTCATCAATAAGAGTCAAAATAAAATTTTCCGCCTAAAGTCGGTGTATCTAAAGGACCACATACGTCACTATGGATCAAATCCACGATATTAGTAGCTCGGTTTGTTGCTGATTTAGGATACGGCATGTTAGTTAATTTAGTTTCGATACAAGTTACGCATGTTTTATTTTGATGTTTACATTTTCCTATCTTTATTCTGTCCGCAAGTTGATTTGTTATTATAGATTTAATCGCGTCATAATCTCTGTGACCGAGTCTGCGATGCCAGAGATCTATGCATTGTTTGTTGTCACAGTTATACGTTATGTTTACATAATTTTGTGGTTCTTCCACATCGTCCATTTCCTCAATAATGTATAATTTTTTCTCATTTTTCGCCCTAATATATATTTCTTCATCAAAGATCAAATCGCATTTATTATCGTCGAAGATTAGTTTACACCCGTTTTTAGCGGCTTTACTAACCGAAATTAGGTTTGACTCTAAGTCTGGGACATAAAGCACTTCGCGTAATTTCGTTAGTTTTTCTTTTCCTTCGGGGGTTAATCTATATATATAAAAGAAAGTCCTTTCTGGCTAGATGATCAACGCACAGCCAAAATTACTGAACCTACAAAGACGAAACTTGCAGGAAAAATACTTCTTAGTATGTAGTGGCGCACTAAGACGGGATTTTCAAAAACTCCACCCCTAAGGGGGGTAAAAAGGGGAACAAACTTTAAAAAAATTCCTTTAAAATCGGGTATTATAGTTATGTGACAAATGATAGCATATTTTAATGTATTTTTGTAAGCTGAATCGAATGGCACCAATTAAATACTCCTAAGTCAAATAGTTCATGAGATATTGCACATTTTTCTAATTTGGCAATATCTTTGACGTCAAAATCTCAAAATTTCTAACAATACAAGTGATAATTTCTAAAAATACGCCCGTTACTATAGCAATGGAAGAAATTCAAATTAAATCTTTTTTTTGTTATTTAATTCCTTTGTTTATTTTTACAGATGTTTTTACAGATTACATTAACTGCTCAATTGTGAATTGAATATTATTCTTACGGATATTTATGTAATTGTGTATTATTATTTCTACAAACGCCACGATTTAAAATAAAACGTGCTTGCTAAAATAGAGTTTGGAAGTTCTGTTTAGTATTATGTATCACATATTTATATGTTTTCAGCCTTCAGCCATGTTTCCCCTTTTCTTTGAAAAGTTATTCATACGATTTCGGGCAAATTATCCCTAACCGGATAACTCGCCAATTGGCGTATTAGCTACAATGTTGAAAGCATCGTTTATGTTTGAAGCGAATCCTTCATGATGAATAATTCTATTACAAAAAATCATATCGTCATCTACTATGAGTATAAACCGCATATTCGCATTATAATCCGATTATTCATGATATTTTAGTAGGTTTTACACTGTTAGTTAGTTAATGTTTTTTGAAAGGTTTTAGCATATAGATATTCTACGTTACTTTGTTATAGAGCTACAGAGGAAAGCTCTAAAATTAAGTGAACCAGATTATTAAATATTACATTAAAAAAATTCTACTGAACAAATTTTGATGGAAGTGATTTTTCAGGTATGGTTAATGACCCTATAACATATCATTCTATTTTGCGTAGTGATAGAGCTAATGAAAAAGTGATTGGGAAAGGTGAATGCAATTATGAAAGATATATCTACTATATATATAAAATGCAAATACGTATTTCATTCCGACCGTTTATAATTTGAGTTCTGCTGAACGGACTTGGTGGGATTTACACTGTTAGTTAGGCAATTTTGTGGGGATGGTTGGTACTACTCTGGATCTGAAGCAAAGTTATCGTCTGCGTTGTGTTTTCTGAAGCGAACGTTTGACAACGAATCCGATTACAGAAATCATACCATCATCATATACAATATTTATAAAACGCAAATTCGTATTTCCTTCCGATCGGATAAAACTCAGATTCTACCAAACAGATTTTTATAGGATTTCACTGTTAGTTAGGTAATTTGTTTTAGAAAGGTTTTAAAATAAAGCACATTGTTCTACATTGCTTATTTATAGAGCTACAGGAGGAAGATATAGATAAAATTAGGTGAACCCGATTATGAAAGATTACCTTTTTTAAAGTTCTACTGAACGGATTTTGATGGGAGTTTCGCAGTGCGATTTTAGGAATTGATTTTCTACATTGTTTAGTTATGGAGCTATGGAAGAAAGTTGTCAGTAGTGCAGGCATAAAAATGTGTAGAGTTTCGTCTTAAAAATTCCAGAAGGTTGAAGGCGTATAACAGCATATACTCTCTACAAAATCTCTGAAACTTCTATCATCAGGTGAAGATGATTATGAAAGATACATTTTTCTGTCTACTGTATATGTATAATGAAAGGAGAATTTCGATCCTGCTGCTTATACCTTGAATTCTGCTGAATGGATTTTGCTGGAACTTGCACTGTTAGTTAGCTAAATTTTGAGGGAAAGTTTTAGTGTATATATCGTTCTATGTTGCTTAGTTATAGAATTAGGGAAGGCGGGGGGAGGCATTTCTATAATCAGCTAAACCCGATTATGAAACATTAGACTTTTTTAAAGATTCTGCTGAATGGATTTCGATGTAACTTGCATTGTTAATTTTTCAGGGATAGTTTTAGTATATTGCATATCGTTATATCGTTCTTTAGAAAATCCTACGCTAAATGATTAAATAAGTGAGTTGGTCTTTAACAGCCTAAATTCCGTAATAGCTGTCGTATCGTTTTACAAAACTGCGGAAGGACATGCAAGGTAAAAGTTCATGTTTCTTTAAAACACAAGATCAAATTGACCGATATATTTCGTTTGATTCATGTTGTGTTTGGAGAAACCGACCAGCGTAGCGAGCAAAGCCTGCTAGGGTATAATAATGGTTAATTTTATCTGTATATAAAATTCTATATATGTAAAGGAAAGTCCTGACTGGGGAGATCATCAACGAAGAGTTCAAACTATTGAAACACGAAAATTGCGGGGAAAATACTTTTTAGGATGTAGAGGCGCAATAAGAAAGGTTTTCTAAAATTCCATCTCTAAAGATGGTAAAAATGGGAACAAAAATTAACAAAATTCCTTAAAAATCGTGTTTTATATTTATTTGTCAAATGATAACATATTTCAATGTATTTTTGCGTGCTGAATCGAATGGTATGAAATAAAAATATTCTAACCCCCAACAATTCGGGAGGTATTGCACATTTTCGAATTTGGCATTGTCTTTGACAACAAAACCTTAAAATTTATTGCATTGATCGCCAAGTGATATTTTCTAAAATACATTCGTCACTGTTAAAGATCAAACAATACTTGGCGATTTATAAGATACTGGATAAGAAAAAAATGCACCTTAAAGTTTGATCATATGAAATCTCAATAATGCCAGTTTTCGGTCTCTTTGTTTTAACTTTTTTTTTTTTTTTTTTTTTTTTTTTTTGCTTCGGGAATTTAGAATTGAATATTATTCGGTGTTTTTATGTTAGCTGGACGCCAGTGATCGCCAATTTTTTTTTTATCTCGCCAATCCTTTTTTTCGTTCATTTTTTAACATTAGCTAATAACAACTAGACATTATTTTAACACTGCGATATAATATCTTAAAAAACTTACTTAAAATAACTAAAATATAATCATAATAAAATACATATACACAAACATATCAATACAAATAAAATGTCACGCAAAATGTTGCAATTCAAATCATGCCAATTGAAACATGATTTGGCGAGTTTTTACTGGCGCCCAGCTAACATAAAAGTACCTATTATTCTTACGGATATTTATGTAATTGTGATTTTGAAATAAAAAATGCTTGCTGAAATAAAGTTTCGATGGTCTGTACGGTTTCGATATAGCACATTTTCTATATTTTGGTGATGCTTTTAGCGCCTACACATCCTTATTTTTAACATTACAAGTTATAATTTCTAAAAATACGCCTATTTCTATATCTTCGTTACTACCGCCACCGCAATATATCCAGGGGGTCTCATCCTGCCACTTCAAGGTACGGCACAACTACGGCACAGGGTAACTAAGATCCGAGATCAACAGTCTTATTCCTGGAATGATCAATATGAGAACATAATTAAAGCCAGACAAATACTTAGTAGTCCAAGGCAGTAATTTGATATGCGATCTCTTTTCATATTTTCCTGTAGCTGTCTGATCGAAAGCGTACATTTGGATGCATGCAATTCACCGGTATATTTCGTTTGATTCAAAATTTGTTTGGAGAAACCGACCAGCGTAGCGGGCGAAGCTTGCTAGTGTTTTTATAAAAACTTCTCCTGAACCTAACGCTGTCAGTTTATTACCATTCGCGATCGTTACTGAAGTTTTATTATAATCAATAAATTTACTAAATAGGCTTTTATCATTACAAATGTGCGAGGTAGATCCTGAATCGAGAATCCAGTTATTTTTGCCTACTTTTTCGGTGATTAATGCTTTATTTTGCGTTTGATCATTTGCGTATTTTCTTTCGTTTGGAATTTTATTTTCTCTACGAGTTTCGGTCTTTTCATAACATAATGAAGATGAGAAATTCTTTTTATTTTTGAATTGATTGTTACGAGGATTTCCGGATTGTACCGTGTTTCTGCTCTTGTAGTGCCAGCATTCGTAAGTTGAATGATTTTTCATTTTACAGTTGTTACAATATTTTTGTTCTCTTCTATTTTCAGTGTGTGTATATCTCCTATTTGTTTTAAATGCTCTCTCGTTGTTGTTATATCCGCTATGTGATTGTTCTGACATTTCATGTCTACGATTATATTCATCCGTTAATTTGTTTTTGATAAAATCAGGGGTGAGCTCATTTTCTGGTCTCGCCTCCAACGCAGTTATCAAAGTATTGTAACTGGGGGGAAGAGAACACAGAAATAGCGCGGAAATATGTGAATCGCTAATATTTTCTCCAATGGCATTAAGTTTATCTATAATTTGCAAGATATTAGTGATATGCGTGATCATGTTTGCACCCTCAGCTAATTTAGTACTGTATAGTTTCCGTAACAGGTAAAGCTTACTAGATAAATTGCTTCTCTCATGTATATTTTTCAGAGCTTCCCATGTTAATTTGGCAGTATCTAAGTTTTTTTACATTTACTATTTGAGAATCATCGATGCTTAGGTTTATTAGAGCTCTAGTCTTGCGATCTTTTTTGTGCCATGCGGGATCGGCTGGATCCGGTGGATCTTGTACTATAATATTGTCGAGTTCCTCTTTAATCAGGAACATCTGCATCTTGAACTTCCATGTACTATAATTCGTAGAATTGAGTTTCTCAATAAATTGAGTATTTTCTTTTATCGCATTCATTATTACTTTTTTAGTGTTCTTTTATTTATTATTATATTTTTAGAAATTTGTTAAATTATCGTTTTTTTTTTTTTAATACTGGGATATTCTTTTTTCAGTCTTTCATAATCTTTGTTAGGGGAACCGTCGCGTCGGTAGCGTAATAAATTTTCTTATTTTTATAAATAGTTAAATCAGTCTTCAAATTTAATATACATTTTCATCTTTTGATATGTTAAAGAAGTTTGTTCAGCGTACCTGAAATTTTCCTTTTTGCGCCAAGTAATATCCACAGTAATCCAAAGTGTTGTAGCGATATTTATCTTATCCATTGATTCACTTATATTGGAATAATAAGAAATAGTATTAGTAGAAAATAACAATTGTGTAAAATAAGCAGAAGATTCATTTTCCTTTGAATATAATATTATAATTCTTGGCTAGATGTACATGTTTAAAATCGCGTTTTGGAGGCTGCGTATAAGTGCTCCAATTTTACATTATATTAAAATATATTTACATCATATATATACAAGAGCGTCTTAACTGCTCGGATACATTTTGGAAACTGAAGGGAGATTGTTATTTGAGTTCTGTGCACACGCGGGGGACAACAGCTGTAGTTTGAAGGAGGGAGATCTGCAGTATTTCTCCAATTAGTTAGTTTCGACAGTCTCTGGTTTTATTCACTGTTTTGCATCTGCGGTTGTCACTTAAAGTACTTATAGTTAATTGGGGTCTGGTTTTTAACATGTTTTTCAATCGTTCGCTGCACGTGGAGATTAATTAACTGCATATAAAAGGTTTCTCCGTTACTCCCCCGTAATCTCCTGTGTGGGGAATGGTTGAAGATTCAGTTTCTTACGGTGTTTTTCATACACAGGCTTGGGAGTGGGCTTCGTGAGAGTGTCGGCTATCATTTCTTCACTGGGGCAGTATTGTAGATCGATTTTTCCTTCTTCTTTCATAAGTTTGATGTTGTGGAAACGTATGTCGATATGCTTGGATCGCTTAGTATCTTTATCGTTTTCAGTCATTTTTATACAGGACATATTATCCTCAAATATCGTGATGGGTAGTTTTTGTGGAATGTTGAGGTCGCTTAGCAAGTTTGTTATCCAACTTAATTCTTGTGCTGCGTTGCTAGCTGAAACGTATTCAGCTTCGGCTGACGAAAGTGCAATGCAATTTTGCCTTTTTGTAATCCAGTAAATCGGCGATTTTCCTAGCATGAATAGATTTCCTGACGTTGATTTACGTGTTTTCAAGTCACCAGCCCAGTCTGCATCGGCGTATGCTGTTAGGATGGGCTTGCTGTTTGCGCTAAGAGTTAAATTCAAATTTTCTGTAGTTTTGAGGTATGAAATGATTCTTTTTACTGCTGACCAGTCCTTTTGGCGTGGTGTTTCGTTTCTACGACATGATATGTTTACTGCTGCAGATATGTCAGGACGCGTGATTGTTGATATGTAAAGTAATGTGCCTGTCGCTTGTCGATATTTCGTGTTATTAGGTAAAAGATTATCGTCGTCTTCAAGTCTGTTGAATCCCGCAATCATGGGTGTGTAATGAGGTTTCATGTCGTTTAAATTCAGTTTTTTCACTAGTTCCTGTATTTTATTGTTTTGATTTAGGTAATATGTATCGTTGATTTTATTAATGTTTATGCCTAGGTAATTATTCACTTCTCCTAAGTTTTTTAGTTCATATTCTTTCTTAAGTTGGTTTATTGTTTCTTCGATATCACTGTCCTTTCCTGCTATCAGGATATCATCTACATAAATGATGATGTATATCGGATTTTCTTGATTTGATTTAAAGTACAGACATGGATCATTTTTGCTCTGTAAGAAATTATTGTTTGTGAGTGTTTCCGATATTTTGGTGTACCAGGCCTTTGCGGCTTGCTTAAGACCGTAGATGGCTTTTTGAAGTTTACAAACTTTTCTTTCATCGCCGGGTTTAATATACCCGTCTGGTTGACTCATATAAACAGTTTCAGTTAATTCACCATGCAAGAATGCTGTGGTTATGTCAACATGTTTCACGTTCAAATTTTTGTGCAATGCAGAGATGAGAAATGCACGTATTGTAGCGTGCGAAACTACAGGTGCGAAAGTTTGATCATAGTCAATCCCGAATCTTTGACTATATCCTTGTGCTACTAAACGCGCTTTATAGCTTTGAACATTTCCTAAATTGTCCTTTTTTAGTTTAAAAGTCCATTTTGAGCCGATAATTTTTGTTCCGGGTGGTGGATCTGTTAAAGTCCAAGTGTTATTAGCACTTTCCAACCTAGTTGAAAAGTGCTTATGACTTCGGTTTGTCTGGCCGTATGGCCGTCTGGCCGTCTGGCCGTCTGTCCGTGCTCTAACTCCCGTAAATATGCTCGGATTGCTCTGCAATTTTTATATGTTATTGTCGTTATCTATGGCACGTTCCCTATTTCAACTGAAGTGTGTAGCACTTATAGTTTTCTTACAGGGACACTCAAAAGAATTCCGTTACATTGCGGTCTATGGGGAAAAATCATTTGCGGTTTATTTTTAAAATGTTTCACTATTGTAAACGCATTGAAATTTATATAGATCACTAAGATGCATTAGAAGAAGCTTAATATGGAATAGTAGGTGTATAGCACTTAGAGTTACTTTACAGGGACAGTCAAAATAATTCCGTTACATTACGTCTATGGAGAAAAATCGTCTGCGGCTTATTTAAATAATGTTCCACTATTTTAAACGCATTGAAGTTTATATATATTACTAAGGTGCATTACAAGAGGCTTACTACTGAATAGTGTGTGTATAGCAGTCATCGTTCATTTACAGGGACACACAAAATAATTCTCTACTGTCTGTTAACAATAATTCCTGGAAGTGCGTTTTAAGTTACTAAACGCGATTTTAATCTTAACTAGCTTTTTGTCTATTACGTGGTGTGTATAAATTCTGTAGATCCTATACAGGGCAGCACAAAAGTTCGCGAACACATTTCCGTTTATTGACAGAAACTCCAGAAGGAGAATTTAAACGGTGCTACGCGTTTCCTAACTAAACTAAAATTTAGCATCCTATGTATATATACAAATCTATAGATCATATACAGGGCTACATAAAAGTATTCGGATATTTTCCGAATATTGTATATATTGAAAATTCCTGAAATTACGTTTTTAAATATGTTATGCGTTTTCCAAATTGTTTACTTAGATGTCATCTTTCAGCTTATTAAACGGTAATGATTTGTAAAATTATTTTAGAAGCGTTGGAAAGTGCTACATAATCTATGCTTGACGCATGATTTTTCGTTCTTGTTTTTTCTTAGGCATTGTATTTCATTTTGTGTTGCTTTTATCCAATTTTGTTTATCATTAGTATTTTTCATTTTTTCGATATCTTCCCAATTTTCGGGAATGTTTTCAGATGAACTATTTGTGAGACAAACATATCTGTCAGGAGGAACGCCTCTATTTGTCCTATTAGACCTTCTTGGTTCAATTGGTTGCTGTTTGGGCACGGTTGGTGTCTCCTCACTGTCAAGTTTTATTTCTAAGTGATTTTCATGTCTATCCGGTAATTGTGTATTGTCATCTGATGTTTTTGTGGTGTTTTGTATCTCCTCAATGTTATCTGAGTGTACATTTTCATTTTCAAGAAATTTTACCGTTCTCGCTATTATAATTTGTTTTCCTTGTGTGTGAATTCTATAACCAGTCGATCGTGTGTCATAACCTACGAACGTTCCGGTTTGAGCCCTGTTATCGAGTTTTCCTCTATTTACTTTATCGACGTAAAATAGCGCTTTACAACCGAATGTTCTTAAGTGTTTTAAATTCGGTTTAACTCCTTTCCATAATTCGTAAGGTGTTCTGTTGTTGTTTGCTTTAGTTGGGAGTCGGTTTTGTAAATATGTTGCAGTGTTTATGGCTTCACCCCAAAAATGTTTGCTTAATTTTGCTTGTGATAGCAGGCTTCTAGTCATATCTAATAAACTTTTATTTTTTCTCTCCGCAACTCCATTCTGGCTCGGATTATGCGGGACAGTCAATTGGTGTAAAATTCCGTTCTGTTTTAAGTATTCATCTATCTCTTGATTTGCATATTCACGACCGTTATCCGATCTAATTTCCTTAGGTTTTTTACCGAACTGATTGTATATCATCGTTATATACTCTTTTATCTTTTCAGCAACTTCGCTCTTTTTAGATAATAAATATATCGTAGTATATCGGGAATAGTCATCAATAAGAGTCAAAATAAAATTTTCCGCCTAAAGTCGGTGTATCTAAAGGACCACATACGTCACTATGGATCAAATCCACGATATTAGTAGCTCGGTTTGTTGCTGATTTAGGATACGGCATGTTAGTTAATTTAGTTTCGATACAAGTTACGCATGTTTTATTTTGATGTTTACATTTTCCTATCTTTATTCTGTCCGCAAGTTGATTTGTTATTATAGATTTAATCGCGTCATAATCTCTGTGACCGAGTCTGCGATGCCAGAGATCTATGCATTGTTTGTTGTCACAGTTATACGTTATGTTTACATAATTTTGTGGTTCTTCCACATCGTCCATTTCCTCAATAATGTATAATTTTTTCTCATTTTTCGCCCTAATATATATTTCTTCATCAAAGATCAAATCGCATTTATTATCGTCGAAGATTAGTTTACACCCGTTTTTAGCGGCTTTACTAACCGAAATTAGGTTTGACTCTAAGTCTGGGACATAAAGCACTTCGCGTAATTTCGTTAGTTTTTCTTTTCCTTCGGGGGTTAATGTTTTTATAAAAACTTCTCCTGAACCTAACGCTGTCAGTTTATTACCATTCGCGATCGTTACTGAAGTTTTATTATAATCAATAAATTTACTAAATAGGCTTTTATCATTACAAATGTGCGAGGTAGATCCTGAATCGAGAATCCAGTTATTTTTGCCTACTTTTTCGGTGATTAATGCTTTATTTTGCGTTTGATCATTTGCGTATTTTCTTTCGTTTGGAATTTTATTTTCTCTACGAGTTTCGGTCTTTTCATAACATAATGAAGATGAGAAATTCTTTTTATTTTTGAATTGATTGTTACGAGGATTTCCGGATTGTACCGTGTTTCTGCTCTTGTAGTGCCAGCATTCGTAAGTTGAATGATTTTTCATTTTACAGTTGTTACAATATTTTTGTTCTCTTCTATTTTCAGTGTGTGTATATCTCCTATTTGTTTTAAATGCTCTCTCGTTGTTGTTATATCCGCTATGTGATTGTTCTGACATTTCATGTCTACGATTATATTCATCCGTTAATTTGTTTTTGATAAAATCAGGGGTGAGCTCATTTTCTGGTCTCGCCTCCAACGCAGTTATCAAAGTATTGTAACTGGGGGGAAGAGAACACAGAAATAGCGCGGAAATATGTGAATCGCTAATATTTTCTCCAATGGCATTAAGTTTATCTATAATTTGCAAGATATTAGTGATATGCGTGATCATGTTTGCACCCTCAGCTAATTTAGTACTGTATAGTTTCCGTAACAGGTAAAGCTTACTAGATAAATTGCTTCTCTCATGTATATTTTTCAGAGCTTCCCATGTTAATTTGGCAGTATCTAAGTTTTTTTACATTTACTATTTGAGAATCATCGATGCTTAGGTTTATTAGAGCTCTAGTCTTGCGATCTTTTTTGTGCCATGCGGGATCGGCTGGATCCGGTGGATCTTGTACTATAATATCGTCGAGTTCCTCTTTAATCAGGAACATCTGCATCTTGAACTTCCATGTACTATAATTCGTAGAATTGAGTTTCTCAATAAATTGAGTATTTTCTTTTATCGCATTCCTTATTACTTTTTTAGTGTTCTTTTATTTATTATTATATTTTTAGAAATTTGTTAAATTATCGTTTTTTTTTTTTTTTTTGTTTTTTTTTTTTAATACTGGGATATTCTTTTTTCAGTCTTTCATAATCGTTGTTAGGGGAACCGTCGCGTCGGTAGCGTAATAAATTTTCTTATTTTTATAAATAGTTAAATCAGTCTTCACATTTAATATACATTTTCATCTTTTGATATGTTAAAGAAGTTTGTTCAGCTTACCTGAAATTTTCCTTTTTGCGCCAAGTAATATCCACAGTAATCCAAAGTGTTGTAGCGATATTTATCTTATCCATTGATTCACTTATATTGGAATAATAAGAAATAGTATTAGTAGAAAATAACAATTGTGTAAAATAAGCAGAAGATTCATTTTCCTTTGAATATAATATTATAATTATTGGCTAGATGTACATGTTTAAAATCGCGTTTTGGAGGCTGCGTATAAGTGCTCCAATTTTACATTATATTAAAATATATTTACATCATATATATACAAGAGCGTCTTAACTGCTCGGATACATTTTGGAAACTGAAGGGAGATTGTTATTTGAGTTCTGTGCACACGCGCGGGACAACAGCTGTAGTTTGAAGGAGGGAGATCTGCAGTATTTCTCCAATTAGTTAGTTTCGACAGTCTCTGGTTTTATTCACTGTTTTGCATCTGCGGTTGTCACTTAAAGTACTTATAGTTAATTGGGGTCTGGTTTTTAACATGTTTTTCAATCGTTCGCTGCACGTGGAGATTAATTAACTGCATATAAAAGGTTTCTCCGTTAGATGCCATGGCCGATTCCAGTCCCAAACGTCTGGTTCCTGCCAGATTGACGAGTGATCCAAGAGTCTTGGTCTTGCATTTAGTTGTACAGTAGGTTGGTGTTGGGAATCGTAATGAGGATTTAATGTCGGGAAACGCCTTTTTCTGAATAGGTCATCCAGTCTTTCTCGCTCATCTCGGAACCTCCTCCGATACGTTTCACAATTCGGATCTGAGGCCGGATGTTCTGTAGGGAAGTACTGCCTCTATTCCGGTTATAGTTGTGGCAGTTCACACAGCTTGGAGGTCTTTAGCATTCCATTGGGGTATGTTTCTCGCCACATGTGACGCAGGTGAGTGATGAGGCTCTGCAGTGCTTATCCGAGTGCATAAGAGCTTGGCATCGTCTGCAACGTTGTACTGTAATGTGAGGACGAAAGGAGCAGTGTTTTAAGCCTATGGTGATGCCACCCTCTGCTATGATGGACTTGCCTAGTGACTGTGGAATTACAATAATCAGATCTTTGGCATTGTCGTCTAGTTTGTTCTTAAGTTCTTTAAGTACAAAAATTTCATCCGCTGCTACGACATACGTTGAGATGAAGGTGTCGATTACCTTCTCCTTCGAGATTGCCGCGGGCACCTCTAGGAGAATCATCTTATGCTGTGGAAAGGTTTTAGTGGGGAATGCAAGCTCCCTGTTTTTCTTTTGGTGTTGTCTTAAGTCAGCGTGCAAGATCTCCTTATCCTCTTCTGACTTGCAAATAATCTTCATGTAATATCATTTTACGAGAACTTTGTCTACTATGATTGCTGTAACGTATGTGTATTTGGTTAGGACGACGCCAATCGCCTTGCAAGGTTTTCTTGAGCAGCCCTTGAGGATCAGGGTTCGTCTGTTTTGGCGGTCTGAAACCTTCTTTTTCCGTGGTGCCTGTGGGGACTTTGTTGTTTGCGCAGGAGTCTTGGGTTAAGTTTCTGCTGAAGTTCTGTGGTGTTCTGCATCTGCTGGTAACATGACGAGATCCAGACAATCGTTTTTGTGGTTTCTTGCAAAGATCTGTAACTACTTTCGTGACTGCTTCTATAATTTGTGTATGGTCTGAGATCTTTTGTACTATTTGGTGATAATTGGCCTGTATTGCGTGGGGCTGTTCATCGAGGCTGTAGCAACACTATTAGAGCTTTGCACAGTGAACGGTAACCTCTTGTAACTATCTTTGGGAAGCCGCATCCGTCCGATTCAACACATTGAAGACATTCCTCAGCTGTTTAAGGGTTTTGGGCAGTGATTTTGGAGAAAGCTCTATCTTAGAGAGGAGGGTCCTCCCTTTATGCATAACTTCCATGATTGGAAGAATGCCCTTTTTATTTGTTGTTGAGGCTATGGAGGATACTCTTCTAGTGAGTTGCAGTGCATGCGTTGAGGGACGTGAGAAAGAATCTCCTTCTATTCGACTTTCTGTAGATATTTTGGTGCTGTGAAAAAAATGAAATCGTTTTTAAAGACAATTGACATTCAGAGAGATCTTTGGGCACTGCCGTCAGTCGACACATAGGTCTCGCGATGTTCGCTTCTGATATTGCAGCATATAATTTGAATTTGGAATATGGGGGGAATGAAAGAGCGCATTCTGTTTGCCATCTTCCGCAATTGTCAAACGGAAAGTAAAGATTTGTGAACTGAACAGATATGGTAGGACTAGTGCTGTCACTGTGTTACTTAACAATAATGGAGGATTTGCTAGTGCATGAGGTTGTTAGTAGCTGTTTTAAACTGGATGGGAATGACAAGAATTTCAGGTATATTTTAAGAGGAATATAATGGCAGTGAATGTAGATAGGTGAATGTCATAAATTACTTGTGTTATAAGCAATTCGTGTCACGGAATGACATGTTTTGCTCCGTTCTCGCCTTTATCGCAGTGTTGCTTCAGCAATTCAGTTCAAAACGCCGACTTTGACAGTATTTTCTGAAATATCTTCTGCTTTTACCAAAAAAAGGAAAACCTCTTTCAATTACATAGTTTTCAAATAAGCACACCAGCCAATTTCGTGCATTTTCGAACAAAAATGAATTAAAAAATGTGTCAGAAAGTAACTAATTTTGATTTAATAACAGCCTTAAAGATCGCTTATAAGGAAAATGGAAAATGACTATCTGATTTCTTAGTTTTTGAATAAAAACATCTACCGTTTTCGTGTATTTTAGAATATGTGAATGTGCCAGAAATTAGCCAATTTAAATTTGAGAACAAGATTTCGACAAGCATGAAAATAACAAATGCTCTTTCTAAGAAACTCTGAAATCGAATAGTGTTTTCCATTTTTGTGAAAAAATAAAGAATGTCAAAGTGGACGTTTTGAACGGAACCCGATAAAATTTACCATGTTACGTTACAAAAATTGCTTATAACTCAAGATGTAATACATTTATTGAAAAATGAAGAAAGTTATTCTATTCCAAATCACTGTAATAGTCATGCATGCCAATAGCGTGTCTTTACATTTAAGAATCATTCCGCGAATGTGTCACATGAATGTGCCATGTTCCATGAAAATCTGTACGGAAAACATTTTTTTTTCTTTTTCAGAATCATTTTAAATAAGAATTTTTTTTTAAAAATTCGTTGGCCCTTTGACTGTAATAAAAAAAAACATGCATGTTAACACAACATTTATGCATGTAACAATAAAAATAAATCTGTAAATTGCCAGATGTGTTTTGTGGCCGCGTTGAAAGAACATGAAGAAACATTATATCCAAATATTTTTTATGCTGACAAAAAAAAAAAAAAATCCTTCTTACAGATAACGGTAACTATTAATAGCTAAAATGATTCTACCCATTATAGATAACATACGCAGTGATAGCTAAAATTAATTCATTCATTCTTTGATCCGACGTAGAAAATATCAGAATGAATGTGCTATTTTGAGGTCAGTAATCGATTTTTATAAGGCATCAAAAATCAATCGGTTTACTTTCTATTTATAGAGTGCATAAATGCTGTTAAAAAAAAAACTGGAAAGGGTGTAAGCTGCTATTGTCATACTCATCTTAAGAACAGGAATTTGAATATTATTAGTTTCAGTGATGCAGTCTCGATCTTAAACTGGGAGAGGCTTTGAGCTTTGTTGTGTTATTTAAAAATAAATTGTAAATCCATTGTTTTATAGGTGTTTAAAATTTTCGGAGTGTTCTTTGGCCAATACATGATGTGAAAAAAATAGCGAAAATAAAAGCTAGGTGCCCCTGTTTTGGCCATGTTCCTGGTATAGCCATCCCTCTATTATACGTTAGCTAACCAAAAAAAAAACTCTAAATGGCATGAGCAAACCGTGAAGAAGCCTCCTAGTGTATCATGTGATCATTTTCCATTCAACTATGTTGTGGAATTTGACGCCAATTTCCTATTTTATGTTTTTGGCGTGATCGAACCCCCCCCCCCTCTCTCTCTCTCTCTCTCTCTCTCTCTCTCTCTTTCTCCCCCAGGGGGTTGAAAAGCTTGCTCCAATTTCGAACCAGAGATCTCTTGGCTGAAACTGCCAATGCTCTACCAACTGATCAATCCCAGACAAATCTGGCGGATCTAATTTATCAGAGATCTATAAGGTTAACTGGTGAATTAGATCCGCCAGATTTGTCTGGTACTGATCAGATGATAGAGCACTGGCAGCTTCAGCCAAGAGATCTCTGGTCGAATTCTGGTCCGGACTTTTTTGCCCAGTTGGGAAAATTAAAACTCACATTTACTCTAATTAATTGCTCCAAACTTCTCTAATGGGGATTGCCTGTTACATTCTGGATTTTCTGCTACATACGATGAAAATTTTCTAAACTAAATTCTACTACAAACTAGTACAAAATTGTAAATCTTATAATCTAAAAAACTGGAGTAAAAAGAGAAAAAGGAAAAACCTTCACATGAATGTTGTAATGACTTGAAGAAATGTCAACACAATGTTATTATGATACATGTAGCTAAGGCATGTAGCATCATGAAAGCAGATGAAATTTATCACTAACTAAATAATAGATTCTGCTACAGGTTCAGTGTCTAAATTTTAGTTTTTACAATATTTATTCCACATCATCTTAGTCCATATAGGACAAGTACTCAAAAACACACCTATGAAAAATATACATTATTGCTAAAAACTTCCGGTAGTAAAACTTAAAAAGAAAAAAAATTCCTCATTTTACAGAAACGCAAAATTTTCTGATGCATTCATAATTTCATTTTTACATGTAAAATCATGAAATTACTGAAGTGATATGGAATCTAATAGTATTTTTCATTTCTCGATTAATGTATTACATCTTGAATTATACACTCTAAAATTGGGAGGAGTGAGAAGTTGACTCTTTGGAAGAGTGAGAGGCATTTTCACTCTTTTTGGAGTGAATTTTATAAGAATACACTCTTTAAAGAGTGGGATTTTCCACTCTCTAGAAAGGAGTGAAATATCTCACTCCGTTGTCGAGAGTGACTGTCTCACTCCTTTGACAAGAGTGAAATATTTCACTCCGTTGAAGAGTGAAAGCCTGGCATTATATAATTTTGTCCATATTTATTTATTGAGAGAAACGAAATGATCATTTTTCCTTTTTCTTTTTAGGTAGATTTCGTAAGAAATGTTACCTATTACATTCTCCCCTATGTTGGAATTTCTGAAAATTTTTGCAGATCTACGCCGATTATAACCCCTAAAACCCCAAACCACCCCCCCAGTTCAAAACTTTATCTATCTGTCTATATAGCTATATCATTTTTTTATGGACACGATAACTTCAATAATTCTGCACAAATCTCTTCCAAACTGATAACATATAATCAAAGGACATAAAATCTCGGTCAAGTTCGTTAATGGGCAAAATCGAAATAGGGGGGGGGGGGGGTGAAAACAGAAAAAAACCCATAACTTCTTAATTATGATACGTATCAAATCCGTTTAAAGTTATTAATATTTCTAGGAAAAGGGCCGAAAATTTATGTATGACAGATTTTTGATATCATTAAAATGGCCTCAAGGAAGGGGGGGCGGGATAGGATTTTAGGAAGAAAAAAATTCATAACTTCGTCAATTCACAAGATATCCATCCGCTTCTTGGAAAACATGAAAAAAAAATTGAATGCACTTAAAATAAAATTTAATATAACAAAGCATACCTTTTATTATACACGTGAAATACCACTGCTTCGACCGATCGATGGTGTCTTTATTTTCTTTTAAACATTTCAATATCAATTTTGCTTTTTAACCATAAATATAAAGTAAACCTATGTGGCGAATTGATATTTTATCTTTTTTGTACTACTATTTATTTTTTTTTAATCATTGTTCTGCACTATATAATGCGGTTATTTTATTTTTGTGGCAACACTAATTTGAGGAAAAATCTCGCATTTCATTTATAAAAACAATGCCGATTTAATTTTTAATTAATAGCAATATTTAATCAAAAACCATGTTTTAACGAAATGTGGTGGTGGTACTATGTCAGAAGCTGCTTCAAAAACCTTTCGAAGGAGGTTACCTCATTTATTGTTGTGTGTTTTGTAAATTCATGGAAAAAGGTATGTTGACAACAGAAATATGTATGATTTTAGAATAATAAACTAAAATACAGGATAAATAAAATTAAAAATTGACTTATACGGTGGATTCAGGGGGACAGAGCCCCACACCCCATCTCTGACGAAAAAAATCTTAGTCCCTTATTTTCGTGGTGTTTAAATATTATAAATTCACCGGGGAATAATATGTATTATCCTTTTTAAAAACAATTTAATATTATATTTTTTAAATAATAATTTTTAGCTGACATTTTAAACAGAAACGTCTTTTTAAACTTTCCATAAGCGATCGCAAAATTCCAATTACGATGTGACACTGATTGGTCTCTATAAAGTTTAACAACAGTGATTTCAAAGTTGTATATACAAATAGTGACCACTCTAGTTTTAATAACGTATGGAAATTCAGATTAAGTTATAAAGTCTTTCAAAAGTTAATGGATGAATAATGTTTTGGATTTTCATATCTAAAGCAAAAATCTGAAATATGAAAATTGCTTTTAAATTCTTTAAAATTCGATATATTATATGCAAGTGTTACGTCAATCTTTTTTTTTTAAGCTATTTTCCCTCTGTCTGAAAATATAACAACTGTAGTAATTATATTTTGATAATTGATAAATTTAACGCCAGAAAATAAAAAGTTTCTGCCCGCTGCGCTGATAAAAAAAAAATAGTTTAATGAGTCAATTGGGTCAGAGATCGCACCATTAGCAATGCTGACGTAAATATTGTCTTTTTTTTTTAACAGACCGCTGACGAGGACCATTTTCATTCTTGGCAGACGTCTATGACGATTGGCTGACGCGTTAATACTTTGATTTAAAATGTTAGTTCAACGGTTTAGTAGTTTGAAGAGATGTTCGTAACTTTGATACTGAAAAATTATGTGCTTATAATTTTGTGTCAGTCCTTATGTGTGGATGTGGATTACAAGTAATTTACAGTAATCATGAAACGATACATAGAAATAATATACGCTGAAGAAAATGCTTGTAATTTATAAAATGTTATAATTGTTAGAACATTGGTGTGTATTTTATTAATTTTTTTTTCCGTTCATCACGAAGATTGTGCTTTTTGAATATTATTTTTATAAAATCCGACTGGTGAGTTTTTTTTTGCAGTCGGATGTGTTTTTTTTCCCCCTTTTCAGAAGGAAAATATGTGTGATTTATTTTCAATGAATATTTTTTAGAAATCGGTTTGCAAAACAGTGCTTTTTTTTATGTTTTGCCAAAAGTGTGCAACTGCCTTAATTGAGGGAGTACGCTCTATGACTATTCTATTGACAAGTTATAAATATTATAAAATCAACATTTAATCTGAGAATTATCTATTTTCGTATTGTACTTTTTGAATATTATTTTTATAAAATCCGACTGGTGAGGTTTTTTTTGCAGTCGGATATGTTTTTTTTCCCCTTTTCGAAAGGAAAATATGTGCGATTTATTTTCAATGAATATTTTTAACAAATCGGTTTGCAAAACAGTGCTTTTTTTTTATGTTTTGCCAAAAGTGTGCCTTAATTGAGGGAGTACGCTCTATGACTATTCCATTGACAAGTTATAAATATTATAAAATCAACATTTAATCTGAGAATTATCTATTTTCGTATTGTACTTTTTGAATATTATTTTTATAAAATCCGACTGGTGAGTTTTTTTTTGCAGTCGGATGTGTTTTTTTCCCCCTTTTCGAAAGGAAAATATGTGCGATTTATTTTCAATGAATATTTTTTACAAATCGGTTTGCAAAACAGTGCTTTTTTTTATGTTTTGCCAGAAGTGTGCAACTACCTTAATTGAGCGAGTACGCTCAACAACTTGTTATAATATTCATTCAATTCTGACTATTCCATTGACAAGTTATAAATATTATAAAATCAACATTTAATCTGAGAATTATCTATTTTCGTATTGTACTTTTTGAATATTATTTTTATAAAATGCGACTGGTGAGTTTTTTTTTGCAGTCGGATGTGTTTTTTTTCCCCCTTTTCAGAAGGAAAATATGTGTGATTTATTTTCAATGAATATTTTTTAGAAATCGGTTTGCAAAACAGTGCTTTTTTTTATGTTTTGCCAAAAGTGTGCAACTGCCTTAATTGAGGGAGTACGCTCTATGACTATTCCATTGACAAGTTATAAATATTATAAAATCAACATTTAATCTGAGAATTATCTATTTTCGTATTGTACTTTTTGAGTATTATTTTTATAAAATCCGACTGGTGAGTTTTTTTTTGCAGTCGGATGTGTTTTTTTCCCCCCTTTTCGAAAGGAAAATATGTGCGATTTATTTTCAATGAATATTTTTTACAAATCGGTTTGCAAAACAGTGCTTTTTTTATGTTTTGCCAGAAGTGTGCAACTACCTTAATTGAGCGAGTACGCTCAACAACTTGTTATAATATTCATTCAATTCTGACTATTCCATTGACAAGTTATAAATATTATAAAATCAACATTTAATCTCATAATTATTTATTTTCGTGTTATATTTGTTTAAAATAATTTACTATTATGGTTATGACTAACTCATCAAAGGTAGGTAGGATTATAAACAACTACTAATTTTCGTTTTCAAATAAAGCTTTTGTTGGAATATAATTGCTTATATAAGATTATTTAATTACTATTTAAATTAATTTGATAAGAATAATATGTATTTGTTATATTTGTATCTTTTTAAATCCAAATAAATATATTTTAATGTTAAAATATTTGTGTATTTTTTATGATTTTCAAATAAATTCATATCAATTTCAAAATTAGCAAATTTGTTTAATATATCTTTAGATCTCCACTTTATCAATAAAAGTTTTTTATTGTAAAGAATCTGGATTATAACTCACAGCATTGATTTTATTGAAGTTCAGAAATATATATACATATATATTATGCAATTATATGTTATTACTATGACTGTAAAATATCAGTAATATATATATATTTTTTAAATGCGTACTTTAAAATATGTATTTTTAAAAAAGCAATAACAGAAAGTTATCAAACCTTATGCTGAAAAAAAAAATGCTGTGTTTATAATTTTTTTTAACACTTTGATATGTAAAGGAATTTTTAATGTTGCTTTGATGAATATGCGGAATACTTATAACATTTTCTTTCGCGGTCAAATTCCTGTGGTGACCTATTTTTTATATTTTATAATTAGAGATGTACAATTTTCTTCGAGAAATCTTTTTACATTTTTTTCTGGGGGGGGGGGGGGGATTTATTTTTGTCAAATCTGATTTGTTAAACCTAAAAAACTTATTGGCAAACTGGCAGAACATTTTTTTTTTTTTTTTTAATTTGAGAATGTGAATTAAAAAAAATCTTCTAAGTTACACATAATATTACTTGGTTTTAAAGCAAATTTTAATTGTAAAACAAATATATCATTACTTACTTTGATTTATTGCTCAAAACTTTAGCTTTCGGTTTTGCAAAACTTGAGATATTGAAAACAAATTTTAATATTTAAAAAAAAATATTTTTAGTAAAAAGGTTAAAAATAGAAAATGGAAAATAAAAAAAGCTAGACATTTACATTTTTGCATAATTTTGGTCCAAATATTTTTCTAAATGGTTTTCATTGTTGTAATAAAATTCGAGATCTAAATTTACTGGTTCTATTATTTTTCTTTCTTTATTTTTTATTTTTTTAAAACTCTAGATTGTTTAACTGTGTTGTATAAGATCTAAAATACAGGGTTTTCAGTAAATTTTAATATGTTTTTACGTTAAAAAGAAAAAATATATTTCTTCACACATATTATATATATATAAAGTTTCCCATAGCATAAACCTGGTTTTTATATATGTTAGTATTTTAAAAAATATATAAAACATTCAGAGAATGAAAAAACTATAGTTGCCATTATTATTTTTTTATTATCATTATTGAACTGTTCTATTCAAGTCTTAAAACAATTCAAAGCATACTTCATGGAAATAAACTTATATACTTTCTTCTAAGAAAACGAACTATATGGTACACTCAGAAAACGAACTATATGGTACAAAATTATTTTATATCAATTTTAATTTGATGATCCTTTAAAACAATTAATCAGAAGTATTTTTCTAAAAGAAGTATTTTCTATCTAAAATAAATAGTCAATTTTGATGAAAAGTTGCATTGTTCTTCTAAAACAACATTACAGTTTTAATCTAATATTGCAGTGTTAAATTTTCATTCTAAAATGATTTTTTTTTTTTTTTTTTTTTTTTTTAAATGGCTGGCCATTTTAATGTGCGCCGCTAATGAAGTCGTTGCCGACAACAGTATGCAATGACTTAATTCGTGTAATCGGGCGGTGCAGAAAAGTTGTAATCAATATTGTACATGCTTTTAGCATAGAATGAAGTTGAATATAAAAAATATTATATAAATACATATTTTTTATATGCTCAGTAATCGAATGAATTTAATTTTTTGCGATAGTATGTAAAGAGGGTGGGAAGGGGGGGGGGGAGTAGTCATTGTCCCTCGAATTGTTTTAGTGCACATCTTCTATACTATGACAAAAAATTAAACACTTTCATGCTTTAGAATACATATTTGGCCATAAAGCAAGATTCGATTTCTTCCATAAGAGCATGGGCAAACTGGGCCGTTAGCCATTGCCACTATGATTTTAGGGTTCTCAAATTTAGTATGCAATTTTCATAAAGCTGATATTTTATATCTATTTCGACGTTGCACTGACTATAATCAATATTTTGAACATTTAGAGTAGGATAAGTTTAAAAACCAAAAATATATTTATCCAAGTACAGTAAAACTTTTCAATAGCGGACACCCCAGGACGACGGAATTTGTCTGTTATTCGGAAGAGTCCGCTTTCTCCGAATAGCACACAAATTCTACGATGATGCGGTGTCCACTATTGAAAGATTTTATTGTATTTAGATAAATATATTTTTAGTTTTTAAACGTATCCTACTCTAAAAGTTCAAAATATTGATTATAATCAGTACAAAGTCGAAAGAGATTTAAAATATCAGCTTTACAAAAATTTCATACCAAACTTGGGGCCCCCTCAAATCGGGGGAGGGGGGGATGACCCAGTTTGCCCCTGCTTTAATCAGGTTCTGCTTCCGGAACAAACCCCAGCCCTGCTTTATGGTCAAATATTTTCCAATTTATCCAGGATTCACTGTGGTCAAACATGGCTGTATTTAATGCTAAAAAAAGTGTGGTCAGAAATATCTGCATATTCCTCACAAATCAGAGCACAAAAACGGCCACAATTCAGACATTTCAAGTGTCTGAAATTCAGACACATTTAAGTGTCTTAAATTTTTAAGACACTTTAAAGTGTCTCTTTTTTTAACCATCCGTCTCAGACACTTAAGTGTCTGAATTTCAGACATTTCAGTTTACAGTGTAAGTAAAACTTAATGGGTATTTGAAAAGGAAAGAAATAATATACACTGATTAAGATTTTGGTTAATTACTTGCCTTTATGGGCATTTTAAAACTATCATATCTTTATAAGGCATGCAATGAAAGAAAACACAATAGTGATAAGCTTGGAATAAAATATTTTAGTTTTTTGTCAGTAATCTAATTTAATTCATTATGTAACTCTAATTGAATTTTTCCTTAAGAGTTCAATTACTGTTACAAACTGAATTAAATAAATATTGCCAATAAAGTATTTTAGTCCAATCTTTACCACGCTTGTGTCTATTTTCATTGCATGCTCTAAAATATATGATTCTTTTAAAATGCCCAAAAAAGAAACATAAAAAAAAAAATTTATTCACTCCATAAAAAGTGAACATTCACTCCTATGAAAGAGTGGCTATACACTCCTGTTAGGAGTGAGAAATCCACTCCTTTTGCCAGAGTGAATAGTCACTCCTATGAAAGAGTGGATAGCCACTCCTATGAAAGAGTGACTATTCACTCCTATCAGGGTGAAAAAACCCACTCTTTTTGCAAGAGTGGATAGTCACTCCTCTGAAAGAGTGAGTATCCACCCCTGTTTAGAGTGACTATTCACTTCTCGGGAGTGAGTATTCACTCTTTCAGAGAGTGAATAATTTCACTTTTGCCTAGAGTGAATAGTCACTCTAAAGAGGTTGGGCAAATTTTGACTCTGCGATAGAGTGAATATCCACTCCTCCGGAGTGAATAGTCACTCTTTCTTATTTAGAGTGTAAGCCACTGTTGCATAATAAAAACCTTTCCAGGACTGTAGCGTCTTGCAATTCGCTTCCAAAATACCAACAATGACAACATTTTCTGAAATTTCATTTGTGTTTATGTAAAAATGGTAAACGTTATTTGATATCAATGGTACAACATAAATTTGTCCTGCCACAAAACTGCTAAATACTGCTACAAACTGCAGTTTGTTCTACTACAGAATTGAAATTTGCCAAAAATGGTTGTCAATTGCCAATGTTGTTTATCTTTGCCATGGCGTATATCATAACATATTATATTATTACTTACGTATATTATATTATTGCGTACTTGTTACATACTTATATTACATTATTACATATACCGCGATCGTTGTCAATCGCGTTCAAAACAGTAATTTAACATTATTAAATACATAACACTGTTAAAAATGATAAATAATATAAAATAAAATAAAATAAAATAAACTATAACAAATGAATAACAAAAAACTATAAACTATAAACTATACTAAAAAAATAATAAATAAATAAACTATTATAAATAAAGTATATGGTTGTCAAAAAAAATAAATAAATAAGAATTACTGTAATTAGTATTAATGGCGCCATTGTTGGTGCAGTTGTATCTTCAGGGCACGGATAATACGTAAATACCCAATTTTCAAGAAATTACTGGTCTAGTGCCCAATTCACACAGAAGTGTACGGAACTATAACAACAAAATAAAAACAAAATCATTAAAAGTACATAGATTTATGTTGGTTACAAACGGAATAACAAAAAAACAATTGAAAAAAAAAAAAGAGAATTGTATAGGTAAATTGTATGTGGAAACTGAAGAGTTAAGCGCTTTGTGAGGGAATTTTAGTCCGTAAATTTATAAATCCCCCCCCCCCCCTCAGAACACACACACACACACTCTTTACTGCACTAATAGATAAGATTGCACCTTTGCAGTTTCCTTTCCCCCTTTTTCTTCTTATTTGTATGTCCGATTGTTTGTTTGTTTGTTTGTCTTATAAACAGGGGTGCAAAAATCTAGGCGTCAATGGGCCCATTCTCACCACTAAATTTTTTAATATTCTTCGTCTAATAAGAATATTGATAAAATTTAGACAAAGTATACTAATAAAACTTGACGAAGAATACTAATAAAATTTAGTGGTGGGAATCAGCCCATTGGCGCCTAGATTTTTTCACCTCTGCTTATATATATATTTAACAAACATATTTAACAACCATTTATGCATAATTTTAAGGCTTCATCATTCTACATCAAGCATATATTTTCTTTTCTTTTCTTAAGAAGAGAATGTCGAATTTGGCATTTTACGTCGATTTTTAGGGCAGAAATAGTCGAAAAAAATCGTCACCCGAAAACTATCAATTTTAACAAAATAAAAACGAATAGCAAAAAAAAAAAAAAAAAATTATAAGAAGATGAAAAAAAAACTTATTAGATTCTCTTATATTTTACAGTAACAATTTTTTTAAATCTTATGCATTTGCATATAAAAGAAACTTCGTGTATGTGTCAGAAATATTAGTATTGTTGATCGGGGAAAACAAAAAATTTGAAAACATCCTCAATTGCTTTACACTGTTAAAAATTTTCGTTTATTGACAGGTTGTCTTCCGTGAATTTTGATCAGAAATTTTCCGTTTTGTTAGAAAAATGGAATTTCTCCCGTATATCTGTTGCCATTTTAAGATTACAGAGTTTCAAATACGGAATTATTACTGTAAAAATCTATCATCCAATGGGATTGCAGTATTTTTTATCGCCACGCATGCGATTCAACTTTTCTAAAAAAAAAAACGGAAACATTCCGGCAACTCTGCTGCCAGTCCCTTTTCCGTAAATTGACGGAATTTTTTTTTACAGTGTACGTATTCTTAAAAAAGTGACAAAGTGATCTCTCTTTAATGGAATAAAGTAAAAACGGAGTCTGTCTATAACGGAAAAATTACATGGTTCCGACGGAAGGAATATACACAATTATACTTACTAAGACAAATACCTGTCTAAGACGCATTATTATTATTATTATTGCAATTCCGTTTTCATAGGTTTTATTGTAAAATAATAAATCTTGGTAAAATGTCCACTTCATTATGGAAGCTCGACTGCAATTTGAAAAAATGCATTTAACAAATGTATTTCGTGCTAGTTCCTTTCATTCAGATTATGATAAAAAGAAGACTTTTCCTTACAATGTTTTCTTTTGCTAAAGTGCTTTGATGAAATGGGAATGATTGGTGTAGGCATTTAAAAAGAAGCCCGACAGTAATAAATATGTCACAGTAGAAAATAATAATAATAATAATAACTTGCGAAAGTATCATATTCCCAGCTTTGATAATAGCGAATAGAAAGAAGTAATTATAAATAGAAATAAACAAGAGAGAAGATTAACGAGTTATCGAGTGCTAAAGTAAATACGAAGAATAATGACAAATAAAGGTTGTTATACATTCGGAATATTAGTTTTAAAAAAATGTAGATACTTGTTTTTATACATTTTTTAATACTTGCAAGTCGCACAAGAGTAACTTTATTTTTACAAGAAGATAAATGTCTTAAAAAAAAAAAAATAATAAAAAATAAAACAAGGAAAAACAGTTATACATTCCAGTCATACTTTAGAATTTAAATTATTGCACACTTTCCACCTATAATGTAAGGATATTCTTCCTTAATACTCTTCCTAAGAATCGGACAACGTTTTTCATTTTTGTAGCATACTAAAAATATCTTATCTGATTCGATATACGAACCTAGGACTTCTACTCTAACAGCCCCCCCCCCCCCCCCAAATGCCCTACCCACCGCACAAGTGTATGGAGTTCCACTACTAGTTCCACTTTAAATTATTTTGTACACAATTAAAAATCGCTCATATCTTAAGATGGTTCTCAAATGACCTGCTCAACAACACAAAACTTTCTGACACATTTTCTGTGTCATTTTTAAACACAGAGGCATAAAATTGGCAGGTATGACTGTTGAAACGATTTGGAATTGAAATGAGTTTTCCCTTTTTTTGGTAAACAAATTACTTATCGAATTATAAGCGATTCGGGTCACGTGACAGTAAGTTTTTCTCCTTTCTCGTGGTGCCGCATCGGGAATTCGGTTCAAAACGTTGACCTTGAAAGTATTTTCTGAAAGATCTTCTGACTTTACCAAAACATGGAAAAGTCTTTCGATTAGATACTTTCTAAATAAGAACACCTACCAATTTCATGCGTTTCCGAACTAAAATGAATTCAAAATTGTGTCAGAAAGTAGCTTCTTTGGATTTCAGAACAGCCTTAAGCTGATGAAACGTGAAAGAAAATGTTTGTGCTTTTGAAATTTTAAAGTTATTTTTAACATTCTTGTAGGTTGAGATAGTGCCCAATGCCATCTCTTTATTAAAACTTGAACTATTTCTCTAAACTACGGTAGACAAAATTTGCGAGCTTTCTGATAAACATGCTTCAACTTTACATCCATTATGATTAAGGAATAATTGAATTTGAAAGTTCAGTCGTCTATTTTGCGACACCTTGTAATGTATGTACTCAAATTAGCATACTAAATACAAATTGCTCCAAAGATTCGTTTTTATCACCAACGAAAACGCTTAGAAAATACAAGCCGCGGCAATCTACGTATAAGAAATACCTGCGTCTCAAAACCTCAGTGAAATCACTCTTTCAGAAATGGAAGATGATCAACAGTAAAAACTATTGCATACAGAAAAACCTGAAAGTGCATTCATTTTCATTCTTTTAAATGCAATAAACCATTCCTTTGACTTTTATTCTTCCTGAACAACACAATTTTTTGAAATAATTTAGTTTTGATCTAAATCGATTAAAATTTTCGTCTTTTTATCATTTTATGAATTGATATTGGATATCTTATTGTTTTTGTAATTTTTATTGTAACTTAAATACATAGTCTTGTTGATAACATTAATAATTTGCATAAATTTTTCCCGGTGGAATAATTGGATATTATTTTATTTTTTTTAATGTATGAAATTTCAAAATAATAAACTGAAGAACTCCGAAGATGCCTTTTTTTATCGCCAAAAAAATCACCAAGAAAATGTAAGCCAAGATAATCTATAAACACCACCAAAAATGTATTAACAAAATAGATGACTGTTTCTCACTCAAAAGCTTAGCAAATTCTCTCTTTTCTCCAGAAATAGAATCGTGGTTAACAACAACGACATATGAGCGGTTCTCCCATATTTTTGACTTTTAAGTCCCTTATAATAATTTTTTATCGCCAAAAAAATCACCAAGAAAATGTAAGCCAAGATAATCTATAAACACCACCAAAAATGTATTAACAAAATAGATGACTGTTTCTCACTCAAAAGCTTAGCAAATTCTCTCTTTTCTCCAGAAATAGAATCGTGGTTAACAACAACGACATATGAGCGGTTCTCCCATATTTTTGACTTTTAAGTCCCTTATAATAATTTTTTATCGCCAAAAAAATCACCAAGAAAATGTAAGCCAAGATAATCTATAAACACCACCAAAAATGTATTAACAAAATAGATGACTGTTTCTCACTCAAAAGTTATGCAAATTCTCTCTTTCCTCCAGAAATAGAATCGTGGTCAGCAACAACGACATATGAGCGGTTCTCCCATATTTTTTACTTTTAAGTCCCTTATAATAATTTTTTATCGCCAAAAAAATCACCAAGAAAATGTAAGCCAAGATAATCTATAAACACCACCAAAAATGTATTAACAAAATAGATGACTGTTTCTCACTCAAAAGTTATGCAAATTCTCTCTTTCCTCCAGAAATAGAATCGTGGTCAGCAACAACGACATATGAGCGGTTCTCCCATATTTTTGACTTTTAAGTCCCTTATAATAATTTTTTATCGCCAAAAAAATCACCAAGAAAATGTAAGCCAAGATAATCTATGAACACCACCAAAAATGTATTAACAAAATAGATGACTGTTTCTCACACAAAAGTTATGCAAATTCTCTCTTTCCTCCAGAAATAGAATCGTGGTCAGCAACAACGACATATGAGTGATTCTCCCATATTTTTGACTTTTAAGTCCCTTATAATAATTTTTACTTAAGTACATATTCTTGGTTTTCTTTTATTTCTTATATTGTAAAACATGCCATTGCATGATTGTATAACAACATTAACCAGATAAATAAGTGTTGGGCGATTTTGGGGGGTCAAAATGTCACATTAAATTCCTTACCGTCTCTTGACCCTGATGGTAATTTTTAAGTTTGGAGTTGTCTGAATAAAATTCTTTCAAGAAAAATAGTTCTACTGATTTTTTTTTTTTTTTTTTTTTTTTTTTTTTTTTACAAAACTGGAACTATTGTTTTATATGAATATGTAACCAAAATTATGCTTCACACATTTTTTACTGTTAATATTATTTTTTTAACTCTGTCCCGGGATTTTAGATTCCCATACCGTCCTCCTTGCAAAAATTATGCAGAAAATCACTCCAGATGCAGCCACAGAGTCTTTTTCAACTTTTTTCTCATACTGATCTAAGTTAGAGAAAAACTGGCTGTACTTCTTTGATAGGAAATTTTCTGCAGAATTTAAATCAGCATTTAAATATCAATTTCAAACATTATGGCTTTATTGGTACACTGAAAAAAAAAAAAAACTTGATTTTACGGTATAATACTGGCACCGTAAAATTAACAGTAATAAACAGTAAAATAAGCAGTAATACGCTACCGCGCAGCGCGGTAGCGTATTACTGCTTATTTTACTGTTTATTACTGTTAATTTTACGGTGCCAGTATTATACCGTAAAATCAACAGTTTTTTTTTTTCAGTATAGTCTTACCGTCGTCTCCAAGATTTATTCCTGAACTTTTAGAGATAAATTAAAAGAATTTTGTCATTTAGTTCAGTGTAAATTAATACTGCTAAAAATCAATGAACATTGTGGCTACCACTTATAATCTTAATATGACTGGCCTAAAAATAGTGGTAACTTTTCTTACCGTCCCTGTTCTATTTCACTATTAAATGGATGGTAAGGTTTTCACAGGTATAATACAGTATTAAACATTAATACAGAACAAGAACATGTTTAATTATAGCAACAAGGACAAAAAAATTTAAAACTGGAAGTTTAAAAATGCTATTTTATTCAATTGAATTTCACCAATTTCTTATTCTTGAAAGTTAAAATTATGAGAGAATGCCTCATTTAAGAACCACATAAACTATTGCCTACACAAGAAACTAGCAGTGTATTTATTTTGATTCCTTTAAATACAGTGGAATCCATTCTCATGTAATAAATCATTCTTTTCGCTTTTACTCTTTAAACAGCGTATGATAATTTCTATATTTGATGATATGAATGATAATTTTATCGTATCTTATAAACAGGTTGTTTCTGAAGGACGCCTGAACTTTAAGATTCAAAAATACATTAACTATAATATTTATAAAAAGTAAATAAGTGACATTACATGTTTATTAGGTAGTTCATAAGTTATATATACAGAAATTTCAAAATTAGTTACAATTTTAGTCAATAGATGGTTCTGCTTTGCCTCAAAGTTCAAAAATGATTAAACTAACGTGGAAAGCTTGATCAAAGTTCCCTATTCTGTAAAACTGATGAAACGGGGGAAAAAATGTGTTTTTAAAATTTTTAGTTAATTTGCAGATTTTTGTACGTTGAGACAGTGCAGCGCCATTTAATTAATTATTTATTAAAAATAATTATTTTTTTACGTTAACACTTTTTTAACGAAGGTAGTCAAAATTTATCAGTTTGAAGATAAACTTGTTTGATCTTTATATCAATTCTAGTTAATAAATAATTGAGTTTGAAATTTCAAGCGTCCCTTTTCATAACCCTGTATTGTGGCGAATACATATGTAATGTATGTTTATTGTATCTTATACAGGGTGATCGGAAAATAACTAGCAAAATTTTAAAGGGTGCTATAGGGAACCTAAACAAACCTTTTTTCGTCATGGAATGTGTGTCCGGAAATGGCACATTTAAGAGCTGGTGGCGAAGAAAAATGTGAAAGGTGCAATGAAAGACAGTTTAATAAGCGCTAATAGATGGCTCTTATATGCGACATTTCCTGACACACATTCTATGACAAAAAATAAATTAAAAAAAATGCTTATTTTGGTCTTCTCTACCAGCCTTTAAAATTTTGCCAGATAGTAGCGATTAATCACAGCATTTAAGCACTGAAATGCTGTGATTAAATAAAGCAAAAATTTCCGTTAAAAAAAGCTGGTGTTGAAATTCAAGGATTTTCCGCAGCCTATACGGCACATATACGAGCCGCTCTTCCCGAAGAGGTTTAAAACTCAAATTTTTTATACTAAATACAAACAGCTCCGAGGATGCTTTTATCACCAAGAAAATGTAAGCCAAGATAATCTATAAGTACATGATCCAAAAGAGTTAACAAAACAGATGACTGTGTCTCAGAAGCTCAGCGTGTCTCCAGAACTGGAAGCGTGGTCAATATAGCAACGATTAATAAGAGCTAAAAGCTACTGCATACACAAAAACTTGAAAATGCATTCAATTTCACCCATTCTGTCCTAATCTGATAAACCAGTCTTTTCGCATTTATTCTTCCTGAACAGATAATTAAGATTATTTTATTATTTTTTACATTTATACGGTGTCCTTAAAGGAAAATTTAAAGTTTAAAAACTCTTTAACTACAATAATAATTATTATTAAATAAATGACCATATTTATTAGGTATCTCATAGATTTTAGATACGGTAAATTCAAAATTGATTATAATTGTCGTCAAAAGATGGCTCTGCTTTGTCTCAAACTGTCAGAATGCATAAACTAACGTGTAAGGCTGTATTAAAAAAAATTCCACGCTTTTCACTCTTCATTCTTTTAAGGCGGTTCTCAAATTCCCTGCTAAACAAACACAAAATATTCTGACACATTTTCTAATTCATTTTTAAACGTAAAAGCATAAAACTGGCAGGTCTGACTATTGAAAGGGTTTGGAATCGAATGGTGTTTTCCATTTGTTGATAAATAAATTATTTTTTGAGTTATAAGAGACTCTGGTCACGTGACGACAATTTTCCCCCTTTCATGTGCTGCGCGTCAGGAAATTCGGTTCAGAACATACTGTATTTTCTCACAGACCTTCTACCTTTGTATTAAAAATAAGGGAAAAATCTATTCGATTACATAGTTTCTGAATAAGACACCTGCCAATGAATTCAGAAATGTGTCAGAAAGCAGTTGCTTTAGATTTGAGAATGCCCTTGAGTAGCAGAGGGGGGGGGGGGAATATCGTGTTTTTGATTTAAAATTATTTTGAACATTCTTATAGTTTGAGAAAGTTGAGATTTTTTTTTTAACTGCTGTAGACAAAATTTATTAGCTTCCTGATAAACAAACAGGCTTCAATGAATAATTGAATTTAAAAATTCGTGCGTCTGTTGCGACACCTTGCAATGTATAAACTCAAATAAGCATGCTAAATGCAAATAGCTCAAAGGATGCCTTTTTTTATCGCCAAGAAAATGCAAGCTGAAATAAATTACTATAAGTACCAAAAAAGCTTTAACAAAATACATGACTGTGTCAAAAGCCCACTCTGCCCTCCAGAAATGGAATCGTGGTCAATAACAATGACAAATAAGAACTACAAAGCTACTGCCTACGCACAAAAAAAAAAAAAAAAAACCTGAAAATGTATTCATTTTCATTCTTTTAAATACAATGGAATCCATTCTGTCCTAATGTAATAAACCATTCCTTTCGCTTTTATTCTCCCTGAACAAACACAATCTTTTGAAATTAATTATCTTTGGTCCCTCCTGCAGTAACTTACGTCTCCTAAAAATACGCTATGGAAGATTAATTCCTATTCTCCGGAAGGAAAGGAAAAAAGTCCACTTTTTCCGGGAGAAATCCCCTTTGCGGGATTCGCCTTCAGGGAATATCCTGAAAATAGCTATTGCGGTTTTTGGAGTACACCACTGGCTATTCCCTACAAAGCCTGTTTAAAGGAGCATTGCGACAGGAAACTTTGAGATTGGGCGGTTCATTCATTCTGTTACATCACACTTAAACTACCGTACACTCTCAGAAAAAACTGTAAATTTATGAGCGTTTGCCCTTCTATTTTCACGGGCAACAGCCTTATTTGATGAAAAACGGTCTGATCCACTAAATAAGTATCCTTTAGATACTTAGCCCTTTAGATACTTAGAAAATTAAGTGCAATCCACATATTTTTATAGTTCTAGCCCATCTGTTAGAAAAAATACGGTACGATATCCCATACATTTTCCTCCGCTAGGGTGTAACCCTTCATTTTAGTCGTGTTTCGAAAAATAATGTCACTTAATTGCGACCGTAACATATTTTTTTAATTTAACCCGCAAAAAAGCGATTCTGTGATGATTATCTAACGTGCTACGTGCTACGGAACAGTAAGTAAAGTGTTATTCTGTTACTTTGCCCCGTAAAATTAAGGGCTACACAAAATGATGGGCATGGATTTTTTCTTTTTTACGGGGTATGACTGGAATCTCTGCTGCCGGCCTCTGCCCGTAATTTTACAGGGATATTTTAACAGTGTATTTTGAACAACAGTGCACTGAACGTACTGTTAAAACTCGTACGAAAATCTTAGAGATTTTTTTTTATATTTAAGGTGGTTCTCAAATGACCTGCCCAACAATGCGAAACTTTCTGACTCATTTTTAAACGCAAAAGCATAAAATTGGAAGGCCTGACTATTGAAGCGATTTGGAACCGAAATGAGTTTTCCATTTTTTGATACATAAATTACTTATCGAGTTATAAGCTATTCCTGTCACGTGACGACACATTTATCTTCGTTCTCGCTTTGCTGCATCGAGAATTCGGTTCAGAACCCTGACTTTGACAGTATTTTCTGAAAGATCTTCTGCCTTTATCAAAAACAGGAAAACGTCTTTCGATTACATAATTTCTGAATAAGAAAACCTATCAATTTAACGCGTATCCGAAAAAAAAATGAATTAAAAATTGCATAAGAAAGTAGCTATTTTGGATTTGAGAACAGCTTTAAACGCTCATTAAAATGTCTTACTAGACTTTTTGCCCCTTCGTTTATAAATTTTGAAAATCCCTAAAAAATTAATATTTTTCAATTTTCTATGGATATATTTATACGCACGTGTACCACCATGGGCACTGCCAACGGAGCTCAATCGCCCCAATTTCTTTGATATGGGTACTGAACAGCCATAAAATTTGAAAGTAAGAAATTTGTTTTCTTCGAGCGCGTTCAGAGACCTAAGGCTTCTATATATTTAGTAGCTCTACAGAGACCGAAACGCGGGTTACTCGTATAAATGGGGACTGACGTCATATGAGTTTCTCAGGGTAAAGTTAGGTTAAAATGGCTGTGAACGCTTTTGGGTAAAGTTTACTGTTAAAATGCAAGAATGTACTTGCAGCAGCAGTTGGGATACAACTAAACTTCTTGTTGTTGACACTTCGGATATGCACACGTAACGAGTGTGTGAGTGTCGGTCTGTAGTAATATGTTTTTGCAATAATTAAATAATCTCTGGATACAACAGTTAAGTGGTTTTTTTTATATAAGTGTAAATTAATCCGAACAGGTTATGGGCTTATCACGCTTGTCATTGCGTTATATATCGAATATACTTAAATTAAATCACTGGCGAAACCTACTAAGCCTAATTGCTTAGCGTGGTACGAAACTGTTGAGAGATTCGACTAGAACTGTTCTTTGAAATTAGAAATGGATTTCAAGGTGCATATAGAAAAATTAGTTGGTAATTGTAACTGGACTATGTGGAAAAGACACGTTGAGTTGATGTTGAGACATCAGGAAGTATTGGATGTTGTCAACGGAAAATTTGTCTGTCCGGACGATCCTGAAGCGTCAGCTACAGCTGAAGAGAAAGACGCTTCTGAAAAGAAAAAGAAGTTATTTTATAAAAATGATGCTCTTGCACAGCTGCTGTTAGTCGGAAATATGGACGAATCTAATGTGGAACTTACAGCCACGTGTGACACAGCCAAAGCTATCTGGGAGAAACTTATCTCTGTATACGAACAGAGCTCTGGTCAACGAGTGGACAGACTGATGGAACTTTTCTTTACTAGTGAAAAAGACAGTTCTGAAGATGTTGTTACTCATATTTCTCGGTTGCAGAGAAATTTTCGCGAGTTGAATGATGAACTAAATAGACTTGTTAAGACTGAACTTCCAGATTTGTTGTTAATGAGTCGTATCATGTCAACGTTGCCGCAGGAATATTTCGAATTTAAAAGCGTTTGGGAGTCCGTGCCGATTGAGGAAAGGACAATTAACAAACTGACAGAGAGGCTCCGATTAATTGAAATGAGATTGCCAAATAAGCAAGGCGAATCAACTGCACTTGTTGCTGGGCAAAACAATAAAAAGAAATTTGACAAAATCAAATTCGAAAAGGTAAGAAAATGCTTCAAATATCATTTGCCTGGGCACATTTCAAAGAATTGTCCGAAGAGAGGTAACAGTAGTCAAAAAAAGCCAGATGGTGATGCCTTCATGTGCCTAATAGATGGGATAACTGATGAAGAATTGTGGTTGGCTGATTCAGGGGCTTCGGCTCATATGACAAAAAGAAAAGAATATTTTGTCACATATGAAACCTTTCCTGTTCTAAGACAAATAAGAATAGGTAATAGTGAAGCCATATTAGCTTATGGTCAAGGAACTGTTAATGTGGAAATGTTTATAAACAGAAAATGGGAGAAAAATCACCTCAAAGAAGTATGGTATGTCCCAGAGATTGATAGAAATCTTTTTTCTATTGGTAAAACCATCGACAAGGTTTTAGCTTCAAAGCTGGAAAACAGGGATGCATTTTCTTCAAGGATGATGTGCCAAGGTTGAAAGGCGTGAGAACACCTAATGGATTATATGCCTTGCAGATGAAGGTAAGAAAACCTGTTAAAACTCATGAAGTACATATTGCCACACAAGAAGAAAACATACAAATATGGCATGAAAGACTTTGCCATTAAAATAAGAAACATGTAAGTGAAGTTCTTCATAAATATGGAATGAAAACCGAAGTAAAAGAAGAATTCTGTGATGGTTGTTTATATGGAAAGCAGCAGCGTAGAAGCTTTGGTACTAGATCTAATAGACCTACAGTGCCTGGAGAGTGGATACATGCTGACTTATGCGGCCCTATGGAAGAAAAATCTATCGGTGGATCAAGGTATTTTTTATCCTTTAAAGATGATTTTTCAAAATTCAGAAGAATTTTCTTTATCAGCAATAAAAGTGAAGTGGTTAATTGTTTGAAAATCTTTTTGAATGAAGTTAATGTAGCTGGTCACGCCATTAAGGAATTTTTAAGTGATGGTGGGAAAGAATTCGATAATTCTTCTGTGCATGAAATATTCCACAGTAAAGGTATTAAAATTAGAGGTTCAATGCCTTACACTCCACAGCAGAATGGATGTGCGGAAAGGGAAAACAGGATTTTAGTTCAGAGTGCTAGATCAATGATTCATGCAAGAGACCTACCTATTAAACTCTGGGCAGAAGCCGTAAACACTGCAGCCTATGTGTTAAATTTAACTGGTCCGTCGGCTATTAAAGGTAAGACACCTGCTGAAATCTGGTTCAAAAAGGAAACAAAAATTGACCATCTTCGAGTATTCGACACAATTTGTTATGTTCATGTGCCAAAGCAAAATAGACGCAAGTGGGATAAAAAGAGTGTTAAAGGTTCATTTGTTGGCTACTGTGATAGAGATGGGTACCGTATTTGGCTTCCAAGGGAAAATAAAATCCTACTCAGTCGAGATGTCAAGTTTGAAAATGAAGCTGTGTTTGAAAAGAAAGTACAATTGACTGTTCAGTGTCAAGAAAATTACTCTGAAATTTATGTTTGTAAAAATACTGTTTCAGAGGAAGCACAGTTTTCAAATGAAAAGGAATCGACCTCTCCAGATAAAGAAGAAACACAATCCTTGAGACATAGCAAGCGTCAAATAAATAAACCTGCCTATCTCGATGATTATTTACTACTAGCACATTTTGATATACCAGACTCGTATGCATCAGCCATGGAATCTGAGCATTCTACAAATTGGAAAATTGCTATGGATGAAGAAATGGCTTCTTTAGCAGAAAATAAATCTGGAGTCTTGTGGATTTACCTTCTGGAGAAAAGCTAATATCAAATCGCTGGGTGCTAAGAGTAAAGACAAAAGCTGACGGCAGCATTGACAGATATAAAGCAAGATTGGTGGCAAAAGGATATAGTCAGAAACATGGTATAGACTATGATGAAACCTTCAGTCCTGTGGCTAGGTTTGATGCCGTTAGAACAGTACTGAGTGTCGCAGCATCAGAAAATCTTCATCTTTTGCAGTTTGACGTAAAAACAGCCTTTTTGTATGGAGAACTTCATGAGAAAATTTTTATGAAACAGCCAGAGGGCTATGATGATGGATCAGGTCGTGTATGCAAACTTGATAGAAGCTTATATGGTTTGAAACAAGCACCTAGGTGCTGGAACAAACGCTTTGTAACCTTTATTCAAAATCAAGGGTTAAATTGTAGCCAAGCTGATCCATGTTTATTCTTCTGCAAAGATAAGGAAAAGAAGCTCATTGTAGCCATTTATGTTGATGATGGCTTGATAGCAGGTTCTGATAAAAGTGACATACACGAATTTGTGGAAAAGCTAAAAGCTGAATTTAAAATTACAGTTGGCTCCTTAGATTGTTTTCTGGAAATGCAAATTACCAAGTTAAGTGATGGTTCAGTCTTCATAACTCAAAGTAATTATATCAAGAAAATTCTTGAAAAATTTGGAATGAGTGATGCTAATGCTGTTGCAACTCCATCTGAAAAGTACGAAATAAGTGATCAAACTCGTGATGCGAAAGTTCCCTAATCGGGAAGCTGTGGGTAGTTTGATGTATCTGTCTACAGCCACGCGTCCTGATATTGCCTATGCAGTCTCTGTTGTGTCTGAAAATTTGGATTCACCCTTGGTGTACCATTGGCAAGCAGTCAAAAGAATCTTTAAATATCTAAAAGAAACTTCTGACCATGGGTTGCTTTATAAAGCAAATTATCTTGTTGGTGAGCTTAAAATTTTCAGTGATGCTGATTTTGCTGGTGATGCAATTACTAGAAAATCAAGAACTGGAATCTTGTGTTTATATTCTGGTGGTGCTATTACATGGGCTAGCCAAAAACAGAAAAGCATAGTGCTTTCAAAAACAGAAGCAGAGTATGTGGCAGCCAGTGAAGCCACAAAAGAAATTATTTGGTTGGTACGCCTGTTTTGTGAAATTTCTGTGATCAAAGATATTCCAACCCTGTTTGTGGATAATGCTAGTGCGATCAAACTAGTGAAAAATCCTGAATTTCACAAACGTTCAAAACATATCGAAGTGAGACATCATTTCGTTCGTAAAAAGTTTCACGATAAGGTAATGAATATTGAACATATTGACAGCCAAAATCAGGCTGCTGACATTATGACTAAAAGTTTGGCTAGAGTTCTCTTTGAAAAACTTAGACTTTCTTTGGGACTGAGAACTGTTAATTGAAATTATTTTCTCAGTTTTGTTTTCTTTGTTTAATGTCAATGTATGTAATGTATTCATTTAAGCAAGTATATTTTTAGAGGAAGTGTTAAAATGCAAAAATGTACTTGCAGCAGCAGTTGTGATACAACTAAACTTCTTGTTGTTGATACTTCGGATATGCACACGTAACGAGTGTGTGAGTGTCGGTCTGTAGTAATATGTTTTTGCAATAATTAAATAATCTCTGGATACAACAGTTAAGTGGTTTTTTTATATAAGTGTAAATGAATCCGAACATTTACAAATAAACACTTCCGTCAATCATTCTACCACTAGTTTTATCCGATCATTGGAGGAATCGTCTTGACGACGTTGACCAATTACATCGTAGACCTGTTAAACGTAGACCAATCAAATGGTCAGGACTCAAATCTGCAGTGGGAGTCATAAAAGAACGACAGTTAACAATTGCAGTAAGCTATAAAGCGGACAAACAAACCAGGTTTCCCAACCATGTGATCACTTTACCCAACAAAATTCTGTAGGTAATGTGGGCTACCAGAAGCCTGGGTAATTTCCGGCTCTGAACGCGATGAGTAATCCGCAAAAAGTCACTTGATATTGGTCTCTAAACGCTTCGGGTAATCCATGTGTTACCCTACGTAACTCAGGTTGCGGTCTGTGAACGCACCCTTCGACAAAACAGAGAGATGGGGGATTGAAGAAAATGAAAAAAAATTGTTAACATATTTTTTAATTTGCAACTGGATGGATAACCTTCGTTACCCTGGAGATATAATTATATATATCCATGTGTGGTTACCTGAAATTATTATACCTCCGTTACCTGCAATAATTAATTTATACTACAGTGAACTTTCTCTCGGAGGAAAGTGTTTAATCAAAGTGAAAAATATTTCTTACAAATTTAATTAGGTTCATTTAATAAAACATTTAATTAAGTACTTTTCTATTCATGTGAGTCCCATATTCATGTCTTCCCTCATCCTCTTTGCTGAAACACATGTGATATACAAATTAAAATGAGTGAAAATTATTCCTTTTTAGTATACTAATGATGCAGTATTAATTTTCGTAAACTTGTGTTTAGTAAGGAAAATAATTAACACATTTCAACTAGAAAAAATAAAATGCCCCTTTAGGTTGCGACATTAAAACACCCTCAGAAATTTGTTAAAATTTACTCTTCTGCATTCAGCACTGCTTCTAATTCTATACTGAAGAAAGATTGTTATCAATAATGCATCATGCAATATTTTTACTTGCTATCTTTTTCTCACACTATCAACACTGCATTTCATTACAGAGAGCAAAGCGTCTCAAAATGGTCGGAACGCGCTTTAATTTTTTACCAGTTATAGATAAGTAGGCCGTGTAAAATGCAGAAGTTGTGATAATACTAACTTTTATTTTTGCGTATTTTTTTATTCGCCGTTCTGTGCCGATTTTTAAGGCTCTAGTTCAGAGGTGTGGTTTTTGTCACTTGTCAGCGAAGCGTATTAAATTCGTCTTCCTTATTCTAAATTAATTTAATTTGTTTATAGTTATTTTCTTCATCATTTATTAAGAAATCACTTCAGAAAATTCCGTTCATTTACTTTTAGGAACCCCAGTTCATTCGTACAATTGCAACGAATTTTTTAGTTAGAAAAAGTTAAAACTCAAAATGATGATTTAGCGTGATTGCTGTCTTATTTTTCGGCGCAAGTTTCCGTTTACCGGAAGTTACATTTAAAATGCAGAACTTCAAATTATTTTAATCGTTCTTAAGATCCGGAAATGTCATAAAATTTCATGAAGTAATGCAGTGTATTTTATTTTAAATTTCTAAAGGGTTTGTCAAGCAAAATTGAATTTTTCAGTATCTTACAGAACTTAATTTTATCGTATGCCAATCGTCAAATTCAAAGATGTTCTCTGGAATCTTCAATAAGATACTTTTATTTTTAATGGAATACAGTGACCAAGAAAAAGTGTTTAATTAAAAAAGGTAATCCTTCCTCTCCAATTATGAATTGAATAAAGATTAAATTAACTGCAAGTTGCTTGTCTTCAACTTCAATTCAGCCTTCAGTTCACTGTCTTCCTCATCTTTAAGTAAGAAGTTCATATTTAATTTTCCTTATTACTTCTCTTCATGCTACAAAGTAACATGATGTAAAAAGTTGACCTAAGTAAATTGACCTAAAGAACAATTATGAGGAATTATTGTTCACAATGCACCACCAATTTTTAATTAATATCACAGAAGTCTTCGAAAGAAAAGTGTTCAATTCACAAAGCATTTCCAAAATGTTTTCTATCATCTCCAAACACATAACTTAGTTTTCTTCTAATAATGCTTCTGTAAATATCTTGTAGTTTTTCACCACTAATATTGTTGCAGGCATCGATATTATCTTTTTTTTAAGTCAACTGTATGTGTATTATCGTTTGTGTTTTGCTTTCTTTGCAATATCTCACAGATTTACATTTCTAATTTGATATATGGTCCCCGTTCAATTCACAATGGTCACATTGCCATAACTTCTTCAATTTTACAGATACAAATATGCAGTTTTTTTGTAAAGAACTTGCTGCACCAAAAGGTAAATTTTCTGATTGATAAATTTTGTATAGAGGGATCGTATAAGAAATTTTGTGTAGTTTTTGCTAATTTATTGGACTACATTATTAAGATGGTTCTTAAATGACTTGCTCAACAACGCGCAACTTTCTGACACGTTTTCTGACTTACTTTTAAACGCAAAAGCATAAAATTGGCAGGCCTGACTATGGAAGCGATTTGGAATCAAAATTAGGTTTCCATTTTTTGATAAATAAATTACTTCTCGAGTTATAAGCGATTCTTGTCACATGACGACGACTTGATTTTCCATTTCTCGCTCTGCTGCCTCGAAAATTCGGTTCAAAACGCGGACTTTGACAGGATTTTCTGAAAGATCTTCTGCTTTGACTAAAAACTGGAAAACTCATTTCGATCAAATAGTTTCAGAAAAATAATACCTGCCAATTACATCTGTTTCCGAACAAAAATGAATTCAAAATTATCTCAGAAAATAGCTCCTTTGGATTTCAGAACAGCCTTAACATAATCTCATTTCTCACCTTATTTTAAACACTTTTTGCAATTTACATTGCTTGCTTGTCTGCGACAGATCAAAAATTAAATCGCGTTTCAATCTTTTTAGGACAGCTTGCATAATATAAAGATTGTTATAAACAATGTGCAGTACAAGACTTTTACTTGTTATCTTTTTCTACTAATTATTTCTGTACTCTTTAGAATGAAACACGTGAACGTGAGTACGTACCTACAACTAAAGAATACAAAGAAGAGTATTTGTAGTAGTAGTTCTTTGATTACAACGACCAAGAGAGGGAAATGAGAGGATGGGGATTAGCACTAAGCAGTATTTCTCACCTTTTCTTTTTTCTTATACTCTAAAAGGATTGTGTCGAAATACGGACGTTTAGTTACTTTTAGCGTAAGGGGGAAAAATCGTCTCGAGAGGCGCAAAATGACCTTCGTTCGCCGGTGTTTTTGAAAGGATTGAAATTCGAATTTTTTAAAACCGATTACGCCGTCGATTATCAAAATGGTTTCGGCTTTAAGAACACATTTTTAGTTTGTCTGTATCTCTAAAATTGCGCCCTTGAGGGGCGTTGCCCTGTTTCAAAGGGTTATCATATTTTTTAAATGGATTGCGACATATGAGACGTCGATCTTTGAGAATATGTCTTTTGCTTTTAAATAAACCTAACTGTTTAGTCGATAGTAGTTAAAACAGAATGTCGAAATAAACGCGTCCTTTATTCTCGTCCCGGTATAATTTGGGTTCTATGCGCTAACGCTTCCGCCGACTGGGAAAGAAAGAGATGAAAGTTTTATGAGATTCTAATTATAAAAATATAAACATAATTGTCTGAGTGCAACGAAGACTCATACACAGCGCAGTATTACTTTGCCCCATATATAGCTACGATGGATATTAAAACCTTCCGTCAAGCATGACTCAAAAAATATTTAACGGATTTCGTTCAAATTTTTACAGCAGGTACCTATAAAGGTGACAACGACGTCTATTTATTACCAAGAATAAATGTCAAACCGTTTGGAAATTATATTAAAAAAAATAGATAAAAAAGCACAATTAAAGTACATACGTCACTAAAATTTTGTGCGTACGTCATTTTCACCGGCGGGAGATTTTCGTAGACAATCGGAATTGAAAAGTTCATGGAGTACATGGAGCAAAAAAAATATGCACGCACTAATATTCAGCACAATAAAATATATTTCAATTTAGTAGAAATCGAAAAGTAATCTGGATTTATTTCTGTTTGAAAGAAAAACCCCGCAATAACTTGGTAGACTTAGTATTAGAGATTTGGCGCAAATCTCAGCAATAGCAGCTTTTTTTATTTCGCGTGTGTAAATTAAAAAAAAAAATTCTTTGGTGTTTAAATAAAAGGTTTCGATTTATGGCATTATTTCTTTTTCTTCTCTCTTTTTAGCATTTTAAATGGGATTAATGAAAGGCATGTACTTTAAATTAAATGAGTGAAAGGTTTATATTTAAATGAAATGAATTCAATATGAAAATGTTATAGGAACAATATTTGGCGATTTATCAACTGCGCCAGGATAACATAAAAGTACCAATATATCAAACGGTATGTAGTATGTGAAATGAAACAATTATATTATAATCACCCATCGTACAAGAAAATAAACCAATATTCTGCATTCAGAGGGAAAAATCCATCTCCTGTGCTGTAAGATTTGGCGAGTTCTTTTTTGGTGATAAATTTTTCGATGTGATTGTTGGGATCTGCAGGATTTGGCTTACTTTTTCTAAGTCTTATTTTTTTTTTTTTTTTTTTGCAGATATTTTTCTATTTTTTATATTTGGCATTCTATTTTGTATATTTTCTATTTGGCATTTGGAAAAGTGATTTTTACCTTTTTATCTGTGCCTTCGGAAATATTAAAAAATAAAAAAATATTTACATATATCAAGCGTATAATGTTATGTTTTGTATTTTTATACGGACCACTTCTCCATTTTTAGATTTTAAATGATATTTATTATTTACTAGCCGTTTATTAATTGTTTACAATTTACCCCCCTGACAATAACAATTATTTTTCACTTATTTTGTTAAATAAGTTTGTTTATGTATTTTCATTACTTATTAAAATATCGAATATGGCGATAAAATTTTATTTTAGAATCGTGCTTAAATTTTTAAGATGGTGCAAAAATATGCTTTAATAAACGTATGTTTGTAAATATTTGAAAAACATGTTTTACCGCTCTCTTGAAAAATTTTGTAAGATGCTAAAACTACCTTTTGGCACCATATAACATTTTTTTCGCCAACCGACATAGGATACGAAACTTTCCCCATTCAGATACACAGGCAAGGCCTGTCTCAAACAAGAGTAACGATAGCAACAATATTGTTTTAACTCTATATAAGAGTTACAATAATGATATTAAATGCTCCGATTGGCTTTGGGCCCAATTACGAAAGTTTCTCCTAAAAAAAACTGTAGAAGAAGTCTTTTACATTTGTTTCAAATGAAGCTCGGTCTACAAGGTATTAGTTAATAATACAAACAACACTAATGACATGGAGGCAAAAGTTTTAATTTAAATGTATATATTTGAAACCCTTCTCCCCCTACCCCCCCCCCCCTCCCCAAGAAAAAAGAAAAAAGTTACAGTAATGAATTTAAAATGGCGTTAAGCCACGCTTTCTGACATAAGCAATTGGCTGCAAACGCAATAACGAAACTTTCACTTAACTTAATAACATGTAGCTAATATAGCCCTCAGGGTACTTTGCAGTTATACAGACCTTGTGGTTTTTTTAAAAAGCTTGAGACAATTCAGGTTTAAGAAGTTGAGATTTACTGTCAAATGATATAAACAACTATGAACACAAAACTGATGAATTATTATTCAGGTTTATGTATGTATTTAAAAAAAATTGCATCTGATTACACTTATTAGATAAATTACTTCTGTTTGCATTTAATAACTGATAAACGGCTTCTGGATATAAAATGAATTGTTTAAATATTTGGAAGAGGTTCGAGAGGTAGAAAGACGAGTAAACAAACGGGTAGACAGACGAGTAGAGAGACGAGTAGCGACATAGGTAGGCTGACGGGTAGCGAAGCGAATAGACAGACGGCTAGAGAGAAAGGTAAAAAGAGGGTTGACAGAGGGGTAGCGAGATGGGTCACGAGACGGGTAGAGATGCCGGTAGACAGGAATGTAGCGATAAAGGTTGAGAGATGCGTAGCGTGGTAGATAAAGAGACGAGTAGAGAGATGAGTACAGAGACGAGTTGACTGACGGGTAATGAGATTGGTAGCGAGTCGGGTACAAAAACAGACGGATAGTGAGACGGGTGTACATACGAGTAGAGAGACAGTAGATGGGTACGGAGATGGGTAAGAAGATGAGTAGAGAGGTGTATAGCCAGACGGGTAGAGAGACAGATAGAGAAGTTGTGAGACAGATAGACAAATGGGTAGCAAAGTGGATAGAGACACGGCTAGACATACAAGTAGTAAGACGGATAGACAGACGGTTAGAGAATTAGATTGGCGGATAGCGAGACCAGTAGAGAAATATAGAGACAGGTAGCGAGATGTGTAGAGAGATAGACAATCGGTTAGAGAGACGGGCAGAAGAACGGATAGGGAAACAGACAGATTGTGGAGAGACAGGCAAAAGAAAGGTCTGCGGATTGGCGCAGTAAAGGCACAGGGGGCAGAGCCTCCTAGAGAATAATCAAGAAGTATCTGTTAAGCTTAACTTTGAAATATATATAATTTTTCAATTTTGCCGATATGGAGATTTAATGTAAAAGTTATTTTACAGAAGTCATCGAAAGATTTTTTGTTTACATTAATAGTAATTTAGACTATAGTTTTGCAATCTGGTTTGTAGCAAAGCATGGTATCAATGTGGTTTGAAGTGTAAGAGTTTCTGTAAACATTTATACAAATAATAGATATATAATCAAGGAAGAAAATTTTTAAATTCACACAAAAAAGGTGCAACAATGAAATTAAATTTGTGTTAAGCCACGCTTGATAGAATAATCTATTGGCTGCAAATCCAATTACGTAACTTTAAAAAGCTTGGCATTTTAAAAGATCCGGCGTTTTTTTTTTTCCCCCAAGTTTTGCGCAATACGCGCTTAAGAAAATGAGATTCTTTGCCACATTAAAAAAAAAATTATGACAACACATCTGCTGAACGGTACTTCTTTTCTATTTTTTTAACAGTGTATATGAATTTATATATGATATTTTGTAATTATATCATTTAATTTGCTCTTTTTCTTTATATTGTAATTGTTAACCCTATGTTCTCAGCAATATCACTCAGACTAATCCCTTTGAGGGAAGTCCTAGTTATAAAAATACTAGTATATAACCCCGTCAAAAATGACAGATTGTTGATCTGCGTTTCTTTTTCATAAGACTTCATACAAACAAACAGAATGAAGACTTTATTATTGAAAGGTTTGTACTGTAAAAAAGTACATTTTAAAAATGACAAATGATTTCTACAAATAAAAATGATGAGGATATATATATATATATTACTCAGTATTAAATTTCGGAAGTAGTTCAACGATTGGACAAAACATTCAAATTAAATATTAACAAATAATCTATGTGCGAAAGTTTTTGTAAAAAAGTGTTATCAATGAGTTTCTAAGCCGATTGACTCACCACATAACTCATTGTTTGATTACATAAGCAAAATTAAATGCAAATTACGTTGTACTATGTATTCCTTATATTTTAATTACGTTTGATAAGAAACAATCATTTTACAGTATATGACCCCTTATCCGGAATTTCAAAATCCGGAAAAACCCGAAGTCAGCAAAAAAATTTCGAAAAATTTCTAAATTTGTATATTTTTACAAAAATTTTAGAATTTTTGAAATTTTTCGAAAATTTTACCGATTTCTAATTTTTTTTCAGTCCATTGTGTTTCAGTGTGTAAATTACTACAATATTGTTACTTCGGTAGCGGGTGAACACCCCCCCCCCCTTCTTCCCGAAATTAAAAACAAATCATTTTTCTGTCAAATTTTAGTTTAAAATTAATTTATATTACGATTCGTTTGAAACAAAAAATAGTTATATATTTATTTCATCAAGGGTGATTCTATTCCGAATTTTCCTAAAAATGTAAGGCATTCGGTTTCGAAAATTTTAGTCTTCAGTCCAAAGATTCGAACATAACAAAATCTCGAATTTTGAGCGATCGTCGCCGAAAAAAACAATTATGTCTCTCGTTCGAAGAAACAGTAGACAATTTCTTCAAAGGATTGCGGAAACAACTTGAATTTTGTCAAAGGATTGAAAAAAAATCGCAAATTTGGTCGCAGAATTGCGAAAAAACGCTAATTTTGTTAACAAATCGCAGAAAATACGTGATTTCCGACAAAGGCTTGCGAAGAAAACGCAAATTTCTTCCAAGGACTCCGAAAAAATGTAAAATTTCTTCAAGGGATCACAGAAAACCCAAATTTGGTTAATCGGGAAAAAAACGCGAATTTCGTCAAATAATTGCGGAAAAACATGAATTTCTCCAAAGGATCGCTAAAAAAAACGCAAATTTCTTCAAAGCACTGCAAAAAAATTTCTAATTTCGTTAAGGGATCGCGAAAAAAGAGGAATTTCGTCAAAGGATCGAAGAGAAAAAATCACAAATTTTGTCAAAAGATCACAGAAAAAATGCGAATTCCGTCAAAGGATCGCGAAAAAAAAAAAAGCCGCCGCTAATTTCGTCAAAGAATCTCAGAAAAAAACTCGAAATTTGTCAAAGGATCGTAAATAAAAGGTAAATTTCGTCAAAGAATAGCAAAAAACGCAAATTTCCTCAATGAATCGCAGAAAAATGCCAATTTCTTCAAAGGATCGCAAAAAGAAAACGCGAATTTCTTCAAAAAACCACGAAAAAATTATATTTCGTCAAAGGATCGTAGAAGAAAAACGCAAATTTTGTCAAAGAATAGCAGAAAAAAATGCAAATTTTGTCAAAGAATCACGAAAAAAAAGCATGAATTTTGTCAAATAATCGTGAACTTCGGGAGGATCCAAAATCCCGAAAATTCCCAAACTCGGAAAGCCTTTGGTCCAGAGGATTTCTCATAATAGGTCCTGTACTGTATTTAAGATGGAAGCAAAATTTCAAAATACGCCAGTAGATGGCGCCAATGTACTGGATTGATCACTCAAATCCTCCGTACGAAAGAATTCACCGCTATTTCTGAAAAGAAAAGTGCTGACAGAAAAAAATATATACAGAAATGTTGATATACGTGTTTTATATGAAATAGTTTTTGAAGGTTTTAAACAAAATTAAAATATTTAAAAGCTCTAATATGCTTTTACAAATATTTTAACAGCAGAATTGGATGAAGAATAGCTTCTTCATGGCGTTTAACTATGGTCGATTCGCAGATCAGAGTGGTCGAGCCCGGAGCCGTTACAGACACTTTCTTGCCTTCGGATTTTATTATAAGTAAGATAAATATATATCAGCTAATTATAAAAATATTACAATTCTGAGCCTCAGGTGCATCAGGACCAGCCTTGGACTATCTAAATCCAAATTCTTCGATCTCTAGTAGCGGTAGATTTTGCTAGCCATCGCAAACAGGCAGACATACAAACGGACAAAGCGAAACTTTCTTTTATTAGTGTAGATAAGTTTATTCTGAAGAAAAGGCTTCTTTCATAAAACCATGAAATAAACGTCAATGTGTATTGAATTTATTCTGACAGTTTATGCTTTTTTCCCCCTTTTCTTTCTTCATGCCACCAGGGCCCGACTTAACTACGGCCCCGGGGCAAGCATCATTTGGGGGGGGGGGGGCTTTATCTATCCATAGAAATTGTTCATGCATTATGCGGAAGTGACTGGTACTAAACTTCAAACCTATTGTACTACTTAAATTTCGTACCAGGTACTATCCACATCTATATACAGGGTATCACAAGAAAGATGGTCACAACTTTACGAAAAATAGTAGAAAAGGGATGGATTGGTTCACGGGGGTGTTTGTTTGCTAACTTTCCCTTTGCTTATCTAGGTATGTCATAAGATGTAAAAAAAAATAAATGCCCCCAATTGGTCATCATTAATTATTTTAACTTGCTTTATTAAGAGAAAACGTCAATAATGAATATTTCTTTTGAAAACAATGGAATACTGAGTTGTTATAATAAAATTTTAATCATTAGTTTTCTAATGATAAGTTCCTTTTTTTTTTGTAAGAGGGAGGAGAAGGGGGGTACAGAAAGCAGAGAAGGAAAGGGAAAAACCACACTCCCTTCCTAAATTTTTAAAAATGTAAAAATTTTGGTTATTTTTGGCCAATTTTCACCATTTTACAGCATTTTAATGAAAATCTTGATTACTTTTAGGGAGCTCAAATGGGGGGGGGGGGGCAGCTGCCCCGCATGCCCCTGTATTAGACAGGTCCTGCATGTCACGAATTCCTGGCCCGATTAACCTCTGAAGCTAGTGCAAGCTCCCCTTTTGAAAAGAAAATTCAAAATTCTACATATTGTTTGACTAGACATTCTTCGATTATTTGTGTCAATTTCAACTGTTAGTTTAAAGATTTATTACTCATTCACGTAGTTTTAGGTTTTTTATTAAATAAACTATATATTAAGTTTCTATCCCTTCAATCTCATTACGTGGTATATCAGGAAGTGTCATAAATAGCTTTTAAAGCAGTTCAACTTCAGCTTAAATTTTATTATTCATAAGCACGGATTTTCCAGAATTTCAGCGCCAGTTCCATGTTTATTAATATTTTATAACAGCCGATATTTTAAGTCATTAGATAAAATATTTCGCTCCGTGACAATCTGGCGTCTGACATTTGTTAAATCTACACTAGAAACAGCTTATCAGGGAGAATTTTTCTCCTTGGACTTGGATAGGAATCATTTCCTAATTTATTCATTTTAAATACTCAACGTTAAAAAATGTTCCAAATTGATCGGTAATTAAAATCCATAAAATTGTTTATCACAAGTTTACTAACATTGGCATGATTTTACTTTTCCGATTCATTCGAAATTCAATTAATGCGTAAAACACTTCATAATTTGACTTTTTCCAACATAGTTGAAAGTGTTTATGACTTCGGTTTGTCTGTCTGTTCCTTGTTCTAATTCGCGTAAATACACTTCAGATTGCCATGTGATTTATATAATTTACATAAGATGTTATTGAGGTATAATTTAGAATGTTTTGTATTGAAAAGAAAGAGTCTAGTATTTACAGGGACGCACAAAATAGTTCAGTTACTATAAGGTCTATGGGGAAAGAATCGTTTGCAATGTATTTTAGAGATGTTGCACTATTTCAAACATACTGAAATTCTGGGGTCGGAAAAACTACTATGTTATTGTAGCGAACTACAACTACTTTATCGAAAATGTAATTAACTACAACTACAACTACTTGTTTTAAAAAGTAATGACTACAAACTACTTTTCAAAAATAGTGACTACTTCGCTACTTTCAGATTTTGCCAAACGGTTCAATTTACTCTAGAAACCGAAGACACGGATTAAATAATAAAGTGATCCCTCGTTATTATCGCATCTGCTTGGATACAATTTAATAAATGCGCCACAGCCAAGGGTATTAAAAAATTAAGAAAGATAGCATACAAGAAAATGTTTTGTGTTTGTCCTCAAAAAGTTAGTTTATACACACATTACAAATTTTGTAACAATATTAAGAGAGATACTATAATCTAAAGTTTTTACAGAAAAACAGCTCTTAATGCAAACATTAAATAAATCTGTAAATAAAGCAATTCCGAATAATAAGAAACTCGGCGTTAAAATATGAAGACCTAATAACGAGTAAATAGAAAAAAGTGTTGCCATAAAGAAAATTAATTCATTTGGTGGGTTAGTAATTGTTTTAGCAGCAAGTGTCAATGGGGAAAATCTGTGACTTGTTATACACTGCAACTCAGATTTACCGCTGAGATTCGCAAATTGTTGAGCAGAACAAATTTTGCGCAAATGAAGCAAGTTTCAGCCACGTGATTTGCAGAAGGGAACATTTCTTTTTTTCTGAAGTAGTATTAAAAGTAGCGTCGGTTCTCGCTACAAACTACTGATTTTTTGCATCGTGCTACTCACTACGCTAACATTGTTCAAAATGTAGTGCGTTACACTACAAACTACTATAAAATGTAGCGACTTCTGTAGTTTCGCTACTTGTAGCGTGCTACTTCCGAGCCCTGCTGAAATTGATATACATCAGTGAGGTGCACTACAAGAAGCTTACTGCAGAATATTGTCTGCATAGCATTCATCGTTCATTTACAAGAACACACAAAATAATTCTGTTACAGTATTGTCTGTGAGCGATAATTGTTGAAAGTGCGTTTTCAGTTGTGGTATGCGTTTTAAAACTTAATTGCTTTATAATTCGTTTTTTGCTTATTAGATGATTCTAAATTAGATTAATCTAACTTCTATAGATCATATACAGAGCTGAACAAAATAATTTCCATTGACAACAATTGCTGAAGGGGAAAAAATGAACCCGAGTATTTCTTATATTTCAAAAGAAAAGGGATTATTAGAGCGACTCTCAAAAAAATATTTTTCCCCGCTCAACAACGCGAAGTCTTCTGACACTTTCGCGAACACAATTTTATACTTAAGAACATGCAATGAGCAGGAATGACTATTAAAGTGATTTGAAATTAAGTACCCTTTTGCATCTTCTAGGGATGCACCAAATATTCGGTTAGACCGAATATCATCAAACTATTCGGTTTTGCCGAATATCAAGAAATTCGGACAAACCGAATACTTCAAGAAAATGCTTTTCAAAATACTGTTGAAAACCTTAGATAACTTACATTTTTAACTGTCAATAAATAAAGGTATTCGGGAAAATTAAAAAATCGAATCATATTTAAATAACAGAGAATGCTTTTACATTATTTATTTGCTGTCTGTAAAGTTACAATTACGAAAATTAACTGTTCATGACAACATTCATAAGGAACTAATGAGGCAGAAATGCAAGTTCCTGTATATTGTTTGCTTTTTTACAACTGGGTACTTCTAAACATCATAATGGAGGATAATACGCAGCTTTCAGAGTTTATAATAGGTAACAACACAAACAGTTTTTGTTTGGGGAACCAGGATCTCAATCCTATTTAAAAATACAGTATATATCACCCCGTGTCGAACTTTCATTTTTGTATAACTTTAATAATAATGAAGATATTGTAACATTATATTCAAAATTCAAACATCAGACTTACTTTACTTTCTGTGAAATATGAGAAGAATTGCTAGAAATTGCCACCATTGCAATGCAAACAACACTAAGCTAGATATTCCATTATTCAGGATGCAGCTGACAGTACATATAGTGTGTCACTGACTAAAATTCAGTCACTTCATATGATTTCATCACATTTCATAAACAACCAAGTTAATTCGTGCTAAAATATCTTCATTATTGTTAAAGTTGTGAAAGAAAATTCGGGTTCAGCTTGTAGTGAAACACCCTGTATTTTTGATTGATAAAATGCATTTCAATGCTGGTTTCCTGTACAGAAAATGTTTGTCTTGACCGCATTATCTCAGTTGAAAGTTTGTTTTAAAATTTTAGGAACACCCTGTACATTTCCAACCTCTGAAAATAATCGTTCACGTTAGGCATCGTTTCACTTCAGACCCTCTGGTACATTAAAAAACTTTCTTGCTACATTGCCACCATTTGAATATTTTTATATTTTTTACTCGCTTCCTTGCAAATAAATACTATATGACTGTAAAATATTCCTTCAAAATTTCTTATTTAATTTAAAATATTTGTTTTAGAATATAAGAAAATTTTATTCATTTATTGTTAGTTCACAGAAGAAGCCATGGAGTTAGATATTTTATTAATTAAAAAAGTTTTTAAAGACTATCCTTTTTAAATAATAATTCAAAGCACAGATTTTTCTTTATTGTAAAGTTTAATTGTGAAAAGGTTTTGTTTATCCAAATTGTCTTTGTTAAATATGATGTACAATTATTTTAAAATTTAACTTTTTAGTACTTTTAAACCCTGAAACATAGGAGCCAAATATTCGGTATTCGGAAAAATAGTTACTTTTAGGCCAAGTACTTACTATTCGACTGGCCGAATATTTGGTATTCGGTTCACCTGTGGGCCGAATATTCGGTATTCAGCCAAAATCACTATTCGGTGCATCCCTACCATCTTCCAATAAATGTATTGTGTATATTGGATTATAAGAGACTGCTGTCTCATGACGACTTTCCTCGACCAATGCCAAGAGCGGAAATTCGATTCAAAATGAAAATTTCTTTCCAGCATTCTCTGAAAAATCCTTTTTTTTAATTAAAAAATGGAAATCGCTATTCAATTTGATAGTTTCATACTAAGAGCATGTGCCACCTTCGTTTGTCTAAGATTTAAAATCCCTGACGGCTCGGCCTACAGGCACAGGTAGATTTCGAAGACACAGACCGTGGGACGCCCGTTTGTTGGGAATTGCAGAAGAAATGACCTTTTTGCCATGATGCGACAGTTGGGACCGCCCACTTTGAAATCTACCTTTATCTGTAGACGCAGCCGGCAGGGATTTTTTTTTTGTTTTTATTTTATTTATTTATTTATTTTATTTTATTTTTGGTATAAGGTTGGTCCTATAAAAAACTTGTCAATATAAAAGTTGTAGATAATATTATACGAGGATTTAAAATAAATTCAAGCAGATTTGATATCTTGGGAATTGACGAAGTTGTGAATTTTTTTCTTCTTAAACCCCTCCCCCCCCCCCTTTGAGGCCATTTTTAATGATATAAAAAATCTGTCATACATAAATTTTCGGCCCTTTCCCTAGAAGTAATAACTTTAAACTATACGTATCATAATTAAGAAATTATGGGGGGGGGGGGGGTTCTGTTTTAACACCCCCCCTCCCCTTAGTTCGATTTGGCCCATTAACGATCTTGACCGAGATTTTATGCCCCTTGATTTTATGTATGAGTTTGAAAGAAATTTGTGCAGAATTATGGAAGTTATCGTGTCCATAAAATGTGATATAGATAGATAGATAGATAAAGTTTTGAACTGGGGGTGGTTTTAGGTTCTGGGAGTCATGATCAGCGTAGATCTGCTAAAAAATTTTCAGAAATTCCAACTTAGGGGAGAATGTAATAGGTAATATTTCTTACGAAATCTACCTAAAATGATTTTGTGAATGTGTCAGAGAGTACTTAGTCACTTTGGATTTGAGTACAGTCTTGTCTTATATCACTTTCTCCAAGATAGCGGTCTGAAGATGCGATCAGATTGCATTCTGCCATAGCGGTTCCTTTGTCGGGTTTTTTTATGTGGTGAGTCTTCTGTAGTACTGCAAGAGAGGAACGTTCCCGCACGCAGGAGACTACCTGACATGTTTATCGCCTCCTATTTTTTTTCTTTTTTTTTTTAACTCTACTTTCTTTTGTTGATCAGACAGAACCTTTGGAAAAGAAAGACCAGAGAAATAAGTTAGGACTTTTTGAAGCATATTTTTGAAAATGTGGTCTGATGGAAGCCTTATTGCTGAAAAAGCAGTTTTCAGACATAAATCAATAAATTGGAAATATAATATAACTTTTAGACGAGAGAATTAAAGATACTACGTCCGGCTATCGCTTCCAGACATTCGCTTCAACATGCCAACTTTGACAGCATTATCTGAAAGTTTCTTTCTTTTTGTCCAAAAAGAAAACACGCTATTCGAATTCACAGTCTCTAAATAAAATCACCTGACAACTTCTAAGCTTAAAATGACTTCGTAAATGTGCCAGAAAGTATCTATTTTGCATTCGAGACCCTCGTTCGCATACAGTAAAACAAGTTACCATTATTCTAGATTATAAATATTTTTATGGTCAACAAAATATCCCAAAGCAAACTTTGTCCCATTGTTTCAAAGGACTTGTTTTGATCTGATTAACATATAAGGCTCTTACAGATATTAACAAGTTTGAAATTGTACGTTAAACGTGGCATAGGAGGTGCGTTCGTTTTATAACTAGCTTCACAATGTAAAAAAATCATCCTTATTATTTCAGTGAAATGAATTATATCGTCTGCTATGAGCGTAATGAGCATGCCCTTTTTTTTTATTATTACGTATGCCACGTTTACAAATACGATTTTTTTTTCTACACCAGACAGCACTGTAAAATTCACCATGGACATCTTGCTTTGCGAATGATTACGTGCATTGTTTAATATTTTTATGAATCATAATGACCGAATCTCCTGTTTTTATTTACTCTAATGGATTAAAATATTCGGCTGTAAACCTAGTTTCCACTGAAGTTATCTCAGAATCTATACATTTTTTAATGTAACTCATCTCTCAAGCAAACAATTTTTTTCAACGATCTTTCTAAAAATGTAACCTTTATGTAATTTTATTCGAAGAAATTATTTTGAATAAGAATGGCCGCCTGGCATATGAAAAAAAGAAGTGGTTTGCCCGTATTTGTTTTCCTCAGTCACATGACTTTTTTATTATATATAGATTACGTACGATAGGATTTAATAGAATAAAGAAAACTTTTATTAATATCTTTTTAAGTTTTGATTCGATTTTCATAAAATTTGAAATGACTCGACAAAATTCTACAACGATAATATATATTAAATTTCAAATCATTCGCTTGGGTAGTTTTTGCGCTGTTATATGCGGACAGACGGACGAACGGACAGACAGACAGACAGACGGACGGACCAGATGACTACTATAGGTGCTACGTATTTATATAATTAAGAACGCCCATAAAAAAATGCGTGTAAATATTTCTTTATTCTCTTAAACCATAACAGCACTATAAGGAATAGTCTTCGTGTTTAATAACTGCATATCGTCATGGGGAAAATCCGAAATTCTCATCTTACACGAGCTCTCCCACTCACAAGTATTGATTCATCCGCCGATGCCAGATACATTCAAGTCCCGGTTAAAGAGAAGGTCGAACGCAAACAAATTGGAAATATAATACTTGGTTATGCAGGAATGAATTTTAAATTCAGGTTCAGAAAGTTTTAGAAGACAAGCCTTATGTTGGTAAAGCTTTTATATCATGGGCGTGCGTACGCAGGATTTTCGTTAAGATGACAGGGGATGGCCATTGTCCGTCCCTAGATTCTGAAATTTATTTCACTAAAATTATTTCTCAGTGTTTTTGAAAATGACAATGTATTTTATTGTACTATAGAGTAATTAAACGCTAAGCAATAGAGATAAAATAAGAATTTTTCGTCAGGAGCCTTTGTCCCCTCGTACCTCCCGTTTAAGACATTTTTTAGTTTTGTTCACGTTCATGTGTTTCAATTTTATCTTAAACAGGAGGGTCAGTTCAATTTAAATTGTGTTTCAGAAAGTTTTGGAAAACAAGTATTAAGTTGGTAAAGCCTCTATATCATGGGCGTTTGTACGCAGGATTTTCGTTAGGGGGGGGGGGGGGGGGGGGAGAGAAAATTTATTTCATTAAAAACATTTTTGATTATTTTTGAAAATGTCAATTTGTTTTACCGGACTATAGAATAATTAAATACTAAGCAATGAAGATAAACTACACTGTTAAAAATTTGCCGCAAACTGTCCAGTCATTTGACCGTTTCTATAGAAAACGGTTACATAACCGTAATTTAATACCCTTCTGACCATAATATAGGCAATAACATGGTCAGAATAGACTTAAATTACGGTTATGTAACCGTTTTCTATAAAAACGGTCAAATGACTGGACAGTTTGCTGCAAAGTTTTAACAGTGTAAGAATTTTTCATCAGGGACCTTTGTCCCCTTGTACATTTTTTTAAATTTTTTAATTATTATTATTATTATTATTATTATTTGTTTACGTTTATATGCTTCAATTTTATCTTAAACGGTTCAGTAAAATAGACCCCCCTTGATAAAAAAAAAAAAAAAAAAAAAAAAAAAAAAAAAAAAAAGATGAACTGTTTTAGTTCTGGTAGAAATGTATTTCTGAATATTTCATATTTCTTAATTGTTAAATTCTTGTTGAATCTTTTTACGTTGATTTTTTTTTTTTTTTTTTTTTAAGTAGAAATTTATTTTTAAATATTTAATATTTCTTAATTTTTTGAATTCTTGTATTGCTTTTTATGTTGATATTTTTTAAATTTGTCTTGCACGGGGAGTTTTAACAAAAAGTCGTACTTCAGCTTATTTGATGTTTATATTTTGCATTTTAATAAAGCGGAATAGGCTGCGGACCACAGGCACATCTGCTCAAAAAATCTTACCCTTGCCTAGATATCTTTCTGCCACTGACCACGTCTGTTACTATTTCAAGTTACACCTTAACATTTTCAAAGATTTAGGTAGGCATCGGTCCTTTCCTACGAACAACCATGATTTATATTGTATTACGTGTAAAATGAGAAAAGACTATATAATTCATAAAACATTGAATTTTTCTTCGATAACTTGAACTTTTACGCATTATTTTTTTAATTCTTAATTAGGTTGTTGAATCTTTCTGTAAATAGTTTCAGAACATGAACAGAAAAAAATATATAAATTCTTTTATGTTTAAGCATAAAAAACTTCTGTGTAAACGCAGAGACTGAAAATTAAATATTTAAAAGTAAAAATCTTATAATGAATCTTTCATCACAATAATTTAACTAAGAAAACTTAAAATACGCGGTATATAAAGATAAAAGTATGTTCTTAGAAAATATATTGCGAAAAATTGATTTTCCAAAGCAACGGTAGATTCCGAGATACGTTTTTACAGCCCCCCCCCCCTCCCTCCTTGAGTTACAAGAGGGGCTGAATTTCAAAAAAAGTTACCTGCATCTGGTGTTTATATTCTGATTTTTTGTAGCTTACAAAATTTTATCATTGAGGCGATGACGGGTACTGAGATACGTTTTTGCCTCCCCCCACCCCTTTGCCGTGGAAGCAAGGATGTCGAATTTCAAAAAATCGTCTGAATATGATTTTTATATTCTGATGTTTACCATCATGATTACCCTCAGACATATCTAATATGTGACTTATGAATGAAATTACTATTTTTTATATAAAAAAAATTCTACGATTTATGCCCTTCCAGATTCGCAAAATTCTTCACTTGAACCAATTTTAAATTTAATAAAATATCAACTATTTAAGGTAAATAAGCTGCTCAAGAACACAACTTCTGACACATTTTCCTACTCATATTTAAACAAAAAGGCATAAAATTGGCGGGCCTGACTATGGAAGGGATTTGGAATCGAAATGAGTTTTCCATTTTTTGATAAATAAATTACTTATCGAATTATAAGCGATTTGCGTCACGTAACGATACGTTTTCCTCCGTTCTAACTCTGATGCGTCGGGAATTCGGTTCAAAACGCCGACTTTGACAGCGTTTCTAAAACGTCTTCCGCCTTTACCAAAAAAATGGAAAACACATTTCAATTACATAGTTTTTGAATAAGAACACCTGCCAATTTCATGCGTGATGCGTTTCCGAATAGAAATGAATTCAGAAAGTAGCTAGTTTGGATTTGAGAACAACCTTAACAGTAAATTTAATGGCGCGGCGCACATTGAGACATTTATGTTTGAAACAGTAGTATACGTGGGGTTTTTGTAAGCGGAGATTTTGTCAGGTGGAGCTTTTGTCCAGTGGGTGTTTTCTCCGATGGGCGGTTTGTCCAAAGAATATTTACTCCGTATATTCTTCCTCTATTATATTGTTTGGTTTATCCGCGGTGTTTTTACCCGAAGGGTTTTTGTTCTGGACTCATCCTACCATGAACATGGAACTAAAGATCTAAACTTTAGATCCATGTTCATGCATCCTACATACATACTCATGCTCAACTATTGTATACATCTTTTAAAATCTCCAACCTGACATATGAACTACTATGTAGGTTCTCATTCCATTCCTCTAACAATATCATTCCAACAATCGCATTTATAATTTAGTCCCAAATCAAAGCGCCTTTTCCTTTGCCCTATGAACAAGGCCATTTTTCTCTTCAACATCCCCTCTCTGCCTTTCACTAATAACATCCTTTAAAAAAGGCATTTCTTGGAAACTGATAAAGACCTTTCCTCCCTCCGGTATTTTTCTTTTAAAGAAAATCCTTGAAGATGCATGATCTTCCAAAAATAGATCTCTTCTTTACCTGAAGTCCTGCACTGTCCATCAAGAACAGCTTTCGGCCAGCGACCACCCCAATTTTCTCAGAAAACACCTCTCCCCAATGCAGAAAAGAGAAGAAGGATCTTCCATCCAATTTACTGCAGTCTTCTTTTTCTGTTTTACCTTGAAACAGAATATTGAGCCCCAGCTGGAGGGGCGAAAAACCTGCACACATTGATGCTGTCCGTCCATATAATATTTTAAAGAGCAAAAGCACAAAGGAATAAACAAGTTTCCCTCTACACAAAGGAAAATCTATCCAGGGGATAGGAAGGTCTATAACGTTAAAACAGGTCCGGTTTTAATTGCCGTCTGGGAATATAATTCGAATCGGATTTAGTAGCGTTGTAACCTTGAAGAAAGAGGAAAAATATTTCATATAGGGCCCCATGCATTGCATTAACCTCGGTAGGTTGTTGCCACTTTTGATAGTAGTCTCTAAAAAACAAATAAATGTGATTGAATTAGACGGTAAAAGTGGGCGGCGAAAATTTTCGATTAAAGCTTTTGTTTATGAGAATGATCTTGAGTTTAATGGGAATGAACAGCTCTATATCATCATTACTTCTGTAGTGGCAGTGGGTGATGGTTTTGTTATTGGCTGTCAAATGTAGCAGACTAGACAAAAGTCGGATGGAATGAAATAATATTTTTCATAAAAATTACAAACATAAACAATTTTAATCACTGCCGCAGCGAAAAGGAGTTTAGGGGTATAAACATCTCGCTGAAACACTGATAATATTCAAGTACAGATTAAGGCATGAGCACATAAGGCAGTGCCCCTGGACATAGGGGACCTCTAAATATAGCGATAAAGTTTTAAAAGCAATAGAATTTGATGATTTAGACAATTTTATACTGTATTATAAAAAAATGTTGACTCAGTTCCTGAAAATTATATCTGAAAAATGTTTAATTATGCTTCATTTTAAAACTATATAAAGATGTTTTTATGGTGATGTTATTGTTATTGGCTGTCAAATGCAGCAGACTAGACAAAGTCTGGTGGATTGAAATAAGATTTTTCATAAAAATTATAAATATAAGCAATTTTAATCACTGCCGCAGCGAAAACAAGTTTAGGATATAATGATAAACATCTTCCCGGAGCACTAAAAACTGATAATATACAAGTACAGATTAAGGCAATGAGCCCACGTGAGGCATGCCCCCCCCCCCCCCCGTCTCCAAACTTAGGGGACCTCTAAATATAATAATAAAGTTCTAAATGCAATAGAATTTGATGGTTTACATAATTTTATATTGTAATATTATAATAAAAATGTTAAGACTAGTTCCTGAAAATGTAAATTTTAAAAATGCTTAATTTTAAATTTTCAAGTGTAATTTTGTTCTGATTTATTATTTATAATTGATTTTTCACGCTGACGAACTTTCTTTGTCTGCCATGTTTCGAAAGTTGATTCAAACTGTCACTTTTCAGAGCATTCTCTGAAATGTCGTTTGCTTTATAGAAAAATAGGAAACTCTATTTGATTTCTTCGTATCTGAATAAAATATACTTGCAAGTTTTCTGCATTCACAAATAAAATTTAACTTTGTGAATGTATCAGAAAGCAGCAACTTTGATTTTGAGTACAGATCTAAGAATTACACGCACACACACAAAATTCACTTTACTATATTCTAACAAGTCCGTACTCAAGACATCCAAATATCATATTTGGGATCCTGAAATACAAAAAACAGTTGTAGCCAGATGGACAAAGCTGATTTTCCCCAAATCAGTGTCTTTTTTCCGAAAATTCCCAACTTGGTTTCGACTCAAAAAAGTAAATTTTAAATATTAAATCTAGCAATATAAAAAATATTTAACTGTATCAATTTCAAAATTTTCAAAAAATCCCCAGCTTAAAAAAATAATCTGAAAAAAGATACTCTTAGAAATTGTATATTTGTGACTACTAGTGTAATAAATTAGAAATAGACACACAATTGCAAAAAAGTATAAAATAAAGCATTTTGTCAGAAATATTTATCAAGAAATAGGGGCAAAACTGACAAAAATATTAACGCAGCTGAAAACCTAATTTGACATATATCAATAAAAGACAAAAATTAAAAAAAAAAAAAAAAAAAAATTCTCCAAGCTCCCCCGTCCCAAAAAATAAAATAAAATAAAATAAAAATAAATAAACAAAATAAATAAATATATATATATATATATAATACATTTCACCAAAATATTCCCCATTAAAACTTTTCTGCAAAAAATTCCCCAGAAGGCACAGAATTCCCCCAGACTGTTGCTACTATGAATTTATGCCATCTAAATCTAAATGTAAATTGTAAACAACAACGTAAAAGACTGATACTGATATACTAAAAAGTCAGAATAACATAACAGAACTTTGAACCGGTTTTATAGTTTAGTATCATTCCTGTTCAGCTAAAATCGATTATTTAATTTCGTTTCCTAACGGTTTTCGGCTCTATTCCAAATGAATGAAACGACTTTTATTTGTTTATTTAATTTAATTATTTATGTACTTATTTTTGAAAATACATATAAATAATTCAATTAAAAATTATTCAGCTCTTTAATTTTGTTTAATGCGAATGTCAAAATAATAAGTGTGTAAAATTTTAAAAATAATATTAAAAAATAAAAAATAATATTAAAAAATAAAAAATAATATTAAAAAATAATATTAAAAAAATAATAATAATTTAATTTTTATATGTATTTATTTATTTATTTATTTTTGTTTGTTTATTTAAACTTTTAAGATTAAAATTAATTAAATGCAAACACAAATTATAACATTTTTAATAAATGGAAATTAATTTATTGAAAATACAAGTAATTAATTCTGGAGCAAATGAAAATGAATAAAGTTTTTATAAAAGCTATAAATTCTTAAATGCGTGAAAATTATTTAAATGGTAATATAAAATTATTTTAGTGTTAATTTTTTAAGTAACTGAAATTTCATTAATTGAATTGCTTGAAAATAAAACGGTTCAGTTCTGAAGCAGAACAATAATTTTGGTTCATTTCCAAAACTGTAAAAAACGGTTCCAGTTTTCCATGAAAAATAACGTGTTTTTTTTTTTTTTTTTTTTTTTTTTCGGTTTTCGGTTCGGTTCCAGCTGGAAGTCCTGAAATAAATTTAGCATTAAACTGTTTCAAGGATTTATAAAAATAGATCCATCTTCAGTAATAAATAAAAAAAAATAGAGGGATAAACAGTGATGGAGATGGAGTGAAGCAACATAGGAAGTGGTAAAAAGAACCCAGGAAAAAAGGTCCTGGAAAAAAAGATCCACGGAAAAAAGCGCCAGGGATAAAAGTGCCACACATAATTAAATATATGTGTGGATTAACAAAATCGCCCAGCTTTGCCGGGATTATCTTGAAGCTTTAATATTTTTCAATGCAAATTTAGTTTACATGTTTCGGAAATCAAATCAAGACAACTGAATATTTCAACTTCTTTTTTCTTTGGCAGAAAAGGAAAACGTGTTCGCAAGTATCAGCCAGCAGCTTTACAATCAGGCAATCAGAATCAGGGCCTGATTAAAACATGGGCTAACTGGGACGTGACCTTGCCCCCACCCCCACCCTCACCCCTGATTTGGTCCCAAATCTGATATGTAATTTTCTTAATGCTGATATTTTAAATTTTTTCTGACTTTGTACTGACCTTATTATTTTGTACTTTTAAAATAGGATGAGGTTAAAGACAAAAAGTATATTGATCCAGATATATATTCATATGTTCATATATATTCTAAGTCATCGAAAATCTTAAATTTTTGTCACAGTCTGGGAAGGGGGACCTCTGATTGACTATCAAACCCTGGGCCTCTCTTTGACTTGATCGGGGCCTGCATAAAATTGCACATACTCAGGACATTAAATATATATATATTTTTTTTTCATAATGCTATTTGCAGTGGAAGAGGGAAAAGAAGGGGGGGGGCGAAATTTCCATTTGTCCCGTAGCCCCGATTTGTAATGATTGTCAATGCCATGTCTTAAAATGACTCCGGACATACTTCCAAGCACCTTCTAAATTACATCTCAGAAAAAAATTCTCATTTTATTAAAAAATAATAAACGATCTTGACATTCATACAAAACAGGTAAACAACAAAAAAAAGGCATTATTTGTGCACTAATTCTATTGCTCATTCATATCAAAATGACAAAAGAATTTAAGATCCCTTCCTGACAAGAAATATCCACGCTTAGGCGAAATGCTATACAAATTCTTGATTGCGCACTGTATGCGTATCGCCGTAGGTAAATCCGTTTTCAAGTGAAGGGCATAGAAAACAAGTGCACAGGTAGGGGCACGAAATAAAACTGTCGGAGACGAATTTATGTGTATTTTTTTCGGCTACCCCTGCGGTTCCTTTTTACTTTTATTCTTTCTTTTTTTTCTTATGTACGTAGGGTAGTCTTTATTCAGACGTGGCTTTCTATGGGGGAGAGTTTTTGCTAGATATGCATGTAAACACTTCATACTGTAAGGTGGAATTGAAATGTTTATTTTGCTATCTAAAAGTGAGTTAGGAAGAGAAAGGACTAAGTTCTAAAATGAACACTTTAATAAAATAGACTTCTGAACAATTTTACATGTGTATAATGAAAGTAAAACTTTTCCATTCAGAAGGATTTCGATCCAATATTATTAATCTTTTGTTTGAAAGATATTTTCAACGGACTTTCTTTGCATTCTGTTAAGAGGCTACTTCACTCAGGCAAAAACACCCGCTCGTTAATGTTAATCCTATGGAGGAAATAATTTACGATATCTCGCTCGTATTTCAATATTTTTAAATGATTTTTTTTTTTTTTTTCATTGGATAGTTAAGGCAGGGGTCGATCCAGGAAAAATTTGGGGCCTATTTAGGGCCCCTTCACAAAAATCTATTTAATAAAATGGGCCCCTTCACAAAAATAAATTTGGTAAAATGGGCCCCTTCACAAAAATAAATTTGATAAAATGGGCCCCTTCACAAAAATCAATTCCATAAAAACTTACTATTTATTATTTTGTGATGTTTTAAAATGTGTAATTTGTAAACAAACAAGTTCACCAGAGAGGAAAACTTCAGCAAAAAGGTTTAAAAAAGTTTTTATTTATAAATGCTTGGTTCGAATTTGATTAACTGGATTTCAACTTTCGTTGCAAAATGTTTTTTTTCACAAAAATATAATAAATTTCACAAAAATAACCTTTACTTTTCACAAAATAGGCCCCAATAAAAAAAAACCTGCATCGACCCCTGGTTAAGGTCAATCTCTATGCACGCTCCTTTGTATTTTCGATTTTTGTTTCAGTTTTATTTATTGCGGATACTTTCACTTTCAAAACCGGTTCCGAAAGTAAAAGTATCTTAATAAAAAAAAAAAAAACTTGTAATCAAAATCGAAAAAATACAAAAGAGCATGCATAGAAATGGACATCAGCTATCCAATGCAAAAAAAAAAAAAAAAAATCATTTAAAACTATTGAAATGCGACCGAGATATCGTAAATTATTTCCCCCATAGGATTAACATTAGCGTGCATAGAGATTGACCTCAGCTATCCAATATCTATCCTCCCAGCTATCCCTGAGTGAAGTAGCCTCTTAACCCCCTGACCGCCGAGCAAAGGGGCAAATTTGTAATTTTTTTTCTCTGTAATTTTTTTTTAAATGCTTAAAAAATCTGAATTTTCAAACTTGAGAAAAAAAACTTAATTACGTATATAAGTAAAATCCTTGAGAGTATCAATCATTACTTGATGTTTTAAAAATGCATAATATTTGTAGAATTATATTAATTTAAACAAACTTTGTATTGCGGTGAAACCTACAGCATAGTGAACGGATATATCAAAATCAAAATCAAAAAAGTACAAAAGGGCCTGCATAAAGATTGACCTCCAATGAAAAAAAAAAAAATCATTTAAGAATATTAAAATGCGAACGAGATATCTTAGAATATTTCCCCCATAGGATTAACATTAACATTAGCGGACGGGTATTTTCCGGTGAGTGAAAGCAAATGTTTGGCGAGCATCCGGACCGGACTGAGTTCCTTTCTTCACAAAAAGATAAAAGGAAATAAAAGGTTGGGGGGGGGGGGACATTTAAACCATCAATGTTCATCAACAATCACATCGAACAAGGAATCTAGTATCCTTATTCTATAACAATCACCGATTCAATTGTATTTGGAGTAAAAAATATAAGAATATTGTAACAGAAGATATATGTAACAAAAGTTACAGCAAATAAATTAAAATTTTTATCACCAATTGTAAATATATCTGTTCCTGTTGTTTATATAAAGTTTCGTTATCTATTTTTATAAAATTTGAAAGCATACTTTACCTTTAAAACAATATTAAGAACTAAAATTGGAGTAACAGACTTTACAAGGAAAGAATATACTTACCTCAAAAACTGGAGATATTGTTTAGATGGCAGACATGTGATGGACAAAATAAAAATGGCATCAGATTTCTTTTCAGTTTTTATTATTTAATCTACTAAATGAAAATACAGTAACACAGGTTACATTAAATTAATTGCATGGCGTTAAAATTAAGCATTTTACTTAATTAGGAATCCGGATATAGTTATTAAAAAATTAAACTGTTAATTAGATTTAAAAGACAAAATTACTCATGATGTTTAGAAATAGTGTCCATAATTTTCATATATATTTGTTTAGATTGTTAAAAATGGAGAGAAAAATTGTTTAACCTAAATAATCTTTTTTTTTCTTCCCAAAAAGTGGCATAAACAAAATGTTTACATTGCAAAAAAAAATTGTTGATTTTACAGTATAATACTGACATCCCAGCTGCCAGTATTATACCGTAAAATTAACAGTAATAAACAGTAAAATAAGCAGTAATACACTGCCGCCCATGCGCGGTAGGGTATTACTGCTTATTTTACTGTTTATTACTGTTAATTTTACGGAATTATTGAAGTGATTTGCCAAACAAACAGGTTTTTCCGATAAATAAATTACAACTTGAGTTATAAGCGATTGTTTTCTCAAGTTTTGTTTTCTTTTCCTGCGGTGTCGCGTATGGAAATTCAGTTCAAAACGTCAATTTTGACAGCCTTTTCGGTAAAAGCATATGCAATTATCGAAAAACGGAAAAACAGTACGATTACATTGTTTCTGAATAAGAGCACCTGCAATTTCACGCGTTTACGAGCAAAATTGAATTTAAAAAATGTGTCAGAAAGTAGCCAGTTTGGATTTGAGAAGTGCCTTAATTCTTTACATGGATTGCACACTACATGATATTTCCATTATAATATATTTTCTTTTGCAACCTTTATTACTTACCCATCATACGTAGTATAGGGTAAATCTTGTAATCATTTTAAGAATAGAGAAAAAAAAAATGACGGATTTACACGTTTCAGACACTGGAGATTCCGAAAAACATATTTTTAGAAAAAAAAAAAAATGCCGTCCGTCTGTCTCTCTCTCTCTGTGTGTGTGTGTGTGTCTGTAAACGCTCTATCTCCCGAACATATTGAGATAGAGACATGAAATTTGATATGTACTTAGTGTGTAATAATGAGAAAAAGCTTATTGAATTTTAGTAACCTCGATTATCCGGAACTCTTTTTTTTTCAGACTCTCGAAATATTCGTTCTGATAAAAGGTATATAACATTTTTCGAAATTGTTTATTTTAAGGAATGAATATAAAAGACAATAAAAAAAACAAATTTTGAATAAAGAATGAATTCGATCAGATAATGAGTTGCCGAGATATTTGTAATCACATTTTGCACACTCTTCGATTTTTCAGGACCCTGTATTTCATTCAAATTTCAATTCAAAGATAGATTTTAATTGGAAAAGAGACGCTTAATCCGACGCAGTAAAATGTTAGTTAATGTGATGATCATTTTTAGAGTTATAAGTATATTTCTCTTACGCAATTCAGTAATAGAGCATTTAAAGCCAGCATTTTATTCGAATTGCAATGCATTTTATAAATAGTTTACACATGTTTTATTTTCATATTTTATACTATGCATATCCATGATGGGTGAGTATTATGGTAGCCGCCAATAACTAGTTTTTTTATTTTTTTTATTTTTTAATAAATATTGTGTGACACATGTTTTGTAACGTTTTCAGGAGAATGACCCATAACAATCTGTTCTAAAACAACAGAAAAGAGATGATGAGAAGAGACTGTTGCTAGGCAGCTAAGCTCCCATAAAAATCTTTTTTGAAAGCCGTGGTGTGATAGAGGCACTTGCTGACTAGAGGGAAAAGGGTCTTTCTTTCATCTATTGTAAAATTTCCTGGAACTTCTGAAAGAAGGAGCAGGTAAGAAGAATGAAAAATCAGACACCTGTGCTTTAGGGGAGACCTGTGAATACGCCGATAAAAAGCTCGGCGATCACTACTTTTCACCTGCGGAGAAAGAAAAGGGAGATGCTGGGAAGATTTTAGAAAGAAAAAAAATAATATCGGTTCGATAAAATGGATCTCGGCTGAAGATGAATTTGGAGCAAGATTGATCATTGATGCATGAACCAGCAAAAGATAGCTTTAAATTTCACAGTTAAAATTTTTCTGGGGTATATATATAATAAACCTTTGATTTTCATATAAATTGAAATGTTGTTATTATTTAAAATATATATTAATTAATACAATAGGCACGACACGGGTTCGGCCGGAGCTCGAGCCCGACAAGGGCTCTATTTTTATAGCAGTCTTCGGGCTCAGGCAGGATTGCAGCAAAGGGTTTACAAGCCTATAACACGCACGAGACACGCACACAGGCACGAGACGGGTTCGGCCGGAGCTCGAGCCCGACAAGGGCTCTATTTTTATAGCAGTCTTCGGGCTCAGTCAGGCTTGCAGCAAAGGGTTTACAAGCCGATAACAACATTTTGGTTATTATTTGCCGTGTAATAATAACCAATGTCAAGAAAAAACATCCATAATAAATTTACCATTACAGTTACTTCAAGTCAATTTGTTAAATTAGACAATTAACTTTTTGCGAGTTAATATCGTCTTATTTTTCTTTTTTAATAATTAAAAAATATATATTATTTCAATAACAATATAATAAATTATAACACCTTATAATAATATATTTCTTTTAAATGCTAGAAGGTGTAAATTAACACCATAATACAAATTAAAATAACTTTTATGCTAAAAAGTGTAAATTAACAACATAATACAAATTAAAATAACTTTTATTTTTACTTAGAAATTTAACAGCAGGAAATTTAACTACAGAAAAAAAAGAGCATATAGCTGATATTAAGTATAATAGAAAAATTACAGCCCTGGCAAGATTATATCAAGAAGAAACCATCCAAATAAATTTCAATGAAAGTAAAATAATATTTCCCTCCAGTCTATACTATCCATCCATAATAAGAGAAACCATAGAGATACTAACATGCAAAAATACAATATGTAACGATGTGGCATCTTTTAATTTACCGAAACTGAGGCTCGAGTTACTCCATGGTCACAGATATGAAAATAAACAACCAAGTAAAAATAAAAGTGCGTAATTTTTTAAAAAGTACATGAAAATAATAACTTCAAAGACCGTTCAATTATGGAATATTCTCATTTGTTTTTGAAAATGACTCGGGGTGAGTCGAAACATGTAAAACAACCTAATAAAAGTTATTTTAATTTGTATTATGTTGTTAATTTACACCTTTTAGCATTTAAAAGAAATATACTATTTCAAGTTTTAATTATTATTAACATCGTGCTCTCTAAATGAATATGTATTTCAAAATACTAGTTAACAGACATTTTCCTTATATAAAGCGCTACTAATATTTTAATCAATAAAAATCTAGAAAAGCACGACAAGTATACTTAAAGGTCTAAGTTACAAAAACTTTATAGAATAGTTTTTCTACGACTAGAATCTGACTAGAAAATTTTTAAAACAAACTTTTGACGAACTAATTTATATCGATTTTTTTTTCTATATCTTTCAAGCGAATCGAAATACATTGCTATCAATTTCAGGTATTTTTGGTGCAATACGTGAAATCCTTTGAAATAGGTTTCTTTCGACAAACATAAGTCAAAATGGGTATAGAAAGAATGATTCAAACACAATCATTTTCCAAAATTTTCAAAGAGGCAAGGCTTAGATTTTTTTAAACTTTCCAACATAGTTGAAAAATGTTTATGAATTCAATTTGTCTAGCCGTCTGTCTGCCTTATTCTAAGTTGCTTGACCTCATAAGTGTTTTATTTTTCCTACCTGTGTTCATTTTTCTATTGGACCTGATATTTATGGAATTAAATGTTGACTTATAAAATTATCTTTAGCATAAACAAGTTCTGTATCAATATAAAGTTTCCATATCAGCAAGTTGCGTACAATAAGTTATTGTTATTAATTATTTATATTTGATAGTTTAAATATCAGAAAGATTTGTATATCCGTGTGGAGAGGTGGGGGAGATAATGGCTACATTGAATAAACAAAACTATTTAAATAGATACAAAAAAATCACCCTAAATTTTTTGGAGAAAAGGAAAAAAAATATATATATATATATATATGATTTAAATTAATAGGTATTTTCAAATACAAACAAACGGATAAACAAAGTCCTGTAAGGAAATACTGAATAACAAATTAAATTAATTAAAAGCTAGATAAAGTAAAATCTTCCTTTGTTATGATTTATTGAAAAACATTTTGTCTCTATAGGCAACTGACTCAAATTTTTGTCGGTGATATACTTGATCAAAAACCGAAATTTGTATCTTACACATGTATAATAGAATCGATTATATAATAATGATATTAAAACAATGATATGAGTTACAAAAAGATAATACTTAGTACCCAATGTCCTTAAAATATATCTCAGGTTAAAATAAGAAAAAAAAATAAACAATACACGGAGAGGGAGGAAAAGGAGGGTAAAATATTTCCACAACAAATGCTAAAAGTTTTACAGTTATGCTGTTAAAATTGCTGTAAAATTAAAAGCAAAAACTGCTGTAAAACTTAAAAATCTGCTGTGAGGGAAAAAAAAAACAGAACTGCTGTAAAATTAACTGCAAAAATTGCTGTAAACTTTACAAATATGCTGGTTATCCATGAAAAACAAAACTGCTGTAAATTTACAAAATATGTTGGTACCCATATTGCCAGCATTTTTTGCTGTAAAAGTACTGTGATTTTTTTTTACAGTGTGTCCAAGCTTTAACTCACGGAAATACAGTCGAATTGCCACATATTTAAAATATATTATCAAGATTTATATGGTATGTTCGGTATTGAAAATGAAGTGCATAGCATTCATAGCTCGTTTACAGGGACACTCAAAAGAAATACGTTACATTATGGTATATGGGTAAAAATCGTTTGTAGTGTATTTTAATGGTTTTACCCTATTTCAAACATATTGAAATGGATATGCATCACTGAGATGCTTACTGTAGAATATGGTGTGCATAGAATTTATCGTTTATTTACAGGGACACACAGATGAGTTCGGTTACAGTACTGTCTTATGAGTGATAATTGCTGGAAGTGCGTTTTCAGTTGTGGAATGCGTTTTTAAATATTACTAATTTTTTTGCATATTACTTGGTGCGTATAAATTATATAGATCATATACAGAGCTGTACAAAAGAATTCGAGTACGTTTCCGTTTATTGATGGAAATTACTGAAAGGGAATTTTCAACTGTTTCCTAAGTTTCAACCGTTTCCTAACTATATTTTAACATATTTGTACCTTAATGTAGTATATATACAAATCGATAGATCATATACAGGGATTCACAAAAGAATTTGAATTATTTTTTGATTACAGATGGTAATTGACAAAATTGAGTTTTCAAATGTTTTATGCATTTTCTAAATCGTTTACTTACTTTCACCTTATTAAACGGTGAAGTTCCGTTACAGTATTCAGAATGTGTTAGAAAGTGTTGGATAATCTAGGCTTGACGCATGATTTTCACTTTCTTCGATCTTTACAAGCAGAAAGTATTGGATTCATGAAAATTTTCGACTTCCAGTTTTCGACGGATTTATACGTTTTAGAAAGTCTTGAACACGATTGGACTGTTTTTAGAAAATGTCTGTCTGTAACTCTGAGACTTTGTATATTAGTCTGTATGTGACAAAAATGTTGTGGGGCACTCTATCTCAAGAACTAACGCACGAAACTTAATGAAACTTTATATTCATTTAGTCGCAGTGTTGATTAGTTTTTGGTGAAAATCGCCCAACAGGTGGCGCTGCTATGCTGCATTTTTCGCGATTTCCGCAATAGCTCTATCTCAAGAACTAAGGCACTTATTTTCATCAAACTTCAGATTCAGTTAGACCTTGACATAAATAGACGCTGAATACGTTTTGGTGTAGATAGCCCAACAGGTGGCGCTGCTATGCTACTTTTTTCATGATTTTCACGATAGCTATATCTCAAGAACTAATGCACAGAATTTCATCAAACTTCAGATTCTGATAGACCTTGACATAAATAGATGCTGATTACGTTTTGGTGTAAATAGCACAACAGGTGGCGCTGTTATCCTGCATTTTTCAGGACTCAAGAACTAAATCATATCTCAAGAACTATAATGCACGGAATTTCATGAAATTTTAGATTCAGTTGGACCTTGAAATAAACTGGTGCCGATTCGTAGCCGATTCGGTGCTGATTTTTAGTGCATGCGAAACCTGTGTGAGATAGAAGAAAATTTTGGGATTGGGACATCCAACTAGTTTTATTCTACTTCAAAGATTCGTACCACTCTTTCCAAACTATAATCCTTGCCTTATTCTTCTATAGAGTAATTACAAGAGAAATGTAACACAGAAAATTGTTTTTAAATAGTGGTACTAATAGAAAATTAAAATATTCTCCTGTGGCAATCCTGTTAACATCGTACGCAACAAATATAATTTTAGTCCAAAATAATATTCAACAGGATTGTTTTATATCATACACACTTTATATTTCTGGCAATAAAAATGTAAAAGCACGGCTAATACTTTCAACATAAAAGTGTAATAAACATTTTAGAAAAGTTATTCTACAAGTAGAATTTCTTTGAAAGCAAACATTTTAAGATTTAAAACCGTTGCTATATTACTTTCTTTTTCGGTATCTTTCAAGCGAATTAAAATATGTTGCTATCGATTTCAAGTATTTTTAGTGTAATATGTGAAATCCTTTGAAATAGACTTTTTTTCGACAAACATAAGTCAAAATGGATAAGAGGCAAAATTATTCAAACATAATTATTTTCCAAAATTTTCAGAGAGATAGGGCTTAGATTTAGAGTCTTCAGAATTGATTTTCATCATTTTCTTTCTTCCTTTCGGTTATGTATATGCAAAGAAAAAATGCATTTCAATTTAGAAATTCAGAGAAAAGGGAAAGAAAAAAAGAAATATGGAAGATGAACACAAAATAATTTAAATTTTTTATTGATGTACTGCTTTTTTCTTTCATATATTAAAAGAAAAAAAAACAGAAAGAAAATAAAAGAAAAATTAAATGCGATATCACGTTGTTCCGAAAAATTAATTAATCACACAAAACAAATCCGTTTTACAACGCAAATTTGTCTGACATGTTTACGGGGACAATCTACATAAAATTATGAAATTAGCAGACATTACTGATAAAGAGCTTCGGAATAGAACATCGTTTCTCATTTTTCTATAAACATATTGCATTTAGAACCATAATCAATATCTCCCTGATAACAAGCTTTATCTGATTCTCAAAATTCATAAATTTTGATACATTTAAAAAAAAAAATATTTTGATTTTATCTAAAAAAAAAAATACGATAAGATTTTTTAGTACTTGAATGAATTTAATACTATATATAACTCTTGTTTTTTTTTTTGTTTTTTTTTTTGTAAGTTCTATGACTTTATGAATGTTTCAGAAATTACGAATTTAAGTACAACCATAACATTCGTGTTCAAAAAATGAAAAACTTATTCCAAATAATATTTACCAGCTTTCTTTTTTTAGAATGATACTAAACATTATATTTTTATCAAAAAGATTCCAAAAGCACGGCTTATACTTACAACTTTAAATTACAGAAAACATTCTTAAAGAGTTCTACTACAAATAAAATCTCTTTGATATAAAAACAAAGTTTTTAAGAACTAAAACCGCTGCTATATCGATTTTTTTCTGTATCTTTCAAGCGAATCAAAATACGTTGCTATCGATTTCAGGTATTTTTGGTATAATAGAAAAATCCTTTGAAATAAGTTTTCTTTCGGCAAACATAAGTCAAAATGAATAAAGAAAAGTATCGTTCAAACATAATTATTTTCCAAAATTTTGAGTGGAAAGCTGGAAAAGGGGATTAGATTTTAAATTTCCGAAAATAGATTTTCATCCTTTTTTTTCTTTCTTTCTTTCGGAAACTGATATGCAAAAAGAAACTGCATTTCCATTTAGAAATCCAGATTAAAAAAAAAAAAAAAAGAAAGAAATATGGGAAATGGACACAAAATAATCTTTAAATTTTATTGTGTGATTCTACAATTACTGTACTATTTTTTTTCTTCACCATTTTATTTTTTCATTTAGAATTAAAAAATAATAATACATTGTGTTCACAAAATAAACTGAATTGAGCATTCGTTAAAGCTTTTCTAAAAAAAAAAAAAAAAAAAAAAAAAAAAAAAAACGAAAGAAAGAAAGAAATCCCTATATAACAACGCGAATATTTCCTACATATTCACGGAATCATATTTATACATAAAATCAAAAAAATTGTAGGTTATGATTCAAGTGTATTGTAATCGGGCATTTCTCGTTTTCTTATAATATTATTACATATATAGTTCTAAAATCGGCTTAACACAAAATAATCTTCAAATTTTAATGTACGATTGAACTATTAATGTACTATTTATTTCTTTCTTCACCATTCTATTTTTTCATGAAAAAAAAAATTACATAATGTTCACAAAACAAACTTAATTGGGCATTCGTTAAGCATTTCTAAAAGAAAAAAAAAAGAAAGAAAAAGGGTTGGGTTGGGTTGATTGTTGACGGCCAATTATCTACGCTAGGGATATAGGCCCGGGGGGAGTGCCCTTCGTGGGGGTCTTTCTAAGGGAACCTAACCCGTATTTACGCATGGATAAATCCACGGTTCGAAGAAAACCACGAAAACTCCGAACGATTAGGCCGACGGGCGCGATTGGGATCGAACCCAGCACCTCCCGTCTACCAGCTTCGAGAGCACAACCTCTCAGCCACTGGTGGGGCAAAGAAAGAAAAAGAAAAGAAAAGAGAAGAAAGAAAAAAAAATCCCTGCTTAAGAACGTGAATATTTCTTACTTATTCATGGAGACATATTTATACATAAAAGCAAGAAATTTGTAGGCTGCGATTCAAGTGTATTGGAATCGAATGGCGTTTCTTGTTTTCTTATAATTATAATACATCTTTAGTTATAAAATCGGCTTAGATTGCTAACTTTGACATTTTTCAAAAGATCCCTTGACTTTATAGAAAAAGGGGAAAAATCTATTCATTTCTTATTATTTGAATAAGTATATCTGGGATTTTTATGCATTTAACAATAAAATTCACTTGGTGAATGTGTCAGAAATTAACAGACAAATATAATTTATATTTATTTATCGCTAACTTACTGTAAAAAAAAAAAAAAAAAAAAAAATGTTGATTTTACAGTATAATACTGGCACCCCAGCTACCAGTATTATACAGTAAAATTAATAAACAGTAAAATAAAGTAATAAACAGTAAAATAAGCAGTAATACGCTACCACGCATGCGCGGCATGATGCTGATTATGAGCATTGTCGCATCACAAAAAGCGAATTTCAAAAACGATTTTTGACAGCATTTTTTAAAAGATTTTTTGCCTATATACAAATGTTTGAAATCCTTGAATCTGAACAAGAATAAAAGCAAATTTAATGCAGCTTTTCATGAAAGAAAATATCTTCGTGTCAGAAACAGTTAGTTCGTATTATGAGATTTATATTTTTATCAATGCAAATCTAAAGGTACGACTCATACTTACGATTCTCTCCTTTCACATTACAGAAAAATAAATAAACTAGTCGTTGGGGGCCACCGTAATACTTACCCATCATAAATGTGCATAATATAAAATATGAAAATAAAACATGTGCAAACTATTTATAAAATGCATTGAATTTCGAATAAAATCGTGGCTTGATGACGTCATAAACTTTAAATGCTTTATTACTGAATTGCGTAAGAGAAACATCCTTATAACTCTAAATGATAATCCTATTAATTAACAGTTTACTGCGTCGTATTAAGCGTCACCTTTCCAATTAAAATATATCTTTGAATTGAAATTTGAATAAAATACAGGGTCAGGAAAAATCGGAGGGTGTGGAAAATGTGATTACAAATATCTCGGCAACTCATTATCCGATCGACTTCATTCTTTATGGAAAATTTATGTTTTTTTATTGTCTTTTATATTCACTCCATAAAAAAAGCAATTTCGAAAGGTTTTTTATACCTTTTATCGGAATGAATATTTTGATAATCCGAAAAAAATAGTTCCGGATAATCAAGGTTCCTGAAATTCAATAAGGTTCTTCTCATTATTACGTACTAAGTACATATCAAATTGCAAGTCTCTGTCTTAGTTTTTTCGGGAGATAGAGCGTTCACAGACACACACAGAGACAAACGGACGGCAATTTTTTTTTCCTTCTAAAAATATGTTTTTTGGAATCTCCAGTGACTCAAACGTGTAAATCCGTCAAAAAAGAAAAAAAAATCGATTTTTAAAACGATTACAAGACTTACCCTATATTACGAATGATGAGTAAGTAATAACACGCAGTTCGATTTATCAGTAATATCTGAATAAGTATATACCTGAAATTTTCGTGATTTAAGAATACAAACGACTTTATGAATGTGTCAGATAGTAACAAGTTTTTATTTGAGAAAAGCCGTAACATCGTGCTCAATAAATGTAACTTTAATACACAATAAATATTTAGCAGGGTTGTTTTATATGATGTTAATTTCATATTTTTTGGCAATAAAAATCTAAAAAATAGCTTAAACTTACAACTCTAAAAGGCAGAAGGTATATACTGAAAGAGTTATTCTACAAAGAGAATCTGGTCAGAATACTTTGAAAACAAACTTTTTTAAGATTTAAAACCATTTTTATATTGATTTATTTTTTCCGTATCTTTCAAGCTAATCAAAATACGTCGCTATCGATTTCAAATATTTTTGGGTAAGTCCGTGAAATCCTTTGAAATAGGTTTTCTCTTTCTGCAAACATAAGTCAAAATGGATAAAGAAAGAATTGTTTAAAACATAATTGTTTTTCAGCATTTTTAGAGAAATGCTGTTTAAATATTAGATTCCTGAATATTGTTTTTCATCATTTCCTTTATTACTTTCGTTTACTGATATGCAAAGAGAAAATGTATTTCCAATTTGAAATTGAGAAAAAAAAAAGAAATATGAAAAATGGATGTAAAATAACCTTAAATTTTATTAACGTTTTATTCATTATGTTTCTTTTTTACTTTTTTACTTTTCGTTTTTTTTTCCTTTTTTTTTTTTTTTTTTTTTTTTTTTAGAAAAAATAATGACACATTAAGTTCAGAAAAAGTACCGAATTCGGCATTCGTTAAAATTGCTTACGGCTGTTCTCAAATGTAAAAGAACTACTTTCTGACGACACATTTTTGAATTCATTTTTGTTCGGAAACGCATGAGATTGACATATGTTTTTATTCCGAAACTTTGTATTCGAAAGACGTTTTCCATTTTTTGATAAAGGCAGAAGATCTTTCAGAAATCACTGTTAAAATTGGCGTTTTGAACCAAATTCCCGATGTTTCAGCTCCTGAAAGGAGAAAAACGTGTTGTCACGTAACAAGAATCGCTTATAACTCAATAAGTAAATTATTTATCAAAAAATGGAAAACCCATTTTGATTCCAAATCGCTTCAATAGTCAGGTCTGCCAATTTTATGTCTTTGCGTTTAAAAATGAGTCAGAAATTGTGTCAGAAAGTTTGGCGCTGTTCAGCAGATTATTTGAGAAACCTTAAAAAAAGGAAAAAGAAAGAAATGGGGGGGGGGGGGGTCCCTTCTCAACTACGCGGATTTTTTTCACATTCACGAACCCATATTTACACATAAAAGTTTGAAATTTGCCGACTTTACTCTTTTACTCTTCAAGTGTTTTGTATTCGAATAGAGTTTCTCCTTTTACTATAACTATATCACATCATTCACGTAAATATATTACATGGCTTATTATTGATTGTTCTGCGATAATGATCTTTCCCTGCAGTGTTTTCAGGAAAATACTACAAATGAATTTTGAATACTACTAGTATATTCATACATTAATATTTAGCTTATTTAATTATAAAAATTCTGGGATAAAAATGAGGGAAATATTACTATACGAAAATCGTGGTATTCAAAACTCAATTGTATAGTATTTCCCTGCCAACTCTGCTTCCCTCGCTGCTATGCCTTTAAAATTTACTAACTTCGTCACCATTTTATGAAAAATCTATTAACATTATAAAAAAGGGGAAACGCGTTTCAAATTCTCAGTATCTGATTAAGTACACTTGTAAATTTTGTGTATTTAAGAATAAATATATATATGTATATAAGGGCATCGTGGTCCAGTAAATATAAATTTAGTCCAAAATAAAATTTAACAGGGTTGTTCTATATAATGTTCACTTTATATATATATATATATATATATATATATATAGATATAGATAGATAGATAGATAGATAGATAGATAGATATAGATATAGATATATATATATATATTACAGTAAAAATTTAAAAGCAAGGTTCATACTTACGTCTCTAATGTTGAAAAAACATTTTATAAGAGTTATTCTACAAAGAGAATCCGGTCGGAATTCTTTGAAAACAAACTTTTTAAGATTAAAAATCGTTACTTAAATCGATTCCTTTTTTCCGTATCTTTCAAGCGAATGAAAATACGTTGTTATCGATTTCAGGTATTTTTAGGGTAATACGTGAAATTTTAAGTAAAAATGGATACAAAAAGAATTGTTCGAAAATAATCGTTTTCAAAAATTTTTAGAGGAATGAAGATGAGAGAATTAGATTTCTAAAAATTGATTTTTATCATTTTCTTTGTTGCTTTCTCTTACTGGATATGCAAAGTAAAATTTTTCAAAAAAGAAATTCTGTTTCGAAATTGAGAGAAAAAGGGAATTTGGGAAACTGGAACAATAAAAAAAGAAAACTGCCCAGTTAAACTAGGGGAATTGAGCTCACAGGCTATTCACACTAATTGTATATTAAACTCTTATTTCAAAGAATTTTACATAAGCCCTCGAAAAATAAAGAAATTTACAATATATTAACGGGGGTATCAGCCTCCCGTTCCCCCCTTATAATTAACTAATGAACCCCTCAAACTAATTAGGGAAGCGCCTTATTACAATTAACATATATACAAAATTTGAAGCAAATCAGTTAATTCTGCATGAAAATCCCATTTATCTAAATTAAGGGGGGGGGGGGATTGAAATCCGTTACTCCCTTTATACTTAATCAATGAACCCCCAAAACTAATCAAGAAAGCGCCTTATCACAATGAACCTATATACAAAATTTGAAGAAAATCGGACAATTCTGCGTGAAAAACCCATTTATCTAAATTAAGGGGGGTTAGGCCCCCTTTCCTCTTTTATACTTAACCAATTAACCCCCCAACATAATCAAGAAAATGCCTTATCAGAATGAACATATATACAAAATTTGGAGAAAATCGGTTAATTCTGCATGAAACACCCATTTATCTAAATTAAGGGGGTTAGTCCCCCGTTCCTCCCCTTTATACTTAACCAATGAACCCCTAAGACTAATCAGGGGACGCGCTTTATCACAATGAACCTATATACCAAATTTGAAGCAAATCGGATAATTCTGCATGTAAAACCCATTTATCTAAATTAAGGGGTTAGCCCCCCCGTTCCTCCCCTTTATACTTAACCAATGAACCCCCAAAACTAAACAGGGAAGCGCCTTATCACAAGGAGCCTATAACCAAAATTTAAAGCAAAACGGTTAGTTCTATCAAGAGTTATCGCGTTGCGTACATACGTACATTACAGAACCGACGCGGCGGGCACATAAGCTCTCAGGCTTTGATAGTCTGTGAGCTAAAAACTACTCACATTTTATTAATTTACAATCGTAAAAAGAAAAAAAAAAGATATATTTTAACTTTTCCATAAATTATTGCATAAAAATATGACTAATAACAATCGATCAGTACATCTACTAATTAATACGATACTTAACGTTGTTCTCAAATCCAAAGGAACTACTGTCTGGCACATTTCTGAATTCATTTTTGTTTGGAAACGCATGAAATTTGCAGTTGTCCTTATTCAGAAACTATGTAATCGAATTACTTTTTCCCATATTTGGTAAAGACAGAAGATATTTCATAAAATTCAAATTGAAATTGAACGTTTTGAACCGAATTCACGACTCGGCAGTGCGAGAAAGTGGACAAACTCGCGGTCACGTGACAAGAATCGCTTATGCCTCGATAAATAATTTATTTGTCAAAAAAATGGAAAATTCATTTCGATTCCAAATCGCTTCAATAGTCAGGCCTCCCAATTGTATGCTTTTACGTTTAAAAATGAGTCAGAAAATGTGTCAGGATGCTTCGCGTTGTTGAGCTGGGAATTCAAGAACCACCTTAATTATGCTTTGGGAGTCATCTACGTAATAAAATTGTACCAAACTTTAAAATTTACTATACTAGCAACAAATTTTGACATCTTATTTTGATTCTTTGGTAGATTTTTACTTTCGAATACCAAATCAGAAGTCATTCAGTCTAGCAGTTTAGAAATTATGCAAGTTTAAATCTTGGAATGCCTAATTCTAAATTTATTTTTAATCGTTGCAAAACACATTGCGCGTGTGGTTAGTCTATTAAGAGTAACTCCAAATCTACATGGCGGAATAAGCTGTAATTTTGATTTCACATATTTGAAGCATTTAGAAATGTATGTGTTGAAATTCATATTTTTTTCAAAAATTAATTTCAAAAAATATCTTTTTCTAAGTTAATTTTCGAAAGATATATGAGTTGTAAGCTATGAATTTATTACTTTTTTTTAAAACAGATATCGATTTCTAGAAGCGTCAAATATGCGAATCCAAATGCGGAGGATGGTTGACACTCCCCACTAATTCTGGGGCAAATTAATCGTATAAAGATAATGCTGGCACCAACCGATTGATAATAACATCTACTAAGGCGATTCCCCCAAAAATATTCTTCCCCGCTCAACAGTTCGAAACTTTCTGACTCATTTTTAAACATAAATGCATGATAAATTGCAGGCTTGATTATTGGAGTGATTTGTAATCGAACTTTTTTTTTTCATTTTCTGATACATAAATTACAATTTGAGTTATAAGCGATTGTTGTCACAGAACGGTCAGTTTTTTCCCATTCTTATGTTCTTGCGTCCGGAAATTCGGTTCAAAATGCCTACTTTGACAACATTTTTTGAAAAAAAGCTTCTGCCTTTACCGAAAATCTAAAAAAACAAAAAACAGTTTGAATATATAGTTTTTTTAATAAGAGCAAGACAGTTCTCAAATCTAAACTGTCTTTTTTCTGCCACATTTTTTATTTCATTTTTGTTCGCAAACTTATCAAATTGGCAAGTGCTCTTATTCAAAGACTATGTAATCGAACTTTTTTCTATTTTTCGATAAAGACAGCAGATTTTTCAGAAAATGCTGTCAAGGTTGGCTTTTTGAACGAAATTTACGGACGCGATAGCAGAGGAAAAGAAAAAACTCCCTGACGTCTCGGCCTATAGGCACAGGTAGATTTCGAAGACGCAGACCGTGGGGCGCCTGTTTATTGGGAAATGCAGAAGAAATTACCTTTTTGCCTTGATGCTGCAGTTTTAACCGCCCACTTCGAAATCTTACCTGTATCTGTAGGCAGAGGCGGCAGGGATTTTTTTTTGTTTGTTTTTAATTTATTTATTTATTTTTTATTTTTTTTTTATTTTTTTTTTTTTTTTGCTATAAGGGTCGGTCTTATAAAAAACTTGTCAATATAAAAGTCGTAGATAATACTAAGAGAATTTATAATAAATTTAAGCGAATTTGATATCTTGTGAGTTGACGAAGTTATCAATTTGTTTCTTCTTAAACCCCTATTTTTACCCCCCTTGGGGCCATTTTTAATGATATAAAAAATCTGTCATACATACATTTTCGGCCCTTCTCCTAAAAGTAATAATAACTTTAAACGGATTCGATACGTATCATAATTAAGAAGTTGTGAGCTTTTTTCTGTTTTCACAAAAAGCCCCCCACCCCCTCTCTTGGTTCGATTTTGCCCATTAACGAACTTGACCGAGATTTTATGACCCTTGATTTTATATATCAGTTTGGAAGAGATTTGCGCCGAATTATTGAAGTTATCGTGCCCATAAAAAATTGATATAGATAAGTAGATAGAGAGATAGATAAAGTTTGTAACTGGGGGGGGGGGGCGGTGGTTTTGGGTTCTGGGAGTCATGATTGGCATAGATCTGCAAAAATTTTTCAGAAATTCCAACATAGGGGAGATGTAATAGGTAGTATTTCTTACGAAATCTACCTAAAAGTCTGTCCTGAGACAACAAATCGCTTATAACTCAAGTTGTAATGTATTTATCTGGAAATGAAACAAATTTTTCGATTACAAATCACTTTAAAAAATTAGTTTGTGGAGGGCCATCTACATATTAAAACTAGTACTCGATTTCTTTTTTCAAATGGTAACACTCATTTCTTTTGACAATTTATTTGAATTCCTCGGATCAAATCAACCCAGAATAACACATAATTCGTACATTTTTTCTTAAGGTGGTTCGCAAATGACCTTCTCAACAACGCGAAATTTTCTGACACATTTTCTGTCTCATTTTTAACCGCAAAGGCGTAAAATTGGCAAGCTTGGCTGTTAAAGCGATTTGGAATCGAAATGAGTTTTCTGTTTTTTGATAAAAAAATTTACTTATCGAGTTATAAGCGATTCTGGTCACGTATCGATCAATTTTTCGTCTTTCTCGTGGTGCCACATCGGGAATTCGGTTAAAAACGCCCACTTTGAAAGTATTTTCTGAAAAATCTTCCGCATTTACCAAAAATTGGAAAACGTGTTTCTATTACATAGTTTCTGTATAAGAAAACCTGCTAATTCCATACCTTTTCGAACAAAAAGGAATTACAAAAAGTGTCTTAAAGCAGCCCGTTTGGATTTGAGATAAGTCTTAAATCCCCATAGAATTATAAAAGTAAATGCGCTCTCTACACTGCACAAAAATGTGTTGATTTTACAGTATAATACTGGAACCCCAGCTGCCAGTATTATACCGTAAAATTAACAGTAAAATAAGCAGTAATACGCTACCGCGTGTGCCAGTATTATACTGTAAAACCAACACTTTTTTTTTTCTTTTTTCTTTTTTTTTTTTTTTTTTTTTTTTTTTTTTTTGCAGTGTATATACTTAGAAAATAAAATTACGATCTTACAAAAAAAAAAAAAAAGAGAGAGAGAGAGAGAGAGAGAGAGAGAGAGAGAGAAAAGGAAAAAAGAAAGTACTTTAAATATGGACTGATTTGAAGCAGTAGAAAGCAGTCTTTCACCCTCTTATTTTTCGCTCGCTAACACTGTACTTCAAATAATCAGACTTTTCCAGCGGTAAAAGTGTCCATGCGGAAAAACTTGTTTTACAGTCAAAACGAGGGTGTGGAGAAAAGAAGTGTTATTTTGGGATTTTCAGGGACCGGTGATTCTACGGGTGAAAATGTTGTCAATATATGAAATCTTATTGTACAAAAAGAAGAAAAAAAACAGTAATGTAAAGTATTTAAATGGTCTTAAAAAAAAATGTTTTATTTACAATTTGTAATTTAATGTGGTTCACAAATGACCTGCTCAATAACGCAAAACTTTCTGCCACATTTTCTGAATCATTTTTAAACGCAAAGACTTAAAATTGGAAGACCTGACTGCTAAAGCGATTAAAAATCGAACTGAGCTTTCCTCTTTTTTTTTTTTTTTTTTTTTTTTGATAAATGAATAATTTATCGAGTTATAAGCGATCGTGTCACATGACAAGAGGTTTTTCCTTTTTTTTCGCGCCGAAGCATTGGGAATTCGGTTCAAAACGTAGACTTTGACAGTTTTTTCTAAAAAATCTTCTGACTTTACCAAAAAATGCACTTTGGATTTGTTTTTTGGATTTGCACTTTGGCCTTAATTTAATTGCTTAGTTACTTTATTTATTTTTGATGAAACTGTTCCGTATGATAATCATTTCGATTTTTCAATAATCTTTTTTATAAATATATTTGTTGAAATGTCACTTTTAGTCCCTTTAGACAAAGTTTTCTTTGCTTAAGGCAGTTATCAAAATAATAATAATAATAAACTGGCCCACTTGACTATTAGAGTGCTTTGAAGTCGAATAGCGTTTTTCATTTTTAGATAAATACATTACATATTGTATTGACTTTGCAATTTATATCCACCTTACCTGTCTAAAAAAAAAAATTGACAGTATTTTCTGTAAGATCCTTTACTTTTATCGTAAAATGAAAAACGCTGTTCGATTTCATAAATTTTGAGTAAGAACGTCGGAAACAATATTTGTTATAATATTCTGTGTACCAGTAATAAGACGGAAACTTATCTAAAACGGAAGTTTTCTCTTGCCCCTTACGATTTCGTCTTAGAAAGTTTTACTGTAATTGTATTGTATCCTCTTCGTCAGGACCGTGTAATTTTACATCAAAGACAGCTTTGCGTCGCACGCTTATTTCTTTCTCACAGCAGAACATTATAAAAAGTTATATTCCAATCAGGAAAATGAATCAATTTCTAGGAGAGATTTCTAAAAAAAGGTGGAGTCACGGAGAATTGCTAAAAATACCATTAATCCCGACGTCACTTGTGGGTTGTGATTGACATTCTCTTGGGGGCTGTTAAGTTCAGTGATTTATATGGCCTTTGTTTTACTGGGATTTATTGATTTGCCATGGTTTCAATATAGTGTTTATTAATAAATTGCTGTTTTGAAATGTTACAACAAAATCGCCGCACCGCAACGATCGTAATTGAAATTTTATATAACAGTGGCGCAACCAAAATATCCATTTAAGAGAATCGGAGAGTCTTGAGCTGTTGTTATTTTAAATAGAAATAAAAAAAATAACAAATTATTTGTTTTATAGGTGGACCAAACATTTATTCTTTATACCTATTCCTGTCAATTATCAAAACTAATAATAATAATAATAAATATATTGTAAATATATTTGTTGTAGTTTTTATTTATTCGATGATTTGCTTGATTAAATAATCTATGCTTTGTCAGTGCAAAATTTCGAAATAATTATTACTATACTAAGGCATCCAACTCGGGCTTCCTGAAATAGAGAATATAGGTGAAAACCATTTATTTTTTTTATTGAAAACTTTAACAGATTTTTTACATTTAATAAGTTTTTTAGATTACCTCCTAACAACCCCAAAGAGCATTTTTATGTGAAATTTTTCGTGCTTTAGCCAGTATACACGTCAGGACACATTGCCGTTATCATTATCTTTTTACGCGTGAAGGTTTCGCTATGGTACTCCATTGTTTTTAAATTCAATATTTGAAAAACGGCATAAGCATTGGATTTAAAATTTATATCAAGAAAAATACAATTTTTTACCTTTCTAACGCAGTTTGACTAACAATTTTCTGACAAATACGTTTCGAGCTATTAATTTTTTCAGTAACTTCAAATGTTTCATTTTCAGAGATTAATCTGTGGCAGCGATTAGCGAAAAAACCAGTCGTCAGCAACGCGTAGCTTTTTATTAAAGATGATGATTTGTTTCTTTATAGTAACATAAAAAGAAAAATAAATAAATAAATAAAAATAAAATAAATAAATAAGGGGACGGTAGCATAGGAGACAAAGAAACATCTTAATGAAGTGAAAATAGTCTTTAAAAACAGTGTTTGGCTAATTAACTTATCTAAAACTTCACTCTAGTAAACATGCCCAATAAAATTTTGAATTGATTATTAATATTATTAAAAAAAAAATAAAAAAAAAATAAAAAAAAAAAAAATACCGAGAATATATGATTGACCTATGTGTATAGATATAGTTTTTTTTTTCTTTATCTAAGACTTGAAAAACCAACGAAGAAAATGTTTAGGTAAACTAAATATTTTTAATATTAGAGCTGTTCCAAAATTTTATAAAAAGTAAAGTCTCTTCTTCAATTCAAAATGAAACAACAACAATAATTTAAACGGTAAACAGATTTTATATATGTGTCAGAGTGTTTAAAATTATTACACTACAAAAAAAAAAAAAAAAAAAAAAAAAAAAAAAAAAAAAAAAAATGTTGATTTTATGGTATAACACTGGCATCCCAGCTGCCAGTATCATAGAACTAAGAATAAGTTATTCTTAGTTCTATGGCCAGTATTATACCGTAAAATTAACAGTAATAAACAGTAAAATAAGCGGTAATACGCTGCCCCGCCAACATTTATTTATTTATTTATTTTTACTGTATTTATTTATTTATTTATTATTATTATTATTAATATTATTATTTATTTATTTATTTATTTATTTATTTATTTATTTTTATTAATTAATTAATCAATTTTTTTTTTTTTTTTTTTTTTTTTTTTTTTGCAGTGTACATATATTTTATTTAATTTTAAATTACCGGCATGCACTTTCATTTATCATACATTTCCCCTTATTGTGAACTTGTGTGTCGAAGTTAAAACACGTTTTTTAGATGGAATGTATAAAATTTTCTAATATTATTCAGTAGTTAAAAATTTTATGTCTCTAAGACAAGGAAACTGTAACGAGATGGAACAAAAACGGACTGACTAGCTGCTTTGTCTCCTAAATATAGAATTTTTAAGCGCACATTTAAAAAATATATTTTTTTTTCTTAAAATATCACGGTAATAATTTTTCTTTCCACTTCGAAGAACGAACTCAACATTTTTAGTCAAAGTATAATCTCTTTTGTATTTCAAGCTACTTTAACAATGGCAACATAATACACCTAACAAAAACAAGAGAGAAATAGAGACTATTTATTCATATTCTTAAAACTTTCTGTTCTTTTTAACCGTCTTAAGTCAGTCACGTGGTTTTTAACAAAAGAACTATTTTTTTCTGAAAAGTCATCAAAGAACATTTGCATTTCGTAAATCGCATAATAAACTGATCTAAAAGCACCGAAGTCATAAAAACCTGTCGGAAAATTTGCTGTTAAAGCATGTTTATGAGAAGAGTTATTTTTCTCGTCTTTACTTTTTTCCTTCATTTACATTTGTTACGAAGTTAATAAGCTATGCAGCGGCTTCCTGTGGAAAATCGAACGAATCGCGTATCGTGATTTGAGATCAAGTCCAAGGTGGACGGGAGTCCTTGGCAAAGAGCGTTTGCTTTTTCTCCAAGGAGAAAAAGAATATGAACGAAAGACAACGAACTGAGAATCCGTCTCTTCTTTTTTAATACTCAATCTTCTTATCGATTTTAACAATGACTAGTTTATATTCGCAAGTGAAATTAAATAAATAAATAAGGATTATCGCGTTCGTTCTTCTTCTTTAAAGTGATATTATTATTTTCTGATGTATCACACATAGAAAATTCATTGTTTAAAAACGATAGAATTGTAAATAAGCTGAGAAAAAAAAAAAAAAGCAAAGCTAGAAGTAATCATCTGCGATAATGGAAGAAATGAAAAATAGAATTTTTCTGATAATTCCAGCTGTTCTAGAACGCTTTTCTTTTCCATTTTTCAACTAAAATAAAAGAGTAATTTTAAAATTATTCTTAGTTTATTTTCTTATCTCTGTCATCTGCTTAACTTAGAAAAAATATATATAAACGATTTTTTTTTTATCATTTTAAATATTTAAAATAAATTTACTTTTGTGATACCGATAGATATTATTATATTTTTCGTAATTGTCAAATTTATCACTGTTGTTTACTTTAAAAATGTAATAAGATTTAGTAACTATTTTACAACAATAAAAAGCTGAAATCTCTTACATATTGCCCAATAATGTGATATAGGGAAATGATAACTTAGAACAAACTTATCGTGGTCATTTTTGCCTGTATTAATACTACAAGGTGATCAATTTAAATGAGTACCCCTTGGTTTTTCTTATTACCCTTAAATCTGTCGGATGTATGGCAACTATTCTAACACTGAAGTTTTTGTTTAAACCTAAATGTGGGAGATAATTTCCAAATTTTATTTTTGAAAAAACATAATTTAATTCAAATTTGTTTACATTGTCATTCCTTACAGCAAATGTTGAAAATGTTCGCCACCATTTTGAATGCAAACAGGAAGACGTCGAACCAAGTTTTTTGACACACTTCGCAACATTGTTGGTGTTATTGACGAGATTTCTTCAGTTATGATTTGTTTTAATTCATCGATGTTTGCAGGACTTCTCTGGAAAACCCTATCTTTGAGATAACCCCGCATAAAAAATAAAATCTAACGATGTGAGGTCTGATGTCCTTGGTAGCCAGAGGCCTATTGAAATTAAACGCAGAATCGGATTAAAAATTACTAATGGTTTTCACGCTAATTTATGTCGTCCCGCAGTGGCGCAGAGGATTAAGCTCGGTCCCCGTCAAGATCACCGAAAGTGAAGCAGCATTGACCATGGTCAGTGCTTGGGAGGGTGACAACATCTCTCGACTGCGGCTGATGTGGGACCGTGTACGTTAATTGGAGCTGGTGCACGCAAAATCTGTTCGTGGCTCCAATGTCCTCCAAGTTTGAAAGCGATACCTCTGGGGTGCCATCCTACACCGGCTCTATTAAAAGTCGGTTTTGGCCGTGCAGGGATACACCCCCCCCCCCCCCCCCAACACACACACACACACCTTGAGGTACAGTCCTGCATGGTTTGGGCTATAAAAAAACGAGAACCGAGAACGAAAAGACGAAACCAGAACCCGAAAATTCTATTGAAGTTGAGCTGAACTTGACAAACAATTTCAGTTGATCCAAAACCCGACGCGAATACGACAAAATATTTTTTGTGGATTCAAATACAAAATATTTAAATCCGGACCCAAAACCCAAAATGAAAAGAAATTAATCTGTATTTTAGTACAATTATGGAAAGGGAGCCTACAATTATACTGCTAATATCAATTTTATCCTTTATTTAAGGTAAAGCTAGGAGAGTCTGCTTACAATCCAAAAGAATAACAATAAAAATCTAAATAAAAATTTTTTGCTAAACTATCCATGAATAATTTTCACTTCATTTGTTTTTTATGCATTTCCATTGCTATGTTGTTGTTATGTTGTAATTTATTAGAACAGTTGTAATAAAACCAAGAAAGTTATTTTGCGCAATCTGTCCTTACGCAATCTGTCCCTGGTGTTACTGCGCACATGGGTAGGAGAGATTGTTACTAATAATAACTACAATTAAATTCTTAACAATAATATTTACACTTAAATGACATTATTGTAAGGTTTTTGTGAACAAATATTATTGTATTAGGAGTGACTATTTCAACCTAATGATTAAAGAATCAGAAAAAGGAAATAATTTTAAAAACGATTAAAAAATTTTAATTAAAGGGAAAAAAATTAAAGAATCAGAAAAAGAAAGTCCAGATAAGATTACAAAATAACATTAAGTTACTTGAAAACACGTTTAACTTAAAATTAGTCCATTTTCATTTTTCATTTTTTTATGCAAATTTACCAATAAGCTGCGTAATCTCTCCTAGCATGGAAACTAATGGGGACAATGCGCCATCTCTCTTAAGTAGCAGATGCGCAAACTCTCCAATTTCGGAAGGAGAGATTGCGCGGCCTTTTATTTAAACATAGCCACTACTAAAACGAACCGTTGATGTTCACATTGTTAGTCTAGATTAGTAGCTTATGAGAAATCGTTTTAAGTTAAAAATATTTTGTACTACTGACATTGTATAGAAATTCTGATGAATAGCTATGAAAATTCAAGCACTTACTTTGGAAAAACAAAACAAAATAGCAATGCTTTATCTTAGACGCTCAAAACAATCAACGGGTACTTTCAAGTGGACACTCCACTACTGCTGTTGTACAACTACCTGGAGTCAAAGTCAATGCGCGCTCACTCTACTCCTTCCCTCCGAACCTCTATGTGCGTAATCTCTCCGAGCGCGCCATCTCTCCTGGCTTTACCTTAGATGAATGAAAAAACATATAATCATTCAGATTCACATGTAATATTGCCTTTTTTACTTATTTGGAACAGTATCGTAAATTTTCTTATGAAAAATCGGGTTAACCCGATCAGCAAAAGTCAAAACCCAACCTGAAATACTGACTCGATTCGACCCAGTTCGACCAGTGTCAAACTAACACAGCCCAATGCAGTAAGAATCATGTGGTACGAATCAAAATTGTAGGGAGAGAACTTTGAGGTGTAGTTCGTGTTCCAACCTTGTATTGCCTGTTTAACCCTTTATGTCCCATGTTATGAATTAATTAAAATTTCACCTTTCAAAGTATTTTCCTGAATTTTTGAAACTATGTCAGAAGATTTGTGCAACCATTGAATAAATTTTAGAAAAATTTCGTCTACTAAAATTAACAAACTAAATTGGTATTTATAGGAGTTTTGTAGAATATTTACAACTCCATTAATACCATTTCTTTGAAACATTTTTTTTTTTTTTTTTTTTTTTTTTTTATAGAATTATAAAATGTACAAGTATAATGACCGTACAATATAAGTACTAGAATTTTTTCAGATCTAAAACTTTCCTTTCAACTAAAAAAAAAAAAAAAAAAAAAAAAAAAACTGAACAGTTAATTACATTTTTTGTTATTATGATATGATTCATTTCCATAATAAAATAAGTACATTTTAAGTTGGCAACATTTTATCTTTTGTTGACATTTACTGAAAATTCCAATGGAAAACTCAAGCCTAGCTTTGAAAATTTCAGAACTTGAAATCCATATTTAGACTCTTTTTCCATTTAATATCTATTTCTCCGGAAACATATCTATCCAAAAAACTGTCGGTAGATTATATGATAGTTGTAATTAAACAATTTTAGTATACAAATTCGGTTTTTAAATTTAGTAATACGGAAATAATAGGACTCCATTTTAAATAGGACGTAACCACCATGGCAACCTAGAATCATTACCTATAATGGGATATCATTGAATTAATTACATATGATAGGATTTAATAAAATGAAGAATGTGACTATAACTTGGTCATAGAGATTATAAAATGTCATATACGTCATTTATGACTGTAACGCCATGCATGTCAGATAACTTGGCGATATATATCTTGGTCGCTTGGCGATTAATCCTCGGAAAAGCTTCTATAACAAGAAAGTACCGATTTTTTTTAAAAATCAAATTACTTAATAAATATTTTAGTAATATATTTTTAAGTTTTGTTTCGATTTTCATAAAATTTGAAATGACTGTACAAAATTCTGCAACGATTATATATATTAAATTTCAAACCAATCGGTTGGGCAGTCTTTGAGCAGTTATACGCGGACGGACCAGACGACGACTATAATCGTCATAGACAGTACTGTACTTTTGTGTGTCCTTGTAAATGAACGATAAATGCAATGCACATCATACTTTCCAGTAAGGAACTTACTGCGCACCTGAGTAATACATATAAATTTCTTTATTTTGAAATAGTTGAACATGATTAAAATACACTGCAAATGCTTTTTCCCCGTAGAACATTATGTAATATATATATTTTTTTTTATGACCCTGAACATGAATAATAAATGCTTTGAATCCCATATTCTACAGAAAGCATGTTTTAGCGCACTTCATAAACGCATATCAATTTCATTTTGTTTGAAAAAGGTGTAACATCATCAAAATGCAGTTGAAAATATTTTTTCCCAATTGACTGTAATGAAACGGAATAATTTTGATTGTCCCTGTAAACGAATGATAAATGTTACATACTTCATTTTCAATAGCGATCGTGTTATAGTAAACTTCAATAACATATAAAAAATACAGGGTAATCCGACTATATTTCCGAGAGTTCGAGCACAAACAGACGGCCAAACGGACAGACAAACCGAAGCCATAAACACTTTTGAACTATGTTGGAAAGTTTTCAAAATGCAAAAATGCGATCTTAATATATTTGACATTTTTATAGCATTAAAGACTTTATGAAAAATATAGTCGCAATCCTTTAAGAATAATTTCGTTCCGTTTGAAAGTACAATAGAAAAATAAATTACATTGTTTTCCATTACAGTTTTCATGATTACAAAGCATTAAATATGAAACGCGTTATAAGCTTCGTGTTTACAGAGAGATTTCGTAAAAATATAATATTTCGCAGATAATTAAAATTAGAAACTGAATAAAGAAGCACCTCTGCACAAAATATTCTCTGCTTATTCAAAGATTAAAGAATATCTCGAAAAGCGAGAGTTTCCCCTTTTGAACAAGAGAAATCATTATTATTCCATCAATCCTACATTATTTATGCATCAGATTTCGATCAGAATTTTATTAAAATACAGAATGTTGTATGATTTAATAAAATCCTAATATGATTCAGAAAATTTCTCATTTTTAACAGTCCGCATTTCCCCCCGAACGATAAAAATTGGATTGCACACCGGAAAAATAAACAAGAATATCTCAAAGACGGAAAAAAAAGATTTTTTCTTCTTTTCTTTGCCATGCACTATTTTAATTTTGTTCAGTTATTCTTCGATAGTAGTTACTAAAAATAATCTCTGCTGCAGCATTATGTTCGATTCTCCATAAAAATCGATTCAATCAGTTTAAATATATTTTTTTTTTCTTTTTTACGCAGACGATATTTATTTTGTCCTTCATGGGAGAAGGGTAAATTCTTCAAGAAAATAAGAAATATTTCCACAACTAATGGTACAGTACAATCATAAATTATAAAATGTTGGTAACGTGCCAGCATGTTAAGCCAGAATGTTATTTATCAAACTGTGTGATCGTTTTATCAGCAAATACAAAATGTTTTCTGGAAAATATCTTGACTGAAATTGCTTTTGAAGCAGGCAATTCTGCATCTCTGCATTGTCTTACATTTTAAACGTTATTACAGTGAGAAGACACAGGAAGGAAAATCGTGCATCATGCATTCATCATGTCTCATTTTCCTATTTCATCTTACACTTTTTAAAATCTTATTTTGTCTCCTTTGAATCACAATAGAGTGTCGCACCGGGACAGGATTTGATTTAAAGCAGAAAATAACTACTCGACAGTCGCCAGTAAGCGATTAAACTTCGAACTATGATGATTAAAACAATTTACTCTATCGGCCAAATACGTAATTTCATTCCTTTTTTTAACACTTTCCAACATTATTTTCGTAGATTTTAAGAAACATTTGTCTGTTTTAACACTTTCCAGCAAAGTTGAAAAGTGTTTATGAATTCGGTTTGTCTATCCCTCTGTTTGTCCGTATTCTAATTCGCGTAAATATACTCTGATTGTCATGCAATTGATATATGTTAATGACATCAGGGCTTTACAAATTTGATAAAATCTGGTAGCCAGAAAAAAATTTTAGTAGCCAGTAAAAAATACTTACCACCCCCTCCTTCCTCGTCATTAATTTTTCAAAAAGCACAAAAGTTTTTATGAATTAATTGAGGAAAAATAATAACAGGCATTGTTTAGAATTATTAGTTACATAGTTTAGAAAGATAATGTAAACTAAGTTTTCTAATGAAACTTATCAAAATCATATTTTCTTTCAAAAAAAAAAAAAAAAAAAGAAAAGAAAAGAAAAGAAAAGAAAAGAAAGAAAGAAAGAAAAGAAAAATACTGTAAAGAGTGAATTAACCGGCTCGGATAATGCTGATTGCCGAATGCTTCAAATGTCCGGATAGTTGAATGCTACAAAATCTATATCTGCTGAGGAGCGCATCGACGAAATAGTGAAACAGGAAGACAAGTTTTCGCCTATTTTTCTGTCGAAATCTCAAATAATTCTGATTTGATTATTTTAAAATTTACATTTGATGAACTCATTTTTGCCAAATTAAAAACAAAAGTTAAAAATATTTTTTGTATGAATATCGTTTTAAAGTTTATTTTTTAATATTGGGAAAGGGAGGGGGGGGGGGGTAGCATTTGTGCTCATTTCAAGAAAGCTTAGGTCAGTTTTTATTCCAAAAAAGAAACAACAACAAAAATCCCATTAGATTAAATAACTTGGTCGCCAGTGGCGACCATATTTGTCAAGCCCTGGTTATTGAGGTGTACTATGTCGTGTACTCTTGTAGTTCCTTTTAAAGGGACACTCAAAAGACTTCCATTACATTACGGTGTATGGGGGAAAATCGTTTGCGGTTTATTTTAATGATGTCACACTATTTGAAACATATTGAATTTTATATACACCACTGAGGTACACTAGAAGAGGCTTAGTATAGAATATGGTGTGCATAGTACTAAACTTTCCTTTACAGACACTCAAAAGAATTCCGTTACATTACCGATCTAATGAGAAAAAATAGTTTGTGTTTTATTTTAATAATGTTTCACTATTTCAAACATATTGAAATTGATATATATCACTGAGTTGCATTACATGGGGCTTACTATAGAATACTGTGTGCATAGCACCCATCGTTCATATACAGGGCAGCATAAAAAAATCTCGAGTATACATTACCGTGTATTGACGGAAATTCCAGAAGGGATATTTTCGACTGTGCTATGCGTTTCCCAACTTGAACTAAATTTTAGCATTCTATGTAGTATATATACAAATCTACAGATCATATACAGGGCTACATAAAAGGCTTCGGATATTTTTCCGAATACTGTTGGTAATTCTTTAAATTGGATTTTTAAATATGTTATGTGTTTTCAGCGTATAAAGATTTCTAAAAGTATTTTGGAAGTGTCGGAAAGTGTTACATAATCTATGCTTGTGCATGATTTTTCGTTCTGGTTTTAATTAATTTCGTTTCAACTAGGCTAACTTATTGAAGGGGGAGAATATTCACATTATCAAAAAATATATAAATTGTTACCCGCCTCTGCTATTATTAAAAACATGTAATAAAAAAATCCCTCTTAAATGTTTGTACATTGATATAAAGTTATTTCTAAAAAGAAAGAGAGAGAAAAAGGAAGAAAGTGAATCTATTAAATTTAGACTCAAAAGTTTGTACAATTAAATAATTTACTGTCATAATATTTCTTCAAGGACAAAATTGGTTTATAAATAACAACTTTAGGTTATTTTTCAAATGTATTAATAATTTTCTTTTACCATTAGATTTAAATAAAAACAACTTTAAACTTCTGAACATCGCTTTTTCAGTTTTCAAATGTCATTTATGTTTCGTTTAGCCTATTAATGATGATATTCACACTGGCGAGTAGATGTCTATGGCTACTAAGTAAAAAGTTAGAAACTGTACGTCAAACGTGACAAATGAGGTGCGATCGTACTATAACTAGTTTAATAAATATTCAGATCTTGGTGCAATAGCTGTTACAATCTTATGCAAATTCAAAAGAATTTTTGAATGAAGAATGAAAATTTTTTCTGTGCATGAATACAAAATTTATTTTATGTGCAGATTTTCATATTATAGATATTAATTTTATTTTATGAAATTAAGTTTCAACACACTTTTACAAACAATTAATTACAATACTGTTACATTAAAATTATACTATGCGCAAACATCCAATACAAGACAATGTAAAAAAATGATCGTTATTATTTCAGTGAAATGAATTATATCGTCTGTCATTAAGATACGATAAATTTCCATAATAAAATAAGTACATAAGTTGGCAACATTTTATCATTTGTTGACATTTACTGAAAATTCCAATTGGAAACTTAAGCCTAGCTGTGAAGAAATCCATATTTAGACTCTTTTTCCATTTAATATTTATTTCTCCGGAAATATAAATCTAAAAAACTGTCAGTAGATTATATGACTGCTGTAATTAAACAATTTTAGTATACAAACTCGGTTTTTAAGTTCAGTAATACGGAAATAATATGAATCGATCTTAAATATGAGTTAATCACCATGGCAACCTAGAATCATTACCGATCATGGATATCATTGAAGTCATGTTATTTCCGTATTACTGAATTTAAAAACCGAATTTGTATACTAAAATTGTTTAATTATAGCAATCCTTATAATCTTACCGACATTTTTTTGGATAGATGTTTCCTGAAAAATAGATATTAAATGGACAAAAAGTTTAAATATGGATTTCAAGTTCTGAAATTTTCAAAGCTAGGCTTAAGTTTCCCATTTGAATTTTCAGTAAATATCAATAAAAGGTAAAATGTTGCCAACTTAAAATGTACTTTTTATTTTTCGGAAATTAATCATATCATAATAACAGACGATATAATTCATTTCACTGAAACTAGTTATAGTACGAACGCACGAAACGACATTTGTCACGTTTGACGTACAATTTCAAACTTGTTCCTGTTTCGGATTATTCTTTTGTTTCCAACATGTATTATAAAATTTACGTATATACTTTAATTTCGGACTAGAATGAAATTTTGTGGGATTTGATTTAAAGCCCACATGACATAAAATTTTGTGTTTCTATAGAAATGACGAACTACGAGATATTATTTGAAAGTTTTTAAAAGTTTCACCTTAATTAAAAGTCTATAATTATAATTTTCTATGCATCTATCTGTAATGAAAAATTCGCCTTTGTAATAAAGAATTAAGGCTGTTCTCAAATCCAAAGAAGCTACTTCCTGACACATTTATTTTTAAATTCATTTTTGTTCGAAAAGGCGTGGAATTGGCATGCGTTCTTATCCAGAAACTACGTAATCGAAACACGTTTTCCATTTTTTGGTAAAGTTAGAAGATCTTTCAGAAAATAGTGTTAAATTGGGCGTTTTGAACCGAATTCCCGATGTAGCACCCCGAGAAAGGCGAAAATCTTATCATCACGTGATCAGAATCGCTTGTAACTCGATAAGCAATTTGTTTCATAAAATGGAACACTCATTTCGATTCCAAATCGCTTCAGTAGTCAGGCCTGCCACTTTTATGCCTTTGCGTTGTAAAATGAGTCAGAAAATGTGTCAGAAATTTACTATGAAAGTTTATAATGAGAATTATTAAATCTATATTTAATACTTGGAAATTTTTCCATAGAAAAGTAAGTATGAGAATTATTAAACAATATATTTTTATTTATGTAGCTGTACATTTTACATCTATAAAAAACGAAAAAAAAATTGTAATGGAAGGAAATAACAACATTTAAAAAATATTTTATTGTTTAATTATAAATCGTATGTGTACATAAAGGCGATATCAAAAATGCCATCAAGGAAGAAAGTCACAAACTTTTAAGAAGCATTTTGGCAGAGAAAAAATATATATAATTTTTACGCATCATTTTATTTTTAATTAAATGGAAGTTTTACATTGACGGGAGAAATATAATCATGAAAAATTATAAAATTCTTAAAGAGCTTTTTTTTTTTCCCTTCATTTACTTTCTGACAAGAAAAAATTATTCAGAAACCTTGAACTACTCAAACTGGTTAAAATACTTCAATGAATAAAGAAGAAGAAAAAAAGCTTTATAAAGATACAACTGGCCAGTAGCATATTCATAATTTGATAGAGGGTGATTGATATACAAGGTGATCTAAAAGTCACAGAGGAAATTAAAATTCAGTAATTTGGAAATAATAAACAGTAGCAGCACGATACGGTTTTCACATAAATACAAAGATATGTGATTTTTTGATAGAAACATATTAGTGCTATAGAATAGTTGGTAAACTGTAGTAGTTAACGGCTGAAAGTTTCTTCTTAGGACCTGATTATTCAAAAAGCACGTGAAGCACATGCTTCCCCTCTAAAATTTAAAAAGGCCCCCAAAAAATGACTGTGAAGAGAGCGGCCTAATATTCATTTTCATTTTTTCTTACACTGTATTTTTAATTTTTTGGGGAAAAATAAAGTTTGCTTAATCCCAGAGGAAATCCACGCACTACTTCACTAAATTTATTTAACAGGGAAATATGAATGTCATCTGTAAGATGTTAATTAATCATATAGCATCCTGGTGTGCCTATTAGAAACCACCCGGGAAATCGAGCATACAGCTATACACTGCAAATCTAAATACACTTTTCAGAACACTTTTTAGAACAGTTATTTTGTCACCTTATTTGGAACACTTTGAAGCGGACTTTTTGGATTAGTTTTTAGAATACTTCTGAGAACACTTCTTTTGTTCAGCACACTTCCTCACGCGCTGTTTGTTAGCGATGATTTCCCAAGTGTGCTCCCATCCGTTCTCAAATGTGTTCCCAAGTTTAGATTTAACAGGTATCCTGAACAGAACACTTTCGGTACACTTTCTTTATGCGGAGCATATTCGGAACACATTAAGGAAACACAACTAGTACACAATAAGGTAACTGGAACACCATTTTTTTTAATCAAAGGGTTCGAAATGTGTTCCCAATGTGTGCTGCCAATTTGCAGTGTATATACTAAATATATTTGAAATATATACAGGGAACATAAAAAAAACTGTTTAATGAAATATATATGACCTCGGCTAAGCTATTCCCGGGAATAATATTACTATCATTGGTGTGTTTTCATAAATGAAGAATTAAGAAAACTTTTGCCAAATGAAAGGGGGCTCCCAAAATGATACCGTTCTTCCCCTTTATTCAGAGGTTAATCGGGTCCTATTTCTACTTGTTGCGATTTAAGCTATCATGTGACAGGAATTACAGATGAAATACCAGCAGTGCACTCTTAAATTTAACAGCGTACTTCTTTGTTATAGCGGTCCCCCACAGTTAGGATTACGTCAAAGTTGCAGTCAATTTCGCCAAGTCGTAGCAAAGCTCGTGGTTGCGCGCACTTATAATAGATATATAAAAATAAGTACCATAGCATTAAATAATATAATATTTTATGATAATAAGAATATATTACAAATACTTCATAACAAATTCTCACCAATATTTCATAAAAAATTTAGACCAATGTTTCATAACAATTTCTTACAATTCTCTACTAAGAATAACAACTGCTTTCCAAAAGTCAGTGTAGATTGTTGAGCCATTTTCTACATGTTAACAATTTTATTTTTTTTCCATGAGTGTCATAGCATCTCTATTTGAGATTTGAAGGAGAAAGTATTTCGCCATTTTCTCGACATATGCCTTCAGAAATCCAGTGTTGTGGGAGTACCCTGCTACTGTTTATTTTCTCGACGTACAAACAAACTTTCGTCCGTCTTAACAATTTTAATAGGCACCACCGATTCGACCATTGGGTCCTCTCCCTTCATGCGAAAAGACCCGCTCGCTAATGTTAATCCTATGGGGCATTATTTTTTTTTCTAATATCTCGTTTGCATTTCAATATTTTTAATTTTTTTTTTTTTTTTTTTTTTTTGCATTAAATAGCTGAGATTAATCTCTATTTCCGACTTTGAATACTTATTCGATTTTCTTTGCGGATTTTTTTTTACGAAGATACTTTTACTTTCGGAACCGGTTGAAACCGGATTGAGATTTATTCCAACAGAGCGAAAAATGCCTTGAACAGGACTTGAACCTGGGTAGGGTACTTTGTCTTGCCTTCTCAGTATATCGGCAAAATGATATCATTTGCCTAATTTTTTCAAAATTACTTTCTTATTATTACTTTATCCTGTAACTTTTCTTTTCCATCCGTCTTATTTCGCATTACTCAGCCAGTCTGCTTTTCTAGTGATAAGGGCGCTGTTTCCGACATATATACTTGTTGAAGAAATACGAGGTTCGAATCCCAGTTCAAGCTTGAATACTCGTTGTGGGACGGGTTCCAATGAACACAGGTGGCGGAGCTCATAATGTTTTTAGGAAATATCCCTGTTATGATTGGCTACAGCTTCCCACAAACATTTAAAAAAAAAGCGAAGCGGTGATTAGCTATATGAAAAAAAAGGTCATGATGTCATTGGATGACGTCAGACATGCGTGTCGTCCATTTCAACACAGATACCGGTATTTTTAGCACTAGCACTGCCACCTAGATAGCTCTCTAGGTGGCAATGGCACTAGTCCGCAAAAGATGACCATAGTGTCCTAAACCAAATCGTGGTAATTTAATCATTCGTGTAATTCAAGACCTTGAAAAACACGATGCTCAGAATTTTCTTCAAATGCTTCAAAAGTTTTCACTTTCATTACTTAGATGGCTTCACTAATAGCATCTCTCTGAAATAAAAATTGGAGTGTTAATTGTTAACATCGTATTTTTTTTACCAGTGTTGTTACCAAAAATTATTTGCAGATGTTTATACACAAGTATGCCGTTTCTCATATTTCGTAATATAAAAAATGATGGCCCTGAACTTTGTCCACTCCATTAATGTCCACTGGCCGCTTACTCAAATAAAGAGACAATAAAAAGCATTTAAAAAAAACAATGCGAAACATTCCTCAGACAAACTCTAATTTTTTTAAGGCAAATATCATAAACGTGATACTCCACGCCTTTGATTCCAACCGATTAATAGACGCGATAAAGTATAGAAGAAATCTAAGTTTGTTTTTTTAACATAATATTCACGGCCAATATCTTAACTTTCACCGTGACCTATTCGTCCTTGGCCGTGGAAAAGAGAAGAAAGCGCGGTGCTTGACCAGTTCCGAAAGGTTTTGACCTTCATATGCCAGCAGATCTGACCCGTTTTTCCGCACCCTTTTATGAACAATAGAATGGCAGACCACGTGCAAGTATGTGTTTGGGATCAATGCCACTGATTGTTGCGCAATTCAGCAGACGATTTTAGTTTTTGTTTCCTCTGGAAAATCGTTTTGTGGAATCCTTTGTTCCATCAAGACTTTTTTATAATTTTTTTTTTCTTTTGAATAACAGGATTTGAAAAAGAAGCTGACTGACGGGAATACAAAATCCAGAAACTATTTTTGAACTTATGAGTTATGATTCGACTAGAAATTCTTTTATTCATATCAAGGCAATTGGAGTAATGTCTACAGACATAAAATTGCGACCTTTAAAGAGCCACCGAAAAAGTTACGATATCGAATAAAAATTTAATGCCATGATTCACATCCATGATCTGATCGATGATTCTCCTAACAGCAGACAATCGGTGAAACAAATCTCAACATTTCATTATTATACATGTGTAACAAAAGTATCTACTAGTTCAAAATAGGGGGGTGCTTGCATTATCGTTTTATTTGCACGTGCATCCGTTCTCGTATGTATAAGATTTTGTCCAACTTCTTCAAAGCATTGCATCTGCTCCAGGGTCCAGTAGTTAAAGTTAAGGTTGCACAATATGTGTGTGTTTGGTTGCTCGTCCACATAAGACTACAGTCACAGTGAAAACACTTCCGAAAGGTTTAAAGCGCGTTTACGTTGCGGTTTAATTTGTCTCGGCATCTCAAATGTAGGCTACTTTGTTCAATTCAAACAAAGTATTTGTCTTACAGTAGTTTGCAAATATTTCAATAGAATAAAATTTCAAGGTTGAAGTATACCGAACCAAAAGGGGGGGAGGGGTCATAAATTACTCTATGCTCCTCTCTCCCACGAAGTAAACGTGGATTTTATGCCAGTTCGAAGGAAGAGCGGTCAGAAAGCACTGATGATAAAAAACAGCGAAAGAATGAAATAGGAAATAAACTTGAGGTGGCCTCGCAGTGACAATTTGGCTCAAAAAAAAAGAAAGAAAGAAAAACAGATGGGAATTGCGATACAACAATTACTTCAGCCATCTCGATACTTTTTATCAAGTATGGACGTATCATTATGCACGATATTTTATCCTATAGAACAACATTTCTTAAACTGTGATCCGCGAAGCACTGGTGGTTCTCGAAGTCTTCCCTTGCGGCTGTCTTAGATCCCCCCTCCCCCCCCCCCCCCCTAAAAAAAGTAAATAAATAAATAAATAATAAAAATAAATAAATAAATAAAATAAATAAATAGAAAAAAATAAATTTCAAATAAATGTCGTACCACACAAACTATAGTTAAAAATATCACAGTAATAAAAAGCATAAAAATAATATATAAAAGTGGTCCCTCAAAGGGTGGAGTACTCAAAGTATAAAAGCAGCCCAGCCCGCACGAGGAAAAGTCTGAAAAATACTGATATAAGAAATATGTTGTTTCCATTTTCAGCTATGCAGATCTGCTTGCTAGGACTGGATAAAATATCGTACTACATATAGCGCGACGCTTTTTCAAGTAAAACATAATGTATGTGTACTCTTAGACCACGATTAGACACTCCTTAGACGGCATATTTTTAGGTAGTTTTCTTGATCTTAAAATCCTTAATTGTCCCCAAAGTATACTAACCAACATTTCCCGCTAACCCCCTTCGAAATGCTCAGACCAGATAAACTACGAGTAAATAATTAAAGTCGAGCTGTTCAGATCAGAGATGTTATGCAATCCTAGCAAGCAGATCTGCATAGCTGAAAATGGAAACAACAAATTTTTTATATCAGTACTTTTAAACTTTTTAAATTGTAAAAAATCGACTGAACCAAAGTAACGCCTACCTGACATTCTGCTAGAATGTCAAGTAGGTCTTGACCAAACGCAATGAAGCTTGGCGTAAATACTATTTTGCTCATCGGGCTTTTTTTCAAGCGGGCGACCACTTTACGCTGATTTTCGCTAAGGACCACTTTTATACTACTTTTGTGCTCTTTTCTCCGTTTTTTCAACTAAGGTGTGCGATACACAGTTCATTTTTTATTTATTTATTTTTATTTTATTTATTTATTTATTTTCTAAGAGGACCACAAGTGCAGGCCTCGTGGACCACAGTTTAAGAAACGCTGTTTTAGACCACGGGGAATAAATCATTGGAAAAAAATAATAAATATTCGATGTAAAAAGAATGTCTATTCGTTTTTAGCAATTTATTTTATTAATAAAAATAAAATAAAATACAAACCTCAATTCAGTATGGTCACAATTAGCTTCTACTATCATTTGCCAACACTCAGGCATCTGATGGATTCCAAGGCGTAAAAAGTCTTGGTCTTTAGACGCCATGAATTCGTCGATTGTTTCCTGCACCTCATCTTTAGTTTGAAATTGCTGCTTTGCTAAGTCTTTTTGTAACGAGCTAAAAAGGCGGTAATCGCATGGTTTAATGTCTGGTGAGTACGCTGGATATTCTGTAATACTGTCTAATGCAAATACTGTACTACCATTTTGAACCGAATTTCCGGACGTGACCACGCGACAGACAGCGCAAGGTAAGGAAAAAACTGTCGTCCTGAGACAACTATCGGCTATAACTCAAATTGTAATTCGTTTATCGGAAAATGAAAAAAACTGTTCAATTAAAAATCACTTCAATATTTATGCCTTTATATTTAAAAATAAATCAGAAAATGTGTGAGAAATATTAGCGTTGTTGAATGGGGATTAATATTTATTTACGAATCACCTTACATTAAACTTTACGAATTTGTCGAAAAGAATAAAATGTAATTATACCTGTTAAGGTATAATTTGTTTACAGTTTTAAACATGTCTAAAACGGGCGTCTGCGATTCCATTTTAGCAGGTTTTGTTTTATATCCAACTAGCGGATCCAAAACAATAAGGCGTTGCCCGGTCCGGTGTAATAACCTCAAATCTGTTTAAAAACGAAAGTCTGGCTATATCCCAGGATCCCTTGCGTGAAGAATTTCTTAAATCCACGTTCCACCGCCAGGGGGCGCATTATGTTCTAAACAAACCTCTCTCCGAACGAAACTCCGGCACAGGTCCCCGCTACCTACGGCACCGTAATGACATAATAAAGGACGAAGATTATTAAATTTTTAGGGTTTTAAAGGTCCTCAGAACACGAAAATAAAACCAGAAAGCTGTAGGTCAAATTGTAGAAAAATCGCATTTTATTTGTAAATGGTGGTGATACAACTTACCTGTAGCCGACCAAAAGTGCTGAAATAGAATGGAAATATTATAATGGAGTTATGTACCAATTCTTAGGAAAATCCGATATTTATTACTGTGAAAAAAACATGAAAGTAAAATTAAAAGTTCTCTCTAGTGGTGAAAGAGTAGTACTAAAATTAAAAGATGACTGCTGAAAGAACTTTTAAAAAATCCCTATGCGAAAAAAAAAAAAAAAAATTACAGAAATCGTTCCATTAGGGAAGAAGAAATCGCAAAAGAGGCTCAAAAATGCATTATTCGGAAATAGCGGCTTAGAGTTACTAAGGGATGAACGTAAATCAATTTTTAGAAATTTCAACGACCCCAGAACACGACAATAAAACCAAGAAGCTATAGGACCAACTGTAAGAAAAATTAATTTTATTCGGAAATGCTGGTGATACAATGTATCTGCAGGCGACCAAAAGTGCAGGAATGTAATTAAAATATTATCAAGGAGTTATATACCAATTCTTAAGAAAAGCTGATAATTATTATTGTGTAAAAAAATAAAAAAAAAAAAGAAACAGGAGAACAGCCGAAAAAGAAGATTATTATTCGAAAAATGTGTTAGCTGGGGGCTAAGAATTTTTTTGTGCTATATGTAGTAGCTGGAGTACCTAAGAAGTTGTTAGAAAAATAAACCCCTCAAATCGGTCTCAAAAAACCGAATAAAAGGGGGGAAGTCATTAACATGAACGGGATATTTAATAAAAAACCGTTTACCTTTCTTAACCCTTTCAGGGGCAGTGGTATGTTTATGAAACCACTTAATTTTAATTCCCAAACGCCACAATGGCACCAGAATTTTCAGAGGCGGATCAACTACTATCCGGGCCCCTAGGCTTGATCTTTTTTTGCCCCCCCCCCCCCCCCCCTCAGACAAAGCAATATATACAGGGTGATTCAAAATACATGTTTGCTCATTTATCTCTTATACAACTGATAACAGAAACATAATTCAAATTACAATAAGTATAGATTTTATACATGGCATTTGTTTTACAAGGGGCTTTATACATATTAAAATACGAAATTTAAATTTTATACGGCCCCTGTATTCTATAAGTTATATTTAGAAAAACGCCTTTCGTTTACGAAGAACATAAAAAAAATCCTATTTTTTTATGACCAAAACTTACTAAATTATTATAATTTGTATTTTATGAAATTTTGGTGTTTCCTGACACTAAAAACGGAAAGAAATACTCTCTATATGTTAATAACCTGAAAGATTCAATAAATGAGTGAAACAAAGAATATTGTACATCATTTCGCTTTTACATAAAATATCAGCCCAATATGAAGAAAAAACCCAAAAGAAAATCTTAGCCCAGGGGCCCTTTTCTCCCGGGCCCCTAGGCTTCAGCCTACTCAGCCTAATGGGTAATCCGCCTCTAAGAATTTTGCTAAAATCTTTTCAATTTAATATGTATTGGAAATATAGCCTTTTTCTTGTTACGAAATTTTTTTTTTTTTTTGTAAATTCCGGTGCCAGTCATTCATTTCAACATTTTAGTACTGAAAGTACTTTGCCCCTGAAAGGGTTAATAAATAATTTAATAAAAAACCATTTACCGTCTTACTCTTTCCCCCCAAATATGACAAATAATCTGTAAGTTTTCTTTATTAATTACTATGCATTGTCAATCTTATATCGTAATATTTTCCTGACCTTTCGTTTCGGAAAGTAAATGGAGGAACGGACCTCGAAGTGCCCGAAGCAGAAGTAAATTCAATACCATCCCCTCTTCTACATAGGTCATATAGGATCAGTTTGCTGCAAAAATTAAGAAAAGTTACCGACCGATTTTAACAAAATGTGAATTTTAAGAATCATAAAAATACTCTATGTATATTGTGAGTTTCAAATCTATAACTCGAATAGTTTTCTTAATATTCGAGGATAAGTAGAAATGCAAAAATTTTACCATCAGCGATTAACAAATCATTTGTTACTTTTGCGATTTGATATTTCTCCAGCGCCATTTTCAGATAAAAATATCGCATTTTCGAAGCGATGTTTAATGAGTTTTAATTAAATTTCTCGGCTAATTATCAAAATATTAAAAATTTAAGCCTGAAATTTTCAGACTTTTGGATGCGCTAGATTTCGCTAGCCATTGCTGACCACAGAGAGAAATTTTCTTTTATTAGTATAGATTAGAGGTGACACGTGCTACGTAAACAAGTAAACTGATATCTAACAGGACATGTGAATACAATTAATAAAATTGATCAAAATCGGAAGATGGCGTTTCACGGGTAAATGTTCGATAACGGCATAAGGTGTAATCTGTAATAGAATGGTTCAGTTTCTTTAAATCCTCAGCAGCTTGTTTGATTGGTAAACACCTGCATTTGATTTAGCGTGAAAAAGAGTATACCTAATTACCGGTCGTGTTGGTATTCTGTCCCACTATCGCATTAGTTGGAACTAAATGATTTCTGTTATCTTGTAATGATAGGATGATTCCAGGACGATTTATTTATTATAAGAAAATATTTCATGTACACACATACAATCTTAATGTATAAATGTTTGTATATTGTATGTACCGTGGATAATTAGTTTTAAGTAGATCATCTGTTAATTTTGGCACAATAATTTATTAGGATGAGAGAACGAATTTAATAATGGGGTTCTAATAGAATATTTCAATGGTGATATTACCATTTTTATGCAAATGATTGAGTTAATTTCTTAATAAAATTTTAATAAATTTAAATTTAAAAAAATTAGTAGTGATCATTATTATAGTTTTCAATATTATAATTCTCTCTCTTTGGCAAATATTTTCATCCTTTTTCTGTGAGAGGCATTTATGAAAGGGGAAATGTGGGAGCGAAAGAGAGAGCCAAAGAGAGAGAATTGGAATAGTTTTTCACTAGATCGTCTGTTAATTTCGACACATTAATTTATTAGGATGAGATTCTAATAAAACATATCAATGGTGATATTACCATTTTTAAGATAATGATTGAGTTAATTTTTTTAATGAAATTTTAATAAATAATAATAAAAAAAATCAGCAGTGATCTTTATTATAGTTTATACTCCATTTCTCTCTCTTCTTGCAAAATTTATCCCCATCCTTCTTCAGTAAGAGGCATTTCTACCGGGGAAATGGGAGATAGATGTCTTTGATGGCGATGTATGTCTTTGTTCCGTTTTACGGTCACTTGATTCATTCAGCAAATCAGCTTTTTGATCAAGAGTTCCTTTTAGACACAGCAGAAAACGTGGTGTTTCCGTTTTATTAACTTGCCAAGCATATGAGAGATATTGCATTTTCCAAACCGAACGAACTTTAATATCAAATTATGTTGATGATTGTTTTCAACGAAGTTTACAATTACTTTTTTTACATTAAATTTTTTTGTAAATTTCTTATGTTTAATCATTTATGATAGTATTCATTCTAGCTAGAGTTGCTGCAAAAAGTGGCGAGCGAGCGAAGGGAATTGGTACCCTTTTCGGTGCCAGTTGCGGTGTGAAGTGAACTGGTACCTTGAAAAGTTTAATTTTCGATATTGAAAGTCTTTCAAACGGAATTTCAAAATTCATAATCTGTAATGATCTACCATTTTGATAATAATGATAATGTAGTGGATGATACACTACACGTTTTAAAGTAAAAGCTTAGTTACTTGTTTGATGGTCTAAAGGTAAATATATATTATCGTAATACTCGGCCATTGTTGCGTAATATTGCCCCAATATTGGAGTATTATATTTATTAATGACAATTTGCCTTATCATAGCATCTGTGTACGGCTTGAATAAGATTAGAAATGGAATTACGTTAATGTCATAGATTTCTATCCAATTAACCGGCTGATTCCAATAAATGGCCAACATACTTTTAAAATTTCAGTTTTGTTCTCAATTTTCAATCGATTGATTTTCTATTAAACAGTGATTCGTATAGGTTCTAAAAACAAGAAACTGGCAGACTATCAAAAGAAAAAAAAAAAAGGGTGAAAGGCAAGAAACAATTAATTGTACAATTTAAAAATTTCTTGTTAAGAAAAAGAAAAGAAATACAGTTATTTGTAAATTGTGATGCATAGGAGTAGATTTCGAAAATAAATAAAATAAAGGCTGACAAAAAAAAAGGAAAATAAAAATTAATGACATAATCTTTCAATAAAATCTTTTCAGATTAAACAACAATAACATTAAAAAAAAAAAAAAAAAAAAAAAAAAAAATCACAGAAAAGGGAAGAAACACGCGTGACTGATAGATAGCTTTGAAATGTCGGCGCCCAATTTAATAACTGGTGATTGAATTATATAAATAAAAGTTAACTAATAAAAAAAATCTACCTACAAAATATCTCACGTCTGCCTCATTAGCATGCAAGTCGAGTTACTCTGCTAAATTTAAAGAGAAGGTTAACTTGGCAATCTTCAAGTAAAAATGCACGAGGTAAATGACCATTTATATTGAAGCACACCAAGGGTGTGGCAATGTTTTACATTGTTAGAAAGTGATGAACATGTTATCTCAAAATAAACTAGTAATCTTCTAACGAAGAACGAATTCATATTTTCTAGTTCAAACTGGTTATCTTCTGAACAGCATGATGAATATTTTAAGGCTGTTCTCAAATTCAAACTGTCCATTTTTAGGGTTTCGTTCATCTCACGAAACCCTATTACTCCTGCTCCGTTGCCTGTCCGTCACAGAGCTATTCTTAGACACTAAGTAACTTACAGAGTTGAAACTTTGTGTATATAGCTGAATACCAGCTATAAAGAGCTCAAAATATTAAAATTTGAAAAATTCGTATTATTTTAATAAATATAGATAAAAACCAAAAGTCTAACAGCCTTTTCCTATTAAATTTAAACATTTTTCGTTATAGCAGAAAATTATTCGTTATAGCAGATGCCAAAAATTAAAAATCCTCGATGAAATTCTTTCTACAATAATTAATTTTCTATCAGACGATTTCCACGTGAAAAATGAAAATGAAATAAAGAGTTTCACCAATTGAAAAAAAGATTAATATGAAATAAAAATTATTGACGTCATAGTGGTAATAAAATGGAATTTTCAAAGATTTCTCAATAATACAAGGAATATGAGTATGTGTATGTACACAAAGCAGATTAATATCACGTCAGTAGAGAATTAAAAAGAAAATCTGACGTCATATAGGAAGTTTAACGAATTTTTCAGATGTTTGAGAATAATACAAAGCGAGTATCAATATGAGTAATAGAGAATAGTAAATATATGAGTTTGAGAAATATATTGAATCATGATAAAAATCCGATTATGAAATTCGCATATTTTAACATTTTGAAGGAGTATAACATGTTTAATTTTGAAATTATTTTTTTATACCGCATTTAGTCCGCGTGACAGATATTATTATGACAGAATATAATAGCCGGCTTCGCCCGCTATCGGGCAGGTTTGGATACTCCGAAAAAAACGAAAAAATAGGCCAGTAAATTTTTACTTTATAAAAAATAAAAACGTTTTTTTTTTTTTTTTTTTGGTTGCTAAATGAAATTTATTTGGATTTATTAAAGAAAGGATAAAGTGTTTTGAAAGGAATATTAAACGAAACCCTTTGAGCGATCTTCGATCACACTTACCCACTTGTCTGAATTATTTTTGGTAAACACGTGAAATTGGCAGGTTCTCTTATTCCGATACTATGTAATCGAACAGTTTTTTCATTTTTCACCAAAAGAAGATGTTTTGAAAAATGCTGCCAAAGTAGGCGTTTTGAACCAAATTTCCAGACGTGATAGCACGGTAAAGTAAAAAAGCTACCGTCATGAGAAAACAATCGATTATAACTCAAATTGTAATTCATTTATCAAAAAATGTACAAACCACTCTAACAATTATGCCTGCACGTGTTACGTTTTTATGTTTAACAAGAACGAAAAATCATGCGTCAAACATAGATTATATGAAACACATTCCAACACATCCAGAAAACTGTAACGAAACTTCAGCTTAAATAAGGTGAAAGAAGATATGTATAGTAAACATTTTAGGAAACGTATAACACATTTGAAAATCCTGTTTTAGCAATTATTTTCCATAGTAAAAAAAAACAGTTGAATTATTTTGTGTAGTTCTGTATATGATCTAAAGGTTTGGGTTGGGTATACATACTACATAGCATGATAAAATTTAGTTCTGTTAAAAAATTCATATTTAGCAATTTTTGCCAATCGATGGAAATGTATACTCGAATTGTTTTGTACAGCCCTGTATATTATCTAAAGACTTTTGTACGCACCACATATTAATCTAAAATTTAATTCAGGTAAAAACGCATGTAATTCAACTTAAAATTCGCTTCCGACAATTACCAACCATAAACGACAATGTATCTTCTTTGCGTAGCCCTGAATATGAATTTATTTATATTCCACAAACTTCTATTAGCCTACTAAATATAGTTCAGCTGAAAAATGCGTAAATTAAAAATATCCCCAAGCAGTAATTGCTTACAAATTCCTTTGTGTAACCCTGCATATGATCAAAAGAATTTATACACACCCCGTACTATACAAAAATTTAGTTAAACTTAAAAACGCAGACCGAAATTGAAAATGCAATTATCACACATTGACTAATCGCACTAAGACTGTAACCAAATTATTTTGCGTGTTCCTGTAAATGTACGATAAACGCAATGCACACCATCCTTTTCAGTGAGCAATTTATAGTGCACCTCAGTCATGCATATAAATTTCATTATGTTTGAATTGAAATAGTGAAACATCAGTAAGGTTGTTCGCAAGTGATCTGCTCAACAACATGGAACTTTGTGACACCTTTTCTGACTCATTTTTTAATGTATAGGCATAAAATTGACAGACCTGACTATAGAACCGATTTGGAATCGAAATCAGTTTTCCATTTTATGATAAATAACGTTGTAATCGAAAGACGTTTTCCATTTTTTTGGTAAAGGCAGGAGAGATCTTTCAGAAAGTACTTGCAAATTCGGCGTTTGAGAAAAGGAAAACACGTGACACAAATCGCTTATAACGCGTTAAGTAATTTATTTATCAAAAAATGGAAAACTTCTTTCGATTCGAAATAGCTTCAATTTTATGCGGAGATAGTTTGAAAAGTACGGGAAAATTTTCCAAGAAATATGCAATTATATTTTTTTGGTAAAGGTAGGAGATCTTTCAGAAAATATTTTCAAAGTTGGCGTTTTAAAACGAATTCTCGATGCGGGAACGCGAGAAAAAGGAAAAAACGTGACACGAATCGCTTATAACTCGTTAAGTAATTTATTTATCAAAAAATGGAAAACTACTTTCGATTCTAAATAGCTTCAATTTTATGCGGAGATAGTTTGAAAAGTACGGGAAAATTTTCCAAGAAATATGCAATTATATTTTTTTGGTAAAGGTAGGAGATCTTTCAGAAAATATTTTCAAAGTTGGCGTTTTAAAACGAATTCTCGATGCGGGAACGCGAGAAAAAGGAAAAAACGTGACACGAATCGCTTATAACTCGTTAAGTAATTTATTTATCAAAAAATGGAAAACTACTTTCGATTCTAAATAGCTTCAATTTTATGCGGAGATAGTTTGAAAAGTACGGTAAAATTTTCCAAGAAATATACAATTTTATGCTTTTGCATTTAAAAATGAATGAGAAAATATGTCAGAAAGTTTCGCTTTGTCGAGCAGGTCATTTGAGAACCACCTTAAAAGAAAAGCGTGTTTTCGCCCTCTTGCTCGTTTTACCATTTTTTTAAGGCTGTTCTCAAATCCAAAGGGGCTACCTTCAGACACATATTTTAATTCAGTTTTACTTTGAAACGCATGAAAAGGGCAGATATTGTCATTCAGAAACTTTGTAATCGAAACACGTTTTCCATTTTTGTGTAAAGGCAGATCTTTCAGTAAACACTGTCAAAGCATTTTGAACCGAATTCCCGATACTTCAGCGCTAGAAAGAAAAAAAAAACGTGTTGTCACGTGACACGAATCGCTTATAACTCGGTAAGTAATTTATCAAAAAATGGAAAACTCATTTCGATTCCAAATCGTTCCAATAGTCAGGCTTGCTAATTTTATGCTTTTGCGTTTAAAAATGAATCAGAAATTGTGTCAGAAAGTTTCGCGTTGTTCAGCACATCATTTGAGAACCACCTTAAATAACGAAATAGAAAACATTCAAAGAAATAAAGAAAATACCCTAAAAACCAATCTCTGCTCTTCAAGAATTTAGTTTAAAGAAGAAACTGGAATTGGATAATTTGCTCGTGTTTACCTAGAACAAACAGAAATTCTGTTGTGTGTAATTAATCACTGAATAGTGAATGCTAAGCTAACTTGAATGCCAGCCAAATCGCAGACGAGGTGAAAAACATCTGTTCAACGCTGCCAATTGTAGTGAGAACGTCCCGAATGCAACTTCGTGTCAACGCACGCTCTTTACTTCCTGGCAAAGAATGAAGATAGTTCAATGGAAGTGTAGCAGAAGCATTTCCATGCACGTCACCACTGCTGAGGTACAAATACGCTTTTTGTCTAAATAAAAAGATACTAATTGTAACTATAGGTGTGTGGGGCATTATTATCTTTTCCAATCGAGAACTAAACAGACCGGGAACCCCAACTTAAAATGATTTGGTATCCCTATGAATATCATCGATATTTGAATCGAGATTAGAATGAGGAACTTCTCAACTATTTAATCATAAGACCTCAAATTAACCCCTAAGGTGGTTCTCAAATGACCCGCTCGTCAGCACGAAACTTTCTGACACATTTTTTAATGTAAAGGCATAAAATTGCCATGCCTGACTATTGAAGCGATTTGGAATCGAAATGAGTTTTCCATATTTTGATCAATAATTTACTTATCGAGTTATAAGATATTCGTGTCACATCACAAGACGCTTTTCTCCTTTCTGGCGCTGAAGTATCGGGAATTCGGCTCAAAATGCCGACTCTGACAGTGTTTTCTGAAAGATCTTCTGCATTGACCAAAAAATGGAAAAATTGTTTCGATTATAAAGCCACTATTGAAGCGATTTGGAATCGAAAGGAGTTTTCCATTGCTTGATAAATAAATTACTGATCGAGTCATAAACGATTCGTGTCACGTGACGACACGTTTTTATTTTATTTCGTGCCGCGGCGTCGGAAATTCGGTTCAAAACGCCCACTTTGACAACATTTTCTAAAAGATCTTCTGCTTTTACCAGAAAATGGAAGACGACTTTCGATTACATAAGTTTCTGACTAAGAAAACCTGTCAATTTCATGCGTTTCTGAACAAGACTGAAGTAAAAATAATGTCATAAAGTAGCGAGTTTGGATTTGAGAACAAGCCTTAACTATTTTATCATAAGACATCAATTGACTCCAGCGGTTTCAAGGACCTTTTTTTAATTTTTACAGTTTAACTTGTAGTTTTTTGTTTAGGAATAAATAGTAATGAAATTTTGTCTCGTTTGGAGCCCTAGTATTATAGCTAGACTTCTAAATAGGTGAATTTTAGTTACAATAGTAATGTATATAAAGTTTAGTATAGAAATAGTATCTCATGAGTTAATCGAGGCTTTTATTCATCTTTCGATCAAGCAGTCTCACGAGACCGCTCACAGTAGCCAGAGTTTCCCCCAGACAGTTTCAGAAGGGTGCTGCATCCTGCCTGCCCTTTGGTTTACAAAATAGCACCCTTCTTGCCTCTCAGTAAAAAATCTAGACACCTTCTTGCCCCCTCAGTCTTCTCTTCTTTTTGCATTAAAAATTTTGCTCACAGTAAAAATTGACTCAATGTTGTCTTGAAAAGAGTGCCCCGACTTTTAAATATTAAAAGTGGCATTAAAAACCAAAAGAATGCCTCTAACAATAAAAAAATAAGTGTCCTTAAGAATCGAAAAAGTGGCCTTAAGGATAAAAAAGTGCCCTTATCTCACCAGCAGCACCGTTCCCCTTTTTAATCCTGGGGGAAACTGGTAGCTATGCAATTTCTGTGATAGAAGTAAACATTTATACTTTCTAAAATTCTCTCTCTTTTATGTGAATACATATTCAAGTGCCCCCCAGGAAATAAATTTATTGCCGGTGCTCATGTTGGCTGCCTGCGCCTCGTAACAGAATAAGGATCTTGAGCTAACAGAGAACCTAGCCAACCGAAATTGTGGATCATGCTGATAAAAAAAATAAACGGGCTAGAACGGGTCAATTGAAAAAAAATAAGCATTGCCGACTGGCCCAATATAACAAATTTAAATGGGTCGAAAAAATGCGACAAAATATGAACAATTTTCAGTGGACCTTGCTGGTCCGAGAACAAGTTATAATGTGCTGCACAAGCCGATACTAGCTTGACATCAATACAGAAATTTAACATGTCCTGCGTAGAGTTCGATCTACATGAGACAGTTGTATCTTGTCTGAGCTTAATTTTTTTTCAGCAGACTCGGACCGAGCTAGGACTTGTCTGGCAGGCACGTAAAAATAATAATGAACTTTTAATATACTATATATTACAGAGAAATATCGTAAAAAATATATATATAAATAAATAAAAAAGAATAAAAGTAGATTTTTAAATATACAGCTTCAAAAGTTGTAATGTTTTAACTTTTATTCTAGACTACATTAATTTTTTTTAAGATTATTTTAATGTAACAGTGTGATCATGTTACTATTCTGTATCCTATGGCTTACGAAGATATAGTTTGTAATACGTATACGGTAAAATTTTCGCATTAATACGTATGCAGTATTATTTAAAATAAATAATCTTCATTGTATGTTAGTTTTTTTTTTTTTTTTTTTTTAATATAGAAATTGACTCCGGGCTTGATTTCATTGTTTGTTGTACGGGCCGGGCCGCGAGCTGCAAAAATGTAAACGTGCCGACTTTTAGCTGTTACATTGACCCGGGCCTGGGAATTTCGGCCCGTGTAACTGTAGACCTCTAAGAACGATCAACAACCTGCTAGAGGTATAAAAACGTTTCAAAACAGATACAATATTTAGTCATTATTTCACTTCGTATTTTAGAATACAAAAATTTTCTTGTTCCGCATTAGTAAAAAATACCGAACACAGGATGTAATCGAAATATAGCTTTTCCACAAACATACTCGAGAAGAGAAATAAATGATTAGTATACTATTTTTTTTTTTTTTTTTTATAACTTCAATTTTGTCAAATATATAAATATTTGTTAATTTATTTAAATTTAATTATATTATTAGTTAAATTTCAACAAAATTGAATTGGAAAAAGTTATTGGAATCTAAAATAGAATAATAATAAACATGGGTAAATTTACTCAACCAGTGTAACTTTTAAAAGACTAACAAACAGTGTGATAGTTTTCGTTAGTTCGAATTTTGTATAATTTGAGAATTGAACGGATTCATCTACAGTTACATACATCCAATCTCAGTTATTTATCATCTTTATAATTACTACCTAAAACAAAAACCATATACTGATTAAGAAATCGTGGATAATTTATAAAGAAATTCTCAAGAATAATTAATTATCTAACTGTAACAACTCCTCTAATTAAGGTGGTTTAAGAGGACTCATTAGTTTAATGAGGGTAAATTATGAATAGGTAAGACTATTTATTTTCGAAAGCCAGTGATAAAACATTAATTGCAAATGGTTGCTCGTTGACTTTTTTTTGTGTTGTTTTTGCGGAAAATTATGATCTGTAAATATTATGAAAATTCGAATGAAAACTATCCGGTACTAGTCCATGAATATTTATTAGACTCGAACCCCAAAATTTATTTGAATAAACACACAGCACACACTTTCGTCAATCAGCATTCTAACCCGAAATTTAATACAGTAAAATCTGAAAACCAGAAATTCCATGGTCCCGATGCAAGTGGCGAAATTCAATGTATCGTTTTCAATAATGAAGATATGTAGCTGGAACCAGTTGTTGAATATTAAAAAAAATGTTATCCAAGAGGAATGTTATCTTCATCCACGGGAAAACATCCGCTCGCTAATGAAAGAAATCTTAAAATGTCTCGTTTAAAATTCAATATTCTTAAATGACTTTTTGCATTGGATTGCTGAGGTCGATCTCCACGCTAGTCGTTTTTAACTTTTTCGATTTTGGTTGCAGGTTTCTTTCTTTCGTTTTAAATGAGAATATAAAAAAAATACTATATCATTCATATTTATTGAATTCATCACTTTCGAATTCGGTTCAGATAGATAAAGTATCCCAATAAATAAAAAATCCTGTAAACAAAATCGAAAAAGTACAAAACGCCCTGCAGATAGACCTCAACTATCCAATGCAAAAAATATTAAAATGCAAACGATATATTTTTAAAGATTTCCCCCCATAGGATTAATATTAGAGAGCGCGTGATTGGAGTATCTTAAGGCTGTTCTCAAATCCGAAAGGGGCTACTTTCAGACATGTTTTTTTTTTTTTGACCGGAGGCGCATGAAATTGACAGGTTTTTATTCAGAAACTTTTTAATCGAAACACGTTTAACATTTTTTGGTATTCTGCCTTGGTAAAAGCAGAATATTTTTCAGAAAATACTGTCAAAGTCGATGTTTTGGTCCAAATTCCCGTTGCGTCGCCGAGAGCAAGGCGAAAAACGTGTCACGTGACACGAATTTCTTATAACTCTGTAATTTATCAAAAAATAGAAAAAACTTTTCGATTCCAAAGTCAGGCCTACAAGTTTTATGCCTTTGCGTTTAAAACTGCGTCAAAAAGTTTCGCCTTATTGAGCAGGTCATTCGAGAATCAACTTAAGGCTGTTCTCAAATCCAAAAAGGAGCTACTTTTTGACTATTTTGAACTCATTTTTGGTCGGAAATAGATGAAATTTGCAAGTGTTCTTATTCAGAATAAAAACGCAAGAGATCAAAAAATGTAAAACTCATTTCGATTCCATAATCAATCTTTTGCTTTTGCGTTTAAAATTCCGTAAATATCCCTCGTCGTCGAGTGGGAAAAAATATCTTCTTGAGAACACCAATAAAGCTGTTCTCAAATCCAAAGGAGCTACTTTCTCACTTCTGACACAATTTTGAATTCATCTATATTTCGAAACTGATGAAATTGGCAGGTATTATTTAGAAACTGTCATCGAAATGAGTTTTTACACTTTTTGGAAAAGGCAGAATGGGGAAATTGCACGTTTTTCAATTTAACTTGCATCTGATAGAGTGTAAAAATACGGACATTTTGATACCATTTTTACCTATATTGGAAACTTGTATAATTCATTAAATTAACTTTTAAAGCGAAGTTTTTGCCATGGCGGGAAAAAGTCACGTCACGTGACAAAAGCTGTTCTGACGTCACTACACATGTAAACAAACCCTCGCTGTATTTCTCCCTGTTATTTTCCTATGCTTGCTTACACTGGACGATTTCTTTCTTTTCTTAAAAATGATTAGTATAACAAATTAAAAGTATTGTAAATTGCTTTAATGAATAAATAATACTGTGAATTCCAAGTGATATTTTTATTCCATCGCGTTTCTAAGAATTTTCTATTTCCAGATCTCGATGTAGAAATAAAGTATAGGTAAAAGTTAATACTCGTACTACAATATTGTATTTTATAGAATAAGGTATACATATATATATATATATATATATATATATATATATAATAAACTGGTACAAATAGGATTTATTTCATTAGGGAGGGTGGAGTCAACTTATAAAAGGGTTTTTGCATTTATATTTTATACTTAAATTATGAATTTTGCTTGGTTCCACTATATGTTTTATATCTTTAATTGTTAAATAAACTGTTTTTAATCTTTGAAAAACAGCTAAAGTTATTAGAAAGAGCGAAATGTGCTAAGATAGCTTTAAGACAGGCTTACAGAATTTTTATATAAATATACACGAGAAAAGTTTAATAATTTTTCAAAAAATGTTTCCAGGAACCTATCCAGACTTTTCTCCCAGGGTTCTTTTTTTTTGTTTTTGTGAAATTGCGAAGAGTATTTCATATTTGTGAAAAAACTAATTATAATTTTGTGAATTTGAAATAACTGTTATATTCAGTTTCTTGTTTATGAATTTTTGACAAGATTCTTTATATGTAAAAGCTACATAAATAAATTCTTTGACGGCTTCAGTTGTTTTGTGTCAGGTTAGATTTTTCTTTCTTCTTTATTAAATTTGTAAAAGATTTAGTTTGGAGATGGAAAAAATTATGAAAGGCCTATTTTTAAGACAAAAAATTTTATGAAGGGTCTTGTTTTAAGGTGGAATGTAATGTGAAGTTCGTGTTTTAATATGAAAAATTTTGTGAAGGGTCCTTTAACCCTTTGAGGGGCGGTGGTATATATTATATACCACCTAAGTTTAATCCGATTCGAACCAGAAATTTTTAATTAAATTTTATTTTTAACTTTGACGGGAAAAGTTGAAAAATTGCCTTCCCTTATTTTGAACTAAATTCTTTCGTAAATACCGGTGTGAATTCGACGTTACAGGAACAGAATTGCTTGCCCCTCAAAAGGTTAAAGGATTCAATTTCTTCCTAAACAGATCTCTGGACTACACTACACACAGGCAAAACAGTCAAGTAATTATTTTAAATACTGTCAGTTTTGTGAAATTTTCAGAATGTGGGATTGAAGGTTTTATGCTTTATAGAACTTTGCAGATTAGAGATGATGTTTAGTTTAAAAATTATCTGTTTTATTTTTGTTATAAATTAACAATATTTCTACGGAAATTAAAAAGGCCAAAAGAGAAATATTACGCAGAAATATAATAATTCTAAATGTATTTGATGCAATGTTATGTATATTGAAATTTTATTGTTGTTTTAAACATTTTAAACATTAAAAGAATGGTAGTATATTTGAATTTTTGTTCATGATCTATAACTATTTTCTTTATTCTTTGGTTCAATGTTAAATTTTTGTTGCTAAATTAATATATAAATAATCCATACCTTCCAAATAATAATAAAAAAAATAATCATGCAAATTCATGCCTTACCTGTGAATTGAATTTAAAAACCATTGTGATATTATAGCATAATATCTCTCAACATAATGCCCTGCTCTTATGATACTAATGCATTTTTCAAACAAAGAATAAACCTTCAATGATAATATATCTTTATTTCTTTATATGTCACTATAAAAAGTTTATGTGTAATGAGGTGGCTGTTTTCAAAAGTGAAAAGAGTGGGCTCTACTTCAACAACATATTCAAATTCTCAGCACATCTCGCTCTGTTTTAAAAAAGCTTTGTGCAGTATAATGCTTATTTTCAAAATTAAGATACTGCTTTCTTTAACAAGATTTTCAAATATTTTCATTATTTTTATTTTTTATGAAAGTTAGAACATTGAGGAAAATAAAGATATAAAATTTTTAGAACCTGATAAATCTAAAAATAGGACATTCTGAGAAACTATATTTCAATCAAACAAAAAGTACTGCATCCATTCAAAAATTATACGTAAACAAATAATAATAAAACGATAATTAAATTATTTTTACACTTTTCTATATTAACTGAATTATGATTATACGTTGAGAAATCAATTTAGCAATCCTAAAAAGATAGTTTATATAATGCTTCTTTTTTATTTCCTCTTTCCATACCTTAAAACAGAAGAAAAGCAAAGATTATACATTTATTTTAATAAATTTATTAGCTCTCATTTTCTACCAAGCGTAAAAAAAAAAAAAAAAAAAAAAAAAAGCGGTGAATTTTCCCATTAAGTTTCGGTGGTCACGCCAAATTATAGTATTATTGGACATTTTTTGAAAAATCACGAATTCCAATCATAAAAGGAGGCGTGATTATCAAAATAAACATTGGATGCTTATAAAAGATGTGTATTTAAAAAATATATTTAATTTAATACTTATTTTTAAGTTAGTACATAAAAAGAGAAAATAAAACATAATAGTGATAAATATACTCACGTGTGTTGCAGAATTTTTTTTTTTTTTTCTTCTGAAGAGTGAATACACAATTATTATTGTCAGTATTTAATTATTTTATTCAATAAATCAGCATTAAATAAAGCATTTTTTGTTAGTTTGTTTCCTGCACGTGCCTTTTAGCTTTAGCTTCCTGTATGTTTACCCACATGAAATGCAGTTTTTCTGTCCTAAAAGCTAATTTGAATTAAGAAAATAAAAAACTATTTCCAAAAGACATAATTTTGTATTTTTCGAATCCGACCAACTTCAACACTTTTCTAAATGAAAATTAATGCAAATGCATAAATTAATAGTGCATTATATTTAGATATGATAAAATAGACTTTTGACTTTAATTTTTGTTTTTGTGTAAACGAATCTTTAAAAGGTGTTTATAGTACATAGAAAGCAATATAAAATAGCCTGCGAGCACTCGGCTCTAAGCACAATTCCCCGTTTCATGTGTAGTGACGTCAAACCAATCCCGTCGCGTTTTCCGATCACGTGGTTTTGTTTTGCTTTTAACGAAGTTTAAAACTCCAATAACTACATAGTTTAAATTATTTTTGCGATTCCGAGTTAAGTTTTGAGGTATGTAAAGTTGTCTTCATCAATTAAACATAAAATAATGCATAATCTATAGTGAGTGCAACTTCCCCATTCGGCATTTTGAACCGAATGTCTGAGGCAGTGAAACTAAAAACGTACAGTCACGTGACACATACAGCGTATAACTCGATACAAGTAATTTATCAAAAACTGGAAAACTCATTTCAATTTAAAATCACACCAATAGGCAGTTAAGTTCGTGTTTAAAAATCAGTTCCACGTTGTGGAGCAGGCATTTGAGAACAACCAATGTGAGACATTTAAGAGTCACTAAAAATGAATTCAAACTTGCGTCAGAAAGTTAGATTTTGTTGGATTTGAGAACAAACAGATAAATGACTAAAAGTTACACCTGCAAGGAAAATTTTTTCAAAAAGCAAATGACATTTCCTAAAATAACTTTAAAAAAAAAGGGGGGGGGACTGAGATTCCTGTTTTTAATTTTTTATGCATTTACAGTAAAAAAATAAAGGAATGCCGTCTTTGTATTCTACTTCTTGAAGAGATTGTGTTCTATTTTTTAACATAAAAAAATTGTTTTGCTATTAGCAAATAAATGATGCCCAAATTAATAAATGTAAAGATCTATTTCATAAACCTGTGTTTCTATATAAAGGCGGGAAAAAAATCCATTAATTCGCAGAGCATGAAATTTAATAAGCAATTTTTGGATGGAGATATAATTGTGTCAATCTTGATTATATTTTGTACTTGAGTAGGTAAAGATAAAAAGGAAATATATAATTCGTGCCTAATTCGCCTTTATCAGTAAAATGTTATTGTAAATATTTTTGTAGCTGAAATTTTTCAGTTGAGGTGTTGAAAGGCAGAGCGGTATAAATCCCATTCTTAAAAAAAAAAACCTCAAAAACCAAGGATTTTTTTGGGCGCACAAAAATTATTCGTGAACTTCGTGTGCTATTCACGGAACTTATGCTGATATTGTTATGTTTTCCATATTCTTTCATAATCGACCTATACTACTCTGCCTTTAAACTCCTGAGTTGTCAAATGTCGGCAGACGACTTTCTGTTGGGCACGACTTAAGAATAACAGAGTGTGAAAATCTTCCATTTTGGGAAAAAACATACTGTATACAAGCATAGACAGTATCATTGTAAAGACTATATCATGAATAAACTAATTTAAATTTAAATCCAATGTCGTAGCACTTCAGGAGTCGTGGATTTTCTTCAGGCTATATTTTTTTTACAAATATTTCTTGAAATCCTCACCCCCTTACAGCAATTGCACTTATACATACAAACAATTGAAATAATGGCTACATAATTTACCTTTACTTTCTATATGATTTTGATGACCGACTGACTGACCGACCCCCCCCCCCCCCCACAAGAGACGAAATTCGTATTTTTTTTTTCTTTTTTTTTCCCCCGTGATTAGTAGACATGTTTGAGAAATGTAAAATTAATTCAATCCATTTTTTGGGCAAGAGATTCTTTTTTCTTTGCACATTAATTCCAAAATCTTTTGAATTCTGCAAGATTACGATTCTCTGAATTTGGAGAAATAAAAAATATATTCGCCGAATCCTGCTAAATCGCGGATTAAGGAATTTCCCGACTCGACACAAATTCGATAAGGATTTTTTCTGTTCGGTTTTCCTTAGTAGGTGCAGATTTCCGTATTCTCTATTTTATTATCGTACTACCGCATTTTATCCTACATTTCTGGAGAAATTCCGGATATGTTGGCATCTATGCGTATGGATAAGAGATCTAACAGAAAATCATCTACCTAAAACTGGACTTCAGAAAACTTCGTTGAATTGGCATCTCTGTAAAGCATGCGCGAAAAGGTGATTATTTTCAAAAGAAATATGTCGAATTTCGTATCAATTCGAACACAATTATGAACACAGTAGATAACTCATCCTAATTTCTGAATCGGCAATAATCTCATTGCTAAAAAAATAAAGACTTAAAAACTAACCGACGAGAAAACTTAAAGCAATAAGAAAATAGAAAATGTATAATGTCGCTGGTGACCAAGTTACTTAAAAAGTACTTTTTTTCTTTAAAAATTATATACTTATATTGTTTTCCTAAACAATTATAAAAAACTTAAATTAGATTTGTAGCTTGCTTCAGATATAACTCCAGAAATGCAAGATTTTAAAAAAGAGATAACATCCCACCAGTTCCAATTATGTTTAGCAAATATGGTGCTCTAATAAATTTTGCTTAGTTTTCTGTCCAAAATATTACAGTCTGTGACATAAAAAGAAACTAACACAGACAACTGTCAGATCATGTCATATAGGAATAAAGTATTTATTGATATTAATGATACATTTTATTTTATAAACTAGTTTTGTAACAATGCTGTTTCCGTTCTTAGGCTTGTTATTGCTAAAATGTGGTATGTCTAGTTAAAGTGCAAAAATACTAATTAAGACATCTTAAAATATTTAGTATTTTTAATTGAAAGAGTTTTAAGATATTGAAATACAATTCATAAAAACTGGCATTACTATATATAAATGGTCATATTGGATTTTACTCAAAACACTGTATACTCTTTGGCAAAATATATATATATATTTATATAAAATATATCCCAAATAACTAAATAACGTGAACCAAACCACATCTTACATTATAAACCTTTCATTTAACTTTTATTACTATTGAAACACTTTGAAATGTTAAAAATATGGAACTTTTTTGGATTCATTAACCATCTAATTACTTTTTAATTTATGAACAGTGGCAGCAATATAAATAATTGAAAAGATGCCACCATTGTTTTTTTCAAATTTCTGTCCGAAATCGCAATGATTGGTGGATGGCTGGTGAATGCAAAAATATCCCATGAACATAAAACCAGTAGCAAGTATGAAAGAGAAATAAAATGTAACATTTAAGTACATAAATCACACACGCATGCACACTTCAATCGCGAGCAAGCTCGTGGTGAAGCAGCGTTGATTCGAGGAAATCCAAAATAGATTTGTTCACAATATATTTAAAAACTTGAATAATAAAATATATATGCAGGGAATTAATTATTTTCAAGAGCATGGAACCTTGGTACGTAATGAAAAAACATGTGGATGTTGATTCTGACACACTACAAACCAGTTAGTACAGAAACACATTACAACCCTCTTAGTATGTATGAACACTTTTGAGCAGAAGAGAGTCGCGCCAAATAAACACTTATTTTTTGTTATTTTTTTTTTCTTCAAATAGAATAGCAGGGAAGCCATTCTGAGCATCAGCAACCATCACATCAGTAGCTCAGATTCTGTTAAGTAAAAATAATCAGATACATTTAAGAGTACCCGACCTAAGTTCCTGGCAGTTTCAAGTTTAAAAATTCTGATGAATTTTAAATGTATTTAACCAGTCATGTTGTTTTATTTAGAATTATTGTGTATGCACCATTATGTACAATGCATTAGTATTGAAAGCCCCATATTTTATTTTGCAAGCTGATCTAATTATGTTAAAATAACTTTAGTGAGTTAAGCTCTAGGGCAACATTCCAAATCAGCAACATTTGGCAAATCTTTTAGTTTTTAATAACTGATATGTTAATCGTCCACTAAAAATTTCTTCCCACCTTCCCTTATTTGCAAGGAAAGAGAGAATAAACTCCCCAAAAGAATGGAGAATAAAGAAGCTTGTATTGGAGAAAGTTTAACCTTGATAACACCATCGCAATGTACATTGCATTAAAAACATGCAAAATAAGTGTTAGTTGCAGATGCCTATGGACTTCCCCGCTGTAAAAACTTCAGATTTTCCGGAATACATAGTAACATTCATACAGATAAAAATTTACTTTGTAGATGGTTTGTATTATGCAACACATTTTTAAAATGGCGATGTGCGAGTGGCAAAAGCATCATAATATAAAAAGAACAACATTCATTTTTAGTATTTATACAATATGTCGAAGGATTAAAAAATCTGCAGCACCTCAAATTGCTTGTCAGTATATTTGCTATACACAACCATTATATTTTATGATATCTAAAAATTCAATAAGCTCCAGAGAATAACTTTCTATCATAAAACTCAGGTACAATATATAATTTATCTGATTAAATTTATCTTCAAATTAAATAATTTTAACATCTGTATTTTACAATTGCTCCCATTCAATAATTTACATATGCTTTATGTGTTGGCATATATAATATCTATAATTTTTTTTTTCTTCTGCGTAATAGAATGCCTTTTACATAAAGATACAATCAACATTTCTTAAGGATTTCTGTAATAAAATCAATAATACATAACACAAAAGAATTAAGCATTTAAATAAAACTAACCAATAAAAAACTGCATTCTATAAAACAGAAATAGAGTCTTATCTATAAATACAAATAGAGGAACAAACAAAAATAAACTTTCATAAGATGCATTTATCACAGCACATACTTAAATACTGTATTTTATACATAATTAATATTATATGAGCTACTATTTACAAAGCCATAAGTTAAATCCTTCTATAGAATTGTCAACAGCCAATTTATAATCTCAGTTTGGCATCAATTTTTCAGTAAAATATTGTATCTTCAATAATCATTTTTAATGGTGATATTATTAAAGAATCAACAACACATAGAACGACCTTCGGTAAAAGAACAAAAATGGAACAACGGGCCATATAATTAATCACAGAAAAAATAAATTACTATTTGGCAAGAGTAAAATTATTCAACAAAATATCGTCAATAAATAATTTAAATGTATTAAAAAGACAATACAGTAGAAAAATTACAAAATTAATTACCCTGTCAAATGCATATTTCATACAAAAGTAGAGGCCTGATGTACCATTTTTTTTAAGTTACAGAAGGTCATAAATTTTAGTCTCCAAAAAGAAACTGGATACTGTTCTTTCCAATCATAATTTTCCATTTTATACATAATTTTGATTAACTCTGTATATTTAAAAATTGGAATAAAGTAAATGCACTCTGAAAACGACTTCTGTTTTGACACTCGCACATCCTCGCTATATTTAACATTAAAAACACATTAAAATCAGAAGCATTCTACATCAAGACTAATATACAAGGAAAATAAATCATACAGCTAGACAACTAATGGCATATACACAGAGCATGTCCCTGATTAAGGCAACATTAGATTAGCACTGTTTACAAATAGTAGCAATACTGATATTGTAAAATTGTGAGCAGTTACAAACTTGGGAGTGCCTTTCCAACTTACTCGCACTAAATATAACACTGGTCATATACGAGCCAGATCTATTCGATTCTTATTTTTTTGCAAGCACGATTATATGCCATTGACAGCGAAAATTCAAACCACAGAAACACATTGCAGAAACTATCTTTTCCATAAATGCACCAAGTTATGCAGATTCATGTTTGTAAGTTAGAAATTGCATATGAGTAAGGAGCTCTAGAAAAAAGCTCCTAAAAATTTGTCTACATATATTTATTGCGGCACAGGGATACAACACAGCATTTATAACAATAATCACAAAGCACTGATACTTTTTTTTTTATAATATATATATATACTCTTATAATATTTCTTTCAAGAATAGTTAAAGCTACGCAAAGTAACATAACAAATTATTTAAAATATAAGTGAAAAAATTTAAATTTCTCATAACAAAAAAGAAAAATATGCAAAAACGCAACATCAAGAAATAAAACGTCTGGAAGACTACAATGAAAATATAACTTTAACATTTTGCGTTGCACTAAAATTTACTACAGAAAAATAGACAAATATAAGGTCGCAGTCAAATACAACAGCCGCTTTTGGCTCTAAAATAAACATTGCAATAATTAAAACATCTTTCTACATATACAGAAACCACAAATATATTAATAAAATAGGAATACTAAACAATATTAAAAATAGCATTTACTAAATCTTTTTTGTGCAATGTTTCCTTGGCTGCACAGGAAGTTAAAAATGTCACAAATCACAAGACTTACGTATGCAGCCACGAGGAGGGGGTGATAACTGACTATAAAATTCTCAAAGATAAAATATTCCCGAAACGGAAGCTTCGGGTACTCTAAGATATTCATTTCAAATGGCAACCAAATTATGTGCAAATATTACATTCACATGACACAATTAAAACTACATAGTTTAAAAAGTTTCATATGTGGAATATACACCTGAATAAGTAGCTTCATTTTTCATAGTTTTTAAATACAAATTAGACATCAAAGAATATAATCTTTATAATTACTATAATACTCCGTTTCTTTTATATAATTCAAGATTGTGATGCAGCAAAATATGCAGCTCTTACGTCTAAGTTAACACCACTCATTTGCGAATGGATGTAATGGAATTAAATGATGGGGTATTGGTATAGTGACTATGGGCATGGAGACACATACTCACACATAAAGTTATATATATATAAAAACAAATTTGTTTAAAAAAAGATGAGAATGCAAAAACTGGCTCTGGTAATGTCTGATTTTACCAGGTCTTGATATATTCTGAAGCTGCCAAAGATAAGGTCATTAGTTATAGATGCGTATGGCTTGGGTTGGAGTCTGGCGACAGACTGGACACTCCGCTGCGTCCTCTCCTTCACAGATGCGATTGGCACATTCTAAACAGAACAAATTATGGCCACAGGGAACAAGAGCTGCCACTATAGGACTCTCATAGCAAACAACACATTCCTTCTTGAGTGGCTTCTTGCCAGGAGCCAGAGATTCGACAGGACTGCTAGAAGAGCTAGTTGTGCATTTTGTAGCAGCGGCAGGAAAAGTCAGGCTGGCTGGAGCAGTGTTGCTCGACAAGCTGCTCCCCAAAGAAGGAAAAGTGAGTGTGTTCCCTAAACTCAGACTGCCCAAGTTAAGAATATCGCCAATTTCTGGAGTCAGAGGGTCACTGTGGATCCTCCGTGCTGGAGGATGATCACCCACAACAAGATCTGTTAGGGTTCCACTGATACTGTTGCTTCTCTGAGACAAATCAGATAAGCCAATACTGCTGTCACTTATTGATCTTGAGCCAGTGAAAAGTGATACAGCACTGCTATCTGTGTTTGTGGAGTTTCCGAAATCTGGCCATGACGAAGCACTATGAGGGCCAACAGGTGTTTCGAATGGAGTGGTAGCAGGGGGCGAAGAAGATGGCACTATAGAAGTATCATCAGGATCATAAAAGCCAAAGCCATTGGAAAAATTTGAAAAGATGTTATTTGAAAATATGTCATTTTGCTTCCTGCTACTTAATGGAAAACTAAAACCATTTTCCTGTGTATGGAGATCCAAAACATTATTGCTATCACGAGAGTATGGGCAGATAAAATTACTGCTCATGTCATTTTTAAAAAAAGAGCTGTTTAAGCTGTTTATGGCATTCAAGTTATTCGTTAGAGGCTCTAAATTAGCGTTATACTCATCATCCAGAGCATCGACAGATCCACCAGTTCTCATGGCAATGTGAGCTTCAATTTCTTTCCTTGCACTCTCAACATTTTCAGGAAGTCCAGTTACTTCGAAAATTGGTTCTTTATCTCGACTTGGTGTTACTATGTATGTGTTTGTCTGCTGCTGTATTCTCTTGATTGTTGCACCTTTAGGTCCCACTACCAGTCCCACAACACGATATGGAACTCTGACTTGGATTGTCGTCTGGCCTGGAATGTTAGAGTTTGGGCCTGGTATAAGGGTCCCATTTAAATTGTTTTTTCTCTGAGCCCTAATCTGACTGAAGTGGTCAGCAGCAGAGAGAATTTCACGTTTTGCAGCATTCACATCTTCTTTCCTTCCTGTCACCACAAACACAGGTTCTTCACCTCTGACAGGAGTCTTTATGTATGTGTTTGTCTTTGCCCTCAAAGCTTTTATTTTGCAACCTGCAAAGAGAAGACAAAACTCACCAATAAATGCATAGAAATAAAAGAAATTAATAACAAAAATTATGATTATAAATGACAGAAATTCAAATTCCTTCTTTAGTAAATAATTTAAGACATTTTTTTTTTTTTAAACAGTGCTATATATATATATATATATATATATATATATATATATATATATATTACTAATTTATAGAATTAGGAATACAAAAAAAATCACTGTGCAAAGTTATTTAAAAAAGAACTTTGCCATTAGTTTTAATCCAATAATTAATGAATAATTATAACATTAAATAAATAATTTAACACAAGTGATCCTTGTTAACCTGACCTTTTATAATGAGTTGTAAAATGAGGCCGCTGTAATGGACCTGAGCTCAAGGGTCCTTTTAAGGCGGTTCAAATCCAAACTGACTACATATCCAAATTAATATTTGTCCGTCAATGCAAGAAATTTGCAGGTGCTCTTATTTAGAAACTATAATCGAACAGTTTTTTTCATTTTTTAGTAAAGGCCAAAGATCATTCAGAAAACGCTGTCAAAGTTAGCATTTTGAACCGAATTTCCAGAGATAAACATGAGAAATGAAAAAAGCGGCTTTCAGGTCATGACCATGAGTCCCCAATTGCTTACAACTCAAAACTGAATTCATTTATCGAAAAGTGGGAAAAGGTTACCCTTACATTCCAAATACCTTCAATAATCAAGCCTGCAAGTGTCATGCTTTTACGTTAAAATGAGTTCGTAAATGTGTCAAAAGATTTCACATTGTTGAGCAAGGGAAAATCTTAAAATTAGCTTTAATCCTAGATTATTTTTATGACTCAATGAAGAGAATCTGCCTTTTTACCCCAATGATTACATGCATATTGTATACCCTTCATTGTAACATTATAACTGGAAAATATCTTAACAAAAACTTCTTGGCCAGTACTTTGAAGCCGGTTCTAAAAGTGAAAGTATCTTTATTGAAAAAAAAAAACTGCAACTGAAATCGAAAAAGTAAAAAATAGCCATATTAGAGATTGACCTTAGCTGTTCTATGCGAAAAAATATTAAAATTTAAACAAGATATTCGAAAACACCCTGCCAATAGGTTTAACATAGCAAGCATTTTCAAATGAGTGAAATGAGAAAACACCCACTCGCTAATGTTAAACCTATGGGAGAAATTTAAAATATCATTTGCCAGGGATCACTCTAGAGAGTTTAAGAGGGGCGGCCTACCCTCATGCCCTTTTTAGACAAAATCCCACCCTCCTTGCCCTTTTTCCAGGTAGAATTCTACCCTCCTTGCCCTTTTTTCAGGTAGAATTCTACCCTTCTTTTACCCCTGAATAGAATACTGCCTTGTTTGCATTGTACTTTAAAAAATTCTTTACCTATCTTATTTTTAGAATGCTAGTATGGTACATCAAGAGTACTCCTCTTTCCTTCTTTATTTCTCTGCCCTGGTATGTCTAATCTTTGACTTTGAGTGATTTATCTTTCCATTTATCATTTTTTCCATTGAACAAGACAAAGGGTAACTAAGGGTCATTGATTAATTTCACCTTAACTATTGAAATGCAGTATTAGATCAGGCATTCTGGTCTTTGACAACACGATAACTTACATAAGTTCTATAAAAAATTTCAGAAGTAGCTTTAGAACTTTTATTTTATAGCCTTTTCAAAACCAGTTTTGCTAAAACCGGAAAAAAGTTATCTGGTGAATAAAAGTTTTAAAGAGAGAATTGTTTGACTATCGTAGGAAAAGGGGAAAATGACTTGTGAATGTAATAAACAATTTTGCAATAAAAATCAAGAACATAAGTTTCAATTTGCTATTTTTAACACTTTTCAAATAGTGAAGTTATGGAAAATAGAAATATCATTGGATTTTTTAAATTAAAGAGTACTTTAAGCTAATGCCAGACTTCCCTCCCCACCAGTATATTGGTATATGAACTTATTACAAAAATGCCCTTTTTATGAAATGTGATGTACCCTTTTCAACAAAATTGCCCTTTTTATGTAATGTGCGCCCTGCCCTTTTTTATGTTCTAGAATGATCCCTGCATTTGCATTTCAATATTTTTAAGGTTTTTTTTTTTTTTTTTTTTTGGGGGGGGGGGGGGGGGGAATTGCGTAGCTACGATCGATCTCTAGGAAGTCCGTTTTTTACTTTTACGATTTTTGTTTAAAAAATTTAAGATACAGACTTGCCAAGTTCTGAATTCCAAAAATCGTATGACTTTTTTAGTAAAAAACATTTTTGCAAGCATGTTTAGCACAAGTTTAAATTTAAATTGCGCTTGGCTGTCGTTGAAGGTTATACTCAAAAAAAAAACACTACTTCTTAAATGTAGAAAAAAAAAAAAAAAAAAAAAAAAAATCAAGCATATAATATTTAGACTGTTTAACTTTAAATTAATTTTGAATAACCGAGAAAAATTTTCTTTCTTAATAATCTTAATCGCATACAAAATAGTGAAGGTTTTAATTTTTATTTGAGGCAACTTTTGATAAACAAAAAACTATTGAAAAATGAATCAGGAGAAATGTCAAAAATCAGGAGTGCAAAAAAACGTGTGAAAATCAGGAGACTTGGTATAAATTTCGGAAACAGTTTCGAAAATAAAGTCAGAGAAAAAAAAGCAAACAAATTCGAAAAAGTAAAAAACGGCCTAGAGATTGATATCAGCTATCCAATGCAAAATAATAAATAATAAAATACTGAATGCAAACAAGGAATTTTTTTTAATTTATCTTATAAGCATTAGCGAGCGGGTGTTTTCGCGCGAGTGAAGTAACACCTTAATATACTGACGAAAAGCAATTTTTTTTTTCTCAACAAATTGATTCCAACTAACAGCTACATCCATCATTTTAAGTATATTACTAAATCATTTATATGATCATACTTCTGAAAATAAATAAAAATTAATTTCCTGGCTTAGATTTCTCTACATCCTATTGATAGGCAGATTTTTTAAATTTCCAACAGTACTAAAAATCATTTTCTAATGAACTGTTATCGGTAATGCCGTCGTACTTTTCAATCGTTGGTATATTGGTATACTCATTTAAAAAAAATAAATAAAAAAGTGATAATGAGTATTTAGAACAAATTTAACAATTAGTCAACTGACTTGGTTAATATTTTCCTAATTCTAGTAGTTTGTTATATCTTTTAATAAAATGACTATTTAGATTTGCTAAAGATTATTTTAATCAGGGACCACCATCAAAGATGTAATTACGCGTAAAATTAGCGACATTTTTCGGAACATTTACACTTCTATAAACCTTGTTTCGTATAACCTGAATTAGAGGTCTGAACGGGCCGAAATTTTCAGGCCTGGCCCGATCCATACAAAAAAAATTTCGTTCCGGCCTGCCCGATACAAAAATTACAAGTTCTGCCTGAGCCCGGCCGGCCTGAACAAAAATATATATATATTGGCCCGGGCCGATTTAAAAGTTAGGCCCGAGCCCGGCCCGGTATAAAAGCTAAAAGTTTGACCCGAGCCTTGCCCAGGCCGGAAAAAGGTTAAAATCTCGGCCCGAGCTTCGCCCAGCCCGGAAAAAGGTTAAAATCTCGGCCGGAGTGAATTTCTACAAAACATTGATTTTTACGTCGATTTGGTTAAAAAGTTGCCTCGTAGGAGGACATCTAACATTCATAGAAATATGGCCCGCGGGCCGGACTGGGCTCGGGCCTTGGCCTGGCCCGTGCAGATCTCCAACCTGAAAAACGGATACTCCCAAGAGAGGACAAACTTAAAAGTCCAAATGTCCGGTAAAAAGATATTGTATATTACCACCATATTTACTCAATTAAAAAAAGGAAAAAGAAAAAAAAAGGGAAAACTATTCAACAAACCCGTGCGAGACGTGAATATTACAAATGAAGTAAAAATTAAATTTTTATAGAATTAGTCTGTTGAACACGATAAATTAGTAAATATTAAATACAAATTAAAAAAACTAAATTTTATTCTAAAATTTTTGGGATTTAATTTAAGCATTAATCGCGACGCATATCGACGCGATTAATTATAATTGCCCTAACTTACTTTTTTAATCGGAATATATCGTTAACGTTCTTAACTAGTATAGGCATTTATAAAAGAGTGTTGTGAGGGGGTGGGTGGTATTCCGCGGAAGTCGCGAATTGATAAAAAAGCAAATATCAAAAATCTGCGGTAAAGTGGCATGTGTTTAGTCTATCGAGTGATTCAAAATAGAGGTTATGGGAATCTTTCTTAAATCGATGATAGAAACATACTTCTAATTAGAAATAATATGCGAATGAAGTACAGCCAGGGTTTAATTTACGCCGGAGCTCAGCTCCAGTACTTCTGTTTTTAGTAAATATTTAAATATTGCCCAGAATTCACCGGAGCTCAAATAGTGCGATCCGGAGCCCTGTGCAATAACGCTTCCGAAAAACGAATCGTAAATTAACCTTACCTTTCCCTAAATTACCCTTTCCTTTCCCTCCTCATTTCCAATCTTTAGCCTTCTTTTGTATCAAAACACTTACAAATGACGTAAGGTGCCGCTCACGTAAGGCGCGGCGCACATTGCGACGCAGCTGCCACGCGCAGGTGAAGCGACGCTGCTCGGAAAAAAACTGCGCGCGGCAGGGTGTGCGCATATTGCGACTCAGTTTTCCGTCAACCGTCACGTTTGTTTACATTGCTGACGTATGCCACGCGTGTAAAACGGCTTGTTTTTCGTAGAATAAGAAACAATTAGTTCCTTTTTGGGGATTTTCAGATATTTTTTGCCATGGCTCAGTACATAGATTTAAATTCAGAATCCGATTCTCGGATTTTGAAATGGATGCGTGCTTATTAGTATTAGTACGGCTTTTTGTGAAAACAGAAAAAAAAACCCATAACTTCTTAATTATGATACGTATCGAATCTGTTTAAAGTTATTATTACTTCTAGGAAAACGGCCGAAAATTTATCAGATTTTTGATATCATTAAAAATGGCCCCAAGGAGGGGGGAGGAGGAGGAGGGGGGGGGGGGGGTTAAGAAGAAAAAAATTCACAACTTCGTCAATTCACGAGATATCATATCCGCTTAAATTTATTATAAGTCCTCGTAATATTATTTAAAACTTTTATATTGAGAAGCTTTTTATAAAACCAACCCTTATAAAAAAAAAAAAAAAATCTTGCCGGTTCCGCCTGCAAACAAGTTAGGTTTCGAAGTGGGTGGTTCCAACTGTCGCATCATGGTAAAAAGGTCATTTTTTCTTCATTTCCCAACAAACAGGCGCCCCACGGTCTGCGTCTTCGAAATCTACCTGTGCCTGTAGGCCGAGCCGTCAGGGATTTTTTATTTTTAGACTAAAACATTTGTACTGCTCATGATACAGTAAATGTGCTAGTAATGGACCCCACACCCCCTCTAAAGTTTTTTGTTTATAAAAAAATAACCAATAAAAATACAGTTTTAATTTTTTCTTATAACTCTCTTTTGCAAGTTTCATACAGAAAATGTTTCACAGTATTCTGTTTGCATTGAAAATTTTTAAACAAGCTAAGAGCTGGTTTTACTTAATTTATATCTTTTTGATTTTCTTGAAAATATTGCATGTTTTGATTTTAATTTGCTGCTAAATAATAAAATTTAATTAAACATTTCAGCAATGGACATTGGTCCTAAAACTTAAAAAAAAAAAAAAAAAGAAAAGAAAAGGAAAATGTAAATGGTTTTTATTATATAAAATTTAAAAAAAATTTTATTCTATTTTTCAGAGTAATAATGATAAAAAAAAAAAAAAATGATTTAATATTAAATATTTTATTACTCGCTTAAAATTGATTATAACTAGCTATTTTTTTTTCAATGTTCTTATTAATACATTATGGTAAACAATTAAAAAAATAAATTTTATTATTTAGCAGCAGATTAAAATCAAAACATGCAATTGTTTACCATAATGTATTAATAAGAACATAAAAAAAAATAGCTAGTTATAATCAATTTTAAGCGAGTAATAAAATATTTAATATTAAACCAATTTTTTTTTTTTATCATTATTACTCTGAAAAATAGAATAAAAAATTTTTAATTTTATATGATAAAAACCATTTACATTTTTTTTTTTTTCTAAAGTTTTAGGACCAATGTCCATTGCTGAAATGTTTAATTAGGCAATTTTCAGTAATGGATATTATAATTAAAAGACAATTTCAGTTTAATGTTCATAGCACTTAAAATTGATGTAATTGAAATGGAAGTAATAAAATTTAATTTTTGAATTCCACTTACCATAACGTATTAAGAACAATTTTTTTTAGGTACTTTTCTGTTAGCTGGACGCCAGTGATATATATAAACATAAATATACATATCACTGGCACCCAGATAACAGAAAAGTATCTTTAAAAAAATAGCTAGTTTTAATAAATTTCATGTGATTAATAAAACTTTTTATATTAAACAAGATTTTTTTATCATTATTACTCTGAAAAATAGAATAGAAAACTTTTAATTTTATATAATAATAACCATTTACAAAATTACATTTATTTTTAAAGTTTTAGGACCAACGTCCATTATTTACTGAAATGTTTACAAAACAGGATAGGCGCGAACAGCTTCGATCAGTTTTTCCTTCATTTTCGCTGAAAAACGTGACACACTCGCACTTGAAACTGTGTTCGAAACACAAGTGGCGGGCAGGACCTGCGTCCGAAAAACTGCGCGTGAGTCAATATGCGCTCTCCCGTTCATTTCAATGCTTTACAAAATCGCGTGACGTGAGAACCTGCCCCGCGCGTGTTGGCTGCGTCTCAATGTGCGCCTTGACTCAGAGATGGATTGGGTTGGGTTGATTATTGACGGCCAATTATCTACACTTGGGATATAGGCCCGGGGAAGTGCCCTTCGTGGGCGGTCTTTCTAAGGGAACCTAACCCGTATTTACACATGGATAAATCCACGGCTCGAAGAAAACCACGAAAACTCCGAACGATTAGGCCGACGGGCGCGATTGGGATCGAACCCAGTACCTCCCGTTTACCAGCTTCGAGAGCAGAACCTCTCAGCCACTGGTGGGGCACGTAAGAGATGGAGATGAAACAGGTTCGATTTGGGCAGGCTTGAGCTCAATCCGTCCGTTAAATTTTGTTTATTTCCATTTCAAATCATGTTAATGATATTTTGATAAGAATAAATAGTAAACAGAAAGTCTTTTTTTCTATTCTGCATAGCTGCGAACTATTCATTTTTTTGTGTTAACACTATTTCCTAATCATAATCCTGAGCTTATTTAATCGCATAATTCTGCAATTAATTAACATTAAGCAAAAGTTTTTGGAAGTAGTAATAACTAAAAGGTGGATTGATAGCTAAGTATACGCAGAACTTAAAATTTTTATTTTTTTAAATAAAAAAACAATGTTTTAAATTTTGAAAATAATGTATGAAATATAAATATGAAGATTAGAGTGACGGCGGTGGGGGGGGACGCTACGGGTGTTAAAACTGCAGAATATACCGGCTCCGGTATTTTTTTTTCTTATAAATTAAGCACCGAGTACAGCTTTTAGATGTGGCATTTATTTTAAAAGGCACTGTACATATTAAAACATTTTCTCCATATTCTGACAAGCAAAACAAAGTTTCTATGACCAAAACTCACCGAGTTATGTATGATACTTTAAATTTTGTGAAATTTCCGAGCTTTATGGAACTAATACCGGACAGACTATTTTTCAGTATATAAATGTATCATAATTGGCCGATATAAAATCAAATTTGCTATGCCGCTTAAAGTACGCAATATCGAAAAGATGAGAAGTCATTGAATTTCATGTTCAAAGCACTGAATTTTGGCGCGTAATCCTAAGAACTTCGTTATTCAACTAATCCGAAAATGAAAAATTCTCGAGTCAATAAGGATGATTTTAGTCCTGCAGAAGTTGGTTATATACGGAAAGCAACATAAACCTCGGAAAAAAAAAAGCTTCGCTAATTTCATTTAAAAATAAGTCATAATCATACAAATTTGATGTTTAAGATTATCACGGGACCGGGCAACGCCAGACGGGTCAGCTGGTGCATAAAGAGCAAAAGGAAAAAAAGAAAAGGCGAAAAATACTGCTCATCCTCCCATTTTCTCCTTTTGATAGTAAGTCAGAAATTATCTCCTTTGGATGAGAACAGAGAGACGTTTTAGTACTTGTCTTTAGCATGGAACGCATTACTTCTTAGTTCCATGGTCTTTAGTACTAAAAATAATCTAATACAATAATCTAGATTTGATTAGTAAGACTGTCCATTAATACAGAATCAATTCTAAACAGCATCCCAAAATGTATTTGAAACAGAATAAGTAAATAACAGCTAATTCTTACCCCATCCCTTCCTCACTGGCATACTGGAGTTGGGAGTCTTGCACCGGGTCGGGTTGACCCGATGTTTTAGAAGAACGGCTATTTTAGAAGAATATTTTTTCACGTTAAAAGTCTACAGAAACCGCAGATCAAAGTTTCACAAAAGTAAAATGCGTGCCTATCTTTTGTCTAGTCTTAGAATTAGTTTCTGGAAGTTAAACATATTTTTTCAACTACTAGTACGATAACGATTATAACGAATGCTTTTGCACTGCTGAAGCATTTCTGCTGAACAGTTACAATTCTAAATCCTGATACTTCTAATTTTGCTATGACAAAAAACTACTGCGTGATCGACAGGAAAACAGGACGGATCATTTAGCGCTTTGCTGCGTATCTATTTCGTTATCAGTGGAAGTTTTCAAGCCGCCCCCAGTGACAGAACTATCTTCAAGTATCTTCAACGCTAATAATGTTTTCAAAAATAGTCTGCAATACGCAATATTATATATCATACAAAATTCGCGTTTTTTCGCGATCCTCAGACGAAATTTGTCGTTTTTTCTTTTTTCGAGATACTTCGACGAAATTTGCAGTTTTTTTTATATACTTCCACGAAATTAACCCTTTTTTTAGGTCCTTCGACGAAATTTACCGTATCCTTCGAAATTTTGTTTTTTCGAGATCCTTCGACGGAATTAGCCGTTTTTTCGCGATCTGTCGGCCGAATTCTCAGTTTTTTCGCGACCCGACGACGAAATTTGACGTTTCTTCAACGAAATTGGCCGTTTTTTCGTGATCCTTCGACGAAGTTTTTTCCACGATCCTTTGACAAAGTTGGCGTTTTCTCCGTAGCCCTTCGGCAAAATTCGCATTTTTCCGCGATCCTTTAACGAACTGATTTTTTTGACGAAATTCACGTTTTTTTTCACGGCCTTTTGACTAAATTTGTGTTTTTTTTCGCGATCTGTCAACGAAATTAGCCATTTTTCGCGATCTTTAAATGAATTTCGCGTTCTTTCCGCGATTCTTCGAAATTCGCCGTTTTTTTCGTGACGAAGTTTGCAGTTTTTTCGCATAATTTACGCGCTATAGCTCGTCCGCGGCATCGCTGTATGTTTTTAGTCTACAGGTGCCCTAAAAAGTCTGCGACGCCCGTCGCGTACATTCTGCCACGGGAGCCGCAACTAATTTTTTAGTATATTTAAAGATTAGATTTTTAGTTTTATATCGTTTAGAGTCTTGCATCGGGTCGGGTTACCTGCACCCGACCCGACCGGCTCTAGATTTTTTTTGTTGCGGGTCGGATTCAGATCGGGTTGACTTCCACTTTTTTTTTTTTTTACTGCGGATCAGGTTTAATTTCATTGGTTCGGATCGGGTTGAGCAGAATTTCAAAAGATTGTCCAAAATATTTTTTCAGGTTAAAAATCTATATACTATAAGACCTCCATTCAGGTTTTCTCCCGAAAGGCGGGCTTAGCTGACACTTTTTCAATTCCTAAAATTTATATATTTGAACTCTCTAAATAGCGGGCACATCTCAATTTAGACACACGTAACATGTGTATGTGTACATAAACTATTAATAATATACCTCTGTTTTTGTGTATTCCAAAAACGCAATGTTAACATTTTTAATAATTCAAAAGAAGAAAAAATGGCTCTTAAAGAATCTATGATCGCATTTCTTATATACATTGTATTTCTCATGCAGTGAACATATAGTCCTAGATATTCAAATAAACAGTTTAGAAAGCGCACAAAGTAGTTTAAAATCAATTTTCAGCAAATGTCGCGCATAGATAATGTATATCCAAATTATGTAAAAGTACATTTAATGTTACATATAGATATATACTACATTTTCTACTAGCTGACTCGCCCAGGCCACTGATAACCTTAAATATGTATGACATTTTTAACCCGATTTCGTAAGAATTAACTTTTAGACCAAAATAGCAAATAAAGGGCAAAATTAATGCCAGTCACGGGCTACTCAATGAAAAAAATTGCTACTAAAAAATTGGGTGCCAGCGGCCACCTCTCCTACAAGGAGAGAATAAAGTTTTCTACCATTCCATCAATGATTCTACTTTTGCTGTTTGCAATAATTTACCGACTGTATCGTTTTAAAGTAAAATATACGTTCCTCAGATGTTGTAAGCTTTTTCTATTTCGACAAAAAATAGCTGATTCAATCTTTTTTTCATCGGGTCATTTAATATTTAAAAAATATATATTTCTTATTGCCCAAATTCTTTGAAATTTTTACAGGTCAGAAATATAAGTTTCGAAGCTGTACAACAAATTCGTGAAAAAATATTGATATTTAATCGCGAAAGAGCTGTATATTCTTCACTTTTTTTCTCGTCAAGTCGCTTAATATTAAAAAATCCTTGACGGCTCGGCCTACAGGCACGGGTAGATTTCGAAGACGCAGACCGTGGGGCGCCTGTTTGTTGGGAATTGTGGAAGAAATGACCTTTTTGCCATGATGCCGCAGTTTGTTTCCACAAGGGACCGCCCACTTCGAAATCTAACTTGTTCGCAGGCGGAGCCGGCAGGGATTTTTTGTTTTTTATTTTATTTATTTATTTTTTTTTTTTTTTGCTATAAGGGTTGGCCCTATATGAAACTTGTCAGTATAAAAGTTTTAGATAATAGTAAGAGGATTTAAAATAAATTTAAGCGGATTATATATGTTGTAAATTGACGACGTTATGAATTTTTTCTTCTAAAACCCTAATTTTGGGCCATTTTTAATGATATTAAAAATGTGTTATACATAAATTTTCGGTTTTTTTCCTAGAAGTAATAATAACTTTAAACGGATTCGATACGTATTATAATTAAGACGTTATGGTTTTTTTCTGTTTTCACAAAAAGCCTCCCCCTCCCGGTTCGATTTTGCCCATTAACGAACTTGACCGAGATTTTATGCCCTTTGATTTTATGTATCAGTTCGGAAGAGATTTGTGAAGAATTATTCGAATTATCGTGTCCATAAAAAAGTGACATAGATAGATATATAAAAGTTTTGAACTGAGGGTGGTTTTGGGTTCTGGGAGTCATAATCGGCGTAGATCTGCAAAAAATTTTTCAAAAATTCCAACTTAGGGGAGAATGTAATCGGTAATATTTCTGACGAAATCTACCTAAAACAAAACAGTGCTTTTTGGTCTAAGTTTTATACCGAAGATTAAATTTTCGTACAAAAATATTCGTATTTAGTTGTAAAAACATGAGCCCCCCCCCCCCCCCCCCCCCCCCCACGTATTTACGTTCTGACCAAAGATTATTTTATTTTTCAAAAAAATACCAATCGAGAATTTTATACGTGATGTAAATCAAGCGTAAAAATATGGTGTTAAAATACAGACATTTAGTTACTTTTAGCGTAGAAAAAAAGCGTGTTTTTTTTTTTTTTTTTTTTTTTTTTTTGGGGGGGGGGGGGGGGGGGGGGGGGTAGGAGGGCAGGTGGGAGCAGAGGCGGATTACCAAATAGGCTGAGTAGGCTGAAGCCTAGGGGCCTGACAAACTAAGGGCCCGGCGCTAAAGTTTGTGAACCTTTTTTTGTCCTAAAAATATGCATGTAAATATATATATATTTGTGTGTGTGTGTGTGTTTGTATATATATGTTGTATATCAATGTAGAGCAGGAGTGGCATCCAATGTGTTAAGCCTAGGGGCCCGGTAGGTGGTTAATCCGCCTCTGGGTGGGAGGTTGAGGCGCAAAAAACATTTATCCGTATTTTTATATCTATTTCGTTATGCAAAATAGCAAAATCCATAAAACCAACTTTAATTACTGCCTAGACGATAACGCAATCTAATTATTTTGTTATATTGTAAATGAACGAAATATTTTTTTACATGAAACATAGTAACGCAAATCAATTATATTAATTACAAAAATCAGAAATAGTGCAACAAATTAATCACCCTTAGACCATAATGTATCCGAATTATTGAGAAACGGACGGTAAAATGCTACACTTAACTTTTAATAGGAAATATGCTACGGTAAACATCAATAGATATATTCCGTAGTAATGTTTCCAGACAGACGGATGAACCACTTATCAATGTTTAAAAATGGTACCTTTACATTTAGAAATATCACGTTATGGTAGTTCACAAATGACTGGCTCAATAAGGCGAAACTTTGACACAATTTCAGGCTCAGTTTTAAAAGCAAGGGCATAAAAAATTTGTAGGTCTGACTACTGAAGCGATTTGGAATCGAAATGGAGTTCAATTTTTATAAATAACTTATGGAGTTACAAGCGATTCGTGTAACGTGAAACGTTTTTCGCCTCGCTCGCGGCGGGGATTTGGTTCAAAACGTCGACTTTGACAGTATTTTCCGAAAGATATTCTGCCTTTATCAAAAAAATTGAAACCGTATTTCGATTACAAAGTTTCTGAAGAACACCTGTCAACTTCATGCTCCTCCGAACAAAAATGAATTAAAAATTATGTCTGAAAGTAGCACCTATGGATTTGAGAACAGCCTTAAGGCGGTTCTGAAAAAAACACACACGCTGAGCAATGCGAAATTACGGGCTCACACGGGCTCTTTAATCGTAAAAGCATCAAGTGATGTGTATTTTTTTTTCACTTTTTGATAAATGAATTTCATTATTTCATCTTGAGTTTATAAATGGCTGTTTCATGACTTTTTTTTTCTTTCTATTCTGTGTTTCTGTTCGATCACAATTTCTGAATAAGAGAACATGCGGCGAAAATGAACGCGTATGCGTTTGCGAAAGTGAATTCAGAATGTGTCAAAATATAGCATGAATTTTACTTAGATCTTTAAAATAAATCCTACAGTGATAGATATGAAGGCATAAAAATTGACACATTCGTCGAATCATTTCTATTCATAAATACATTTTTATAGTAATTCAACATTTTCCGTACTTTTTTGCTGTCAACATAACAATCGCGAAAACGTTAACATCGCCAATTGTAACCATTGCCATAACCAAAATGTATCGTTTGCATAGGAAAATGAAACGTTCAATCCAATTCGTTAAATACCTGGAAATTCTAGTCTCAGAACTAAAGTGAATTTGCAAACCTAAATAATTGGGCACTGTGGATCTGAATGGACAAAGCAAAATTAAAAAATCATGAAGGGAATTATTGTTAAGGATAAGGTGGTTCTCAAATGCCCTGCTCAAAGCTCAACAACGCGAACGCAAAGGCATAAAATTGACAGGCCTGACTATGGAAGCGATTTGGAGTCGACATGAGTTTTCCATTTTTTGATAAATTACTTATCGAGTTATAAGAGATTGTTGCCACGTGACGAACGCCTCCTCTTCACTCTCTCACGTCCGGAAATTTGGTTCAAAACGCAGAGTATTTCCTCAAAGAGCTTTTGAGTTTACACTACCAAGTTGAGCTTGCTACACATTGGCTGAATACTTTCTGTTCTTTCCAACCTTATTTCCTGCAGTGAAAACAGTTATGAAAAAGCTGTAAATACGAGAATTGAGAATTTTAACAACCATTATTATTTTCTGCCAGCAATATCCCTGTTAACGAAAGGCAATTTCATTAGAACGAACAAAATTTTGATGATCTGTGAAATTTTTTCTAATCAACGATTTTTATTCAAAGCAACATGTATCGAGCTACATTAATAAAATGTGTTACCTTTAGCATACATATATAATACTACACAGAAATTAAAGTAAACCTTAGATCAGTTACATACACTTATGCCTCGTCAATTAAATATCAATATAATCTCTCTTACATTGACTCATAAAAAGGAAAGGATTTGTGAGAAATCTAGCGCTACGGAATTTCGGTTAACGTAAGCCACCAGGAGTCGATCCAGGGAAAATTTGGGGCTTATTTAGGGCCCCTTCACAAAAATCTTATTTAATAAAATGGGCCCCTTCACAAAAATCAATTTGATAAAATGGGCCCCTTCACAAAAATCAATTTGATAAAATGGGCCCCTTCACAAAGTTCTATTCCATAAAAACTTACTATTATTAACTTATTATTAACTTACTTTACTATTATAAACTTTACTATTATACTATTTACTTAACTTTACTATTATAAACTTACTTATTATTTTGTGATGTTTTAAAATGTGTAATTTGTAAACAAACAAATTCACCAGAGAGGAAAACTTCAGCAAAAGGATTTAAAAAAGTTTTTGTTTATAAATGCCTGGTTTGAATTTGATTAACTGGATTCCAACTTTCGTTACAAAATGTTATTTTTCACAAAAATATAATGAATTTCACAAAAATAACCTTTACTTTTCACAAAATGGGCCCCAAGAAAAAAAAAAACCTGCATCGACCCCTGGCCACAAATATAGATATCTCCAAAGAATTTCCAAAAATTGATTTAGATCTTTTAAAATTTAACTTCTATTGCATAAAACGTACAGCAAAAATTATAAATTTGCAAGCCAAAATTTCAAAAATAAAAATGTGTTGCTGATGCGTAGTTAGAATTTATTATCATTCATCGGTCTGTTTACCACTAACTGTTCTCTACTGTTTTGCACTGCGAAATTAGCACGAATGTAATTCAAAGATTACCGGAATACCTCAAAAATTTTCAAAATATCGATTTAGATCTCAAAATTTAATATTAATTGTATGAACATATAGTAAAAAATGTTAAGTATGAGCAGAAAATTTTAAAAAAATTAAATAAGTGTCACTCTGGTGCACGGTTAGAGTGCAAAAATTTGTAGGTTTTTCGCAATTTTCGCAGATTTGGCGGTATGATGAACATTCGGCAAAATTTTAGGCCGAATACAAATTTCCTTTTTTTTTAAGTATACTTTTATTATAATTTTTTAATGTTAAATTGGAAATAACATAAAACAAAAATTGATCTTGTATTTATTTGTATGTAAAATTTTAACAGCTTTATAATTTTTTGTAACATTTGAAACATTGATGCTAATTAAAACAAAAACAAGACTTACTAAATATAAATTACCAATAAAATAATTTCATCTGTTGATGCATATATGTATCAACAGATGAAATTATTTTATTGGTAATTTCTATTTAGTAAGTCTTGTTTTTATAACAAACGTTTGTTATATATAACAAACATATAATTCAATTTACATTTTATTTAAAATAGGAACTGATTATTACTGTTAAATGCACTTTTAAAAATTATTTATTAAAAAAAAAAAAAAAATTGAAGTTTTATTTTTCTTATTTGATACTCAGACATATCAAATTGATTTGTATGTCAAGGTAGTACGTTATTTCCATATTCATTTCCACTATCCAGTGATACTTTTATCCTTTCATTCAATGTTAATGGAGCCCTCATAAATAATGCTTTACTCCTCCACGTAATCAGTGAAATGAACTCCTGAAATAGTCTTGGTGAAATAAATTCTCTTGCAAGTCAAGTCGTTCACTCTCGATTTAAAACATGAAATGTAGTGTATGTATGTTACTGCATTTACTAAATTAAGTTACATTGCTTCTTTAAATGCACAATGCTAATATGCAGCAAGAAACACTTTTATTCATATATCATTATTTGCACTAGTTTCGGACTTCACTCGATCACTATTTGTATCCAAGAGAGTGACTTTTTTTTTTACTGCAAAGAAGCCTGAAGATGGCAATTTGGTATAGTTATTTTTATTAAAGGCAGGCAAAAACACATCCATTTCTAGTTAATTACTACTTTTTCCTGAAATATCGTTGTATAAATATGGAAATTACGTCATGCGATTTCGCAGATACAACGACAGCAATAACGTAAATTCATTGGGGATAGAGTAAGTGTTAAACTAGGAATAATAACTTAATATACTTTTTTTTATTGAATTAGTGTTGAGATTATTTACCATGCTGAATTATTATTTTGAAATGTTTTGAATTAAATAAACTTACTGTTCTTGAAAATACTACTGCTGCACAGTTACCTTCTCGGCACGTTCACAAAGTCCCTTTTATACGTCCATAAAATTTGCGGACATTAAATATTAAAGTACTTTAGAATTGAACAGCATTTTTCATTTTATAATAAATGTATTACATCTATAATTAATTGTTCAACAATAGTTGTTTAATCTCCAACGTTGGCGCTATTTTCTAAAAGATTCTTAAGTCTTTAAAGGAAATAGAAATCAGGGTTGTAGTGTGTATCAGGGTTTCCCGGGGACCCGACCAGGCTGGGTTTAAAAAAAAAAAAAAAAAAAAAAAAAATACGGGTTTTTTACAACTCTTGATAGAAATGCTATTGGACTTTTTATAGTAGGATCATTCCATGTAAAATTAACACAGCTCACAACAATACATACTCCACAGAATTTTATATTTAAATCAGTAGTTGGAAATGGGCAAGATCAAACCCTGTTCAAGGTTATTGTAACATAACAAGGTCAAACACTTTGACCTTGATTATAAATAAGAAAACCTGGGAATTTTATGCATTTAAACATGAAAATAACTGCATGGATGTGTTAAGTTTGAATGAGAAAAGCATAGCAAAAAGGAAATTTTTATATTGAATCTGATCGGCTAAAAATACAATGTATGACCAAATTATCTGGCCTACTGACATTCAGTACTTGACCAGCCGAATATTCGTTAGTGGCACAAAAAAGTTATGAATGCAATACGGACCGAAGACTAGCATCGTAAGTATATGGAGTCTAGGTCAGAATGAATTAAGAATAGAAATTTAACCCTTTCTGGCACAGTGGTCCCACTCCGGGCACACCTAATTTTATTTCCAAACTTGCATTCGGCACCAAGAATATTTTAATAAAATTTTGTTTCTATAATGAAAGCTTAAAATAAGGAGTTCATATTTTCTAAAAAATCGTTTGTAAATTCCGGTGTAAGTCAGAAATTTCTCATTTTACGAACAGAATTTGTTTGTGCCAGAAAGGGGCGGGTTCTTCCAGGGGCAAAAAAAATTATATTTTTCACATTTACTTTTAATTTTGCCTTGTAACAATTATGCATTTATGTTATGAAATGCAGCAAAACTTAAATTTTCCGAGAGAAGACTCCGAGAGTTTTTAACTATACCATAAAGAAAGAATAATTTATGATCACATTTCTTCAATTTTCTCATGCAGTAAATTGAGTATTGTGTCTTAAAACGGCCTATAGATGCGCTGATCGCAGCCGTCGGTAGAGGAAAATTGTCCCTTTAACTAATGCTAAAGCGACATTGTAACACAGAACACAAATATCACATAAAATCGGAAATTGTGCAAAAAAGGATTATGAACAAATTAAAAATGCATGTAATACAATGGGGTTGCAAAAGATTTTCCTGAAGCGAGAAGTCTTTTCTCCACCAGATGGCATATTCGAGCGCTTGAATTCCCAATATACTCGTTGAATAAATGGGATTTTTGTTATTAGTTACTTAGCGTAATAAATTGTCTGTTCTCAAATCCAAGCTGGCTATCTTGACGCAGTTTTGTTCGCAAATGGGCATGCTCTCTAACTAAACTATTTCTTTCGTTAGGGAGAACTTTTAGAAAATGCTGTCGTGGGCAGAGCCCGATTAAGGTCGTCTAGAGCCCAAGGCCCAGCAACTTTTTGGGGCCCCCCAAATTAAAATAGTGGCTAGAATTTTTTTCGAGGATTGTTATTAGATTTTATGATGCAGTTGACAAGTTTAAAAAAATCTTTGTTCTGTTTTTGAGAAAATAATTGCAGAAAACTTTTAAGAAACTTTTTCTAAATCATTTTATACGTTTTTGGATTATACCCCCCATCAGCAGTAAGCCCAAGACCGTGGCCTAGGCGTTAATCAGGCTCTGTCGTGGGCGTAGAACCGAATTTCCGGACGCGACAGCACAGGAGGGAGGGGGGGGGGAATACTGCCGTCATGCGACAGCAATTGCTTATAACCCAAGATGTCATTCATTTGAATGAAAATAACTGTTCTATTCTAAATCTCTTCTATAATTGTGTAGTGTCATCCTTCTAAGTTTCAAAGTGAGTCCCGTAAAAGTATCTTTCGCGTTGTTGAGCGGGGATTTTTTTAGGTGGGGCGCTTTAAAGCGAGATTCTATTACAACTAGTGTCTCGAATAAGCACCCTACGCAGCAGCATCTTTTTCTGCAAACGTTTGGCACGTTACAATGTTGTGTTTTACTTCTATGTTAGCCGGGCGCAAATCTCATCAATAGCATTGATTTTTCTTTTCTCACCTATAGCAGTGTTTATTGCGTGTGTAAATTAGGAACAATGTTTTGATGTTTAAATAAATTATTTGTTTATTGCATTCTTTCTTTTCGTATTTGGTATTTTAAATAAAATGCCAAATACATCTATTTGCAAAATGTATTTTAAAAAGGAATGTTTTTTTTAATTAAATGAGGGAAATTTATATTTTAAATTAATGAATTACGGAAGGCGGCGATGGGAACAATATCGCCCGATTTATCGACTGCGACCGGCTAACAACAGTACCCATTGTTGCTAGATAATTTGTGAATGTTTGGTACGCGCACGTAAAAAGATTTGCTATCTTTGGCCGACACTGTACGTATAAACAAACATGGGTTGCCAGTTCTGCGCAGCTGGTTGGTGTTGCCAGTTCTATTTCACAAAAATCAGAACATAAATATACAGCAAATCCGATGAAAATGAATGTCTATAACGGAATCCTTACTGAACGTAAAATATATACGTTTCCTATGGAAGGAAAAAAAAAAAAAAAAATCTTTCTACGGCCACTTGGGATTACATCAGAGTAGGTTTTACTGTAATAAACAGAATGCTCTTACATAGTAAATTTTGTGAAAGCGGAATCGGCAGGGACCGAAACATTTGAGAGGTATCCGATTGAGCAGTTGTATTTGTATGATATTCCTTCACTAAGAACTATGAAATTTTTACGTCCAAGACATGATTAGGTTATAATCATTATCCGTTAAACCAAGTTTTACTTAACAGAGTACATTAAAACGTGTAAAAACAATTTATCTGACACGAAAAATATTTGATTAGACAGATTTCACCTTAGGTAGATTTGGATGATATTCTTTTGGCAGGACAATAAAAATATTCCGTTGTTTTACCGTATTAGGTTCAACTATGCCGTTTATAAGTTACATAGCTTACTATGATTGTAATGAACAAATGCTACATTATTAATATTAAATCTTCCTTCAAATCAAAAACATTCTAAAAATTGAAATTAGAAAATTACGGAAAAAAAATTATCATAAAAAATTAACTGCAAAGCTATAAATGGTAAAGAAACCAAGCAAGATAAAATAAAGAAAAACGATTGGAAAAAGTTGCGGCTCAGAGCATTTTCAGACTTCTTATGAAAATTTCGCGATAAAAATATAATACCACAATTTTATTTTTCTCATAATATGTATGCCTATTTTGTCAGAGCATGAAATACATTGTAATGATTCATTCACAAAATCTTATTTTTAAATAAGTTACTATAAAACTAGAAATGTTTTTATTATTTTTTTTAATATGCACTTGTAATTTATTGCTTGACAATTACCGCCTTTTCAATGCTCCAAAATATTAATTCTGATAATATTTATTAAAGGAGACTCGAACTTAAGAATACAGTTTCAGTTATTTGACGTTTATGTTCATTCCTTTTTTATCGCACTTTGTACATTCAGTGTTAACTGTTTACATGGGACTCCGAAGTGGCGGCTTTCTCCAAACAGACATTAATTAAAACTTCCTATTTTAATTTATTATTTATTTATTACCTAAAAATTTTACTTTAAAATTTTATTCGAGTCAAGTGAAATGAGAAATAAATGATTGATAATCTTTCAAATTCGAAAATATTTTTTTTTGTTTTATTAAATAATATATTTGTTACGCAACGCAGATTTCAAGACAGGGTTGCTAATTATATTTTTATTGCTGAAAAACTTATTTATAACATTTAAAAACATTAACTCTGATCATTTTAATGCATTCCATTTTACATTTTATGAATTTATTTCGACACTATTAGTTAATCCCTAGTTAAAAAAAATAGTTTAAATCAGCAATATGAAATCAATGTGTACAAAAGCTGAAAACTGGCATGGCATTCTTTGAATGACATTTTTATTGCGTCCCACACATCTTACAAAATGCATATTTAATAACATTTTTCATATTTTTATCAAATTACAAATTAATGGTTTATTGAATAGTTTTAGTTATTTATTACGGAACAATAAATTATAACTCGGAAAATTATGAGCATATTACGCATATTTAAAATTGTTTTTAGAATTGTGTGCAACTGTATACAGATTAAAATATTTCCAATGATTCTGTAAAATTTAGCCCCCCCCCCCCTTTTTTTTTTAGTTAGGCTTGTTTTTGATAAGACTAAATCACAGCTTGATCAGTCTCAAAATAAGTAATCATAACCACACACTTCAACTAAACAAAAGCAACTGGATTGCAGATAAATAAATTAGTAAATATATATCCATACGAAATAATATAAAACGCGAAAATAAAATTTTCGTTTTATTAAAACTCATACTTCGGTTATAAAATAAAAACGCAGAAAATCAGACGCAGATGACATTCTACATTCATTTGCGTGCAGAAATAATTGCAAAAATGCATGCATTCTATGAAAAGGCAATTGTGATCATTTTTGAGATGAATGAAACAAATACAAAGGGTTTTTAAATTGGGAAGAACAAATCAAAATTAAAATTTATAAAAAAGGTACAAGTATCGTTAGCTGAATGTTCTATTGCAAACTTGGTATTAAATGTTTGATAAATAGAAAGTATCTATAAATTGCAATTTAAAAAATCCTCAGTGCGATCGTCTGCAAAATAAAAACTTTATTGGATTGGACGACATTTTATTAGTAAAATATTTTTAAAAACGCATATGACTTATTTATGCATAGCCAACGAAATAAGTTTTATACCAGAATATTTATTAATTATTAAATTCTATAAATGTTAGGCTCAGAAGAGTTTGACAATGATTGTTATCGAACTTATTTACTTTTTAAATTAGTCCCTGAAATTTCTCTTCCTCAATTCAATAACTTAAACAAAAATAAGCTTCACTGCGACAAAACAACGGTTACTGGTCTGGAGATAAATTTGCCGTTAGAGGGCGCATCGTCTAGAGATCAGACATCTCTTCGTAACTTCATCCCCTCCCCTTCCTTTCGGTAGATGAAACAGCAGCTGTCAAAAAAAAATCGCTGCGGCATTTTGCCGAAATTAAATAACATTGGTGTAATAAAATGCAACGAACTTAACAATAGGCTTTTGACTACGTAAATATTAAAAAAATTTAATTAAGTTTTAAGCATATCAGGTTCATTTTTTAAAGCAAATTTTATTTACGTATGATTCATTTTAATATAATTATTTTATGTAAAATATTAAAATAAAAACGATTCACAACAAACTAATATTCAAAGTTGGAATTCTTGAAAAATTTACTATAAATTTGATGATTTTAAATACTAGCACAATGAATAACGCTATCGAGACAAACCATAAAAGCATGCTAAACGAGAATTCGATTTCATCTTAAATGAAGCATAGCCATGTGTATTAGATTTTTTTTCCCTTTCGCTAAAATCAGTTACGAAAATAAAAACAAATAAGGAAGATCTGTACTTCCGGAAATATTTTGTTACAAGGCTAATGCGATTAAATACGGAAATAAAAACATTTTGAACGTTCTTTTTAGATTAGCCGAAGTAATACATATGATGTTCAAAAATAATCACAAGTCTATTTTAATCGCTTCCGCTGAAACCAGCCAAAAGGTAAAACAAATTAAAATGTACACCAAGATATGCTTTTTTTATGAAAATGATCGAAAATCAAATAGAAAAACGAAAGAGAAATTTAAAACTGGCAAAACTGAAACATTTCACAGTCGAAATATAGAATCCTTTTAGTAAAAAAAAAAAAAAAAAAAAAAAAAAAGAATGCAATTTATAGGACAAATGCATTTATACGCGAAAAGACGACTAAAAATCCGAAAAAAATAATCCTTTCCGTATAGATATAGCCACACATTTTTTTTTTTATGTTATACAAAATTTTTATAGAATATTTATACGGTCACTTTCAACACTTATTTAACAACATATAGATAACTTATTATACATAGCGTTAACAATAGTTTTGACGAGAACAACTTAAAAGATAAATAGATTATGTTTGTATCCAAAGTAGTTTCACGCACAAAATTCACAGGAGATAACTAAAATTCTGAAGAATGTACAGTCCACGAAATAAAAATCCATTTCCATACATTTTTAAACTAACAGAAAAATTTTTTTCAGCGATAACACAATATAAGTATTATACCTTTAATTGGATATACTACATACAGATATTGTTAATAATTTAAAACTTAACTTAGATGAATTGCACTCAGCTACATTAATTTTCCTTTTAAATTGTGTTTTTTACTACACACACACCTTAATACTGAAGAAAAAAAAAATACAACAAATTAGCACTTATTTACACCTTCAAGAAATGATTATCAAGACTGAAATTTAAATACATAATCACTGAAAAACATGATTAAGATACTTCTGATATTTATAAAGCTTTGTCCGACTTTTATTTGTACAAATGCAAATTTTCGTAAAATAAAATACAATAAAATAAATGTTTAATTAAATATAATAAGCACTTAAGCTTAATATTAAATGAAAAAACCCCATTATAAATTAAAGACTCTCTTCATCTCTTTCTGCTGGGCGCAATTCAACGCGGGAGCATCTACCGGATGTCAACCCAAACAAAGAAAACTCGGACTAGGCTTTCTGAACAAAGAGAGTAATCTAAAAATTAGGATAAAATTACTTACCTTGCCTTCCTACTATTTCTGCTACATGCTCCGAACTTGGGACGGGCACACATTCCGTCGTATTTTGGCTTTTTTTACCTCTTGGTTCACCATCGTAAGGATTAACAAGAGGGTCATTTTCGTTGCTCATTCCGAACATAGTCATTTCGAGTGCTAATTCTAACACTCGTTGATCTTCAAGGGATCGTGGACTTCGATCCATTTCGCTAAAAAGACTAGCAGGCATCACAGGATAAGTATAAAACGGAAAGCAGTATAAAAATAAAAGTATTAAAATCTTTTCTTTGTGTAGTACTTAAAACGCAAAGCTAGCTACTCGCACCATCGATATCAAGCGCCGCACTAGAAGCACAGCGCCAAAATGTTCGGAGTCGAAAATATCTCCTACTGCCCGGGCTATACGAAACGTGTGCGTCAGCCCGCTACGTCAGTCACGTGATAAAATACAGTAAAGGTATTGGAGGAACTACCAACGTAGGGCGTGTCTCAGTCACTACAAAGCAAATGGCGTCCGTTGATTGACAGCATTTAACAGCTCCAGTTCTCTGACAATGAGAATGGAGACGGGAGAAAAAGGAGAGAAGACTATAGAATAGAAAAAAAAAAGTCACAAATCGGAGTGTTCCCTGAGTATGAATGAGTAATTAATTGTTTTGCAAGTTTTGTTCAATCTCACCAACACTTCTAGTAAACTATGTTTCCCCCCTTTTTTTGTTTTTAATGAAGAATATATCACAATATATTCTTCATTTTGATATAAATAGGAATGCATATAAAAATTTATTTATGTATGAAATAGAATAACGTGAAAGAAAATTTATGAATTTATTTTGTCATCATACAGAAAAAATAATTTAGCATTTTGAAAGAAATGATATGTTTTGTTATTAGCATAAAAGTTTTTTTTTTTTTTTTTTTTTTTTTTTTTTTTGAAGTAACTTTAATAAAGATTCAGAAGGAATGTGTGTGGATGTGGGAGGGGGAGGGGGGGGGGGGGGTTCTGGTCAGAATAGGACTTGTGTGAGGGTTTTTTTTTTTTTCTTCTTCCCTGAATTCTAATGCTTTTGAATGGGGCTTGGAAATTTCTAAAACTTCATTCCATTGCCTGTCCTTTCATTACCACCGATAATGTTTGAATTTACGCTTTCAGAACACAATATTGTAAAAATGTACCCTTTCAGATTTCAATTCTTCACGCCTGCCCGTATTTCCAGATCATAACTAAGACTATATCATAACTAGCCTAATTTTTCAGACTATTATTTAATGTCTCGGGTGAGTGCAATAATTTCAGGATTTTCAAAGTAAACTATTTAGCCCCTTACGCATCACGTCCTCGCCCCCCACCCCCCGGCCATTGTGTAAAAAAAAAATGTGGGTGTATCGTGCAGGCGAAAACAATGCGATGCATATTGCATGCGAGGCACTTCACATTAGCTGGGGTGATTGTTTGTAGGATTTTCTCCTGATTTTAGGAATTTTCGTATAGGATATTTCCTGGCTTTGGGATTTTTTTTATTATTATTATTTAATTATTTTTGAATGTCTATTAAATATTATATTATCAAAATTCGGAAATTTTAGTTAGTATTTTTAATATTTACAAGACTTTTATTGGATACAATAAAAGTTAACCATAATAAGTTTAATTCCCCCACATTTGTTATGCCGCTGGGCATTTTGTTATGTTTCCTTTATTCATTAAAAAAAAAAAAAGTAAATAATCTTACTACACCAGCTGTAATACATTTTGGTATGGAGTCCATTGAGAAGTTGAAATAAATTATTCTTTAAGGATACTTTTTAATGCGCATTAATTATGTTATAGTTCAGATTAAGCATTATTTTAATTGGTCATTTAAAGATACCCTATTGGGGATTATATAGAAAATGTAATTAGAATTATTCGTCGGTAGAATGGAATACAGGGAAGTTCAAGATTTTGGAGGAGATGTACATGTGGTCCGCAGCCTATGTCACTTTTTTTTATATAATTAATATAAAATAGAGCAAAAGCAAAAATTTTTGTCAGAACGCCCCTTAAAAGAAAAAATAAATATATATATCAACAGAAAAAATCATACAGAAACTTAACAATTAAGAAATATTAAATATTCAAAGAGGAATTATACCAGCGTTTTTCAAAAAATTGATAACAACAAAATTAAATAACCGAAAATGCTCGCTTTTTTATTAAGGAATACCCTCTCCAACCTATACCAATTTAAGACAATTTTTAAATATATAAAATAAACATAAAAAAGAATGCCAAAATGTCACAGACAAATATTAAAAACCCAAAAGAAAGTTTCTACAGGCTTTTTGCAAAATGGAGAATTGAAACAGTGTTTTTTCATCAGGTGGACTCTGCTCCTCTAAATCCCCCGTTTTAGAGTTTTTTTTTATTTATTTATTTATTTTTTTTTTTAGCATGAGCGTAAGAAGAAAAAACAAAACTAAAAATTTTCTTCTGCGGAAGAAAGGGGAGGGGGGTTAACAGGCAGAGAATTTGTGATGAAATCCTTATTATATTTCTCCTTGGTCTTTAATTTATTTTAAGTCACTTGGGGAGATTTTTTTTTTTTTTCAAGATGATCAGAGAAAAAGAATTTTGTTTATTAAACTTCAAAACCTAGAGAAGGGCAATTGCTCTCCCCTTGCCATGAGTTGAAGAGACCTTATTTGGAATAAAATGACATATTATTGCTTTAATTAGAATAGTTTCGATTCTTAGTAATTTATCATAAAGCAATTGAAATTTGAATATTTTTCAAGGACGTTTTATGTTTCCTTTATTCCTAAAAAATAATAATAATCTTACACCAAGTTACATTTTAGTAAAAAGTCCATTAAAAAGGTGAAATAAATTATTCGTTAAAGGCACTTTTTAATGCACATTAATTATGTTATGTTTTCGGTCTTCCTTTTATCTATCTCTCTATCTTTTCTTTATCTTTCTCTTTGCCTTTATTTATTTTATTTAATATTATTATTTATTTATATATATTTTTTCAAATGCATTTTAAGAAAATTTCCTCTCTTCTAATAATAAATTTTGACATGATACAGAGATATATTCTACAGCATTCCCTACTAAAGGCAAAGCATTTGTAATTAGAGATGCCAGATTTAAAGTTTTTGGAGACCGGACAAGCTCAAGTAGACTGATTTAAATATCTAAGCCTGGGATACAAGAGTTAATTTGCCTAAGGTCTCGATTTTCACATTTAACACATTTTTTAAAGCTTTAATTAAGTAGTAATGAGTCTGGTTTATCACTGAAGTTAATAATTTTAATGTGTGATTAATTATTTTAATAAATTATATAACCAACTTCACATTTCTTTTCCACTATAGACTTTTCATAGATCTCGGAATCCATAGCATATATGACAACTATTCAACGATGACATGTAACCACTGATCTATTACTAATAATTTTAAAATTGCAAGAATAAAGAAAAATTAAGTAAAATTGCGGGCCTACTCAGCAGTTAGCAAGCTGGCCACAAAATGAGGAGCTTGGTCGGTGGGTTCGAAATTAACATGGTCTATGCAGTGTTTCTTTTATACGAGAATGATAATTCAGGTCACTTTCCCTTCATTCAAAGGTATTCCCACAGACTAATCCTTCCTCTGAGGGTTCCCTGTAAGCATCAATATATAGCAATATGGCCAATTCTGGCCTAGAAAAAAAAATTATTTAAAAAATTCAAATTACTTAATAAATATTTTTATTAATCTCTTTTTAAGTTTTGATTAGATTAGACGGACAGACAGAAGGACCGACGACGACTATAGGTGCTCCGTATTTATATAATTACGAACACACCTAAAAACGGAAATAAAAATTGCCTGCCACGTCAAGTACGAAAAATGTTTAGTTTTTGTTTCTCTTAGTATTAAATTATTTAATACTACTTGCTAAGAATAAATCCTACTATTTTATTATTTTTTTGTAAATCATCAAAAGTAAAGAAAAGTTAGTTAATTTCAATATCGAAGGTGGGGCCCCCTGCCCCCTCTCCTCATACTAACGCTTATACTGTGTAATTTCCCAAACTAACAACGCATAAACATCCGTAACATAAACAGCTTTCATTACTGTGATTTAATCCCCACCGCAAACCGGATTTCAAGGACGTAATAAACAAATTGCTATCTTTCTATCTCGGAAAAATGTTTATACCACTCTTCGAAAACTGTTTTTCTGGGTCCGCACCGAAAAGCAGTAGTCCGCAAAAGAGCACCGATAGCAAAAAGATGCTCACAACACAACAATCTCCTCCCCAAAGAAGAATTTTCAAAGGCTAGACAGCCAGCAACTACTTTTTTATCAGACACGAATTTTCTAAGGGGAGAGGGGGTAAGCAATGCAGCGCTGCTGAAAAACAACAGCCAAAAGTTGAACGACCCACTAGAAAAACAAGCAGGTTTTTTACTGGGGGGAAAGGGGGGGGGGAGCCACGCTTTCTTTTACATATATATATATATATATACATTATTATTATTTTTCAAAACCTCAGAAATAGAACACTGAATTCTTTGGAATTTGAAGAAAATATTGAACGAGAATTGGACATTTTCTTTTTTTTTTTTTTCCTTCTTTTAACACCACTGAGTATTCTCTCGTGACCTTGACCCTTTTGGAAGCAGGTCCCACTGTGGAGTTAGTGAAACCCCCCTTTTTAGCTTGTAGCATAATACGACCCCTCTTGCAGCAGGAAGTGGAAAAACTTAATAGGTTGGGTTGGGGGTAAAAAGGAAGCCTTTCCCCGTCTTAGAAAAATTCAGTTCTAGGAATCGATGGGACAAAGAGTTAAATCTTTTCCCCTGAGAACCAACCAGAACACGGATTTTCTTCGGGGGGTCTGAATACTGGAATGTATAGGGAGGTACGTGAGTGCCAACAAAGAAAGTTGGAAGATTTTTCTGAAGATCTTTATGTTGTTTGTAGTAGTTCTGTTTTTGCCGCTGATGGTTTTCGTCTTTTATCTTCCTAAAGGGATAAACAAGAAAGAAGTGCAGAAGGTTTTGACAATTTTTCTAACAAGATTTGGTATCCTCCTCTGAAAGAAATAGTTATTTATCATCGTTTGATGGTAAGCTGCACTTGTCAGGTTGTCAACATTTCCTCCACCTGTTTCCAATTTCTGCCCGAAGCCGAAATTGCACTTACATTTTGGTGTATCTCTATACAAAATTTGACATTTCTTAACCAATTAATATTACTACACATCCCATACGTGCTCAGTGCACTGTATAAAAATTAGTGATGCATAAAAATTAGCTACATTGAAAGAAATTGTTTATTATCCGTTTAATTGTAAGTAGTACTTTTCAGATTGTCAAACTTTCCTCTAACTGTTTGAGTCCGAAATTGCTCTTACATTTTATGGAATTTCGATACAATAATTGACATTTTTATCCAATTAATATTACCTTTAAATGCTGCTTCCCTGAAACTCACCGATCACGAAATCCCGTGTCTAACCTATGAAAAAAATTAAAAGCACGATTAGTTAATGCCTAATGTAATTATCAAAATACAATTTTCACCATCAGAAAGTAGACTTCAGATTCCGACGACGTGCGTTTTTAAAAATTATCTGCTTAAATTTTAAGTATTTAGCAAATCCTTATAAACTTTGAAATTTTACCATCACCATTTAGAATTTGAGATAATTTTTAAAATCTAGTATTTGACATCTACTTTCTGATGGGGAAAACCGTATTTTGATAATTATGTGAAGTAATGGGTAATCGCGCTATAAAGTTTTCTCATAGGTTAAGATGGAATTTCGCGATGGAAAGTTTCAGTGAAGCACCCCCTCCTCCGATACAACCCCTCATCTTTTTGCTTCCTTTTGGGAACAACGGATTTCGAGCTTATTCTATCGACGATAATTTTCAGAATTTTCAAGCTATGATTTTTAGACTTTCACAAAAGTTGCTCTATATACTTAGCTAATACATTATGCATATTATATTTTGATTACATTCGCGCAAGCGCAGTGAAACATTTTTTAGTGAACCTGCTCATTTTTCATCCAATTTTTATTATTTTTTAATTCTGATTCCAGAGTGTTATGTACAATGTTGTTTTTCATATTTTCTGAAAAGAACTTTTTTTTATATTAAGAACTCTGCAAATTATAAGCAAAAAACTAGGCGAAATTTGGGACTGTTTTTATAAAAACCTTAATTTCTCTACGAGTATACATGCTATCCTCATAAAAATGAACACAGTATATTACAATAAGCCACTTATTAATAATCTCGAGTTTGAACGCCTTTGCTACATTAGTTTTTACAGGGTTATCCAAAAGATATTCGTTGTTTTTCAATTTGTTGACAGTCCCCTATGGGGTTTCGTGGAAAAATCTTCGCGGAAATGTATAACCTATACTATACTGTTTATAAACCTGCAGTTTCAGGTTAATTCCTCACGTATTTTTCTAGATAGTTAACAAAACGTCTAAAGTCGCAAGTGACCGGTCACCTTTGCCAATATAGTGTATATATTCAGATGTTGAATTCCGGCAAAAGGGGCCCCCAAAAAAAATTAAAATAGAAAAGGCCAATACATCATATATTCTAATACGAGCAAATCTTGTGTGTGTGTGTGGTTATGCAAATTTTATCTTAAAAACGGCTCTAACAATTTTGACAAAATTTTGTATCATACCGCTTTGGGGCACCAGAAAACCACTGGGCTAGGTCACATGTTCGAGGAAATTCGATTAGTGGGTCACCATGAGTCAGGGTCAAGCTAATTGTATCTAAAAGACGGTTCAAACGATTGTGACTAAATTTTGTATCCTACCATTTGCGCACGCCTTGCAAAATCTTTTAGTTCCATCATCCATCGCCAAGGGAGGGGGGCATTCTATCCTAAACGAACCTCAGGGGCAGGTCCCCGCTGCCTACGGCACCTAATAACAGACGTGTTGCGCACGCGCTGCACAAGTATAAATGAGTTCCACCTACCACCGCCAAGGGGTACCAGATCTATGTATCTTTTACATTAACCCGGTATTCAAATTACGACCAAACTCCTCCCCCCCACAAAATTTAAACAATGACGTTAAACATTAACATATATCGGAAACTTTTTAAACAAAAACAAAATGGCGCGTTTCTTTTTTTGTTTGACTTTCGCACTTTACTTTCTTTCCTTTTCAGAAAGTAGTTCGAGGCGTGAGCCCCGGAAACAGAATTTAATGAAAGACGAAGCCGATCCCTTGTCTGTTTTTTGCAAAAATTAAAATTGAATTTTCGTATACAGGAAATTTTTCTACATATGCGTGGTGAGTTTTAAACCGATACTTCAAATACTTTTCTTATAACATTATTTGTATAAATTATAAATTTATTTATATAAATGCAAATATTATGATATTCGCAAATTAGTGAAAATTACCTAATTCCATCCTCTGCGATTTCAAATTGCAAAGATGTTTTTTTTTTGTTTTTTTCATTAATTTGAGATAAAAACATCGTATTTTCGAGAGATTTTTAATGAGCTTTTAATTAGTATTTCGAGTAATTATGGACCAATTTTTACGAAATTTGAAACAATAGATAGAGGACAAAATTTACTATATTGGAATAAAAAATTGAAGCCGTACTTTTTTGTTATTAAGGTAGAAAAATCGCCTCGTAATGCGAAAAAAAAAAGTCTAAAAATCGCATAAAAATTAAATGAAAAAATCTATTAAAAATTTGAAAAATCGGGCTTCGAGGTGCAAAACTACACACATAGAGAAAAAAAACCTTCCTACCAAATTTTGTAGGCGCCAAATTTTGTACCAAACTTTACCACTGTCTACAGACACACACTCACACACACACACAAACTTCTATCTTTATTATATTTATAGATTATATTAAACACTATTATAATATTATATCATATTAATGATTACAATAGTATATGATATTATATATATATATATATATATATATATAGGTCTCCCCCAGATTTTTCCATTGTTGCCTGTCTAGTGCTTTAGTCATCCAATTAACACCGGCCACTTTTCTGATTTCGTCATGTAGGGTGTTTGTGCTCCATCTATTGTCTTGTCTTCTTGCAATGTGCCCAGCCCATTTCCATTTTAGCCGTTTAATTCTCTCGATGATGTCAAAAACTTTCGTCTGACTTCTTATCCAACTTTATTCTCTTTCGGTCTCTTCTGGTTATGCCTAACATACATCTTTCCATACTTAGCTGTGTTGTTTGTAATCTTTGTACCATCCGTTTTGTTAGTGTCCAAGTTTCTGCTCCATAAGTTAGTGCAGGCAAAACACATTGGTTAAACACCTTTCTTTTCAAACAAAGAGGCATGTCACTCTTCAGAATAATATTGTTCTTCCCAAAAGTACTCCATCCATTTCTTATTCTTCTATTGATTTCATTCATGATACTGTTGCCTGATGATATTTCTTGTCCAAGGTACACATAACTTTCAACATCTTTAATCTCAGTGTTGTTGTAGACGATTTTCTTTTTTGATGCAAATGAATTGAACATCACCTTAGTCTTTCCCAAATTTATTTTTAATCCCACATTAATGCTAGCTTCTGCCAAATCTTTTAGCATATTTTGCAATTCTTCAGGGCTATTACTGAAAATTAAAATGTCATCAGCAAACCGGAGATGGCTTAAATATTCCCCATTTATTCTAATCCCTTTGTTTTCCCAATCCAGCTTCTTGAAAATACTTTCTAAGACAGCAGTAAAAAGCTTAGGCGAAATGGTGCTTCCTTGGTTGACTCCTCTTCCAAGCTTGATCTTCGCTTTTCCTTTGTCCAAACGGATGGTGGCTGTTGCTTTCTTGTAGATCTTCTTTATGATATTGATACAAGGTTTGTCTATACCAATGTCCTCGAGAGAAGTAATTACTGCAGATGTGTAGACCGAATCAAATGCTTTTTCATAATCAATAAAGGCAAGGCAGAGAGGTAAATTATATTTTTTATGTTTTCCTATAACTTCCCTTACTGTTTGAATATGATCCATTGTGCTAAATCCACTTCGAAATCCTGCTTCTTCTCTAGGTTGAGCTGAGTCCAGAGCTGATTCAAGTCTTGTCGTTAAAACTTTGGTGAAAATTTTATAAATCACTGACAGTAAGCTGATTGGACGGTAGTTTTTAATGTTTTCCTTTTCTCCTTTCTTATAAAGTAACACCATCACAGCATTATTCCAATCTTCTGGTACATCTGATTTCTCGAGACATTTGGAAAACAGTAAGGCTAGCATTTTTGCAAATTCTTCTCCTGCTTCTTTGATAAGGTCAATTGTAATTCCATCTTCGCCAGGGCATTTACCTTTTTTCATGCCTCTAATGGCTTGTACAACTTCATCTGTCATCACTGGGATTATCTCTTCAGTTTCTGTTATGTTTACTAGTGGATCACGTAGGTTGATTTCCCTTTGATCTTCACATTTATATAGATCGTTATAGAATTTTTCGACAATGTGTACCATTTCATTATTGATTTTGGTGATTGTTCCATCTGCTCTCTTCAGTGCAAAAATACCTTTTCTTCCAACACACAGTTTGCGCTTAGCTGATTTTAAACTTGTGTTATCTTCTAGAACTTTTTTGACAAGATCACAGTTAAATTTTCTGATATCTTCTGTAACACATTTTCTTACCGTTTTACATAATTCTGCATATTCAACTCTTGATTTAGGATAGTTTTTCTTCATTTTAAATTCTCTGCGTTTCTTCATCAATCTTCTTGTTTCTTCTGTTATTTTCTTTGTTTGCTTTACTTGTGCTTCACCAGCTATCGTCCTTGCAATTTCTTGTAGAGTATTTGTTATTTTCTTGTTCACTACTGTAACATCTTGTTCTTCTTCTAAGATTGATTGAAGTACTTGAAAACGATTTTTAAGTTCTAAATTAAATTCTTCTTTATGTTTCTGGAGATTTATAATATCGACTGATTTCTTTGAGCATTGCAAAAGCTTCATTCTTTCCACTTTAGTATTTAAAAGCAGTTTGCATCTAACTAACCTGTGATCGCTTCCTGTATTGAAGTTATTGAGAACGCTGCAATCCTGAATAAGATGCTTTTTGTTTGTCAAGATGTAGTTGATTTCACTTGTTGAGCCATTTGCACTACGCCATGTCCATTTTCTATGTGGCTTTTTCTTGAAAAATGAATTCATGATATACATCTGTTCACATTCTGCAAATTCAATCAATCTGTTCCTCTTTCATTACGCACCCCATATCCATGATTTCCTACTGAGAACTCACCCTTCTTTTTTTCCCCAATTCTAGCATTCCAGTCTCCCATTATTAATTTTATGTAGCATTTTCCTTTTTGATGCATTGAAGCTACTTCTTCATAGAAATCCTCAATTTTTTCATCAGTATAGCTAATTGTTGGTGCATAAACTTGGGTAATTTGCAGCTTGTATCTTTTTGACACTTGTATAACTAACCTTGCAACTCTGTCTGATGCACTATCATATTCTACGATGTGATTCTTCCACCTTTTATGAATCAGAAATCCTACTTCACTTGTTTTTCCATCTTCTGTACCTCTGTAGTACAATACATGTCCACTGGCAAGATCAATCTTCTCTTCACCTTTTCTTCTTACTTCGCATAATTCTAGGATGACCCAGTTGATTCTTTCTAATTCTTCTTCAATTTCCTGTAAACGACTTTCAGAACATAAGGATTGTCCATTATACGTAGCCAGGGTCATCAACTTATGGCAGCCAAGCCGAGCCCGGTGATTCTTAGCACCCTGTGTCTTCATGTCTTTCTGATCGCTGCCGTAATCAGGAACATGCAGACTGCCGGGAATTGAGGGCCGTGATTTGTTTTGTGAATTCATGGTAAAATAAGGGGGGAGGTGGCCAAATTCCTCCACGCTGGCCAAGCGGGTTGGAGGAAGCCCATCCGCGTTCGTTCCCCATGCACTAGGTAAGGTTACTAATGTGCGCCAGGCTGCACCGATGGAAGGTGCGGTTTGGACATTAAGTCTCTGCTCCCAGTTGATTCCTTTAAGTCCTCCTCTGAGGCATTTAAAGGGTCTTCTCCTAGTTAACAAGCAGAAGCTATTAAACAGCCCATATATATATATATATATATATTATATAATATATTTATTTATTTTAACAACGCTTATTATGTATTGCTAATTTAATATTATTTATTTGTTATTATTTATTACTTATATTTATTATTATTATTATTATATTTATGTATTTTTATTATTATAATACAATTATTATACATATTACAATATTTAAAATGTATTCCGCCAAGATTAACAGTATTCTACATAAAAATCTCCATATGTAAAAGTATAAGCTCTTAATCCACTTAATAATATTTATTCCAAATTTCTTAAATCTAAATGGCTTTTTTATATTCCTGAAATAAAACCCCTCTTATTATTTAAATCCCTATTAAATTTCACTACTATTTCCCGTATTATCAACCCCTCTATCAAATCCCTCTTACTTAGTTTGCTAAAATGTCATAACCTTAAATTATCCCGTTCTAAAAAACTTATTTATTTAAATTCATTCTTTAATAAAATATCAAAAGGTATCTTACAATATTTCAATGTTTTAATATTCTAATATTTATTCCGTATCAATAGATTCATTTCTTTTTCTTTCTGTTTTGCGTGAAAACATCGTATGAAATCTATTTTTAGCAATCTCGAAATCAATTTTGTTTACTTGAAGTATACCTGTTTCGAGAATTTCGAAGGTTCCAGAATTTTTTTTTTCCCGCGCGGAAGTCAATTTGCTTCAAGATTGATGCACCGGAACTGTTAAGTGAGTCCCTCTTAAATCGTTTATTACTGGAGATGGGGAACCACGTGATCTTCGTGACCATGTGATAGAAAATATTACTTTTTTCATATTAAGCAGGTATTCCTCGCAATAATCCTAAAGCAACAGCGCTATACGTAAAATGATATATATAATACCTCAAGGAAAATTCTTTATAAACGTCTAGGAAAAGTGCACCCATTCAGTCGCCCTAAGAAAGCTGTTAAAATCTTATACCTAAATAAACCTTAATACAACAGTTAAATTTATTATTGGTAATTTTACCGATAACATGCTCGACTTCTAAACGTAAGGTTGGGAGTTCGATACTACCTCAGGATAAACAAAACAATTTTTTTTTTAAATATCAGCCCAACGAACACAGAACTTGCGGGCCGCTGATGGCTACGTTAGCTTTGGCCCAAACTAGGAGATGAGGGGCCGCTATCGTTTGCCGTTACGGCAACTTAAAAAAACTGTCACGCCGGCCACAATAAGGCCGCAATAGAATTGGCCATAACTACATTAAGATGCCCATAACTGTGCCACAAGTGGTTAATCATAACTGACAGATAGCCTAAAACTGGCCACAATTATACTTTAAGTGGCAATTATTAATGAAAACTAGCCACAGTTTGGCCATTAACGATCATCGTGAATAAAATCTACCAGAAGATCGCCACAGCCATGCCACCTGCGTTTGTTAAGAATAAAAGCTATCCCAAAGCTGGCCATAAATGTTAATTTATTGGACATCATAAATGTAAACTAGCCTTAAGCTAGCCACTTTGTTGCCATCAATAAGCATCATTAATGAATGCAAGCCGAAAGCTAACCACTTTGTTGCCATCAATGGGCATAATTAATGTATGCAAACCGAAAGTTAACCACTTTGTTGCCATCAATGGGCATCATTAATGAATGCAAGCCGAAAGCTAGTCACTTTGTTGCCATCAATGGGCATCATTAACATATGCAAGCCGAAAGCTAACCACTTTGTTGCCATCAATGGGTATCATTAATGAATGCATGCCGAAAGAGAGCCACTTTGTTGCCATCAATGGGCATCATTAATGAATGCATGCCGAAAGAGAGAGCCACTTTGTTGCCATCAATGGGAATTATTAATGAATGCATGCCGAAAGCTAGCCATTTCGTTGCCATCAATGGGAATCATTAATGAATGCAAGCCGAAAGCTAGTCAGTTTGTTGCCATCAATGGTAATCATTAAAGAATGCATGCCGAAAGCTAGCCATTTCGTTGCCATTAATGGGCATCATTAATGAATGCAAGCCGAAAGCTAGCCACTTTGTTGCCATCAATGGTAATCATTAAAGAATGCATGCCGAAAGCTAACCACTTTCTCGCCATCAATGGGCAACATTAATGAATGATAGCCCAAAGCTAGCCATATTCATGCCACTATTGGATATCATGATGGAAGCTGGCCAGAATTATACTTTTTATGGTCCTCAAAAAAGTAAAGTTGAGCAAGAAAGGCCCATTTTTACTCCTTTGGCAGGGACAATTTTTTCTTTTTTTTTTTAAAGATATTTTGAATTTCAGAATCTAAATTTACTGGTCCCTAATTTTTGTCTGAAAACTCTAAAATTCAAAATTTGAAAAAAAAATAAAATAATAATCTATTTGAATATTTTTTTTTAACAAGAGCTCATAACACCAGCCTGACTTTTATACATACATGTTTCACTTTATTATTATATTTTTCAGTTAAAAACTACAATGGTGTTATAAGCACCCCATATTAAAAAGGTCAAAATAAATAAAATCGAAAGTGTTTCAGATCTTGTATAGCATATTTTCAATCTGCAAGCAAAAAAAAAAGTGTCCCAATGGAGGCAAAAATTGGCCTTATCCACTCATCTCATTAGATCGGAATAAAATGCCATATGGTTATGATTTAGTTTTTAATATTCTGAAAAAGTTGCAAAAGCCATATTTGTAATTAATAAAAAAAGGTTGATAACACAAGGTGTAAAATATATATTGAACGTTAAATTACCAATGATGGTGAGAATAAGGAAAAAAACTTATTTTCTTCAATTTTTAATTAAATTATAGGTTTAACCATTCTATTCAAAGGAGTAAATTTTTAAATAGTTTCAACTCATGTTTCTTCAAGCTAATTCACCAGGTAGATCGTCCAGCCCTTTTTCAAAGCAAATAAAAAGCACAGAATGTTAAATGAGATACCATATGAAATGATTTTTAAGCGACTTCTGACATAGTACACTCACATTTCTTTAAAACATGTATTTTGGTTAAAATTGCAAGTAACTGAAAATTAAATAGGCATTGTTTTCAGAAATGAAATGATTACCTCAAATTACTGTTGCCACAAAAATTAAATTCTGCAACAATGATTATAAAAAAAATTTCAATAAAGATGAAGTGGACATAGTTGCTGCATGGGTTTATTTTATATTTATGATAAAAAAGCAAAATTTTAATTCAAATGCTCAATTTATTTTTCTTTATCCCATTTTTTTTTTTTTTTTTCAAAACATATTATGTCACCCTCTAATGCAGTTAAAATACAATATTTATATATATATATTGCTATTTTCGGTCAGTTTTTACTGTAACTTTGGTGGAATAAATGGGATTATATTCTGGCTTTATTTTTTTTTTAGAAGTTCAAACATGCATCTAAAAAATATTAGACTGCAGTGTAAAATCTTCACACAGGCCCACTAGTATATATTATTTCTGTTGTCAACATCCCCTTTTCTCGGAAAATACAAAATGCACAACACTGAATGAGATGCCATAAGAAAGGATTTTGAACCAGCTTCTGATATAGTGCACTTACATTTCGGCAAAACATTTTTTGATTAAAAATTGCTGTTAATTAAAAATTAAATCCGCATTGTTTTCCTAAAAGAAATGCAATGTTTTCCTTAAATTAGTGTTGCCACAAAAATACAATACCACATTATATAATGCTCAAAATGATTATAAAAAATAAATACTACAAAAAAGATAAAGTGGGACATAGTTGTTGCATGCGTTTATTTTATGACTAAAAAGCCAAATTGAAATGCTCAATTTATTTTTCTTTGTCCCATGTTTTTTTCCGAAACAGATGATGTCATCCTCTAAAGCAGTTAATTAGCTATATATATATATATTGTCTTTGCTATGCTCGATCAGTTTTTACTGTAACTGTGATGGAATAAAGGAGATGATATTCTGGCTCGACTAACGTTGTTTAAAGATAGTTTCAGTCATTAATTTTCCTTTAGAAGTTTAAACCTGCATCTAAAGAGTATTAGATATTGCTAAAAAGTATTAGATATTGCTAAAAAGTATTAGACTGCAGTGTGAAATCTTCGCACGGGTCCACTGGTGCTTTTATAATACAATTTCTTACGGGGATGTTTCTTCCAATTATCCAGCTGGAAAATAAAACAAAAACAAAAATCCAGGAATTTTATTTTATAAAATTGGTAAAATGTTGACATTACTGATCATTGGAATTTAAGAATTTTAATACTTTTTCAAAACAGTAGTGGCAGTAGATCTTCTAGAACATGGCAAGTTCGCCATTCATACATTTTTTTTTTTTTTTTAAATGGACTAAAACATTGTTCATAAATAATAATATATCATTGTTTTTATTTTTTAAAGATTAGCAAGTAATGAGTACTGAATTATTATTATTTTTTTTTTTTAATCTATTACCAATAAAGAAATCTTTAAAATATTTTTCTTTCCAGCAGGAGGTATGTGACCTTTTGACTAACAAAATTTCAAACTGATTTATACAATATTATGTGCATTAAAATTTTAATCTCAACTTTTAATAAGATTATGGCAAAATTTTTATTAAAATATTCAGAAGTTTTTATACAGCAAATTATTTTTAATACCTGATCTCCAAGCAATGCTAATTTATAATCAACCAACAAATTAGTATAGTTTATCAGGCTGTCAGTTTTTAAAAATTTAGCCTACATAAAACATTTTTATTGAATTATATCTTAACCTGTAAAAAGAAGGGAGAATGTTCTTAGAACAAGAAAGAAGAGGAAAATATATATAGTACATCCTTTTTAACATCACTTGCATAAATAAATAAATATATATATAAACAATAGAACTGGTGTTTTTTTTTTTTTTTCATATAAATTTTATTTTTCACAAATGTAAAACAAACCAACCAAAAAAGCATTTATTTATTTATGTATTTACAAGATGCTCAAAATTTATCAGAAATATTTTACAAGAAAATTTAATCCTGTTACAATTAAATTTCTGATGTTTCTTAATTTAAGTTGAGAAAGGACAGCTGAAAATCTACAGTCATCTTCATAGAGAACTTTTTTCTTTCCAGATTTTTATTCTTCTTCTTCTGAAAAACAAAAAATAAATTTTACAAAACAAAATTTAAATGCCTTACTTTAAAAACACCACTTATTAATCAGCCATTTATAAATATAATCGGAACAGAAATTATAATTTAAAAAAACTATTTACAAAAAGCTTTGTAGTTTAAGTTATTTGTACACCATGAAACTATTTTATTGCAGTATACCTATATTTCAGGGTTGTCGAATGACACCTTTTTTTTTTTTTTTTTTTTCCCCTTCAAGGTACGAAACTGCATTTCATGGTGGCAATTTTATGTTATATCATATTCTTTTATTTCTTTTTGCACCCATGTTAACAATAATATTGTTTCTATTTTTATGTGTTAAGAGCAGGGGGGGGGGGAGGTGCTGTATACAGTGGAACTCCAGTTATACGTTTTGCCCGGGACCGGACAACAAAACGTATAACTCAGTAAAACGTACAACTCAATCGATGGTCTACCAAATTTTTTTTTTTAATATATTGCAAAAATTTTGTTCCACTGAGGTGTTTCAGTTACCTTTTATAACAAAAACGGAAGTTTCATAAGTATTAATTCATCCATGACATAAATTTTTGGAAATGGAACAGAGTAGAAAAGAGGTACATAAAATTAATATATCATAAAAGCTTTAATAGAAATATTTTTAATACACATAGAGTACTTAAAAGAGATCATTGAAATCGCCTTGACATGTAAATCATTTATCAAAACACATTTCAGTAGTTTACTGAATCTTGTTGAAATAATCACGAATCCTCGATTGTTTCTTTTCAGCAGAACCGACATTGAACAGCAAACTTTGCATTTTGGTTAACAATGCAGCCTTGTTATCGTTACTGCTTTTACTACTGTCGAACGGCTTTTCAAAAGCCCTCAGAGCAGCCCCGAAGTTTGAGAGGGATCTTTCAAATCAGACTCATCCGACGCGTCGTTGGTGTTTCCGGTTACAAAATGTATAAATGAGGCAAAATTTTGTCCGAGGACGCAAAAACGTAACATATAACTGAGGGAAATGTGTAACTCAAAATGTATAACTCAGCTAATTTTGAATAGCAAGCGTCCGGGACCGCTGAGTTGAAACATATAACTGAGGGCAGGGTTGTTATGATTTATCCCAACCCAAAAAACCCAAAATTTCAACTTTAAATTATATAGGTGATATATTTCTTAATGTCAGTACACCAGTAGTAAAGTTTTTCACCAACCACCCCAAGGGAAAAAAGTCTTAATTCTTCCAATGACAATTTTTAAAATAAATAACTGTAACTTAATTTTCTATAAGTATATGTAACTATCACAAACACAAAAACTAATTTTTTTCCCCATTAAAAAAAATACTTTGATGTATAATCCTACAGTTGAAACTCATAACAAAATACCACATATGCTGAGAATCTTAATTTAATGATGTAGACATGTAGAATTATTTGGTATATTCTATTAATTAGTTATAATAAAAAATACTTTACAGCCAATATTTTTTTCCCCATTTCTGCGAATTTTGTTATATCCAGTTTCAATTGCAAAAATTTTGCTGAATTAAATATAAACTACCACCCAACTTAATTCAATAACAACATAAACTAAGGGAAAACCTAAATTTCCTATTTACCTCGGGCTGAGGAAATTTTGGAATACAAACAACTCAAAAAAAAAAAAAAAAAAAAAATTCAATCCATTATTAATCAATATGTTTCAGAATGAATTTTTTCTAGAGAAAATATTTATTATATATAGGCAATCACTTCAATTAAAATGAATAAAGATACTTTATCCTTAACAAAATATTAGTTTAAAACTAATAATAAAAACTAAGTAAAAGTATACTAGTCTGATTCAGCACTGGTATTAGTATAGTACTTCTATAATTTCATTGTTAAAACTATTACTAATAATCAATTTATCTAAAAGCAAAACATAATTTTGATTGTCATTCATTTATATATTTTTGTAATCGAATAGTTTCTTTAAACTGTACTTAGTAGTAAGTACATTTTTTTCAAACATTCTGAACCACCTCTAACTTAAAAAACTCTGATAAAACCCAAAAAACCCTGATAAAACCCCAAAAACCCTGATAAAACCCAAAAAAACACTGATAAAACCCCCAAAACACTGATAAAACCCCAAAAACACTGATAAAACCCAGTGGGTTGGGTTTTTTCTGAAAAAACCCGGGCATTTAAGAACCCTGACTGAGGGAAACGTATAACTGAGGGAAATGTACAACTGAGGGAAACGTACAACTCAGGTAACGTACATCTGGAGTTACACTGTATATTAAACACTTTATCTCTGTGTTAATCACTAAAACAAAATAAAAACAGGCTTTCTATAAATTCTTTTGAATAACTTCAAATATATAAATTCAAATTCTTTACATATGATGCATAGCATCAAATTATCATCTTGAATGAGCTATGGGTGCTCTTTCTTTCATTTCATAAAAGTCGAATTGCCCACTTTGGGAAATGTTCTAGAATTTGCATTGCTAGAAACCAGCAGTTCTTTATTTTTTCACATATAACTTTTACTTGAAAATGGCTTCGTAAAGTAGGAAAATACATTGTGTACCTCCAAGCTATAAATCTGATATCATCACTCATAAAACAATGGCATTTTACATACGGTTTTTGTTTCCCAGAAGGGTAACACGTCTGCCACTGAATACTTAACATATTTTGAATGATTATTATTGCCGACCCATGAAAAAAGCATTTTTTAATATTGTTTTTGGTTGTTCACTCGACAACATTAAATGATTTTCTTTATCTTTTTTCGTTACAAATATTTTTTTTTTCAATTATACAAATTTTTAATGAATAACTACACAATTATGTTTTGGATACTAAATACAAATACTACAGGAAAAGTTCTTTTCAGAATGAAAAAAATATTATGCCATAGTGTTTCCCTCAGAATGAAAAAGGGCAGGGTGCTCCTTCAAAAAAGAGACACTTCAGCTGAAAAAATGGGCACTTTTTTATGAAAAGGGCTTTTTAGTGCTTTTCGTAAGTAATAGCTTAATTATTTTAAAGTCTTCTTTCTATTTTAATATTTACATATAAACATTTTTCTGTTAAAAAGTATTTGTAAATTTTATTATTAGGCCTTTTTAAAATTTGGCAAAAAAAAAATCGGCCAGTTCAAACTATGAATTAAAACTTTATTCAGCTAATGAAATTCTGAATAAAAGATCCTACAAACTCTACAAAATTTGTCGAATTAAAAAAAAATTATTGAACTTTGCACACTACAATAGTTAAGGGGCTACTTCACTCAGACGAAAACACTCGCTCGCTAATGTTAATCCTATTGAGGAAATTTTTAAAGATATCTAGTTCGCATTTCGATATTTTTAAATGATTTTTTTTGCATTCGATAGCTGAGGTCAATCTCTATGCACGCTCCTTTCTACTTTTTCGATTTTGATTACAAGTTTTTTTTATTAAGATACTTTCACTTTCGAAACCGGTTTTGAAAGTGAAAGTATCCTCAATAAAAAAAACTGCAACAAAAATCGAAAAAGTAGAAAGGAGCGTGCATAAAAATTGACCTCAGCTATCGAATGCAAAAAAAATCATTTAAAAATATCGAAATGCGAACTAGATATCTTTAAAAATTTCCTCCATAGGATTAACATTAGCGAGCGGGTGTTTTCGTCTGAGTGAAGTAGCCCCTTAAGTATGTGCCGGCAAAAAATGGTTAAATTGCTATGTATAGTTTTTGATCCTATAAAGCTTATAATGTACAGATTTTGATATTTGATATATTTTTTTTTACCTAAAAATTTTGTTTTAAAAAATGTTTATTATTCCAAAAGACATTTCCTTGAGATCAATTTGCACACTGAAGTTTTTTCATGCATTTCTATGCTGCCTAACTAAAAAATAGCCATTTATTTCAGGAACATTTTTCTTTAAAACAATTTACTAAAAAATATCTTAATATTTACTATCTCCAAAAAAAAAAAAAAAAAAAAAAAGAAAAAAAAAATTCTGGAACACAAATTAGCCCCTTTTTCTCACAAATTTCAATACAGCGTTCTAAGAAAAATAAATGTTCTTTCGTGACCAGGGACCGATTTAGAAATTTGGGGGCTCTGGGCACAGATCTGTATGCCCCCCCCCCCCCTCACACAGATTCTTTGAATAACAAAAATATAATATCGAAAGCAGTACTTATTAAGATAACCATTATTGACTTTGATAATTTCTTTAAAATATTAATAAAAAAAATTAAATTCAATAATTATTAATTTACTTTTAAATAATTATTTGATAATTATGAATTTTTAATGGAATTTTATAATAAACTGTGTGGTGCTGATTACCTTTCTCTATGAAAGTCAGGGCCGTAGCGAAAGAAAATTTTTGGGGTGGCAAAAGGCAAGATTGGCCGACTCAAAAATGTTTCAAATCCGACTAATGTAACACAGTCAATCTGTCGCATTATTTCTTTATTAATAGTTTTTACAATTAATTTTAACTGATTAATTATAATTGATAGTTAAAAATAAAATATATGATTTTGTATTACTAAAATGTTTCTTTGATATAACTCAGTAATTATTTAAAAGATTTACCAAGAACATTACTGGGAAAAAAAGAATATGTATTGATCAGAAAAAATCCTACAGTTATATTTGTGAAAAACACATTTGTTTAGAATGATAGAATGAAGTGATAGTTTAATAAATAGAACGTAGTGATTTTCAAAATAAAAGCCAAATAAAAATGCGATTTCTTAGTTCTAGAAATTATGATAATGTAATGAATGGGAAGTACTTTCAATATTTTATTAGCATGCGATAGAAAATAATTTGAACTTCATATTCCAATTAGAGATAATATCGTATGGAATTAACAACATACACTTTCAGTAATTCTAATTGTAAAACTAAACTAGTCGGATGTGCCAATCCCAAAACTTTCTTCTATCTCAATCTTGTTAATACTTCTAATTTCGTCATCACATCGCCAATAAATCAATATTTTTCGTCATTCTGTTGTACGTCAGCTGCTTGCGAATCATCGGGTTACCGGGATGCGATCAACTGATGTATACTAAACTACGAAACGTTCTTCTGGCCTGTACCGACAGGAACAGATAGCCTCCCTATCCCTTGGTTTTACGATTTTAGCTAATTTTACTGGAAAACACGAATCTAAAATGAGCGGAACCCAATAAAAGAAGATTCTTTCCCAGTTCTCGTCAACATTGAATTTGAATGAGAATATCGCCAAATTAGTCTTCTACAGCCAAGTTGGCTTCATTTGTGGCAACCTATTTTTGTCGCAAAATTTGGGACATTCCACCAATCGCCGCAAAATTTGGTGAGAATTTGACGTTGGCGAATATAAATATATAGTGTTAAGCATATAAGAATAGGAACAAAATGGTTACAACAATGAAAGAAAGTTTGCCAAAACCATGTTAACTAAAACTCATAAATTAAACCCGTTTATGGATGAATTATGCTGTCTTGTTTGAAAATGTCAACCACCCTAAAATTTCAAACCGTTATATCTCCGCCATTTTTTAAGATACAGACAATTGTTCCGGATTCTTCGGATCAAGGCCGAACATTTAACGGAAAAAACTTTTAGGAATAATAATTTTTTTGTACATCTTTTTGAATTTGAAATCTTTAAATGGCTATCACAGCGCCCCCCTCCAGCGGAATATCCTCACATTCAAGTAGGACCTGGTGGCTATAGCCAAAAACATATTTAAAAAAATTGGTTTAATTATCTGCATAACATCATACACTTTTCGATGATACAATGGTGAAAATCGAACAAAAATATCGATCGCAGCGCCCCCTTTCGTCGAAATATCCCCAAATTCAACCTGGACCTGCAAGCTACAGTCAGAAGCATAGAAAAAAAATGTGGTTCAATTTGAAGCATAACTTCATACACTTTTCGATGACACAATAGTGAAAATGGAACAAAAATATCGATTACAGCGCCCCCTTTCGTCGAAATATCTCCAAATTCTGATAGAATCTGCTTGCCATAGCCAAAAACATAGAAAAAAATTACGTTCAATTTGAAGTATAACTTCATACACTTTTCGATGATACAATGAGGACGGACAGACGGACATTTTGTAAAAACATGTTTTTCGGAATCTGAACCCTAAAACGTGTAAATCCATCGAAAACTGGAAGTCGAAAAAAATTTCGATTACAATACTTTCTTCTATTATAGATAGAAGAAAGTAAAAATGCACACTATAGGGGTACTGAAAATATTTGGAGGGGCCTCAAAATTTAATTGCGCCTGGGGCCTCTTGAGTGCTTAATCCACCACTGATTGTGTTTTATAGGAATGTCAAGGGGCCGACAGAAACATTTGAATTATTCACGATTTCGAATTATACACGTTTGAATTATTCAAGTTTGACTGTAATATGTTTACATGAATTACACATCACAGTGAATAAAGCAAACCATTTATACCTTTCTTATCACCATTCCCTGTCGAGTGGTTTCCACTGTACAGCCATGTTGATAACTTCTTCGAACTTTTTGCAGCCTTCAAGTTTCTTCTTTTTAGAGTCTGTCTTTTTTGATTTCCACTTGGCTGGTGCCGAATTCGTTTCATAATATAAACTATTATCTCAACATAAGCAAAGTAAGATTAACCCCTTGGGGACGAGCGACACGTATACGTGACGCATAAGATGCTCAGAATCCTCGATTATTCCCACCAGTTAATTTTTATTGTAAGCTTTGCCTTATTTAATGACAGCATTTCTCCGATTCAATTAGGCGAAAATTTCGGTTTTGAAAAACCGGTGGTAAAATATTAAAAATTCCGTAAAAGGCGCTCGTCACGAAGGGGTTAAGTAATAAACTATCGTACTATGCGACTCTCAACTGCTCTGACAGTCCGATATTGATGAGCAGTTAGTAAACGAATGACTCATCACTAGCTCATTGCACGTCCTAGCTTGCACTTAACTCATCACTCAGCAGGCACCTGAGAGTGTATTCTGCGAGTGTATTCTGGTGTTATCGGAACGCTGAAACGGGTCGGAAAAAGTCCTCTTAGCGACAATTTGCTATGACACATTCGACTCGACATTCTGCTGTCTGCTCTAGAGATGCTTTTGCATGCGAAGCGTATGGAGTATTTGAACGGACACGCAAAAACATTTACTCTAGCACTTTGATGGATTTTTTTATTATTATTATTAACTTTTAGTTAGGTGCTGGGTATTTTATAGGAAGTTAGATTAGATATTAAAATACAATAATTTTTTAACCATCAGTTTGGGGCCCCGGGGCAGTGCCCCGGCGGTAGTTACGGACCTGAAACGCTGAACTATTTATATTGTTTTAAGTGCAAACGCGTTAATGTTCCGCAATCGCTTCAAGTTTTTTTTTTTTTTGTACCATAAAATTACTTTTAATAATTTAACTTTTCCTGAAATCGTCTACTTTCTGAATTCTTTATTTAAAAAAATAATTCCTCTAACGTATGATTTAGTTTCTAAAAAAGTAATCGTTAACATGTACCGTAATTTCCGGCATATAATCCGCGGATCAAACAATTATGTTTAGACCCAGAAATTTTCTTTAATAATTGAAGTAAAATATTTACAGCGATCTAGTATGTTCCATTATATAAAATAAAATTTCTGGGTCGAAACATGATTGTTTGATCCGCGGATTATACGCCGGAAATTACGATAATCAGGGTATACAATAAATATTAAGTAATTAATAAAGGCTCCAATTCTAATTTTTATAATAACAAGTGAAAAATCAGTGAAAATTATGTAATTATGTTATGTTGGCACAAGCATATAAATTTAGTTTTATTTTTATAAAAAAAAAAAGTAAGAATTTTTTTAGGTATTAAATGTTAAATGCACAGATATATTTTTTAATTTATTCATTTTCTTTTTTTAAATAGTTTTAAAAATTCTTCGTTTTTATTTTCAAAACGTTCCTAAAACAGTTCCAAAGGGCGTAAACATAATATCGTTGCTAGAACCTACTATGTATCAGGTATAAAATTTCTTGAATTTTCTTAAGCGACTTTCGCATTTGGTCGACCTGGTTTATATATTGATAGTTTTTATCTATATAAGTTGCGAGTGTTACTGTAGGACAAATTTCTGATATTTTCAAATCAATAGATCAGATTCATTTTTTTCCCTATTGGCCTATGTATCGACGGCCGACATAGCTTTTCCATTTATGGGTATAAGGTATAGTATATGTCCAACATTTCCGGCTCTGCAGACAAGATTTATACATAATTTTTTTTTCAGTTGGTAGGCCGACTAGCTATTTATGTGATTCGAAAATGTGACAGAACACGTGACTTTCATACCGGCTGACCAGATAGATCTATTGAAACCATTACTTTTTTTACTCATAACCTATCTATTGACAGACCGATTAGTTTTTGCCATATGATTGTAAGGGTGTAGTGAAATGCATTCTGAAGATTTAAAGTCCTGCCAACCAGAATTTTTCCGAATTGTTTTTTTTTAATCGGCCTATTGACATACTATAGAGACACTAATTAAATCTGACAATAAGCCGACTGAATCATTCTACCAAACATTGGGGGGGCAGCTGCCCCCCCTGCCCCCCCGCTCGCTACGCCTCTGATGAAAGTCCATATATCTGGAATGGTAAAGTATGCAACAACTAATAATAAATTTACCGCAGTCGGTTTTACGCTTAGTTAAGCAATGAAAAAATCCATATTTTTATTACTTGATATTTGATTTAAAAGAAATTTAAAAAACATGGATTTGAGCTTTCAGCTCCTCTCCAGAATCTTACATCTTTTGGAAAATATTTTGGGCAAAACATAAGAATGTTTTAAAAATACCTTAAGTTGAAATATCATTTTTAAAGTTTCTTAAAAAAAAAGGGTCAAAGAAAGTATTAAAGAAGGTCCCTTTCTCTAAAGAACCTGCTTTATTTTTAATTTGTTAAAAATTATACATATAATCAAAATCCAAATTAATTTATATGACGGCATACTAAAAAAAAAAAAATCCTTAATTTAGAGGTCACAAGATCAAATAATTTTATCACCCTCTCCCCTCCTCTTCTAGATACATACCATTAAATTAAAAAAAATTATTTAGCAGAAATCTGTGTAATCTTAAGTATTGTCAAAGTTCATGAAAGTTAAAAACCCCGTTAACAAAAATTATTTGACACATTTCAGCAAAACATTAAAAAATATTCAAACAATCTTTTTCTATTAAATGTTGCATTTCATAAATTTAAATTAATTTAATTTTTATTAAATGTAGGTCCAGATTAGATTCACTATATTTCCAGAGGGGTCACAATTACAATAATCACAAAACTGAATCATCACTCTTGAAACAAATATTAAAACATTTAAAGCAAACATTTTTTAAGCACATGAGCTGAAGCATCAAAATTTCCAGTAATTTGATGGACCCATTGTACAAGATGTTTGCATTTCATGAAACTCTGCTAAACTGTTTTAACAAACTGTAAAATAACAGTTTTGAATAAAAGGATTTTATTAAAAATGAACAATTCCTATGCAATTGGTAACAGACTAAGATTTTTTTTAATGATAACTTTTTGAATACAGTTTTGTTAAAATATTACTAACTAAATTTTAATATGAAAAAGTTTATAAAATGATTTTTTGGCCGTTTAAAAGATATCGCCAAATTTGTCAGCCGATTGTGGTAAAAAATCTTAAACTTAGTCAATGGATTGCCGAAGAAAAAAAAAATCACAAAATTCTACAATCAGTCACGGAAAAAAATCACGAAATTTGTTAGTCAATCATGAAAAAAAAATCTTTAAATTCTTCAGGTGCTTGAGAAAAAAAATATATATGAAATTCGTCAGTGGATTGTCAGAAAAAATCGAGAAATTCTTCAACCAGACGCGGTAAATAAATCACAAAAATCGTTCATCGGTAGCAAGAAAAAATTACGAAATGCGCCTGTCAATCAAGGGAAAAATCTAAAAATTATTGTGAAATTCGTCAGTCTATCGAGAGGAAAATCACAGAATTCTTCAATCAGTCACAGGAAAAAATCGCAAAATTCTTCAATAAGTCGTGGAGAAAAAATTGCGAAACTTTAATTGCCACTCGCCATGTGACAATTAAAGTTGTAAAAGTGGCGATTAAAAATTGTCATTGATTGCCACCCCTACGCGGTCACTTCCCAGTTACACATTCCATTGTAATCCTTGACCAACTGACGAATTTTACGATTTTTTTTAACCAAGAATGTGTTAAGAACTTTGCGATTTCGCCCCCCCCCCCATTTGTTTGAGGAATAGCACAATTTTTTTCACCCCTGACTATCTAATTTCATGATAATTTCACACTTGACCAACTGGCAAATTTTGCAGGTTTGTTCCATGATGGATCAACGAATTGCACGATTTTTCCCCCTGATCAACTGACAAGTTTCACCTCATAAACGGCAGAAAAATTTCATGATTTTTTTTCTTATGATTGACTGACAAATTTCTAAAATTTTCCGTGCTACCCGATTGACAAATTTCATGCTTTTTTTTCCTGCTATCAATTGGCTAATTGTTCAGTTTTTTCTTGTGACCAATCAGCAGATTTAAGTGTTTTTTCCCTGCAGCTTACTAGCGAAATTTGCAGGAGTTTTTCATGCGACCGACTAAAGAATTTCCAGACTTCAAGATTTTTTTCATGCAATTGATTAACAAATTTAGCTATATTCTCCTGCAACCGATTGACGATCATTGTGATATTCTTCCCGCGTCTAACTGACAAAATTTACGGGTTTTTTTTTTTCAACCGACTGACGAATTTTGAGATTTTTTTCCCTACAACCGATCTATACGAAAAAAAAAAGGCATTCTGGTATTGAAAAAGAAAAAAATACTGCAATTCTGGTACATAACTGGAACACAATCACCCCTGACAAATAATCCATGATCATATTCTAAAAAAATTAATGTGATAATAGACTTTCTGATTTTTAGAAAATTTTCCTGAATTTTGACTTTTTCCCTATTCTTATCATGAGCACTTCACTGATATAAAACTGATTTATACAAAAATATGTTTCTATATGATGATTATACTTTATCTAGAAAATTTGAAACATTAGTCAGTACTTTAAAAAGTGGCCATTAATGAAACCGAGTCTATTGGCAATTGACTACTAATCCGATTTCCCAGTTTTCACCTATATTGATCGGTTGCGAGAAAAAATGATGAAATTCGCCAGTCGATCAAGTGGAAAATCTCATATATTGTGAAATTTGTTAATTGGTCGTGAAAAAAAAATCCCATTTGTCAGTCGGTCGCAAAATTAGTCAATTGGTCACGGGAAAATATCGCAAAATTCTATTGATAAGTGGGGATAATAAACAAACCAGTTCAAAATATATCTTTTGAACAGGATGCAAGAGTGCTCTTTTAGAGAACAGTGTGACTTTTTTAAAAATATTTCCCTCCGGCTACCCTTTAGTTCTAGAGTTAACACTATATTCATTATTAATAAAAAATTTTAAATCTCATGTACAGTGAAGTTGCGACAACATATATTACTAATGACATGTATTCAGTACCAAAAGAAAAGCACATGGGCCTTCGCCTGGATATAAATCTGTTAGAAAAGTTCTAAAAGCTGGACTTATAACTATGTATGGAGCAAATTTCCAAAGACTTTTTCTCCATAAAGGTGATATCTCAAAATATATCTTTTGTAAAGTTATTGACCAGGGCTTGAAATTCAATTTTTCCAAGGAGGGGAGTCTCCCTACCAACATTTTTAAATGGAGGGGAGTTGTAATGTTTGTTAGGGAGAAAAAAAAATCTTTAAACCCCACTATTATTTTACGTGCTATTTAAAGAATTACATTAATGCAGACATGACAAAATACCATTGAAAAAATTAAGTCAACTGAGAATGATTATGTAAAATGTTTATTTTTATTATAAAAAAGGGAAGAAAGTTAAGTTTTATATATGCAGTGTATTTTTCAAGTTCCATTAAATGTGTTAGGGACCCTTAACAATTAGGTTGTTAAATAAATTTCTGACTTTAGATTTTACTTGATTGAGATTCACCGATCGATCGCGGAAAAGACGCAAAGTTCATCGATCGATCGCGAAAAAAACACAAAGTTCGTCGATCAGTCGTGGAAAAAACGCAAAGTTCGTCGATCTGTTGCGGGAAAAATGCAAAGTTCGTCGATCAGTCGTGGAAAAAACGCAAAGTTCGTCGATCTGTTGCGGGAAAAATGCAAAGTTCGTCGATCTGTCACCAAAAAACGCAAAGTTCGTCGATCGATTGCAGAATAAACACAAAGTTCGTCGATCGATTGCAGAATAAACACAAAGTTCGTCGATCTGTCCCCAAAAAACCCAAGTTCGTTGATCTGTCGCGGAAAAAAATGCACCATTCGTTGATCAGTTGCTTAAAAAATGCAAAGTTCATCGATCAGTCATGGAAAAACACAAAGTTCGTTGATCTGTCACGGAAAATCACAAAGTTCGTCGATCAGTCGCGGAAAAAACACAAAGTTCGTCAATCGGTTGCGGGAAAAAAAATCACGAAATTTATCGTTCGGTTGCAGGTAAATTAAATAATGCAAATTTCTCCGAAAATGCTGAAATTTTTTGGGCGGGATTTTAAAATTTTCGGCGCGAATCCCGCCCTGAAATTCAAGCCCTATTGACAGAACTGTAAACTGTTTGTCAATGCGATAGTTTAAAAAATATATCTTAACCCAAAATAACGTGTCTTTGGTGTGTATGTGTCAGTGCTTTATGAAACGTCGTTTGCATTTCTATAAAAGATGAAATTGCACTCCTATATATACAAGGACATCTCCCTGTTTTTTTTTTAATTCCCACAGAATATTTTTGATCAGCTGAAGATTCGTTGCAGAACATTGCTAAATATTCTGCTTTGGGGCCCAACATATTTTGAGTGATTATTATTGCAGACCCATGAAAAAAGCAATTTAATATTGTTTTCGGTTGTTCACTCAACAACATTAAATGACTGGATTTTTTTTCAAGGAAAAAAAAATCACGAATGCTTCGTATACGCCGCATTGGTAGATATGATAAGCTACGGCTACCGAAGGCAGTCTTATTTCACTGCCGATTCCAGGCTCTCGTGAGCCTATAACCAAAAAGGGCCGGTTTACCTGGACACCTCTAAGGTGGTGCTCTTCGGTCGGGGAGAAGTGGGGGCCTAAGCCTCCTGCGCTTCATCACCCTTTCCCAAATGAATGACGACAAAGGTCGCTGCAATGATACGGTGGAGCCCAAACTCAGAGGACACCACCACAACACACTTGGGCGGAATGCCAGAAGTGAACAACCAGGGTTGTTATGATTTATCCCAACCCAAAAAACCCAAAATTTCAACTTTAAATTATATAGGTGATATATTTCTTAATGTCAGTACACCAGTAGTAAAGTTTTTCACCAACCACCCCAAGGGAAAAAAGTCTTAATTCTTCCAATGACAATTTTTAAAATAAATAACTGTAACTTAATTTTCTATAAGTATATGTAACTATCACAAACACAAAAACTAATTTTTTTCCCCATTAAAAAAAATACTTTGATGTATAATCCTACAGTTGAAACTCATAACAAAATACCACATATGCTGAGAATCTTAATTTAATGATGTAGACATGTAGAATTATTTGGTATATTCTATTAATTAGTTATAATAAAAAATACTTTACAGCCAATATTTTTTTCCCCATTTCTGCGAATTTTGTTATATCCAGTTTCAATTGCAAAAATTTTGCTGAATTAAATATAAACTACCACCCAACTTAATTCAATAACAACATAAACTAAGGGAAAACCTAAATTTCCTATTTACCTCGGGCTGAGGAAATTTTGGAATACAAACAACACAAAAAAAAAAAAAAAAAAAAAAAAAAATTCAATCCATTATTAATCAATATGTTTCAGAATGAATTTTTTCTAGAGAAAATATTTATTATATATAGGCAATCACTTCAATTAAAATGAATAAAGATACTTTATCCTTAACAAAATATTAGTTTAAAACTAATAATAAAAACTAAGTAAAAGTATACTAGTCTGATTCAGCACTGGTATTAGTATAGTACTTCTATAATTTCATTGTTAAAACTATTACTAATAATCAATTTATCTAAAAGCAAAACATAATTTTGATTGTCATTCATTTATATATTTTTGTAATCGAATAGTTTCTTTAAACTGTACTTAGTAGTAAGTACATTTTTTTCAAACATTCTGAACCACCTCTAACTTAAAAAACTCTGATAAAACCCAAAAAACCCTGATAAAACCCCAAAAACCCTGATAAAACCCAAAAAAACACTGATAAAACCCCCAAAACACTGATAAAACCCCAAAAACACTGATAAAACCCAGTGGGTTGGGTTTTTTCTGAAAAAACCCGGGCATTTAAGAACCCTGACTGAGGGAAACGTATAACTGAGGGAAATGTACAACTGAGGGAAACGTACAACTCAGGTAACGTACATCTGGAGTTACACTGTATATTAAACACTTTATCTCTGTGTTAATCACTAAAACAAAATAAAAACAGGCTTTCTATAAATTCTTTTGAATAACTTCAAATATATAAATTCAAATTCTTTACATATGATGCATAGCATCAAATTATCATCTTGAATGAGCTATGGGTGCTCTTTCTTTCATTTCATAAAAGTCGAATTGCCCACTTTGGGAAATGTTCTAGAATTTGCATTGCTAGAAACCAGCAGTTCTTTATTTTTTCACATATAACTTTTACTTGAAAATGGCTTCGTAAAGTAGGAAAATACATTGTGTACCTCCAAGCTATAAATCTGATATCATCACTCATAAAACAATGGCATTTTACATACGGTTTTTGTTTCCCAGAAGGGTAACACGTCTGCCACTGAATACTTAACATATTTTGAATGATTATTATTGCCGACCCATGAAAAAAGCATTTTTTAATATTGTTTTTGGTTGTTCACTCGACAACATTAAATGATTTTCTTTATCTTTTTTCGTTACAAATATTTTTTTTTTCAATTATACAAATTTTTAATGAATAACTACACAATTATGTTTTGGATACTAAATACAAATACTACAGGAAAAGTTCTTTTCAGAATGAAAAAAATATTATGCCATAGTGTTTCCCTCAGAATGAAAAAGGGCAGGGTGCTCCTTCAAAAAAGAGACACTTCAGCTGAAAAAATGGGCACTTTTTTATGAAAAGGGCTTTTTAGTGCTTTTCGTAAGTAATAGCTTAATTATTTTAAAGTCTTCTTTCTATTTTAATATTTACATATAAACATTTTTCTGTTAAAAAGTATTTGTAAATTTTATTATTAGGCCTTTTTAAAATTTGGCAAAAAAAAATCGGCCAGTTCAAACTATGAATTAAAACTTTATTCAGCTAATGAAATTCTGAATAAAAGATCCTACAAACTCTACAAAATTTGTCGAATTAAAAAAAAATTATTGAACTTTGCACACTACAATAGTTAAGGGGCTACTTCACTCAGACGAAAACACTCGCTCGCTAATGTTAATCCTATTGAGGAAATTTTTAAAGATATCTAGTTCGCATTTCGATATTTTTAAATGATTTTTTTTGCATTCGATAGCTGAGGTCAATCTCTATGCACGCTCCTTTCTACTTTTTCGATTTTGATTACAAGTTTTTTTTATTAAGATACTTTCACTTTCGAAACCGGTTTTGAAAGTGAAAGTATCCTCAATAAAAAAAACTGCAACAAAAATCGAAAAAGTAGAAAGGAGCGTGCATAAAAATTGACCTCAGCTATCGAATGCAAAAAAAATCATTTAAAAATATCGAAATGCGAACTAGATATCTTTAAAAATTTCCTCCATAGGATTAACATTAGCGAGCGGGTGTTTTCGTCTGAGTGAAGTAGCCCCTTAAGTATGTGCCGGCAAAAAATGGTTAAATTGCTATGTATAGTTTTTGATCCTATAAAGCTTATAATGTACAGATTTTGATATTTGATATATTTTTTTTTACCTAAAAATTTTGTTTTAAAAAATGTTTATTATTCCAAAAGACATTTCCTTGAGATCAATTTGCACACTGAAGTTTTTTCATGCATTTCTATGCTGCCTAACTAAAAAATAGCCATTTATTTCAGGAACATTTTTCTTTAAAACAATTTACTAAAAAATATCTTAATATTTACTATCTCCAAAAAAAAAAAAAAAAAAAAAAAAAGAAAAAAAAAATTCTGGAACACAAATTAGCCCCTTTTTCTCACAAATTTCAATACAGCGTTCTAAGAAAAATAAATGTTCTTTCGTGACCAGGGACCGATTTAGAAATTTGGGGGCTCTGGGCACAGATCTGTATGCCCCCCCCCCCCTCACACAGATTCTTTGAATAACAAAAATATAATATCGAAAGCAGTACTTATTAAGATAACCATTATTGACTTTGATAATTTCTTTAAAATATTAATAAAAAAAATTAAATTCAATAATTATTAATTTACTTTTAAATAATTATTTGATAATTATGAATTTTTAATGGAATTTTATAATAAACTGTGTGGTGCTGATTACCTTTCTCTATGAAAGTCCATATATCTGGAATGGTAAAGTATGCAACAACTAATAATAAATTTACCGCAGTCGGTTTTACGCTTAGTTAAGCAATGAAAAAATCCATATTTTTATTACTTGATATTTGATTTAAAAGAAATTTAAAAAACATGGATTTGAGCTTTCAGCTCCTCTCCAGAATCTTACATCTTTTGGAAAATATTTTGGGCAAAACATAAGAATGTTTTAAAAATACCTTAAGTTGAAATATCATTTTTAAAGTTTCTTAAAAAAAAAGGGTCAAAGAAAGTATTAAAGAAGGTCCCTTTCTCTAAAGAACCTGCTTTATTTTTAATTTGTTAAAAATTATACATATAATCAAAATCCAAATTAATTTATATGACGGCATACTAAAAAAAAAAAAATCCTTAATTTAGAGGTCACAAGATCAAATAATTTTATCACCCTCTCCCCTCCTCTTCTAGATACATACCATTAAATTAAAAAAAATTATTTAGCAGAAATCTGTGTAATCTTAAGTATTGTCAAAGTTCATGAAAGTTAAAAACCCCGTTAACAAAAATTATTTGACACATTTCAGCAAAACATTAAAAAATATTCAAACAATCTTTTTCTATTAAATGTTGCATTTCATAAATTTAAATTAATTTAATTTTTATTAAATGTAGGTCCAGATTAGATTCACTATATTTCCAGAGGGGTCACAATTACAATAATCACAAAACTGAATCATCACTCTTGAAACAAATATTAAAACATTTAAAGCAAACATTTTTTAAGCACATGAGCTGAAGCATCAAAATTTCCAGTAATTTGATGGACCCATTGTACAAGATGTTTGCATTTCATGAAACTCTGCTAAACTGTTTTAACAAACTGTAAAATAACAGTTTTGAATAAAAGGATTTTATTAAAAATGAACAATTCCTATGCAATTGGTAACAGACTAAGATTTTTTTTAATGATAACTTTTTGAATACAGTTTTGTTAAAATATTACTAACTAAATTTTAATATGAAAAAGTTTATAAAATGATTTTTTGGCCGTTTAAAAGATATCGCCAAATTTGTCAGCCGATTGTGGTAAAAAATCTTAAACTTAGTCAATGGATTGCCGAAGAAAAAAAAAATCACAAAATTCTACAATCAGTCACGGAAAAAAATCACGAAATTTGTTAGTCAATCATGAAAAAAAAATCTTTAAATTCTTCAGGTGCTTGAGAAAAAAAATATATATGAAATTCGTCAGTGGATTGTCAGAAAAAATCGAGAAATTCTTCAACCAGACGCGGTAAATAAATCACAAAAATCGTTCATCGGTAGCAAGAAAAAATTACGAAATGCGCCTGTCAATCAAGGGAAAAATCTAAAAATTATTGTGAAATTCGTCAGTCTATCGAGAGGAAAATCACAGAATTCTTCAATCAGTCACAGGAAAAAATCGCAAAATTCTTCAATAAGTCGTGGAGAAAAAATTGCGAAACTTTAATTGCCACTCGCCATGTGACAATTAAAGTTGTAAAAGTGGCGATTAAAAATTGTCATTGATTGCCACCCCTACGCGGTCACTTCCCAGTTACACATTCCATTGTAATCCTTGACCAACTGACGAATTTTACGATTTTTTTTAACCAAGAATGTGTTAAGAACTTTGCGATTTCGCCCCCCCCCCCATTTGTTTGACGAATAGCACAATTTTTTTCACCCCTGACTATCTAATTTCATGATAATTTCACACTTGACCAACTGGCAAATTTTGCAGGTTTGTTCCATGATGGATCAACGAATTGCACGATTTTTCCCCCTGATCAACTGACAAGTTTCACCTCATAAACGGCAGAAAAATTTCATGATTTTTTTTCTTATGATTGACTGACAAATTTCTAAAATTTTCCGTGCTACCCGATTGACAAATTTCATGCTTTTTTTTCCTGCTATCAATTGGCTAATTGTTCAGTTTTTTCTTGTGACCAATCAGCAGATTTAAGTGTTTTTTCCCTGCAGCTTACTAGCGAAATTTGCAGGAGTTTTTCATGCGACCGACTAAAGAATTTCCAGACTTCAAGATTTTTTTCATGCAATTGATTAACAAATTTAGCTATATTCTCCTGCAACCGATTGACGATCATTGTGATATTCTTCCCGCGTCTAACTGACAAAATTTACGGGTTTTTTTTTTTCAACCGACTGACGAATTTTGAGATTTTTTTCCCTACAACCGATCTATACGAAAAAAAAAAGGCATTCTGGTATTGAAAAAGAAAAAAATACTGCAATTCTGGTACATAACTGGAACACAATCACCCCTGACAAATAATCCATGATCATATTCTAAAAAAATTAATGTGATAATAGACTTTCTGATTTTTAGAAAATTTTCCTGAATTTTGACTTTTTCCCTATTCTTATCATGAGCACTTCACTGATATAAAACTGATTTATACAAAAATATGTTTCTATATGATGATTATACTTTATCTAGAAAATTTGAAACATTAGTCAGTACTTTAAAAAGTGGCCATTAATGAAACCGAGTCTATTGGCAATTGACTACTAATCCGATTTCCCAGTTTTCACCTATATTGATCGGTTGCGAGAAAAAATGATGAAATTCGCCAGTCGATCAAGTGGAAAATCTCATATATTGTGAAATTTGTTAATTGGTCGTGAAAAAAAAATCCCATTTGTCAGTCGGTCGCAAAATTAGTCAATTGGTCACGGGAAAATATCGCAAAATTCTATTGATAAGTGGGGATAATAAACAAACCAGTTCAAAATATATCTTTTGAACAGGATGCAAGAGTGCTCTTTTAGAGAACAGTGTGACCTTTTTAAAAATATTTCCCTCCGGCTACCCTTTAGTTCTAGAGTTAACACTATATTCATTATTAATAAAAAATTTTAAATCTCATGTACAGTGAAGTTGCGACAACATATATTACTAATGACATGTATTCAGTACCAAAAGAAAAGCACATGGGCCTTCGCCTGGATATAAATCTGTTAGAAAAGTTCTAAAAGCTGGACTTATAACTATGTATGGAGCAAATTTCCAAAGACTTTTTCTCCATAAAGGTGATATCTCAAAATATATCTTTTGTAAAGTTATTGACCAGGGCTTGAAATTCAATTTTTCCAAGGAGGGGAGTCTCCCTACCAACATTTTTAAATGGAGGGGAGTTGTAATGTTTGTTAGGGAGAAAAAAAAATCTTTAAACCCCACTATTATTTTACGTGCTATTTAAAGAATTACATTAATGCAGACATGACAAAATACCATTGAAAAAATTAAGTCAACTGAGAATGATTATGTAAAATGTTTATTTTTATTATAAAAAAGGGAAGAAAGTTAAGTTTTATATATGCAGTGTATTTTTCAAGTTCCATTAAATGTGTTAGGGACCCTTAACAATTAGGTTGTTAAATAAATTTCTGACTTTAGATTTTACTTGATTGAGATTCACCGATCGATCGCGGAAAAGACGCAAAGTTCATCGATCGATCGCGAAAAAAACACAAAGTTCGTCGATCAGTCGTGGAAAAAACGCAAAGTTCGTCGATCTGTTGCGGGAAAAATGCAAAGTTCGTCGATCAGTCGTGGAAAAAACGCAAAGTTCGTCGATCTGTTGCGGGAAAAATGCAAAGTTCGTCGATCTGTCACCAAAAAACGCAAAGTTCGTCGATCGATTGCAGAATAAACACAAAGTTCGTCGATCGATTGCAGAATAAACACAAAGTTCGTCGATCTGTCCCCAAAAAACCCAAGTTCGTTGATCTGTCGCGGAAAAAAATGCACCATTCGTTGATCAGTTGCTTAAAAAATGCAAAGTTCATCGATCAGTCATGGAAAAACACAAAGTTCGTTGATCTGTCACGGAAAATCACAAAGTTCGTCGATCAGTCGCGGAAAAAACACAAAGTTCGTCAATCGGTTGCGGGAAAAAAAATCACGAAATTTATCGTTCGGTTGCAGGTAAATTAAATAATGCAAATTTCTCCGAAAATGCTGAAATTTTTTGGGCGGGATTTTAAAATTTTCGGCGCGAATCCCGCCCTGAAATTCAAGCCCTATTGACAGAACTGTAAACTGTTTGTCAATGCGATAGTTTAAAAAATATATCTTAACCCAAAATAACGTGTCTTTGGTGTGTATGTGTCAGTGCTTTATGAAACGTCGTTTGCATTTCTATAAAAGATGAAATTGCACTCCTATATATACAAGGACATCTCCCTGTTTTTTTTTTAATTCCCACAGAATATTTTTGATCAGCTGAAGATTCGTTGCAGAACATTGCTAAATATTCTGCTTTGGGGCCCAACATATTTTGAGTGATTATTATTGCAGACCCATGAAAAAAGCAATTTAATATTGTTTTCGGTTGTTCACTCAACAACATTAAATGACTGGATTTTTTTTCAAGGAAAAAAAATCACGAATGCTTCGTATACGCCGCATTGGTAGATATGATAAGCTACGGCTACCGAAGGCAGTCTTATTTCACTGCCGATTCCAGGCTCTCGTGAGCCTATAACCAAAAAGGGCCGGTTTACCTGGACACCTCTAAGGTGGTGCTCTTCGGTCGGGGAGAAGTGGGGGCCTAAGCCTCCTGCGCTTCATCACCCTTTCCCAAATGAATGACGACAAAGGTCGCTGCAATGATACGGTGGAGCCCAAACTCAGAGGACACCACCACAACACACTTGGGCGGAATGCCAGAAGTGAACAACGGCTCCATAGCCGGGATCCCATAAGGGAAACCGAGTCCTCGGCCAATGTTGAACACTCCCATGACCCATTAATGTAACCACACCTTCCAATTATCAAACGCCGCACTGGTAGATATAGATAAATTTTATTTTTAAACATGTATAAGCCCGAAATTGTGGTATTTGTTAAATGTTTTTTTCACATATACAATTTTTTTAATGAATGAAAATTACACAATGGATACTAAATACAAATACTAGGAAAAATTCTTTTCAGCATAAAAAAATTATTATATGCCACAGTTATTTTATTGTAAAAACTTGATATTTGAGTAATTTTAATTATTTTTTCAATTAATTTTCAGCAATGAAATTCACATGAAATTACTGAATAATAAACATGCAAATTTTTACATTGCTAACTAAGCGTAACCAAGCTTCCAGACTTGGACATTTTTCACTCTGTTGGTTTTACGCTTAGTTAGCAATGTAAAAATCCACATGTTTATTACTTGATATTTGATTTAAATCAAAAATTTATAAAACATGGATTTGAGCTTTCAACCCCTCTCCAGAATCTTACATTTGCAAAATATTTTGGGCAAAACATAAGAATATTTTCAAAATACCTTAAGTTTAAAAAATGATTTTTTGGTCACTTAAAAGATATCAGTTAACAGCTTTTTTATTATAGTTTTAATGGTATATTGAGTATTCTTCAATTCTATAAATTACATGAATTAAATAACTTCTTTATGAAACATATAATTTATACTCATACTCATTTTATATATTCCTTTGTGATTAATTTTAAATCAAGGTGACAAGAATACTTTTGTCTTAAAAGATTTAAATCAAAGTTAACAATGACTTAATTATATTTTCCCATATATAAAACACAGTAAAAACTTTATGAAACTCACACAAGAGATAGAAATAAGGAACTCCTTTTAAACAACATTAATAAATCATTTTGAAAAACTTACTTTCAAAAATTATGTTATGAAAGTTGAAACTCGCCAGAAAAATTTAAGTATGTGATGTGCATAATACAAAATTTTATTAAAGTAAAACAAAAAAACCTTTTATTTACTATTTTTCCTGTCAGTTTTCTTTCTTTTGTATTATATAATGAATTTTGAATTCAAACACACCTTACCCTGCACATGTTAAAAAATCTGCACTATAATATCAAAACTAGGCAAACTGAAGCAAACATTACTGCACACACACTCAAAGTGAAAAACAGAGCTAATAGTATCAGTACATGATCATGTGCAAGATTTAAAAAAATACTTGGTAAAATTGGGAACACCAGATAAACAGTGGCGATGTATATAATGAATAATTATTTTAATGTTCAACTGGAGTCAACAATTAAACTTAAGTTTCAATTACTATGAATATATTGGTATATTAATATTATATATTAAACATGCATCTTATTTTAGCCCTCTTCTCGCTTTTTATATTTGTATCATGATCTCTCCACATTTTTGTATTAATCTCTAAAACACACAGCTTATCATTTTTAAACATTGATTTTCTATGAAAATGGAGAAATCAGTCATGCTTATGAGAAACTAGAGCTGTACCAAGTACTTGGTATATACTCGTTAATCAGCCAAATTGCAGCCGAGTAGTTGCAAGAATTTCATTTTTTAAGCATATTTAAAGACAAATTAATTTATAAGTGATCTATAAAAAGTTATTTGAATATAAATGTATAATATATGCCATAATTCATAAGAACTATTTACTCGGTACATAAAAAATTTATCTATAAAACATAGAAAAAGATAAGGAAAAAATCTCATGCAAAATTAAAGTTTAGTTTTAAAATTATATTTAAAAAAAAAGTCATTTTTAAAACTGTTGGAAAAGACTATGATTTCAGAAAATACAATAAATGCAATTAAAAAAATTAATAATTAAATGGGCATTTCTTTTATTGTTGTAAATTTAGCCTGCCTCAGAAAAAATGTTTTCACTGCGAGCACAGATAAAATAGCATTTTAGCTGTACATTATGAAAAAATGAAAAGTAACTGTAAAGCCAATACCCTTTTTTGGTAGTTTCTTGTTATAGCGGCCTCTACAATTACTGTTATACTAAGATTTCCCCAAGATCATCGAAAAGGGGCAATTCACAAAATTCCATTCTATAAAAACATACTCTTCATTGTTAATTTTTATTTTGTTACTAGTATATAACCCCGTCAAAAATGACGGATTGTCGATCCGCGTTTCATTTTCATAAGACTTCATACAAACAAACAGCATGAAGATTTATTATTGAAAGGTTTGTATTGTAGAAAAATACATTTTAAAAATCACAAATGATTTCTACAAATAAAAATAATGAGGATATATATATATACACACACACACACACACACATATATATATATATATATATATATATATATATTATATTATATATTTTTTTTATTTTTATTTTTTACTTAGTATTACATTTCTAAAATAGTTCAACGATTGGACAAAACATTCAAATTAAATATTAACAAATAATCCATGTGTGAAAGTTTTTGTAAAAAAGTGTTATCAATGAGTTTCTAAACAGCTAGACTCACCACATAACTGATTGTTTGTTTATATAAGCAAAATTAAATGCAAATTACGCTGTACTATGCGTTTCTTATATTTTAATTACGTTTGGTAAGAAATAATCATTTTACAGTTTATGACCCATTATTCCGAAATCCAAAATCCGGAAGGAGAAAATTAGAAAATTTTCTAAATTAGAAAATTTTTACTAAATTTTTAGATTTTCTGAAAATTTTTCGAAAGTTTTACCAATTTTTAATTTTTTTTTCAGTCCATTGTGTTTCAATGTCTAATCACTCAAATATTGTTACTTCGGTGGCGGGTGAAGTCCCCTCTTCCCGAAATTAAAAACAAATCATTTTTCTCTCAAATTTTATTTTAAAATTAATTTATATTACGATTTGTCAGAAACAAAAAAAAAATAGTTATATATTTATTTCATCAGGGGTGATTCGGTTCAAGTTCTCCTAAAAATTTAAGGCATTCGGTTTCGAAAATTTTTGTCTTCAGTCCAAAAATTCGAACATAAATATCTCGAATTTTGAACGATCGTCGCCGGAAAAATCAATTATGTCTATCGTTCACAGAAAAACAGTAGACAATTTCTTCAAATGATTGTGGAAACAACGTGAATTTCATAAAAGAATCGAAAAAACAAAACGCAAATAAAAAATTGGTTAAAGGATCGCAAAAAAAATCCTCGAATTTCGTCAAATAATCGCGGAAAAACATGAATTTTTTCAAAGGGTCGCGAAAAAAAAGACAAATTTCTTCAAAGCACTGCGAAAAAATTTCTAATTTCGTTAAGGGATCGCGAAAAAAGTGAAGTTTCGTCAAAGAATCTCAGAAAAAACTCGAATTTTGTCAAAGGATCGTGAATAAAAGGCAAATTTCGTCAAAGAATAGCAAAAAACGCAAATTTCCTCAAAGGATCGCAAAAAGCAAACGCAAATTTCTTCAAAGGACAACGAAAAAACGCAAATTTTGTCAACGAATAGCAGAAAAAATGCAAATTTTGGCAACGAATAGCAGAAAAAAATGGAAATATTGTCAAAGAATCACGAAAAAAACATGAATTTTGTCAAATAATCGTAAACTTCGGAAGGACCCGAAATCCTGAAAATTCCAAAACTCGGAAAGCCTTTTTGGTCCCGAGGATTCCAGATAATGAGTTTTTACGATGGAAGAATTTCAAAATCCCCCAGTAGATGGCGCCTGTATACTGAATCAACCTCAAATCCTCTTTACGAAATAAATCTCCGCTACTTCTGAAAAAAAAAAAAAACTTGCTTACAGAATTTTTTTTTTACAGAAATGGTGATATATATGTTTTATATGATATAGTTTTTGAAGGTTTTAAACGAAATTAAAATATTTAAAAGCTTTAATATGCTTTTACAAATATTTTAACAGCAGAATCGAATGTAGCATAGATTTTTTAGTAAGCCTAACATGGCGTTTAACTATGGTTGATTCGCAAACCGGAGTGGTCGCACCCGGATGCGTTACAGACAGTTTCTTGCCTTTGGATTTTATTATATGGGAGATGTTTCAAAATGTGTAGTTTGCAAACAAATGGAAACGAAAACTTTAACAGAAGGACTTAAAGAAGTTATCAATAAACGTTTGGTTCAAATTTGAGTAACTAAATTTCATATTCATTACAAAATGTTATCTTTAAAAAAAAAAAAAAAAAAGAATCATCAGAGTTTCCCCCAGACAGTTTCAGAAGGGTGCTGCACCCTGCCTGCCCCCTTTGGTTTACAAAATAGCACCCTTTTTGCCCCTCATAAAAAGAATTAGCACCCTTCTTGCACTCAGGGACACGCCAGTAGTATCCAACGCCTGTGTGCCGTACTTCAGTGGGCGCTCTACATCCATATCCCTCAGTATAAATACATAGCTGCAAACCTTTTTTTTTTTTTTTTTTTTTTTTTTTAAGTCAAATAAACGCATTTTGAACAAGAAAAATTATTTAATAAAACACGTCTTGTTTCTATAGGATGCTTATCTGATTTCATTTATTAAGTAAAATTTCAGGTTCAAAATATTGGTATTTGATTAAAAAATTAAAAAAGGTTGACAGGTATGTAAATAGAATTCAAAATACAGTAAAAAGTGAGAAAATGGAACCTGTTTGTATCAGAATCCTGTATAAAACGGAAAAAATCAGAGTCCTGGAGAAAATAATGATACAATTACAATAGATTGAATATTTGAATAAAGCATAAAAATCTGTTTAAAATGGATTGTATGTGCGTACTAATACATAATAGATGTCAAGGAGTTGTAATAGTATAATTAAATTAAGTATTTTTTTCTTTTTGAAGTATTTTTTTCCTCAACTGAAATCTTTGGCACCTTTACTATACTTCGGCGCCTGTGAGCACTGCACACATTGCACACTGGGTCGGCGCGTCCCTGCTTGCCCCACAGTACAAAAAGTGCCCTTTCTCCTTTTTGCATTACAAAATTTGCTTTCATAGTAAAAACTGACTCAGTGTTGTCTTAAAAAGAGTGTCCTGATTTTTAAATATTGAAAGTGGCTTTAAAAACCAAAATAATACCTTTAACAATTAAAAATGTGCCCTTAAGAATCTGAAAAGTGCTCTCAAGAATCCAAAAAGTGCCCTTTTCTCACCAGCAGCACCCTGCCCTTTTTTAAACCTGGGGGAAAATCTGGAATCATTTTCACACAAATAACTTTTACTTTTCTCAAAATGGGCCCCAAGATAAAAGCCCTGCATTATAAACTGAGCAAATTGAAAACTTACCTTTGCTTGAATGCCAAATGAGTTTAAGCTGCACAAGAATCTTCTCTAAACACCATCTACTGATGCACCACGCTTGATAGAAACTTGGAGTGAACTGCACATGGGTGAAAATGGCTAGTCCATGTTGAAAATGGAGAAGTCCGTATGCTGCCTAAGATAAAGAGCGATGACTTCAGCTTCTGTTGCCGGGGACAACCAACAGTATGAATGGAATCGGCTTGGCATTCTGTCAACCGGAGTTCTTAGAAGCATGGTTCAACAGTATCTCTGCTGTCACCGTAGTCTCCTTAAAAATATGAAAATAAATTGTAATAGGTTGCAACATTAAGCATTTATCATATTCAACTAGAAATTTAAAAACAAAAAGTATAACTGAAACTGATTAATGCATATAACTGACGCCAGTGAATCATTTTTTTCTTCTTTTAAATCAAAACTTATTTCAGCATGCACACACACACATAATAATTTGCATTTAATACATTTATTTTAACGTATCAAACTGATTTTCTGTAAGTTAGGATTGGTAAGTTATTTCCATAAAAAAGGGGATATTCTTCACTTCTACTATCCAGTGATACTTTTATCCTTTCTTAGGACTTTTAACAAGCCCTTCATAATGTTTACTCTTTCTCATTATCAATGAGATATCGCCTGCATGAAATATCCTTTGGTCAAATAAATTTTATTGTGTGAATGGGGAGTTACACATTAAAATTCATTCATGATTTAAAACATGAAATACAGTATGTAATATATTTTGCATTTCATGAATTAAAATGGATGAAATGGCATAAAAATATGCAATCCAATGGTCTTTTTGAGAATGGGGAAGGCTAAGTTTCTATGGTAGGTTATGGAGAAGAATCGTGGCAAGCCATTTTGGCCAGTTGATGAAGAAGGAAAAATGGCATCTTTTTTAAATATTGCTATGGGGAGGAAAAGAAAAAAAAAAATTACCGAATCAGCTGCACAGCAGAAGTACTGTGCACTTAGACTGTTTTAAATTTTTAAACGCATATGCACTATAGCACTTTTTACTGAAATTACGGTACTGAAAAAGAAAAACACTGCAGAACATAATATAAAAGATGGAGATAAATTATAATTCCAGGAAAGTAATTAAAGAAGATAATTGATACAATGTTTGGTACTTTTCAGTTAGCCGGGCACCAGTGATGACATGTATATATAAATACACACATACACATATGTATGATTGCAGTAAACATTTCATATTTTGAATGAAGACGTTTATTGGTTTTTTTTGGATAAACTTTTTTTATGCATCTTTAAAGTCCTAAAACAATTTTATTGCTGCTTCTACATCCTCATGTAACAGCCAAATGGTAAAATCCATTTCAGTGTCAATAATAAATGCAAGTTATAATTTAATAAATATTTTCTATATGAAAAGTAGCAAGTTAAGATGTTTTGTGAGGTTATATGATTAAAAAATATTAATGATAAAAGATTAACGTTCAATAAATAGCCCAATTAGAATGTTTGGTATGGTTTGCAATAAGCAATTCTTTACACTGTCAGGATTGAAATAAATGGCAAATTAGCATATATTTTGGCATGTGTTGGTATAACAGAAAAGTACCAAGTTGTGTTCCTATTACACTCTAAGTGGAATTTAAAAATTAATCAGATTACTTAGCTATTCGGTTAAACCAAAACATTTTAGGCACCATTACCATGATTAATTAAGAATCCCATTAATGAATTATAAACAAATTACCTAATTTATTAACATCTTAAAACTAAGTGAAATTTTGCAAATGGTCATTAGTATATAAAATTCGAAGTTTTCTATTACAATCAAAACAAAAACATGCCATTATCGTCAGAAAATACAGAATATATATATTAGTTAATTAAAACGAGATCTTAACTTATGAAGTAAAATTTTTACTGAAACTGTGAAATATTATTTTCGGCTTCCTGACTAGTTTAAGATTGTCAGCAATAAAGCAGATTATAAAACAAGCAACGGAGATTTACGAAAAAAAGCTGAATTTTTATTGGTTATCTTTTTATAAACCCAAAACTTCTGGGAGTGTTCATTACCGGCACATTATACCCTGGCTCCTGGCATATATATAATTACAATCAACTTATTAATAGCATATTCAGGACAGAGATAAATCAGTAAATAACTTTTTTTCATACACTTCTGTAGAAGTAAGTAACATAAGCAAAGCAATGCAGTTAATTTTACAAAATTGCTGATGCTTTTTCTCAGCTTTCTTTATCTTGAACTTAAATCTGTCCCTGAGAATGATGAAAACTAATTTTTAACTAACTCTTGGAATAATATAGAAAAATAATCTTACCTAATTTGTAAATCAAAATCCTCAAAAGAATATGATGACGACGCCAGGAATTAGGGAGGCTTGCTTCAAAAATTGTAAACAGACTTTGCTCACGCTGCCATCATGACGCTGCTAACATACAAAATCCCTACCAGCCCGCAGAAACAAGAAAATGTGTTCCTTTCTAAAAACACTATCTTTCAATAGAATTATTTTCCAAGGTTTTTTTTTTATCTTCAAAATTTCTTATACAATATTAAATAAGTTTAAAAGAGGAAATTTCTAAATGCTGATTATTACAAATTTGAAAACATTTAAAAATATATTTACAAAAATTCCCACTGGGAAAAAAAATGTGTCGGAAAAGGGAAATCTTTGTTTCATCTTTCCCTCCTTGTATTTGCCGGCAAGCCTGGTCCCAATCGCGCCCGTCGGCCTAATCGTTCGGAGTTTTCGTGGTTTTCTTCGAGCCGTGGATTTATCCATGCGTAAATACGGATTAGGTTCCCTTAGAAAGACCCCCCACGAAGGGCACTCCCCCCGGGCCTATATCCCTAGTGTAGATAATTGGCCGTCAATAATCAACCCAACCCGGCAAGCCTGGATTAATTTAATGTTTCTGTGATGTTAATGTAATGTTTCTAATTGAGTGTTTCTGTGAAAAGAGTCGGGGGGGGGGGGGGAGGGATGGGTTTTTGCTTGCTATTATTGCTATTTAGGATATTTTTTTCTTTTAAAGATGAACATAACTTATTTTTTGGAACTGATTTATAGATAATATAAAATCAGCCCCCCCCCCTTTCCCACAAAAAAAAAAAAAAAAAAAAAAAAAAAAAAAAAAAAAAATATTCTGTTTTCCTTTAACAGTAACTGCTTTTTGGCAAAGTGGCATTTATTTCTTTTGACAAATATTTTTTTATTGAAATTGAACTATATTTTTCAAATTGGAAATAAATTCCCATTTATTGGGGGGGGGGGGATGGGCATTTGCTATTACTGCCATTTAGGATATTTTTTCTTTTAAATCTAAATTTTGAGTGTTTCAAAAAATGAAAATAACTTATTTTTTGAAACTGATTTATAGATAATATACAGATAATATAAAATCACTCCCCCCCCCCCCCCCCAAAAAAAAAAAAATTAAAAAAATGTTTTTTTTTTTCCCCTTAACAGTAACTGCTTTTTGGCAAAGGGGCATTTATTTCTTTTGACAAATATTTTTTCATTGAAATTGAAATATATAATTCAAATTGAAAATAAATTCCTATTTATCATTATTTTTTTTTAATATGTTTATATAATATGTATGTCTAAAGATTGCAATATTCATTTTCATTCTAGGTGCTCACAGAAAATATTCATTTAAATATATTAATGCATACTTTAAAAGCCAAAACATTAACTATTTTTATGATTTTTTTCACATAAAAACTCTTTGAATTAAAGAAGGGTACTTTTTGTGTATTTTTTATTGCATAAAATATTTAAATGCAGCATATTTTATCGTGTCACATAAATCCCGGTTTAAAATAACGAAAATAATCTTATAAAATGTGAAGTAAAAATACTTTTTATTTCTTATAATAAAAATGTCGAGAAGATTATACTGGGCCACTGACTTTTAAACGATGATAGATTTGTATATCTTTGCCGCAAACGTACTTTCATTCGCTATTGGGCACTGAAATTGCATTAAGTTTCCCCGCCATTTGCCCGTTAACGATTTGGCGATAGACATCCGGTGTGCGGGCGCGTCAGTTGAAATACATTAATGGCTGGATACAAATTGCCGCAAACTTTTTTGGCCACAACGTTTACGACATGTGGCCAAAAATCTCGTGTTTGTTGGGAGATACCTCTGAAAAGATTCAAAGATAATATATATATATATATATATATATAACTACTATAACAGAATAGGAGGAGAGGGGGGCAGCTTCAAGTAGGGGAGAAAGGCTGGTTTTAGCACACGGGGAGCAACCACAAGTGAAGGGAGTTGAGTACATAGGACTCCCTCAACTGACAATACTTCCGTGTGGTGGAGGAGGATTAAAAATTTCACCGCCATTTCTTCCCTACTTGACGCAGCCCTTCGCCCCTCCTATTCTGATATGGAAGTTTTAAATTTTCTTTTATTTTTTTAGTGGCGCCATCTATGGGTCTTTTTAGAGATACCTGATATTTTAAAAGAATAATTTTGTTTGTTTTCCCCCGAAGTGGGATCGAACTTAAACCTGAAGTTTAGAAGTTAGTGGGTTACACTTTCGGCCATTGGGGCTTGCTTGGATATATTTTGAAATGCGGTGATGGAGGGAGGTTTTTTCGACCGTGTATTTTTTTTTTTTTTTTTTTTTTTTTTTTTTTTTTTTGAGAATAATGGTAATTTATGAGTATTATTATAATTTCTCTTAGTTTTCATTGAGGAGGTGAATTTTATATATATATATTTTTTTGAAAATGTCTTATGTGTTTGTGTGTCTAAAAGTTAACTTATTATTTAAATTAATGCGATAGATGTTTCAGCGGGAATTATTTAGATGAATAAGGTGAATTGATATCTCTTATAAATTTACGTGTTTATAAGATGGTGGATTTTAGAAACTTTTTTTAGTTAATATAAATTTATTTTTATAGAAATAATAATGGAATGAAAAGCGATAATTTAGAAAATATATATTTTTTAAATGCATTAGATATTTTCAACTAGAAAAAATAATTTTAATAAACAATAACTTTGTAATTGATAACTTTTATTTAGAATTCCTTTTTACAGAAGTGATATTATTAATTTTATTAGATAGATGTATAAATGATTTATATGTCGTTTAATTTAAATTATATTAGATGGAGTAAACGATTTGAGTTCTCCTATAGATTTAAGTATTAATAAGACAGGTGGATTTCAGAAACTTTGTTTAGGTAATATAATTTTCTTTTTAGAAATTATAATGTAATTAAAAGCATTAATTTAGAATATATATGTGGATATAATAAAATCTAGCTTAATTCAAAACTTAAATAATTTTGTATATTCATTTTATAAATGGAATACATCTCTTTTTGTCTAACAATTCTTTAATCAATACGTTTTTGAATTTAATAATGTTCTACATATTCATTGATTTTTGCACATATCATGTTCAGTTATTCAATATTTGTTTATTTTCTTCAATTTTCTTTAAATGTGACTTCGTAATTGGTCGGCCAATTTGAGTTAATAAATTCGGCTCAAGCCTATTTACTCAAACACAAATCAATTACATTTTACTCATATTAGTGGAGGAGAAAGTGTTTCACTATATAAGTTTCAAATTGATTCTTGTAATAATTTTCACCTTCTGCAGATTGGATTTTTTTCTCCACATATCTAAGTATTTTTCCCCAATTATTTAAATTTTGAGAAATTTACATTTTTGGTTGTATATATGTAATGTATTATAATTATCGGTTTATCTAGTGTCGATTATTTATGTGATTTAATGATTATAAACAAAAGTTTTATATATATACAGTGAAACTTCCATTTAACGAAGTCTCATCGTTACACTTAAAAACTTCATTATGTAGAAAATTCGTTAAATAGAAATCAACTTAAAGTCATGAAAATTTCCCTTCAGATATGACAAACAGGTATTGGATTCAGAAGCCTTTGATTCAGTTTCAATTTTGAAGCCGTCGTTTAAAAAACAGTTGTGTACTGTCGATGGAATCACGTCACATTTCCATGCTTTCATCAGCTCTGATACACAGGTTCTCAAACTAATGTTTTCACTACATTGTCTTTTTCGATAATGTACTTCAAGATTTTTTATTATTCCTTAGACTACTGGCTGAAGTTTAGAAGTTGTATTGGCAGAAGCACATTCTTGTGGAGGTACAAAGCAATTGTCTATAAGCAATAGAAGGTCAGAATGGTAACTGTCTGACTCTGATATCTTTTGCTTCAATGCATCTGGCACCATTGCATTGCTGCATCTTCTATATCATTGAATGTAAAAAAGGGGATTTTGACTCCCCCCCAACTGTCAACACGGGAAACTCGGTGTGGTAGAGTGGTGATATTAAGTATTTTTCTTAGTGTGAAAAAAATTGTTTTATTTAGCACCAAGCAGAATAGAAATTATTTAAATGTGTTCATTTTCATACAATACGGTGAAATAATTTTGCATATCCATCGCTTACAGCAACCCCTTAGTTTGAATTCTGTACACGTACAAAAGTGAAAGAAACTTCGTTATATAGAATATATTTTTCGTAATATGGAGATTAATTTACATGTTAATGGTGTTCAAAGTCAAAGTTCTGCAGAAAATTTCTTTAAGTAGAAAACTTCGTTAAATAGGGACTTCGTTAAAGGGAAGTTCCACTGTATATATATAACCATTAAATAAACATTCCGACCACCAACAAAAACTGTGAAATTATATATAAAATTAAAATAATTAATTGACAACAATACAGTTCCCCCAAACACACTTAACATAGATTCCAAAAACGTAGTAAAAAATAGCAGAAATTGAATAAACGAAATTGAATAACAGAAATTTGTAGAACTTAGACAGAATCGTCAGGTCCCAAATGCATATAGTTCCACAAATAAAATGTGTGGTTTCATCTTCATATTAGCCATAGAATAGCTAAAGAATATGAATTTGGGACAACCACACCCATAAAATAGAGAAATAAACTATGAAACAACAATTAAGTTAAAAATAAAACAAGATTAAAAAGGATAGAGGAAAAAAACAACAAATTACCAAATTGAAAGCATGATCTAAGCATGAGGCAGCACATAATATAAGCAAGCATTGGAGATAAACAATACATGTTGCCAAAAAAAAGTTTTTTAAATGATGATGAACCAAGGATCAACATTGTACAGCATAGCCAAGCACACTCCCCAATATATATAACCAGCGCCCTCTATAGAAAATTTAAAGTTGAACTCCACCATGTATTCAAATGAATCAGTGAGGTGCTGCCATCTATTGAATCATTAGTAAATAAATACTATTATAGAATAAAAACTATTTATATATTTATAACTATCAATGGATTAAAGTTTTAAAACAAATACTGTCTAAAGACAGATAAATGATAATTAAATAATAAATAAAATTATGTTAATAAATAAATTCAAATGTATTAGAAAAATGAGTAATTGATGTATTAAATAAAAATGATATGTAAATAAAAATTATATTTAAAAAATAGTAAAATTGATGATTATTGATTAATGTTTCACATAAATATTTGTAACTAGCTATACAATATCCCCATTTAAATTCCTGTGACAACATTGCATCATCACTTAAATTAATTTATAATTAAATATAAATAAAAAATAAAAAAGATTAGAATTAAGATGCTAAGAATTTAATATTAATAATAATTAAATTTTGAAATTAATTAGTTTCATTTAATGTGTCTACAAACTTTCTTAAAAATTAAATACACATAATTTAAGTGGAGAGGGTAGAACAAATAGTAAAAAATAATAATTAATACATGCATTTTATTCTCATTTAAGAAAGTATACTTTGTATTAGAAATTAATATGATATTGCCCTAGTGGGCTAAAATTAAAATACAAGTTAAACGTTAACATTATTAATTATTAATGAATATGAATACATTTAATATGAATTAAAGTTTTAAAGCAAATACTGTCTAAAGACAGATAAATGATAATTAAATAATAAATAAAATTATGTTAATAAATAAATTCAATTGTAAGAAAAATGAGTAATTGATGTATTAAATAAAAAGGATATGTAAAATAGTAAAATTGATGATTATTGATTAATGTTTCACATAAATATTTGTACCTAGCTATAACATATCCCCATTTAAATTCCTGTGACAACATTGCATCATCACTTAAATTAATTTATAATTAAATATAAATAAAAAATATAAAAGATTAGAATTAAGATGATAAGGATTTAATATTAATAATAATTAAATTTTGAAATTAATTAGTTTCATTTAATTCTACAAACTTTCTTAAAACTTAAATACACATAATTTAAGTGGAGAGGGTAGAACAAATAATAAAAATTAATAATCAATACATGCATTTTATTCTCATTTAAGAAAGTATACTTTGCATTAGAAATTAATATGATATTGTCCTCAGTGGGCTAAAATTAAAATACAAGTTAATCGTTAACATTATTAATTATTAATGAATATAAATACATTTAATATGAATTAATAAATATATAAATATAACTACACCAATATGCATATAAAAGTATCGAATCAAGGTCCATTATAAAATGTGTATTAGCAACGTAGTTCTAAATTAAATGCCCCATTCCATTTTTTTTCTTTAATTAACCATTGCGTATTATCCAGACAACGCCACCACACCTCCTTACTCTAACATCTACCCACCCAACCGTCCTATTATATATATATATATATATATATATATATGTATGTATGTATATATATATATTTACATTTTTAATTTTTTATAGTTATTTTTTTATTTTCTATTTTTTTTTATAAATGTTTTTACGCATGTGTTAATTTGGTTTTTAAGATAATTTAAGTACTAATTATATGTTAAAGAATATGTGAAGTTTTTTGGAAAACCATGTTGTAATGCATCATAAATTAGTTTTTTAATATTGTTGTTAATTAGATGAGAAGAACATAAACACTTTATTCTATATATATGATTAAGGAATACATTACGATATACAGAATTATGAAGACAAGGTTTAAAATTAGTAAATGTATTAACTTTGAATTTAAATTCTTTATGTTTGTCATATAGATCAATTATTTTTTTTGTTTTCTTTTAGTGTAATTTTAAGATCTAAAAAGTTAATTGTATTGTTAGATAGTAGGTTTTCCGTTAATTCTAAATTAGTAGGATAATCTGAAATATTATTTTGATCAGTGGCAATTAAAATTATGTCATCAATATAACGATACAAATGAATATTACTATTAATAAAAATACGTTCATAGTGATATAAGTCTGAAAATAAACTGGATGTACATCCACCTTGTGGTATACCGACTGTCTGTAAATATAATGTGTTATCTTGCATTATAAAATTATTATAGATAATGAAATTTGTTAGAGTTTTAAAATAAGCTGTATCTATATGCGATGGTAAATTCAGTTTATGATGATGCTTTTTAAATAATGCATTTATTATATTATGTAAGATCTAATAAATCTATATTATTAAAAAGATCTTTGAAATCATATGTCGTTATATTTACACATTTAAGATTTTACATAATATTGACCAGTTGATAGCTATTTTTTATACAATGTGTATTATCAGTGGTTGATGTCAGTGTATATATTTGATTGAGAATTTTTAATAGAAGTTTATTGGTTATATTATTATATGTATATATATATATATATATATTATATATTATATATATATATATATATATATATATGTATATATATATATATATAACCATAAATGAAACATTATCATAGCACCAACTTAAACCATGAAATAATTAAGTATGAAATAATTAGTTGACAATGAAAGATTCCCCAACACACTTAATATGGAATCAAAAAACATTGAAAGAATAAGAAATTAAATAAAAATTGAATCAGTGGAATTAAATGAATTAAATGAAATGAAATTTGTGGAATTTAGACAGAATTATCAAGTCCCAATTGCCTAAATACCACAAATAAAATGAGATGTTTCATCTTCATATTAGCCAAACATTGCTAAAAAATATGATATTGGGACTACATCTCAAATACAATGATTCAAATCAGTGATAAAATAAAAAATAAAATACAATATAAAAAAGGAAAGAAACCATACTTATAAAAAAATCCATAAAGATGAATAGAGATACAAATAAGATGCCTTGCAGTTCATGAGCCATCATGAAAACTCCAACATGACTGGGGAATGAATTGCATAAAAAATCATATCATGTTGCCAATTTTAGAAATATAAATTGCTTTGCAGTGATGCCAGAAATAATGTTAAAATATAATGGATTATAAAATAAACAGGAACATTAGTGCTGCCATCTATTAGTAGAAAAAAAAGTGGATATAATCTGAATCGAAGGAATAGGATGGAAATAAATGTTTCATAAATCAACCAAATTACTAACTTAATTGATACCAATTAGTTAAATAATGAATAAATGAAATTAATTAATAAATAGAAAATCGAATTACATTAAAGGATGTATTAATGTATAATACTATGTTATAAATAAGTATTAAGATGGAAAAATTAATAATAAAAAACAACTTAAAATAGTGCTGCCCTCTAGTGGTAAAAGTAAATATAAAGTATGGATGGAAATTAGTTTTTGATAATTAAACCAAATTACTATCTTAATGATAGCCATTAGTTAAATAATAAATAAATGAAATTAATTAATAAATAGAAAGTTGAATAATATCTAAGTAATGGATGTGTGGTAGCGTGAGACGTTGTATATATAATTAATAAATTCCATTTATCGTTTGGAACGAAAAAAACTTTATTTTAAATTAACACATTAAAAAAAGAAAACAAAAGTAAAAATGAAAAATTATGATAAGCATCCATGCCGTAAATTTACATGGTCAGCCAAATTCCGATTCTGACGTCCGCTCAAAGTGGAACCTCACTCTCGAGTATTCCAAATCCAACTGATTCAACATTAAACTCCTTCCACCATCAACTGCCGTCTGCAATTTTCACTTCCCAGAGGCTTTCCTTGCATTCCAGGAATTTCCCAGAAAACATTGCATGTCGTAGGGGCCCAGTTCTTTGTATCCACAAGAACAATACTTTACAATTCTTATCTACTCATTCAGATAACATACCATTCAATACAAAGCATGTATTGCAGCTTGGCTTATCTCAAAATGAAAATGAAATTCACACTATTGATAGAATTTTTGTCAATAGAGATCAATCTGTCATATTATTTTCATTCCAGAGAGATTATCCTTTTTCCACAAATAAGGGAGGAGTTGAAACATGTCAACTCATCACAACACCTCCCCCTAAGAAAAAATTTCTAGAAGAAATTTGGCATATATATTAATAGAATAAGCTCCTTCAATCAATTTCTAAAGAGGTCAACAAAGTATAAAGGAATTTAGAATAACACATGAAAAATCCCTATAGAATACAAACACATTCCCATACTCAGTATTTGATAGACCACACTGTCAATAGGATTTACTATACTCCCTCACCTACAATACCTAAGTATAATTCCAGGAATAATTTATACAATTGATGCCCTAAGAAACAATTATGAAATATTTCACATACATATAATACCAAATACAGATTACACTTTACATGATTCTAACAAAAAAATAATAATAATGAGAGAGAAAAAAAAAAGAATAAATCTATATATAACACAATGCCTAATACAATTCTCTTAAAAACTTGCCTAACAGCCTAAATTTAGACGCTTCTACAAACAAAAAGAATGCATACTAAATTTATGCAATTATTAAATTAATGAAGTTTTACCAATGCGAAAATATTAAGCATTAAATGATAAATAAACACAATACAGATATTACAATAATGAGTACTCCAAAATTTAGAATAAAACTTAATTTAGAGAATTCTCCCAAAACCCAATATCTAAATTACCTTTATCATAAAATCTTTTCAACAATAAATTTCGCTTTACAACTTCATGATCATAAGTTTTTCCTTTCAAAATCTTGTTTGACTTTAATGAATCTTTCTTTGTGATTCGTTTTAAAAACAGAATGCTCCATTCTTTTTAACTTTGAATTTCCATATTCATTTTCTTGGCATTTAGCCTCCCAATTTACTCTATTATTATCTTTTATCCCAGAGTTAATTTTTCTGGCCACAGTCATAGGTGAACTCAATTTCTTTCTAATTCTCTTTCTAACGTGCTCAACTCCCATACTACCAACAAAATACCTGGTTATATTTACCGCATGCTCAGAATTCTTTTCCCGAAATTGACCTCCAATACCTGACCTTTTATCACCATCCTTTTTAGACGCACCCTCTTTTGTATCGATCAATTTAGACCCTTTTTCCAAATACCTATCAGTCACGTCTTCCAGTGAATTTACCTCTATCTCATTAACAGACTTATTATCCCTTTCACAGATTTCATTCACAACCATTTTTCTAACAACCCTTTGCTCATGATCGCTAGATAATCTGAGGGTTCCCTGCCCATTTAATTCTCTTTGATTCCCCACTTGTTTATACACCGAATTTTGCTTTTCCATATTTCCTAACTTTAATAAGTCATAAACAGCTGGTGTTATAAGGGGCGGAGAATTTAGTTTTCTCACAACTGCAACCACCACATTTTTTTCAACACACTCTTTTTCACCTTCCATCAAAGCAACCGGCACTGACACCAAATCCGCTTTTTGTCTATTTCCGAGGGCCGGTATAAGAAAGACATTTCCCACTTTCTTAGCACTCCACGGAATGTCATTAGCATCAAAAACCGCAATTTGCGCACCTGTGTCCTTAATCGCTTTTACTTTCTTACCATTCACGCATAAATCAACCATAGGTAATTCAGTTTCCACACCTTCCTTATTATTTACACTTTTCCCATCACTAGTAACAATCCAAGCTATGCTTTTATCCTCATAATTAGATTTACTTTTTAACAATTCAGAACAATTTGGTCTGATGTGCCCCACTGCCAAACAATTATAACATTGGACTTGTCTTTGCTTTTCGAAAGCATTGTCCTTCTTAAATTGATCAAATTTCCCACACTCTTTCGTATTCTCAAATTCCGATTTTGGTTTAATTTCCTTTCTACTTTTAGAATTAAAGCTGTCTTTTTGCTTATCCTGAAAAGATTTATTTTCCCACGGTTTTCTATCCGACCTGTTAAATTCTCTTCTTATACTCTCAAATTTATCCGATTTTTCCGCGAGTTTAGAAGCAATCTTTATTTCCTCCCAATCATCCATAAATTTTTCTTTTATCTCAAAAGGGACACGTTTTTTCAATTGTTCCGTGAGCATTAGTTCTTTTAAGGATTCAAAATCTCTCACTTCTAATGACTCTAACCAATTATCCAGATAACCCCTTAACTCATAAATCAGATCCACCCATAATTCACCAGATTTTCTTTGATGAGTTTCAAATTTTTGTTTTAAGGCGCCTGTACTTAGCCTAAACCTATCTAACAAAACTTTCTTTATATGCAGAAAATCATCACATTTGTCTGCTGGTTGTTTTACTACAATTTCGGCAATATCAGAAGGTAATAAAGGAATTAATTGACTAACCAAATCTTCCTGAGAAACTTTAGCTTTCTCGGCTTGCCTTTCAAAAATCATAAAGAAAAGAGTTATATCAATTAATTTAGAATCAAAACGCGGAACCAAATCCTTTAAATTTACCTTAGGAGTTCTATGAAAATCTACATTTGATTCATTAGATGAAACACTAACAACATCTGCAGAATTCTGAATACGCAATTTCTCTAATTCAAATTGCTGTTGTTTCTCAAGTTTTTGTAATTCAAGTTGTTTTTCAAGTTGTTTTTCGAGTTTATCTGCCTCAAGTTGTTTCTCAAGTTTATCTACCTCAAGTTGTTTTTCAAGTTTATCTAACTCAAATTTCCTAAGTTTATCTTTTTCCTCTTGCGCAATCCTATCTAATTCAATTTGCCTCTCTCTTTCTTTACGATCTTTTTCAATTTGTCTCTCTTGTTCTTTACGATCTTTTTCAATTTGTTTTTCCTGTTCTTTCCGCTCTGCCTCCTGTTCAAGAATATATTGCAAGCGAAGTTTTGCGTAACTTTCTTTATAATCCTCAGCACTAACGATAGCCTGAATTATAGCTTGATTTTTGCACGTTTTTGACACACTGGTCTCAAATTCCTCTGCTAATAATAGCAAGACGCTTTTATTATATTTTACTAAATAGTCTGCCATATTTTTCCCCAAAATATAATAAATTTCAAAATAACAGATATATTCAATTTACAATAATACAATGAATACAGAAATAGAATTTTCTTCACTATACGTATAATAATGTATTTAAAAACGACACAATTTCAATATAGCAAATTCTCATGCAACAGTGACGTCTTTCAAACTGAGTATATCCCCCAAAATAAATTTTATACCCAACAGTACAGTATAACATCAATTTATTTTGAAACATTAATCATAATCATCCACAGTATACCCATAAAATTAAGCTATAACTTTATTACTGTAATAAATAAAATGTATGTAAACAAAACTCTTAATTCCAAAAGTTTTATACAAAATTATGATTAAAATACCCTGATTAATAATCTCAATTAATCAATAACAATTTACTATACCCCAAGTAAATTTTAACATATACATAAATATAAAATTTTCTTAACCCAATATTATACCAAACAGATACCAGAAAATCAACAAACATAAAAATTCTAACTAAAAATTTAAGTACCAAATTAATAGCTTCCCTAGAATTCTTAAATTTCACATAGAGTTTTGTTCCCCAAAATTAAAATTTATACACAAAATTCAATTTAAAACAGACCTCTATAGAAGATATCATAAAAGAGCTTACCTCCAGATGCAGATATTTCCTCCACACTGATACCAGGTTTCCAAGCACTTTTAAAGATGATACACACAGATTTTTGAAGATTTGAAGACACTGATGAGGCACTAATTGCACCTTAGATTCGTATGTAGACAACTCAGATGGTACGCCGCATATCTTCATTTCACTGATATATTTTGAAGCACACACAAATAGCACCAAGTCTATAGTTGACTGTTCATACACCTCACAGATTTAGTCGATAAAGTTCCTTTACCAGTTCACTACTTGCTAGAACTCCGAGAAAAACCCACGACTCCAATTAGACTTCAAGACTCCACAACTCTGCTCGTCCGTTTTCCACTGGCTCTTCATCTGTTTAATCAGGTTAACGCATAGATCCGTAATCTAATTTACTTTAGATCACATATCCCATTTGCTGCCACCAATTAATTATATATACTATTGCTGTGGTAGCGTGAGACGTTGTATATATAATTAATAAATTCCATTTATCGTTTGTAACGAAAAAAACTTTATTTTAAATTAACACATTAAAAAAAGAAAACAAAAGTAAAAATGAAAAATTATGATAAGCATCCATGCCGTAAATTTACATGGTCAGCCAAATTCCGATTCTGACGTCCGCTCAAAGTGGAACCTCACTCTCGAGTATTCCAAATCCAACTGATTCAACATTATACTCCTTCCACCATCAACTGCCGTCTGCAATTTTCACTTCCCAGAGGCTTTCCTTGCATTCCAGGAATTTCCCAGAAAACATTGCATGTCGTAGGGGCCCAGTTCTTTGTATCCACAAGAACAATACTTTACAATTCTTATCTACTCATTCAGATAACATACCATTCAATACAAAGCATGTATTGCAGCTTGGCTTATCTCAAAATGAAAATGAAATTCACACTATTGATAGAATTTTTGTCAATAGAGATCAATCTGTCATATTATTTTCATTCCAGAGAGATTATCCTTTTTCCACAAATAAGGGAGGAGTTGAAACATGTCAACTCATCACAGATGTATAAATTAATAATACTATGTTATAAATAAGTAGTAATATGGAAAAATTAATAATTAATGCAACATTAAAAATGTACCATTAAATGTCAACAACGATTAAATAACTGTACTAAAAATGCAACATCATTTAAAATAAATTAAATTAAAATACTAAAGATTTGAATTAAGAATCAAAGAATTTAAAATTAATATTGAGTAAATATTGAAATGAATAGTCACAAAAATGTGGCTTTAAACAAAGTTAAATTAAATAAAAACACTAAATAAAATTAAAACATATTATATCAACACTGTTAAAAGTAAACATTATCTTAGAAGTAGATATGATATTGTCCACCAAAGGTATTAATCCAAATCATTAGATCAAATACATTCTTAATATTAATGAATATAAATTCATTTAAAATAATTAAATAATGAATAAGTAAATCTAACTAAATTAATATACATAAGAATAACACATCGCAGTCCATTATAAAATGTGTATGATCAAACAATTGTGTAAATCAAAATGCCACCATTTTTTTTTTTTTTTTTTTTTTTTTTTTTTTTTTTTTTTTTTTTATTAATATATATATATGTATATCTTTACGTTAATTAAATTTAATATTTTTTCTTAAAAAAAGAAAGAATATAAAATGTTGATTTAGAATATACGTATATTTCTGATATGTGAATGTTATTTTTATAACTTGAAAAAAAAAATTAATTAAATTAATTGTTACTTTTTAAAATGAATTCTAAAACAGTTTTCCTGTTTGTTTTTAAATAAATAAATTAATATATTCTAGAAAATAGTAATCAAAGTTAAATAGCTGTTTTTAAAAAAGTAATGTTCTAATTAAAATCGTTAATTTAGAAAATATATATTTTAAATGTGTTGTAGATATTTTTATAAATTGTAAAATAATTTTAATTTAATTTTAATAACTTACTAATTAATAACTTTTAATAACTTACTAATTAAATTAGAAAATTAGTTGTTGCTTTTTAAATGAATATGTAATTTAAAAAAACTTATAAAGTAGTTTTTTTCTTTTTGTTTTTTACAATTAACATAAGATTATAAAAGAATAATAATTTTCATGAGTGCTTTAACAAATTATTTTGTTATATAATACATTTAATACTAGCTAAATTTGTGTGTACATGAAAATTTCAGACGTTTTAATAGAATGATGGAGATAGTTTTTTTTTTAAGGAAACCATTTATATATGTGCTTGGTATAAACAACTGTAAACTATATTTTAATAAAATAACGCGTAAATATTTTTATTGAAATCATTTATATTGATTGCAACTTTATAAGTGATGTTTAACAAAAATGTGCTTATATATTTTAATTGATTTTATTGATTTATGCAGTTAGAAGTTTTAATTGATTTGTATAATATATCTATGTTGTATAATACATTTATGGCACCTTTATTTTTAAATTATTGTATAAAATTAGCATGTTAGAAGATGTGATTTTTAGGTAATCATATTACTCTTTGACAAAGCCTTTTTAATAACATCAATTACATTTTGCAAATGAGATTTAATTCAATCATGTATAAAATTATAAGATTTTTTATTAGTCTTTGGTTAAGATTTTTTAATAATGTCATTAAGTGTGTTATACATATTAAAACAAAAAATACTCTTGCAATTTGGGGATTTTAATCTTTCGTTTTCTCACAAAATGAAACATTCTGTCGTGATTTGACGGTTGATTTTAATCTTTTGTTTTCTCGCCATGTGGAATATTTTGTCGCCAGATAGTGTAATGGTGATCGGCGGTGACAGCCAGCAGGTATAAATAGGGGGTGAAAAATGTGATTTGCGTCGTTTGATGATTTGTTCTGATAGCGTCTTAAATTGCTCCCGCTTTTTATCTTTGCCTAAGTGATTAACTTAGTTTAAAAGATTAGTGTTTTCTAAGTGTTAAAGTTTTTCTTGCTGATTATTATGGGTGCTCACATGTTTACTGAAAAAGGTGCTGCCTCGCAGTCCGCAAAGAAGAGTTATAGGTGTCTCCCTTATGAGAAGACTTTCGACCACTTCTAACCTGAATCAACATATGAAGATTCATTCAAATGAAAAGTCATATATCTGCGATGCATGCCGAAAAGCCTTTGGGCGAAAATAAAGCTGCTAAGACATAAAGCGATACATAATAGTGTAGAACCCTGTACATTACAGTGTGATGAATACTCTCGAGTAGTTACACAAAAGGATAATATATCCTCGAGTTCCATGGATCTCGACTTGTCACCCGAAGAATCCGTTTCCCTGAAGACTATATACAAGCATTGAAAATGCTGAAAAGAAGATGAACGCTTTCCCCACCTGTGGTCTTAAACAACCTCTTTCAACTTAAATCAGCATATGAAGATTCATTCTAATGAAAAGTTATATACCTGTGATAAATATCAGAAGGCTTTTGAAAGGAAATTAGACTTGCAAAGACATTTGAAAATTCATAATACCGATGAACACTCTATATTAAAGTGTGATACATCTGATCAAGTTTTTGCACGAAAGGATAATTTGGAATACCATTTAGGTACCAGTTAATTAACACCAATCAAAATTCAACATTCTCTTGTCGGGCGAAAATTTGAACTGAAACAACATGTACGCACCCAACACCTTCGTGCACCTCTTGTGAGTGTGAAACGAAACATGGTTTTATCTAATATAAATTTTAAAAAGCCGAAGCAACTGCGATCTGATGCTGTTAATGTGTTTAAAACTCTGATGCTTTATCCTGATGACCATGAAGAAAGTAACTTTTAAGTGTTTCATACTGACTTACGAGTTGAATTATAAGAACGTTTAATGAGTGAAATTCAAAAAGAAGGTCCTATTAAATGGTATATGGAGATGAAAATATCACTTAAACGTATGTCTGCTAACGAGGAGATTGAAGAAATTCAATCTTATTGTCGATGTTCGTGTTTTATAGAACTTACTGAAGACACCATTTCACAACATATAGAAGAAGGATTTTTGAAAACAACTACATCCTGTGAAGAATTTTTACAAAGAGACTCTGGGTGGAAACTGAGAAGAATTTTTCATTTAGAAATTAAGAGTGCCAAGTACCATTCTCTCACTGCAAGTTCATATATCACTTTACCTAAGAAATTATATGATAAAAAAGCAGTGGTCAATATGAAAAATGAAACTAATGTTTGGTGTGGAGAATTTTGGCATTTAAGCTGAACATACACTGTTAAAAATTTGCAACAAACGCTGTTAAAAATTTGCAGCAAACTGTCCATTTTTCGACCGTTTTTATAAAAAAAAACCCGTTACCTAGCCGTAATTTAACGCTATTCTGACCATAGTATGATCAATAGTATGGTCAGAATAGAGTTAAATTACGGTTATGTAACAGTTTTCTCTAAAAACGGTCAAATGACAGGACTGTTTGCTGCAATTTTTTTAACAGTGAACTGTCTAGTCATTTGACCGTTTTTGTAGAAAACGGTTACATAACCGTAATTTAACTACATTCTGACCGTATTATTACTCATTTTATAGTAAGAATATAGTTAAATTTCTACAAAAAGGGTCAAATGACTGGACAGTTTGCGGCAAATTTTTAACAGTGTAGATTTTACAAAACATCCCGAGCGAGTTTCACATTATGTCTCTCCCCTTCTGAAGATGTCCATTGTTGAGAAGCTCAATGATTTATGAATTAATGTGTTTTGTTATGCAGAGGATGCAGAAGCCCTCTGTATATATATCTAAAAACAGAATCAGGATGTTATCAATTTGTTATTAGTCGAAAAACAGTTGGCGGAAAGCAGCACTATTGCCTAATTAGAAACTTTTCAAGATTTTGGGGGACCTCACCAAGCATATCGGAGTACAGCACTCCTGTTATAGATGTTTTCATCGATTTTCAAGAGAAGACCTATTGAATAAGCATAATGAATATTTTTGTCGCACAGGCCATAAAGAAACCCATTGAAAACGATAACGCATTAACGTTTTCTGATATTCATCTGCAACACTCCGTTGTAGTTACAAACACTATATTTATGCAGCATTTGAAAGCCTAGTTATACCTATTGCAGCTGTCACATCCTTTTCTAAAACCTCATATATGGAAAAAGCAACTTATCATTTTCCATGCGGATACGCTGATGACTTTATCGGACCTGGTGGAACAGGTATGAAACAAGCTCGAGTATATCATGGCGAAGACTGCGCTGAACACTTTTTAAACCAGATGATGTACAAGGAAAGGAAACATTGGGACGAGATTTATTAAATATTAAACATAGGAAGCTTTTTGAAAAGCATTTAAAGAAGCAGAGTTTTGTCTATTTGTAAAAAAGCTTTCGAGGAGAAACGCACACGTGGCTATGAGTTGGGTTTTACAAATTTGATAAAATCTGGTAGCCAATAAAAAATTCTAGTTGCCAGTAAAAAGTATTACTCGACCCCGTCCCAAGTCACTAATTTTCAAAAGCACAAAAGTTTTTTATCAATTAATTGAGAAAAAATAATAAGCATATTGTAGGATTTTTATTTACATAGTTTAGAATAGTTACATCATTTAGAAAGATAATATAAACAAAGTTTTCTAATGAAATTTATCAAAATCATTTATCTATGAAAAAAAAATTATATAAAGCCTGCATTAACCGACATGCTCGGGAAATGCTGATTGCCGTAGGCTTCAAATGTCTGGATAATTGAGTGCTACAAAATCTGTATCTGATGCGGGGAGCATAGATGAAAATAGTGAAGCAGGAAAGCCGTTTTTGCCTATTTTTCGTGTCGACGTCAGTCAAATAATTCTGTTTTTATTAGTTTAAAATTTGCATTCGATGAACTTATTTTTACCAAAATTAAAAATGCTGAAAAAGAGAAAAAATGCCGTTTGCGCTCGTTTCTTAGGTCAATTTTTGTACAAAAAATTATAATAAGGTAATAATAAAAACATCAAATTAAACAACTTGGTGGCCAGGAAGAAAAACTTGGTTGCCAATGGCGACCTGGCGACCACATTTGTCAAGCCCTGACTATGAGCATGTGTCAGGTGATTCAGAGGAGCTGCACATTCGGAAAGCAACTTAAATTACAAGCAGTGTAAAACAATACCTGTTACATGCTACAACCTGAAAAACTATGACGGTCATGGTCATCGTATTATGAGTAAACCAGCAAAATTCAAAGATCATCAAATCGATGTTACCGCTTCCTCTATAGAAAACTATATAACCTTTAAATTAAGAAAACCTACATGTCCTATTCAGATGGCGTTCATCGATTCTTTTAAATTTTTACCCACGTCATTGGAAAAAATTGTGAAAAACCTTCATCTTGATCAATTTACCCTACTTGACGAAAATTTTCCGAGAAATAGTAATTTAGATATGTTTACAAGAAAAGGGATTTACCATGATTATTTCATCTCTTTTGAAAAATGTGATAAGGAGCAGCTTCCTCCCTCTTCAGCAGTTTTCAATAGCTTAAACAATGAATCAATAGATGAAGAGGACTATCGACATGCCCTGAATGTATGGAAAACATTCAACATTAAATCGCTCGGGTAGTACCATAACCTTTATGTAAAGACGGATGTTGTGCTACTTGACGACGTATTTCAAAATTTTAGGAAATTATGCAAGCAGTATTATGAAATTAATTGCGCTCATATATTTAATGCACCTTCTCTCGCCTGGCAAGTGCGTTTAAATTGACTGAACCACCTTCAGACTTCAGAAATAGATATGTTACTCATGATTAAAAATGGAATACGCGGTGGCATCACTATGATCAGTCAGAGATACGCCAAAGCTTAACATACCCAATACACCCGATTATAGGGAAAATGAGGCACCCAGTTACATAATGTACTAGGATGCCAACAACTTATATGGCTGAGCTATATCCCAATTTTTGCCGTATGGTGGCCTTGAATGGTATGCAACAAAACATATTATAGGAGAATGGGGTTTGTCTCTACTTGATGATTCAGAAATTGAGTATATTTTCGAGGTAGACCTGGAATATCCAAAACATTTGCACACATTACATAATTAATACCCTGTTGCTCCAGAAAAGATAACTGTAAAAGAACAAATGATGTCTCCCTATCAAAAAGTTTGCTTAAGGCTGTTCTCAAATCCAAAGGGACTACTTTCAGACACATTTTTTAAATTCATTTTTGTTCAGAAAAGCAGTAAAAGGGTGGGTGTTGTTATTCCGCAAGGCTGTTCTAAAATCCAAAGGGACTACTTTCAGACATATTTTTAAAATTCATTTTTGTTCAGAAAAGCATGAAAAGGGTGGGTGTTGTTATTCCGTTGTTCTCAAATCCAAAGGAACTACTTTCAGACACATTTTTTAAATTCATTTTTGTTCAGAAAAGCAGGAAAAGGGTGGGTGTTGTTATTCCGCAAGGCTGTTCTCAAATCCAAAGGGACTACTTTCAGACACATTTTTTAAATTCATTTTTGTTCAGAAAAGCACGAAAAGGGTGGGTGTTGTTATTCCGTAAGGCTGTTCTCAAATCCAAAAAAACTACTTTCAGACACATTTTTTAAATTCATTTTTGTTCAGAAAAGCACGAAAAGGGTGGGTGTTATTAATCCGTAAGGCTGTTCTCAAATCCAACGAAACTACTTTCAGACACATTTTTAAAATTCATTTTTGTTCAGAAAAGCATGAAAAGGGTGGGTGTTGTTATTCCGTAAGGCTGTTCTCAAATCCAAAGGGACTACTTTCAGACACATTTTTTAAATTCTTTTTTGTTCAGAAAAGCATGAAAAGGGTGGGTGTTTTTATTCCGCAAGGCTGTTCTAAAATCCAAAGGGACTATTTTCAGACACATTTTTTAATTCATTTTTGTTCAGAAAAGCATGAAAAGGGTGGGTGTTGTTAATCCATAAGGCTGTTCTCAAATCCAAAGGGACTACTTTCAGACACATTTTTTAAATTCATTTTTGTTCAGAAAAGCATGAAAAGGGTGGGTGTTGTTATTCCGTTGTTCTGAAATCCAAAGGAACTACTTTCAGACACATTTTTTAAATTCATTTTTGTTCAGAAAAGCAGGAAAAGGGTGGGTGTTGTTATTCCGCAAGGCTGTTTTCAAATCCAAAGGGACTACTTTCAGACACATTTTTTAAATTCATTTTTGTTCAGAAAAGCACGAAAAGGGTGGGTGTTGTTATTCCGTAAGGCTGTTCTCAAATCCAAAAAAACTACTTTCAGACACATTTTTAAAATTCATTTTTGTTCAGAAAAGCACGAAAAGGGTGGGTGTTATTAATCCGTAAGGCTGTTCTCAAATCCAACGAAACTACTTTCAGACACATTTTTAAAATTCATTTTTGTTCAGAAAAGCATGAAAAGGGTGGGTGTTGTTATTCCGTAAGGCTGTTCTCAAATCCAAAGGGACTACTTTCAGACACATTTTTTAAATTCTTTTTTGTTCAGAAAAGCATGAAAAGGGTGGGTGTTATTATTCTGTAAGGCTGTTCTCAAATCCAAAGGGACTACTTTCAAACACATTTTTTAATTTAATTTTGTTCAGAAAAGCATGAAAAGGGTAGGTGTTGTTATTCAGAAACTTTGTAATCGAAACACGTTTTCCATTTTTGGGTTGAAGCAGAAAATCTTTCAGAAAACACTGTCAAACTCGGTGTTTTGAACCGAATTCCCGTGCTGAAAAACGTGTTGTCACATGATACGGATACCTTATAACTCGATAAATAATTTATTTATCAAAAAATGGAAAAACTCATTTTGATTCCAAATAGCTTCAACAGTCAGGTCTGCCAATTTTATTCCTTTGCGTTTAAAAATGAATCAGAAATCGTGTTAGAAAGTTTTTCGTTGTTCATCAGATCATTTGAGAATCACCTTAACAATAAATAAATTGTGGGAAGCCCAAAACTTGGAACCAATTTTAATAACAAGCGAAGTTGTGTAGTCCATTATCGCAATTTGAAATTTTATTTACAACTCGGATTAAGAATTATAGCTTAAGAATTATATGATTAAGAATTATTCCTTAAATTCAGGCAGGCGTCATGGTTACAAAAATATATTAATTTTACTACCCAAAAAAGAAAGAAAGCAAAATCCTCTATTTAAAAGGATTTTTATAAGTTAACGAATAACTCTGTTTTCGGAAAGATCATGGAGACTCTTCGAAAAAGAAGAAATATTATGCTTTGTAATGTTGAAAAATTGAGCAACATAATTAGTAGCTTCACCTATTTCACCACCTAGTAGCTTCTTTAGTAGGTTCACCTAAATGCTGATTTGTATCGATAATATTAAATTAAAATTTAGATACTCCCCTTTAAATATATCTCTTCTGTGGATTGTTTTGTTTTAAAAAAATGTTAATTTTAAATATGCGTACTTATTTAAAATTTATACACAAACCTTTCTTGTAAAATGTTATATATGTAAACTTTTTTAAAACTTATTATCCTACACATATGTAAACATATACATATTTATTAACTTGTAATTTTTTAAAACTTTTTTTTATTATTAACATATAATATTTTTAAACTATTTTTATTTGCTTGTAAATTTTTTAACTTTTTTGTTAACTTGTTACTTATTAAGACATTTTAAAATTGTAAATTTCTTCAAACTTTTTTATTAACTTGTTAATTTTGGGAAACTTTTTTGTTAACTTACAAATGTTTTTAAAGGCTGTATATATATATATATATACGTATATATATATATATATATATATATATTTGTGGTATTTAGGCATTTGGAACCTGAAGGTTCTGTCTAAATTCAACACATTTCATTTTTTCAATTTTTAATTTAATTTCTTCTTCTTTTAAATAAGTATATGGTATCTATATATTCAGAGTGTTAGGGAACACTATCATTGATAATAAATTATTACATACTAATTCATAATTTCATAGTTTTTGGTGGTGTTTCTGTAATGTTTCATTAATGGTTATATATATATTTTTTTTTTAATTTGTTTATTTATTTATTTATTTATTTTTGTTACCTTAAAAACAATTTCCAACTTTTTGCTAAGTTGTAAATATTTTTAAAACTGTTTTGTTATTTTATAAATTTTTTAAAACTTAATTTATTAACTTGTAATTTTTTTCGAATTTTTTTATTAACTTGTAAATTTCTTAACCATTTTTTTATTAACTTGAAAAATTTTAAAATCTTATATACACAGGCACATGCATACCTATAGGCATACCTATACACATGTATGCATGTGTGCATACGCTACCGCGCATGCGCGGCAGCGTATTAATGCTTATTTTACTGTTTATTACTGTTAACTTTACGTAAAATCAACATTTTTTTTTCAGTGTATTTACAATGTAGCCAAACAACCCCATGTATAATTATAATAGTTTTCGAAAAATACATCTTTATAAACAGAGCAAGATATTTTGATCATCCTGTATATCTCACATACAATCCTAATCCTGACGATACAACAGCTAATATTTCCCCCGTGATCGGGATGCTTTTCATCATAAACTGTATGACTTTTACCGGCGATTGAAAGCAATAAGCAACTCTGTCATGGAGGTACGCAAGATTACCGTTTGAGGGGGGGGGAGGAGTGCAAAGCACCCCCTTTTAGCCGCGAAAAGCGGCGGTAACGAAAAGTGCCAAGATAAAATAGAATTATACTGTTTGCATTTTTAATAAAATATAGCGAAAACAAAAAAAGTTTAACATTTAAAACAAAAGTATTATACGGCGAAACTATATTCATACAATAAAAAAGTTTAATCTCAATCACAAAAAGTTTTTAATATTTACATTTTCTGAGTACTTATTTCCAATTCTTGTTTCTTTGAGAATTTTAGAAAAGGGAAGGAATGACTCTATCTCACAAGAGAATCCTGCACGGGTTGGATTGTACCCAACAATTTCTGCTTAAAATCATCCCGTCCCGAACCTGACAAAAAAAATTCTTCAACCCAAAACCAGATACACTTCAACCGGAACCCGAAGTGAAAAAAAATTAATCCATAATTTAATGTAATTATTAAAAAATAGTCTAAAATTATATCTCTAATAGCAATTTTATTTTAATTTTTATGTATAAAAGTGAACATACACATACACTCATTAATATTCAAGTAATACAGTATTGGTTTTTTTAATTGGAAAATATTTAGGACTTTCTGTTGAAAAATCGGGTCATTCCAAACCCGAAAAGAAACGAAAAAAATTAGCGTCAACCCTACCCGTCCCGAACCACGGCTCGGGTTCGGGTAATCCGGGTTATCCGATGCAGGCCTCTACCCCGCCCCGCATCCCCATAAACTCAGTAGCTTTCAAAATAGCTCAGTTATTTGAAACTTTTGTGTATTCGCAAATGAGAAATATTTCGTGATAATGGTTCATAATATGTCTTGTTTGTTTGTTTAAAAACAACTTTGTGCTTTTATAAAAACTACATTTCTGGAAGGGAAGGGGTCAAAAGTTAATTTGCGGTTCATTCTTTTTGAAACAGCCGCACAGGGAGCGAGACTTGAGTACAGAGTGCGATCTCCTTGTGATTCCTGTTACTGGATCCATTTCCGAATAAACATAAACAAACCTCCCTCGTCCTGTGACTTCCGGTGTCGTTTCCGACTCCTATCGCCCATTCATAAATTTATGGTCCCATTTATAGTTCTCGACAACATTTAGTAGTAAGTAGTACTATCTGCAGCCTGCCCGTGTCATTGGAATGTTATCTACGCGTTTTAGAAGAACTGGACCATCATTCAAAAGTTTTGTTCTGCTTTTTTTTTGCGGTTTCAGTTAAATGATGGTTAATTAGGCGACAATGGGCAACAAAAAACTTTTTTTCTTTTTTATAAGTCAATTGTTGTGAAATTAGGAATATTTGTATATTGCAGATTACAGATGATAAATGCGAATTTGAAAATAAGGTACAAAATTTATTTAATTAAGGCGATTCTGAAATCCAAACTGGCTACTTTATGTTTTTAGGTGCGTTCGTAATTATATAAATACGTAGCACCTATAGTCGTCGTTTGGTCCGTCCGTCTGTCCGTCCGTCTGTCCGTCCGTCTGTCTGTCTGTCTGTCTGTCCGTCTGTCTGTCTGTCCGCATATAACAACGCAAAAACTACCCAACCAAATGGTTTGCAATTTAAAATATATTATCTTTGCAGAATTTTGTCGAGACATTTCAAATTTTATTAAACTCGAATCAAAACTTTAGGAGATATTAATAAAAATATTTATTAAGAAATTTGAAATTTTTTTTTTTTTAAATCGGTGCTTTTTTGTTATAGGAGCTTCCGAAGTTTAATCGTCAAGCGACCGAGATACTTATTTTATGACAGAAATTAATCTGCAGACGATATAATTCATTTCACAGAATTAAAAATCATCAAGATCTGAATATTTATATAACTAGCTGATACATATATATCTGAATATTTATATAACTAGTTAAGATATTTGTATGAACAGTGTCATAAAATATATACTTAACGAGCTGTTTAACCCGTTCTACGCACGGGATATCATGAATTTAATTCTAAAACGTGCGTACGAACGCACCTCGTTTGTAACGTTTGACGTACAATTTCCAACTTGTTTAATTTATTTTTGTTCGGAAACGCATAAAATTGGCAGGTGTTCTTCTTCAGAAACTTTGTAATCGAAAGGCGTTTTCCATTTTTTAGTAAAGGCAGAAGATCTTTCAGAAAATATTGTCAAAGTCGGCGTTTTGAACCGAATCAGCAGATCGAGAAAGGCGAAAATCGCCCCACCAGTGGCTGAGAGGTTCTGTTCTCAAAGCTGGTAGACGGGAAGTGCTGGGTTCAAACCACTGTCGCCCTCGTCGAAATAACTGTTTGGAGTTTTCCGTGGTTTTCTTCGAACCTTGCCGTAAATACAGGTTAAGATCGCTTAAAAAGACCCCCACGGAGGGCACACCCCCCCCCCCCCCTAGGCCCTATATCCCTCGTGTTGATAATTGGCGTCATAAATCATCCCAAGGCGAAAATCATGTCGTCACGTGTCACGAATCGCGTATAACTCGATAAGTAATTTATGTATCAAAAAATGGAAAACTCATTTCTATTCCAAATCACGAAAAGTCAGATCTGCCAATTTTACTCCTAGAATGTCATTTCACCAGTCTTTGACAGAGGTGTTAGTTATTGGTTGTATTAAAGAAAGTTGAAATCTATTATTCGAACTGTTTAAAAATACATAATAATAAATTAAATTTATCTTGTAGTAAACACCAGTAAAATTTAAGTTGTTTTACCGGTGTCTGACACCAGATGTCAGTTACTGGTTCATAAATGTCAGTTATTGGATATCTGCATTACTAATAATGCAGTACTAAATATTACTGCTATATACTCTGCATTACTAATAATCTAGTACAGCTTACTAAATCTCACTTTTTATAATAAATATGAATGTATTTTGTTTTTATAACAAAGAATAAAGTGTTTTAAAGCATTTTAATATTTTAAATTAAAGTGTCAGTCACTGGTTCACTTGTGTCATTTATTGGTGATTCAAAAAAAAGGGATGGTGTCAGTTACTGGAGTTTTTGACCATATTTATGAATAAAATTAATTTTTAATAATAAAATGTATAATTTTTCAAAATTTTGCCAACAATATTTTTTTAATATATCTCTACTATCCTTTCAAAAACGAATAGATTTAAATTTTTGAAATTTTGATTTGAAAAAAAAAAATCCCTGACGGCTCGGCCTGCAGGCACAGGTAGATTTCGAAGACGCAGACTGTGGGGCACCTGTTTATTGGGAATTTCAGAAGAAAGACCTATTTGCCATGATGTGGCAGTTGGGACCACCCACTTCGAAATATACCTCTGTCTGTAAGTGGAGCCAGCAGGGATTTTTTTTTTTTTTTTTTTTTTTTCCCGTAAGAGTTGGTCTTATAAAAAACTTGTCAGTATAACAGTTGTAGATAATATTAAGAAGATTTATAATAAATTTAAGCGAATTTGATATCTTGGGAATTGAGAAGTTATGAATTTTTTTCTTCTAAACACCCCGCCCCCCCCCCCTTCGGACCATTTTTAATGATATCAAAAATCTGTCATACATAAATTTTCGGCCCTTTTCCTAGAAATAATAATAACTTCAAACGGATTCAATATGTATCATAATTAAGAAATTATGGGTTTTTTTCTGTTTTCACAAAAAGCCCCCCCTCCCCTTCCCTTGGTTCGATTTTGCCCGTTAACGAACTTGACCGAGATTTTATACTCCTTGATTTTATGTATCAGTTTGGAAGAGATTTGTGCAGAATTATTGCAGTTATCGTGTCCATAAAAAAATGACATAGATAGATAGATAGATAAAGCTTTGAACTGGGGGTGGTTTTGGTTCTGGGAGCAATGATCGGCGTAGATCTGCAAAAATTTTTCAAAAATTCCAACTTTGAGAAGAGGGAAAATGTAATAGGTAGTATTTCTTACGAAATCTACCTAAAAATAATATCCTTAAAGTGGCAATTATTGGAAGTTTCACCCCTAGCTTGTTTCATTTGTCTGAAAAAAAATATCCCCAAAATACACGTTTTTTTTTTTTTTCGATCTTTCAGGTAAGTATAACCAGAGCTGGATATATAATATATATCCACCCTGGCTATAACTCCTTAAGGCTCTTCATCAGTGAGATATCAAATTGCCCTCGCTAATGTTAAACCTATGGCCGTGAGATGCATTAGGAAATTAGGTCCTAATATAGTCTCCTTAGGAAATTAACAGTCTTAACTTCTTTTTTCTGTGTACTATTCTTAAAGGTTCGCTCTTTCTTTCTTAGTAGTCAAAATATTTCTAAATTATATGCTTAATTTATAATTTTATGTGTTAAAATCTTAGCGAAACTGAGTAACATTTTAACACTTAGCATAAAATTAAGTACCGTATATACTCGTGTATAAGTCGACCCCTTCAATCCTTACACAAAATTTTGAAATTTTCTTTTTTTAATTTTCTTGTATAAGTCAGGCCACATTAATTTAATTGAAAATTTTTAATCTTTAAATTAAAACAATACAGGTTTTTAGATTCATGATTCTAGATAGATATTATTTTCTGAGTTTAAAGATCCTGAATATTGGCAACTGGGTGAGCATTTATTTTATTTTATTTTATTTTATTTACTAACTCGTATATAAGTCGACCTCCCATTTTCAACTCCCAAATTTTGTCTAAAATTCTTCGACTTATAAGCGAGTATATACGGTATATATATTTTAGAAATATTTTGACAGCTAAAAAAAAAAAAAAAAAAAAACACAAACACAAACACAAACACAAACAATACAGTACAAAATATAACGCAAACCTGAAAACACGAGATTGTGCATTATATATGGAATTTTGCGTTATATAGATCACATTTCACACATTATTAAATTTAGCTTGTAAAACATGGCCAAATATGTGTGAAACATACCAAAAACATTAGAGTATCTTTATATTGCATTCTTTATTACCAGGAGTTGTACAGATTATAATTTTTTGCATAATATAGATCATTCCACACATTGTTAAATTTACTTTATAAAGATTGTCCAAATATACCTGTATCAAATCATTGCAATTTTTTCAATAATTAGCTCTGAATTAAGGAGATAAAGTTGAACTAATGCATCAAATTTAGTCCTCTAGAGAATAACAACTGTTTATAATGTGAGAATTCAGGTGTTTCTTAACTGAAAATTCATTGTTTACTTCTGAGAAGTTGTGCGTTATAATGGAGAATTGCGTTATAAAGATCTTCTACTGTATATTTAACATTAGCGAGGGGAATTTGAAATCGAACTGATGAAGAGCCTTTAACACACACACAAAAAAAAATGGGGGGGAGAAGAAAAGTTTCAAGTGGTGCATAAAACACATTTTATAGTGCATTCCCAATTCTATTTTAGATTTCGTGCATGGAAACAGTTACGTTTTGTCAAACTGACCTGCTGGCCATTTGAACAAGAATGGGGGGGGGGAAATCTGCCCTTCACTGTCCATAAAAATAAAATAGAAAGGCAAAAGAGGGGGATCTACAAAGAAAATTCTACAACGGCAAAAATATAAGTGAATTACAAAGAAATGCGCCCGTCCTCCCTTTTCCAGGAAAGCTCAAGGATAACGAGGTACTGGATAACCGGGCACCCCAGGGCATGATTACCCACAGAACCATGCTAAAAAAAGAGGGATGGAAAAAGAATGTTCCGTTCCTTCTACTTCTGTTCCAATCAAGGTATCGGAAAGATTTGAAGAAAAAAAGTCTTTTTCCATTTTACAAATCCCAGGGTGGTCAGTCAGTATTGATAGTTTGGCTATTTTGATGGGACGATAATATCTTCGTAAATCAGGGCAAAACAAAACAAACAAACAAAAAAGGCCTTTAGGTTTTTCGATATCGTGGCCATATATCGATACCAAAGGCGCCAGCAAGCAGTGGGGGGGAGGGGGGGGGGTAGCAATTCGGAAATTATGAAGGAGACTCAAATATTTATTTTCAAAATAAATTTAAGACTGTTCTCAAATCCAAAGGAGCTACTTTCTGACACAATTTTTAATTCATTTATGTTCGCAAATGTATAAAACAGGCAGGTGCTTTTTTTCAGAAACATTGTAATCCAAAGACGTTTTCCATTTTTTGGTAAAGACAGATCTTTCAGAAAATACTGTCAAAGTCGGTGTTTAGAATCAAATTTCCGACCCGGGAGTGCGTGACAGGATAAAAAGGTGTCGTCACGTGACTCGATAAGTAATTTATTTTTTTTAAAAATGGAAAACTTATTTCGATTCCAAATCGCTTTAATAGTCAGCATGCCAATTTTATACCTTTGCGTTTAAAAATGTGTCAGTAAGTTTTACGTTGTTGAGCAGGTCATTTGAGAACCACCTTAACAATTAGAATTGTTTGTAATTAATTGAAATTATGAGAATAATTTCTAAATCCAAAATTTTTTTTGTTGCCATTATTACAAAATCAACACTTTAAATACTGTAGATATAAGATTTAATGTATTGAAAATTGTGGAAGGTTGGTATGTGAAACATTGAGACAACGCGGGGTGGAGGGGGGTAGGGACTAGAGATGAGACGGGCTCAGCCCGCGCCCCGGCCCGACACGGGCTCGGGCTCGATTTTTATACCAGCCTTCGGGCCCGGGAGGGCTCGGGCCATAGACCTTCAATATACTAGACCCCACATTGGTAACCTTTTCGTTGACAGACATCAGTGGTGGTGGTGGTAGATTTATTCCGCCAAACTGGTTTTTCTCCCGCCAAAATCTATGTGGAATTTCCCCGAATTTCCCGCCGAAACTTTATATTGTGTCTGTGCCTGTCTGTCCTGTTGTTGTTTTTCTAGAGATTGACTAATATTTTAAATTCAAAACAGTTCTTTTAAGAACTTATTAAATCAGTTCGTTTATATATATATATATTTTTTTATATATAACAATATAGTTTGTTAATTTTCGAAATAATTTGGAATGTTTTCTTGGGAGAGGGGGGGGGGGGGGGATTATTCTTTTTGTAAGATTTCTCATGTGAAATTGAGTTTATTACCTAAATATTGATTATTTATACATTTTTTTAAACCCATTGATATTGTACCTGGCAAAAGCATGAGCTTCATTTTTACTGATTTTCTTATTATAATAAAATTTTAGAATATCTACATAATTTTTTTAATTGTTTTTAGGTTAGACCATTAATAGGTAATAAAATGCATCATTTTCAGCTGATTACATCAGGTTTTTTTTTTTTTTTTTTTTTTGTTGATAACATGGGTTACTTTTTAGAAAAGTTTTTTTTTTTTCAAATAAGAATTTGTGATTAAGCAAGAGCTTAATTGTCTGCCATTTTGTAATAAAATGATAAAATGTAAAATACTCAATATATTAAAATCATCGAACAAGCTGTAAAAATTTAGCTATGTTTAATTTTTAAAATTCTTTATTATACTTTATATAAAGAAAATTTCAAAATTTATTTTTTTTAAGAGGACAGTACAATAAGTGATTCCTGTCATGTGACAACATTTTTCTTCTTTCAAGTGCTGCGGCATCGGAAATTCGGTTCAAAATGCTGACGGACTTTTCTGAAATATCTTCTGCTTTTATTGAAAGCCTCTTTTGATAGCAAACTAAATAAGAACACCTGCCAATTTCATACATTTCCGGTCACAAATTAATGAAACAATTTCCTGACGGCTCGGCCTACAGGCACAGGTAGATTTTGAAAATACAGATAGTGGGGCACCTGTTTATTGGGAATTGCATAAGAAATGACCTTTTTGCCATGATTCGGCAGTTTAGACCACCCACTTCAAAATCTACCTGTGTCTGTAGACAGGATTTTTTTTTCTTTCGGTCTATAAGAGTGGGTCTTATAAAAAAACTTGTCAAAGTAAAAGTTGTAGATACTATTAAGAGGATTTATAATAAATTTAAGCAGATTTGATATCTTATAAATTGACGAAGTTTTGAATTCTTTTCTTCTTAAACCCTATCCCCCCCCCCCTTTGAGGTCATTTTTAATGATATCAAAAATCTGTCATACATAAATTTTCGGCCCTTTTTCTAGAAGTATTAATAACTTTAAACGGATTCTATACGTACCATAATTAAGAAGCTATGGGGATTTTTCTGTTTTCACCCCCCCCCCCCTCCCTTTGGTTCGATTTTGCCCATTATCGAACATGACCAAGATATTATGCACTTTAATTTTGTATATCAGTTTGGAAGAGATTTGTGCAGAATTATTGAAGTTATCGTGTCCATAAAAAAGTGATCTAGATAGATAGATAAAGTTTTGAATTGGGGGTGGTTTTGGGTTCTGGAAGTGATCGGCGTAGATCTGCAAATACTTTTCAGAAAGTCCAACATAGTGGAGAATGTAATACGTAGTATTTCTTACGAAATCTACCTAAAATCATAAAGTAGCCATTTTGTATTTGAGAAGGTTTTATAGCATCTAATTATGACAGTGTTACGGTTGGTTTCAACCAATTTTTTTTTAATCTACATTAATTATTTAAATCACTTTCTCTACATTTATTTAAAAGCACTCCTTTTTCTTCTGTTTCTAATAAAAATTTAAATAAATAAAAGTAATTGTAATAATAATAATAAAATCAGTTTTTATTTTTTCTTCTTTCTTTTTCTTTTTGCAAAGTAAATTCAACGTTTATAGTCTAGCTTTGCTTCCTGTTTTCAAATACGAAAGATAAATAGCAGGGAGGGAGGTTTCTCAGTAAAAGACCACACATAGTGTATTGGGCAGTCGTGTACGTTTTCTCCCATACCCTTGAATCATGTGTTGTAGTCACCTAGTCTAGTTTTGGTTAAAAGAAAGACCGTCCGCCCTGTATAGGAATTACGTTATCTTATGAGTGTACTATATACGCAATTAGGCTTTGTAAGCTTACGACAGGCTTCAATGGGCTCTGCTATCAGGCGGATAGCTGGCGCCCAGGTCAACAGAGGCTCACAGGACCCCCTTCAGCACACGCCATGGGGGTGAAACATGGCTGCCTTCCCCCATGAAGCGGCTGGCAGGGTGGAACGACAGGCTGGTGCCTTCAAGGAGAGTCCATTTTCCCTTTTGTTTCCATTCCCGTACCCCTGGCAGAGTGGATCGGTCCCGTTTTTTTAAGCAGCGCGGGAGAATGAATGTTTACGACACTTGTTGCTTGGCCGAGATACCTCTCGTTTGGCTCGTAAGGATTCGACTTATTACGGGGCTCGAAGACTGGCCTGTGGGCTGGATCGCGAAGTTGTTGAAAGCGGACAGGTTTCTGGAAGATTTTTTTTTGAGAGTGGGGCATTGATGGCCCTACATTAATTATCGTAAATCATGATGTTATGATGAAAAGAGGCTATAAGGGCATTTTCGAAGTAAGGATCTGTATCTGATAGAGGGCGAATGAAAAGAAAATATGTTTGACCCATCATGTAGTAGCGGCGTTCCTAGAAAAAGTGTTGTCTTGTGTTGACTTCTTAAGCGGCGGTTGTTATTGATGCCTTGACGAAAAATGAATTAATGATTAGACGAGCATCATTTCTGGAGATGGGGCATTATTAATCCTAGACTAAGAAGGCTGGCGTGACTAGCTGAGTAGACTTGCCCGTTTTACAAGGTATCGGTGATGTGACGACGTTTTGAATCGGGAATAAATCAAAATCTCCAAGTGATGTATGGAGTAACGGTGTTGACTCGTAGAGGCAGCTGAAAAGAATAGGTTGATAAAAAAAAAAAAGAGATTATGGCAAACTAACATATATGCAAAGAAGTGTGCCCACATTGACGGTAGTAAATATCAAAGTATATTGTAAGTAACCCATATTTCTTCTTTATTACATGTTGTCTACTGTTGTAATATTTATAAATACCTGGAGAAACAAAAAAAATATAATTATTGGTATTTTAAGATGATTAACATGTAACCTTTTTGTTTATGATTGAACGACATTTGAATTGTTGGTTTGTTAATAGTTTAAGATTTATGATATTTAATTGAAAATTAATCAATAACTAAATTTTGAAAAGTTGATCCATCTTTAAATCATGGTATTGTGGTAATTTTAGGGGCTTTGCTGCTTAATGTAAAGTGTTATAATAAGTAATTTCAGTATTTTTTTTTTTTGATCAACTTTGTTATTGTGTTATTATTATATTTTGTTTGAGAACTACCTTACTTTTATAATTTTTAATTATTCAAATAAAGAAAGTTTTTGTTTATTCTCAAATATGGTATGTTTTTCTTTATATATAATTTTTAAATAATTAATATTTTTATTATTACAACAAACCTATAAGAAGGAATCAACCTCTCAGTAAGTGTGATTAAAAATATGAAAGCTATAATTTTGCTAAATTAATACTTTTAAATTTCTTAAATCTAAAATTCATAGCAATAGTTTAAATGAACATTAATTGGGGTTTACGTAAGGTTATTAGATGTAATTATTGTTCCTATCTCAGTATTGAATATACTGATAATTGTTGCTAAAGTAAAATTAAGTCTAATTTTATAATTGATTAATTTAATTTTTAATTATCCTTTCTTTGTAGTATTATTCAAAACAAACAACAAAATGGTTGTTTTTTAACAAAAAAAAATGGGGTTTTCAGTTATTTTATACCACTATACGATTCTTGGCTAACCGATCTGATCTTGTTCAGAATCTCCATTGTTGTTCTAAAATTTTAGTACATCATCATATCCCTATTCTATTAACGGATTCAACTCTTTCTCCTTTTGGTCCTCATATTGGAGGAATTTCAGGTTGTCTGCATTTTTCCAAATTATATGATGATTACACTTTTGTTAATTTAATGTGTATGGAGATTTGAGCTTGATCGGGTTGGAGTGGAGTTGGGTGTTCTTTATGCAATTCAGTATGCTACTTGATTTAGAAATCTGTTGCCCTTACTACATTTAATATTGTCTTAAAATGATGAGTTCAAAATTATCATTGTTGTATTAACCTATGCGGATTTTTAAGTTTTGATATTTTGTTTAGTTTAATATAATTTGCTCCCTTTTCCATGGCAACAGATTTCAGTGGAGCTAATCAGGGTATACTTATTTTTTTTTTTAAATATTTAATTGTCAAGTGAAGATTGAGTACTAAATGTGCTTTTTTAAGTTTAAGTAAGTTGAGTTTTAGAAAGAACCCCAAAGCCCACAACAAATGGAGCCGTAACAATTCGGTCTCTGGGTTATTGATTTTTTTTTTACTTGTATGTATTTATGTATCAAAGAGCAACTGGGTGTTTTTGCAATTAAAATTTTATTTATATGTTCAAGTGTAAAAAGAGGTCTAGGCTCTCTCTCTGTGCTAGTAAGCGACAATTCCCAGTCAAAATTATGTCTTGTGAGCATAACCTTTTCTTATTTACAAAAAGCATAGTCCTGTACTTAAGTTTTATGTATTTATAAGGTTTTCCTTTCCCCTCTCTTTTTCTCATTTTTAAGTTGTTCCCCCCCCTTTTTTCATTTTTTTTTGGTTTGTTTGTCATTTTCTAACTCTAACTATGGCTGATAAGCACTCGGAAGCAATTGCCACTATTCAGCGAAAAAATGCTTTAGTGGATAATTTGTCTAATATTCCCCCATTCAATGGAGAGGCCAGCTCAGTCTGCTTCTCAGATTTTTCTGAGAAATTTGAGAGTTTTTCAAAATTATTCGACTGGACTGAGGAGGAAAAGAAGTTTGTTTTACTTGCTAGACTTTCAGGAGCTGCTTCTAGGCGAATAAAAATTCACAAAGCAAAAACATCTGATGAGCTATTAAAAATCTTAAAAGAGAGTTATACTTCACAGACCACACCAGATGTTGCCCTCAGTCATTTTTTAAATTTTAAACAGCCACCCAATATGAGTGTTCAGGAGTTTTATGACAAGGCATATGATATGTCATTAAGAGCCCTTGTAATTGAAGGTATCCAGGGTGAAGTAGTCGATAAAAGCCGAACGGCTCTACTACACTCCATGCTGTTGAGCAATCTTACACCAGAAGTGCGAAAGGGGGTAATTGCGAGAAATCCACAATCCCCAGAAGAGGTCCTCAAAATTGCGCTTCTTGAGGAAAAGGCTTATAGGAGCATTAACCCTTTCTACAACCACCGCGAGGAAATTCTCAACCCTAATTTGACCCAAAACCTACCCTGTGCTGCAGTTTTTCAGCAAGATAGCTCACAAAAGAAGGAGATAGACCAACTAAAATCTCAAATTGATGTTTTAGCAGCTAAGATAGACAGTTTAGTTGATCTTAGGGCTAGGGATGTACAGGAGAAAAACCAAGAGGTAAGACCCGTAACCTGCTATAGGTGCTCCGTACAAGGCCACTATGCCAGAGATTGTCCACTAAATTTTGTCGACTATAATTTTAGAAGGGGAGGTGGTCAAAATTTCAGGAGCCGGGGGCAAAATTATAGAAACAGAGGTGAAAATCCTAGAGGGAACCACAATCAGCGAGGCGGATATAGGGGAAGAAGAGGTGGTTATTACCAAAACAATAGGAGCACAGCTGCGAACAGAAATGAAGTGCAGGCGGTAAGTAACACCCCAGTAGCTAACAGTGAAAGTGAGGCTTTAAACTATTAGTGGCCGGATCAAATGTGGTCAACTCGATCCCCCACAGGCCCCTGGACCCCCCAACTGTGTATAGTATGTTTCAGCCCCAATCGTATACATTACCAACTGCAAGAATTTACATAAATAAAGTTTGCCTAAATGCATTATGTGACACGGGTTCTGCAATTAATCTCCTGAGTGGTACTGATTGTAACTGTTTAGAGAATTTTGAAACGGAGAATTGCAATATCCCCATTATGACTGTCACCGGTGAGAAAGTTCACCTAAATAAGAAAATATTTTTAAAATTTGTTTTTGATAATGTTCAATGTCAAGCTGAATTCTATGTAGTGGAAGGTAAATTAGCAGAGGAATTTAATATGATTTTGGGAATGCCATTTTTGAAAGAGTACCGGGCAAGTATAAATTGTGATACAAATGCTGTCGCTCTTAAAGTGCCAGTTGCAGGCCAATGTAAACAAAGCGTAGAAACCCCAAGTAATACTTCAGGGTGTAATACTTGTCTTGCTACTAATTCTGTAAATATTTCTAACTCTGTATATAGTGTAAATTCTAATAATAATTGTATAAATAATGATTGTGTTAAAAATAATTCTGTAACTATAAAATGTGTCAACAAAGTAGGGGAGAATTCAAAAAGTAGTAATGCCAATAGCCCTCCTGAAAATTGTGCATGTGAGAAAGTTCATGACTCAGTTAATATTGAAAATGGGAATCATAGTAGTGAAAATATGGTAGTTCAGGACCCGCAGTTGAGTAATATGGGAAAAGATGTTGAGATAGTCATTCAAACTGAGTCAGATAAGGAAGTTGAAAGTGTTGCGCAGAACTTTTGCATGCAAACAACATCAGGCGGTAGCTCTGAGGGTAATAATACTGAAAATTTTTCAAGTATTCAAAGTGTCGGCAACATTCTTTCAGCAGCAAGTCAGGTAACTCAGGGTAATTTAGCTGAAGAGACTACTGAAATTTTAATATTGATGAAAGTGAAGATTTGGTAAGTATAGAGGATAAGGTACCTGAAGTCGAGGAGGAGAGCAATGAAGATAGCAGTAGTGATAAAACCAATAAAAATAAAAATATAAGTTTCGCTGTGTTATGTAGCAAAATTTCAATTCCCCCGCAGTCAAAAATGTTAGCTCAGGTTAAAAGCTATAAGGAAAATTTTATTAAGGAGAATGATATTGTTATGTTAGAACCTTTGGCGAAAAATTTAAATCAAGGTCTCCTTACCTCCAGAGCCATTTGCACTAAAGAACATGGCCTATATATCTCATTTGCAAATTTTTCAGACAATAGTATTCATTTAAATAAAGGAACCTTTGTTGCCAAAATTCAAAAATGTGTAGACCAGTCAAATATACCCGTAACTGATAATAAATTAACCTATAATATAAATTTGGCCCCTCCAATTGGTGACTTTGATCACGCTGATCTCACTTGGAGCTCTGAAATTAATTTAGATCATTTAGAACCCCCATTAAAACTTAAAATGCAAAATTTTCTAGACAAAAACAAAGATGTATTTGCAGCATCGGTCTTAGATTTACCCGGCTGTGATACAATCCCGCATGAAATTAACTTAACTTCAAATAAACCAGTTAAAGGCAAAGCTTATAGAGTCCCCTACAAATTACGTCAAGAAATGGAAGACCAACTTAATACTTTGTTACAGGCGGACATAATTTCCCCTTCCATGTCTGAATTTGCTTCTCCGGTTATTCTGGTTCGGAAATCAGACGGTTCCTATCGACTTGCTGTTGACTACAGAAGACTAAATAAAAATCTTGTTAAAGATGCTTATCCAATACCTAACATCACCGACTCGGTTGATGCTTTAAGCGGGGCTAAATTTTTTTCAACGCTAGATTTAACTAGTGGTTTTTTTCAACAGGTTATTCGCCCAGAGGATAGGCATAAAACTGCTATAATCACCCACAAAGGACTTTTTGAGTGGACCCGTAACTGTTTTGGGCTCTCAAATTCAGGTAACAGTTTCCAAAGACTTATGAATGCTATTTTCGGTGATTTAGGCAATCTTGGAATTCTTGTTTATATCGACGACATTGTAATTGCCTCCAGTGATGTTAATTCTCATTTTGAGAAGCTTAGCATGGTCTTTGAAAGGTTAAGACTGCATAAACTTAAACTTAAGCCCAGTAAATGCACTTTCCTTTCGAATAAAATACAATATCTAGGTTTTGAGATTTGTAGTGGCCAAGTATCACCTATCAATAAAAATATTGCCGTAATAGAAAATTTTAAACCTCCAACTACCCGAAAGGCTGTTAGGTCATTCATTGGAACTCTATCCTTTTATAGGAGATTTATACCAGATTTTACTAAGAGAGCTAAAAATCTAATCAACTTAACGAAAGAGACAGGAAAATTTTCGTGGAATGAAGATGCACAGAAAGAATTTGAAGACCTTAAAATGGCTCTTATTTCAAAACCATGTCTTGCACTCCCTGATTTTGAGAAAGAATTCCACTTATATAGTGATGCCAGTGGCGAAGCATTAGGGGCAGTGTTATCACAATTAGATGAAAATAACATGCTCCACCCTGTTGCCTTTGCCAGCAGAAAATTGAAAGATGCTGAGACCCGCTACTCCACCACTGAAAGGGAATTACTAGCTTTAGTTTGGGCTACTGCCCACTTTAAATGTTACATTGCTAATACCCATTTTTTCATCTATACAGACCATGCACCTCTAACATTTATGTTAAAAATTCACGACCCTACATCTCGCATGGCTAAATGGATCTGCACTCTCTCAGACTTTAATTTTACAATCAAGTTTGTTAAAGGTAAGTGTAACAGTGTCGCAGACTTCCTTTCGAGGTATGTCAACGATGATAACTCCAATGATACTGTTAATTGTAATTTTTGTATACAAGTCGAAAAGGAAGTTACTTTTATGCCTCATTCCAATCTACTTGAAAAAATTGGTGAATTACAAAAATCAGACAAGAAATGCTGCGAGATTGCAAGAAAACTAGACCAAGGTGTAGAAATTGCTCCTAAATACATGAAATTTTTTTTTAGAGATGACATTTTAGTTTGTGAGGATACGAGGGAGTCAGCTATTTTGAATAAACCTGTAAAGTTAGTCGTGCCAAAAGAATTGGTTACTCAAGTTTTTGCACTAACACATGAGTCCCTAGCGGCTTGTCATCAAGCCTTTCAAAAGACCATTGATCGCATTCGTGAGCACTTCTATTGGCCAGGAATGTCGTCAGATGTCAAGCATCTAGTGGAGTCATGTATTAGTTGCCAGCAGAAGAGAGCTTATAGAGCGAACCAGCTCGCCCCTCTGCAACGTATGCCGACCCCCCAGTTTCCCATGAACAAGGTTCATTTGGATCTCATTGGACCCTTACCACAAACTTTTTCGGGAAATAAGTATATTGTCGCATATATAGATTCATTTACTAAGTGGCCAGAAGCATATGCGGTTAATTCAACCACTTCAGATGTCATTGCGGACACTTTAGCTGACTTCATCTCACGCTACGGAGCACCCTGTTTTATTACGACGGACAATGCGAAGAATCTAATTTCAGATGCGATAGAGCACGTATATAAAATGTTTGGTATTAAACATATTAAGACCTCATCTTATCACCCGGCTGGCAACTCGCAAGTGGAGAGACAGAATCGTACTCTTAAAAATGCACTTTGTCACATAGTCAACCAAAATCAATCTGACTGGGACACTAAACTAAAATTTGCGCTACTAGCTATGCGTTCAGCTGTCCACTCATCAACTAAACTTAGCCCAGCTGCAGTTATGTATGGCAGAAATATGAATCTACCATATAATCTCTTTTCTCAACCACCTTCTTTTAATTATAATGATGCACCCTCTTTTTGTGAACTCTTAATCCCAGCTCTTCAAAAAGTATACACTGAAGTACATAGTAATTTAATTAAAGTTTCTGAGCAGCAGGAAAAATACCGTGAAAAGACAGCTGTTGATAAAAATTTTAAAATAGGAGATCTTGTGTGGTTATTTACACCCACAGTCGCCCCTGGTAATACAAAAAAATTAAGCAAGCAAAATAATGGTCCTTTTACTATAATTGAGAAGCTAAATGAAGTTAATTTTAAAATAGCGCTAGTTGCTAATCCCAAAAATTGTCAGGTTGTCCATGTTGACAGGTTGTCTTCCTTCAAAGACAGACTCCCCATCTGGTCCAGTGAACCAAAACAAACAATTGGCCTGGGATCGACTGAAAACGTGACCATCGATTCACCACACCAACCGCGCGATTCTCCTCCTGTACGCAGATGCAAGCGTAACCGATTCATTCCCTGGGCACCATATGATAGTAACCGCGCACCAGCAGTAGTGAACGTCAACAATAGCGAAACTCCGGTAGCGCCAGAAGTGGAGGAAACAGACAGCGACGCGACTGAAATCATAAATCCCTCTCCCCCACCTCCCATTTCTCCGGAGGTTGCAGCGGCAGAGAATAACGAGATGTGCGTAAATAAAAATTTAGCAACGGCGGAAGGCAGCGAGATGCGCGTAGGTAAAAATTCAGCCACGGCAGAAAGCAGTTCAGCTGCTGCGCACAGCGATTCGCGCAGGTCTCGTTCATCGATTCGTCCAGCTGCTAAATCGAATAGAAGTAGTCGTTCAATATCGATTTCTAGAACCGACTATTCGCTACGGGATAGAAGAGACCGTCCGAGTTATAAATACTAACTATTTTTTTTCGTTATTCAGGCATTTTTATCAATTTTACCTTGTTTATTTGTATTTATTTATAGTTTAGTTAATGTGTATGTATATTTAATTATTTTCTTGGGCATTTTAAAACGGAACTTAGTTTTTCTAGCGTATTAAAGGTTTGTTTTGGTTGTGTTTTGATACTTTCATGTAGGCATTTTTAACCCTTTTTATGCTTATACTTAAGGTTTTTGTCTGTTTTATGGTAGATTATGTGGTATATACCCGTCCACACCCAGTTTTCGTAGATTTTGGGTGTATTTTTGCAAAAAAAAAAAAAAAAAAAAAAAAAACGAATGTAATTTTTGTTACTTTAAATTTTTTTTAGGAGGGTATGTTTGGTTACCCTTTTGCCAAAATTGTTCTGCGTTTTCCTTTTTTAAATGCATCTGTGTTTTGTATATAATCTTTTAAGTGTGGGTTTACTTTAATTAATGCACTTTAATCAGATGGATTTATTATTTACTATGCAATTTGTGGGTTTATTTGAACTTTTAACTTTAAGGAGTGTGGACCCTTTTTCTTTTTCTTGTACATACTGTCTCATGTACATGCCTATATGTTGTTGTGTGTGGCTAAAAGTGCTAAAATTAACTATTTTCTTTATTCTACTTCCTATTTTTGTGGAATGTGTGTTTTCCTTCCTGGTGACATACGTCACCACCCTTCTTTTTAAGTTTTGGTGGAATGTTTTCCCTGTAGTGCCCAAGGGGCCCGAAACTGCTTTTGCTATAAGTAGCACAGAGGCAGAGATACTCTTTCCCATGCACATTACTTGTAAGTGCATTTGTAAAATCTGCACAGTGAACCGAATCATTGGACTTTTCTCAAAAACAACATGACTTCTTGTAGAAAAATGTTATAAATGTGTGCGTAACTCCCTACCATGGTCTGTGATACCATAATATGTGTCTTACAGATGTATATGTATATATTTTTTTTTGTGTGTCACCAGTTGCTCTTGTGTATTTTTGTATAATAGAATTAATATGTGTTTTACAAATTTCATTGACATTTACAGTGTTGTAACTATGATATTACTAGTACTTATTTACATTAATAGATAGTGTTGTAATATACTGTGATGCCAATTATTGAAGTTATGTATATAAGCAGTATAATGACAATTAATCAGTGGGCACTTCTCTTCTTTTTCGGCTAATTTTTTTTTCTCAAAATTCAATTTATGTATTATTTACAGTTCTGTTACCAGAAATTTCAGGTAGGATGCAGTTATGCGTAGGAATGACAGTAGTAGGGAAATGAGGTTTCACAGTCAGGTGGAACATGTGTTCTTTTACAGGTGCAGAGAATATCTTGGTCATTTTAGTGGTAAAATCAGCCTTGTGGTCCCTCCTCTGGTAGTACTCTTTTATGGTCATGTTTCAGGTAATATTTTAGGTAATGGTTTCTACGGATGTGCGAGCTCTGGTTGTATATATCCGGAATATATTGTCAGGGTGGTATTTCAGCGGTGAACTCTCTGGATCCCGTCCCGGATCGATGTATGATCTGTGTTTGTGGGTCAGTTTTTTCAGTGTTGAGGTCCCAGCATGCCATGTGGTACCCAGTTACCTTTCAAAAAAAAATAATTTGTTTTCTCAAAAAATTTTTTTTTAATTAGCCGGGGGGAGCAATCTTGTTACGGTTGGTTTCAACCAATTTTTTTTTAATCTACATTAATTATTTAAATCACTTTCTCTACATTTATTTAAAAGCACTCCTTTTTCTTCTGTTTCTAATAAAAATTTAAATAAATAAAAGTAATTGTAATAATAATAATAAAATCAGTTTTTATTTTTTCTTCTTTCTTTTTCTTTTTGCAAAGTAAATTCAACGTTTATAGTCTAGCTTTGCTTCCTGTTTTCAAATACGAAAGATAAATAGCAGGGAGGGAGGTTTCTCAGTAAAAGACCACACATAGTGTATTGGGCAGTCGTGTACGTTTTCTCCCATACCCTTGAATCATGTGTTGTAGTCACCTAGTCTAGTTTTGGTTAAAAGAAAGACCGTCCGCCCTGTATAGGAATTACGTTATCTTATGAGTGTACTATATACGCAATTAGGCTTTGTAAGCTTACGACAGGCTTCAATGGGCTCTGCTATCAGGCGGATAGCTGGCGCCCAGGTCAACAGAGGCTCACAGGACCCCCTTCAGCACACGCCATGGGGGTGAAACATGGCTGCCTTCCCCCATGAAGCGGCTGGCAGGGTGGAACGACAGGCTGGTGCCTTCAAGGAGAGTCCATTTTCCCTTTTGTTTCCATTCCCGTACCCCTGGCAGAGTGGATCGGTCCCGTTTTTTCAAGCAGCGCGGGAGAATGAATGTTTACGACACTTGTTGCTTGGCCGAGATACCTCTCGTTTGGCTCGTAAGGATTCGACTTATTACGGGGCTCGAAGACTGGCCTGTGGGCTGGATCGCGAAGTTGTTGAAAGCGGACAGGTTTCTGGAAGATTTTTTTTTGAGAGTGGGGCATTGATGGCCCTACATTAATTATCGTAAATCATGATGTTATGATGAAAAGAGGCTATAAGGGCATTTTCGAAGTAAGGATCTGTATCTGATAGAGGGCGAATGAAAAGAAAATATGTTTGACCCATCATGTAGTAGCGGCGTTCCTAGAAAAAGTGTTGTCTTGTGTTGACTTCTTAAGCGGCGGTTGTTATTGATGCCTTGACGAAAAATGAATTAATGATTAGACGAGCATCATTTCTGGAGATGGGGCATTATTAATCCTAGACTAAGAAGGCTGGCGTGACTAGCTGAGTAGACTTGCCCGTTTTACAAGGTATCGGTGATGTGACGACGTTTTGAATCGGGAATAAATCAAAATCTCCAAGTGATGTATGGAGTAACGGTGTTGACTCGTAGAGGCAGCTGAAAAGAATAGGTTGATAAAAAAAAAAAAAGAGATTATGGCAAACTAACATATATGCAAAGAAGTGTGCCCACATTGACGGTAGTAAATATCAAAGTATATTGTAAGTAACCCATATTTCTTCTTTATTACATGTTGTCTACTGTTGTAATATTTATAAATACCTGGAGAAACAAAAAAAATATAATTATTGGTATTTTAAGATGATTAACATGTAACCTTTTTGTTTATGATTGAACGACATTTGAATTGTTGGTTTGTTAATAGTTTAAGATTTATGATATTTAATTGAAAATTAATCAATAACTAAATTTTGAAAAGTTGATCCATCTTTAAATCATGGTATTGTGGTAATTTTAGGGGCTTTGCTGCTTAATGTAAAGTGTTATAATAAGTAATTTCAGTATTTTTTTTTTTTTGATCAACTTTGTTATTGTGTTATTATTATATTTTGTTTGAGAACTACCTTACTTTTATAATTTTTAATTATTCAAATAAAGAAAGTTTTTGTTTATTCTCAAATATGGTATGTTTTTCTTTATATATAATTTTTAAATAATTAATATTTTTATTATTACAACAAACCTATAAGAAGGAATCAACCTCTCAGTAAGTGTGATTAAAAATATGAAAGCTATAATTTTGCTAAATTAATACTTTTAAATTTCTTAAATCTAAAATTCATAGCAATAGTTTAAATGAACATTAATTGGGGTTTACGTAAGGTTATTAGATGTAATTATTGTTCCTATCTCAGTATTGAATATACTGATAATTGTTGCTAAAGTAAAATTAAGTCTAATTTTATAATTGATTAATTTAATTTTTAATTATCCTTTCTTTGTAGTATTATTCAAAACAAACAACAAAATGGTTGTTTTTTAACAAAAAAAAATGGGGTTTTCAGTTATTTTATACCACTATACGATTCTTGGCTAACCGATCTGATCTTGTTCAGAATCTCCATTGTTGTTCTAAAATTTTAGTACATCATCATATCCCTATTCTATTAACGGATTCAACTCTTTCTCCTTTTGGTCCTCATATTGGAGGAATTTCAGGTTGTCTGCATTTTTCCAAATTATATGATGATTACACTTTTGTTAATTTAATGTGTATGGAGATTTGAGCTTGATCGGGTTGGAGTGGAGTTGGGTGTTCTTTATGCAATTCAGTATGCTACTTGATTTAGAAATCTGTTGCCCTTACTACATTTAATATTGTCTTAAAATGATGAGTTCAAAATTATCATTGTTGTATTAACCTATGCGGATTTTTAAGTTTTGATATTTTGTTTAGTTTAATATAATTTGCTCCCTTTTCCATGGCAACAGATTTCAGTGGAGCTAATCAGGGTATACTTATTTTTTTTTTTAAATATTTAATTGTCAAGTGAAGATTGAGTACTAAATGTGCTTTTTTAAGTTTAAGTAAGTTGAGTTTTAGAAAGAACCCCAAAGCCCACAACAACAGCAAGTATTGTTTAGTTCAATAGTTGCCGGTGGTTATTATTTTCAATAATTGTAAAGAAAAAAAAAACACTTGAGAGTTAAACTTAATTTTTTATAGCATGCAAAAGTTGCAAATTATTTCTTCCCAGAAACTTATGCAAAATAATAGTTATTTTAACAGAGAAAAAATTACACAAGTTCTAACTTAGTAGATATAAAATATCCTGGAATTTTTATTTTTCATACAACCAAAAAAAAAAAAAAAAAAATACTGTGCATTTGTATTTATTTATTTTTTTCTATACATGCGTATAATGTTATCGTTATCTATCGATGTTTTCCTTTTGATTAAAAATATTGTAATACATTTATACTTTCAATTAAATATATATATATATATATATATATATATGTATATGTGTGTGTGTGTGTGTATATATGAAAGATTGTCAAAAATATGTCTTTAAATTGGAACATCAAAAGCAAAACAAAAATTCTGGATTGCAGCAAAAATATGTTCTATAGAATGTATTGTTACATAAAGACAGTATGTGATTTCAAGTTTTCAAAACCTATAAAATACATTATCAAATCAAATAATATTTTATAACATGCCACTGCTAACTTTCCACAAATTCTTCACTTTTGTAAGAAAAAAAAAAAAAAGATACTGTAAATACTGTTCAATTTTCTGTTATTTTAATAATGCCTGCTAAATTTAATGCATTTTTAGAATAAAAAAAAAATCTGACATTAATTTGTTACATTTCGTGAAATGATTGTGTCAGATTGAAGCTTTCCAAGCAGAAATCTCGAAATAATTATCGTCCTTAATATCTTATATCACTAATTAAAAAAATATAATTTAAGTAACATTTATTACAAGGACAAAGCCATTTTATAACATTAAAATAAAATACAGCAGCAAAAACAGAAAAAGAAAATCCATCCAGAAGATTAAACAATCCTTTTTTCACCATGGGTGGGACTCTCATAGCTTATTTCTATCCTTCCTCTTTGACATTAAATCCTAGAAGGAGCAACAGTTTCGTTTTGGTTTGTTTACGTTTATTTTTATTGCGAAAATGAAATCGAAATTGCCAAGAAAGCGATCACCGCCAAAACAGACATTTTTTAAAGCGCCAATCCGAGCTGATCCTGAAACCGGATTTTCAACAATATAACAAAGAGATGTGGCCTCTAGTAGATTATTCCTCTGAGGCTCGGGCTCATTCTTCCTGAAACTGACAATTTTATTTATTCTTATACAGAAAAAATAAAATAACTTTTCCCCTAAAAAATTACATATTCTATTTCAAGTAAATTTAATGTTACTTTTATCAGAATAAATAGAAGGGGAAACATAAATCTTATTTTTCTTTTCTAGTATTAGAATGTTACTTTAAAAGAAAATTTACGATATTTGCGACGCGACTGACAAGGGTGATATGGCGTCAATAATTGCTAGATTTTCGTTTGTGACAGTAGATCATTTTTTTTATTGGACCGTTTATTTATTTTTTTTCGAGATCTAATGCGAGATGAATATTTTTTTTTTCATTTTTAGTCAATCAACATTAGCTTAGGTTTGCAAATTTTTAGTCTTCTATTGTGTTCGAGTCATACTCGCTCTTCATATGAAGACAACGTTAGTGATTCTATTTTTAATTATGAACTCTGCTGATTCTAAAGTTCTGCTCTGCACATTTGCGAAGTCACTTTCATTCGTAAGTAGATATAATTGTCCCATATTGTTATTCCGATACAAAGACATCGAAGAGTGTTTCAACTTTTCTTATAAAAGCACAGGATCTTTCCGATAACGGTGTCAAATGTTTAATTTAATCTGATTTTCAGGAAAATGAAATATTGTTTTAATTAAGGAGTCAATTATAAGTTACGATATACACCTTTTATAGCTAATATAAAACGTTGCTCGATTCTTCTTCATAGAAATTGTAATTTCTGCAATTTTCACTCATTTATTCATAAAACGCACTTCGTTAATGCATCCATCAGATTTGCTTGTTGGGAGAGAAAAATATTTACATTCTTTTAAGGAAGTATATTTTTATTTGATACTAAATTCTCTTTTGATAAGATAGAATGTAAATTTCCAGAAAATTAATATGTGCACCGGATGAACAGTTATTTTCACGTACGAAGTTTTTTAAAAATGAGACATTACTTTTAAAACAATTTTTAAATATTATGCAATTTTTTTTCGTTATCGGGCTCAGGCTCTAATGACACAAAATGTTTCGGGCTCAGGCGGGCTTGGATTTAAAATCATCGGGCTCGGGCTCCGAAAAGAGAGCCCGAACTCATCTCTAGTAGGGACCCCTTTCAGATAATAAGAAATTCACACATAAAATAGACGAATATCAGTGCGCAATCTTTTTTCACTTTTCATTATGTAATATTTATTAGATGCAGGTTTAAACTTCTAAAGAAAAAGTAAGGATAAAAATATCTAAGAACAACATTTAGTTTTTAGTCAAGCCAGAATATCATCTAATTTATTCCATTAAAGTTAGAGTAAAAACTGATCCAAGATATCAAAAGGCCCGCACGAAAAAAAAGAATTAACAATCGTGTTTTTACTGCATTAGAGGATGACGTCATCCGCTTCGGGAAAAAAAAAAAAAAACATAGGACATAGAAATATAAATCTAAACATTTCAATTTCACTTTTTAATTATAAATATAAAATAAACCCATGCGGTGTTTTTTACAATCGTTGCTGAGCATCATATAATGTAGTATTTTATTTTTGTGGCAACAGTAATTTGAGGAAAACCTTGCATTTCTTTTATGAAAACAATGCCGATTTAATTTTTAATTATCAGCAAATTTTAATCAAAAAACATGTTTTAGGAAAACGTAAGTGTGCTATGTCAGATGCATGTTCAAAATCCTTTCATATGACATCTCATTCGTCGTTCTGCGTTTCGTATTTTCTTAGAAAAACGGATGTTGCCAGGAGAAATAATACATATGCGATTAAATAAAAATGAGTTCAAAATTTATATGTTGTGGCCGTCACAAAGCTTTCTTCTACATCAAATCGTCTGCAACAAATATACAAAAATATAGTAAAATTTATTTTTCATATATCATAAAATAAAATTAAAATATCTTAAAATATAATTATTTAAGATAAAAAGCAGATCGAGAGTAAAGGAGTTTGTATTTATATAACAAAACATCACCATATTATAAAATATTCTCCAAAAATCTTCCGAATTGTTTTAAATTTTTATATAAAAGTGCAGTATCTTTCAATAATGGCTGTCAGAAAAGACGTGTTTGAAACTCATTTGTCAGACAATCACGAAAAGGTGTTTCATATCGAAGAAATGGACTATAAATTAAGTATACCGGCATTTATAATAGGAAAGTGATAATCGGTAGTCGATTCTATTGTTCCGATTGATAATACCTGAAAATTTATTGTATCTACTAACAAAAATAATTTCGTAATTGTGCTAGAAAGAAGTGCTGTCAAGTGTAGAAATGTGAAAAAATACTCAGTATTCCAGAAGATTTTTCTTAAAATTTTAAGAGTTTGTCCTTCTTATGATCCCTTTCTCCTTTTTCTTTTCTCGTCATTCAACATCGCATTACTTTCGAATTTAAGATACAAATTTCTACACGCACTTTTTTTTTCATAAAGAGATATTAACCCCATGGGTATGTTAATAAACGCTTTCGATGCAAATAATGAGAATATTAAATTGCTCTATCTTCGTAGAAATATGTCCGAGACATGTCTTTCGATTTTTGATTAGAAACTTAATTACTACTCGCTTGTCAGACGACTTGGATGGCCTTGATTTTTTGAAGATTGATTGCCATTTTTTTTTATCTCTCTTTCTAAATATTCTGAATCTGCTTTTCATTTCTTATTTTTTTTATTTCGATCACAAAGAAAATGTTCTCCGAATCATGCTGGACGACCTGTTCAAGAATTTCAAATGACCGGTGCTCTGTAAATGCTATTGATTATTTTCAGATTTCAATACTAATATTAAATTCCTAAGATGCCGTAAGATTGTTATTATAGGATATGAAAGTACGTCGTTTTATAGTATAATTCAAAAGTTTTATAAATAGGAAAGTAATTTCGTCAAATGCGGTAAAAGAATTACCTTTAAATAATAGTAAGAAATTTAAGATTTAAGTTTATTTAATATTAAAAATGTTTCCATCCAAATCATGCAGTATATATTAATAACGTAAAAGCAATCGCTTTTGTTTAAATGATTCTGTTTCTTAAGGTGGTTCTCAAATGACCTGATCAACAACGCGAAATCTTTTGACTCGTTTTTAAATGTTAGGCATAAAATTGGCAAGTCTGACTATTGATGCGATTTGAAATCGAATAGCATTTCCCCTCTTTTGATAAATAAATTACTTATCGAGTTATAAGCAATTCTTGTCACGTGACGATAAGTTTTTCACCTTTCTGGTATCCTTATTCTATGATTGCATAAGTGTACTGGAACAAATTATCTTCATCAGCCAATGTATCACTGTATCTAAATTTCAATGAAAGATAAGATTGTGAACACTTTGTACAATATTTTTCAGTTATGATTGTCTTCAGGCTTTTTAGAGAACATTTTGAAAACATAATTCTTTTTTTTCCAAAAATTTCCCAACTTGGTTTCTACTTAAAAAATAAATTAATTAATTAACTAGTTAAATATTAAATGTAACAATAAAAAAATATTTAACTGTACAATAATACTGCGTACATCAAAATTTTCCCCAAAGCATGCCTTTTTTCGAAAAAAATCCCCATTTACAAAATAATATACAAAAATATTTAAACACTTAAAATTGGCATATTTACTATTACAAAATGCGGTTGTTTGCAATAGATACACAAAATTAGAAAAATCTAAAAAAAATAAAGCAATTTGTCAAGTTTGTTTGTTTGTTGGTTGGTCGCGGGGACTACGATCATCTTTTGCACACAATTGGTTAACAAACCGGGACCTCCATTTAAAGTAGAATCGAACCCACTACAAATATTCGTATTCAAACCCGTCACTTTTTGTCTGGTAGCCAGCGCTCTAACCACTAGACAAGCAGTATATTCATTCTATCAGTAAATTTTACCAATAAATGTGTCAAAACTGAAAAAAGTTTTAATACAGCTTGACTTAGACCAATGTGAGAAGGGAAATAATGAAAAAAATTCCCAGAATGTTTCTCTAAAACATTACAATTCCCCCAAAAGATTCTTCAAAATAGGAAAAAATTCTGCAATCTGGTAAGGAGTGGAGCTAAGGAGTCGAAAACGTTTTATTTTTTTTTAACGGTTACAAAAAGGGGTGCCTCAAATGAACAGCAAGCCCTGAGCCCTGCTTTGCGTTGGCTATATAAATATGTAATTTATTTACAGTCTTTCTTTGTTAGCAGATAGTATTCTGAAATTGGACAATCATGCAGAAATTCTATTTACAAAAAATATGCATTCCTAATTTGGAGAAATATTGCGTACTGCGAAAGTCTGATCATTATTCCTCTCGCTCGACTGAAAGAATACAGAATCAATATTATTCAGCGGTTAAACAACTCCAAAGACGTCCTCCAAACGATAAACATTCTTCAGCAAAAATATCCAAACAAATAAGTGTTTTAGACTAATTATCCCATATTTCAAATACAGACTGCAGGATCCGTTTGACCTTGAATCAGACCTGGAAGACTCGGAGTATTCTCCGCTCCACGTGTATTTTGAGGGGTCGTATTTTGCCCTACTGTGAGACTCGAGGGGTCACCGCCGGGTCAACTCAGGTGGCGGGAAAATTTCCATTCCAGATTGGCGACTTTAGTGCTATCATAGAAGCTTTGAAAAGTATCAATTTCTTTGTCTGCTTGGCGATAAAAACGGTTTATAAGCCCTTTCTTCCTAATGGTGTCTGCAAGTGAAAATTATATTTATTCAGAAATTGAAAAAAAAAAAAAAAACGGAGAAAATTACTCTTTTAGAAACAAGAATTAGAAATAGTCTAAGTTTCTTAATGTGTTTTATAATCAATTTGAAAGGGAACTGAATTGTTATTGATGGTATATAAGGAGAAATGTTTTATCTGATTCTGAAAGTTTTGCACGGTCAGTGCCAGTAATATAAAGAAACTGTGGGATATCTTGGGATATCTCTTGTCTAACTTTGTTTTCTGTTTGAAGTCTTTTTCTTGATTTACTGGAATCCAGAACTCACGTCTTTGTACTACAGTTGTACAATTATATTTTAAAAGAATGAGAATTGTGACTTTTGCAGATTTCTGCCAGTAGTTGGGTATAAATAACAAATTTACTATTTTAAGCAGAAAATGAAAACAATGAAAATCAGAAACGTTGTCATGAGAGAGTATTTAGGATTAATACTTTTTCTATGTAAAAAGAGATTTTTAAATGAGAAAATTCAGGGGGGGGGGGGGGAGGGGCATTTTCCCTCACTGGATTTAAAAATTTAATTACCTAAACGTTCTTTACATCTGGTGATTTTGAAAAAAAAAATGTTCTTCTCAACTGACATAAAATAATTAAACACTAAGAGAGAAAAATAACTAAGATTTTTTTCGTCGAGAGCTCTTTAATTTTAACGAACTTTCTATTTCTGAGTGTACATTAATTTTAGGGCGGGCTCCTATATATTTTAGGGTGCTAAAGAAGATGTTAAAAAATTCTATCGCTTTGAAATTTTAAGAAATTTTATTTTCAATTTTGGGATTATCTATATGGGTATTTGTATATATAGCAATTATGATAACATTACATAACATAACTTTCTGTTTTTGAATATACATTGCGTGTTCGCATAGTTTATTGGGTGCTAGAAAAGAAAATGCTTTTAAAAAATTTTTATCTCCACCCTCCCCCCAATTTTAAGAAATTTTACTTTCAATTTTTTGATTATATGGGTTTTTGTACATATAGCAATTAAATAACATTGTATTATCATTTTAACTGTATCATTTTATCTACAAACACATATTTTAACTTTTTACCTCAATGGAATATGTAACAAGGGGGTAGAAACAAATGTTAGTTTGAAAATTTAGTGTATAAGACGTTCATGAATTTTTAAACTTTAATTTAATGCTTTTTTTCTAAAAAATAATTAACTTTTCCATATTGTAATCTTATTTTATAGCTGTGTAAGTGTTCATTTATTTTATTATTAAATTCAAATGTCAAAATTTATATGTTACATTTCCCCAATGCAAAAATGTATTATTATTATTATTATTATTATTTTTAAAATCTGTGGTTGGCAGGAAATTTTCAATGCTGTAATTTTTTCAGTAACCCCCCCCCCCCCCCTAAATATATATATATATATAATAAAATTTACTTCATGAGAAACAGTGCTGAACAGTGTAATTAATAAAAGTGGAGAAAATTGGATGTTTATCTTATTTACTAATGACTTAAAAAGTGCTGATCTTTGTATTCAATTTTTAGAAATTTAGCGTTATTAATTTGAAATAAAAAATGTGATGAATCTTTAGTATTTATATAAAGAATTATTTATTCAATAATTAAATAGAAAAGGATTATGCATTATTGCTCGATTACGTAAACTGTATCAAGCAGGATCAAATACCGGATAAATATGCACATACTCCTTGGAAACCTCTGAAGGAATAAATTTGAGTGAATAGTTTCATCTATGAACCTCTATAGAGGTTCATGGTTTCATCTATAGTTCAAATCTATAGCTGAAAAGCTGAAACTGTTTGTATTCTGCCTTGCTTTAATCCAAGCAATGGCAACCCTACGGACAAGGAATAAAGAAAAGGTGACCACATAGAGCTACAGGTACAGGTATGTCAACGAGTGGGGGAAAGGCCCCCCTTTCCCTCCAACTATGCGAATTTTCATACACTTCGCGGAGTTATTTTTATATCCAAAAGTATGAAATTTGTAGGCATGGCATGACTAAGTGATCGAAACCTTACAGAACTTTACATTTCCCGATAAATTTATTATATCTTGAGTTATAATCGATTGCTGTTCTCGTAACATTTTCTGAACTCTCACGTCCCGAAAATTGACTGAAAACGTCAACTTTTGACAACTGTTCCTAAAAGATGTTTTGCATTTATCAAAAACAAAAAACGTTATTGGATTTCTTAGTGTTTGCTTAGAATACCTGTAAATTTCGTGCAATTAATATTAAAAATGGCTTCACGAATGTGTCCGAAAATAGCCTGCTTTAATCTGCAAGTAAATTTTTAGAGCATTAAATTACTTTAAAAATAATTTTCTCTGCAATAGTATGGGCATGCTTGCGTGGAAAAAACCTCAAAGGTTCGAAGTTCAAATCCGATTTTCATGAAATAATACTGTCGATTTTCAAGTTATGAGAGCCTTAAAGCCCTTGGCTTTTGAAGTTCTTTTGTTAAAGCAAATTGCCTTGCAGTTATAAATATAAAACAGTATTTTGCAGTACATTCCCTACTAGCAGAACAATATTTATAGGCCCAATATTGTTTGTACTAGCTAATATGGGTCCCTCCATTGGAGTGTTTAAAATTTTCCAATAAATATTCCACCATTCCATTGCCAATATTTCTACAATATTCACGTTTATTTGCAAATATTTTTAATGCAAAGCTAATATTTTTGTAACAGTAGCATTGGGTTTTATTTATTTATTTTTAATGTAAAGCTGGTGCTGAGTTGTAGGAGGCCCGCGCAAGCCCTTTGCTAAACCTATCTCTATTTTGCGATTGCTTTGTCTTTTCGTTTTGCTTGTTTATTTATTCTAAGAGATATACCTGCCTTTCAGATTTAATGACAATATTTTTAAGTGAGACACAAGAAAATTTATTTCAAATCTTATGTAAAAGCTTTTTTTCTTGAGAAATCCTAATTCTGCCTCGAAATTTCCTAAAAGGTTTGATCCTTTTATATATATATATAATATATATATATGAAGATGAAAGGTGATATCTAATTAAACAACTTGGAAAACGCGTAACATACTTAAAAACCCAATTTCAGGAATTACCAACAATATTCGGATAAAAATCCGAATTCTTTTGTCTTGTATATGATCTACAGATTTGTATAGACAGAATGCCATACTTTAGTTCAGTTAGGAAACGCGTAGCACAGTTTAAAATTTCCCTTCTGGAACTTCCGTCAGTATACGGAAATTTACTCGAGAACTTTTGTGCTGCCCTGTATATGACCTATAGAATTTATACACACCAAGTAATAGACAAAAAATGAGTTAAATTTAGAAACACATTCAGCAACTGAAAATGAATTTCCAGAAATTATTGTTAACATACATTACCGAATTCTTTTGTGTGTCCCTGTAAATGAACGATGAATTCTATACACAATAAGCCTCTTGTAATGCACCTTAGTGATATATACCAATTTCAATATGTTTGAAATAGTGAAAGATTAAACTAAACCGCAAACGATTTTTCTGCATAGACCGTAATGTAAAGTAATTTTTTTTAGTGTCCCAGTAAAGGAACTATAAGTGCTATGCACACCCTATTCTATAGTAAGCCTCTTGTAGTACATCTCAGTGATATATATCAATTTCAATACGTTTGAAATTGTGTAACATCATTAAAATAAACCGCAAATGATTTTTCCCCATAGACCGTAATGCAACGGAATTCTTTTGAATGACCCTGTAAAAAAACTATAGGTGCTACACACTTCATTTTCAATACCGAACATGCCATAGTAAACATCAATAACATATATCCATTGCATGACAATCCGAATATTTTATGCGTGTTAGAGTACGGACAGACAGACAGACAGACATAAAACACGTTTCAACTTTGTTGAAAAGTGTTAAAAAAATTATATATACATTAAAATTTGGTAAATAAATCTGTGCTTATGATCTTGTTATTGTACAACCTAATTAAACTATCTTCAAACAAAAATCAATCAAAGACAATGTAATTAGAGATCCTAAATTATATTAAAACAATTAAAAACATCATGGAAAAAGGGGGCGGGAAATTTAACCTATCGGGGACCATAAATATGTTCTGCCTACCCCCCTCCTGCTTTCTATCCATTAATTTTTGTGACTTTTTTTAAATTTTAAAACTTTTTGTTGTTGTTGTTCATGCACTATTATTTGTATTTATTTATTTATTGCTAAAAGTAAAATGTAATTAAAATTTGATATTTTGTATTTAAAAGATAAAAATGGCGAACCCTTTTTTAAATTTTTCATAGTTCAGCACTGTGTAAAGCTAATATTTAATCAGTATTGGTGTTTCACTGGAAGTAACCTCGATGAATGCAATATTGGGCCCTAATATAATTAATATCGGTTTCCTACTAGGGTTCGATTTATCACTTCAAGTACTGGAATACAAAAAGCAATGAAGGATATATTTCATCCTTAAAACATATAGGAAAAATTGGGGTCTCAAAACAAGTGGAAAAAGAAAGAAGAAAAAAAAAAAACCCGCACAAATAAGAAACGTATGAACGGTGTTAACAAACTTCCGACTCCACAACTTTCTTCGTTCAAATTTTCTTTGTTTGAAAACATATTTGGCGCAAAAATATCCAGCGACATTCGTAGCAACCCTGTGGAACAAGTGAAACAGCTGCAAAATAAAAGTTCATTGAAGAGAATTTTCACCATATCCGCCACGGGGCTCAAAATATCAAGAAAAAGGAGCATTTTTGTGACCCCTCAGGATATTTGTTCCACTTTCTTCGATGAGAAATTCTCCCTTTTTCGTAGATCTGATGTCAGGTGCTTCGGTTTTTTATAGAGCGATTTTTTTCTTCTTCTTCTTCTCCTCTCTGTGTATTTTTCTTGTCCCTTTAAAGAGAAACGGAAGTCGTCCGAAAAAATGTCACTTAAAAAAAAAAAAATGAATTGCGAGAATATAAGCGAAGAATTAATTTCGCGGGCTTTTGTTGCTCAACAGAATTATTTTTGCCCTCTCACGCGCAAATCATTCTAAACTACATGAACACGGTCAGGATGATATCTCCTAGAAGAGTTTCTAACCATTATTAGTAGAGTAAAACATGGTTAGATGGAATTGTGAGGTGCTAGGGGAAAGATCCATTTTAAACAGGTCTGCATCTTTGCAGGCGCGCAGAGACGATTTTAATTCTTTTCCATAAAATTTTCCGTTAGGGGTCATCCGTTAATTACGACACGCAAATATCGTGGAGATTTCTACCCCTCCCCCTGTGTCATGGATTGTCACACTCGAGTGATACCCCAACCTGTTGTGACTAGGAGCTCAAGTTATGACTAGAACTTCTATAGTTAAGACTCCTATAAGGGTAGTATAGGAGCTTTATTTATAGTAGGGCTTATAGGAGCCTTAGTTGTGACCTATGTGAGAGCTTTGCGAAAAAAGTTATATACGATCTATTACCTGCTGATATGAATGCTGTAAAATTGGTACTCTGTGCTTTTACTTCAAGTTGTTGCTATCTAGTATATATATAAAATACAAACGAGAATTTCGTTCCAACTGATTATAACTCGAGTTCTCCTAAATGGATTTTGATCATTGACTAATATAAATAGTATGTAATAGTATATAAATAGTAATTTTGTATGAGATGTCAATGATTTTGATGGAACTTGCACTGTTAGATAGATACTTTTTCAAGGAAGGTTTTAGTATATAACATACCGTTCTACGTAGATTAGTTATAGAATTATGATGGAAAGTTATGTTATCTTGGACGAAAAGGTTACCATTGATCATTTTGGCGACCATTATCGTTGGTGAAAGAATTGAAACGAATTGATTGAACAAAAAAATTGAATTTTATTTACGATTTTGATTTTACTTTTGTCGCTAAACAATTTAATTTTAAGCCAAAAAGAAGCGATGTTCACAATAATGGTGTTTTTCAAGTATACGACAGAATTTTTGGTATATTTTTTTATATTGAAACGTAAATTTTATAAATGGTAGTTGATATTAGAAAACGGGAGTCAAATATTTAAATTTTAGTGTAATTAAATTTTATTTTTTAACATATCACCTTATCACCAATTCCTCTTATAGAAATATTCATTATCTTCCAATGTTCAGTACTATCACAAACGAAAACATTTTGCAATAAAAATTGCCAGCTGAAATAAATTTTCGATATTTTTAATTCGTTATTTCTTTTTAGTGTTTTCTTTTTTGCATAGTTTTTCTTTTTTTTGGAAGGTTTTTAAAAGATATTGGACTAATCTTCTGTATCTTCCGTATTCACTATATTTTTGCAAGTTTCTTTTATATTTGAAGGGGACTCTGGACGGTAAATCCGACTGCAGAAAATGACATGAAATTTGTACTTAGCGATTAGTAAATTTGTGGTTTTTAATTATGAAGCAAACAGACAAAAGGAAATTTACTATTATATATTTTTCATTTGCATTTATTTTACTATCACTGAAAAAGCAATACTAGCAATGTACGAAAAAAAAATAAAAGATCCCGTTTAAATGCCAAAAGTGGCCAGTGGAACAATATTTGTTGATTTATCATTTTAGCCTAGATAAGGTTAAAAAGGTAGATTTAAGTTGTATCTGAAATTCAGATTAGATAAAAATTCGATCCTTATAAAGTAATTTCGGTTGACGCACAGCATTAGCCGCTAAACTTAGTGACAAACTAACGATTGTATTATTATAGGGTTTATTTAGGCAACATAGAAGAAGAATGTAATCTTGAAAATAAAAGATATAGCAGGCCTGTTTATTTCTCCGTGTTATTATGGAGTATTAAGTTCAAGTATTCTCCAAAAAGATTATTACTAAAAATTTAACATAACTAACTTTGCTTATACTTCTCAAGTAGTTTTACTGGAGAAAGATCTATAATTCAGTCAACAGCAATTTGACATTATTTAATGCGCGTACTTAACTTCGTTTTGCAGCTAAGTCTGGTACATTTGTTATTTGTAACCATACCGTGGCAAACACTTCTAATATTTGACGTCAAACTTGGTTGTGGATCCGATTACGGAATAATAGGAAAATTTTACTGGATGCAAACTAGAAGTTTATTTTTATACCAGAATCAATTATCAGGTTTTTTTTCCAGGTAACATTATTGCAATTTGTATATAAAATGAAAAGTTAGTGAAAATAACGTTATTTTAATTTTATTCAAACAATTCAGCTTTAAAATCCACTTTTTTATGATTAACATTTCTTTTAAATATGAAAGTTAAACAATGTTCTTTGTGCGCAAGTAATTTATTACATTTTTGTCTGTATTTACTCTACTGGAATACAAAGATAGAAAACTGCAGTATACCTGCTAGAAAAAGACGTATATATTACGAAATATAATGTAACGTCTTGTGAGACTGTCTTTAAGCCACCTAGAACCACTCTTAGTACCAAGCTGAGAGGCCAGGAGTCAAAGATATAATAAACGAAAATGAATAACCCGAACATTATTTAAGTTCAATGGTCAATCTCTGAAATAATTGTAATGCTTCCTTTTTTAGTAATTTGGTGACTAGAGAACCTTTTCATTTCTGTTGGCAATAACAGTCACATTTCCCTACCAAACTCTACTATAAATTATTAACTAAAAGAGTTGCTTCTTAATAGCCCGAATTTTATCTAACGCATAAGATAATATAATAGCGCAATGGCGTTCGCATCGCATTCAGCAATGCGGAAGGACTTTCCAGGTGAAGGTCCATCTTACTTTAAAATACAAAATCGAATTCACCATTTCGTTTGATTCAAGATTCATTTGGGAAATGGATCAGCGTAACGGGCTTAGCCTGCTAGTTCAAAGAATAAAGGAAAAATGTGCCTAACATTACCTGAATAAAAACACATATATATTTTCAATAAACTTCATTAGGATGCTCTCAAATAATCCTTACATAATCATTTTCATCTTTTAGATGCAACGTCACATGTTAACTCATCGCCTCCCCTCGTCACACTTTGTGCCCCCCCCCCCCCCCCCCCTCTCCCCACTCTTGATGTTTGACGAAATTAATGCACGAACCCTAATACACAGGTTTTACTGAATTAAAAGAACATATAAAACGAACAAATGCGCAGTTTTATATGCTTATTGAAGAAGTTTTTTAGAGTACATCACATGGCAAAAGCAAAAACTCTTTAAATATTTTAAATATTTTTTAATTATCTGAAAGCGAATGGGATATTTGCGATCCGAATGACAAGAGTTCGGATAACTCAAGTTTTACCGTACTTAGTTGCGTCCATTACTTCAGCATAAATTGCCAAAATCGTACACGATAGGTTTGAAACTAATAAAGCATTTCCCATTTATGACTCATTCAGTTTGTTTCGTTATCACCTTGTGTGTGTATTTTGGCTGCGAAAAATTATACATCGATCGCTCTTCCTTTTGCTGTCTTTTTTTTCCTCTTCAATCCACTGATGTGTAACGGCTTAGTAGTAGTAGCATTTTACGAAATTTGATAACATATTGTTAGCGGAATGCTTCCTCAGGTGCATTAGCCGGTTCACCGTTATGACCGTACGAACAACATTTCAAAAAAAGAAAGGATGAAATCTAAAAACTTTACCAAAGGCTTTTACGTGCATGATGTCATAGTGATTATAAAATGTCTATTAAGGGGTCAAATACCTGTATGAAAATCACTAAAAAATTAAAACTTTATTTTATTCACTCTTATTATACATTTTAGTTATTTGCACTATTTTAAATTAAACATCGTTCAAAATCTTGTAGGATTTATGGTAAATAGAACTCGAACTATCACCATACACGGCATAAGGGATTGTTATTTTTAGAGTCATTTTATTTAAACTTTTTCTTTTCTGTCTCTTTCTTTACTTTTTTCTTTTCAGCACAAATTCCCTGTTCAATAACAAGAGGCTATCTGACACAGTTTCTAACTCATTTTTAAAGGTAAAGGTATAAAATTGGCAGGTCTATCCTATTGAAGGGATTTGGAATCGAATGGTGTTTTCCATTTTTTTTAATAAATAAATTACTTATCGAGTTATAAGCGATTCTTTTGTTATGTGACGACAGGTTGTGCTCCTCCAGAAATTCTGTTCAAAATGTCAAATGCGACCTTATTTTCTGAAAGATTTTATTATTTTACCAAAAAATGGAAAACACTATTCGATTACATAGTTTCTGAATAAAAACACCTGCGAATTTAACGCGCTTCCGCACAAAAAGGAATTCAGAAATGTGTCAGAAATTAGCTCCTTTGGATTTAAAAACAGCCTTAAGCTGATTATTTCGTTTAATGGCCATGGAATTTTAATTCATGAAATGTTAATACTTTGTATACAGTAAATGATTGTACACAAAATAACCTAAAATTTTGATACTTCAATTAGTATTTATAAAACTATGTTAACCTATTTTTTAAATTATTTCTGAATTTCCGAATTTTCTGAACTATTTACATTTTATTATTGAAAAAAATCTAAGTTTATCTTTCAGATAGTAGGTCATTTTAATTAAAAATAATTTGTCTAATTTATAAGGGGCCATTGGCATTTTTATGGCTTTAAAAATAAGCATATTTTATGAAGTTATTTTTAAGTTTAGGAACCAGGTAAACGTAGAAATATCACGCCAACCTCCAACTACTCTTTCGGAAATGTGGGTTAAATTGTTGCATTTAAACACATTTCAAGCCAGAAAATTTATTTCATCTATTTTTTTTATTATTTTTTTTTCTGATACAACTTATTTCATTTCATTTCTTAAAAAAAAAAAAAAAAAAAATCTTGTTTGAAACGTATTTAACGAGAGTCATGCAGGGCCGAAACCAGCTTCTTTTTTTTTTTTTTCACGGGGGCAAATATGGACTTTGGTGCCCCCTTCCTCCTCCTCAAACTAAATTTGCAAAGAGAATTTTACCAAGTTTCTAATAGCCGGCTTATTATAAAATTGAAAATACGTAATATTGAACTATGACATCAGATTTACATAATCACATAACAATGTAATCACATGTAAATCAGCTTTGTCAAATATTTATTCAATAAAATCTGTAAAAGCGGAATCGAAAGAACAGTAAAAAAATTCCGTTTTATACAAATTTCCGTCTTAGCATGTGTAATTGTTGATATTCTTTCTGTTGGAACCACGTAATTTCTTCATTTAAGACAGGATTCCGTTATTTACAGATTTCATTTTCACATATTTTACTGTGTTTGTAGTATTACAATACAATTGAGCAGGCTGTTAAAGTCACAGTAATATGAATTACAATGTCTTAAGAACTGAGAAACCAGGAGTTTCTGTAAGTATAACAATGTATTCTAATACCGTAAAATATCTTCCTGTGCTGTCTACAGCCAGTTTCAGGGAACTATCACTTATACCACTCTCCATTTTCATAGACTGAAATGTCTAGAAGCTTTCTTATTCAAAATTATAATAGCGGCTTAGAAAAAAAAAAGAAAAAAAAATACTATTAGTAAGTTTTTAATTACTAAGTAGTATTTTGTTTTGTGAATCCTGACCCGGTAGTCGTCCCAATCGCCCCCTCTAAGGTCGGATCTCGATGTAAAAGAAGTTAATTGTAGTAAACAAAGTATTTTTAAAATTGTGTATTTTCCATCTTTTAGTTTTTAGTGTCTAGGGCAGTCAGCCGACCTCACAAATCTATTTATCTATTTGTCAACTTTATTGCACTTTTCTCAGTTTTTCTTTTAGATTTTCCAGCTGCAAAACATTTTTACCCCAATTTTATGTCATATATATATTTTTTGTATCAAACGACAAATCAAATATTCATTTGGAGCCTCCTCCGCCTTTCATTCTGGCGCCCGGGTCACATGCCCCCTTAGTTGCGGCCCTGGCTGTTTGAATGCTATATTTTAAACTGGAAGTTAAATTATAATTCTTAAAATAGACGTGCAAGTTAGAATACATATTATTTCTTCATTGTATCACAAAGTTCACTCAAAATAAGATATTTTAGCAAAAGAAAATGGAACATTTCTGAATGTGAATGAAACTTTCCGCTGTGGAATAAGGATTTCTGCTCAACAAATAAGTAACATCTATCAGGTAAGTAAGAAAGGAAATTAGAATTGACAATGACTAATGAGACTCATCTACAATAACAAGAAACAGGAGTGGATGTTAATATGCCTCACAGATGTGTCTAACTAAATTACGATTCTCCGTGGTGCTGGTGGTCATTAGATTTTGAACAGGAAGGGACGAAAAGATCGACTGATATTTGAGAACATCGCCACATGGTTCGCTCTAGGGAAGGTGAGATAATCACCAATTACTACTTCCTCGTAGAAAGTGATAACAAACGTTCCTTCATTCGAGCATTTTGGGGTAAAATCCTTCAAATGAGCGATTTTTCTACTGCGTACTTTCAGTGTTTTATCGGATTCCCTTCTACTAGCGAAATTCGTTTAAATCTACTGGCAGCAACATTTCATCTTTATATTCGGCATTATATTGGGTTATCCAAAAGTACATTTGTATGTTAAATTATATATATATATATATATATATTTCTTAATTATGAAATATTATTAATATTAATTATTACTGTATTCAATAGGACTTACATATGAAACAAAATATTTTGTAAATGACCACCGCAACGACATTTTCAAGGATCGATTTGGGTGTTTGTGGAATTAAACTTTAAACTTCTGATAGCCTAGCCACAAAGATAAAAGTTCAAGGAAGTTACGAAGAAATACTAATCCAGTGCCGGCTCCAAGGTTTTTATTAGGCCTAATCTAGGGGCACCGTCATATAAGGAAGACGTCATGGGACTTTAGTCATTATGCACACAATATAGGCCTGGATGAAAGAAATGACCTAGGCCTATTGGCGCTATGAGTGCTATTGTATATGGGCGCCGCGGAAGAGATGCCTACAGATTAAAAATCTTCTGCAAGAAGCAAAAGTTGGAAATACAGAAAAATTGCCCAAGGATACTACATGCTCTCGAATCGGCATGGTCATAAATGTAACTGCTGACTTCCGTAATAGATTAGAATAGTAGATTATAATTAGAATAGTCTTTGTACCACGTATCCGTGGTTACATTTGCTACACACTCAACCTATCCCCCCCCCCCCCCCCCACACACACACACCAGTTACAGAAAGAAAAAAAAAAAATAATAGCTGACAAAATATAAAATGTCAAATTGATAAAGGCGATACCGGATAATCCATTACATTACAGAATTCCTGAAATAAATAAATAAAAAGTTGACAAATCTAATTTTTGTAAAAAGAAAAAAAAATCCCTAAATGTTTGTTTTGGGGTAACGTAAACAAAGTACAGTTAACAGGTCATTTTTTAACAGTTTCCAACGTAATTGGAAAGTGTTTATGAATTCGGTTTGTCTATCTGTCTGCTGTTTGTCTGTCCGCACTCTAACTCCCGTAAATATACTCGGATTGTCATGCAATTTTTATATATTATTGAGGTTTACTGTAAAATGTTCTTTATTGCAAATGAAGTGTGTAGCAGTTATCGTTCGTTTACAGAGACACTCAAAAACATAACGCTACAGTATACAGTCTATGGAAAAAAATCGGTTTTGATGCATTTTATTGATGTTACGATATTTAAAACATAATGAGATTGATATAGAACGCTGAAATGGACAACAACATTGTTTTCTCAGGAATATAGAATAAATAGCATTTATACTTCGTTTAGAGGTACGTAAAAAAAATCCCATTACATTATGATCTATGGGAGAAAATTGTTTGAGGTGCATTTTAATGATGTTATGATAATTCAAATATAATGAATTCACTGAAATGCGCTACAACATGTTTTATTTAGATATAGAGTGCATAAAGAATTCGATTACAGGGCTGACTACGATGGATAATTGCTGGAAATGCGTTTTCCGCTGTGGTGTGCATTTTAGGTAGATTTCGTAAGAAATACTATCTATTACATTATCTCCTAAATTGGAATTTCCGGAAATTTTTTGCCGATCTACACCGATCATGACTCTCAGAACCCAAAACCACCCCCAATTCAAAACTTTATATCTATCTATCTATCTATCTATGTCACTTTTTTATGGACACGATAACTTAAAAAATTCTTCACAAATCTCTTCCAAACTGATACATAAAATCAAGGGGCATAAAATATCGGTCAAGTTCGTTAATTGTCAAAATCGAACAAGGGGGGGGGGGGGGGAATGGAGGGGGCTTTTTGTGAAAACAGAAAAATCCCCACAACTTCTTAATTATGATACGTATCGAATCCGTTTAAAGTTATTATTACTTCTAGGAAAAGGGCCAAAAATTCATGTATGACAGATTTTTGATATCATTAAAAATGGCCTCAAGGGGAGGGGGGAAATAGGGGTTTCAGAAGAAAAAAATTCATAACTTTTTCAATTGCTTAAATTTATTATGAATATTCTTAATATTATCTACAACTTTTTTATTAACAAGTTTTTTATAGGATCAACCCTTAAAGCCAAAAAAAAAAAAGGCAAAAAGGTCATTTTGTCTGCAATTCCCAATAAACAGGCGCCCCACGGTCTGCGTCTTCGAAATCTACCTGTGCCTGTAGGCCGAGCCGTCAGGGATTTTTATTTAAATTTATCTAATTTTGAATGTATTAAGTGATGTGTATAAATGCTATAGATCGCATACAGGGTTACACGAAAAAATTAGAACACATTACCGGATAATGACAGCAATTGCCGAAAATAGATTTTAACTGAGTTATGTGTTTTTTTAAGTTGCTTATTTAGATATCTCATTTCACGTTAGGAGATAGAAAAGAAGAGAAAAAGATGTGAACACATACACATCCATACCCAGCCCGATCCACTAAAATTCAACTACCCAAGACCCGACACAATGAAAGATTCTAATGTGGAACCAAACCTGAACTTGTGAACAGAAGATCTAAGTGGAAGATTTTATGTAAAACAAACAAACAAACAAAATCGGAAAAAAAAAGTGAAAACATGTTGTTGTAAATTTTATTGATCTTAATAATTTTAGGTTGATTTCTTTTAAAAATCGACCCATTGCAATTATTTTGTTTATAGGAATTAAAATAAATAAATAAATAAATGAATAATTTATCTTAAGGTGATTCTCAAATGGACCTGCTCAACAACGCGAAACTTTCTGACACATTTTCTGATTCATTAAATTCCTACTATTAGCTCACACTCTCTCTATATATATCTTGTTGGAATTTTCAATCGTTAATAAAATATTTTCTATTCATCCATTCAAGTTCAAATAAATTTTTTTAAACTTGTACTGGGTGACAATTGATGTTATTACAGTTTTTTCAAATATTAATTCATTAATTAAATTTAATTAATTAATTTTAATTTTATATTTCATTTCTGTTCAAAAGTGTGGACTCACTCCATATTTATAGTCTCACCTTCACACGTAAAAAGATAATGAGGCTGTTCACGGACGAAGATCAGGCGGCTCGCGGGCGAAGGAGACTATAAATGTGGAGTGAGTCTATACTTTTGAACAGAAATGAAGTATAAAGCTTAAATTAAATAATAAAATTTAATTAATTAATTAATATTTAAAAAAAAAACTGTATTATCGTTAACTGTAATGTCGCTATGGCACTTTATTGTGAAGTTTGGTAATTTTTGAAATACAATATTTGAAAAACGGCATAATCATTAGATTTTTAATTTATATCAAGAAAAATACAATTTTTTTACCTTTCTAACGCAGTTTGTCTAACAATTTTGTGAGAAATACTTTTCGAGCTATTAATTTTTGGTATTTTAGCTATTTATTTTTTATTTAATTTTTAATAAATTTCAAAAATTTCTCTTATGTAAGATATTTAGCAGGATATAAATTTAGGAATAGATACCGTCAGTGGCGAAGCGTGTAGATCGCTGGAAAAAAATTTCTATTTGACCTAAGTAGGAATTGACTTAAAAAAAAAAGTTTTTATATTACTTTGTTTTTAAACGCAAAGACCTAAAAATTTCAAGCTTGACTATTGAAACAATTTGGAATCCAAACGAATTTTTATTATTTTTTTTTAAATTAAATAAATAAATTATTTATCGAGTTATAAGCGATACTTATTGAGTTATATAAGCGATTCGTGTCACGTGACGACACGTTTTTCCCTTTTCTGGCGCTGCAGAGTCGGGAAATTTGACAATATTTTTTGAAAGATCTTCTGCCTTTACCAGAAAATGGGAAACGCGTTTCGATCACATAGTTTCTGAATAAGATCATTAGCCAATTTTATGTGTTTCCGAACAAAAATGAATTCAGAAATGTGTCAGAAAGTGGCTGCTTTGGATTTGAGAACAGCTTGAAATTTCTTCTTCGCAGTGTAATATTTAAAATGTTAACAGGTGGTTACCAAACTCTCTTAGTAAAACTTATTAACATTTAATTTTTAAGTATTAAAAATTATTAATATTATTTAAGTTGTTAAATATTAAAAAAATAATTTCCCATATCTGCAAGACTACAAATCTTATTATTTTAGCTTTACATGATAGATTACCTCAAAGCACCTTCTTCTTTAACAAGTTGGAAATTGTACGTTAAACATGACATAGGATTCGTTTTATAACTAATTTCACAATGTAAAAAAAAAATCCTTATTATTTTAGTGAAATGAATTATATCGTCTGCTATGAGCGAAATGAGCATGCCTTTTTTGTTTTCTTATTACGTATGCCATGTTTACAGACGGAATTTTTTTTCTACACCAGACAGCACTGTAAAATTCACCATGGAGATCTTGCTTTGCGAATGATTACGTCCATAGTTTAATATTTTTATGACTTATAACGAACGAGAATCTCCTGTGTTTATTTACTCTAATGGATTGAGATATTCAGCTGTTAACGTCATTTCCACTGAAGTTATCTCAGAATCTATACGTTTTTAGGTGCGTTCGTAATTATATAAATACGTAGCACCTATAGTCGTCGTTTGGTCCGTCCGTCTGTCCGTCCGTCTGTCTGTCTGTCCGTCCGTCTGTCTGTCTGTCCGTCCGTCTGTCTGTCTGTCCGCATATAACAACGCAAAAACTACCCAACCAAATGGTTTGCAATTTGAAATATATTATCTTTGCATAAATTTGTCGAGACATTTCAAATTTTATCAAAATCGAATCAAAACTTTAGGAGATATTAATAAAAATATTTATTAAGAAATTTGATTTTTTTTTTTAAATCGGTGCTTTTTTGTTATATGAGCTTCCGATGGATGTTAAATCGTCAAGCGACCGAGATACTTATTTTATTACAGAAATTAATCTGCAGACGATATAATTCATTTCACAGAATTAAAAATCATCAAGATCTGAATATTTATATAACTAGCTGATACATATATATCTGAATATTTATATAACTAGTTAAGATATTTGTATGAACAGTGTCATAAAATATATACTTAACTAGCTGTTTAACCCGTTCTACGCACGGGATATCATGAATTTAATTCTAAAACGTGCGTACGAACGCACCTCGTTTGTAACGTTTGACGTACAATTTCCAACTTGTTTTTTTTTAATGTAACGCATCTCTCAAACAAACAATTTTTGTCAACGATTTTTCTAAAAATGTAACTTTTATGCAATTTTATTCGAAAAAAATAATTTTGAATAAAAATGGCCACTTTTTATATGAAAAAAGAAGTGGTTTGCCCGTATTTGTTTTCCACAGTCACATGACTGGAGCTTTTATTATATAGATTACGTACGATAGGATTTAATAGAATAAAGAAAATTTTTATTAATATCTTTTTAAGTTTTGATTCGATTTTCATAAAATTTGAAATGACTCGACAACATTCTACAACGATAATATATATTAAATTTCAACCCAATCGGCTGAGTAGTTTTTGCGCTGCTATATGCGGACAGACGGATGGACGGACCAGACGACGACTATAGATGCTACGTATTTATATAATTACGAACGCACCTAAAAACAAATTGGTTAGTTTAATGCATTTTGACATAAAGATATACCCCATAGTCATTATAAAAAAATATGTAAAAGTTATTTTCTTATGTGCGAACGAAAAGAAATAGAGTGATAAACAGAGTTTTTTTTTCATCGTGGAAACAGACATTTGTCGTTTAATTTTCCCCGACGACGTTAGATAGATGTCTGCACTATTAAAAGGGGTGCCATAAAAACATTGAGATGATCTGGGTGTGGTCCGAATGTACGGGTTTGTATCACGTGACACGATCTAGGAAATGTTTGAATTCATCTTCCTTATCCATTCACATCCCGATAATCTTTTCGGAAAAATGGGGAACAAAGTGGTCACATTCACCGAAGAGCAACTCGAGGATTATCAGGTGAGTTTCTTGAAGCTGATTTTATACAATTTCTGACGGTTTTTAGATTTAAATTGGGTACTTTCTGACATATTCCTGAATGCAATTTTAATCGTAAACGCATAAAATCGACATGTGGTCTGACTTAAATAAAAATTATGAAATCGAACAGCGTTTTCTATTTTTCGATAAAGGCAAAAGATCTTTTTAAAACTTCTGTTAAAGTATGCGTTTTGAACAGAATATCCGGACGCGAAAGGTCGTCATGAGAGCGCAATCGCTTATAAACCAAGATGTAATGCATTTAGCGAAAAATGAAAAACGCAGTTTGATTCAAATTCTCCCCAATAGCCATGTCTGTGAATTGCATACTTATATATATATATATATATATATATATATATATATATATCTGTGTGTGTGTGTGTGTGAATCACTATCGCCCCGTTAACGTAAAAGTACTCACTATTTTTTTATTTTTTTTTTTAAATGCTGTTAAATTTTATTTAATTCAAGATTGAAACTTACATTTTATGATTATTAATATAAATAACTTTAATGATACTATTCTCATATAGGCTTTATTTTTCGTTACTTAACAGGACTGTACGTTTTTTACGAGGAAAGAAATATTAAGGTAAGAAAAATTAGTTTATTTTCTGTTTACATTTATACGATTTTTTTTCAGTTATGCAGGAGAAACATTTGCTCTTAGAGTAGATTACCAAACAATGAACATTTTTTCTAAATTAACGATTGAAACAATTTTTTTTTGAATAGGGAACGGAGACCCCTGAACCCACGTTTAAGATAATTTTTTAACACATGAAAGTAAAAGTAAAAATCTAAAAATAGTTTTTTGGGGGGAGGGGGAGGCTTGCCCCCCTCCCCCCAAAAAAACTATTTTTAGATTTTTACTTTTGTTTAATACTTTTACTTAATTACTTTTAAAAAAGGAACTTAGAATATATCGCCAGGGTGCGGGGAGGTGGGGTTCCTTTTTTTTTATAAAGCAAAAACATGTCCGTACTCCGACGGTTAGCAACGGTCTGAATCGCACAATTTCAATTTTTACGCTATCAAATAAGAAAAAAATTGTACTTTGTTTGAAAACTGTATCTCAGTTTACTGAATTTTTATGGTTTTTAAAATAATTTCCAAATATGAATATTTTTAAATCTGCGTGCAACACAGTTACGGAAGATTAACCCTCTTTGCACTTAAAACTTTACTTAAAACTGCACTTAAAACTGATTACTTTTTCGATTTATTTTGCTGATTTTTTTTTTTTTTTTTTTTTTTTTAACGAAGAAACTAAAGAAAAAGTATCTTCGTAAAAAAAAAAAAAAAATCTGCAAAGAAAATCGAAAAAGTAATCAACGGCGGAAATAGAGATTGATATCAGCTATCCAATAAAAAAACAGAAAAAAAAGATCGCTTAAAAATATTGAAATGCAAACGAGATTATTAGAAAAATAATGCCCCATAGGATTAACATTAGCGAGCGGGTCTTTTCGCGTGAGGGGAGAAGACCCTTAAACGCTGAAATAATCAGAATTAGAAAGGTAGGTTTCGATAAATAGTTAAGGTTTTGCGATTGACGGCTAGCATGCGGTTGAAACGAAAGTACCTTAAACAAAGAAATAGAACATCTATTCTATATTCTTTGCCTTAAATGCGAAAATGCTTTCTTATGTAGGTGTTGGGCGATCTAAGAAAATATACTAGAGGTTGTTGGACAGAAATGAACACGTTGAAAGCACCCCAGTAGACGTAAAAACTTTATAAGAGTTTTCAACATCTATGTTTTGTACACCGGGCAGTATATATCGGACATTTTAACCTAGGTACTCCAAGTTGGATTTGGATTTCCTGGTTATTTTAAATCAAAAAAGAAAAATAACATCAATTTTTAGTTCTAAAATCATAACAAAAAATTAAAATTTAGTTAATTAAATTTAAAAATCCAAATAAAAGGCAATCCCCCTCCCCCTTCCCCCCACAACCACCACCATTTGCGGTGTTTTTAAGTGTGTTCTCAAATCCAAAGGAGCTAATTTCAGACAAATTTTTTAATTCATTTTTGTTCAAAAAGGCATGAAATTGGCAGGTGTTCTTATTCAGAAACTATGTAATCGAAACACGTTTTCCATTTTTCGGTAAAGGCAGAAGATCTTTCAGAAAACACTGTCAAAGTGGGCGTTTTGAACCAAAATTCCCGATGTGGCACCGCTAAAAATTCATTGTCACGTGACCAGAATCGCTTATAACTCGATAAGTAATTTGTTTATCAAAAACTGGAAAGCTCATTTCGATACCAAATCGGTTTAATAGTCAGGCCTGCCAATTTTATGCCTTTGCGTTTAAAAATGAGTCAGAAAATGTGTCAGAAAGTTTCGCGTTGTTGTACAGATCATTTGAGAACCACCTTAAATGATTTTCAAGTCATGCTGGTATGGCTGAATGTTCCGGAGTTCGGGCCTTCTTTTCTAACGCTTCCTCATGCTTTTCCCAGGTTTTTTGGGCTACCCTATATTATGATAGCTGGTGGGATAGGGTATTTTATTATTATTATTATTATTATTATTTCCCAGACTTTCAAATAAAGTGAAGTCATATAACTTTCTTAGCATTACAATATAATAATTAAATGCGTTGTGCATGCTTTTTAGATTACAAAATTAGGACATGAAACTACTAAAATATGACATCGTCACGTAAAACTGAAAGAAAACGTAATAATAACGTATCACATATTCATGACTTTTTCCGATACATTTCAGAAAAGGAATATTTCAGGGGAATAAATGGATAAAATATTCACAATAGAGAAAGCATCAGCTGTTTATTTATTCAGAATATGAAATGCAATTTTAGGTTCTGAAATTTCGGATCTACTGCAGCTGAATTTCACGGAGATTCGACGATATTTTTAAATATATGTTCTTCCAATAAATGCATATCTTTAAGGCGTGGTGTTTTACATTTTAAAGGCAACAGAATCAAACACAGATTAATATATGTATATATATATATATATATATATATATATATATATACTAGGGGACTCTGGCCCCTGAGCTCTCTGCGCGCAGACCCTCCGACTTTCGGCAGGCTCGCGCGTTGCAAATTTCTTGCTAACTCTTCTAACTTCTCTTGGAAACGCACTGTATTCTACCCAATAACAAATTTAAAATTCTTGAATTTAAGAACATTTTTAGATATTTAAATTGTATATTGGCAGACAGATTAACTGCATATATCTTTCGTTTCGCTGTTTTATGTAACAACTTAGTTGATTGTTCAGTATCAGTAATGAATTGTTAATTTGTATAGTTATTTCCATATTCATAATTTAAAATTTAGTTTTCATTTGAAATTTGTTTAAACACAAAGTAGTCACCGTATATGTCTTCATACAGCAAAACATAAAAAAAAAAATTCATTTCATTTTAATTTAGTTAGCCCATTTCTCACCAGGGGTTGCTCCAAACGCAAATGAAAGTGTGTTAAATCTATACTACCTATTTTTACCTTGAGTACGGCCGTCATGCAGTGAAACATAAAAAAATACTTTTATTTAAATTTGGTTAAACTTTTCCTCGTCGGGGCCGTTATCAGCATAAAAGAAAGTTCAGTTAAATATCTCCTCTCTAATTTTAACTTGGAGTATAGTTGCCATTTGAGGAATCATAAAAAATCCATTTTAAAAATTTAGCTACACAATTTTCAACTAGTATCGTTAACCACCATGAAAATTTTTGTCAAAACATTTGACCATGGTAGAAGCTTATTCTGACAATTTATTAAAAAAATAAAATAATAAATAAATGTAAAAAAATTATTCATCTCAATTTAGTTACCCTATTCCCCTCTAGGTGGAGCCGTAAACGCGAAAGAAAATTGTGTTGAATCAGTATAATATCAGTATGGGTAGTATAATATTACTACCCATTTTTATCTTGATTACGGCCGTCATACAGTGAAAAAAAAATTACGTAAATTTGTTTAATATATTTCTCGCTAGGGAACGTTATCCATAAGAAAACGCCGAGAGATTTAAAGTGTGTTTAAATTATCCTATATAATTTTAACTTGGAGTGTGGTTTCCATATGAACAAACATTTAAAAAAAAATCCATTTTAAAATTTTAGCTAAGCAATTTCTCACAAAGGGCTACCAGTGTTAAAAAAAAAATTAAAAAAAACTTTAATGTGAAATTTTTTATTAATACATAAATTTGAAAATGGCAACAGCTTATTCTGAAGATTTGAATGAAAATTGTTTATGGGAAGTGAGTGTGCGTTCGAAAAGTTAGTTTAAGACATAAACTGAAAAAAAAAAAAAAAAAAAAAAAAATGATTTTACGGTATAATACTAGCATCCCAGTTGCCAGTATTATACCGTAAAATTAACACTTTTTTTTTTCAATTTATGGATTACTGATCTAATTTTACTGTGGTCTTCCCGTGATATCTATCACATTTCACAAAAAATAAAGTAAGTCTGTTTAAAATATCTTCATTACCTTAAGTTGTGAACACAAACTCCTCGAGTTTAACTTGAAGTGGGATACCCTGTATTTATGATTGAATAAGTAAATTGAGACCCAGCTTTTTTCATTAAATGTTCATTTTAGGGAACTGTGTCACCCCGCAGTTTGTACACGCGGTAGTGAAAATAATGAATTAAAGATAAATATATTGTTTAATGCACATAACTTTTAAAAGCGTTATACTTTTATCTTAAGTTTTTAATACCTCAAATAACAACATTATAAAAAAATATATTATTAAACAATATTTATAATTACTTGGAAAGTCTTTTTTTATGTAAATTGGGTTTTTAAAAAGTGCATAAAAATCATAAATTAAAATTCTATTATTATTGTTATGCATTTTAAGATGCATAAAATACCAATACAATAAATTTTCAAGAAAAAAACATATTTTCAATATTACTATAAATATAGACTTAAATAATACTATTAAAATACATCATTTCTATAGAGATGGCAGTAAAAATATTGATCAAATTACAAATAACTTTAATAGGGGAAAATTCCATTCAATAGACGTCGCGCGTCGTGTCGGTTTCTTTTACCTGTACATGTTGTTTCTTTGCAGCATAACAATCAGGGAGGAAAATACTTCTTACGCTTCAATTTCTCTTGCTATTAGAAAGGGATAGTATACTCATTTGGAACTGGTGAGCTAACGGACATGTTGCACAGTGGTTATTATTTTTTTTTAAATGCACACACAAAAAAAAATTACAATACAAGTGCCAGCAAAAAAAAAAAAAAAAAAAAAAAAGACCTGTTCAACAACGCGAAACTTTCGACAAGGCAGGTCCTGATGCACCTAAGGCTTAGATTTTTATTTTTTTTTTTTAAGATCCGGTCCCCTTTAAGGGGACAGATCACCTTTAAAATGGTCAAAAATTCAATTTCAAGGTTTTGATGTCAGTAAATAGTGCATTTTGTTCTGAGTAAAAAGGTACCAATGTTTTTCAGAGGCGATAGTTATTGACGGAGATATAAAATAAAACGCAATCGTCATTCTTTGTTTTTGAATGGGGAGTAAAAACTTTAAATCCATTTAATTCACAACAATGATTTTCAAATTGCGCGCACGATTTCTCCAAAAATAATTTAGATAGAACCTCAAAATTTTTCTAACTTATTAATGTTGCAACAATGAACAAAATGAACTAGAATCTTTTAATTTGATCAATAAATTAAAAAATAATTAACTGTAATTAAATTAAAAACGCAATTTTGAATGCGCTTTTCGATGAATTACTGTTAATTACAGTAAAACTTCTTTTAAAGGCCACCCCTATTCAAGGGCCACCTCTATTAAGTGCCAATATTTTTAGGAACGAAAATTTTCCCCATAGACATAATGTTAATTTTACTCCTATTAGGGGCCGCACCTACCCCTCATAAAGGCCATATTTTTTCACATATGCCTAAAATCCTAAACAGGTTCAACTTTCGAAATCTGCTGAAATCGAATATGATCTACATTCAGATAAATATGAAAATGTGGTTGAATGCTATGATGATTTATCAGAAGATTGGGAGAAAAGAATTATAGATTAAATATAAATACAGGTAAAACATAAAAAATTATTGTTTTAAACTTTAAAAAAGTGTTATTTTTTTAATTTTCAAAAAAAATTATTTTTTATTTCAAGAGTTCAATTTGATTCAGATAATGATGATGAGTCTGCATAGCTGTGAATATATCCTGTCAGAAAATGCTAACAGAAATAAATAAACTAATATCTCATTCTAAGACATTAATAAATGATGCAAATATAAGTAATTTGTTCCATAAAATAAAGGAATCATTAGAAACTAAAATTGTCTGCGAAAAAATTATGAAAAGTAAACAAACTTCAACAGAAATTTTTTTCAATCATGTATAGAGTTTTAAAATGTTAATAAACAGTTTTTTCACCTATATAGGCTTTGATTTCCTAATTTTATATTTTTTTGTCACCCCTATTCAAGGGCCACCCCTCACAAGGGCCAATTTTCAATGGAACGGCAGGTGGACCTTACGGAGAGGTTTTACTGTATTTTTTAATTTATTGACCAAATTAAAAGATTCTAGTTCATTTTGTTCATTGTTACAACATTAATAAGTTTGAAAAAAAAAATGAGGTTCTATCTAAATTATTTTTGGAGAAATCGTGCGCGCAAGTTTGAAAATCATTGTTGTGAATTAAATGCATTTAAAGTTTTCACTCTCCATTCAAAAACGAAGAATGACGATGTTTTTCTTTATATCTTCGTCAATAATTATCGCCTCTGAAAAACATTGGTACCTTTCTACTCAGAATAAAATGCACTATTTACTGACATCAAAACCTTGAAATTGAATTTTTGACCATTTTAAAGGTAATCTGTCCTCTTAAGTTTGTGTTCCCTAAATTGTTAAAAACGTTCTCCTTTTTTATCCAATCTTCTTCGTTTTGGGGACATTTTCTCCATTTTGTTATTCCCCATTTCTATATTCCAGTTAAGACTCTGGCCCCCTGGGGCCCGGTGTAAGGCCCTTGAATTTTTTGTGCTCCCCGCATTTTATACCCCTCTAATCGTGTCACCCTCTCAATGCATAACTTTAAAATTGAGTCTTGGACACCTCTATCCTGGCTACTATCCTCATATTTTCATTGGGGCCTTAGGGCCCTTTTTTAAGCATTTTTTTATACTAATGCTTAATTTATATCATCTGCTTAATTTCGACTAATTGTACATCTAAAGCGCTAAGTACTAGGGCCTTTAAAGATGTTTTTCATCTTCGGGCCCTGCTCAAAACTATCAGTTGTCCCCTTTTGAGCCACCTACTATAGCTCCCTTAAAAATCGTCCGATTCATTAACCTTTTTTTTTCTAACAACTTCTTAGGACTTCCAGCTACTACATGAACGACAAAAAATTTTCTCAGACAAGATCCGAGCCCCCTGGGCCCCTTGAAGTTTTTGTTCCTTTAACTTGTTAATAATTTACCGCCTTTTTATCCGATCTTCTTCGTTTTGGGGGCATTTTCTCTATTTAGTTTTTCCCTCATTTCTAGATTCCAGTTAGGACCCTACCCCCCTTGGCCCCGGTCCGGGGTCTTTGAACTTTTTGTGCGACATGCATTTTTCATCCCCTTAATTGTGTCACCCTCTCAATGCATAACTTTAAAGTTGAGCCCTTGGTGCAGCTCCTTTAAAAAATTCATACAAACTTAAACTATGATTAAGGTTATTATCACGGGGCCGGGCAACGCCGGCGGGTCAACTAGTAAATTATAATAAATTGTTTTGCTTTTTTTTTTCTGTGATGAAGCATATTATTTACATTATTAAATAAATGTAATGTATTTCTATATACTAAACAAGTTAATTCTATGTCTTTGGTATGTTTTTTAATGATCTTAGTTTAAGTGAGCCGCAAGAAAAATTAATTATAGGCCTAGTGTGCCACAAAAGTTTAACTTGGCTCCAACTGTGCCGAGAGACAAAATAATTTGAAAAACTCTGTAACAATCTAACAGATATATTCTACATTTCATTTATTACTAAAAGGAATTAAATAAAAACCATAAAAACAGTAAAAATGTTTTTTTTTTTTTTTTTTTTTACTATTAACTGTCTGCAGATTTCGGCTTCAACGAAGCTTTTTCCAAGACAAGTGAGAATTTCTAGAGTTGCACGATCTATAATGTAATTATTTGAAACACCATCGTTCACGTTATTCAAGTTCTCTCTCAGATTGCTCAGATTATTTTGATGTTTATTTCCATACTCGTAACCATAGAGTAACTCAACCCATAATTTTGGCAGGTTAAATGATGTTGTGAAAGTTGTGATGTTGATGATGGAAAATATGGGTTGAGTATAGTTTCTAATTTATATTAATTCTTAAAATATTTATAATCATCGATAAGGTCAATATTTTGAAAATATTGGATAGATATGAAACACTACTGGTTTACGAGTATGGAAATAAACGTCAAAGTAAAACAAAATAACGTGAGTAATAATGAGAGAGAAGATGAAAAAGGTTTCGGTGAAGCCGAAACATGTAAACAGTATATTTATAAAAATTCTTTTACTGCATATATTTCTTATCTAAAACCTTTTAGCAATTAATGAAGTATACTGGGTGTAAGTCTGGGTGTTTTGTTATATACACTGCAAATTCCCTGCACACATTGGGAACACATTTGGAACACTTTGATAAAAAAAAAGTGTTACAGTTACATTAATGTGTTCTGAAATGTGTTCCGAATATGCTCCGCTGTAAAGAAAGTGTTCCGAAAGTGTACCGAAAGTGTTCTGTTCAGGATATTTGTTCAATCTAAACCTGGAAACACATATGAGAACAGATTGGAACCACACATAAGCCCCACTAGTGAAATCATCACTTTCAAATAGTGCGCTAGAAAGTTTGCTGAACAAAAGAATTGTACTCCGAAGTATTCTAAAAGCTGTTCCAAAAAGTGCGCTTCAAAGTGTAATAAAAAAAGTGACCAAAATAAGTGTTCTGAAAAGTGTATAAAGATTTGCAGTGTAGTTAACTATTAGGTTTTAAGAAATGTGTAAAATCATAACATAAAATATAAGTGTCAATAAAAAAATTAATGTAAAGATTATTACTAACAAATATATGCTTAAATAATGTAAAGATTATTACTAACAAATATATGCTTAAATAATATTAAAAATGTATGATTGCTATAAAGTTCAATGCTATCCCCGCCCCTCCCCCCCCCTCCTTCGCCAAATAGCAATTAGTTTTATCCAGGGTTTGGTGGCATATTATGGTATATATCTGATACATTTATTTGCAAAAAATATCATGATGTTTGATATTTATTTTCGAAATATCATTGTGTATGATATATTTGATATTTTCAAACAAAACAGGTGTACATGAATTTTTGAACTGTTATTGACCGTGTCGTTCTGTAGATAAAGAAATTTTGATATGGCATAGTGGTTTGATGAATCTTATACAAGCTTTACGTTTGAAGCTGAATTTTTAATTGTAGAACCAATATTTATGTAGGACAATATTTATTTAGAAAAGCCATTAAAACATAAACTGTCTCTAATTTAGATAAGTTATTTGCATCTTCATTAAAAATAATATTTTTTGGTTTTGGTTTAGTCCAGTTTAAACTGCATACCAGGCTAGGGAATGAAAAAGCGGAGAAGCTTGCATTTATTTTCAAATTTTTCAATAAAAACAAATTATTTTGTACTTAAAATTTTGTTGTGTATAAAACAAAGTTTTCTTGATACTTGACACTAAATTCCATAGTTTGTTTTTGTGAGTATAAAAAGAAAATTGTATCTGTTTTCAATTAGTTGATGTTCAATTTTGTTATGTAAGTGAATAAAAAAAGGACATTTTGAATATTGTTTTAAGTTTTCATGCTAGCTAAGTGAAATATTTTATAATTTATAATAAATCTGTAAATATATATAATCATCAATAAGGTGACTATTTTGAAAAATATCTGATATTGATATATATATATATATATATATATATATATATATATATATATATATATATATATATATATATATATATACAGTAGAATCTCGTTACAACGATTGTCACTTTAATGAATTTTTCAGTTTAACGAATATTGTTTGGATAGTTGAAAAACGTCCTATGCTTTTACATTTTAAAAATATTCACTTTAACGAATTTCATTGTCAGGTTCTCTGACAGCTGCAAGACTTTAAAACTACTCTTAAGGGATTATCTTATTGTATATGTAGCTATTGTGTACCGTTAAAGGCTTTCTTTAGAAAATTCTTAATCCGAAGAGTAGGAAGGTGGAACAGAATGAAAGAAGTATTTCCATTGCAATGTGGTCTTTCATAGATAAGAAAGCTATGGCCCTCTTTTGTTTAGGAAGACAGATGCGTCAAGAGGAAGGAAGTGTTGTCAGCGACGCTTGAAAATAAAAGAGCAGCCCCGTAGAGAGAGATAGCGGGTGCGCTGGGGAATGACCAGAGGTGAAGTTAGTTCTAACGTGGGAAGCGAAGGTGTAAGGTCGTTCAGAGTTGGGGCTCTGAGACCAGTGTTGAGTTCTAGCGTGGCAGCGAAGTGTGAAGGTTGGTTTTTCAGAGAGCAGCTCTGAGCACGTGTATGGAACGGCATCTCTCTAAAGGAAGAGAGATAGCGTGTGTGAGATTAAGATAAATCTCGGTTCTGAGTGAAGCAACGTAGTCTAACGGTACACGTAAAGCGTTTCTATAATTATTTTGATTTAATATTAAACCGGATACTTTACCTCCGAGTTTAAGTGTAAATATTGTTAATAAAGTGTTTGTTTAAGTGTAATTGAAAGAGTTAAGTTTTCTTGAATATACATCAAGTATCGTGCCCGATATCACGTATTCATATCGGTGGTGGCAGCATATCAAAAGACCGGATTTATTTCGAAGTTGTGTGGACGGAGAAGTGGAATCCGACAATGTTGGCAGCGACGGGATTGAATCACCAAAGACCAGTGCCAGTTCGCCGTGTTACTGAGAGTTTGTGCCGGATCGTCTAGCGGAAGTGTTCGTGCCCTATCGTTGTAGACTAGTGCCAGATAGCCGTGTTACAGAGACTTTGTGCCGGATCGCCCAGCGGAAGTGTTTGTGCCCTATCGTCGTAGACAACCAGTGCCAGCTAGCCTATCGTCATTACAGTGAAGTGAATTAGTGGTGGTGTTAGTGTAGTGTTGTGCGTAGTGTTTTTTGTGCATTGTGAAGCAAGATGCAGTGATTGTGGCCCGAGAGTGCAAGATTTACCCTGTGGAAAAGTGAGCAGAGAATTGCCCAGCGAATAAAGTACGAGGTAAGGTGTTTTGATCATTTTACTCTACTGACATTCTCGAACCTACTGTTTTTTATTGTGTATAATTTATGTTAATTTATGTGCAATATAATAATTGGTCTAAATCAAATGAGATATTAACAACCATTTTACACTATTGTTTTAAGAAAAGGATCTTATATTAATTACTAGAAGTGATTTTCTAATTGTTTTAAACGGATAAGATTAATGATTAAAACTAATGCATTGTGTTAATAGTTGGAAGGAATAATTGAAATTTCTTAAATTTAAATTATTATTAAAGTAATATTTAAATTAAGTGATATTGTTTGCGGTAAGTTTGAAATATTGATAGTAAATGAGGAAGGCAAATTTGTGTAGAAGTTAAATTAAATGGAAATAACCTTCAAGGAAGAACTGAAGGCCCAGAGAAAAAAAAAGTGCTGTGATTTACTTTTTAATGTGAGAACTAATTTTGAAATTGAAATATTTTATTGAGATTAAATTTAGGAATTTATGTGTATTTCATGCAAATTTTTGTTAGGTGGATATTTTTATGTAGTGATTGGCATCAGTGTTTTATTCAAATTGCAACGTATCAGTATTATTGTGTAAATTGTATTTTATTATTTAATGGTATAAATTTAAAATCTGTATTGCATAATAGTCAAATTGAGATTATTGTTACTTTGTTATTGGAAGCAAATTGTGGGGTATCATTGTTTAAGGAAATTTATTATTGTATTATTACTTATTTGAAATATGTTAAATAGTATAATGTGTGGAGGTAATTTATGAGGGTAGGATTTGAGGAAGTATTAATTTGATATTGAGCTTAAGTATTATTGTAGGGTGGTAATAATTATCAGTAGAAGGTATGGCTTTCTTACTAAAACTAAAAAGGGTGGATCTTCAGGCGATATGTGGAGAGTTAGGAATTGAGGTCTCGGAAGATGATACCAGGTTTAAGCTTAAGAAAAAGATAGTGGAGAGCGACGAATATGAAGAGGGGGCCGTTATGGAATTATCTAGTACTATTGTTACGGAACGGTTAGAACAAGAAAAGTTACAACGGGAAAAGTTAGAAAGGGAGGAGAGGTTAGAACGAGAAAAGTTAGAAAAGGAGGAAAAGTTACAACGAGAAAAGTTAGAAAGGGAGTTAGACCGTGAAAAGTTAGATAGAGAAGAAAGGTCTGAAAAATTGAGATTGGAACATGAGTTAGAGTTGGAAAGGATAAAAATTCAAAGTTCGGCAAATAATTCTAATGGGTCTAGAGAATATAATAATGAGAGTAGCCTAGAGAAATTGATTAAAAGTGTTAAAACTTTGTCTATCAAGGTCCCAGAAGGGACTGAGGGATGGAATCTGTTTTTTAGCAGTTTAGAACGGGCATTCCAAACAAAAAATGTACCGGAAACCCAGCAGGCCGAAATTCTGCTAAATATGTTAGGAGATAAGGCCGATAATTTGCTAATATACACGACTAGAGAACAAATTGAGAGTTATGAGAAGTTAAAGGAATTAGTTCTAAGGGAACACGAGCCGACACCGAAGGCGTGTTTGGAAAATTTCAAGAAGGCTAGAAGGAATCAAAATGAAACTCATGTATTATTTGTGTCACGTTTAATAGCAACGTGGGAAAATTACTGTAAGATTAGAGGTGCAGATACATATGAGAAGGTTAATCAGTTAATTGTCACGGATAAGTTGTTAACTACTCTAGATGAGGAAACCGCGACGCATGTTGGATTAACTCAGCACAGTAATTGGTTAGAAGTTTCTAAAATTGCTAAGGAATGTGATAATTTCTTTGATGCTAAACAAAAATCTTATGCGGTAACTTATAAGGGCTATAAAGGTAAAGAAAGGTATGTTAATAATGAAGATTCTAGAAGGGCAAAAGATGAGGGTTTTAGTAGTAATTGGAGACAAAATGGGAATAATGAGGTTAGTCCATTTTTGGGTAGAAAACCGGAATATAAGAAACCTAATGATACGACGCCTATCTGTTTCAAGTGTTCTCAACGAGGACATGTTCAGCGATTTTGTACAAAAGGAAATAATGAGGGAAGTAATCAAATTAATAACCGACAAGAACCAAGGGCTAGTATCAATAATGTCTCAGTGCGAGGAATTAAAGAATTACCAAGGGGAGCGAGTATGGCAAGAATCGGAGCAAGAGGGAATTGGAGAGCTAAAGTTATTGGAGAGAAGTTAAATAATCTCGAGAAAGTGGAAGTTAGTGTCAATGGGAAGATAACAAAAGGATTGGTGGATTCTGGTTGCCAAATTAGCGTCGTTCATAAAGATTTAGTACCAGCAGAAAAATTAAGAGGGGCTGGTAGCATATATTTACAAGGGATATTTGGTAAGGCAGTCAAATCGCCGTTAATTCAATTACCTTTAGCTATTCCAAAACGCGGTCAAACTAATGTAATTCATCAGGATGTACTTTGCGCGATAATTGATAATAGTAAGGAACAGGTAATTTTACATCTGACGTGGCTAATGAATTGTCAGGGTTAAACAACGAGAAATCATTAAGAGAATCGGTAGAAAGGGAATGTAAGGAAGATAGTCGGAACAAAGTAAAGGAAGGGGAAAGGATTAGGAATGATAATAATAACCGTTATGTCGTAGAAACGAGATCGGTGAAGTCGCAAAGTCATGAAAAGGAAAAAGCCGAGGTAGAGAGAAGTAAGATTAATCAAGTTACGGAAAGTAGTTTAAATGTATTTCAGGAATCCCAAATGAGTTGTAAGGATTTAGAGAAAGCTTGGGAATTGGCTGAAAATGAGAGAGAGTCTTATTATATTGTGAATGGGATGTTATATCATAAAGAAAAATTAGTAGATGAAACTGTAGCTCAATTAGTATTACCTAAAATTAGAAGGGAGGAAATTCTAAAACTAGCGCACACCTCCTTATATGGAGAACATCAGACGGTTAAGAAAATGTTAGAAAGAATCAAGCATTCATTTTATTGGGAAAATATGGCGAAGGAAGCTAAAATATATTGCGAATCATGTGTAGAATGTCGATTAATGAGGGAAATGAATGTGAGTAATAAGGAGAAAGAGGAAATATGTCGACCTGCAGTTATAGTTGAGTTAGGGGACGGAAGTAAGAAACTGGTGTATCGAGATGAAATGAGAGCATTTATGGCTAAAAATAAAGTAGTCGATATTGTCTTGGATAGTGACGGGGAGTTTGAAGACTGTAGGAAAGATCTGTTGTTAGACCGAGAACAACCGGAAAATAAAGACAGGAAGGGATTTGAGATAAAAGGGTTAACACATATTCAAGTTGGGGACATAAAATCAATCTTAAGGAAAAATAAGGAATTATTTATGGGTCCTATCGAACTGGTAGAAATGGAGAAAAATCGGATTGGTCGTAAACCGGAGAGGGGTAAGATAAGGCAGAAATTGTACAATGTCTTTATTACGTACAAAGAGGACTTGGACAGGCAAGTGCCTGATTGGTTAGAGGAAGATTTAATTGGGACATCAGAGGCAGAAGTTAGCCATTCAAGCGGGTGCATTACGAAAAGGGATGTACCAATTAAGTTAACGAGGAAGGACTGGAGGGAAAAGGTAGTACCGCCTCCAGCAATATCAGCCTAAGGACTGACATTGAAATGACATAATACTAGTGTAACTTTATTTTTTTTGTGTATTTATAAGTGTATTTGCATCTTGTGTTTATAACAGTGTATTAGCATATTGTGTAAATTTTCTCTGTAGTTATCACATTAGTATATGGTTCATTAGAGATGTCAGTAGTTAAATTTTCAGACACCTTGAAATATTTATGTAATTGTAGTAATGAAGAAACCTATCAAGGAACTGTTGAACTCTTCTCAGACATTACATAGTTTGAGGAAAGTTAGCCCCTAAAAGGCATATTTTCCGCTAAGGTGGGGGGTGTCAGGTTCTCTGACAGCTGCAAGACTTTAAAACTACTCTTAAGGGATTATCTTATTGTATATGTAGCTATTGTGTATACCGTTAAAGGCTTTCTTTAGAAAATTCTTAATCCGAAGAGTAGGAAGGTGGAACAGAATGAAAGAAGTATTTCCATTGCAATGTGGTCTTTCATAGATAAGAAAGCTATGGCCCTCTTTTGTTTAGGAAGACAGATGCGTCAAGAGGAAGGAAGTGTTGTCAGCGACGCTTGAAAATAAAAGAGCAGCCCCGTAGAGAGAGATAGCGGGTGCGCTGGGGAATGACCAGAGGTGAAGTTAGTTCTAACGTGGGAAGCGAAGGTGTAAGGTCGTTCAGAGTTGGGGCTCTGAGACCAGTGTTGAGTTCTAGCGTGGCAGCGAAGTGTGAAGGTTGGTTTTTCAGAGAGCAGCTCTGAGCACGTGTATGGAACGGCATCTTTCTAAAGGAAGAGAGATAGCGTGTGTGAGATTAAGATAAATCTCGGTTCTGAGTGAAGCAACGTAGTCTAACGGTACACGTAAAGCGTTTCTATAATTATTTTGATTTAATATTAAACCGGATACTTTACCTCCGAGTTTAAGTGTAAATATTGTTAATAAAGTGTTTGTTTAAGTGTAATTGAAAGAGTTAAGTTTTCTTGAATATACATCAAGTATCGTGCCCGATATCACGTATTCATATCGGTGGTGGCAGCATATCAAAAGACCGGATTTATTTCGAAGTTGTGTGGACGGAGAAGTGGAATCCGACATTCATATTAACGAAATTTTCAAATTAACGAATTTATTGAAAGCTTAAAAAAGAATAGTTATTTCAATTTTACGAATGTTGAGTTGACAAGAAAAAAAATATTTCTATTGAAAAACTAGAATTTGGAAGAAAACTTTCGTCGGAAACAAAATGTAGAGGAGGCAGACGACAGTGAAAATGAAGCTGATGATGATTGGCCATCAAGTGCCAAAGACTGTGTTTTACAATCAAAAGGTGCTCTGTAGAACATTGAAACTCTTAAAAAATAATTATCCCAGCAAAATAATGTTCCTAAAACATGTTATACACTTTGTTTTGAAAAATGCATTGTCAACTTCAGTGCAGAAAAAAAAACTCTTCCTATTTGTTTGTAAAGAAAAGAAATAAAGTTACATTAACGGCAGATGTCAGTGGGTTTTTTTTAAACCGTCAGGTGTTTAACATAAATTATAATTCATTTATAATAGTTACGATTAAAATCTTGAAACTTAATGAGCTTAATAATTATCTTATTTGTAACTAGTACGTTCACAATTCATTAATACTGTATATTTATTATTTACTGATATGTTTAGATGTTTCCCGAAATTTAATATAAGGGTAGTAATAATATTTTTTTTTTATTCAATGTGCATGCTTTTTTAAAAAACGTCATATTAGAATTTGACATTAACGAATTTTTCAGAATAACGAATTTAATCGGTGGTCTCCAGAAATTCGTTATAACGATATTTTACTGTATATCGGATATATATTAAAATACTTGATATTTTCGAAAATATTATGATATTTACATCCCGGCTTTAGCATGGGAAACACTCCGTTCAGTGGGCTTCGCGCGTCAGTTCCTTTGCCTGTACATCTTGTTTCCTTGCAGCATGACAATCAGGGAGGAAAAATAGTTGTTACAGAGTGTTTCAGTTTTTCTCATTACGAAAACAAAATACTATATTTATTTGAAAGTGATGAGCTAACGCATGTATAGCATTCCCATGTTTAAACATAACTATTAAAGATAACTATTAAAAGAAAAATAAACAAGAGAGAAAAATCATGCGTCAAACATAGATTTTGAAGCACTTTCCAACACATTCAGAATACTGTAACAGAACTTTACAGTATAATATGGTGAAACATGTTGTCTAAGTAAATAATTTGGAAAACGCATAACTCATTTGAAAACCCAATCCCAGCAATTGACGTGAATAGTCGGAAAAGTATCCAAATTATTTTGTGAAGACCTGTCTAGGACCTATAGGTTTGTATATATGCTGCATATAGTATTCTAAAATTTACTTCAGTTAGGAAACGCATAGCATAGTTGAAAATGCTCCTACAGCAAATTCCTCCAATAACTCCAACAAGTTGGAAATTGTACGTTAAACGTGACATATGAAGTGCGTTTGTTTTATAACTAGTTTCAGAATGTAAAAAAAAATTATCCTCATTATTTCAGTGAAATAAATTATGTCGTGTACTAGAAGCGAAATGAGCATGCCCCCTTTTTTTTCCTGTTACGTATCCACGTTTACAAATGCGAATTATTTTTTCACCATGGAGATCTTTCTTTGCGAATGATTACCTCCATGGTTTAATATTTTAATTACTCATAATGAACGAATTTCCTGTGTTTATTTACTCTAATGGATTGAGATATTAAGCTGTAAACCTAATTTCCACTGAAGTTATCTCAGAATCTATACATTTTTTAATGTAACTCATCTCTCAAGCAAACAAGTTTTTTTAACGATCTTTCTAAAATTGTAACTTTTATGCAATTTTATTCGAAAAAATCATTTTGAATAAAAATGGCTGCTTGGCATATGAAAAAAGAAGTGGTTAGCCCGTATTTGTTTTCCTCAGTCACATGATTTGCGCTTTTATTATATAGATCACGTATGATAGGATTTAACAGAATAGTAATTAAAAAAATCTTTCATTAATATCTTTTTAAGTTTTGATTCGATTTTCATAAAATTTGATATGACTCGACAAAATTCTGTAACGATTATATATATTAAATTTCAAATCATTCGGTCGGGTAGTTTTTGCGCTGTTATATGCGGACAGACGGACGGACCAGACGATGACTATAAGTGCTACGTATTTATATAATTACGAACGCACCTAAAAAGGCTTTAAAAAACATTTTAATAAGCAGACCTACCAGTTTCATACACACAAACGGTGACATTCTCTAGAAGAGTAATGATAAACTAAACCATTTTCGCCAAAAAATTTTAATATAAAACTGATGAGACAAACATCCTTATGTTTATTTTATCAAATTTGTATTTCTTTCTTTTCTTTTTTTTTTTGCGAAAATAGCTTATTTTATCATTACTCATCTGTCATCTTGAGAAAGTCACTGTTTATAAGCCCTTTGGTTTACTGTAGTCAGTTTCAGCATAGTGTATTTTAATGATGATAAGTGAGTTTTCTTATAAATTAGATAATTATTAATTTAATATAAACACAAAATTTCTGGACACCAGGTCGCCACTTGCAACGAAAAATTTGCTGATTGACGCATGATTTTTCGTTCTTGTTTACAGTGTATTCCTTCCATTCTTTCTTTATCATCAAAATTCTAGTGTGCCGCTAAAATATCATTGCGCACTAAAGTGTGCCTGGAAAGCATAACTATGCATTTAAGTGTGCCGCGATATTTAAAAAAAAAGATTGAAAAGTCCTGCTCTAATTGCTTCAAGAAAAGACATTAATTATGCGGAGTATTTCGTTTGAAATTATAAACAAGGATGATTCTATTTTAGAGTCCACCAAAGGTATCGGGAGCTGGATCCCCATAAAATACCCAAAGCGATGACAGGAGACGAAGCTCATACGGTTACAGTGCCTTTGGAGAAAGTGGAGAAAATGGCAGAACTCAGGGTGAGTGTTATTATTCCTTATTAAAATCTATTGCCATAAAAAAATAATAAGATGCCGCCCTCCGAAATTTCTTTCAGGATGACTGTAAATATGCCATGAACTATCTGTAAATATGTGAAAATCAACTACAGACAAGATTAAAGATGTTTTCAAATACAAATTGTCTACTTCATGGCACAATTTTGAATTCATTCTTGTTGGAAAACGCATGAAATGGGCAGGTGTTATTATTCAAAAACTTTGTCATCGAAATGAGTTTTCCATTTTTGGTTAAGGGCCAGTGCCCGACTTAGACAATTCAGGGCCTGGGGCAAGCATAATTTTAAGGGCCCCTTCTATCAATCCAAAAAAATATTATTCTGAAGTGACTAACACTAAATTTCATATCATACCTATTGTCTGTATACATAAATTTCGAACCAGGTACTATTCACATCTGTGTACAGGGTCACACAAGAAAGATGGTCATATTTCTAATAGATGATAGAATACATTATCAGGGGTCTGTCCAGACTTTTTTCCCAGGGTCCTGTTTTGTGAAATTGTGAACAGCTTTTTATATTTGTAAAAAATCTAATCATAATTTTGTGAAATTTGAAATGATCGTTATATTCAGGTTCTTGTTTATAGATTTTTAAGAAGATATATGTATATAAAATACATATATTTTCTTTATATATGTAAAAGTGTCAGGTCAGATTTTACTTTTAAATGATTAATTTGTGAAATGTTCAGTTAAAAGATGGAAAAATTTTGTGAAAAATCCATTTTTAAGACAAAGAATTTTGTGAAGGGTCCTGTTTTAGGGAAAATAGCTTTGTGAAGGGTCCTGTTTTGAAATAAAAAAAATTGTGAAGGGTCCTTTAAAGGACCCAATTTTTACCTAAACAGATCCCTGATTATTATTATTTTGTATAGGAATATAATGGCTAATGTGAGCCTTTGAAGTGTAAATACAGGTATTTCATCCACTCTTGAATACGGAAGCAGAGAGAGGAACGGGAGGGCCAAACTACCTTCTTAAATCTTTGAAAATGTAAGAATTTTGACCAATTTTAACCATTTGGCAGCCTTTTAACAAAAATCCCTATTACGTCCATGGGGGGGGGGGGGGCTGTCAAATGGGAGGCCCGGGGCAGTTGCCCCGCATGTCCTGCATTAGTCAGATTCTGGTAAAGGCAGATCTTTCAGAAAATACAGTCAAATTCGGCGTTTTGAACCGAAATAACGAGGCTCTGTATAATTAGCATCAGGATAGCTGAGGCCGATCACTGTCGTTGTTAGTGTTTACTTTTTTGATTCCAGTTACAGTTTTTTTTTATAAGCGGACATTTTAAATTTCAGAACCGGATCTGAAAGTGAAAGTTCTCTTATATAAAAAAACTGGAACCAAAATCGAAAAAGTAAAAACTAACAACGTTCGGGATCGGCCTCAGCCATCCTATGAAAAAAAAAAAAAAAAAAAAAAAAAAAAAAAAAAAAAAAATTAAAAATATTAAAATGCGAGCGAGGAATCTGTCAAGAACCTTCCCACAGACTTAACATTAGCGTTCGAGTTACTTCGGATGACTAGCTTTAGACTCTTAACACTTGCCTCTATTCAATCAGTAAGACACAAATAGAAAATAAGACAAGAATATAATTCTGGACCCCAAATCTCTCTCCAAAATATTTTTTCTGGCTATGGTCTTGCAACCTCCCAAACCGTAAAATCCCATGTTAACCTATGGGAGGGACGGCGAACTTATGGCACACGTGTCACTTTTGGCACGCGGAAAAATAATGTTTGGCACGGCGTTGACTTGTGGTTTCAAATCAAAATACTGTGATTAGACAATATACCCGAATTTAGATAAGCTCATTTTGTCTATAATTCGACTGATTGGAAACTGGAGAGTTTTAATTGAGGCTTATTAAATTCCAAGCGCTTTTTTCCGCCTATCCAAACCACTGAGCTCTATAATAATACGGAGAGCTAACTCACCGATCCACTTTCTGCCGCAACCGCATCACACTTTCATTGCGCGCAAGTAATGAATCCGGCACTTTTCTTAATATTACAGGCATTTTTTAAAACTTTCCCGCATACTTTTTGTCGCTTTTAGCAGTGGCGCACCCAGGATTTCGCTCTGGGGGGGGGGGGGGGGGGGGGGCTAATACATTTTAGAGGTCTGCACGGCCCGGGCTTGTACCGTACCCGGTAAAATGAAGGTAAACTTTAAAACAGGCCAGGCCGCCAGAATTAGAAGATTTTTGATAGGCCATGCCGGGTCGTTTGACAAAATAAACGGGCTAACAAAAAAATTTAATGTGCCCGCGGACCGGGTACGGGCCTCGGACCCGTGATCCGTGATGACTCGTAGATTTTTACTTGTTGAAACTTCAGTTGTTTTCATGCATCGTCAGAATCAGAATATTCGAAAGATATACGTTTAACACTCTTTTTTTCGTCTTTGAATGAAAATCAGTTCATCACTGTCACTACCAATTTAAAAATTAATTTTACATTTAATCGGCCCGATATAAAAATTTAAACAAAGTCGGTAAAATGTGATGATAACGTTCGCGAGAATAAGTATAAATCTGCTTCATGAAGTGACGCTAGTTTGGCAACATCATGAATAGAGTAATTTAACATGTCAAGTGTAGAGATCGGCATCGGATGTTTACATCGTGTCTGAGTCCAAGATTTATTGTTTTAGCAGACTCGGGCCGAGCCGAGATCAGGCTTAAATTCTTTTATATACAGTCGAGCCGGGTCGGAACTGGACTTAATTGTGCCCAAGCAGTTTGTTTTGTCAAAATAGTAATAGAAATAATAAGTTGTTGTTAACGGATTCAGTGAAAATATACCTTAAGTGATTCTCAAATTCCCAGTTTAACACAACATGAAACTCTCCAAAACACTTTTTAACTTATTTTTAACTGTAAAGGCATAAAATTGATATGCCTGACTTTTGAAGCGATTTGGAATCGAGTACTGTTTACCATTTTTTGATAAATAAATAACTTACCGAGATATAAGTATTCCTTTCTTGTGACGATACGTTTTTCTCCTTTACCGTCCGGAAATTTAATTCAAAACGCCAATTCTGATAGTATTTTCTGAAAGATTTTTTGCATTTATCAGAAAAAGGAAAACGCTATTCGATTACATAGTTTCTGAATAAGACCACCTGTCAATATTATGCATTTTTGAAGCAAATTGAATTCATAAATGTGTCAGAAAGTAGTGCCATTCGATTTGAGAAGAGCTTTAATAAATTATGAAGAAATATTTTCAAAAATCTACTTTTTTATACAGCTTAAAAGTTATGATTTTTTAACCCTCTTTTTCTCTTTTCTTCTAAACCACATTAATTCTTTGATTGAATCTTTATTTGAAGGCTGAAAAATCAAAGTAATCATTAATGTTGCTATTCTGTTTTTTCTGTCTTGTAAACATATAATATGTTAAAATATATTGTAAAATTTCTCCAAAAATATGTATGCAATATTCTTTAAAAGAATCTTAATTTTATGTTGAGTAAAATCGGAATTTTTTTTAATACAAATTGAGCGGACTGGATAGGTCATGATTTAACTGATTTTGTCACTGGCCGGGTCGGGCCTGTTTTCTTTGATTTTTGTACTTGCCGGGCCAAACTTTTAACTTTTGCAACGGGCAAGATAGATTTCGTTCCGGCCTGGGATTGAAATTCTGGCCTGTGCAGACCTTTAATGCATTTGCATGACACTCACGAGTCGGTGATCAAGTGACCATCGGCATTTGCGCACTGCAACAGTAGCTGAAATTTACTATAACCACTTCTGATATCCATCAGTGATACAAAATTTGTTAATTATTTATGGACATGTGCAGATTTTTTCCTTTTTACCTTTATACTTTACGATTACTGAAAAATGTTACAAAAATGCTTTATTTTACGATATAAAGCTGACATATTCTGTAATATAATATTTTATGTAATGTAATAGTACGGTATTCGTTGTAGTACAGCAACGTAATGAAATTACGATGACTGCTCTTGTGCGTCTCTGCTTTATCATCAGTAATTCGATATCGCTTGAATTTGAACATATGCTAAAACGTATATTATTTATCATAAATGAACAGAATGAAACATTTTGTGAAGAAAACAGAGGAATATAATTTTATAATAAAATAGTTAGCCTGTTACTATAAATAGAACTTTGATATGAATGACAGAAAATGTTATCTACTTATTTATTTTTCAGTATCAACGGTTTTTTGCCGCTGTATATTTACAGGGGGAAAAATATTCTTCTATCAATTAATTAATATTATGAACATTCAATTCATTTTTAAAACTTTATTTAATTAAAAAAAAAAGAAAAGTGTCCTGTTAAACTAATGACATTGACCTCACGGGGCTATTCACACTGATTGCGTATATTATACTCTAATTTCAAAAAATAATTCTGCATGATATTCCCATTTAGCTAAATTAAGGGAGGGGGGTTATCTCCCCAATTCCCACACTTTATACTTAACCAATGAACTTCCAAATCTAATATCAGAATAAACAGGTATACCAAATTTGCAGCAAATCGGATAATTCTGCATGAAAAATCCATTTATATAAATTAAGGGGGAGGGATTAGTCCCTGTTCCCTTCCCCTTTATACTTAACCAATGAACTCCCAAAACTAATCAGGAAAGCGCCTTATCAGAATGAACCTATATTCAAAATTTGGAGCAAATCGGATAATTCTGCATGAAAAATCCATTTATATAAATTAAGGGGGAGGGATTAGTCCCTGTTCCCTCCCCCTGCCCCTGCCCCTTTATACTTAACCAATGAACTCCCAAAACTAATCAGGAAAGTGCCTTATCAGAATGAACCTATATTCAAAATTTGAAGCAAATCGGATATTTCTATCAAGAGTTATCGCGTTACGTACATATATACTTACGTACATACAGAACCTGTGGGCACATTAGCTCTCAGGCTTTGATCGCTTGTGAGCTAATAAATAAAGATAAAACTGCCCAGTTAAACTGAGGGCATTGAGCTCACAGGCTATTCACACTAATTGTATATTATACTCTAATTTCAAAGAATTTGAAATAAACCCTCGAAAAATAAAGAAATTGACAATATATTAACAGGGGGATCATCCCCGGTATCCCCTCATAATTAACTAATGAACCCCCAAAACTTATCACAATGAACCTATAAACAAAATCAATTTCTATCAAGAGTTATCGCGTTACGTACATACAGAACTGGCGGCCATTAGCTCTCAGGCTTTGATAGCCTGTGAGCTAAAAACAGTTAACATGACAATTTACATCTATTATGAATAGGAAAACAAGTCAATTTTATAATATGGAGTCTTCTTTGGCTTGGATACAATGGATACAAAAACAGTAAAAGATGCTAAGACGGAATTGCAATAAATCGGTGAGAAATTCCGCTTTAGACAGGTTTTCGTCTTAGCTGGTAAACTGCAAAGGTGTTTCTTTCGATGGCGCCATGGAATGTTTGCGATTAAGATAAATATTCCGTTATAGAGAGGTTTAATTTACACTGGTTAAATTGTATACGTAAAACTTGTGTAAATAACCCCATACTGTTTAACTTGTGTAAATGAAACTTGTCTATAACGTAATATTGTCTTGATCGCAAACATTCCATGGTCCATGGTCTCAGCAAAAGAAACACCTTGAAAGTTTACCTGCTAAAGCAAAAACCTGTATAAAACGGAATTCTTCACCGATTCATTGCAATTTTGTCTTAGCATTTTTTATTTTTGTTTGTGTCCATGATTCAGTAAATTAGTACCTTGTTTGGCACAGGATGGAGGGGCAGACCGCGGGATATGCCCTCTCTTGGCTATTAATAAATTTGAAACTTTATGCTTACGAATATACTAGTGTAATTATCCTTAGAAAGAAATTAATATGTATGCTTACCAGCCTAGTGATGAAATGCTGGTGAATTATTCTAATCTTAGATGATTTTCTCGAGCTCTGATGATATAAATTCTCCAAATATAAAATTTAAAACTATGGCTATTTTTTTATACGTTGAGTTAAATGTTTTAACACGAATGATGCTAAAAAAAAGTGTATAACCAGAAGTACTAATAAAACAGAGGTGCATTTCGCCAGCCCCCTACTACTCACATTTTTTTGAAAATATTACCAATCGTTTATACCTCGTTTGTATCTCATTTGTACTAGAGTAATAAAAGGTTTTTAGTGGAAGGGGGGGGGGGGTGCCAAACGTTTATACATCGTTTGTACCCGTTTGTACCAACAATCATTTCGTTTGTACCTCATTTGTACTAGGGTAATTAAAGGTTTTTAGTAGGGGGGGGGGGGGCTGGAGAAAAGGCAGGTCCCCAACTCAATGTTTTACGAAATGGATAGTGCCAATCGTTTATACCTCGTTTGGTACCAATAATCTTTTCGTTCGTACCTCATTTGTACTAGAGTAATAAAAGATTTTTAGTGTAGGAATGCCTCTTCTCTAGCCCTCCCACTTCAATGTTTTAGAAAATGGACAGTGCCAATCATTTATACCCCGTTTGTACCAACAATCTTTTCGTTTGCACCTCATTTGTACTAGAGTAATAAAAAGATTTTAGTGTGGGGCAGCCATTTCTCCAGCCCCCGCCCCCCCCCCCCCCCCCCCACTTCAATGTTTTACAAAATGGATAGGGCCAATCGTTTATACCTCGTTTGTACCAACAATGTTTTCGCTTGCACCTCATTTGTGCTAGAGTAATAAAAAGATTTTAGTGTGGGGCTGCCATTTCTCCAGCCCTCCCCACTTCAATGTTTTATAAAATGGATAGGGCCAATCATTTATACCTCGTTCGTACCAACAATCTTTTCGTTTGCACCTCATTTGTACTAGAGTAATAAAAAGAATTTAGTATGGGGCTGCCATTTCTCCTCCCCCCCCCCACTTCAATGTTATACAAAATGGATAGGGCCAATCGTTTGTACCTGTTTGTATCAACAATCTTTTCGTTTGCAACTCATTTGTACTAGAGTAATAAAAAGATTTTAGTGTGCGGCTGCCATTTCTCGAGCGCCCCACTTCAATGTTTTGCCAAATGGATAGTGCCAATTGTTTATCGACCTTGAATGGGTCGTATTGTTCATTACACAGATGTACAACGTAGACGAAAAACCACCCTCGTTTGGACTTGAATCCGCTTGACCGTGCTAAAAATATGGATGATGGATGTGTACTCAGAACTGAGAGAATCAGAGTACCGCTATAAGTCTTTGCGCTTAACGTATGTCGAAAACGATTTGAGAATAAAGATGAAATGAGATACAAAGGTTTTAAACATTTTCTAAAAACCTTAAAATTAAAAAAAAAAAAAAAATTATAATTTTATAGAAAACTTTATATAGTTACTTCATTATTAAGTTTCAGGGTCTGGGGGGGGGCTTCAGCCCTCTTAGCCCCCCCCCCCCCCCCCGTGGGTGCGCCAATGGCTTTTAGTTATTTCTACAGCTTTTTCATATTTTTATGAACAATACTTAAAATATTTTTCTTTATTTTTATTGAGCTTATATAAAATTTCCTTTTTAACTAATATCAAATTAAATATTGGCGATGAATTTAAATAAAACCTGTAGTTTTTACAACAAAAAATATATATCAGCGAAAATTGTAGCAACATCGTCATATTTTAAAAAGATAATCTAATTTGAAAATATCTACCTCATGCTATTCTATGGGAAGAAATCTGTGTTTTGCCAAAGATTTTCCTCCGGAAATCTTTGGCATTGTATTCATGGGCGGACCGCTGGATGCAATGTATCAGAATAGGAAGTTAGCACTCCGTTCTAATTGTAGAGCTCAGTGATCCAAACGAAGACAATATTTGGAAACTATTGAAAAGAAAAGAGGATTAGACATTATAAAGTAAAAATTCCAATTATAAAATTATGATACCTTGGAATTTAATTTTAGTGCTAATTAAAAAAAAGCTGGCGTTTACCGTTTAAACAATTTTTCCGTCTATCTATGCCTGCAAGTCACTATTTTCTCACATAAATAATGTAAAAAACTCAAGTAACTCCAGTTCAGTTTGCATTCTGTTAAAATTAACTAAAGTATGAACTTGGTGTTAATTAATTTTCAATGGAATAGGAATAGGCAATTTTGATGATATGAATAGAAAATTTGAAGTATGAATAGAAAATACGCGCAAATTTTACGCATTTAACGAAAACAATTTTGTTTCGAGACTGTGGTAGAAAATAGCGAATTTGGATTATTACAAAGCCTCAATCTGATACAGTTACAAAATTATTTCCCTCCCAATATTGATTTTCCCTTTTCAACTATGTGTACTTTTCAACCACACATCGAAGAAAATCTTTAGAAGAATGACCTTACCTGTAAACAAATATTTCCTTTAAGAAGGTGTGCAAACATTATTTATTTATTTTGTATGTCATCCAAACAGCCTTATTTATCAGTTAGTGTGTTCTAACTATGTATGTCATTTGTGACTAAATGACGTTGTAAAAGAAATTTTTGCATATTTTCTGGGAAAATATAAACAAGAATAAAGTAGTTCCATTTTCACGAAATAATTTTCATCATGAACAATTGATAATTTTAGACGAAATAATCTTGCAAAATAATAATAATAATAATAATAATAATAATAATAATAATAAAATAAATAAATAAATAAATAAATAAATAAATTTATTTAAACTATACTATCTTATATATTTTTACCATTTTTTGATAAATGGATTAAATCTTGAGTATTTCTCTCATAAAGACTTTTACCAAACTGGCACCTCCGGAAATTCGGTTGAAAATGCCAAATTTTACAGCATTTTATGGAAAGATCCCGCTCTTTTATCGAAAAATGAGAAAAACTATTTGATATCATAGTATCTGAATAAGACCTCTTGCCAATTACGTGCATTTACGATTTATGAACAAAAATGAATTCAGGAACGTGTAAAAAAATAAGGCGATTCTAAAATCCAAAAGATTCTAAATAACTTTCTAAATTCATTTTTGTTCGGAAATGCATGAAATTAGCAGGTGTTCTTATGTAATCTAAATACGTTTTCCATTTTTTGGCTAAATGCAGAATATCTTTCAGAGAATACTGTCAAAGTGGGCATTTGGAACCGAATTCCCGACGCGGCAGCACGAGAAAAGAGAAAAACGTGTCGTCACGTGACACGAATCGCTTATCACTCGATAATTATTTTATTTATCAAAAAATGCAAAACTCATTTCGATTCCAAATTGCTTCAATAGTCAGGCCTGCCAATTTATTTTATGTCTTTGCGTTTAAAAATGTGTCAGGAAGTTTCGCGTTGTTGAGCAGGTCATTTGAGAACCACGGTTCTCAAAAAAATATTTATCCCCGATCAACAATGCGAAATTTTCTGAAGCATTTTCTGATTCATTTTTAACACTTTCCAACCTAGTTGAAAAGTGTTTATGACTTCGGTTTGTCTGGCCGTCTGGCCGTCTGCCGTCTGGCCGTCTGGCCGTCTGCCGTCTGTCCGTGCTCTAACTCCCGTAAATATGCTCGGATTGCCCTGCAAATTTTATATGTTATAATCGTTATCTATAGCATGTTCCCTATTTCAACGGAAGTGTGTAGCACTTATAGTTTTTTTACAGGGACACTCCAAAGAATTCCGTTACATTGCGGTCTAGGGGAAAAATCATTTGCGGTTTATTTAAATAATGTTTCAATACTTTAAACGCATTGAAATTTATATATATCACTAAGGTGCATTAGAAGAAGCTTAATATGGAATAGGGTGTGCATAGCACTTATACTTACTTTACAGGGACAGTCAAAAGAATTCCGTTACATTACGTCTATGGAGAAAAATCGTCTGCGGTTTATTTAAATAATGTTTCACTATTTTAAACGCATTGAAATTTATATAAGGTTCATTACAAGAGACTTACTACCGAATATTGTGTGTATAGCAGTTATCGTTCATTTACAGGGACACACAAAAGAATTCTCTACTGTATGTTAACAATAATTCCTGGAAGTGCGTTTTAAGTTACTGAATGCGATTTTAATTTTAAATCGCTTTTTGTATATTACGTGGTGTGTATAAATTCTGTAGATCCTATACAGGGAAGTACAAAAGTTCGGGAACACATTTCCGTATTATTTAACTCCAGACGGAGAATTTTAAACTGTGCTACGTGTTTCCTAACTGAACTAAAATTTAGCATCCTATGTAGTATATATACAAATCTATAGATCCTATACAGGGCTGAATAAAGTATTCGGATTACTTAGATGTTATCTTTTAGCTTATAAAAGAGTATGATTCGTAAAATTATTTTGGAAGCGTTGGAAAGTGTTACATAATCTATGCTTGACGCATGATTTTTCGTTCTTGTTTAACTTAGAAGCATGTATGATTATTAAAGTGATTTGTAATCAAACGTTTAAATTTTTCTTTAAATTAATTAGATCTTAGTTATAGAAGATTGTTGTCTCGTAGTACCAATATTGTTTGTCCCCCCCCCTCCCCCGCGCTGTCGCGCCTGAAAATTCGGTTCAAAACGTCCACTTTGACAGCATTTTCTGATAGATTTGCCTTTTCCGAAAGAGGGAAAAACAATTCGATTGATTACAGTGTTTTTGAATAAGAACATATCTGTCAATTTCATGAGTTTACGAACAAAACTGAATCACAAATTTGTGTCAGAAAGTAGAATGTTTGGATTTGAGAAACAGAAACATGTTATACTGCAGTAATAATGTTATGATCGTATCAATAATCAATATCAACCTTTATTTTTATCATACGGCTACACATGTGTTAGACGTAGTGTTTTAATGTTTTTCGTTTTTTTTTTAATTGCTTAAAAGTAATTTAAAGATTTCAGAATTTACGTAAATTGGTTTAACGTATAGAAACATAATACGTTTAAAAAAATTAAAAATAAATTACGAACAGAACTCATAATATTGCTTAGTGATACAAGAGTTTTGGAAATTTTATAATGAGCAAGATTGCGATTAAAAATTCTTAATATTTCTGATCGGAAATGAAAAGAATTGCTAAGAATTTTTTTTTTTTTCACTCTTAATAATGCAAAAATTTCTGACACACTTAAAACTCATTTTCATCCCAGTAAACTTGAAACTTTTACACGTATTTTCAAGTGGCAAAGAATCGAACAACGTTTTCTATTTCTTTAAAAATGTAATATGAATAAAACCTGCTAAACCAAAATCGAAAGGGACCGAATGAAAATATCCTATTTGACGGATTTTCGTATTAACATAGGTGTATCGTTCATCGGTACCATAAAGTTTTTCCGTTAGATGACAGATTCTGTTTTGACATGTTTATACTGTACCTTTATTATTTTAAAGATAGATTTAAATGCATATTTTTAGCATTTCTTTACTTTCACCACAGAGAAAATGAGTTGTGGTACATATTCAGATTGTTATATTTCGAAAATATAAATATTTAAAAAAGAAATGAATAAATGTATATAAAGAATGTAAAATATTATTACATATCACCTTTAAACAAGAGATTCGGTCATTTTTGTTATACGAAGTTGTAAGTTATTTATTTATTTATTTCAAAGGAATATATTTATATTTTTTTTTTTTCAGAAACCCGTGAGATCACCGTCTTCAGTAAATATACATATATATAAATAGTGAAATCCCCGTTACACTATCCGATTTCACAGTTTTCGAATAAGACTTGACAATTTTCCAAATTTTACATTTACAAATAAAAATGAATTCAGAAACTAACCAGTTTGAATTTGAGAACAGCCTTAAATAAGAGATTTGGTCCTTTTTGTTATATGAACTTGTAAAAAATTTCTTTATTTTAAATGCAGGTTATTTTATCTTTATTTCAAATGTGGTTCTCAAAAGACCTGCACATACTTAATCAACTTTCAAAAAATTCTAAGTTTCTTGTAAGAAAATTGTTACGTATTATAAATGTTGCTAAAGAATATGTTGCTGAATAATCTTTACAGAATTTAAGATAATTTAAGAAATTAAAATAAACCGTTTTTCTTAGTTTATAAAACAGTTGTTGTATAATAATGTTTTTTAAAAAAACTAGAATTAGTACATTCAATTTATTAAAATTTTAAGTTATTTTAAACTATAATTACATATGGGACAATTGCTAAATAATATAAATTAATGTTGTTAAAAAGTATCTTTTAAGGTGGTTCTCAAATGACCTACTCAACAACGTGAAACTTTCTGACACATTTTTAAACGCAAAGACATAAAATAAATTGGCAGGCCTGACTATTGAAGCAATTTGGAATCGAAATGAGTTTTCCCTTTTTTGATAAATTAATTCTAACTTATCGAGTTATAAGCTATTTGTGCCACGTGAGACACATTTTTCCCCCTTTCTCGTGATACGGAGCCAGAAATTCGGTTCAAAACGCCGACTTTAACAGTATTTTCTGAAAGAGCTTCTGCCTTTACCAAAAAATAGAAAATGTCTTGCGATTACATATAGTTTCTGAATAAGAACACCTGTCAATTCCATGGGTTTCCGAACAAAAACGAATTACAAAATGTGTCATAAAGTAGCCAGTTTGGATTTGAGAACAGACTAAAATAAGAGATTCTGTCATTTTTGTTATACGGACTTCTAAGTAATTTCTTTATTTCAAATGTATATATTTATATATATTTTCCGAACTCCGTGAGATTGACGTCTTCAGTGAATATATATATATATATATATATATAATGAATTCAGAAACTAACCAGTTTGAATTTGAGAACAACCTTAAAGAAAATTATCTCCGGAACACCTAAATAAGAAAATCAGAAAATTCTATGCATTTATATGAATACGAAAATGATCTAGTATATGTGCCAGAAAATTACGAGTTTCGATTTCCCCCGAAAACACCTGAATGCCTTTGCAACATCTTGTTTTGAATTAGTAGGTGTTAAAAGGGGTTGCTGTTTGTAGAATGCAGGACATAGCAAACAATAGACTGAAGACAACACTGACAGGCAAGCAATGCATTTTCTCAACAAAAGGTAAGTACAAGTAAAGGTGTTCCTTTATCTTATCTGTGAATCAAAAGCTTAAACATGCATGTAAGTATTATTGTCCAGTGACACCTTTGGGGAAGGAGCAATTCCAACAAAAGAAATTTGTATCTGCAACACGAGTTTGCTAAAAGCTGCTAAAAGAACTATTTCTGGCATTTCTGCGAAGAGCAAATCTACGACACATATGGCCGCGATTGCCACACTGTGTTGTCCACACATTGCCAGATGCTTAGAAAATGATTCTAATTATTTCAAAACTCTAGTCTCCAGTTTCAGAACTTGAATTCAATATTATATCCATATAGGCATAGCCTGCCTGAATATTTGAAAAATGTAAAAATTAAAACATGTACTGAGGGAATGTATTGTAAAAGAATCACGGAAATATATTATATTATATATATTATATTGTATAGATTATATATTATATTGTATAGATTATATATTATATTGTATAGATTATATATATATATATATATATTATATATTATATTGTATATATTGTGTATATATATGTATTGCATACTTATTGTATATATTGAAACAGTAGAATATGATCGCATTTTGTCAGGATGTACTCCCGCCCTCCCCATCGGTTCAAGACAATTTTTAAATATACAGACATAAAAAGCAATACAGAAATATAATAAATTATAATAATAATAAACTAAAAATAAACCTACCGGCTATTTTTTTTTTTTTTTTTTTTTTTTTTTTCAAAATGCTCGTATAAAACATTTTTGTTATATTTTTTCGGAAGCTGCTCCCCTGAATCTGAAAGTTTACGATAATTTAAAAATACATGGACATAAAAGAGAAAAAAGGAAGAAAAAATACAAACGCACAGGTAGTTTATGGGGGTAGAGTGCCCTTGTCGAAAAATTCTTAATTCTTTTTTCTCTTAGTTTCTTGCAGTGACTTGGAAATTATGTATATATATATATATAAATATATATATATATTCTTTCGAAATCATTAGAGATAAATGTAATTTAGTTTAATTTAGTAAAACGCCCGTGCATCAGACTCATTTAAAATTGTTTTCATTCCTGTATATACTACGGATGAGTTCGGGCTCTTATTTCGGAATCTGAACACAATGGTTTGACAACCGAACCCGGAACATTTTGTGTCATCAAAGCTCGATACCGAAAGTACGCAGTACAAAATTGTTAATAACATTTAATTGTTTCAAGATTAATTTTTTTCTCATTTAAAATTAGTTTCTTACATAGAAATAATTATTAATCCTAAATACTGTCTCATGAGACACCGTTTCGTGACTTTCATGTCCTTGGAAATCTGGTTAAAATGGCAGTTTTGTTATAAAAACCCAACTACTGGGTACTGGCAGAAATCTGCAAAAGTCACAATTCTTTTTAAAATATCATTTTATAACTAAGACAGAAAGATATGAATTCTGTTTTCCAGTAATTCTGGAAAAGGACTTCAAACAGAAAAGAGAGTATAAAAAATCCCTGACGGCTCGGCCTACAGGCATAGGTAGATTTTGAAGACGCAGACCGTTGGGCGCCTGTTTATTGGGAATTGCAGAAGAAATGACCTTTTTGCCATGATGTGGCAGTTGGGACCGCCCACTTCGAAATCTATCTGTGTGTGTAGGCGGAGCCGGCAGGGATTGTTTTGTTTTTATTTTATTTTATTTATTTATTTATTTTTACTGTAAGTGTTCGTCCTATAAAAAAACTTGTCAATATAAAAGTTGTAAATAATATTAACAGGATTTATAATAAATTTAAGCGGATTATATATGTTGTGAATTGACGAAGTTATGAATTTTTTTCTTCTTAAACCCCTATTTTTATCCCCCCCCCTGAGGCCATTTTTAATGATATCAAAAATCTGGCATACATAAATTTTCGGCTCTTTTCCTAGAAGTAATAATAACTTTAAACGGATATTCGATACGTATCATAATTAAGAAGTTATGGGGTTTTGTCTGTTTTCACAAAAAGCCCCTCCCCCCTCCCCCCCCCCCCCCGGTTCAATTTTGCCCATTCATGAATTTGACCGAGATTTTATGCCCCTTGATTTTATGTATCAGTTTGGAAGAGATTTGTGCAGAATTATTGAAGTTATCGTGTCCATAAAAAAGTGACATAGATAGATAGATAAAGTTTTGAACTGGGTGTGGTTTTGGGTTCTGGGAGTCAAGATCGGCGCAGATCTTCAAAAATTTTCCAGAAATTCCAACATAGGGGAGAATGTAATATGTAGTATTGCTTGCGAAATCTGCTTAACAAGGGATACCAACGGCCTTCTTTATGTTACGAACATTAACCGTGTAAGGGCTTTATAATGAGGTAGAATAATTCTCCTTACATCCCCTCCCATCAATAATAATTCAATCCCTTTCAAACTGATTTTTAGAGGATTGCAAAACACTTAAAAGACTACATTCTTCTTGTTTCTCAAATAGCAAGTTTTTAAATTTGTGAATAAATAAAATTTTCACTTTGAGCCCGATCCCGCTTCGGACAGTCCATTGCTAACGGACGACCGCAGGGCTCCAGAATGGTCCGCCAACTGAATACCAATAATTTTTAACAGAAAATTTCATGGTAGGTTTCTACAACATTTCCGCAAAAAAATTACCTCCGAAGGTGGTTTCTTCAAAATTTGTAAGAAAAATCTAAAAATGAAAATTTTATAAGAAAAAACCGGTATTCAAAAAGCGGACCATTTGGGAGCCCTGCGACCGCGAATCGGGATATACAGTGGTGGCCAAAAGTTTGGACATTTTTTGAAAGTTTCATGTTTTTCAACTTTGTGTGCTTGTATAATATATTAATTTTCACTTAAATACAAACGTTTATATATCAAATTGAAGGTAATTTAATGTAGAATGTAACAATAAAAACAGTATTACAATATCTGTATTACAAAAAATATATATATACCCATTTTAGTAGAACAAACAAACATACATCGATTTGAATAAGGACGTGTTTTGTAATAAAAGCGTACTAGCCAATCACAAACACTGTTCTGAGGACCAATCAAATGTCTGTAACTATAGTTTAGGTTATTTGGATGGTAAAAGAGTTATTGTTGTGGAAATATTTTGCGGAATGATGCATACTAGTACAATTAAATAGAGTATTGCTATTTTTGAATATTTAAAGTCCTTTTTTTTTTAATTAAACTAATCTTAAATAATGTCATCAACAAGAAGAACTAATTGGACATCTACAAAAAGAAGCTGAATTGTCATATTGAGAGAAAATGGCCTCTCTTATGCTGAAATTGCAAGACAAGTTGGTGGTTCAGTGACTTGTTCTGGTGTACGAAAGTTCTGTTTACGTTATGAAAAAACGAAATCAGTGGAAAATAAGGCCAAATCAGGCCGAAAAAAATGCACATGTGCTACTGCCGATAGAAAAATTAAACGGCTATGCTTTCAAGATAGGAAAATTTCATCAGATGCCATTAGATGTGAAATGAATGCAGCGGGTATTGCAGTAAGTTCAAGAACAATAAGAAGAAGGTTATCAGGATTTGGACTACAAGCTAGCATTCCAAGGAAAAAACCATATTTAAATCAAAAGCAACGCGAAAAACGAGTTAAGTGGGCAAAAGAACACATTAAATGGTCAGAAAATCAATGGAAGCAAGTAATCTGGAGCGATGAGAGTAAAATATCGTTCTTTGGTATAGTGAAGGTAGAAAATATGTGAGACGTAGCGTAGGAGAAGCACTTCATCCTGATTGCATTGAAGCAACTACAAAAAACCCAACAAATGTCATAATTTGGGCATGTATGTCTGCAGATGGTGTGGGCCGAATTCAAGTGATTGATGGCATCCTGAATGCCAAAAAATACATCGAAACTGTCCTGGAACCAAAATTGGTACCTTCCATCAGGGATCTCTTCCCCAACAATGCACCATTTATTTTTCAGCCGGATAGAGCTCCATGCCACACAGCAAAAGTATGCAAAGCATGGTTTCAAAATAAAGACATAGATATATTACCATGGCCAGGAAACAGACCTGATCTCATTCTCAATCCAGTTGAAAATTTGTGGCGACGTTTGAAAATTCTTGTACGAAAAAAACGTTCATCCAATAAAAGACAACTTATTGAAGCTATAATTGATTCTTGGCACCACGTGATTACGAAAGATGAACTCCAAACACTCGTTTACTCGATGAAAAGACGCTGTGAAGCTGTCTTAAAAAATAAGGGTTATCCTACTAAGTATTGATTGTGTAAGTATCACTTTAAAAAAATGCAAATCTAAGATAGATCTTACTATTAGTTGTATAACTTTTTTTGTAATACAGATATTTTAATACTGTTTTTATTATTAAATTTTACATTAAATTATCTTCAATTTGATATATAAACGTTTGTATTTAAGTGAAAATTAATATATTCTACAAGCACACAAAGTTGAAAAACATGAAACTTTCAAAAAATGTCCACACTTTTGGCCATCACTGTATATTTAAAATGCAAATTTTCACTGCGTTTTCAGAAATAGGATTCAATTTTATCATTCAAAATTTCTAAACAGTAAACTAAAGCAAGACAAACGTCGAAAAATTTCAAAACGTATTTTCTAAGGAAAAAACAAACAAACAAACAAAAAAAAAAACGAGTTCTGTTACTGATATATATTGCACTTTTTCCCTTTTTGTTTGTTTTAAAATAAGATTGTAACCAATGAACTGGATTCAAAACTGATTACACATTAAATACAATAAAAAAGAAATGAAAGGTAATTTCATTTTATTTAGTGAATGAATTTCAACAAATACACTACACACACACACAAAAAAAAAAAAAAAAAAAAAAAAAAAAAAATCTCTGATTGCTCGTCCTACAGGCACAGGTAGATTTCGAAGAGGCAGACCGTGGGGCGCCTGTTTATTGGGAACTGTAGAAGGACCTTTTTACCATGATGCAGCAGTTGGGACCGCCCACTTCAAAATCCACCTATGCCTGTAGGCGGAGCCGGAAGGGATTTTTTGTTATTATTATTATTATTATTATTATTGCTGTAAGAGTTGGTCGTATAAAAAATTTGTTAATATAAAAGTTGTAGATAATATTAAGAAGATTCATAATAAATTTAAGCGGATTTAATATCTTGTGAATTGACGAAGTTTTGAATTTTTTCTTCTTAAACCCATATCTCCCCCCCCATTCACCTTGAGGCCATTTTTAATGATATCAAAAATCTGTCATACATAAAATTTTGGCCCTTTTCCTAGAAGTAATAGTAGTAACTTTATACGGATTCGATATGTATCATAATTAAGAAGTTATGGGCTTCTTTATGTTTTTTTTAAACCCCCCCCCCCCCCCCATTTCCAATCCCTTGGTCCGATTTTGCCCATTCACGAACCTTACTGAGATTTTATGGCCCTTGATTTTATGTATCAGTTTGGAAGAGATTTGTGCAGAATTATTGAAGTTATGTCCATAAAAAAGTGCTATAGATAGATAGATAGATAAAGTCTTGAACTGGGGGTGGTTTTGAGTTCTGGGAGTCATGATCGGTGTAATCTGCAAAAATTTTCCAGAAATTGCAACCTAGGGGAGAATGTAATAGGTAGTATTTCTTACGAAATCTACCTAAAAACTCCATCATATGAGAGCACTTGTTTCTTGGTTCTTATTATACTCTCAGTAGTGCTGCCATCTTTTGAGGTAAATGCATATAATTTATCATAAGAAATCAAACCTAAAATTGATATTGGCGATGGCTACATATAAATACCATTAAATATCGCGTTATCTGAATGCATTAGATTTTCTGAATTTTTTTTATGAATATATAAATATATATGTTCAGAAAAAAAAATTCATTATCCAGAATAATTCACTTTTTTTAAAAAAATGATAAAGTTAAAAGCAAACTCCAAACTATTATTAGTAATGATTTATTTATTTTATCTTTTTTTTTTTTTAGGAAAATCCTTTTAGACAGAGAATCTGTAAGGTTTTTTCACATGATGGCAGTGGGAACATGACTTTTGACGATTTCTTGGACATGTTATCTTGTTTCAGCGAGCAAGCGCCAAGAGATGTAAAAGTTGTTTATGCTTTTCGTGTTTATGGTAAAAATAAATTTTATATATATTTATAAGTTAGTATACATTAAATATTAAAAACTTATTAGACTGAACCACTTACTATTCAACGTCTGTGGAAAAGATTACGTTTATCGTTTTAGAAATTGTAAGCTAAATTTATATTTCATAATCTTACATTTGCATTATTTTAATCCTGTCGTTAAAACATAATGAACTTATGTTTTAAATATTGCTTAAAATTACAATACATATATTTAAAATATCATGGATGATTTAACTGATTTTCCTTTACCTACCACTCCACCGATTACTTCAGTTACAATTGTCAAAGGTAGATGGCAGCACCATTAGTTTTGCAATCAAATCCTTCAAATACATCATGTCATGGAGATAGAAATAATCTCTCTATCTCCCTGCATCATGTACTACAATTAAATGATAAATACTTGAAGTTTTTTCCCTTGTCTTTTTATTTAATAAGACTATTTGAGCTTCATGAACCAAATAAAATAAAAGTAGCATATTATCATCATGATAGAAAGTAGTTTATTTTCATCCATTATTTATAGTTATTATCAAAATAATTTCAAGGGCGTACCTCCAATTCCAATTATAAAAGTCATGAATCTTTCAATAATAAAGGTAATAACTAAAATTTGTCAGTTTGAAGATGTTTGTCTATTTCATGAAACTTTTCTTGAGATAATAACATCACTTATATTTCAGTGTTACTCACAGAGGTAATAGCTAATAAAACGAATATAAACTAGGCAGAACCGAAAATAAGGGGGCATGGGCCCCAGGCGCCAGAAAAGAAGACAGAGGGAGCGCCAAATGAACAGTTGGTTTGTTGTTTGATACAATATATATGTATATGAAATTTGGGTAAAAATGTTTTTCAGCTGGAAAATCCAAAACAACTGAGATTGTCTCGGACACTAACACTACAGATTGGAAAAATCACAAAATATAATACTTAGTTAAAAATTAATTTCTTTTTGTTTTTGTTTTTGTTCTAGGTCACTATTATAATTTGATAATTAGCGTTAGGTTCAGGAAATAATCTAGACATATCAGTCTATGAATAGGAAGAGGTAGTTCCATAAAATTGGCTGTGTATAGCACACATATATTTTATGGTATTGGAATTCATTGTTATACATAGAAAATCTTGGTTTTTCAGTTCTTAAGTGGTTCTTAAGTTCCAGTGGCTGAGAGGTTCTGCTCTCAAAGCTGGTAGACGGGAGCTGCTGGGTTCAAACCCTCTGTCGCGCTCGTCGACCTAACCGTTCGGAGTTTTCCGTGGTTTTCTTCGAACCTTGCCGTAAATACGGGTTAGGATCCCATAGAAAGACCCCACGGAGGGCACCCCCCCCTACAGCTTATATCTCTCGAGTAGATAATCGGCCGTCATAGATCAACCAACCAACCAAACAGTTCTTAAGACATTGTGACTCATATCACTATGACTTTAAACGCCTGCTTAATTGCAATCTAATACTACAACTACAGTAAAATATCTGAAAATGAAATCTGTGTATAGCAGAATCCTGTTCTAAATGAAAAATGTATATGGTCCCAACAGAAAGAATACGAGCAATTCTTTGCTAAGAAGAAAGCTTGTATAAAGCGGATTTTTTTCCAGTTCAGTTTGATTCCGGTTTCACAGGTTTTATAAATATTTGGAAAAAAATAATCACTATTATGAATTTTATGATTGCATATTTTTTAAATTTTAAAATAAGTCGATTACTAGAAAATTAGTAAAATTTTCTTTGCGGAGGAGGGAGGGGAGGGGGGTCGCAAAATCCACGTTTGCCTCCTGTGAAAAAAAGCTAGTTTCGGCCCTGAAGCTAGGAGGAAATCGTCCATTCTTTGATTCTAAACAAGCAGAGGCAGCTGAATCAAATCCAAAATGGCTACGAAGTCATTTTAAATCTTAAACACATGAAATTAGAAAATTGTCTTATTCAGAAACTATGAAATCGAATAGCATTTTTCTCTTTTGAATGTTTCTTTAGAAACTTTTAGAGAATGCTATCAAAGTTGGCGTTTTGAAACGAATTTCCGTATGAGTCAGCAATTGTTTATAATTCAACGTGTAATGCATTTATGCAGTACACAAAATGCACCACACAAAAGAAAAACTCTATTTCATTCCAAATCACTTCTGTAGTTTTTTTAAAGACCTTAATAAAAGGGACCGGGAGGGAGACTATGCTCTACAGACTTGTACTAGTCTGAGAAGTCCCTCTCCCTCTTAGGCTATCAAATCAAATCAAATAGTCATGCCTGCCAATTTTGCTGTTCTTAAATCCACACTGGCTATTGTCTGACACATTTTTTAATTAATTTTTGTTCGGAAACGCATCAAATTGGCAGGTGCTCTTATTCAGAAATTTTTTAATCGAACAGTTTTTCCATTTTACGGTAAAGATGGAGAATCTTTTAGAAACTGTCAAAGTTGGCGTTTTGAACTCAATTTCCGGACACGACAGCGCGGGAAAGGGAAAAACTGCCGACATGACACAACAATCGCTTAGAACTCAATATGTAATTCATTTATCGACAAATGAAAAAAAAAAACTGTTTGATTACAAATCAATTATATAATCATGTCTGCAAGTGTCATGCTTTTGCATTTAAAAATGAATCGGTAAATGTGTCAGAGACGTATATATATATATATATATATATATATATATATATATAATTTAAAAGAAATTGAGAACCGCCTTAATATGTTAAGGCGGTTCTTCTAAAAAGCCTTTAAGTCAAATATTTGCAAAAGTTACAAGATTTAAATTTTTATACTGCCCCTGACTCATATAATTTATATTTAATGTTGCAAGAAGTAAAAGAAAAAGAAAATCCGAGTTATCAATTTTCAGTGGTTTCCGGCACTAAAACTCGTATAATAATAATAATAATAATAATTATTATTATTATTACTTGTTCGAGCATTTTTAATGTTTTTCTAAGTATAACTTTTAAGGCTTAAGGATCAGGGAAATGCCATTTTCTACATGTTGAATATGATTTAAATATATTTCTTCATAACTTTTCTGTAAATAAAACATATTTATTTAGTTATAATAATATTTATTACACATATTTATAATTCATTTATCGAAGATAAATGGATCTGCAATATTATTTGATAGCAGAAAATAATCCTTCAAATCCTGTTCTCAAATACAAACTGTTTACTTTCTCACGCATTTTCTAATTCATTTTTGTTCGCAAACGCATGAAATCGGCAGGTGTTCTTATTCAAAAACTTTGTAATCGAACAGTTTCCATTTTTTGAAAAAAATAGAGAATTTTTTAGAAAATGCTGTCAAAGTTGGCGTTTTGGACTGTATTTCCGGACACGATAGCGCGGGAAAAACAAACAAACAAAAAAAAACTAACGTCGTGAAACAATAATCGCTTATAACTCAAGATGTAATTCATTTATTAAAAAAAAAAAAAAAGAAAAGAAAAAAAAAAGAAAGAAAAGAAAACTGTTCGATTACAAATCCTTTCAAAAATCATGCCCGCAAATGTCATCATTTTGCTTTTAAAAATGAATCAGAAAATATGTCAGAAAGTTTCACGTTATTCAGCGATTTTTTTTTTTTTTTTTTTTTTTTTTTTTGAGAACAGCTTTAAACAAATTTTCAGTTTTCACTGGAAATATAAATTTATACTTTCAATTCATTTTACTGTTGGAAACAAATACAATACAACAAGACTTCGTTTTAAAAAAACAAAAAACAAAAACATATCTTCATTCCTTCACATACATTTTGTATCCGCCCACAACCCTGCCTACATTTTCTTAGACAAAAAGATTAAATATTGTTTGTATTCTTCTCCTTGAAGTAAAACGGCAGGGAATTCATCAATATTTGACGTTATAGCCTAACGTCGTTGTATCGTGCCTCCGCTTCAATAAAACTTTCCTATTTGGATTCAACTCCCTTTTCAGTGCTACGTTCTCATGAAGAATTTAATAACGACAAAGGAGAAGAGAATTGACGGTCTATTTCCTTTTTTGGAGTCTGTATTTGTTCTTTCTGATGTTCTCAATCAAACACGAGTTCGTTGTTTGAAAACGAGAGTTAGGAATTCTTAAACATTATGAAAAAGAAGCATATCTTCGAATACTGAACAAATTGATCTTGACTGAATCATTTTATTAGTATCAGAAGATTTTATTTTTCCGAACTGCAATAGAGGGGATTTGGGCAAGAGAGTGGCCAAACCACATTTTTGAACTTCTGAGATATTTCAATTTGAAAATTTTATCCAATACTCAAATCAAGATATATAACCTAAAGTTTTTTCGCCTATGTCTTGATAACATTTGGCATTTGGGGTATTCTGAGTAACAATATGGCGTTACTTTAATGATATAACTATTACGTTTTATTTTAAATTAGCTATCTTCATTGGAGGCATAAACATCTGGGGGCAAAAACGAAACCTGTCACATATGCTGTCACCAAGTGACATTAGAAACAAATTACATGTTGGATATTATAATTTACACTATTAAGCAACAGATTACAGTGTTAGATTTATTTCACCAAAAATGTGGCTTGGCACTTTCTTGCCCCAACCCCCTCAATTTAAAAATAATTTTATTTTGGTGGATTCGAACAGTGGGGAATTTGGCGGATTTGGCCGGCCAAAATTACTTCTTCCTGAAAAAATTATGGAGCGTTTATATTTTATTAGTTTATCATGTTTTTACATTTTTATAGTAATTTTTTTTCAGAAAAAAAATGTTTTTTGTATAGACAGGGTATGTGAAAATCATTGCAACATGTAACATTGTAGCATGTAACACTAATTTTAATTAATAATAAAGTATTAGTGATTAATTCTCTAATTGCGATTGTATTTTATCCATCAATATAAATCTAACTTTTTATACAGAATAACTCAAAATTTAAAATTTTGAAATCATATTCTAATATGGTTAAAAAAATTTAGAGATTATATATTTTTATATATAGATATATTAGATTATTAGATTTTTACGTTTTTACTTCATGCGTTTTTTAAAGTTCTGAAATCGATTTTAAATTACATTATATTTGATTAAAAAAAAAAAAAACTGTACCAACTTTAGAAAGCTATCTTTTTAAGTATTTTTACACCTTAATCTTTTTTAAAATGGAAATTTTCCATTTATGTTTTCACAGAGTAAATCAATAATGTATTGAAATCAAGTATTTATTAATCACATATATTATTTATTTAATTTAAGCAAAATATTACAAATATGATATTTGTTATACATAAACGAACATATACAAATTTGATAATGAAATCGAAGGTTATTTATCAGATGATGCAAGATTGTCATCGTAATAGTTTTTCATCACTATTTGATTATATTTGACTTTGATGGGTTATATGGGTTATAGCACTCAAATGTTCAACAGGAAAAAGTAGTGCTAAAACATTAGTAGTAGGATAATGAGAGATCAACGGCCACAGGCGCAGCCGCAGATGAGGAATGAGGATTCCACAATGGGGAATGAGAATCTCATAATGGGGAATGAGGGGGTAGGAGCTACCTTCTCAACCGGAAGTACAATCTTCAGAGGTTCAACCCTCTTTTTCTCACAATAATCTTTTCCTCTCATTTTGTCGGTACATCTGATATTTTGTAGAAAGTTTTGTGTGTAAGAGTATGTTTTAAAAAGCATATATGTCTTATAGTTATTATAAATAGTTCTATGTGTGTATGTATGTGTCTGTGTGTGACAAATAGTTCTCTTTATGTGTGTGTGTGTGTGTGTGTGTGTTAATAACAAATAGTTCTCTTTGTGTGTGACTATCTGCTTGTTTATCAAACTTTTAGAAATATTTTTCATGTTTTTATAACGAAAAAAATATGCGTTAGTTAGTTAAAAAGTTTCACAAATTAAAAAAAAAAAATTCTTTTAGAAAAAGTTTCACGTTACATAAAAATTTTTAAAAAAGTACTCAATAAAAAAATCAACAGTTTTTATTATAACAAAATAATTTACAGAAAGATATTTACAGATCAAAATATACATCACGATTTTGCGTTAGCAATACAAATCAACATTTTCTTCTTTATTACAAACGGTATTAATGTCATAATGGTCATATGCTAAACTGCTTATTCCATCATCCAATAAGTAACGCTTGTAGTCAAAGGGACTTAAGCTAATTTTATTTTGAGTTAATGTATATAGGCGATGATCTTCTTGGGCAATCCTTATCTGTTTCTCCATACTTGTTTTTTGTTGTTGGAGGCACTCCAAGTAGTCTTCATGTTTAATTTTCTGCCGAACAATCTGCGTAGACACGCCTTTTGCACGCTTCTTTTCGTCTTTAACAGATTTTAGAGAGTACATTTTTTATTTCAGTCCGACAAACTCAAGGGCTAATTCGCCATTCAGTTCATCCTTAAACTTTCTGAGCGTCTTCTTATTATTTTCAGAGTATAAACGATGAGATTTCGGGTATTCAGAAAAGTAAAAAAAATCACGATGCTGCTCCAGATCCTTATAAATATTATTGGTTTGAATATGATACGTTAGGGAATCTGTATCCGTAAAGAGTAAAAGTGCACGATCTTTGTATGTTTTCTTTATAAAATTGTAATGGAAATCATACATACAAAGTTTGGATAGTTCGAGTATAGAAAATCCAACATAGATGGGTCGGTTCATATGTATGCTAGTTTTTAATCTCTCCACAGCAGTCAAGTCTTCATCATAAGCTTTAAACGATTTAAAAGTAGGCGATGCTACTAATTTTTTGGCTCTTTTTTCACCATTACAAAGCACAATATTTCTTCTTTTTCGCAGATTTTCCATGGTTTTACCAAAAACAGAATTGTTCATTAACTTAAAAAAATCTTTCTCAAAAGAAGATTTTGCTTCTTTCCTTTTTTCGGTATTGAAATTAATGTATTTCTGTAACCATGGTCCCTGTTTAAATTTTAAAGCTTTGTGCACGGCTGTAATTTTTAAACCAAGTTCTAAATAAAATTTAAGATTACGATAATGGGTTATATAATTTCGTTTATTATTTAAATTTGGTATAAGTTTAGGAGTTCCCACGAATTTTCTATTGTTAAGTAAGCTTCTTGCATGAGAAGACAGCATCTGATCCTCCACAGTTACTCTCTCAGGGGCGACAGGATATTCATTATGCAAAGGATGTAAATGTTTCGGGTATTCCAAGTCTACCTCGAAAAGATACCCAATTTCGGAGCTATCAGAAAAAGATAGAACCCACTCTTCTGTGATATGACTTGTTTCACACCATTCAAAACCACCGTAGGGTAAAAATTGGCTCATAGCCCACCCGTATAAGTTATCGGCATCCCAATATATGATGTAGCTGGGTGCCTCATTTTTCTTATAATCGGGCGTACCAGGGATGTTTGCTCGGGCATATCTTTTACTTATCATGCTAATGCCGCCTCGTATTCCATTTTCAACCATAAGCAACATATCTATGTCACTCAGTAACTCTAAAGGTGTATCAGACATCTTCAAACAAGCCTGCCATGCGAGGGAAGGTGCTGTAAACAGCAGGGTCATGACGCAGGGTGATAATGAGCAGGGTCAATTTCATAATACTACTGACATAATTTCCTAAAGTTTTGAAACACGTCAGCAAGTAGTAGAACATCTGTCTTCACATAAAGGTTGTGATAATCACCAAGAGTCTTGATACCAAATGTTTTCCATACATTCAGGGCGTGTTGGTACTCCTTTTCATCTATAGGCTCATTGGTTAAACTATTAAAAAAGGCAGAAGGCGGGGGAAGCTGCTTCTCAGTAAATTTTTCAAAACAAGTAAAATAATCATAGGGGTAAACCAATTTCCGTATAAGTAAAGATAAATTATTATTTTGTGGGAAATTTTCTGCAAGTATAGTGAATTGATCAGGTTGAAGGTTTTTAAAAAGTTTTTCCAATGACGTAGGCAAAAATTGGAAAGAATCTATAAACACCATCTGAATAGGAGAAGTAGGCTTTCTGATTTTAAAGGTGATATAGTTTTCCATAGAAGTAGCAATAACATCGATTTCATGATCTTTGAATTTTCCAAGCTTTGTCATAATATGATGCCCATCGTAGTTTTTCAAGTTATGGAATTAACAGGCATTGTTTTACACTGCTTATAATTCAAGTTGCATTCCACATGTGCAGCTCCTCTGTACGCACCTGACAGGTGATCATGGTCACGTGTACGTTTCTCATCTAAAGTTTTCTTACAAATATGACAAAACTCTGCTTCTCTAAATGCCTTTTCTTCCTTGGGAGAAAGCTTCATAGGTTTAATATTTTGTAACTTTTCTCCTAAAATTTCCTTCTCTTGCATCATTCGGTTTAAAAAATGCTCAACGCAGTTTCTACCACGATATACCTGTGCTTTCTTCACACACATTCCATCGGGTCCAATAACCACATAGGCATAACCACATGGCAAGTGATAGGTTGTTTTCTCGGTATAAGATGCTTTAGAAGAGGGTGGAGCTGATGAAATAGGTAAAAGGAAACTCTCAAAATCCGCATAAATCGTATAGGCAACAGGATGTTGTAAATGAATTCCTGTAAACTTTAATATATTATAATTTTCACTAGGCATCTTTATAGCTTGCGCAACATGTTGAGAACAATATTCATTATGCTTATCCAATAGATCTTGTCTTGAAAATCGATGCAAACATCGATAACAGTACTGTTGCACACCATTATGTTTGGTAAGATCACCTAACAGTCTTGAAAAACTTCTTAACAATAGTGTTGCTTTTCACCATCACCAACCAATAACAAATTAATCACATCTTGATCTTTCTTTTCAGATATATACAGGGAGCAAACTTCATCCACTTCATAACCAAACACATTAACCCGTAAATTGTTGAGTTGTTCAATAACAGGTATCTTCTGAAGGGGTACAGGGCATTCTACACTACCTAATTTAATATCATGTTCATAGGGTCGATAATGCGAAACACGTTCAGGTTTTTTTGTATAATCTAAGTTCAATTTAAAAGCCAAAAGACACCATACTAAACATTTGTTATCTTCGTTTTTTATATTCAGCACTGCTTTTTTATCATCGAGTTTTTTAGACAAAGGAATATAGGAATACGCAGCGAGGGGATGATATTTAGCAATCTTGAGTTCTAAATGAAAAATTTTTCTAAGTTTCCAGCCAGAGCCTCTTTGTACAAATTCTTCAAAGGATTTAATAATCTTTAAAAATCCTTCCTCAATATGTTGTGAGATAGTATCATCTATAAGTTCGGTCATACACGAACATCAAAAATAACATTGAATTTCTTCAAACTCCTGATTATCAGTCAGACGTTCAAGAGCTATTTTTTCTACCATATACCATTTAATTCATACTATTACTACATTTAATTCATTATACCATTTAACCTTTTTCATGAATTTCACTTATTAAATGTTCTTGTATTTCAGTTTGTACATGTCTATGAAATACCTCTAAATCATTTTCCTCACGTTCATCTGGATGCAAAATTACTGTTTTAAACACATTAAGTGCATCAGAATGCTTTATGTTTTCCGACTTTGCATTAGATAAACTCATTTTACGTTTTACACTCACAAGAGGTGTGCGAGAGTGTTGAGTGCGTACATGTTGCCTCAGATCAAATTCTTCCAAACACTTTATCGCAATCACGACAAGGAAATGTTGAATTCCGATGTGAGTTGAGATGATGTTTTAAATTATCCTTCCGGGTGAAAACTTGATCACATTCATCACACTTAAATGTAGACTGTCCATAGGCATTATGGATTTTCAGGTGTCTAATCAAGACCGATTTCCTTCTAAAACACTTTCCGCAAGTTTCACAGGAAAACGACTTTTCATTAAGATGAATCTTAACATGCTGATTTAAATTAGAATATGTTGCAAAGACTTTGTCACAGATAAGACAATCATACTTCTTTTCCACATTTGTAGGGGTCACAGTCTTTAAAGAAGCATCTTCTTCAACTTGTTGATTAAAATTGGAAGGACTTTGAGACATAGTATCTTTTTCTGTAAGAACTTCAGATAATCCATCATGCTGTAACAATCCAACACTATCATGGGTTTTTAAATGTCTTTGTAAGTTTGATCTTCGCCCAAAAGACTTCTGACAGGTATTACAAGTATATAATTTCTCGCCAGAATGAATTTGCATATGTTGGTTCAGATTAGAAGTGTTCGAAAAATCTTTACCGCAGGTAAAACAGCTAAACATCTTCTTCACAGATACATAATCTCCCACAATCGGGGTTCCATCAATAGGCATATCAACATCCATAATATAAAAATCAATAAAAAACTTTAACTCTTAAAAGCAAACAACAATCTTCTGAAACGATTCGCACGGATAAAAAGCGGGAGCAATTTAAAACACGTTTAACCACTAGCGATATGAATCATCAAATGATGAAAATCATAATTTTCCCCCATCTATTTATACCGACCCGAAGGCAAAGTTGAGTTGTAGTATTGCTTGATATGGTTGTTATCAAAACGCGTCGGGGACCTATAAGTTTCTTTCCCCTCTTTTTAATAATAGCATAATTAAACAGATAAACCCGAATGTATACAAATTTAAATTCGAAAATTATAATATATCACAAAATATAAAAAATCCAAAAGAATAAAAATAGAATTTAGCACTTACGCCAAAAACACGTTCACTTTAGTTGTTGGTCTTCACTTAACTAATCTTTCTTCCTTATCTTTAGTAGGGGGTGCTGCCATCGCCGCTAGAGACACTGCCCGTCTTCCGGTGTGTGACGTAGTTTCCGGTTTGAGATAAGAATAAACCTTAAATACACTCGCTTAGTTATTCTTCCCTAACTCTTTCCCTTCAAGTCATTGCATGAGACGGTTGAGCTCCAACAGCTGTATATAAGGTAAGAGTAATTTATATATTATAATAGGATTTTAAATTAATTTAGTAGATGTTACAATTTGATATTTAAAAAATTTCATACGATTCGATGTGATTATATGTTGTTCATGATACTAAATCCACAAATTTTAATTCGAAAGAAATATTATTAAAATTATAATCTAAAATAAATTAGCGAAAATGCATAACAAATCTCAACAAAAAGAAGCTAATTATAAAAGGAAATGTACAAAGTTTATAAATTTACACATGTGTTACCGTTAAACGAATCCCGGAAAAAATCACCCTGGAAAAAATCACCACGGAAAGAATCACCCCGGTAAAAATCACCACGGAAAAAATCACCAACGGAAAAAAGCACCATCGGTAAAAATCACCACAGTAAAAACCACCACGGAAAAAATCACCATCGGTAAAAAGGTCCCTGATAAAAAAAAAGAGGGGGCTTCAAGTTAAGATGGGAAAATACCACACAATTATGAATAACGTGTGTTTGAATACACCAATTATAATTTCGAGTAGAGCACGTGCTAACCACGTGTATTTACTAACCACGTGTACTAGGAATAATCAGAGTATTATATACATCATATATTCTAATACGAGATCAAATCTTCTGTGTGTGTGAAAGGGGGGGGGGGGTGTTATATATACGTTCAGATTTTATTTTAAAAACGGCTCTAACAATTTTGATAAAATTTTGTATCCTACAGTTTTGAGGCACCAGAAAACCATTGGGCTGGGTCATGTCTTTGAGAAAATTCTATTAGTGGGTCATTTTGGGTCGCCATGAATCAGAGTCAAGCTAATTGTATCTAAAAAACAGTTTAAACGATTTTGACTAAACTTTGTATCCTACCATTTTCGGGCACGAGAAGACTATTGGGCTGAGTCACATGTTCGAGAACTTTCGATTAGTGTGTCATTTTGGGTCAATGCGGGTCCAGTTAATTTTATCTAAAAACGGCTCTAACGATTTTGATTAAATTTTGTATCTTATAGTTTCGGACACGAGAAAATCATTGCGCTAGGTCACACGTCCGAGAAAATTCGATTAGTGGGTCGATTTTGGGTCACTGTGGGTCAAGCTAATTTTATCTAAAAAACGGCTACTAAAGAAATTATTCTCACTAGCCAGTAACTGGCTACTAAAAAAAAAATCAACCAAAGTATGACGTATGTGCACTTTCAACACTTTCCAACTATGTTGGAAAGTAGATTAATTTTGATTGTTGTTGCGCTGATTCAGACATCAGACCAGATACGATGATCATTAAGGTTAACTGGGTGAATTAGTTCAGCCATATTCGTCCGGGATTGCTCACTGCCAGCTTCAACCACGGGATCCCGGGTTCGAATCCTGGCCCGGATTTTTTGCTCAGTTGGGAAGATTACATCTCATATGTTGGCAAGTGTTAAACATTTTCTATCTGATCGGTGGCATTGTAACCGGAAAGAAAATCAATCCTTAACTGGAACACTTTTTACGAGATATGCTATCAAACCGTTATTTACAAAAAGTAAAATTCACTTCTTTTATGACAGAAAATCTACGATTATATATAGCAAAAAATTTTTTAAATGGTGTCTTTTTTTTTTTTTTTTTTTTTTTTTTTTTTAAGTGATATGGTACCGTCTGGCATAAAGAACGTTTCCAAATCAGAGTTAAATACATCTACAATAAATTTATGATTGTAATATCATAGATACTAAGATATAAATTTTTAAAGCAAAATGTAGATAACATTGCAACATGAAATGCTTTTTATTTACAAGCACTGTTTGAACTTGAGAGCTAGCATTTCTTGGTGTTTATAAAATTATGCAATTTTGATATCAATTTCTAATTTTTTCCCTATCCGTTATTTATTACAAACACGGTTTGAACTTGTGACCTAGTATTTCTTAATGTTTATAAAATTCTGTAATTTTGATATGAATTTCTATAATACGGAAGGTTTTGATTTAAGCAATATTTGTAGAAATGTTGTGGATTGGAAAAGTATCTGATAAAAAGAGGTGTCCACTGTTAGGGAGGAGGTAAAAACCGTGTCTTCCTTTTTACCCGAAAAATTCTCTCTTTGTTAGTTTTTATTATACAAATAAAATCGGGTTGAAAAATGATAAGGATTGATATATAGGTGTGTCCACTAATCAGGAATCAGCTATCAACCCCTGAATAACTATGTAACGCTTTGAGGCAAGGACTCAGGTGAGGGCATCCAAGTCGTCTAGCTACAAATTGTACTCATTTAAAGAAAAAATACCAAATATTTTACTTTGAGGAGTCCGGGAAGCTACTCCCATTTGCCATTGCGATAATAAATCACTGTTCGGTACGGAGGTTCTACTGTTAAACGATACGAGCAGGGAAGACCGAGCTGTGGTCGGTCAAAATTCGCTTTGAGTTCAAATATCATGACCCATGACCAAAATGACATACTAATCAAATTTTCTCGAACATGTGACCAAGCCCAATTGTGTTCTCGTGCCCGATACCCGTAGCATATAAAATTTAGTCAAAATAGTCTGAGCCGTTTTTTAGATAAAATTAGCTTGACCCACAGTGACCCAAAAGTGACCCACTAATCGAATTTTCTCGGATATGTGACTTAGCGCAATGATTTTTTCGTACCCGAAACTAGTAAGATACAAAATTTAATCAAAATCGTTAGAGCCGTTTTTTAGATAAAATTAACTTGACCCGCATTGACCCAAAATGATCCATTAATCAAAAGTTCTCTGTGACTCAGCCCAATAGTCTTCTCGTGCCCGAAAATTGTTGGATACAAAGTTTAGTCAAAATCGTTTGAACTGTTTTTTAGATCAATTAGCTTGACTCTGATTCATGGCGACCCAAAATGACCCACTAATCGAATTTTCTCAAACATGTGACCAAGCCCAATTGTGTTCTCGTGCCCGATACCCGTAGCATATAAAATTTAGTCAAAATAGTCTGAGCCGTTTTTTAGATAAAATTAGCTTGACCCACAGTGACCCAAAATTGACCCACTAATCGAATTTTCTCGGACATGTGACCCAGCCCAATGGTTTTCTGGTGCCTCAAAACTGTAGGATACAAAATCGTTAGATCCGTTTTTAAAATAAAATTTGCATGTATATATAACCCCCCCCCCCCACACACACACAAGATTTGGTCTCGTATTAGAATATATGATGTATATAATACTCCGATTGTTCATAGTACACGTGGTTAGTAAATACACGTGGTTAGCACGTGCTTTACCCGAAATTATAATTGGCGTATTCAAAGACATGTTATTCATAAATGTGTGGTATTTTCCCATCTGAACTTGAAGCCCCCCCCCTTTTTTTATCAGGGACCTTTTTATCGATGGTGCTTTTTTCCGGGGGTGATTTTTACCATGGTGATTTTTGCCGTGGTGATTTTTACCGATGGTGCTTTTTTCCTTTGGTGATTTTTACCGTGGTGATTTTTACCGTGGTGATTTTTACCGTGGTGATTTTTTCCGTGGTGATTTTTTCCATGGTGATTTTTTCCGCCTACCGTGTTAAACGAGTTTACAAACCTTATCATAGGCAAAAGTCTAATTCGACTAGCCTATTTGTTATAAGTTTAACTATAAGTCAACATGTAAGATATTTGTGAAAAGGAATCTTATGATTTTTAATTTTCCAAGTTCAGTTTCAATCATATTGTAAAAGGTTAATTCAAACTTTGAGATGATCTGTAGTAAAATACTTAAATTAAAATATATTTTTGATAGTTTAAGAATTATAAACTACAACTTTGACTACTTTTTAAAATGTTTGCCTGATAGGAAACTATGATAACATGTCTATATTTGGATTTTTCTGATAACATGCCAATGCCTGAATTTTTCTGATAACTTGTCTGTGTTTGAATTTTTCTGATAACATGTCTGTGCTTGAATTTTTCTTATAACATGTCTATGTTTAATTTTTCTCTTCTTTTGAAATGTATAAACTTTTACTATACGTGTCTTACGATTTCATTGAAGAAAAAAGTGATCGATCAACTTTATCAAACCATTTTAATGTTAATATTTTTAAACGAACGCGATAATCAGATAAAAATATATGTAGCTAATTCATATTATTCCACTAAACATTGCATAACAAAAGAATCTTACAAAAATTTTATACTTCTACATTCAAAAATTGACAATATTCACATCTTAATACTAAAAAACAATCCTTATCTTGCAGTATTTCCTGTAACAAAATCTAAAAATTTCATATCAACAAGACCCAAGTTAGAAACTTTACCTATGAACTTAATACCAATCTTTAATCATAAAGTGATAAAACTGATAATTTTTTTAAAAAAAAGTTACTTCTAAAACATTTCATGGATGGCGCTGTTGAAACAAATTAATTCAAAACTTGTTTAAAAGACTTAAAAAAATTAAATCTAACTTTAAACTAACAAAAACCTGTAGAACAATCACTTTCAGTTAGAAATATTTAAAAAATAATTGTTAATTCTAAAACCGCTCACAGAGGGCGATGCTAAAAAAAAACTCAAAGTTGTTTAAAATATATTAAAAAATAAATCTAACTTTAAACTATCATCAAACTCCAGAAAAATTACTTTCAATTAGAAATATTTTAAAATAATTAAAACTTCTAAAACCGTTCATAGGGGGCGCTGCTGTGAAAAAATCATTTCGAAACTTGTAAAAAATTAATCCAAAACTTATTTAAAATACTTTTACAAAAAATTTGACCAAAATACCGATAAACATCAAGTAGATAATAAATAAGGTGCGTCGCAAATGGAATGAAGGTTATCGGAAGTGGCAGGTGTGGACATCGGATGTAGCAGGTGCTGATAACAGACATGCTGGAACAGGAAGTGGGGCATGTTTAGACAGGAGTAATCCCGGAAGTAAGACCGGAAATACGACAGGAAGTCGAAGCTGGAACTTCCGGCTTCCACTTCCATCGCGTTTCCGGTCTTACTTCCGGAATCACTTCCTGTCTAAACATGCCCCACTTCCTGTTCCAGCATGTCTGTTATCAGCACCTGCCACTTCCGGCTCCGTGACCTTCCTTCGACCTTGACCATACGCCTCGTACGTCTCTGGCTTAGAACTGTCGTTTATTATCTACTTGATGTTTATCGGTATTTTGGCCAAATTTTTTGTAAAAGTGTTTTAAATAAGTTTTGGATTAATTTTTTACAAGTTTCGAAATGATTTTTTCGCAGCAGCGCCCCCTATGAACGGTTTTAGAAGTTTTAATTATTTTAAAATATTTCTAATTGAAAGTAATTTTTCTGGAGTTTGATGATAGTTTAAAGATAGATTTATTTTTTAATATATTTTAAACAACTTTGAGTTTTTTTTTCAGCAACGCCCTCTGTGAGCGGTTTTAGAATTAACAATTATTTTTTAAATATTTCTAACTGAAAGTGATTGTTCTACAGGTTTTTGTTAGTTTAAAGTTAGATTTAATTTTTTTAAGTCTTTTAAACAAGTTTTGAATTAATTTTTTTCAACAGCGCCATCTATGAGATGTTTTAGAAGTAACTTTTTTAAAAAAAATTATCAGTATGATGAACAACATATAATCACATCGAATCGTATGAAAATTTTTAAATATCAAATTGTAACATCTACTAAATTAATTTAAAATCCTATTATAATATATAAATTACTCTTACCTTATATACAGCTGTTGGAGCTCAACCGTCTCATGCAATGACTTGAAGGGAAATAGATAATTAGTACAAATTCTTATCAGTTAATCTTACCGTTATCAGCTATGTCATATGACCTATGGCGTCACTGAAGCGCAGCTTTTTACCTGTTGATAAGGGGATAATCTGGTTCTTATCGCAAACATGTACTGACAACACCCAACACGTCTAAACAAGAAACTGACAACTATTAGCGAGTAAGAGTTAGGGAAGAATAACTAAGCGAGTGTATTTAAGGTTTATTCTTATCTCAAACCGGAAACTACGTCACACACCGGAAGACGGGCAGTGTCTCTAGCGGCGATGGCAGCGCCCCCTACTAAAGATAAGGAAGAAAGATTAGTTAAGTGAAGACCAACAACTAAAGTGAACGTGTTTTTGGCGTAAGTGCTAAATTCTATTTTTATTCTGTTGGATTTTTTATATTTTGTGATATATTATAATTTTCGAATTTAAATTTGTATACATTCGGGTTTATCTGTTTAATTATGCTATTATTAAAAAGAGGGGAAAGAAACTTATAGGTCCCCGACGCGTTTTGATAACAACCATATCAAGCAATACTACAACTCAACTTTGCCTTCGGGTCGGTATAAATAGATGGGGGAAAATTATGATTTTCATCATTTGATGATTCATATCGCTAGTGGTTAAACGTGTTTTAAATTGCTCCCGCTTTTTATCCGTGCGAATCGTTTCAGAAGATTGTTGTTTGCTTTTAAGAGTTAAAGTTTTTTATTGATTTTTATATTATGGATGTTGATATGCTATTGATGGAACCCCGATTGTGGGAGATTCTGTATCTGTGAAGAAGATGTTTAGCTGTTTTACCTGCGGTAAAGATTTTTCGAACACTTCTAATCTGAACCAACATATGAAAATTCATTCTGGCGAGAAATTATATACTTGTAATACCTGTCAGAAGTCTTTTGGGCTAAGATCAAACTTACAAAGACATTTAAAAACCCATGATAGTGTTGGATTGTTACAGCATGATGGATTATCTGAAGTTCTTACAGAAAAAGATACTATGTCTCAAAGTCCTTCCAATTTTAATCAACAAGTTGAAGAAGATGCTTCATTAAAGACTGTGACCCCTACGAATGTGGAAAAGAAGTATGATTGTCTTATCTGTGACAAAGTCTTTGCAACATATTCTAATTTAAATCAGCATGTTAAGATTCATCTTAATGAAAAGTCGTTTTCCTGTGAAACTTGCGGAAAGTGTTTTAGAAGGAAATCGGTCTTGATTAGACACCTGAAAATCCATAATGCCTATGGACAGTCTACATTTAAGTGTGATGAATGTGATCAAGTTTTCACCCGGAAGGATAATTTAAAACATCCTCTCAACTCGCATCGGAATTCAACATTTCCTTGTCGTGATTGCGATAAAGTGTTTGGAAGAAAATTTGAACTGAGGCAACAAGTACGCACTCAACACTCTCGCACACCTCTTGTGAGTGTAAAACGTAAAATGAGCTTATCTAATGCAAAGTCGAAAAACATAAAGCATTCTGATGCACTTAATGTGTTTAAAACAGTAATTTTGCATCCAGATGAACGTGAGGAAAATGATTTAGAGGTATTTCATAGACATGTACAAACTGAAATACAACAACGTTTAATAAGTGAAATTCATGAAAAAGGTGCAATTAAATGGTATATGGTAGAAAAAATAGCTCTTGAACGTCTGACTGATAATGAGGAGTTTGAAGAAATTCAATGTTATTTTCGATGTTCGTGTATGACCGAACTTATAGATGATACTATCTCACAACTCACAACATATTGAGGAAGGATTTTCGAAGATTATTAAATCCTTTGAAGAATTTGTACAAAGAGGCTCTGGCTGGAAACTTAGAAAAATTCTTCATTTAGAACTCAAGATTGCTAAATATCATCCCCTCGCGGCGACTTCCTACATTCCTCTGTCTAAAAAACTCGATGATAAAAAAGCAGTGTTGAATATAAAAAACGAAGATAACAAATGTTTAGTATGGTGTCTTTTGGCTTTTAAATTGAACTTAGATTATACAAAAAAACCTGAACGTGTTTCGCATTATGGACCCTATGAACATGATATTAAATTAGGTAGTGTAGAATGCCCTGTACCCCTTCAGAAGATACCTGTTATTGAACAACTCAACAATTTACGGGTTAATGTGTTTAGTTATGAAGAGGATGAAGATTGCCCCCTGTATATATCTGAAAAGAAAGATCAAGATGTGATTAATTTGTTATTGGTTGGTGATGGTGAAAAGCAACACTATTGTTAAGAAGTTTTTCAAGACTGTTAGGTGATCTTACCAAACATAATGGTGTGCAACAGTATTGTTATCGATGTTTGCATCGATTTTCAAGACAAGATCTATTGGATAAGCATAATGAATATTGTTCTCAACATGTTGCGCAAGCTATAAAGATGCCTAGTGAAAATGATAATATATTAAAGTTTACAGGAATTCATTTACAACATCCTGTTGCCTATACGATTTATGCGGATTTTGAGAGTTTCCTTTTACCTATTTCATCAGCTCCACCCTCTTCTAAAGCATCTTATACCGAGAAAACAACCTATCACTTGCCATGTGGTTATGCCTATGTGGTTATTGGACCCGCTGGAATGTGTGTGAAGAAAGCACAGGTATATCGTGGTAGAAACTGCGTTGAGCATTTTTTAAACCGAATGATGCAAGAGAAGGAAATTTTAGGAGAAAAGTTACAAAATATTAAACCTATGAAGCTTTCTCCCAAGGAAGAAAAGGCATTTAGAGAAGCAGAGTTTTGTCATATTTGTAAGAAAACTTTAGATGAGAAACGTACACGTGACCATGATCACCTGTCAGGTGCGTACAGAGGAGCTGCACATGTGGAATGCAACTTGAATTATAAGCAGTGTAAAACAATGCCTGTTAATTCCATAACTTGAAAAACTACGATGGGCATCATATTATGACAAAGCTTGGAAAATTCAAAGATCATTAAATCGATGTTATTGCTACTTCTATGGAAAACTATATCACCTTTAAAATCAGAAAGCCTACTTCTCCTATTCAGATGGTGTTTATAGATTCTTTCCAATTTTTGCCTACGTCATTGGAAAAACTTGTTAAAAACCTTCAACCTGATCAATTCACTATACTTGCAGAAAATTTCCCACAAAATAATAATTTATCTTTACTTATACGGAAAGAGGTTTACCCCTATGATTATTTTACTTGTTTTGAAAAATTTACTGAGAAGCAGCTTCCCCCGCCTTCTGCCTTTTTTAATAGTTTAACCAATGAGCCTATAGATGAAAAGGAGTACCAACACGCCCTGAATATATGGAAAACATTTGGTATCAAGACTCTTGGTGATTATCACAACCTTTATGTGAAGACAGATGTTCTACTACTTGCTGACGTGTTTCAAAACTTTAGGAAATTATGTCAGCAGTATTATGAAATTGACCCTGCTCATTATCACCCTGCGTCATGACCCTGCTGTTTACAGCACCTTCCCTCGCATGGCAGGCTTGTTTGAAGATGTCTGATACACCTTTAGAGTTACTGAGTGACATAGATATGTTGCTTATGGTTGAAAATGGAATACGAGGCGGCATTAGCATGATAAGTAAAAGATATGCCGGAGCAAACATCCCTGGTACGCCCGATTATAAGAAAAATGAGGCACCCAGCTACATCATGTATTGGGATGCCGATAACTTATACGGGTGGGCTATGAGCCAATTTTTACCCTACGGTGGTTTTGAATGGTGTGAAACAAGTCATATCACAGAAGAGTGGGTTCTATCTTTTTCTGATAGCTCCGAAATTGGGTATCTTTTCGAGGTAGACTTGGAATACCCGAAACATTTACATCCTTTGCATAATGAATATCCTGTCGCCCCTGAGAGAGTAACTGTGGAGGATCAGATGCTGTCTTCTCATGCAAGAAGCTTACTTAACAATAGAAAATTCGTGGGATCTCCTAAACTTATACCAAATTTAAATGATAAACGAAATTATATAACCCATTATCGTAATCTTAAATTTTATTTAGAACTTGGTTTAAAAATTACAGCCGTGCACAAAGCTTTAAAATTTAAACAGGGACCATGGTTACAGAAATATATTAATTTCAATACCGAAAAAAGGAAAGAAGCAAAATCTTCTTTTGAGAAAGATTTTTTTAAGTTAATGAACAATTCTGTTTTTGGTAAAACCATGGAAAATCTGCGAAAAAGAAGAAATATTGTGCTTTGTAATGGTGAAAAAAGAGCCAAAAAATTAGTAGCATCGCCTACTTTTAAATCGTTTAAAACTTATGATGAAGACTTGACTGCTGTGGAGAGATTAAAAACTAGCATACATATGAACCGACCCATCTATGTTGGATTTTCTATACTCGAACTATCTAAACTTTGTATGTATGATTTCCATTACAATTTTATAAAGAAAACTTACAAAGATCGTGCAGTTTTACTCTTTATGGATACAGATTCTCTAACGTATCATATTCAAACCAATAATATTTATAAGGATCTGGAGCAGCATCGTGATTTTTTTTACTTTTCTGAATACCCGAAATCTCATCGTTTATACTCTGAAAATAATAAGAAGACGCTCGGAAAGTTTAAGGATGAATTGAATGGCGAATTAGCCCTTGAGTTTGTCGGACTGAAATCAAAAATGTACTCTCTAAAATCTGTTAAAGACGAAAAGAAGCGTGCAAAAGGCGTGTCTACGCAGATTGTTCGGCAGAAAATTAAACATGAAGACTACTTGGAGTGCCTCCAACAACAAAAAACAAGTATGGAGAAACAGATAAGGATTGCCCAAGACGATCATCGCCTATATATATTAACTCAAAATAAAATTAGCTTAAGTCCCTTTGACGACAAGCGTTACTTATTGGATGATGGAATAAGCAGTTTAGCATATGGCCGTTATGACATTAATACCGTTTATAATAAAGAAGAAAATGTTGATTTGTATTGCTAACGCAAAATCGTGATGTATATTTTGATCTGTAAATATCTTTCTGTAAATTATTTTGTTATAATAAAAATTGTTGATTTTTTTATTGAGTACTTTTTTAAAAGTTTTTAAGTAACGTGAAACTTTTTCTAAAAGAATTTTTTTTTTAATTTGTGAAACTTTTTAACTAACGCATATTTTTTTCGTTATAAAAACATGAAAAATATTTCTAAAACTTTGATAAACAAGCAGATAGTCACACACAAAGAGAACTATTTGTTACTAACATATATACATACACACACACACACATATACACACATAAAGAGAACTATTTGTCACACACAGACACATACATACACACATAGAACTATTTATAATAACTATAATACTATAAGACATATATGCTTTTTAAAACGTACTCTTAGACACAAAACTTTCTACAAAATTTCAGATGTACCAACAAAATGAGATGAAAAGATTATTGTGAGAAAAAGAGGGTTGAACCTCTGAAGATTGTACTTCCGGTTGAGAAGGTAGCTCCTACCCCCTCATTCCCCATTGAGGAATCCTCATTCCTCATCTGCGGCTGCGCCTGTGGCCGTTGAACTCTCATTATCCTACTACTAACATTTAAAAATTATTCAGATTTTTTTCACTCGGTATACGTTTCATACAAGATAATAGTGGATCTTAACTGAGCAGTTAAGTTACCAGTTTAGAATATGCACGTTGCACGATTTCTCTTAAATGTAGACTCCCTAGATATCCTTAACAATCGTAATTCTTATGGGTCGGCTGAAAGACGTTAGATTTTGCCAAACGATTTTTTTTCTTTGAATGAAGAACAATTTGGAACAGTATAAATGAATTCCAAAAAATGTTTCCATCAAAATTGACATAATTTTTTAGCTTTTTTATATTCTCTTTGTTCAAAGCCGTCACATTCCCACTTTCAATTTTACAGAGCGTTCATTGTCTTTACAATTTCTTTCAGATAGTGTAAGAATCGTGTCGTGTAATGGTATGGTCCAATCATAGAAGAAGGAATATAAATATTTTATTCCTATTAATTTATATTCCTTCTTCTATGGGTCTAATAAATGTTGCAACTGAACTTTTCCAGACCCAGAGGTCTCGGTAACTTTGTAGGAGTCCTTTTTTTGGGCAATAGATATTTTCATTTGTAGTGAATGGAAATGGAATGGATATGTTTTCTTATGTGAATGTCTGACTATTTTATAATGCAGTTTTAAAGATATTTGCTTCAACAAGCGTTGGTAAAGCCTAAACAGTCGAGATTTTCCAATAAGTTGTTTCACGATGATTATACAACACTTGTTTACTTTTCGCTGCAAGATATAGAGCCCGTGACATTTCTTTGACTTCTGTTAAAGCACTCATGTGTCCAGTAACATACTATTGTGATTGAGTCGCATGAGGAAGGATTTGAAGATTTGCTTTGCTGTGTACTTCTTCGGTTTTTCTTCTTTGACTACAATTCACAGAAAAATTTCTGAGGCCAACCTGGACGTACTTACGACAGTTGGATTATTCCTTGAAATCAATATTAACTATTTCTCAGAAAAAATGCTTAAATCATGCTTTATCTGCGATGCTTTTGCTTTTCTTAATAATTATCTTTGTTGACAAGTTAATCCTCGAGAAATTAAAGTTTCTTATCTAAATATTCCAAATGCTGGTTATTCATAAGGTAGAACAGAATTTATTTTAATATAATTTTCATTCCAGATTTCATTATTGACCAGATATGCAAATTTGAACTCTTTTACGTCTGCAGATGACAATTTGTGGCTACATTTGCAATTTAGCTATCGTAGAATACATTAAAAAAGAGGGGGGGAGGGGGGTAAATGAAAAAATCATCATTTACACAGAAACATATGCATTTGCATTTGAAAGAAATTCTTTTAAATTAGTGGTTATTGTTTTCAAAGTTATTAACTACATATCTTGAACTCTCAATTCCTGTAAAAAAATATAATCGGATCTCATCCGGAAGGTTAACTAACTCCTCATGGAATATTTAAATTAACAATAAAATTTTCCAAACTATACGGTACACTTCATGTCGTTTTATCATATATTTCTATTAAGCAAATATAAACATACTCATGTGAAATATAAACATACTTCTCTTTTTTTAATTATATACTCGTTACTTCACATATAGATTTTGTATTCGTTCACAATTATGCCTGCATTTTCTTAAATAAAAGATTAAATAATATTAGGTGTGTTATTCTCATTGGAGAAAACCACAGGGAATTCATCAATATTTGACATTAGCAAAACCGTGTTCTCACACCGTGCATCTGCTTTAATAAAACTTTACTATTTGAATTTCTCTTTTTTTTTTTTTTTTCACTAGTATGGGCTCATGAAGAATTTAATAACGGCAAAAGAGAAAATAATTGACGGTTTATTTCCTTTTTCAGTCCGTATATGTTCTTTTTCATATTCTCCAAACACGCATTCATTGTTTGAAAACGAAAATTAGAAATTTTGAAAGTTAATGAAAAGAAAACTATCTTCGAATGCGGAACAAACTGATCATGACCGAATCTTCTTATCAGTTTAAATAATTTTGTTTTCCAGATACAATTTTAAAAATACTTTATTTATTTGTTTTTTATAAAGGGAAAAAAAAGAAGAAGAAGAAGAAGAAAGCAAATAATGAAAAGAATGCAAACAAACAATCAAAGCACAGGCTTGCCAAGTTTGACCTCCTTTTTTATTCATAAAGTCAGAGTTTATATCAGAAAAATCCGAAGAGTAATTTTTGCTTTGATTTAATGTCAGACATTTTATGATTACATAAATTTAAAATTCCTCTTTCGGAATTTGTTGTATGAACTCTGAATTTCAAAAAAAAAAAAAAAAAAAAAAAAAAAAAAATCAATTTTTATTTACGTCAACAAAGAAAAATTTTATTTTAGTTACTTTTTTTATTAAATTTAATTTAATTAATGAATTAATATTTGAAAAAAAAACTCTATTAACATAATGTGTCATCTACAACAAGTGTTTAAAAAATGTATCTGAACTTGAGTGGATGAATAAAAAGTATTTTATTAACGATTGAAAATTTGAACAAGATATATAAATATATATAGGGAGAGTGTGAACTAATAGTAGGAATTGAAAAATGAAAGCCAAACCGGAGACCCTGTCAAAGTAGGCGATTTGAACCTAATTCCCGACGCGGCAGCACGAGAAAGGTGAAAACTTGTCATAAGCGATTCTTGACAAGTTTCGTGATAACTTGATAAGTAATTTATTTATCAAAAAATGGCAAAAATCTATTCGATTCCAAATCGCTTCAATAGCCTGCCAATTTTACGCCTTTCCGTTTAAAAATGAGTCAGAAAATGAGTCAGAAAGTTCCGTGTTGTTGAGCAGGGAATTTGAGAATCGCCTTAAAATATGTCTCTTTCTTTTTTAGTTGGCAAAATATTTCTAAACTATATGCTTAATCTAACATGCCTCGTGTTAGAATCTTAGCGAAGCTGACGAGCTGTGAGTAAGATTGTAAAACTTCAAATAAAATTAGGTATTCATTCATTTATCTTACATGTGTACATCTCCATCTTGTAACATACATACATACAACAAACACAACACAACAACCCTTTTCTCAACAAATGTAAGTAATATTGACTAATGAGTAATCTCTCATAATACTAAATTACAACACGACAATCGCTACAGCAATGTTTTCACAATGAATAGGGTGCTTTTATCCTAAATAACACGAAGCTTTCTAAAAATTAAAAATTAAATGAAATAAAACTGTTTTTAGCGAAAATATAAATCCACGTGCAATTTATCTTTTAAAACATTTAATCCTGTTTTTTTTTCTTTTTCTTTTTAATTATATTATCTTTTTTTTTTGCATGCTTATTTTGTATCCGCCCACAACTGTGCCGACATTTTCTTAGACAAAATATTAGATATTTTCCCTTGAGTAAAACGGCAGGGACTTTATCGATATTTGACGTTAGCTACCGTAGCTTCTGCTTCAATAACTTTTTTCTATTTAGATTCGATCTCCTGTTTCAGTGTTGCGAGCTTATGAAGAATTTAACAAGAGCAAAAGAGAAAGAGAATTGACGGTTTATTCCCTTTTTAAGTCCGTATTTGTTCTTTCTCATACTCTTCAAACACGAGTTCGTTGTTTGAAAAAGAGAGTTAGGAATTTTGAAAGTTAATAAATAATAAATTAAAAGTTTAATAAAATAATAATAATAATAATAATAATAATAATAATAATAAACATGCTTTTATTAAAATTCACAATAAAGCACAAATGTGTGCCTCGTTCAATGCTGACGCCATAATGATGCTGGCAACAATGTGTTTAAAATGGAATGGATGAATGTTGCAACAATGGAGCTATTCTTTTCAATTAATATTAAACAATCGCAACGTTATTTCGATGGGGAAAAGGCAATATTTGGACCGACATTGCCACCCTTAGGGATCTAATAAAAAAAAAAAATCAATGTCCAATTTATGTATTGCCCTCAGGAATACATATATATTCCAAATTTCAAAGCTCTATGTGAACAGGAAGTGGGAGAAAAATTAGTAACAGGATTTGACTGCCACAAACAGAATTGTAAGTTAAAAGAAAGCATGTAATAATAAAAAAAATCCCTGACAGCTCGGCCTACAGGCACAGGTAGATTTCGAAGACGCAGACCGTGGGGCGCCTGTTTATTGCGAATTGCAGAAGAAAGACCTATTCGCCATGATGCGGCAGTTGGGACCGCCCACTTCGAAATATACCTCTGCCTGGTGGCGGAGCCAGCAGGGATTTTTTTTTTTTTTTTTTTTTTTTTTTTTTTTTTGCTGTAAGAGTTGGTCCTATAAAAAACTTGTCAATATAAAAATTGTAGATAATATTAAGAGGATTTATAATAAATTTAAGCGGATTTGATATTTTGTGAATCGACGAAGAATTGAATATTTTTCTTCTAAAACCTCCCTTTTTTATAATATCAAAAATCTGTCATACATACATTTTTTACCCTTTTCCTAGAAGTAATAATAACTTTACACGGATTCGATATGTATCAAAATTAAGAAGTTATCGTTTTTTTTCTGTTTTCACTAAAAGCCTCCCCATTCCCCGCCCCCGGTTCGATTTTGCCCATCAACGAACTTAACCGAGATTTTATGTATCAGTTTGGAAGAGATTTGTGCTTCCGATGCATTCTGCTCTCTTTGAATATGAATGAATTTTAAAAATATGTTTTTTTATATCTTTGTCATTAACAAAAAAAAAAAAAAAAAAAAAAGAGAGAGAGAGAGAAAAGGGGAAGAAATGAAGAGAAATATATTTAATGCCCTGTGATTTGATATAAATTCCGAAAAAAAAAAAAAAATTCCGGATTTTTTTCATATTATTTTCTTTCTATCTATCTGTATTATAAAAGCCAAACGTATCCGTTAGTAATGGTAACGTCGTTTAGACGATGGCAACACCTGGTGATATAATTTCACTTTTACTGCAATTTTTAAAATTTTTACCCCGTTGAATGGGGGCGGGGGGGGGGATGTACTTTCAAACACAATTTGTTTGGAAACTGTATTGCAATTTACTGATTTTTTTCTCAAAATTATTTTCAAGCATGTTCTTTTTTTTTTTTTTTTTTTAATCTCTCTAAATCTTGTGCAGACGATTACGATAGATTAAACCGTTTGTACTTAAAACAGTATAAATAATTCAGCATTTGTTTCCGTCTAATATTCCATAGTTAAATTAAAATTTCACCAATAAATAAATTTAATAATATAAATAAAACACAAATTTAACAGACACGTAATCGCACTACGCTCTTCGGCAACTGTAATTATTAGAATAAAAAAGGCTGCTGTAGGTAGCGAAATCTTTGAGATTCAGATTTCTTTGAATATTAAGTCATGGCAGAAGGCCGATACAAAAGTATAGCTTTTAACAAATTTCAGATCTTATTTTAAATACTTAATTGCTATTTTTCATATAAAAATCTTTTTGGTGTTGTTAGTAGACAATCTAAAAAGTATTGTAACAATTTCATTAAATCTCTCACAGTCTGCTAATTAGGCAGAGTAATCAAAGATAGAAGTTCCCAAGAGTTGGAAAACTTTTCTCACGCTTAGCTGTGGTGTGACAAGAATGTCGTTTGCTACAATAGGAAAAGATGAGCTTCGATCAATCTTGTGAAACTGAAATTGCTAGACAGCAAATATTTCTCTGATCTGACCGTCTATATGTGGGGTCTCAGATCGTGGGAAAATTTCCGGCGAGAACATTTAAAAGTTCAGTAAGACCTCCCTAAAAAAGGCTTTATCCAATGATGTAAACTAAAACTTTTTTGATTGGTGATCGGAGAATCTTTTGTTCGAGCAAGCGGACCGGAGAAGAGAATCGAGGGGAAGTTAGTTAGAGTTTCGGCAGGAGAACGAGTGTTGCTGGAAAACACTCTTCTCAGGACGGATTCCCTTCTTAGTAGGGAAGGACAAGTTTGCTGACAGATTTTTGAATGAGAGAGTGTGATCTCTCTGAAGTCAACGCAACAGCCTTGGATTTGATCCTTCGGGGAGAGTGAAAAGTAGCTCTAGTTAAGATTTTAAGATTTTAAAACTACTGTAAAAGACTGGATTATTTGGTGATTTGCTATAAATTACAAGTCGAGCGAACTCAGCTAAAAAAAATTGTTGTAAATAATTTTTACCTCTAGAAATTTCAAGAACGCTTTTTAATAAAATTTGTTCTGAAATATTTAATGAAGGTGATCCATTGTGAAACGGTTCCACGCTACCCCATTTCAAAAACACACAACATCATGGAGTCTTTACAGCTGGTGGCAAGCGAGTCGGATATTTCGACAAAAATTTATTAGCATTAGTGAAGAGAGTCCAGACAGTAGCAGTGACGCCCGCCCGCATCTAAGCGCGCAAGATCTGACGCCAGTTCAGGAGAGGAAAGCAGAGACCGAAGCAAGCCCTTGCATTGTCACGACAGACCGCAGTTCCGTCCTGGAAGCAAGCCCGTGTTTACAGAGAACAAGCCCGAAGCAAGCCCTTGCATTGTCACGACAGACCGCAGTTCCGTCCTGGAAGCAAGCCCGTGTTTACAGAGAACAAGCCCGAAGCAAGCCCTTGCATTGTCACGACAGACCACAGTTCCGTCCTGGAAGCAAGCCCGTGTTTACAGAGAATAAGTCCGAAGCAAGCCCTTTCTAGGAAACATCAGGAGCCGACAAACCGAGATAACCTGTGAAATCGACGACGTCTAGGCCAGACCCGAAACCGGCGACAGATGATGCAGACAAAGACTGTAGAAAAGGTAAGCTCAATTCATTTTTGAGTGGCTCTCATTTTGTTTATATATTCTTTAGTGAGGAAAATTCATTTCTGAGAAATTTTTTATGTGAATATGGATATATGATAAATTATGATAAATTTTTAAATCTAATAACTTTTAACATATTTGGAAAAATATATGTATATTTGTTATCAGCATAAAATTTGATAGTGTGAATTTTCTTTTGGCAGTAAAATAATATAAGGATTGTCAGGCTAAATGTGTATATATATAATTTTTTTTTCTCGAAAAAAAAAAAGAGATAAAAAGTTTGATTTTTCAAATAAGTCGATTGTCTAGTTATTCATGATTGAAAGATTTCAAAGGTGTACTTTTTTATATTATTAGTGAAACAATAGATGTTGTTGATAATCAAATATTTTGCATATGTGATGTTAGGAAAATTTTTTAGCAGTTGCAAAAAGTGGTCATTTTGTTACCTGCGGGGTCAGAAATATCAAGTATTGGTTGAATTATGAGCAGAGAATTTCAAATTTCTAAATTTGTTTTAAATTTGGATGACCTACACCAAAACGTGTCAGTGTATTGAAAATTTTACAATATTGAAAATTTATTTTTATATGTATACTATTTTTATTATTCCTCAAATTGAATTGTATTTAAAATTGTTAGTATTATGTGGGTAGTAGCAGAAAATTTTCCATAAAGTGTTAGAATCCCTGTTGCATAAGTTAGCGAGCGAAACTATCATTTTCATCTTTATATTGTATTTACATAAAATTTTAAAATGCAAGAAGTAACTGATCTGAAACAGTGCAGGAAAATTGATTTGCAGAATTTAGCGGAAGAATTGGGAGTGGAAATAGGGAAAAATGACAGGATACCGGTAATTATCCAAAAAATCGAAGCTGCCGATGATTACGATAAAGATTTTGCATTCACGCAAGCTGCGTATATCATAAAAGATCGAGAAGAGAAGATAGCAGAGGATAAAGAAAGGGAAAAAGCTGAAAAACAAAGGGAATATGAGGAAAAACAAAGGGAATATGAGAGGGAGAAAGAAGAAAGAGAAAGAGAGGAAAAACAAAAAGAACGCGAATTTACGTTAGAACAACTTAGATTGACGCAAGATGCAAATAGACGTAGTTCAACTAACAGTACCGGGTCGGAACGCCCACCTAAACTGCCGCTGCGAACAATAATGCATCGATTTGATCCGGAACGCTCTGATATAACTTTGTTTTTAAATTTGTTCGAACGACAGGCGACCAAAGCGGAAATAGAGACAGGTGACTTAGTGACGCATTTATTAGCTTTAGTGCCGGTCGAAATTGCAGAGTTAATTTTAAGGGAACCGCAAGATCAGACGGATAACTTTGAATACGTCAAAAAGTTTTTGCTTGAACGATTCCGTATGAGTCCAGAAGCGTATCGTCAAAAATTAATGAAACATCCACGCAATCCAGATGCCCCATGGAAGGACATTATTTTCGAGATCAACAGTTATTTAGAGGGTTGGTTAAATGGGTTAGATGTTACGGATTTCAGTAGTCTGAAAAATTTATTGATAACTGACCAGATCAAGCTCCGTGCTTCTAGTGAAATGAAAGAGCATTTCATTGATTCGTGGGCAAACTACAAAGACCCGTTAGTTTTGGCAAAATGTCTGGACGAATACGAAGCAGTGAAAGGGATTTCAGATAAAAAAGAGAATGCGAGATCTTTTTATGATAGGAAATCTGAAGAAACGAAACTCGAGGGAAATTCTGGAGAAGAAAAAAATTCCGACAAAAAAATAAATTGGCGAGACAAGGAAATTAAAGACAGGGAACGTATCTTTGAACGAAAGAGGCGTTGCCATACGTGTGGAAGCGAATTTCACCTAATGGCACGTTGTCCGAAAAGACAAAGGGATATTACGGAAGTAAAATCTTTCGAGAGCATAAATCACTTAGGCGATATAAGCGAAGACAAAAGCTTGTTCCGACCTTTTTTGAGTGAAAACAAAATAAATGGGAAGAAGGCGTGTGTACTTAGAGATTCAGGTAGCTCGTATTGTGTTTGCCCATGGAATTTGGTAAATAAGAGCAAATTAGGCAATGAATATGTTTGGCTTAAACAGACATTTGATAAATATCCAAAACGATTTAGAGTGGCACGTATAAAAATGGAAATGAAAGGTCTCGGATATGTAAATACGAAAGCGGCAATCCTGCCTAGACATTCTAAAATTAAACACTATATCTTAGGTAATAAGACGCAGGCTTTAATAAATGAAAAGATAAAGCGAAAGCAAAAATCGCAAACTAATTCCAGTTTTGAGAACCCGGGGATTGAGATAAACCCTTTAACAGATCCACAAGGGCAGGAAGAAATTCTTTCGTCATTCCCCCCCGAAATGAAGAACCACCGTTCTCAGTGTATTGGGGAAAAAGAAGCCCTTTTGAAAAGGTCAAGGAAAGTAGATGAGTTGGTTTTCGACCGGCAGGGTAATTCGAAAAATAAACGCGAAAATATGGAAGTGAGTGTTGACAGGAAGGGTTATCATTCGAAAGTTAATCTGGAGGAAGTGAGCGGATTCACAAAGAGTTTTCTAAAATCCTTCGAAATTCTGTTGAAAGAGAGTAGGGACAGTGGAAATTCACGCCTTTGTGACACTCTTGTTAAAGAAATTGAACGGTTGTGTAAAACGTATTGTTCGGCAAACACAAGTAAAGAAATTCAGTAGTAAGTTTTTGAGTAAAATCCAATCTTTTGTACATATTTGATTATTTTTAGTTTTATTGTTATTTTGGCATGTGTAGTAAAAAAGTATCTTTCAAAAAAAAAAAAAGTCTCTAAAGCTAGATGTTCAAGCAATGGTAAACAGTATATAAGATTGGATCACTTATGTATATTGTGAGGTTAAATTGTAATGTTATTTGAGCCACTCAGATATGTTGAGCTAACCCTTTTTTTTTTGCAGATTTTCCGCGTTTTAACCCGGAAAATGTTTTGATGGTGGGGGTGTTGTAACAATTTCATTAAATCTCTCACAGTCTGCTAATTAGGCAGAGTAATCAAAGATAGAAGTTCCCAAGAGTTGGAAAACTTTTCTCACGCTTAGCTGTGGTGTGACAAGAATGTCGTTTGCTACAATAGGAAAAGATGAGCTTCGATCAATCTTGTGAAACTGAAATTGCTAGGCAGCAAATATTTCTCTGATCTGACCGTCTATATGTGGGGTCTCAGATCGTGGGAAAATTTCCGGCGAGAACATTTAAAAGTTCAGTAAGACCTCCCTAAAAAAGGCTTTATCCAATGATGTAAACTAAAACTTTTTTGATTGGTGATCGGAGAATCTTTTGTTCGAGCAAGCGGACCGGAGAAGAGAATCGAGGGGAAGTTAGTTAGAGTTTCGGCAGGAGAACGAGTGTTGCTGGAAAACACTCTTCTCAGGACGGATTCCCTTCTTAGTAGGGAAGGACAAGTTTGCTGACAGATTTTTGAATGAGAGAGTGTGATCTCTCTGAAGTCAACGCAACAGCCTTGGATTTGATCCTTCGGGGAGAGTGAAAAGTAGCTCTAGTTAAGACTTTAAGATTTTAAAACTACTGTAAAAGACTGGATTATTTGGTGATTTGCTATAAATTACAAGTCGAGCGAACTCAGCTAAAAAAAATTGTTGTAAATAATTTTTACCTCTAGAAATTTCAAGAACGCTTTTTAATAAAATTTGTTCTGAAATATTTAATGAAGGTGATCCATTGTGAAACGGTTCCACGCTACCCCATTTCAAAAACACACAACATCATGGAGTCTTTAGAGCTGGTGGCAAGCGAGTCGGATATTTCGACAAAAATTTATTAGCATTAGTGAAGAGAGTCCAGACAGTAGCAGTGACGCCCGCCCGCATCTAAGCGCGCAAGATCTGACGCCAGTTCAGGAGAGGAAAGCAGAGACCGAAGCAAGCCCTTGCATTGTCACGACAGACCGCAGTTCCGTCCTGGAAGCAAGCCCGTGTTTACAGAGAACAAGCCCGAAGCAAGCCCTTGCATTGTCACGACAGACCACAGTTCCGTCCTGGAAGCAAGCCCGTGTTTACAGAGAATAAGTCCGAAGCAAGCCCTTTCTAGGAAACATCAGGAGCCGACAAACCGAGATAACCTGTGAAATCGACGACGTCTAGGCCAGACCCGAAACCGGCGACAGATGATGCAGACAAAGACTGTAGAAAAGGTAAGCTCAATTCATTTTTGAGTGGCTCTCATTTTGTTTATATATTCTTTAGTGAGGAAAATTCATTTCTGAGAAATTTTTTATGTGAATATGGATATATGATAAATTATGATAAATTTTTAAATCTAATAACTTTTAACATATTTGGAAAAATATATGTATATTTGTTATCAGCATAAAATTTGATAGTGTGAATTTTCTTTTGGCAGTAAAATAATATAAGGATTGTCAGGCTAAATGTGTATATATATAATTTTTTTTTCTCGAAAAAAAAAGAGATAAAAAGTTTGATTTTTCAAATAAGTCGATTGTCTAGTTATTCATGATTGAAAGATTTCAAAGGTGTACTTTTTTATATTATTAGTGAAACAATAGATGTTGTTGATAATCAAATATTTTGCATATGTGATGTTAGGAAAATTTTTCAGCAGTTGCAAAAAGTGGTCATTTTGTTACCTGCGGGGTCAGAAATATCAAGTATTGGTTGAATTATGAGCACAGAATTTCAAATTTCTAAATTTGTTTTAAATTTGGATGACCTACACCAAAACGTGTCAGTGTATTGAAAATTTTACAATATTGAAAATTTATTTTTATATGTATACTATTTTTATTATTCCTCAAATTGAATTGTATTTAAAATTGTTAGTATTATGTGGGTAGTAGCAGAAAATTTTCCATAAAGTGTTAGAATCCCTGTTGCATAAGTTAGCGAGCGAAACTATCATTTTCATCTTTATATTGTATTTACATAAAATTTTAAAATGCAAGAAGTAACTGATCTGAAACAGTGCAGGAAAATTGATTTGCAGAATTTAGCGGAAGAATTGGGAGTGGAAATAGGGAAAAATGACAGGATACCGGTAATTATCCAAAAAATCGAAGCTGCCGATGATTACGATAAAGATTTTGCATTCACGCAAGCTGCGTATATCATAAAAGATCGAGAAGAGAAGATAGCAGAGGATAAAGAAAGGGAAAAAGCTGAAAAACAAAGGGAATATGAGAGGGAGAAAGAAGAAAGAGAAAGAGAGGAAAAACAAAAAGAACGCGAATTTACGTTAGAACAACTTAGATTGACGCAAGATGCAAATAGACGTAGTTCAACTAACAGTACCGGGTCGGAACGCCCACCTAAACTGCCGCTGCGAACAATAATGCATCGATTTGATCCGGAACGCTCTGATATAACTTTGTTTTTAAATTTGTTCGAACGACAGGCGACCAAAGCGGAAATAGAGACAGGTGACTTAGTGACGCATTTATTAGCTTTAGTGCCGGTCGAAATTGCAGAGTTAATTTTAAGGGAACCGCAAGATCAGACGGATAACTTTGAATACGTCAAAAAGTTTTTGCTTGAACGATTCCGTATGAGTCCAGAAGCGTATCGTCAAAAATTAATGAAACATCCACGCAATCCAGATGCCCCATGGAAGGACATTATTTTCGAGATCAACAGTTATTTAGAGGGTTGGTTAAATGGGTTAGATGTTACGGATTTCAGTAGTCTGAAAAATTTATTGATAACTGACCAGATCAAGCTCCGTGCTTCTAGTGAAATGAAAGAGCATTTCATTGATTCGTGGGCAAACTACAAAGACCCGTTAGTTTTGGCAAAATGTCTGGACGAATACGAAGCAGTGAAAGGGATTTCAGATAAAAAAGAGAATGCGAGATCTTTTTATGATAGGAAATCTGAAGAAACGAAACTCGAGGGAAATTCTGGAGAAGAAAAAAATTCCGACAAAAAAATAAATTGGCGAGACAAGGAAATTAAAGACAGGGAACGTATCTTTGAACGAAAGAGGCGTTGCCATACGTGTGGAAGCGAATTTCACCTAATGGCACGTTGTCCGAAAAGACAAAGGGATATTACGGAAGTAAAATCTTTCGAGAGCATAAATCACTTAGGCGATATAAGCGAAGACAAAAGCTTGTTCCGACCTTTTTTGAGTGAAAACAAAATAAATGGGAAGAAGGCGTGTGTACTTAGAGATTCAGGTAGCTCGTATTGTGTTTGCCCATGGAATTTGGTAAATAAGAGCAAATTAGGCAATGAATATGTTTGGCTTAAACAGACATTTGATAAATATCCAAAACGATTTAGAGTGGCACGTATAAAAATGGAAATGAAAGGTCTCGGATATGTAAATACGAAAGCGGCAATCCTGCCTAGACATTCTAAAATTAAACACTATATCTTAGGTAATAAGACGCAGGCTTTAATAAATGAAAAGATAAAGCGAAAGCAAAAATCGCAAACTAATTCCAGTTTTGAGAACCCGGGGATTGAGATAAACCCTTTAACAGATCCACAAGGGCAGGAAGAAATTCTTTCGTCATTCCCCCCCGAAATGAAGAACCACCGTTCTCAGTGTATTGGGGAAAAAGAAGCCCTTTTGAAAAGGTCAAGGAAAGTAGATGAGTTGGTTTTCGACCGGCAGGGTAATTCGAAAAATAAACGCGAAAATATGGAAGTGAGTGTTGACAGGAAGGGTTATCATTCGAAAGTTAATCTGGAGGAAGTGAGCGGATTCACAAAGAGTTTTCTAAAATCCTTCGAAATTCTGTTGAAAGAGAGTAGGGACAGTGGAAATTCACGCCTTTGTGACACTCTTGTTAAAGAAATTGAACGGTTGTGTAAAACGTATTGTTCGGCAAACACAAGTAAAGAAATTCAGTAGTAAGTTTTTGAGTAAAATCCAATCTTTTGTACATATTTGATTATTTTTAGTTTTATTGTTATTTTGGCATGTGTAGTAAAAAAGTATCTTTCAAAAAAAAAAAAGTCTCTAAAGCTAGATGTTCAAGCAATGGTAAACAGTATATAAGATTGGATCACTTATGTATATTGTGAGGTTAAATTGTAATGTTATTTGAGCCACTCAGATATGTTGAGCTAACCCTTTTTTTTTTGCAGATTTTCCGCGTTTTAACCCGGAAAATGTTTTGATGGTGGGGGTGTTGTAACAATTTCATTAAATCTCTCACAGTCAGCTAATTAGGCAGAGTAATCAAAGATAGAAGTTCCCAAGAGTTGGAAAACTTTTCTCACGCTTAGCTGTGGTGTGACAAGAATGTCGTTTGCTACAATAGGAAAAGATGAGCTTCGATCAATCTTGTGAAACTGAAATTGCTAGACAGCAAATATTTCTCTGATCTGACCGTCTATATGTGGGGTCTCAGATCGTGGGAAAATTTCCGGCGAGAACATTTAAAAGTTCAGTAAGACCTCCCTAAAAAAGGCTTTATCCAATGATGTAAACTAAAACTTTTTTGATTGGTGATCGGAGAATCTTTTGTTCGAGCAAGCGGACCGGAGAAGAGAATCGAGGGGAAGTTAGTTAGAGTTTCGGCAGGAGAACGAGTGTTGCTGGAAAACACTCTTCTCAGGACGGATTCCCTTCTTAGTAGGGAAGGACAAGTTTGCTGACAGATTTTTGAATGAGAGAGTGTGATCTCTCTGAAGTCAACGCAACAGCCTTGGATTTGATCCTTCGGGGAGAGTGAAAAGTAGCTCTAGTTAAGACTTTAAGATTTTAAAACTACTGTAAAAGACTGGATTATTTGGTGATTTGCTATAAATTACAAGTCGAGCGAGCTCAGCTAAAACAAAGTGTTGTAAATAATTTTTACCTCTAGAAATTTCAAGAATGCTTTTTAATAAAATTTGTTCTGAAATATTTAATGAAGGTGATCCATTGTGAAACGGTTCCACGCTACCCCATTTCAAAAACACACAACATCATGGAGTCTTTACAGTATATTAAATGTAAAAAAATCTATTAGAGTTTTTAATATAAAAAAAAATGGTTTTCATTATATTCTGTAACCGGGGAAGCGCGGTTTGGATCCCGTAATATTAATAAAAGAATTTTTGGCTGTGTGTCTGTCTGTCTGTTTGTTGGCGATGGCTATAATAGGGAAACCTATCGTACGCAGAGGTCTGCAAATTTGGTTCCAGATAGACGAAGACAGGTACGAATTAGGGAATGTACCACATATTCGGTATTCGGCCGTACTACCGAATTTTCGGTTAGGCCGAGTAACAAAATATTGGTCGAATACCAAAAAAATCACCCAAACTTAATATTTTTGAAAGCCTTAAAAATATATATTTTTAAAAACCTTACATAGCTTGTATTTTTAACTGTCAATAAATAGATATTCAGAATGATTAAGGCTGTTCTAAAAATCAAACTGGCTACTTTATGACATTTTTTAATTCATTTTTGTTCGAAAACGCATGAAATTGGCAGGCGTTCTTATTCAGAAACCTTGTAATCAAAAGACGTTTTCCCTTTTTTGTAAAGGCAGAAGATCTTTCAGAAAATACTGTCAAAGTCAGCTTTTTGAACCGAATTTCCGATGCCGCGGTATTAGAAAGTGGAAAAACGTGTCGTCACGTGACATAAATTGCTTATAACTCGATAAGTAATTTATTTATTAAAAAATGGAAAACTCATTTCTATTCCAAATCGCTTCCATAGTCAGGCCTGCCAATTGTCTTTGCGTTTAAAAATGAGTCAAAAAATGTGTTAGAAAGTTTCGCGTTGTTGAGCAGATCATTTGAGAGCCACCTTAAGAAAAAGAGCCATTTAAACAAAAGAGATTGTTTTTACGTTATTTATTTGCTGTTTGAAAAATGACACTTAAGAAACTTAACTATTAATAACGAGCTTCAGAGGAATTAATGATGTATGAATTCAACTTCCTGAATATTACCTGGGTAAAAATCTGTTTCTTGCTTTTTTACAAACAGGGTGTTTCTAAACAAAATTTCAGGGGTGATAATAGGCATCAAGGCAAACAGTTTTTGTATCAGGATCGCAATTCACTTATCAGTCAAACATACAGTTTATCTCACCAAAAGCCAAACTTGTATTTTTGTTTGTTAAATTAATAATAAAGATATTGTAACGATATTTTCACTACATTTATTTTGCTTTCTGTGAAAAAGGGTGACGTGGCGAGAATTGCTGGAAATTGCTACCGTTCACATCCAAACAACAATGAGCTAGACATTCCATTATATGCAGCTGACAGAACATATACTGTGTCACGGACCAAAATCAGTCACTTCCAGTGATGTCATCACATTTCGTGCACAGCAAAGTTAATACGATGAAATTATCTTCATTATTTTAAAGTTGTGAACGAAAATTTGGGTTCAGCTTGTAGTGAGTATTTTGAATTGAATGTATTGTGTTTTTGATGGAATAAGTGGATTGTGATCATTATTTCATTAAACTGTTTGTCTTACAAGGAGAGTGCCAAGCTTGGTAATCACGGATTTTGATTATTTTTATATATGTTGTAGGATAGAAGCCCCTTAGTCTCAGGTTCAATGGATTTTATACAACACTCCTTAGTTCTCGAGAAATGGGGGGGATCTAATATTATAACATAACTTAAATACTTACTTTGTAATGACATAACTGCGTTGGTCATAGCTCAGTTGGTATGGCGTCTGCTCGTTGCTCCAAGAGCCCGGGTTCGACCCCAGAACGAGCTACGTTTGTTTTTCTCCTTTTTTGTAAATAAATATTCTTGTAATTATAATTTAATAATCTCAATAAAAAATTTTGCTAACATAATTAAATTTTAATTTAACATTTTCGATTTTTAAACCATTGTTAAACATTTCTCATTATTTAAGGAGCATTATAAAAATTGGATCTATTATTGACTAGTAAAAATTCAAAAATCGTTCCAAAATCAGCATATTTACTATCGAATTATAGAATTCTTCTCCCATCGCAACAGAAAACGAAGATGTTTCATATGCTGGATTATTTGTTAAAAATCCATTGTTTTGCAATAAAATTTTACAGTGCTTCAACGCATTTGTGACATTACTTTTCTGATTTTCATCGAATCCTTACACTTCAGATTGATCTTCTTGTGAACTACAGCTTTCTTCTTCCTTTTTTGTACGATTATAAGCTGTTATAGAATGATACGCACTTGTGCGATAAAGATTGAAAACAAAAACACCACTTAACTGCACCAAACTAAAAAAAACGAAATAACCAAAGTCTGTTGTGGCGCCCTCTAGTTACAATAAAATAAAACATAAATATGTTGTAATTTAATTCTTATGCTAAATTTTAATAAAATTATGCTTTTTACTTTAAAAACAGAGTAGTATTATCATCACATTGATATTATGGCAATTTATAAATGATGTTTCTTTACAATCACGAATTGACACAATTGTTCAATATCGTTGCATTGATAAAGCATATGTAAAGAATTGAGCCTCGACATCCAGCTGCACTATGTGTCATTCTAGCATTTCCTGTGAGTACACTTAACTGCATACCTTCCCTCGCTATTTTTGCCTTGAAGACTAGCAGACGCCGAATTCTATTGTACTGTGAGCGGAAAGTTCGGACAGTGATGTAGTGGTAAGGCGTTACCCAAAGAGGGGTCTTATGCTTTGATCCTTGCCGAGTTCGTGGGAAAGAGTTCATCTGCGAGAGAAGCGATCTCTGCACACGATTTTTAGGTTTGCGCCCGAAACTTTGCCCTTTGTCTTAGAACGTCCAATGACGGACTTAGTGAAAACGAAACAGAGGGATCTCAAGGCTGCTAAGAGGCTGGAGAGTTTCGAGGGGCCCGCCACGACAAAACCCCGCCCCCAGAAGAAGTTCTGCGAGAATGAAAAAGTGAGAGAGGACAGTTTTTTGGATAGATCTGAACGAGAGTGGTGACTCTCTGGAAAGAGTGAGGTCTGACCTCTATAGATACAGCAGGTATCAGGTGAAAATCCCAGCGAAGTGAAAAAGCACGACAAGTGCGATAGTGAGAGTTCTTTAACTCTGAAGCATCGTGATTTAGTATATTTTTCCGAAGAGAAGGAACGGACGAACCCTGTTCCGAATGAACTTTCTTTAGAAGTTACGACTGACAGTAATTTCCTGAGACTTTTGATTGATCGAGTTGCACTGAGAGTCAAGAGGACATTAATTTATAAGCGATTGACCCACGAAAAATAAATGCTGTATTAACATCTTGTACATATTTTAACCAGAATTAATATTGTTATGCAATAAAAATTCCATTTTCTAATTTATACGAGAAATTTCTCTTTGCCAACGATCTGAACTCGCTACCACTCAACATCTTAATCAGGTCGGTATAGAGGAGTTATTACAACTGGTGGCCTGCGGTGATGGATTAATTAGCAAAAATTAATGACATTCTCTAAAGACAAAGAGTGGACTCTGAAATTTAAATGATCAAACTGCTCCAAGAAAGAGTCTCCTTGTGACTTGTGACCTGAGTCTCCTTAGACGTCCCTGTGGATCAACACAGCATCAGAAAGAGAAATCTACCAAGAATTCTGGGGAGTGTTCCCCCATCAGAAAGAGAAATCTACCAAGAATTCTGGAGAGTGTTCCCCATCCGAAAAGTGTGACAGAGAACCCCGTCTGTGCTCCTGAGAATCTCTGAAGTCTGTGCTTCTGACGCCCTGAAAGACTCTTAGTAATGGAGGTAAGCTCTTTTTATACTCAGAGTGGCTTTAATTGCTATTAGTGTTTGTATAGGTGTTGTAGGCTTCAAAAAAAAAAAGTTGTATGTTTATTTTTGTGAGAGTAAATATTTTGAGAAATTTTTCCGGTAGAAAAAAAAAAGTATGATGAGATATTTCCGATATAACTGTAACTTATTTAATAGACAAATTTTGTAGTTAAAATTAAATTATTGTTGAATTAATTTAATGCAAACTGAGAATTGTGCAGTGTTACAAAATTTTAGCTGAATCTATAAATGAGAGATCATTAAAAAAAAAAAAAATTATCGAACGCATTTCATATTTTAAGATAACAGAGTTGATTTTATATGTTTTTTGTGAATTATTCTAAATCTTTTAAGAGTGGATGCAGAGATTAAGACCACCATTGATTAAAAGAGAAAGGAATTGAATAAGACTTTTGCAATTTAAAATATTTTTACTGTGCTTTTTGAAATTGAAATTGTTGTTTTGTGTAAAATTGATCCCATATGTATTTTATAACCAAATACCAAGGTGAATGTGGACGATAGGATAGGGTTGCTTAATTTTATATGTTGCATATTTCTTATATATTATTGTTATGCGTACTTTTTATGAGTGTATATTTCAGTATTATTTTAGTGCACTTGGTAGAAATTTCATTTAATCTTATTGTATTGTTTTATAATTGTGGGAAAGATAATTTCTAATTTTAAACTTTAAAAATGTCGGAGCTTAAATATTTTAGGAAAGCTGATTTGCAAACGTTAGCTTACGAATTTGAGGTCATTTTAGAGGAAAATGATACTGTACCGAAAATTATAAAAAAAATAGAGTCGTCAGAGGGATTTGATAAAGAGCTAGCCTTAGCGCAAATTAAACTGTTAGAAAAAGACAGGGAAAATAAGTTATTGGCGGAGAAGGAAGAGAATGATAGACTTCAGTTAGAGAAAGAAAGATTGTGGGAGAAAGCAGAAAAAGAAAAAGAACGCGAACATGAGTTAGCTATGTTAAAAGCGACACAAGAGTCAGATGATCGGAGTACCGCATCCAGTAGCATCTCAGTTAGAACGAATCATTTACCCCTAAAAACAATTATGCATCGCTTTGATGAAAAGAATTCGGATATTTCGTTGTTTTTGAATTTATTCGAGAGACAGCAAAAAAATGTAATCTAAATTCGGATGAGTTGGTGACGAACTTACTATCATTATTACCGGTGGGAATGGCCGAGTTAATTTTGAGAGAACCCGAAGACAAAATTGATGATTTTCAATATGTGAAAGAAAAACTCTTAGAACGCTATCGTTTGAATGCAGAGACATACCGACAAAAATTTAGTCAACACCCGCGTAATCCTAATTCAGTTTGGAAGGATCTGATATTCGAGCTTAATAGTTTTTTAGAAGGATGGCTGTCATGCTTACAAGTTTCGGATTTTGAAGGATTGAAAAATTTGCTTGTCACGGACCAGATCAAACGGAGGGCGTCTCCAGAAATGCGCGAACATTTTATAGATAACTGGGCGGAGATTAAAGACCCGGAAGAATTAGTAAGGCTTTTAGATGCGTACGAGGCAATCAAGCACCCGTCTAAAAAAACTTGGAATCCGAAACTCCCTTTAGAGAAGAATTTTGAAAGACCGAAGACTTTTGAAAATGGGCGAAACGGTAACAGAAATCCGGAGACTAACTTTAACTGGAGGGATCGCGATGATCATAAAGAAAGGGAAAGGGTTTACGAAAAAAGGCGAGAAGTTAAGTGTCATGTGTGTTTTCGAAGCGGGCACTACAAAATTAATTGTCCGGAAATCAATAAGAAAGATGTTGCGCGGGTCGGTCACTTAATAAGTAAACCGACACTTGAAGAAACCTTCTCCCCTTATTTGAGTAAAGTGTTAGTGAATGGAATTCAGACAACTGCTTTAACTGACACTGGGAGTGAAATTGATATCATCGCATACGACTTGGTCAGTCAAGATAAATTGAATGGAGATCACGTATGGATTAAAACTCCGCTGGACAGTAAATTATACTGTTTACCTATAGCAGAGGTCACTTTAGAAATTGAAGGCGTGGGGGTCATTGAAACCAAGGCAGGAGTTAACAATAGAAATTCAGATATGTACTACTATTTGTTGGGTAATCGCACTCAGAAATTGTTAGAACAGGCGAAGAAAAAACCCGAATTGATGAATGCAGTTTTGACACGCGCTCAAACGAGAGAAAAGGGTGGCCCAGCTCCAAATCCAGTAAATAAACAAATTATGTTTTCCGAGGGGGAAAAAGAAATTTCTAGCGGGAATGTTGAAGCGGAAACTTTGAATTCCGAGGAAGAAAAAGAAGAGGATATTTCTAGCGGGAATGTTGAAGCGGAAACTTTGAATTCAGTAAAAGAAAAAGAAGGGGGAATTTTTCGCGAGTGCAGTGAAGCGGAAGCGTTGAATTCAAAACTAGAGGGTGAAAATCTAGAAAGCCCTATTGAATTGGTTAGTGTGGATAAGGGATTATCGCCTTTGTCGATATGTGAGGGATCTTCGATCTTAGCAGAAATTGGAGGGAAGGATAGTCAAATTGATTTAGACAGAGATCAATCTCTCAAAGAGATTAGTAAAAAAACGGAAGGTGAAGAATCGCATTGTAATGCAGGAGATTCTTTGATAGTGGCAAAAGCCAGAGACAATCGCGTGAGTGGGGGGAAGCAGGTGCTTGTCCCATTGCCTTATCAGGTAGATATTTTTGGCGCGTGCCTAGAAAAAGTGTCATTACACTTAGGGAAAGGGAAAGTTAAAGGAAATGTGTCAAAATACTTGGACCTTGGGAAAAGATTGATAAGCGATTTAACTACCGCATTTCTAAAAAGGTTCGGTGTTAAGTTGAAAAATCCGAGAGTGTGTCGCACAATAAGCTATAGTATTGCATGTTGGCATCGAAAAGTTAGAAAGCTTTTGAAAGCGTTAGTATTTGGAGAATGGATAAGAGAAACGGAGGAAAATAAATTCGTGAAGGGATGTGTGTTTAATCTCACGAACAGGTTAAAAAGAGGTCGAGTTTTAGCCGTTGAAAATGTGTCAGAAAAACGAGAAAAGAGGAAATTTTGGTTTGACAGAAAGGCGGTAAAACGGAAGCTTAATGTGAAAGATGAGGTTTTAGTGTTAACTACCAGAAAGCCAATTAAAATGTCAGATAGTCGGATAGGGCCGGGAAGAAAGGAGTCAATAATTACGGAAACAATTGATATTGTGAATGTTCCTGGGAGGCGACAAAAATCTCAGACTTCTCAGGTGAGTTTAGTAAAGCCTTACAGAAAACGGGTGGAGTTAGCAGATATCTTAACGCGGGAAATAAACGCACTTAAGAATTTCTGTTTACCGTATCTAGATGATATGGCGATTTTTTCAGATAGTTGGTAGGAACATATGCGTCATCTAGAAATAGTATTAAAAAGGGTTAATGACGCGAAACTAAAAATCAAATTGGCGAAATGCAAGTTCGCTCAGAAAACCGTAAAATATCTTGGGCATATTGTAGGGGAGGGCAGACGGAGGCCAGCTGAGGCGAAAGTAAGGGCAATTAAGGAATTACCGGTTCCGAAATCGAAAACTGAAATTCGTAGATGTTTGGGAATGGCTGGATATTATTCCCGGTACATAAAAGATTATGCAGTGATTGTAGAACCATTAAAGAGGGCGCTTAAAGGGAAAAATAAAAAAGAAAAGATTGCATGGAGCGACGAAATGGGAAAAGCCTTTGAGACTTTGAAAATGAAACTTACTGAAGAACCGGTGCTATACGCTCCTAATTTTCAGAAAGAATTCATAGTACAAACGGATGCTAGTGACTTAGGTATTGGCGTGGTATTGGCTCAAAGAGAGGGATCGGAAGAGCACCCCATAATACATTTAAGTCGCAAATTTGCTGATAGTGAGAAAAGTTTCTGCGCCACTGAAAGAGAGTGTGCTGGAATTATTTTTGCGATAAAAAAGTTAAGGCATTATATTGATGGACAAAACTTTTCTATCGAAACCGATCACAATCCCTTGGTATTTCTAAAAAGAAATTCTGGAAATAATCCCAGGTTATTAAGGTGGTCCTTGGCTCTGCAACCTTATAATTATGCCATTTATCATCGCGCAGGCAAAGACATTCCGCATGTTGATTGTCTGAGTCGAGTTTAAGGAGATTTCTTGATAAACTTTTGTATAAAATTATTTTAAGTTGTTTTATTTTTTATATTTCATTGTGTTTTATTTCTTGCCACTCTGATGTAATTTGAGCTTGCAATTCTTTATCCGACTCTTAGAGATTCTTAGTGTTTCACCCTTAAGAATCGTTTGAGGAGGGGGTGCTGTAAAGAATTGAGCCTCGACATCTAGCTGCACTATGTGTCATTCTAGCATTTCCTGTGAGTACACTTAACTGCATACCTTCCCTCGCTATTTTTGCCTTGAAGACTAGCAGACGCCGAATTCTATTGTACTGTGAGCGGAAAGTTCGGACAGTGATGTAGTGGTAAGGTGTTACCCAAAGAGGGGTCTTATGCTTTGATCCTTGCCGAGGTCGTGGGAAAGAGATCATCTGCGAGAGAAGCGATCTCTGCACATGATTTTTAGGTTTGCGCCCGAAACTTTGCCCTTTGTCTTAGAACGTCCAATGACGGACTTAGTGAAAACGAAACAGAGAGATCTCAAGGCTGCTAAGAGGCTGGAGAGTTTCGAGGGTCCCGCCACGACAAAACCCCGCCCCCAGAAGAAGTTCTCCTGCGAGAATGAAAAAGTGAGAGAGGACAGTTTTTCGGATAGATCTGAACGAGAGTGGTGACTCTCTGGAAAGAGTGAGGTCTGACCTCTATAGATACAGCAGGTATCAGGTGAAAATCCCAGCGAAGTGAAAAAGCACGACAAGTGCGATAGTGAGAGTTCTTTAACTCTGAAGCATCGTGATTTAGTATATTTTTCCGAAGAGAAGGAACGGACGAGCCCTGTTCCGAATGAACTTTCTTTAGAAGTTACGACTGACAGTAATTTCCTGAGACTTTTGATTGATCGAGTTGCACTGAGAGTCAAGAGGACATTAATTTATAAGCGATTGACCCACGAAAAATAAATGCTGTATTAACATCTTGTACATATTTTAACCAGAATTAATATTGTTATGCAATAAAAATTCCATTTTCTAATTTATACGAGAAATTTCTCTTTGCCAACGATCTGAACTCGCTACCACTCAACATCTTAATCAGGTCGGTATAGAGGAGTTATTACACATATATGGAATACATTTTTAAAATAATTTAAAAAAATCAAAAATGCTAAATTAAAATTTAATCATGTTAACAATTTTTTTTTTGAGATTATTAAATTATAATTACAAGTATATTTATATAAAAAAAAAGAATGAGAAAAACAAGCGTAGCTCGTTCCGGCATCGAACCCAGGCCCTCGGAACAACAAGCAGACGCCATACCAATTGAGCTACGGCGACCACAGTTACGTCCGTACAAAGTAGGTATGTAAGTTGTGTTATAATATTAGACCCCCCATTTCTCGAGAACTAAGGAGAGTTGTATAAAATCCATTGAACATGAGACTAAGGGGCTTCTGCCCTACAACATATATAAAAATAATCAAAATCTGTGATTACCAAGCTTGGCACTCTCCTTGTTAGTCGCATTAAATCGCCTGAAAGTTTGTTCCAAAAGTTTAGTAACACAAAGTTTAGAGAAATGTTTACAACCTCTGAAAATGATCGTCCATTCTAGACACAGCTCTCTGGTGCATTTAAAAACCTTCCTATTAAATCAAAAGAAGCAGGAAATTTATTCTTACTGAGTTGAAACCATTAAAAAAAAAAAAAAAATAATAATAATAATAGCCCCTTCCCGATAAATAAACGCTACATGACAGTAAAACTTTTCTTCTAATTCCTTAAATTCCTATAGTCTTAAAACTCTTTTGATTATTAAAACTTTAAATTTAAAGGCTTCTTCTGTGAATTAAAATAAATTAATAAAATTTTCTTATATTCTAAAACTAATATTTTAAAAGCATAGAGAAATTTTGAAGAAATTAGAAGGAAAATTTTACTGTCAAATAGTGTTTATTTATCAGAAAGAGACTATTAAAAAATAAAAAAAACTTTTCAAATGGTTTTAATTTAGCAAGAATACATTTCCTGCTCCTTTTGAGCAAATAGGGAGGACTTTAAATGCACCAGAAAGCTGTGTCTGGAATGTACAATGATTTTCAGAGGTTGTAGACATACAGGGTGTTCCTAATTTCTTTTATAATTTTATTTAAAACAATGGCCTTGTAAACGTGAAAATTGATATGTCCCATCATCTAATAGGAAAAAATGTGCTTTCGAATGAAATAATAATAATAATAAACTTTTGCTAAATTTAGTGACTTTTTATGACATCTTAAATAATTTTTAAACATGATTTTTTTTTTAAAGCTACATCTACAATGAGCATTTGTTTTCTACCATAATGTAAAGTAACTAGTGGTAGAGCTACCACAATTGGCAATTTATGGTCCAGAGAGAAAATAATAATAATATTAACATTAACCTTAACATACTGCATTTTGGCACTAAAAACTATAATCTATCAATGAAATGACAGATTTTTAATTTTATGTTGAACATAAAATTAATATCAACTTAAGTTAAATTGGTTAAAAGATACGTTGTAATTAGAACATGCTCGGAATTGTATTTTAATTTTCTTTTGCATTTTGATTTAGATTATGATGGTGACAAATTTATCGGTGCTGATGACATAAAGCAAGCAACAGTTGCTTTAACTAGAAATGAACTTAATGCTGAAGAAGTAGCGTTGGTGGTAGAAAAAGTTTTAGAAGAAGGTGACAATGACGATGATGGAAAGCTGTCATTCATGGAATTTCAAAGTATCATCTCAAAAGCTCCCGATTTCCTAAGGTGATATTTTATTTCAGTAGGGTAGTTTGTGAATGCAAATTTAGAAGTACCATTAGGCAAGACAACATTAGGCATAACAAACTAAAAGTAAATTTCCCATTAAATTTTCAGCAGGACTGAAACTGCGCGAGTGCGTAAAACTAATAACATTGACAAAGGATGTGAATTAATTTTTACTTTGCTAAACAACGCATAACCAACAGAGTGAAAAATGTGTCCAGACCGGGGATCAAACCCAGATACCCTGGTTATAGCACACCAAGTTCTTTGCCATTTAAGCCATCTGGGCAACATCCAGTCTGGCATTTTTCGCATGTCCAGACCGGAGATCGAACCCAGATACTCTGGTATAGCGTACCGAGTGCTTTACCATTTAAGCCATCTGGATGACATTCAGTCTGGCATTTTTCACTTATACATTGGCAAGGCGCTTTCTATTCTAAAAAAGCAGTGTGAAATGCAACATTTCCATTTTTTAAGCGAAAAATTAATTGTGGAATTAATGGGTTAATTTACAACACCAAAAACAAAAAACTCTTCAATCACAAAAACAAATTGTAATTTATATAGAAAATAAAATAAATTATTTAAATGTTACACCCAAAGAAAAAAAAAAAACAGTTAAATGTCTTTGAAATAAATGTCCACTAATTATGTTTTTTATTCTATATTACAAATTTTAAATGACTTCCACAGTCTGTTTTCAAGTTTAGTATTTTGTTTCTTCACTACCAAAAATGAATAATAAGTGTTCTGAGATTCATAATTAAAATGCCATAAACAAATAATAATAGCAATAATTAGAAAAATACTAAAACTTTGAATCTATTTTCAGGATATGACAATTACGGAATGGTGATTATCAGATAGCAATTCGTTATAATTCAAAATAAACCAAAGTTATAAGGGGGGGAGGGGGGGAGATGCTGTTTGTTTGATTCTTAGGCATCTGAATATTAATATTTGAAAATTTTACACAAATATGAATGAAAATATGAATGAGTCAGTAAGATTTGCATTGTTGAATAAGAAAATTAAAATTTAAGAACAACCTCAATTATTAACACTACCCTTTCAGAAAATTCTCCTTATCAGTATTGAATATTTACTTTGTATTTGATTTATTAGTTTTTTTTTTCACTGAAAAATATCAACACTATCATTAAGGATAACAATTATATTAGAAACATAATCGTATCATAACAACAATGTAGTGCATGGCATGCATGCATAATGACAGTGCATTTTTTTAATGACAGTTTCAATATACTAGACATGCAACAATACAGAACATCCAACATTAGAAAAATGTTAATTTAAAGAATCAAATTGAATAAAATTTTTTTAAACAATATTTAGAGTCACCATAAAAACAAAAGAACACATTGGAAACGTTTCAGGCTGGAAATTTTAACAGCCTGTCCACAGCCAATGTAAACACATGTCTGTAAGAGAACAAAGTCACAAATGGTGACAAATGTGGCACATGTTTACATTGGCTGTTGATGGGCTGTTAAAATTACCATCCGGAAACGTGTCCTGTGTGTTCTTTTGTTTTTATGGCGATTCTTACAAAGTTTTATTACTTAATTGTGAATTATCGCCAGTTTTTTCTGTGCTGTTTCATAAATATTTAGAGGCTAAAAATTTTTCTTTGTTTCTGTTTTTTAAAATAACTTACATACAACCTAATATGAAAAAAAAATTAATGTAGAAAATAGTTAATAACTTTTAAACAGATTTTATACTTTTAAATTTGTTTGAAGTTATACATAGTGTGTTGTTTTATATAACGTCTACTGATTCTTCTTCTTTTTAGCACATTTCACATTCGTATATAAAGGAAGGAAGGAAGGACTCAGATTTAAACTTATCCGGAATGAAAATCTCAGAACAACTGCACTGCATTTCACCTTTGAATTTGTATATCTCTATTTTATATTTTAAAATATAAAACTTATTTTTAATTGGAACTTTTGTAATGCTAATAGATATTTTATTTAAAACAAATTTTTGAAATATTCATAAATAAAATTGGATCTTGGAAATATTAACTATTTGTGCACTGGTTTTATTTTACCAAAACTTTGTATACCAAAATAATAAGCAAATGCATGCCCTTCTTTAAATAATAATAATAATTTTAAAAAAAAACATATTTTGAATGAGAAATTTATTTAACAAATGGATTAAAGTAGTCAAATGACTACCATATTAAATGCAAGAAACATTTAACTATACAAATTTTCTGGTTCAAAGTATGTTTTTTTTTTAAAAAAAAAAAAAGCCGGAGGTTGGCAAGCATGAAAATTCATACACAATTTTATATTAATATCTGCAGTTTATCTTACATGGATCATATAAGATAAATATATTAGATTGCCCTACAGGATTATATGGATCAATCTACAGAAAACATTATTTTCTCGGTTTATGGTAGTTAATTTTTGTTACAAGAATTCTTGTATCCTCTGTTATGATGAAATTTTGTGCAATCATTTCCAAAATTAAGTAGCATTCATCAACTAATAAAAATATTTAGAGGCAGGAGACATCTATTTTTAATTTTAGTTGTTAAGGCTCAGGAAATTAATATTTTTAACTTCTGTTTTCTTTGTACTGTTCTTAAAGGATGTCTCTTTTTTTCTTAGTTATCAAAATATTTCTAAAATATGTGCTTAATTTATAATTTTGTGTGTTAAAATCTCAGCAAAACTGAATAAGATTTTAACACTCCACATAAAATTAAGTATATATTTTAGAAAAAATTTGACAACTAAGAAAAAAAGAGACATCCTTTAAGAACAGTACAAAGAAAAAGGAAGATGAAACTATTAATTTCCTGAGGAGATATTTAAATATACGAATGCATCCTATGCCCACAGGATTAACATTAGCGAGGAGAATCAGGAAGTTCACTGATTGATGAGCAGCCTTAACCATGAATGTCCACATTGTCATTTTCCCATTCATTTTGAAGTATTTAGAATGAATTAGAAAAATTTAACAGTAACTATGAAGTATCCATCATTCTTTATTTAAAAAGTAATCATCATTTATTTAATAAAAGTAAACTTTTAATTCATATACTTTTTATTTTTATATATTTATTTCAAATTTTATTCACTACCATAAGTTAACATGCATGATGAAACAAAATGTTATAGATTTGTATCCTCTGTTACAATATTATTAAAGAAATTAACCCCTACATATCTGTATTAATAAAAGAAAAGTTTGTGTGTATGCACACAATGGCAAGAGAAATTTATCGCACATAGAGGTTTGCAAATTTGGTCATGGATATACGAAGACAGGTCAGAATGCACCTGACGCTCAGATTTTGGATTTTTTTGTTATGGTATACTAAATAAAACAATTCACACATTTTCTCAATTTTCCAAGTTAACCCACTCATAAAAGCAATTGAAATTCAATCTTTTTACCTGATACAGTATATTTTGCCCTTTTTCTAATAAAGTTTATTTAGAATTAGCAATTTTTGAATTTTTCATGATTTTATTTAAAGGAAAGACTCAATTTTGCCGAAAAAGAGAAGTTTTTCTTTTATCAACCAATATCTATTTCATACCTTATACTCACAATTACAATCTTATATTTTATATTTTTACATGGAACAGGTGTTGGTGTTGTTTATTACAGCCAATTATCTACATGAGGGATACAGGCTGAGGGGAGTGTGCCCTCTGAGGGAACCTTTCTATGCGAGCTTAACCCTTCTTTGCATGAGTTTTTCTTTTACAATTGTTTTTTTTATACATATATTAAATATTAGACACCAGAAATTTTAAGATAGATTTTTAACTTTGTTCAGCAACATAGTTCCCAGGAAATTTACTAGATTAATATTTCTATATAAATATAGTGGTGGCGAAGAAGTTGATTTATTTATTAAAAGTTAAATAAACGGTGATGGAAATTTCCATCACAATGCAAAGAAGGGTTAACTTGTATTTCTGCAAGGTTACCCAATTTTTGAAGAAAACTACAGAAAACTCACAAATAATTAGTCCGACAGGCAAAATTTGAGTTCAAAAGCAGCACCTCCCGTCTACCAGCTTTGACAGCAGAACTTCTCAGCCACTGGTGGTTGTATAGAGCAAACTTTCATGATTGATTAAATATATATATATATATATATATATATATATGTAAGATATCGCTCTGTATAACGAGCGCATCTCGGTATACCGAACGCACATCGATCCCTCTGTAACGACGGACGGTTGATCGCCGCTACCACACATCCCAGTAAGGTATAACGTAGTTGATGTAGTCGTGCGAATGTAAGAAATCAGCAGGCATTTTCCTGGGAACTAGCTTTTATTCCAATTAATTACAAGTCTCTTCATAAGCTAGGCCCAGGGGACAGTTTGAAGAGTCTTTTACCGGGGAAACATCGTCTTATCGTTCATATTTCGGCGAATTGCCGGACTTACAACGGCAAGGATGCCGTCGCACTTCGAAGAATACTGGCCGTAGTTTTTGTGGAGAGTGATTAGAGTCAAAAGCCATGCAAAATACGTGCTCCTGACATTATATACGGCCGGACCACCGCTAGAGACCGCTTTGCAACTTATGAAATAATGTATTTTAATTGGCTACTTAGCCCTTGACTCATATCTGGGTAAGCAGCCCAGATAATTAACATGCAAGATCTAACCATCGGAAGAAGAGAGATGCGCTACCGTCAGCACTTTTAATCTTAACGAGGATTCAAAATTGATATCTGTTCGTAATAAATGTATCGTAAGGAAAGTTAAGTTACAGGGGCAACTAGAAATGAAGGCAGGGCTTTAAAATTTTGACACACGATTTAGGGATTTTAAACTTTGAATTTTTATATTTTAGTTTCTGATTTGGAATGGGTTTAACTAACTATCCTTTCATATCAATCCACATTCGTTCACATTCAAAATTCTTTCATACTTTTTCACATTCATTTCACATCCCCCCCCTTTAAAAATGAGCACCACAGTACTTGTCAGCAAGGGCTGTGGGGCTCAACCCCATAAGCTAAACTCATTTTAAAATAGGCTATCGATTTTTTTTTTTTTTTTTCTCTCTCTACGGAATTCTAATTAGACTCTCAAACTGCTTGGGCTTACTTTTACATAAAATACTGGTACTATTTGATGATATACACTGAAGATTAAACATATGACATATACTGTAAACAAAACACAGCTGCAGCAAAAAAAAATTTAACATTTCTCGCGAGAACATTGTGTGCTATTTTTTGAAAGTCTATTAGCACATTGCAAAAGTTTTTGTTAACCAACGTGTCCTGTGTGAATTGTTCTTGGGTGTTGGTTCATCAGGAAAGGTAAACATTGCACCTTTCTTCAATTATACAATACAATAAAAACTAAATATTATGATACTTGAAAACAGAAATATAATATGGCAATTACTTATATGATTTACAAAACACAAACAATTAAAAAATGCACTTAACTTATAAAAATATTTAAACATGATATAAACACTTATTCAAAACATTAAATTTCAAAATATAGTATAAAATATACTTCAAATATACTGTAAATATAGGACAAAACAATTACTACAAATGCAATAAAAACAACACAAACACGAAAATTTCATATGAGCAGTTATAAGCTCTGTTACTACTCCAAATTATCTATTTATAAGCATATTTGGGCTTATAGAACATTCTAGTGGGAATTAATCTCAGGAGAAAAAAAAAAAAAACTGAACTTGAAAACTTTGTAAAAATAGGAAATTCTAACCAAAAAATAAAAAAAAGTTAGGCTATCCTTCCCACCCTGCTCAGTGAGACATGGATTTCTAAACTCTGAGGTGATTATCATCCAAAAAATGTGTCTCTTGCACAAGGAAAAAGGAAACGTGGATGCCCGATACTCACCTACAGAGGGAAAGCGAATCAGTTTTGCCAAATTCTCCATTCTACATGGAAAGAGAAAATGGGAAAACAGTTCGACTATAGACGGGAGGCCACGGAGCGGAGGACCCCTAACGTGTTCCTAGTTTTGTCATTGTATGAGTAATTAAAAAAAAATAAAAAGGTTAGCAGTACTTTAAAACTGCTCCGCCAACTACACCGCTGGGTCCTCATCCAAACACTAAAATTATAGAGGGACGATAGGAAAGCAAAAATAAAAAATTGAAAGATGAAAGAAATAGACGGGGGTTATTCATGGTAGAGTTTTAAATTTTGAGGAGGGTTATAGAATCTCAACTTGGAGGCGTGCACTATTTCAGAATTTCTCTTAAAATGTATACTGGGTTTATCAATTTCAAAACTTACATCAGATAGTTGTTTTAAGATAGTATATGGTCCAGAATATGGTGGAGTCAATTTACGTGTATTAGGATAGTGGAATTCTTCATACATTACAATGTCACCAACTTTAAACTTTACAGGAAGAAAACGAGCATCATAATGGATTTTGTTTTTTTTATGGTAAGCTATTGTTCTTTCGTTAGCCAATTTTCTAGCTTCTTCAACAGGAGGGTAATAATCATTATCTGGCAAAAGAGGATCATAAGGTAATTTTCCTAACAGCAAATAACTAGGTGGAAACTGAGTTACAGAATGCGGAGTAGCATTATATTGGTACAATACTTCATCTAAAAATTTTGTCCAAGGTAATTTAGTTGGTGATGAATTTACAATACATTTTAATCTGGTGACAATAGTTTGATTCAAACGCTCAATTTTCCCATTCGTTTCCGGGTGATGACTGGAGGTTAATCGGTGTTTGATATTATAATTACGAAGAAAACGTTTAAATCTAGAAGCTGTAAATGCTCCATTTCTATCAGTAAGTATTTTTTCTGGTACTTGAGTTTGAAATAATTGTTTCAAAATGTTTGTATAAGTTTCAGTTGTTACACTTTTTGAAGCGAAACCCCACACATAGCGAGTTGCATGGTCTATGACCAAATGCAGATACTTCTTTGCCGAATTATAATGACTAAATCCGCCAACAGAGTCCAATGCCAAGCATTCAAAAGGTATATCCATTGGGGGCATGAGCTGCAACAAACCAAATCTTTTTTGCCTACTTTTTTTGTTGATTTGGCAGGTATGACAATGTTTAACAAAATTTTCAATATCTTTATTAAGATTAGGCCAATAATATTGATTTGTAATTAAATTTATCATCTTATAAATTCCAGGATGTCCAAAATCTGTGTGGGCTTTTTCCAAGAGGGGTAAACGTAAAGCCATGGGGACGACAATCTTATACAAACTTTTCTTTTTAATCACAATAACATCATTAATTTCAATATATTTTTTACCATCTACCTTGACATTTTCTTTTTTCTGATTTTCTCTGATATCATTCAAGTTGAGTAAATGTGTATGATGTGGGGGGTCTTCTGAAACAGGTAATCTAGACAGCATATCAGCCTCTACATTAGTGGAGCTCTTTTTATATTTAATATCGTAGTCAAACATACTCAGTTTAAGGGACCAGCGGAAAAGACGTCCTCTTAAGTTTTTAACATTTTTGAGCCAAGTGAGAGCCGCATGGTCTGTATGAATGACAAATTTTTGACCGTGTAAATAATGGTAAAATTTATCTAGAGCATCCACAATTGCCAAACATTCGAGCTCAGTAATTGCATAATTTTTTTCATAGTCGCGAAGATTTCTAGAATGATATGCTATGGGGTGCAAAATACCATTTTCATCAGCCTGTTTCACAACACATCCCACTCCAAGACTTGATGCATCTACAAATAAATTACAAGGTATTTTGGGATCAAACAATCTTAAGATAGGTTTTTGAATTAGAGCTGCTCTTAATTTTTCAAAAGAATTTTGACAGTTCTGGTCCCATACATAAGGAACATTTTTCTTTAACAAATTATTAAGAGGATATCTAACCTCAGCATATTTATGAATGAATTTATTATAAACATTAATAGATCCCAAAAAGCGTTGTAACTCTTTAACATTGGTTGGTGGTTTTAACCTCTTGATGGTTTCAATATTCGGGTTATCGGGTGTAATACAACCATTCGACACTTCATATCCAAGAAAATTAATTGTTTTTTTAACAAAATTACATTTAGACAGCTTTAATTTAAGATTTTCCTGGACACAAATATCAAAAATGATTTCCAAATGATGGTAATGTTCTTCTTCATTTTGTGAGAATACAATAATATCATCAAAATAACTGCATGCAAACTCAATTTTATATTTATTTAGGATTCTTCGAAGGATACGGTTAAAATTTGCAGGCGCATTTTTCAAGCCGAACGCGAGACGTTTCCACTCAAATAAGCCAAACGTTGTGGCAAAAGCTAATTTTTCAGTATCTTTAGGGTGGATAGGTATATGCCAATATCCACTTGCTAAATCGAGAGTGGAAAACACTTTAGCTTGCACCAATTTGTCCAATAAAGTGTCGATTCGGGGTAAGGGTTCTGCATCTGTTTTGGTTATGGCATTTAATTTTCGGAAATCGACACACAACCGAGTTTTCTTTCCTTCTTCACGTTTATAAACTAAGGTTACAGGTGAGGAATAAGGGGAATGACTTTCTTTGATGATACCGGCTTTTAACAAATTTTGAACTTGTTCTCTAATTTCTTCTTCTTCCTTAGGGGAAGTACGATAAGCTCTAAGCGAAATTGGTAAGTCAGAAGTTAAATGTATTCTCTGTGGTTCCATGTTGACACATCCTACATCATATTTATCTTTGGCAAAAATACCGACATATTTGGCTAAGAGAGTAGGCAGTTTGTTAGGTGCAGACTGAACTTGGATAGGTTCAGTGGCGTTTACAAACTCCGGCTCATAATTTTCGCCAAATATCCCTGCATTTTCCTTTTCTGAGATATCTTCATTAGGTTCTGACACGTGCAAGGAATTAATGGTTGGAATATTTCGTAATTGGTTCAGGAGAGGCACTCTTTGGTTATTTTGGAAAATTTGCATCTTAACACAATCAATATTTAACTGGAAACTTTGGCAATGGTTAAGTCCAATAAGGGTATAGGGTAATTTATTATCAATAACATAAAGATCAACATATTTGGATATGCGGCCAATTTTCAAATTAACACGACATTTTTCCTGCAAGGTGAGAATGCCTTGTGTTTGAGCGACCGATAGACCTTTACGAATTTTGGAAGTGTTTAATTGGAATTTTTGGACTAAATGTAATGGAATGACACTTAACGAGCTTCCTGAGTCGATCAAACATGGTATTGAGTTTTCCGGTATCCTTAGAGTAGTAATTTGACGTTTCTTTGGGTTTTCTTTGGATCTTTTTCTTTTTTCTATGTACCCGGGTACTATTAATTGTCATATATTACTACTTGGGTTTGCAGAAAAATCACTTTGTGTCTGATTTGGATTTTGGATTTGAATGTTTGGGTGTTGGGTTAGAGAAGAGGCCTCTAAAGATTGCTTTCGAAAAGGACAATCTCGTACCCAATGGTAAGCATTTGGAATATTAAGATTAAGGCATACACGGCATGGCGATGGTGGCAATGTAGCCTGGTAGTGTATATTTGGTCTGGGAGGAGACGGTTGAAATGGTCTCACATTTTGGAAAGTTCTTTGAGGGTTAGTCACATTTGGGCGATTCTGGGGGTTTTGATAAGGGTATCTATAATTCCAGGATCGCATTGGAAAATTCTGCTCAGGGGTATTAGGGCGATATGGTCGCCATTGTCTGAACTGATTTTGGGGAGTTGGGTCTGGTTTATTTTCAGGACTCTTGCCTGCTTCTTCAAGCTTAGTAAGTTTAAAAACTAATTCTCTCCATTCTGTGGCAGTTTTAGGGGCATTAGTCACAATAAGTCTCTGCATCGAGATTGGCAAACCTTCTGATAACCCTTCCAGAATGAATTTGTTGTCTAAACCCAGATTACGACCCATTTTCGTTTTCTTTTGGTAGTACTCGTTGAGGTCTTCACCTGACCTATACCGAATACTAGCAAAGTCGCTTAGTAATAGTGTATCTGGGGTAGAAAAATTTTCATGGAATAGTGAAACAAACTCATTCCAGTGTAAAACATTAAGACAGTTGTAAATGTATAGGGTAAGGGCACTATCTTTTAAAAATTTCTGGATGTTTCTTATCTTCCAAACATCATCTTTTCTGGATTCAATACATACAGCCTCAAAATAAGCAAGCCAGGAAGCAAAGATCATCTTTGTTTCCGGTGAAAATGGGATAATTTCCGGATCTTTTGTTTTTTCCTCACTATTTGCTGCATAGTTACCTACAGCGGCCTTTTTTATTGACTCTAATTCAGGGGTTGGGGCCTGAGTTTTAACAGGTTGTTGGCTCTCTTGACTGATAGCTCCATTTATATTTACAGGGGAACTTTCTTTAAAAGGGTTTCTACTTTCATCAACTTCTGTGTTTTTTTCTTTTAAAGATTCGCTACCTTCACCTACTTGAGTGGATTTATCTTCTACACTCATTTTTATTACTTATTTTTACAATCTCATTAAACAAAATATAAAAAAATTACTTTTATTAGAATTTTTTTTTTTTTTTTTTCCTAAAAAATTTGCTTTTTTTTTTTCTCTTAATTTTTCATCAAATCCCGTTTAAATTTCCAACATAATAAACAAAAATAACCTGCTTCATTAAATCACTTAATTTGTAAAAGAAAGAGATAATAATAACCATAATAATAAAATAATAAAAATAATAGTAATAATAATAATAAAATAATTATAATACTAGTAACAATAAAAATATATTTCATAAAAATAACACTTTAAAAACAAATAAAATTTCAAATTGTTTTTCTTTAATTGTTTTTCTCTCTTACTGCTTCAAAAAATAAAAATAAAAAGTTTCTGTCTGCTTTTAAATTCTTCTTAAAAAATAACAAAATCGAACATACCTATTTCTTCTTTTCCTTTTAAATCCATTTGATTGCACAGAATACTCACGTGAAAAAAAAAGAAAAAAAAATTATCACCATTTAAACTGAAACCAACGAAACACAAAAAAAAAGAACAGCCCTCCTTCTGCTGGAGATCATTACTGCATTGAACTTTGACCTTGATCTTAACACAAAACAAGTGGTTGTCTGTGACACACTTTTTGCTCTTCTCTCTGCAGCAAACTAGGTCATCTGAGATACCGTCTTTTGAAAGTGAAGTAGGAAAAAACCCATGCAATAAAAAATGTTTTTCTTTTGAATGAGCAAGGAAATGTTTTCTTGTTTTCTAAATATCCGAGATGAAAAGGAAGAAAAAAAAAATTGTTTGATAGATGATCAGAAACACAGAATATTATTTGATAACTTAATGAGTGAAGCAGGAGCTCTTTCATTGACTGACTGTAGATATTTATTTCATCTTCATAACTGCTTTTGTACCGAAAATAAATCTATTTCCGATTTCGCTTTCCACAGTTCAGAAAATCGTTTATCAGAAAGTCGTTTTCTTACGGTAGAAACGCTGAACTCATGAATTGGAGAGTTGAAAACACTTGTTACCTGCACAGGAGCCTCATCCTACCAGACTCTCTGTAAGATATCGATACGCCTCTGTATAACGAGCGCATCTCGGTATACCGAACGCACATCGATCCCTCTGTAACGACGGACGGTTGATCGCCGCTACCACACATCCCAGTAAGGTATAACGTAGTTGATGTAGTCGTGCGAATGTAAGAAATCAGCAGGCATTTTCCTGGGAACTAGCTTTTATTCCAATTAATTACAAGTCTCTTCATAAGCTAGGCCCAGGGGACAGTTTGAAGAGTCTTTTACCGGGGAAACATCGTCTTATCGTTCATATTTCGGCGAATTGCCGGACTTACAACGGCAAGGATGCCGTCGCACTTCAAAGAATACTGGCCGTAGTTTTTGTGGAGAGTGATTAGAGTCAAAAGCCATGCAAAATATGTGCTCCTGACATTATATACGGCCGGACCACCGCTAGAGACCACTTTGCAACTTATGAAATAATGTATTTTAATTGGCTACTTAGCCCTTGACTCATATCTGGGTAAGCAGCCCAGATAATTAACATGCAAGATCTAACCATCGGAAGAAGAGAGATGCGCTACCGTCAGCACTTTTAATCTTAACGAGGATTCAAAATTGATATCTGTTCGTAATAAATGTATCGTAAGGAAAGTTAAGTTACAGGGGCAACTAGAAATGAAGGCAGTGCTTTAAAATTTTGACACACGATTTAGGGATTTTAAACTTTGAATTTTTATATTTTAGTTTCTGATTTGGAATGGGTTTAACTAACTATCCTTTCATATCAATCCACATTCGTTCACATTCAAAATTCTTTCATACTTTTTCACATTCATTTCATATATATATATATATACTAATAGTTTGAATTTATACTAATAATAAAAAAAAGACAGTCAGAAAAGATAAATTTTCGATGACAAAATCACGTTCCGAGTGAGGGGTGTCTAGGGTTACCTTTTATCACCAAAAAGCCTGTTGTTATTGTCATGGTGTTCCTTTGCAAGTGACAGATAAACAATTACGGCAATCAAAAATTTTCAGGTTTGTTTTCTTTTTTGTGAAGACCATTTTTAATTGTTTATTTTTATAAAGTTATATTATAGACATATTGAATGCTCTGCCAACCAGATGGGTCCATGCGAGACATATTTAATGTTCTGCCTACCAGATAGGTCCAATGAACCCATCAGGTACATTCAAAATGATTATTCGAACCAGAATTTGTTTCATAAAATAAGTTAAATATAAACCCCAAAGAACTATAAATAAATAAGTTAAATAGTTTTAAATAAAAATTCTGGTGTGAAATGTTTTTATCAAGGGTGAGTAAAATTTTCAGTAGTTCTAGGGTTAAATGAATCCCAGTAAACGATAAGGTTCTTTTAGCTGAGTGAGTCTGCTATTTTATAAAATAAATTAAGCAACAAATAATGAAAAGACTATATGAATCACCTATATAAATCTGAAAAGGAGTGAAAAATAAACTGTGGATGTTAATATAAAATTTGTTGGTTTAAATTTTGTTATTAAAATTTTTACTTTAGATTTTTTTTTTTTTCAGAATGACCCACATGCATGATTTGATAAAATACTTATTCACTAGTTAAAAATTCATTGTGAATCTTCAATTTCAGAGACGCAATATCAGCACAACGTGAATTTTTGCTTCAAATTTTATCAAGGCTTTGTACTTACAGGAATATGGTAAAAAACAAAACAAAACAGACTGCTAACTGAATACAAATATAAAACTCTTGTTTTCCAAACCTTGGTATTTCTTTCCTGCATTTTGAGCAAAAAAAAAAAAAAAAAAAAGCTCAATACAACAAAAAGCAATTTATCAATAATTCTATAAATGAATATAAAAGGAGATTGAGATAAATACAAATAAACCCTTTTTAATCTGTTCTAAAATCTGAACTAGCTATTTTCTGGAACATTCATAAGCCATTTTCATTTGTGAAAGCAAAATAAGAAAGAAAAATGTATCTATTCTTATTCAAATATCAAGAAATTTAACATTGTTTCCTATTTTCCGATAAAAGCAAAGGGCCTTTCAAGAAATGATGGCAAAGTTGATCTTTTAAATCATTTTTTTGGAAATGACAGTTTGGGAAAGATTGTCATAAAAGTTTCAAGATTATGGTTCAAGATGCATACTGTTTATGGGGAAAATAGAAAATCTTATTTGATTCTCGGGCACTTAAATAGTTAACGACTGCAAACTTCATGCATTTATTTACAAAAATAACTTAAGTGTCAAAAAGTCAAAAGTCTGCCACAGTTGAGAAAGTAAATAAAAAAAATGATAGTATTTAACTAATTTTTCCTGGCTGTTACAGGCATTTCATATAAAATCAAACAAATTGATAAATCTGACTTTTATACTGTTCTGTAAAATTAAATTTCTTTCCAAACTTCATGAAGGTGAAACCTTTGAATAACTTTATTTCAATATGAGCATTAAAGAAAAGAAAGATAAATCAGATGAGAATAAAAATTTATTTCAGCAGTTAGCTTCATTGTTAAATTCTAAAAAAAAAAAAAAAAAAAAAAAAAAATCTTCCTTAAACTGCAATGAGAGTTTTATTTCAACTTTAATTACAAAAAATAAACACATAAAAAACTTATTTTAATCTTTTTCAGCAATAAAGATATTTTGGAACAGTTTTATACTTATATTATAAATATTATGAATATTATTTAATAAGATAAATGCAATAGCAAAAGGCTTAAGTGTCAATGTAGAGATTAAGGTGTCAATGCAGTTTTTTTTTTTTTTTTTTTTTTTTTTTTTCTTGGAGTCTATTTTGTGCAAAGTAAGATAGTTATGTGAAATTTATTATATTTTTGTGAAAAATAACATTTTATAAAGAAATATGACACCCAGTTACTCAAATTCAAATCAAGCATTTATTAATAACAACTTATTAATAATACTAATAATAACTTATTAGGTTCTTATGCTAAAGTTTTTCTTTTTGGTGAACTTATTTTGTTTGCCAATTACACATTTTAAAACCTAACAAAGTAAAAATAATTAATGAAGAGTATGTTTTTATGGAATAGAATTTTGTGAAGGGGCCTATTTTATTTTTAAAAAATTTGTGGAGTGGTCTGTTTCATTAAATGGGTTTTTGTGAAGGAATTAAAAATAATTCCCAAATTTTGCCTGGCAAAAAGGCTTTAGATAAATGCTAAGGAAATGTAATCTTCCTTATGCATTCACTACAAGCTATTATTGTAATTAATGAAAAAATTGAAATTTTTTTTAAAAGTGTGTAGATATGAATTCTGAAATGAAGTTCTTTTTTTAATGACATTGTCCAAATATGTCTCTGTATTAAAAAAAAAAACAAAAAAAAAACTAGTTGACCCCCGCCCGGCGTTGCCCGGACCTATGATAATAAATAATATAAAAAAAAATCAAGTTTTTATTATTTTATATCTTTAACCCGATTTTGTATGAATTTATATTATAAAATGAAAAATTCGCAAAAAAATATTGATATTTAGTGATAAAAGTGCTCATTTTCTTGTTTTTTTACTCAGGGTCATTTCATAGTTTTAAAATAAAAGTTCTTTTTGTCCGAACTCTTTGAAATCTTTATTGGTGATAAATAAAATGATTTTACAGCCCGTGTAAAAATTTCCTGAAAAAATATTGTTTTCTTCTTGTTTTCTTGTTTTGTGTTTTTTTGCGTCAGCTCCTTTAACATAACAATAAAAAAATAGTTCTCATCTTCCGAACTCTCTGACATTTCAATCCGTTATAAATATAACTGTATCCAAGCTTCCTTTAAAATTTTGCGAAAAAAAAATACATATTTCGTAGTGAAAATATGAGTTCTTTAAAAAAAAGCTTTAGCTTTCAACCTTAGAGCAAAAATAAATTAGAAGGTCTATGCTTTCAATGCAATAGTACGGCTTCATCCGTTTTCAATCCCCCTAGGCTAAACAGGTGAGGGTTGGGTTAACCAATCAGGTTTCCCGTTTCTGAGGGTAGAAGCCTTCAAAAAAACGTTGACACATGCAGAAAGAGATGATTTTCATGTGGATTTGACAGAATGCATTTTTCGTTTTAAGTATATAGATAATAATAAAAAAAAATGCACACAAGTTTTTAGATCAGTGATTTTTTAACTGTGCTGCAAAACACTGGCATGCCATGAGAGAGACAGGTGCATCACAAAAGTATAGAAAGATTTAGAAATTTCTGAATGCCCTAAAATTACTTTACAAAAAGAAAAAAAAAGAATGAAAGAAAGAAAACCACAGTTATTATGCAACATACAAAATTTATTAAGTTAAACACCACACAGATCCTTTTCAAAAGTTCATATTCACATAAAAATAAAATTTCTCAAATTCATCACCATAAAAATGATAATGTCTTCTTTTACAATACAAGCCTAAAAGCAAAAGTCATCAACCAGGTCCTACAAGAAAAAATATATATTAAGTACATCTTTCATTCATAAAAATAATAAAAAAGAAAACAGCTGTCAGTTCAATTATTAAAAAAAAAAAAAAAAATGTTGGTAACCAGAGTTTTCATAAAACGCTGCATTCAAAATAGACTACACAAAAGTTGTGATTTTTTTTTTTTTTTCTGGGGGAGGGCGCATTATTATTATTATTATTAAATGTATATAAAATATATTTATTTTATAATCATCTGAAGATGAGCTTTCATTGATATCCAGGTGAGATTTGAAGAAAAATATTGTTTTTTCTAACATTTTAATGTCAGTTGTTTACCATATTCAATATTTTTGTTACATCATATAATCCAGGCCTGTCCAATCTTTCAATAAGGAGACACTTCAGCTGTTGGCAAAAATGAAGGGTGCCATTATTCATATGACTCAAAACATGCAACAATATTATCTCACTATAAGTATTAGACACATACATACGTTTTTTTATTCAAAATATCTACCACTATTTTCAAATAGTGATCTTTGCTTTTTCTAATCACTCAATATCTGAAATTAAACAAAGCTAAGATTACTATAAAGAAATAGTGGTAGATATTTTTAATAAAAAACAAGCTAAAATGGCAATTATGAGTCTTAAGTGATGCCCAGATATCTCCCAATGGTAGCCGTAAGGCCCCTACGATTCAGGAATTCTATGTAAAAATAACTTTCAGAATAAAAAGAAAACCATAAGTCCTAGCAAACTTAGAAGTGCATTTTTTCTGAGCGGACACCTATCTCCAAAATATTTGGACCTGAAGGAGCCAGAAAACTTAATTGCCTTTAGCCAGTAATATGCAAAATTAATTAGCTTATAAAAAAAATGTACTAATATTATAAGAAAGCAACCTTTAAAATGGGTTTTTATTTTTAAGAAAATCTAGTAAACAGAAATATTAGAAAGGGCACCAAGAAAACCTTCAAAGGGTGCCATGGAGCCTACAGGCACCATGTTGGACAGCCCTGATATAATCTATACATCTATCACATAACCCTATGATCATTATATTTACATAGAAAGTAGAGTTAAAATTATTTTTCCCATAAACTGAGCAAATGAAAATATCATTTAGTTGTTGAAATTTATTTTTTATATTCAAACATAAAAAAACTAGTTTTATATATGTTTTGAAAGTAAAAGCGGCTAAGATGAAAACTTACTCGGAGCACCAGCTTGAAAACTGGAGAAGGCCAGCTATCTAATGAAATATTTGGAATATTTATTTACTTACATGGACATTTACTTAATCAATTTCTGGCACATTTACAAAACCATCTTTATTGATAAAGGAATAAAATATGCATGTATTCATGCTCTACAAAATCAAAAAGCATTTCTCAGGGTTCGCGTTTACTTGCATTTTACGTGTAAATCTTAGAAAATTCATGAAACATGACTCACAAATTTTACAATTGTGACTCAACATTTGACTCGCAAATTAACCACATCCTCATCCCGCTCTGAAATATCTTGGTTACCGTCTACTTTCCCAAACCCACAACCACCGTCTTTTACCAGTAATAAAAGCAATTGAGAAACGATGGATTGTTTTAGTTGCTCAGTTAGAAGAGAAAAAGGTCTTCCAAAAATCAAATTGCAACATGTATTTATAAAGGTTTGACTTGTTTTATTTTTCATATTTTCTAAATTTAACCCAACCTTCCATAGCTTATTGGAAAAACTTACCAGTGTCGATGTCTTTGAGTTTGTGTGACAAAACTGTTAACAATCTTCTATGTATGAAAGTTTTAAGGGTTTTGAGGGAATGAAAAATAGACAAAAGTAATATATAATTTTTCATTATAATACCATATATTTATAGTAGCTACAAGTGAAAGTCTCCAATTACAACACCTATTTGTATGTATGTAATGTGTCAAAATGTTCTAATAAATATATAGATTTTATTTTTTTTCATTAATTTGTTGAAAACTAACTTGTGATTTTTCTCAATTGACTCACATTTTCTTGTTGGCTGACTTGCAGTTAAAATGGGTTTTTTGTGTCGATTATCTGGACATGACAATGATAGAATGGTATCTTGGGGCGGGGGGAGGTAGCATTCAACTGTACTTCAATGTGTGTAAAACAGAAAAATGGAGACAATCAGAAATATTAGAAATTTAATACATATAGAAAATTGGAAAATGTTATTCAATTTTTTTAGCCATCTGAAAGTAAATACATGAAATTTTCATGAAAATGAGAAAGGAAATAAGTTCATTGTCATAAAGATTTACATTGTTGAGATGGGAAAAACTATTTTTTCAGAGGACCATCAGTACAATAAAAAGGTAAAGTTTAGCTACATTGAAAGATAATACACACCTTGATCTTTCTCCTTTCTTTTAAGGTTTTTCTTTTCTATAATTTCACGAGTAATGTCTTCCATCCATTTTGATTCTTTTAAGGTTGAAGAAGACAGAACTTTTTCAAAGCTTCGTCGAGCCAGACTGCAAGTGAAGCAAAAAATAATATATGTTACAATAAAATATTTTCAACATACTGAGAGTAAACAGAACTTTTTTTAATAACTACTGAATTGAAATATGCTTGTTAAGTGTGTCAACTACAGAAGTTGAAAAATGTTACATAAACTGGGGGGAAAAGTCTCCATTTCAGAGAAAATCTATAAAAAAAGAGTCAGTTACTTTAATGTGGAAGAAAAGTTGATGTCTTAGTTCACTACAGTATGAAACATTGCTGTAACTGGGATATTCCTAGAAGAAAAAGCACTGCAAATTGCAAAAGAACTTGAAGTGAGATATTTCATAGCTTAAGGGAGGATGGCTTGATAGATTTTTAAAAAGACACAATGCTGTTAAAAATTACAATGCTTGTGATTTATAGTATAATATACATAAAGAATCATTATTTATACAGTGTATTTTCTTAAAGCAACAAATGTTCAATGTCATTGTTAAGGTAAGTGAACATTGTTTTTTGTATTTATAAATTTTTTTCTTTTTTAACTTGTGCTATTACATAAAATAATTCTTTTGATTATCCCCATTTAACGAATAATCTCGATTTAACAAACAAAGCTGATAGTCCAGAAGGATTCGTTATATTGGGGTTTGACTGTATATATATATAAACCTAAAGATTAATAGATTCTCCCCCATTCAATTTATTATTAAATTTGTTCAATGAATAAATGAGGAAGATTGGCATGTAGGGTACATACTTAGTATTTCCAGACTCAAGAGCAAATAATCCTTGAAGGAATCTAGCAGCTTGACTTGTGGGAGACATATGAACTGCTTTTCCACATACTTCTTCACCTAATTTCAACCACTTTTCACGATCTTCACAATTTATCTAATAAAAGTTTAAGGCAAAATGAATTCTATAATCTGAATATGCATATAAAGACACAGAAATAAGATATTTATGAGATATACTAATAAACAGATACATGAACTGAAAAAAAAAATTCTTCATAAAAAAAAGTCAATGGACAATATGTATGTAATGTCATAATGGGAATCCGTAAAAAGGTTTCAGCATGTTTGTTTGTTTACATAATACAAAATCACATGATGTAGTTAATATAAATACAGATAAATTCATGCAAAATATGCTTTAGGTTTATATACATAAATTACTATTCAATAAATACATAACAGAAAATAAATTTGCACTTGTTAATTAAAAATTAAGAAATTTATGTTTATTAAAAACATTAAAATAGCTTCATAAAAAAAAGAGCACCCAAGAAAGTAATAAAATTATGTAAATAAGCTTAGAACAAATTTTATTTATATCCTAATCATCCTGCTTATAATGAATTTAAACATTAACTCCAATTTAACTTTGCACATACCAGCCAATAATCAAATTCTATTTTAATTTAAAATTATAAAAATGTATGAAGTTGTATTGAAATAAGGAAAAGAATGCACACGTAATTTTTACCTTTTCTGACAATTTCTAAATCTTTTGACAAAATTAAAATGCATACATAATTTTCAGAAACATAATACTTTTAGGTTATTCTCAAATCCAAACTGGCAACTTTCTGACACATTTTTAAGATTCAATTTTGCTTTCAAACGCATGAAATTCACAGGTGCTCTTTTTCAGAAACTATGTAATTGAACTGTTTTTTCCCTTTATTGGTAAAGGCAGAAGATTTTTCAGAAAATAATGTCAAAATGAGCATTTTAAACTGAATTTCTGGAGACTACAGGACAGGAAAAAGATAAACTACCCTCTCAAGACAACAAATGTTTATAGCTCAGGTTGTAATTCATTTATCAGAAAATGAAAAAAACTATTCGATTACAAATCACATCAATAATCATGCCTGCAAGTATTATGCTTTTATATTTAACCCTTTCACCATCTGAGGGCTTTCCCTGCATTTTCATAAGTATACTTGTAAATCCCAGAATATATATATATATATTTAATCGCAGTTTGATTCTATAATATCTTTTATATCCCCTCATTCTATATACAGTTCAAAATAGAATTCTGTTAAAAATATTTCCGTCAATAGCCATTTTAACATCAGAAAAATACAGGTCTAATGTTTAAAGAGTAAAAATGAGTCAAAGTTTTGTGTTGTTGAGCAGGTAAAAATATTTTTTTGAGAACCACCTTAAATGATGTTTTCATTTGTTATCTGTTATTTCCAGACAGATTTTTTCTAACCTCAAATCTCAAAGGAATCACATTGGCCATTGCATTAGTACTTGTAAATCCCAGAATATATATATTTTTTTAATCGCAGTTTGATTCTATAATATCTTTTATATCCCCTCATTCTATATACGGTTCAAAATAGAATTCTGTTAAAAATATTTCTGTCAATAGCCATTTTAACATCAGAAAAATACAGGTCTAATGTTTAAAGAGTAAAATGAGTCAAAGTTTTGTGTTGTTGAGCAGGTAAAAATATTTTTTTGAGAACCACCTTAAATGATGTTCTCATTTGTTATCTGTTATTTCCAGACAGATTTTTTCTAATCTCAAATCTCAAAGGCCATTGGCCATTGCATTAGTAACAGACATACTAATAAAACAAATAATTTTCACCTCCCTCCAGATAAATTTCACCAATTCCTCAAGTCATAGTTAAGAATCCGTTAATAATTATAAAACAATGAAAGTTGGAAAGATGATTTAATTTCTTATGTCCATTTATAAAAATGATTAGATAAGATAAAAACAAAATCAAAATGAATTTCGAAAAATAAAAGATTAAAGGTTCTTATTTCGATAATATTGTAGATTTTTAGATAATTTTTTAAGATTTGTTAAAACTCATATCCAAACTGACTAGACATTCATAAAGTCATTTTTTATTTGAAAGTGCATAAATTTTTCAGCTACACTTACACAGATGCCAAGAAATTGAATAGCACTTTTCCTTTTTCTATAAAGATAAAAGGACCTTTTTGTTTGGAACTTTTATGTTGACAAAGAAGGTTTAAGCCAATTTTTGAGACAAGACATTTTCGGAAAGGAGCAATTGATTATGTCAAGATATATCCTACTTATAGGAAAATAAAACATGCCATTTAATTCTTAGGTCTTAAATAGTAATGTCTGCAAATTTTGTGCATTTATTGCAAAAATGAATTCACGAATGCGTTAAAAACTTACACATTATTTAGCAAGGAAAATAAAAACTTCGAGAATATCCTTATATATTTTTCTCTCTTTTCCTTTCCACAGTAAGTCCCCCCCCCCCCACCTCTCTCTTCAATAGAAGAAATCAAACTTTCAAAGAAAGGAATCAACTATGCTTTAACAGATTAAGTGAAAATGAGAGAAACACTAACTTATAGATAGAACGATTAAATACAACTACATGACACCTAGTTACAAACAAATTAGAACATTTAAACTGACATTCATATCGTAAAACAAAGAAAGAACTTACATGCATTGCTTTATATGATAACACAGCCAGCTGCAAAAGAGGGAATGTGGCCCATCTTGGGAAACTAGAAAAAAAAAAGTATTAACATTAATTTTCTGGTAAGGGACATGAGCATTTGCTCATTCTTGCCATGGTTACAGGTGAGCAAATGAACACTATTACAATTGTCAAAAAATAAATAAAAGCACTAAGAAAATAATAAAAAATGGCATGAAATCCCACATTTCACTCATTGTTATACGGTAGCATAATTAAAGCAATAGAAAATCAAAAATACATAAAATGATAAATCTCTTCAAAAATCTTCTATTATTGTATTTTTAGAAAATAACCTCTTACTAAAAAATGCAGTCAATTTGAAAGAAAAAAATACAATCTAAAATTTATCTCTAATAAATGACAACCAAGCATTATGTCTACATATATGGGCAAAATACAAAATAATGGGGAACAAAAACATTAATTGACACTAAATAGCTAAGATATGCATAGTTGTTTAATCGCTTGCATCAAAGTCCATTCTTGAAATTGCCACACTCTTCAGGTGCAAAAATTGTGAACATAATTACTTAAGGCTGCTCGTCAGTAAACTTCCCGATTCCCCTCGCTAATGTTAACCCTATTGTCGTAGGATGTATATATTTAAAATATCTCCTCAGAAAATTAATATCCAGATATACTACCAGAATACTGTAATAAAACTTCATTATTTAATAACATAAAAGAAGATACCTAAATAAACAATTTAGAAAACGCATAATACAGTTGGGTTATTCTCATGAAAGGGTAATTTTCTTCTTTTTATTAATTAAAAAAGTCTTATTTTTTAATATAGTAAATAAATGATTACTTTCCTGAAAATTTTTACTTTCATTTATTCTGTGAATTTCACTTTACAAACGCACAGTGTTGTTGTTTTAAAATGTATGTTTTCTTAAACTGATCTCTAATAGGCACTTTTACAATTTACCTATTACAGGCAAATCTACTATCAATGTCAAATAATTACTCCATTATGTCTTTATTAAAACTTTTAAAAAGTAAAAGTCCCTTCTGTTGACTATCATGTCACCTCCACGGACAGCTCAGAATTGAAAAAAGTCAAAATCTTATGAAAAATAAATTAGAAACTTGACTACTAATAAAAGGGCATTTATTAAGCACAAAAATGTAAACCCCAAGCAATTTTTAAGATATTTTACATACTTTTGTAAAGAATTTTTTTTTTTTTTTTAGCTAATTGTGACTTTTCCGTGAGAATGATTTAGTTGAGTACCCAATTTCAGCAATTAACACCAACTGTCAATAAGATTCTTTATTCGAATTCTTTTGAGCAGCCATGTATATGATCTAAAGATTTGTTATACTCCACATGGTTTGCTAAAATTTAATTCAGCTATACAATGAAAAACACATTTGAAAAAAAAAAATCATCATTTACTGCCCATATATGGTAACTTGAAATATATTGTGAAGTCCTGTAAATAATCTACAGATTTGTATACAGACTATATTAAGCACATTTTTTTCAAGATAAAATGGTTAAGTTAAAATTGATATACAGCAGATTCTTTTTAATTTAAACTCCAAGGATGCAATAAAAAAATCAAATTAACCAAAACATGTGATTTAAAAAAAACAACAATTGAGAAATGACTTATCGATATCAGGAAATTCACTGCATCTGATTTACTGTTTCTTATTTCCCTTATCTTGGTAGTATCTAGTTTTCTAGAAAATTACGATATTAAATTTTCGAGTAATGACTTATCGATATCAGGAAATTCACTGCATCTGATTCAGTTTCTTATTTCCCTTATCTTGGTAGTATCTAGTTTTCTAGAAAATTTTCTTTGTTTTTTTAATAAAGCAAATAACAGTGTGTTTAGATGTATGACATGTTTTTTTTTTTAAAGCAATTCACACTTCGTTATTACATCAAATTCAACTTATATAGAATCTACTTTTTCAGTAATGTTACTGCAGTAAAGACCGTGTTTCACCATTGCAATAACTGAAAGTTAACAAAATGTAAGTTAATTTCTTGATTCTTTAATCAAAACATTAGTTCAGTTACAACTTTTAATATTACTCATTCTTACAAATCTTTTGCGACTGGAGAAGGGATTATAAAGGCATTACTAGGATTTCTACATTAAGAAATGGTCAATTCCAAGGTAGTTGAGGAGGGAGTGAAATCTACGCTAATAAAAATATTTTTTTGCGCTATGACTTCCTTCAGATAATTGGGCAAGAGAAAAAAAATTTGTGCTTATTCTGTCATTTATATTTTTAGCAGTAAAAATTTTGGTCTTAATTTTCTATTGTATACTAAACAGATGCAAAAATTTGGAAACTTCAAATTATCTAAAATAAGGGATTAGGAATTTGGATTAGCTAGTATTTTTAACACTATTATCAATTCAGTTTTTAAGTAGTATGAATTCTTATTCAAATTATTCAAGTTTGAATTAAATAGAATCTACCGTACTTGCTTCAATTCAATTTTTAAGCAGTATGAATTCTTATTCAAATTATTCAAGTTTGAATTAAATAGAATCTACCGTACTTGCTTTTTATAACAAAATGATTAGTTAAATAATCCCCAAAACAGCTCTACGAAGGTGATTTGGTAAGAATAAAAATATTTAAATTTTCTGATAATGGGAATCATTTCACAAAGTTTATATATTTCTTAATATGAAATAAGAAAACTGAACTGGGATTTCAAAGATATGACAGACCCCCCCCCCCCCTTTACCAGCATCATTTCAGAAATTTGATTCATGCAAAAAATATCTAGAATATTTATTTCAAAAGTTTCTCACATATGTCACCTTTTTTTAAGAAAAAAAATAAATAATTCTCCCTCTCTTTTTTTCCTAACATACACATGAAGGATTTAAAAACAATAATGTATTTTAATATGCACTCTACATGCATTTCAAAACTACTGTAAATTTTTATGAAATTAATTCCCTAGATGAAATACTAAATATAATCTTAATTCAATTTACAGAATCCCGCATCCCCCTCTCCCTTTTCAAACAATATTAGCAAATAAAACTTAGAAAAGACCGATCAATAATGATATGCACTCTACATGCATTTCAAAACTATTGCAAAAATTTATGAGATTAATTCACTAAATATAATCGTAATTCAATTTACAGAATCCCCCCCCCCCCCCTCTCATTTCTCAAACAATATTAGTAAATAAAACTTAAACAAATAATTGTGCTTAAATAATTCAATTTAAAGCTAAACTTAATTAATTTCAATTTACAAAAAATTCATGGGAAATCATTTAAAAATCTACTTCAATGATTTATTAGAGCTTATTTAAAAATGAAAAGATACAATAATTGTAAATGCATAATAACAAAGTATTAAAGAAACTAACATATGTAAAGAGATGTTATTTTTTCAATAAGAAAATTCTAAAAGTAAGCTTAAAAAAAAACAAAAAAAAAACAGACATGACTTAGAAAATTTAAGCCAGTACAACAAAATCAATGCATTATGCCTTTCATAGAAATAGAAAAATTACATGAAGAAATCGGAGAAATCAAATAAAAAAATATTTCTACAGTAGCTGAAAAGTGTTAAAGATAGTAAACATTAAAATTAACTAGTTGGAATCCGTCAGAATTTGATGGCTTGGTAAATAAATGTACAACTGAGCTCCTTTCATGGCACCTCAGTTGAGAACCCCAGCCTTAATTTAATATATACTATTTCAGAAAGGGGGGGGGGGATTGCAAACTTGACATAAGGTTCAATTATTATTATTTTAGATCAATAAAACTACAAAATTAACAGAGATATTTCCAGAGAATATGAACCGTTTATATCAAACATTATGTACTGATATCGTTCTTGACAGTTTCTGTCCAGTACAATTTTGCAAACATTATAGAATGCTAATATCAGAAAATCCAAAGAACTCATTAAATCTAAGAAACTAAATCAAAACAAAGGTTCAAAATGGAAACCCAACAAACCAGAATAAATAAATAAACAAGCAATAAATAAATAAATTAACAAAATACCTAATATGGGTAATTCCACTTTCCAAACAGCATGTAAATGAAAGACTCTTGGCACAGAAAAACACCATAAAATTGCTATTGCACATGCATTCGCTGAAAGGAGCTGATAGGCCCAAAAGAGTTTCCATTCTGTTTAAAGGTTGAAAAGTGACAATTGCACAGGCTCTATCTAAAAGAAATTGTGCCGAATTTCACTCTTAAATTCTCAGGCTTGTGTTTTAATATATGATGTGTGCATCTAGTCATGCTGATAGTCGAACAAAGTTCAAGGAGGGATAAAATTTTGGAATAGATGCATATCTGTAGTCTGCAGTCTAGTATTGGCAATTTTTTTATTCAAACTGAGCCAAAATGTTGATTCTGAAATTGATTGACAAGCTGAAAATTCAGAGAAACTCCAGTTTGTAAAATGGCAATCACTTTCGAAACTCTCTTAAACTTGTGTCTTTTAAAACGGAAAAAATATACAAACATAATTAAGAAATGTTTTCTATGACCTCGTGTTTAAGATAATTAAAAAAATTATAAATATTCAGAGTAACAAAAAAAAAAAAAATGTAAACAAAGTAAAATGTAACAAATAAGAAATATGAAAAATGTATAAATGCTTCCACAAGCTTACTTTAAAATGAAAAATTAAAACTTCTCTCTCTCTTTTTTTTTTTTTTTTAGGAAAAGGGAGGACTTTATACCCCTGAATAATCCATTTAAAATAAATTTTAAGCATAAGAAAAGAAAAAGAAATCTTAAATTGTCTACTGTCACCCATGGAGAGATTCAGGGAGAGAGCCCCATGAAGTAAAAAGAAAACATTAGTTCCTTTTTCAATGTTTAATTAATTACATTTTGAAATCCAGGGAGAGGAATTGACCTTCATCTGTCCCCCTTTACCAGTGTCCATGGTTAACACAATAAACATTAAAAATTGATTTGTACATCTAGTATGGATCACTAAAAGAAGAAAATATAATTTAAAACTTATTGAAATAGAGACATACATTTTTTCTGCTGTTACAGCAAATTGAGAAATCGTTTTCTGAGCTTCTGAAAGCTTTTCTGAAGACAACAACAACTGGGAAAGTATCTGAAGTAAGAAAAAGAAAATATTATATATTAAAAAAAAAATACAGCTTTATTTATGTCTTTTCTTTTTATATTCCTTAAATATTAATTCATGGATATTAGATTAAAATAATATTTCAGTTAATAATATTTTAAGTATAAAAAACCGACTGAGTCAAATTTATCCAAATTTTAAGTAGTAATATTATTAGACATGGATTTCTTCAAATACCTATTCATTCATTTGGATATTTCAAATATAGTAGCCTTTCATTAAATCATTCATTCTATAAGACAATATAACAAAAAATATTAAAAAAATAAGAAAGACATCTACAAACAAATGTTTTGTGTTTGTCTCCAAAACATTAATTTAAATACATACTGCAATTTTTTAAAAATAAAATTAATAACAGGTAATTACATTTATTGTAATTACAGGGCAGCCAAAATAGTCGCAAACTTACTTTAAAAAGTGGGAAGAAAAAAATGTATCCATAATAACTGAAAGGACTTTATGAATGTCCACATCTTATTTCACAATTTATGTTTCTGCTCAAATCCCCCAATAAAAAATATGGTGGTTTGTTTCTTCAAATCAGAAAGCAATTTATCCCAAAAATAAGACTAGTTATGAAATAAATAAGTTTGGTTCTTCCAAGATGAAAATTATCAGATACAGGAAAAATAGGAGTGGTCAAGATCATCCTTGACACTACTTTTTATCAGGCCTCCCATTTCAAGAGTTTCTTTGGAAAATAAGAGGGGAGGGGGGAGTTCCTTTGAAGGGCAGGTTAGAAATAACTTACGATGTTGTAAATCCTACATACAACAGGAAAATACCACATAATAAAATTTTTTGTACAGTATCTTTCACACAAGACAACAACAATATTCAGCAATATTCAGGCACATGATTTGTCCATGAATGTTTTTTAATTTTCGTAAAAGCCGCAATTTATTTTTTTCTTGAGGAATCCCGCAATATGAATTCATTAATCAGTCACCAAAAAAATCACAAATTTTGCCAATCAATAGCAGAAAAAAACAAATATTTCAAGAATTGCACAGAAAAAAAAAAAAAAATTGTCTATCGGTCGATTTTTTTTTTTTTTTTTTTTTTTTTTTTTGCATTTTTGTTAAAATAGCTGCTTTTTAATGGTTTTTGACCTAAAATTGTTACCATAGTCACCTGAAGCTGAAAATAGTCATTTTTAGTGTCAAATTGTAACCCTGTAAATGGCATTGACACATTATAAAGTTATTTAAAAATTGTGGTTAACCCTTTCAGTGCGGAATTTTTTTTCTGCTAAGCCCATGACATACTACAGTGAGCACAATACACGCCGTGAACGCCTAGGTGACTTTTGTCGATGCTTAATGTAGTCTACAGCACCCAACTCCTTAGATGTCGACTCTTGCACTAAAAGGGTTAAGGTAGAACATAATTTTCTTAAGGAGACATGAAAAAGTAACATATCTCAATGAGCAACATAATGGGGCAACATATAATAGGAGATTATTGTATAATAATTTTTATTACAGAAAGAGATAATTTATGACTTTATAAAGTGTGTTTTGTAATACCAATATTTACAAAGTTCTAAGCAAAGCCCCAGGACACAATATATACAGTGTTCCAAATAAGTGTTTATTCCCTTTGAACATTAATAACAGTGGGTTATAAAAGACGTTTTGATGGGTTTCGACATCTAGATCATGCACTAAAGTTTAATATTGAAAGATCATCAAATATGCTAAAAGACAATAGTACTGAAAGTTTAATGAAATGATTGTGACATTGTTTGCAAAACCACTCTCACAGAAGCCTTAATTACTGTAACTATAGATGCTAAAGTATGTTCTATAGCACTGCAGTCAATGTATTGATGCTAATGGCACTATTTTGAACATTTGTAACTTAAAAGTTTATGATACATGAAAAGTTCACGCTTTTTGTTATTCTTGTTCTAGATATTAACATCTAAAGAAAATAAAGTATAGTTTGTGACACTCTGTTTAAATAAAATGTAAACATATTGAAGAAAAAAAATAATACAAGTAAACTTACATGCCAACCCAGGAATAATTTAGGATTATTTTTAATAGCTATAACAAGAGGTTCCAGATTTCCATTATTAGCAAAAACCTTTACAACTGCATCGAGGATTTTAAGAGCTGACTGAGTTTCAGGACTAAATGAAGGAATAGACATAGCCTATATATATAATAAAAAATATATATATACATATTAAATAATATAATTATTTTTCAGGTATTATAATTTATACATTAGAAAGTAATTGTATATATTTTTTAAAAAAGCATTCCATTAAAACTAGATATCCTTTTACACTGCATTAAAATGAAATCATTTAGATGATGTTTCGTCACATTCATTTGTATGCATCTATATAGAATAAACTCGCACATACACATACATTAAAATATACACATTTACATATATGCTAAAACTTAATTTTTAAAATTTTATTTCTACTATTTTTAATTTAAAGTAAAAAAGAAATACTCATTTGGAAGACTTTTTTTTTTTTTTTTTTTCGTCATCACACACATTTAAGGGTAATCATTTTACAGCCATCTTCTAGCACACATAAGATAATAACTTGACAAAATAAGCTCAAATTTAAAGTTGTTTATTTTTTCACAAAATCATTTTCAAGTGTAGATGCATAAACATCCACACATAACATCATTTATGTATCAAAATTGAATGCTTTTTTCACTGTCCTTCTAGAAAATGCTGTAGAAGTATGTAATTTTATAGAGCATGATAATCTTGAAAAGGTGGTCATCAAGTAGCAATAGACTATAATCAAAGATTTATTTATAGGAGAATATATGAATATAAAAGCAAATATAATAATAATTCATAATTTAATTAACATTAATCTATTAATTGATAATTAAGTTTTTAAAATATGAAAATACCGTCATCAAGACCACAGAAATTGTAAATTTCTATAACTCTAGCATATCAGGAAGTGAGTGAAAAATGAATTACAAAATTCTATCTTAACATATATTAAATTAAATAAAAGCATGTACAGTGGTGGAAAAAATTATAAAGCCACTTGAAAATATGATATAATTAAAAAACAAAATATAGAACATTTATAAAATTTCATACATATATATTATATGCTACAAGGAAGTAAAGAAAAAAATAAATTCATTAATAGCTACATTAATAAAAGATTAATAGACTTAAGAAAATTTTCTGTACAGAGAAAGTTGGAAACAATTATAAAGTCGATACATGTATTTCATCAATAATCGATGTGAGACCCATTTTTTTCGATGACTTTGACTAGTCTTTTGTTCATTGAATCTATCAGACCACACAAAGTACTTGCATCAGTATTGTTCTAGCAGTTTTTAAAAGCATTCATCAAATCTAACTTTAAATTGAATTTTCGTCCATTTTTGTAAACATTTCGAGCTAAAATTCCCCAATGATTTTCTATTACATTCAGATCGGATCTATGAGTTGGCCATTGAAGGCATTTCACCTGATTAGCTTCCAGCCAAAGTTTAGTTGACTTCGAAACATGAACGGAAGCATTGTCCTGCTGAAATGTCCAGTCTCCTGAAGTTATAAGAGAAGCAAATGGGTAATAAATTATCTCCTAACATTTCTTGATACATAACCCAATTCCTTTTGTTATGCATGAAAACAATTGGAGTGGTTCCACAGGCAGCTAATGCAGCCCAAACCATTACCGAGTCACCTCCAAATTGACGCTTTGAAAAAAATATCAGGCTCCTGTCGTAAATCATGCCAAAAATATTTATAGCCATCAGGTCCATCGAAATTAAATTTCTTTTCATCGGAAAAGACAACATCTCTCCAATTTGTGCCTTTGGTTACATGTTTTCGCGCAATGTTTAAGCGAGCATTTTTGTGGTACATAGAAAGAGGTGGTTTTACTTTAATTTTTTTAAACTGAACAATAGGATTGTTACTTACAACATTTCTTATCGTTCGGCTTGTACATAGTAATTGTAACTGTTCTTGAATTTGGGCATACGACATTTTTTATCTGCAAACTAGCTTCCGGATTTGTCTTGATTGCCTTACAGTTAAGGATTTCGGTCTTCCTGTATGCTTCTTACTGCCATAATCTTCAGGATTTCTGAGAAAACTGTTTACTGCAGCCTTGGACCTTCCTATTTTTCTTGCAATATTAGAACCAGACATTTCAGCTTCATTTAAAGTTAATATTTTAATTTATTCACCATTGGATAACTTTTTTCCTCTTGGTATTGTATTAAACAAACCAAATACAAAATGAATGCACGTAATGCGTTTACATTTACCTAAACTTTTATGGCGACCTATTTTCCCAAGTCTGGTATTATGCCAAATGAGGATAGAACCATCGGCTTTATACTTTTTTCCAAGTTGTTTTTCATTGGTTGTAAGAAATTAGCATAATTTATGTTCCCCCTTCCGTTTTTCTAAATAAAGTTTATGTGTATTATTGCAATGTTGATCATGCAAATGAAAATAGAATTTGCTTTGTCAACAATTCCATTACTTTTTGAATTTTGTAAATTTTTCCATCGGCTTTATAATTTTTTCCAGCACTGTAGAAACATTAATTTTTTGGCATCTAAATGAAAAAAAAAAAAAGGAAAATTTTCTATGCATACAGGAGTGAAAACAAATTTATAAATGAGATTCTTATTACTGAGTTGGGAAAAAAAAATATTCAGAAGAAAACTATTAGAAAAATCCATATTTTAAATTACACATTTTATTATTATAAATTATCTATTGAAATATAATTATATTAATATCCTTTTAATAATGTGGAACTTCATCCAAGCCATCATGTTATTACTTAGAATATCTTTTGTGACTGCACTTAAGTAAATTAAACATGTTTCCTTCTTAATTAAAGTACCAATTTTCCTAAATTTTATAAACAAATAATATACATAAACTAGAGCCACTGAATATATAATAAAAATATTTTTCTGTTACTGAAGAATCAGAACATAATGCAGTATGATGCTGATTTAACTTACATTTTTATAATTAACTACCTGTAACTAAATATTAATTTGTTCTTACATAGTTTCATTTAACAATTAGGATCTTTCATTTTAAATTTATGCTTTTTTCCCCTTACTTTTATGTACTATTAGAGTTACTGTTATTGTTACCTACTTAGGGTTACTTGGACCCCAAACAAAAAATGGTTTAAATCAGTCCTGCTTCTACATTGTTGAGAGCATTGTTAATCTTTAAGTTTTACTGGGGGGCTTCTATGAGTGCCAGTGGTAGGTATAGACCTGGGTGAAAATCTTTTTGAGACTCTAATTAAATCGTTTTTGAAAGATAAGAAATGATCTTTTGATCTTGTTGGGTACCCCTTTAAGTACAGGGTCCAGGTGCATTGCAAACATTGTATGCTTCTTATGGCAAGAAAAGTTTTGATAAAAACATAATGATAGGTTCTGTTCTGATGCAATCTTTTTTTTTTTCCTTAAATTTTATCATCAAATAAATTAAATGATAAATCCAAAACAGAGTGCAATTTATAATAAAAATCAAGATGTTTGAAGTCGGATAAACAGCGAAGAGTGAAAAAAGAAGAAACCGTAGCAAAATTCTACAAAAATAATACAGACCTTATTGAGCAATATTTCAGCTTCTGACATCTTTTCAGATGTGATGTAATGAAAAGCTTCCATAATTACTAATGCTCCAAGTAAATGAGGTTTAATACCACCTTGATCCTTAGCTAAAATCAGAATCATTATATTAAAAACTGCTGCAAGTTATTAAATTTGAGAATAAAGATGAATATCAAAGTACATTAATTATTTTTAAAAATTCCAAACAAAAATAAAACATCAACTTTTAAAAACTTTGTCATGCTACCAGAGACAGTTGGCAGTAGTTTCTGGAGGTAGTAGAATGCCCAGGTGACATTTGAGTATTAATTTCTTTGGTAATGAGTAAGATATCTTAAATACGTACGAGATAAATTTTATTTCATTCTAAATTACTTAGAGTATTATTATCAAGAGTAATTTGTATAGAGATTTTGTACATACTAGTGAGTGTTTGTAAATAAACATTAAAATTATATTTGTGTGGAACTTTCATTGGCCATTGAGTCAGCATGCTGTCTTATTAGGAGAACCAGAATTTGCTTTTATGGGTTAAATAGTTTTGTTATGGATTGCTGAAATAAAGGTGAAAACTTTATTTTCATTTAATTGTGTAATGAGCTAGACACAATATAACTGTTTAGAAATGTTTAAGGGTGTTACAAAAGCAGATTTTACTGGAGGTTTCGCAAAAAATCGGTGAAAAAGTCAGTCTGAGTTAAAAATTGTTGAATTAAAAGATTTATTGTTAAAATTGAAAGAATGTTTAAATGACAAAGATTTTGTCACTGAATTCCTTGAAACTAACAGTCACCAAGAGAAAAAAATGAGGAAGAAGTTAATATATTGTATTTGCAACAACAAACAGGAAATGAGCATTTATCTCATAATGATGGGGAAGATACATCAGTACTGTTAGATAAACTTATAAAAGAGGATCAAGTTTAGGCAATCCCAGTGCCTAAGAAAAATGATACATGGAATCTATTTTTATATTCTTTAGTTTTGGCAAAGCACTGAAGCATTTGTGAGCATTTAAACGTAAAAATGTTCCTAAAGAGTATAAGTTGGAAATCTTGTTAACCTGATAGATGAGAAAGTTACAAAAGTCCTTCTGTATATTAATGAAGAAGACTTAACTGATTATGATAAAATAAACTTTTCAATCTTGAAAGAATACGAACCTCACCATTTTCATACCTAGAAAATTTTAAGAAAACTAAAATTATACAGTGAAACACATCAACAGTTTGCTTCTGGATTAAGATCCTGTTGACTGATTATGATGTATTGTAGAATTCGATTTTTCAAATTTTGTAATTTTGATTCACTTGGCCTAGATAAACTTATAAAAGAGGATCAAGTTTAGGCAATCCCAGTGCCTAAGAAAAATGAAACATGGAATCTATTTGATAACATCGGATTGAATTTTCAAAATTCTGGACAGTGATCTTTCTGCTCATATTGCAGTACAACAAGGAGAAAGTTGGCTATTGCTTGATCAATTGTTGAAAGATTACAACATTTATTTTAGAGCAAAATGCAAATCTTTTGAAGAAACAAAATTTTATAAATGCCCACTTATTGTGAAACAAATCATGAAAATACTAAGTACATTCTGCCACAATTAAAGAAAAAACAAGTTACATATGAGAACAAATATTTCTCAAAAATGCATGATAGTTATAAATGTGACTATAATTCACATTTAGCTAAAGATTGTCCAAACAGGAGAAATAAATTTGATAAAATTCATAAACAAAATGATGACCATACACAAGAAAAATCTAAAATGCAAGGGAATGCAAATAAATCTTACCTAAAAGATAATGCAGTAGTTAATGTTAATTCGAGACATTTACAGATTTGCAACCAATTAAATAAAATTAATTGAATTTATAATCACTGAATTTTTGCTAAATCAGACGTGAAACCAACAGAGTGAAAAGGTGTCCAGGCCTTCAAAACAAGGTCATTGGCATTGTACGCCAATGCTCTACCACTGAGCTACCTGACTGATATCCAGACTGGCACTTTTCACTCTTATATGATGGCAAGGTTGCACCTGCAGCACAAGATGGAATGTCTTCAAGAACCACAACTACAGCAGCAAGCATGAGATTCAAAATTATATAAATAAACATAAAGTTATATAAATAAAATTAATTTGTATCATTAGAAAAAAGTCAACATCTATGTAGGAGGTAGAAAATTGAAGTGATTGTAGAGAGTCATATGGAGATGTCCATTTTAAATACAGCATTAATCCCAGGCTTAAAAGCTGAAGGCAAATTTTTGTTAGAATCAGTTTTTTAAAAAATGTTTCGAATTTTCCAAGCAGATTTAGCTACATTGCTGATTTATTATAAATCAACTGATAGCGATATTTATGTAAGCTAAAATTCCCTTTTTTTTCAACTGAAAAATTAAACATTTCTTGCTTAATTATCCCCCAAGTTTAAAATAATCTAATAGTACTCAAAATGATGAGTTGCATAACAGTAAATTATTTCAATGAGTTGAAAACAGGAGTCTATAAATAGCCTCTACAGTGGTACCTCTCACATTAGAAAATATGGCGAATAATATTTCTGTTTGCAGAATCAAATTTTTGATGAGATGAATAAATATAAATCATCAGTTATCCATTTCCAGAAAGAAAGGACAGTGTACTCAACTTGAAGAGAAGATTAATATGGGTCATCAAATAATAAATAATGAATGTAGATCATTAGATTCAAATGTTTGTTTTATTTCTGGAAAAAATTAATAAGTAATTAAGATGAATCTTTTTAGAGCAATAAATATAAATTTTATATTGTTCAAAAATGGTGCCCCACATTAAAGAACTCTTTCAAGGTCGCTATCGTTAGTTTAGGTAAAAATAATTTCTTGATGCAAGATGATTTACTATTTCATAAAGAAACCTTTGTGGATAAATTTCATCAAGTGATTGTAGAAAAAATTAAAAAAATTCATTAAATTCAATCAGTCACAAGATTTTTTAATTTTTTGCTTCATAGGGATATGAAATTTTCATTAATAGATTTCTGCCAGCAAAAATTTTTATTAGTGATTTTTTGCCTTCTTCTTCACTAAGATAAATCTTCTTCAAACATGTAACTAAACATGAGATGTCAGACATGTTTTCATATCAAGAAGCCTATTACACACACACACACACACATATATATATATCTATACTAATAAAAGAAAGTTGTTTGTCTGTGTGTGTGTGTGTGTCTGTGTGCGATGGCTAGCAAAATCTACCACACATAGAAGCCTGAAAATTTGGGTGCAGATAGTCCAAGGCAGGTCCTGATGTACCTGAGGTTCAGATTTTTAATGTTTTGAGACCCGCGTCCTCTGGGGTCCCTTTAAGATTTTTGTCCTAAATTCAAAATAACTTCCCAATTTTTATCTGATCCTCTTCGTTTTTGGGGCCCTTTTTCTATTTAGTTTCCCCCATAGGCGTAACCAGCTTATTATGTATGAGGGGGGTAAGGTGCCCAGATTTTATTTGAAACAGATAACGGAACTGAAAACATACACATACATACCTGTGTGTATGTGTTAGAGATGAGACGGGCTCAGCCCGAGTCCGAAACGAGCTTGGGCTCGATTTTTATACCAGCCTTCGGGCCCGGACGTGCTCAGGTTCATTCTTTCTGAAACTGACAATTTTATTTATTCTCATATAGAAAAAATAAAAATAACTTTTCCCCCTAAAAAATTAAATATTCTTTTTCACGTAATTTTAATGTTATTTTGATCAGAATAAATAGAAGGGGAAACAGGAATCTTATTTTTCTTTTCTAGTATTAGAATGATACTTTAAAAGAAAATTTACGATATTTGCGACGCGACTGACGACTGGGTGATATGGTGCCAATGCGAAGAGGCTCTAATAATATTTGTTGCTAGATTTTCCTTTGTGACATTTGGATATTTTTTTTATTGGACCGTTTATTTTATATTTTTTTAGAGATCTAATGTGAGATGAATATTTTTTTTCATTCTTAGTCAGTCAGCATTAGCTTAGGTTTTCAAATTTTTAGTCTTCTATTGTGTGCAAGTCAAACTCGCTCTTCATATGAAGACAACGTTAGTGATTATATTTTTAATTGTGAACTCTGCTGATGCTAAAGCTGCGCTCTGCACATTTACAAAGTCACTTTCATTCGTAAGTAGATAGATATAATTGTCATATATTGTTATTCCGATAGAAAGCAATCGAAGAGTGTTTCGACTTTTTCTATTAAAGCACAGGATCTTTCAGATACCGGTGTCAAATTTTTAATTTAAGTTGATTTTCAGGAAAATGAAATATTGTTTGAATTAAGGAATCAATTATCAGTTTTGATATAAACCTTTTATAGGAAATATAAAACGTTGTTTGATTCTTCTGCATAGAAATAGTAATTTCATTTCTGCAAATATCATTCATTTTTTCATAAAACGCACTTCGTTAATGTGTCCATCAGATTTGCTTGTTGGGAGAGAAAAAATATTTGCACCCTTTTAAGGAAGTATATTTTTATTTGATACCAAACTTCTCTTTTGATAAGATAGAATGTAAATTTCCATAAAATTAATTATGTGCACCTGATGAACAGTTATTTTCATGTACGAAGTTTTTTAAAAATGAGATATTACTATTAAAACAATTTTTAAATATTATGCAATTTTTTTTGGTATCGGGTTCAGACGGACTTGGATTTAAAAATCCTCGGGCTTGGGCGGGCCCGGCCTCCGAAAAGAGAGCCTGAACTCATCTCTAGTATGTGTGTATGTATACATGAATGCCCAAACCAGCAGTATAATAATTATGAATACAGTAATAATAACGCAATAATAAATGTCACAATAAATAAAAAAGTTAAAGTATTATAGTCAGGTTTTATGGTAAAACCTCACTATAAACACAGATTCAGTGCCGTAATAAAGGTATTGCTGATAGTGTTTCTTAACCACGTCGGTTACGTCAGATAGGCGTACCATTGATGGTTTAAGTTACAACTATTTAACCTTCTCACCGCCGTGAACTGATATATCCGTTCACTATGCTGTAGGTTTCACTGCAATAATAGCATTGTTAAAATTAATATATTTCTACAAATATAATGCAGTTTTAAAATATTGAGTAATGATTTGCACTTTCAAAGCTTATACTCATATACATAATTACAAATTTTTATATCAAGTTTGAAAATTCTCCTTTTTTGAGCATTTAAAAAAAATAGAGAGAAAATCTTCCCTTAAAAAATCTCTTTTATCTTGAAATCATTCCTTTTATCTTGGAAGCGGTACTTTTTCTCAGAATCATTCCTTTTTTTAGAAATTGTTCCTTTTTTTAAGAATTTTTCATTTTTTTAGAATCATTCCTTTTATTTTGGAATTGTTCCTTTTATTACAGAATCGTTCCTTTTATTTCGAAATTGTTCCTTTTTTTGGACTAGTTTCTTTTTCTAAGAACGAATTAAAAAAGAATGACTCCAAAGAACTCGTACCTTTCGGTGAATGATTCTGGCTGGAACGAATCCTTAAAAGGAATGATGTTGCCCATCTCTAGTGACAAATGCACTTTTTACTTGTCAGGCGAAGTAAACCGCCACAACTTATGAATTTGGGGCACCAAAAATCCTTATCGTGGAGTGGAACACTTTTGGGATTCCTCAAAAGTTAACGTGTTCTGTACTATCTCCTCCTAATGTGTTTACGGGCCGTTTTTTTTTTTTTTTTTACAGAGACGATCATTACCGGTGTAGTGTACCTGGATATACTACAATTGTGGTTAATGCCGAAATTAGAGGAACATGAGGATGACATCTTCGTATTTCAACAAGATGGTGCTCCTCCCCATTTTCTGTGTGACGTGCATGAGTATACAAACACACACTTACCTCATCGTTGGATTAGACGAGCTTCTGAATATGACGTACCACTTTTGCGATGGACTCCACACTCACCGGATTTAACACTGTATGACTTTTTCTTGCGTGTGTGTGTGTGGGGGGGGGGTATGTAATAAACCATGTTTTCGTACTCTTTTTGCTGCGTGATCTAGCTGAACCGCGTGAAAGGATAACATGTACTGTCAATAACATTGATAGTACTATGTTGAGTAGAGTGTGGCAGGAACTGGACAATCACATTGATGTATGCCGTGTGACCAAGAGTTCACACCTGTAAGTTATGTGAGTAAAACTTGATTTTTTCTGTATTCTTTCAAATGTTCTTTTTTGTTGTATTCATCTTTACAGCGCTTCAAAACCCCAGAGGGAATTATAAATAACCCTGTATATAAAATCCTGTAAGCTCAAATTTCAGATTTAAATTTAGGCCTTCAAAAGTGCTGTTATTTTGATGTTACCAGTTAGATGGGTGCCAATTACAAGAGATTTTACTGTATTCAGATATGTCATTAAAATATAAACAATGCAATGATCTAAAATCTGTACAATTCTGAGCAATTCATACCATCACATCTGTATAATTCAGATCTGCAAAACCCTTAATCCCAGGTAAAGTTGAAAATAAGGAATTTTGCTTAGTAGCCACTGGCCAGTAGGTTGATTTTTTTTAGTAGCCAGTTACTGGCAAGTGAGAATAATTTCTTTAGTAGCCAGTAAGTATATTTATGTAACTGAATATGTAATTTTAAAAATATATAACGAGTTTACAGTAAACAAATAATTTATTTACTAAATAAAAATTACTTTAATTTATATTGTTTTGAATAAACTTAAGATACTAATTTCCAATCTATTTTAATTTTTAAAATAAGTTAACAACAAAGTTATACACAACATCTACAGAACTCCCACTAAACTTAGATATTTGTGGCATTGTGGTATTAGGTATTTGTGCTGCTAACTACATAAGTACCTTTTTAAAAAAAAAAAAATCACGAATTTCGAATGGGTGCATAAATATCATGAATTTCGTTGAATAGGTGTGTAAAAATCATGAATTTCATCGATCGGGCGCAGAAAAAGCATGAATTTTGTCGATCGGGTGCAGAAAAATCCAGAATTTCATTGATGGGATACGTAAAAATCAAGAATTTCGTCCATCAGACACGGAAAAATCATGAATTTAGTCGATCGGGTGTAGAAAACTCATGAATTTCGTCGATTGGGTGAGAAAAAAAAAAAATCACAAATTTCGTCGATCGAGTGCAGAAAAATTACAAATCTCGTTGATCAGGTGCGGAAAAATTATGAATTTCATTGAACGGGCGTGGAAAAATCTTGAATTTTAGGGAAAAAAGGAAATCAGAAAATCCTGCATTTGGCCTGTTCTTTCCATATTTTTAATCGCTGATCGACTGGCGAGTGCTTATTTTCACCTTTAATCCCAGGTTGTGCAGATATTTGAGAATGTACTGCATATAATATGATTTAATAAAGCATATGATTTGATAGCATTGTAATAATTGCAGTAAATATAATGTGACTGTCAGTATTTCTCCCAGGTTTAAAAAAGGGCAGGTTGCTGCAAGTGGGAAAAGGACAATTTAGGATCCTTGAGGGTACTTTTCTTATTTTTAAAGGAATTCTTTTGATTTTTAAAGTTAATTTTAATATCTAAAATCAGGGTATTCTTTTTAAGACAACAATGAATCAGTTTTTACTATGCAAGCCAATTTTTTAATACAAAAAGGAGTAAGGGCATCTTTTCTTGATTAGGGAGTAAAAACAGTGCTAATTTTTTGGAGGAGCAAGAAGGGTGTTATTTTGTAAACCAAAGGCTGGCTAGGTGCAGCTTCCTGTCCTGCTGAAACTCTTTGGAGCAAACTCTAGAATGTAATAAAAAAAAAAAAAAAAAAAAAGAATTAAGAATTTAAATTATAAATCCCCTTCAATTGAAAAATGCCTCCCTAAAATTTTCAGAAAGATTCACATCATTGAGCACAGACAAAATATTTTTTGAGAACATCCTTAAAACAGAAAAAAAAAAATCTAAGTATTGCATATACAGGTACTGTCAAACAAAGAAAACTTGGCCAATGCATAACACAAATTTAGAAAGTTTATTGATTAATGAGTTTATTTATTAATTAAGATTGAGAAGCACTACTTGCAACTAGCAGAATCAAGTTTTTCCTGCACCTTTTGTGTCTGTTAGCAACTTTCTTTCCCTATAGCATCACAAACATTTTTGAATTCATCAGCCAGGTTATTGTTGGCTGACTATACTTGGAGAAATAATTTTTAAATAAATAAAACTAAATGAAATTTGTGGTCACCCTTCAATTACACTTTATTTCAGTTACACTGCAATTATAATACCACTAATTTTAGAAGGGGTGAGGTGGGGGAGAAAAAGTGACTGGTTTAATCATAAATTATTAATATGACCATACTGTATTAATTTTTGTAAAATAACTTTTGAAAAACTTATTTTAAATAATTTTTCATAGATTAAAAAAAAATAATTTTTGCTTAATGAAAGTCAAATGTTTACCTAATTTTTTAACAAAACTAAATATCCATCCTGTATCCTTTCTGTCTTTCTCTGCAACATGACACGCTGCCGCTAATGTTACCCAGTTGGACAAATTTCCTAAAGGGTTTAAATATTAAACAAATATGAGCATTATATTAGAGATAAAAGCAACTGAAATTAATCTGAAACTCAAAATATTTAATATATATATATATATATTTACCTGGATTAATATGAACCGCCTTTTGGGCAGCAGATAAAGCCCCTTTTCTATATCCTATTGATATTTGGCAGAGAGCAAAAACTTGAGAAGCTTCTTCTCTGCTACCACCATGGAAATTGCTAACCTTTGTACAGAATGAGGCATTAGATGCATACTCTTTGTTCCATAGCAGAAGGAGTGATGCCATTTTAAGCCACATTTCTCCATTATTTGGCAAACAGTGAACAGATTTTAATAAAGAACTGCGGCCAGCGGCAGAATCTTTCTGTAATAAATGAAACAGGGTGTAATAACAATAATAAACAGCAACATTTAAAGCAGCAATGGTACATGAAAACTAAAGATCATTTTTGATAGCACAATAAACATGTGGTCATTAGTGCAATTTTTTTTTTTTTTTTTTTTTTTTTGGCATTAACAGTGACACATTTATTATGCCATAAAGATAGGTCTGTGATTTTTGTGTTCTAGTTATGTTTTAAATGTTGTTATTTTGATGACCATATTTTGTTTCTGCATATGTTACAGGGTATCGTCTCTTTGCAATGTCCAATAGCTAATTCCTAAACTGTTAGCTTTAGAGGTATAGTGCTAGTTGTAAAAATGTTTCGGGTGTTTTTCTTCATCCTATTAAAAGTCATTTACATCAAAATAGTCATTCAAAATATAAATTTTTCTATGGTCTCTGGTTCTGAAAATTTGGATTTAAAAAAACTTTCTTCATGCTCTAACAAGCAAAACAATAGAAATAACATTTTATGTGATCAAAGCTTACCAACTTATGGTATTTTTATGAAATTTCGGATTTTTCTGGCACTAAGAATGCAACCCTCCCCTTTTTTTTTTAGCTAAGACTAGCCTAAAAAAACTATAGCTGTTTTGCAGATGTTGGCATATATGTAAAAATAAAGTCTTCCTTCAGAAAAAGTTGCAAAAGTTAGTGTTTTAGACTGATTTTAGGATATGACACTCATGAAAAGGAGTCATAAGATAGCAATAGACTATAAAAATGTATAACTAGGATTACCATATATCAATTTTTACTCAAACATATTTAAGTAAAAGCTTCCAATAGTGAAATTGTCCAGATTTTCTATCAATTTGAGAAATATCAAAAGTTGAAATAATTAGTTACATCTAGATTCTTCGAAATATTTGTGTCTATCAATCAAAAGGGCACAAAGGAATGTATAAATCAAACACAGCCTGGAAAGTGATCATCTTAAAACTGCACAGCAAAGAAGCTATAATTTCCCTAGTAATAACATTACTGGTTGCATATGACAGAGTTTGGAAAAGAAAAATAAGATCAAGATCTTTTCTCTCTGCTAGATTATGAAGATGGGCATTTTACTTCAGATCAGGTAATAATGCTGAAAATCATTCAATTGTTGTGTCACACATCTCACCAGAATAGAAATGCTTACTGTTATTACACTAAATATAACTTTACTCAATTATTTAAGCAATCCAAATCGCAAAGAATTAATATATTTTACAAGTGTCTTCTAAAATCTACCTTATTTACTCAATCATTAAATTTTTTTTTATATATATATATATTAGAAATTTAGACTATTTACTTCGGAATTTTACATTTAATAAAATAGTTTACATTGAATCAGAATTACAAAATTAAGATAAACTCTAATTAAAAATGTATCGAAGTGCATTGTGTTCTGTCTCCCATAATTAAGTTAATGTAAATTTTGCATACCCAACAATAACACATAGTGCATGATCTGTGATCATTTGTAATAAAAATATTTTCCCACATGTGAATCTAATGAATGGTCTAAAGAAAGGAATGGTTTGATTCTAGATTATGTTACTAGCATTCTGATTGTTCAGTATAATTTCAAAGACATGTCATTTGAGCAATTTCATTCATAAAAAAAAAAGAATCCCTAAACATTTTAAGAAGATAGGTCAAATAAATAAAAGCAATTTAAGCATAAAAAAAATAATAACAACAGTAAAAGTTTAAAAAATATACTGCTCAATGGATAAACTTAAAGATGTTTAAAACATGTATAAAGTGGTATAAAGCAGTAAAGAAAGTCATTAAAAAGAAAAAAAGGCATTTGTACTTCTTTACATTTTATAAATAAATATTTTTGTCGGATGTTTTCTTTTTTACTTTATGAAATAGGATAATCACGCGTATCATATTTACAGGAAAATAACACAAGTTTGTTGAATTTGCTAATTCTTGGTGAAAAATACTTAAAAATTTTACACATACAGGAATGAAAATGGCTTTGTAATTGCACAAGAAAGAATTGTGCTATTAAGAAGAGAAATGGAAAATTTTAGAACATTCTTAAGCAAAATTAATGTTAAAAAAAAAAAAAAAAAACTAATCTACCTCCATGAATGCCTGAGCAGCTTCCAGAAAAGATATAGAAGTACAATACTTTTTATTGTATCTATATGAATTTAATTCCTTCTGGGCAGCCAAAGTCAAATCATGATCTCCTTTCAGTATTCCACATGCATACAATGCCAGTAACCCAGGAATTGATGAAGGTTTAATCTGTGAACTGAAACATTTTATAATTAAATAAATATTATTTAGGTAAATAATAAAAGAAGAAATAAAACAGGGTTTAAAACAAACTATTATTATTATTTATTTATTTATTTATTTTTTTTGGCGAGAACTTGATTACAGAAGATTAATTACAAAAAATTTTTTAAACCTATCAAAACACATTTTTCCTATGTTGTGACCTAGTTAGATAGTTTTTTCATATTTGAATGTCTATTTTATAAAAATTGGTAGATTCATTTTTTATTTACAGCAACATTTTCAGTGCTGAGAGCTGAAATTGTTTTACCTGTCAAAACAAATTTTTTAAAATTAAGGACTTTAGATCATTAACTCCCATTTGAATTGCTATAAAAGGCATGTTTCTTAAAAATTGTTAGAGCTGTTTATGATTTACAGCAGCATGTTTAGTGCTGAGTTTATTTCAACATATCAAAACAAAATTTTCCAAATTCAGAACTTAACTTTATTGTTTTCTTGTGGTTGATTGTGCTCTCGTGTGTAAAATTCATTGGAAGCCAGTTTCAGGAAAATGGTTAAAGATGTTTTCGAGATCACCCAAACACCCAAAATTCCTTTGACATATATGGGTCCTTCTCTGAAAAGTGTCCCCCCCCCCCTTTTTTTTTTTTTTTTTTTTTTTTAATTGAGCACAAATGAAATTTCTCTAAAATAAATTATTCTTACTTATACTAATTAAAAATCTTATGAATTTTTTAATATGTATTTTATTGCATTAGATTAGTTTTATTTTATCATACAGTACATATATGAGTGGATTCAGATCATTTCCTCATATATTAAAATTGTGAGGAAATTATTTTGATGGAATGATGAAATACTTGGGAAAATTCCTTTATAGAAAAATTATTAGGCTTAGGTATATATTTCAATTACTAAATATCTTTTGAAACACATTTCCAATTATTAGCAGAAAAATACATTTTATTTCCTTTAAAAAAATTTATAACAGGTGAGGGAATGATTGGTAATAAAAATAGTTTCTTTGATCTAATACTTGAAAGACATGTGCTAACTATTGAAGAATGTTGTTGAGCAAAAAACAAGATGGTTTTATTACTTTACTCTTATACAAACTATCCCACACCTTTATAATGCATGTGTTGCCATTTACTGAGTAAATAGGGACAAATTTATAGTAATGTGAGAGAATGTTGCCAATTAATAGGGACAACAATAAAAAATGTTTAATTTCTTTCATTGCACAAAATATTAATAGTGTTAGCTACATATTGAAAGTGGTTAAACATTTATTTAAGTAACTTTAATGGATTTTATTTAAAAAAAAAAACATTGTAAACATACATGCCATAATGACAGAGAAACCCTTTTCTTTCATACCCACATGGCTGAATGGGGACATGGTGAGGCAATGATATTTGCATTTAAAAAAGCATATTTAATATTACATTATATTTCAATTTCAATACCCAAATAATCACAGTTTATATGTATAACTGTTAGTTCACTTTTGTTCTGCTGACAGATTAAATCATCTTTTCTTTTTGTAATTTTAAAAATATGTCCACAAGACCCCTAAAACACAAAATTGGCACTTTTCTGAGAATTATTCATATGGTCCTGTATTATGCTGACCACCTGACATATGCTGTATAGCATCCCAGGACCTATGGCCAAGAAAACAAGAACGAAAAATCATGCTTCAAGCATAGATTATGTAACACTTTCCAACGCTTCCAAAATAATTTTACAAATCATACCGTTTAATAAGCTAAAAGATAACATCTAAGTAATCCGAATACTTTTATTCAGCCCTGTATAGGATCTATAGATTTGTATATATACTACATAGGATAATAAATTTTAGTTCAGTTAGGAAACGCGTAGCACAGTTTAAAATTCTCCGTCTGGAGTTAAATAATACGGAAATGTGGTCGCAAACTTTTGTGCTTCCCTGTATAGGATCTACAGAATTTATACACACCACGTAATAGACAAAAAGCGAGTTAAAATTAAAATCGCTTTCAGTAACTTAAAACGCACTTCGAGGAATTATTGTTAACAGACAGTAGAGAATTCTTTGTGTGTCGCTGTAAATGAACGATAACTGCTATACACACGATATTCTGTAGTAAGCCTCTTGTAATGCACCTCATATAAATTTCAATGCGTTTTAAATAGGGAAACATTATTTAAATAAACCGCAGACGATTTTTCTCCACAGACGTAATGTAACGGAATTCTTTTGACTGTCCCTGTACAGTAAGTATAAGTGCTATGCACACCCTATTCCATGTTAAGCTTCTTCTAATACACCTTAGTGATATATATAAATTTCAATGCGTTTAAAATAGTGAAACATTATTTAAATAAACCGCAAATGATTTTCCCCCATAGACCACATGTAATGGAATTCTTTTGAGTGCCCCTGTAAAAAAACTATAAGTGCTACACACTTCCGTTGAAATAGGGAACATGCTATAGATAACGACTATAACATATAAAAATTGCAGAGCAATCCGAGCATATTTACGGGAGTTAGAGCACGGACAGACGGCAGACGGCCAGACAAACCGAAGTCATAAACACTTTTCAACTAGGTTGGAAAGTGTTAAAAAGGTTGAGCACTGTGGGCTAGGTTCCATATGGATTGTAGTGCTACAAAGTTCAGTTTTTAATATATTGCATTCATAAACCAATATAAATAATAATAATAAAAAGTAAAGAAAACACTGATATTTGATAATAAATTCAAGTCTTAGTTCCAAATAAGATTTAAAAATTAACAAAAATTAGAACTGTTAATATAATAAGGAGTTTGAACAATGAAAGACATACCAAATAATTGCAAAATAGGTTGAAATAGAAAGATTAAATATAGTTACAAAAAAAAAAAAAAAAAAAAAAAAAAATAGAGAGAGAGAAAAGAAAACGGGTTAATAAAATTAGTTAAGAAATGAACCCAAATTATTATTTCTCAGATTTTATATCTTCTTAAACACTTTTGAATGTTGAGTTATAACATAATGAAAAACATGAAACAGCAAATAAAAATAGTGATTGCTCAATCTCAAAGATCAGTTATGCCTGCTGATGGAGTGTTAAGACTTAATCTTAACATATTATTTTAATTTCATCTGAATTCTACCAAAAAAATTATGACAACACATTTTTTTAATATAAAACAGAATTTCTAATTATGACTTTCATGAACAAGTTTAATTAGTTAAAAATAAGTTTTACATTTTTAATTCTTATTAATAAATATAAATACAGTAAAACCCCTCAATAGCAGACACTTCGGGACTACAGAATTTATCTGCCATTTGGATGTGTCTGCTTTAGAGAGGAAAAAATATACAAATATGTATGTGTTGTGGATTGAAAAAAATGTCTGCTAAATTTGGTATTTGCTATTCGGGAGTGCACATTATGGGGATTTTACAGTAGTACACCTGGATTTTATTTTTATTCTATTGAAGTTTTTAAAGATATTTAAACTACATTAAAATACAAGATGTAAGGAATAATAATCTATGTAACTTTAAAAGATTAACTTTTTGGCATATTACTTTTCTAAAATATAAAAAATGCAATAAATGTTAATTCATATTCATGGAAATTAAATAAGAAATAGGCAAATATTTAATCATGAGATATTTGGAGGGAAAAGAAAAAGAGAGAAAATTAAATATAATTTATCTATGAGGGTCACATTTATACAGAATTTGAAAGCCTTTAGCAAGTTTTGTGCTTTGAGTATTTCAGAAGCACAGGATTTATTGCAGACAGGCAATATGAGGGCACAGTGGACCACCCCTTCAAATTGTGTTTATTTTACATTATTTTAATTTCATATTAGTACTCATAAATAACAGTATAGTAATTAATATTTTCAGCCTTTAATCATCTGGCCAAAGAAGAATTTATTCATTTTAAAAGAAGTTTGTTGCTTTCAGCTACAAAAGTAAAATTTTGCTTCTTTAGAACTTTATATTTTTGGATAATAAAAATTAGAACTACTGAAGAAAAAACAATTAAAGTTTAAAGAAAGAGCACTCATTTATTGGTAAATCTATGCAAAAATTTGCAGTTTTATATTAAATAAAAAAAATTTGTAATATTTTCTTATTTCGTGTCTACATTGAGTACACTGGACTACCTAAAAAAAAAGCTACAATGAAAAACTTTTTTATTACTTATTTAATCATGAAATTTTCAATAGAAAAACTTAAACAGTTACAACAATGTTCCCTCTTTTCATTTAAAATTAAAACTGCAGTTAAGAAAATGTTCTAGTACATATTGTTGTGAAATATTAAAAAAAAAAAATTTTTTTTTGGTGCAATTTTAATACTTTGAAGAATATTAAATTCATATTAAACTGAGAAAAATTTATTTAGAAGACTATTTGTTTTTCTTTCTTTCTTTTTTTCAGAACACAACAATTATACTACTTAAACCATAACCAGCTAGGTCTAACTGTGTACTTTTTTAATTTGCTGTAACTGAAGTGATCAGGATATTGCAAAGAAAATTATTCTTAAAATTATCTTATTTACATGTTGTTTAAGACATGCTAAATAATTTTCATTTAAAATCAAATATCTAAGTAAATATTTTCATATTTAAAATGTAAGAAAAACTTTGATAGATATATTTATGCATACAATATCATTCTGCACAAACATTCTTTTAAATGCTTTTATGTATGTAGTCAATCATTTTGTTCTGTGCATTGAAATATATGGTAAAAGATTTCTAATAAAGTACAGTAGAGCGCCGATTATCTGGACTCCGATTAACCGGATTGTCCAATTAACCGGATCGATCAAGGACAATGCGCTTTTTTTTTCTTTCTTAAAATTTTTGAAGTGAAATTTCTTTAGACGCGGTAAGGTAAATTTGGCTGCATGTCACGAAAGTTAAGCATTAAATAACCATTTCCTAATCCTGAAACAATAAAATTGGCAACAAATGCAAGGAGAGCAACGCATAAAATCAACTGCTTCTAGAACCTACAAAGTTTCATTTCGCATTCCCCCCCCCCGGAAAATTCCTCTTTATCTTCAAATTCTTTGAAAGGGGTAGAAAAATTACTGCTTTTGTCCCTTAGTGTCCTCGGAAAGACACCCCCCCCTCTCTCTATCTCTCTCTGCTCGTATTTGTTCTGCACAGTTGCAATGAAGGTGAGAAATAGAGGGTGGGTAGTAGAAAGGGCTGAATAAATGATTATTATTATTCTTTTTCCAAGAATTAGAGAGGGCAGAGGGAGGAATGCATTTCCAATTTCATTTGCTTTTGAAACACGTACTAGAGTACACACGCTATTTTTCTAATAAGTTTTGCAGATGCAGTAAGTGTTTTCAAACATTTTTGGAAAGCGTAAAAGAGTTGTGCTATTGTTACATAAAAAAATTGAGAAAAGTCATTTTCTGCCATCGAATGTAACTTCCCTTTTACAACCGATGGATCAAAGTGTAATAGAAACACTGAAAAGGCTGTACAGGAAACAGCTTTTAAGAAAACTTTTATTAGACGAAGTTGATCACTCTACCACAATGCAAGTTGACTTGAAAGAATGTTGCATGGTGGTTGCAGATGCTTGGAATTTTGTAAAGGTTTCCACATTAAAAAGCACTTGGAACAAGATTTTAAATAGGACATCGATGCAAGAAAGCAATGAAGAAATCATAGTGAAAGTTTTACAGAAGACTTGGAACATTTTGGATTTAAGGGTGTATTCAAATCCAAACTACTTATTTTGAGACACATTTGTAAATTCATTTTTGCTCTAAAATGCATCCAATTGGCAGGTTCTCTTATTCAGAAACTTTATAATGTCCATATTGTCTCGATTTTTTGATAAAGGCAGAATATATTTCAAAAAATGTTGTCAAAGTGGACATTTTGAACCGAATTTCCTAAAGCGATAGCGCTGGAAACATAAAAAAAATGATCGTACTGTGAAATAATTGCATGTAAATCAATTTCTAATTAATTGAACGAAAATTAAAAACATAGGGCCCTTATAAATGTCTTTATAAATCACGCCGCCAAGTTTCCTGTTATTACTTTTAAAAATGAGTCTGAGAATGTGTCTCAAAATTTTGAGTTGTTGAGCGTGGAAAAAATATTTTTTTTTAATACCGCCTTAACGCAGAATATTTCCAACAATGGATTGAAAATGACGAGAACGATCCCGGTTTTCAAATTTTGAATGACAAAGAAATAATATTGACCATTCAGGATGCGAATAGTGAAGTGCAAAGCGAGGATGATGAAACAGATGGAAATGAAGAATCTAGAGTACCAACAGACACAGAAGCATTTAATGCGCTTGAAGTTGCCATGGAATGGCTACAACGGCAAGATTCAACCGATCCCGTTCAATTCTTGCAGTTAAAAATATTAAGGGATGTGGCTACAGAAAAAAGAATGTCCTCTATGAAGCAGAAGACAATTAAGAATTTCTTTTCACTATCACAAGGAATTTTTTTAAAGGTATGTACTGTACAGGTATGTATATATATATATATATATATATGTAATAATTTCTATGTGTACTTCTATGTATCACTTTGTACTAATTTTATAGAAATTAAAATTTTAAAAATGTTACAAAAATAACTTCTAAACGCACCATTTGTATTTGTAATATGCTAAAATGTGCACTACTACATTTACCTGTTCTAAGCCTAGAAAACGTGTGAAGAGTTGTTCTCCAAAAAACATTGTCATAGCCGTTTTTTAAAGTTGTCCAATTATCCGGATTTTTCATTAACCGGATCGGCCTCGGTCCCGACCGGTCCGTATAATCGCCGCTCTACTGTATTTTGTGCTTTAAATATGTATTAATATTGTAATTTACCTTACCTTTCACTATGCCTCATGTGGTGTCCCATTGTATCCGAGATATGGAATACAATTGGATACATTTTTAAGTCTAAAAAAACTATTAGGACTTATACTTTGAGAAAATTAATCTATAAAGATAAGGAACTGAGGTATATCCAAAATTTTTTTCATGTAGATTGACCTGTAAATTTCAGAATAAATAAATAAAAACTTCAAAAGCGATCCATTGTTTTCCAGTTCTTTCCCTACATTGCTATCTTAAAGAATAAAAAATTCTACTCACAACTCTTTACTCATATTGTAATAATATTGTTTGACTTAAAGTATATTGTTAGTTATATCAAGGATCAGAGTAAATTTTACAATTAATTCTTAGAGAAAAATATACAGTAAACAAAGTATTATAAATAAACAATATTTAGATGAAAAGATTTATCATAATATCCATTTCCTAAAGCACAGTAAACACAGAAATGATTAATAATAAATTATTATTATTATTTTACCTTTCATACAGTAAAGTCAAGGGGTTAGGACCATCAGATTCAATATTTTTAGCAACCAAAGCCATTGCTACTAAAAGATGAGACTTTTCACTTGACAACGTTGTTATTTTAAAAGCCTGTTTTAACACTGTATTAAATAAAACATAGACCATTAGAAATAATGAAAACATACATTCAAAGAGATATGAAAAATATCTAAAATGTTTAAACTGGCATTATGCAATACACCTCATCTTTGAATGGTACTAATAGCACCCTCAAAATGTTGTTTAAACTGAAACAAATCTAAACTGACAAAAATAATTTAAATCAACAGCAATTATCCAATATTTAAAAGTTTAATTTGAAAGTAAATATTTTTAGGTTTTGCTTTGTTAAAGTGCATTTTAAAAACAAAAATATAAATAAGAGGCAAAAAGAGATAAAAAAATGAATTTTCTAACTTTTTTCTCAAATTAAAATAGCAATACATACAATTTACAATATTCTGCACTCTTTAAGAAAGAAATAATGTCATCATACTTTTGTGTAACTCTATAACCAGGAATAGTTATTTGTATTACAGGAAAACAATTGCTCTCCAGATTCAAAATATGAAATGTGTGAAAAAAAAAGTAGTATGTTGTGACTATAACAAAACTTTCTTCTATATCATTCTGATATATAAATATATATATATGGATATACAAAACTAAAAATTGGGCCAAAAAATATATTAATTAATAATTTCAAATAAAGAATTTGATGTATTTTTATTTAATGCTTTTGTTCTCAAATCCAAACGAGCTACTTTCTGGCACATTTCTGAATTCATTTTTGCTTATGCTGAAATTGGCAGATGCATGAAATTGGCAGATGTTCTTATTCAGAAACTATGTAATCAAAACACATTTTCCATTTTTTTTGGTAAAGGCAGAAGATCTTTTAGAAAATACTGTCAAAGTCAGTGTTTTGAACTATAAATTCCTGAAGCAGCAGCATGAGAAGCAGGAAATACATGTCGTCCTATGACAAGAATCGCTTATAACTCGATAAGTAACCTATTTATCAAAAAATGAAACACTCATTTCGATTCCAAATCATTCAATAAAAAGGTCTGCCAATTTATGTCTTTGCATTTAAAAATCAGTCAAAGTTTCGTGTTGTTGAGCAGGTCATTTGAGAAGCACCTTGAGCAGAGGCGTAGCGTCAAGGGGGGCACGGATCACTTTACTACCAGTATTTTTATATACTATATATGGCCTTATTTAATTCATACCGTTCAAAGATTAAATAAAGCTAAATGTAGTATATAATTATACTGATAGTAAAATGATCGTGCCCCCCCCCCCCTGACGCTACACCACTGACCTTGAGATAAATTAAAATACAGTTATCATGTACATCACAAAAAATGTACCATAGCTAAACCTCCTGTTGAGTGATCAAAACCAAAATTGAATCAGCATAGTTTTTCATAATAAACATCTTACATATTAAGTTTGGTGTAATTTCTTTCAATAAATGCCAAAAACTTGCTCTCATGCACCACACCATGAAAAGCACAGTACATCAGCACCACATGTTGGCAATATACATTAAAATTTAACAAGCAAAAACTTATATCAAGGTCCAACTAAGTATGAAGTTTCATGGAATTCCATGCATTAGTAGTTTTTGAGTTACAGAGTCCACAAAATTTGTTTAACACACAGACAGACATAGGTCCAAAAATAGTCAAATTGTACATGGGACATCCAAAAATGTGTAAATCCATCAAAGACAGAAATTGAAAATTTTGATGAATCCAACTCTATCTTCTTATGAATATAGAAAAAAAAGTAAAATTATGGAAAAAAAAAAAAGAAAAGAAAAGAAAAAGAAAATACTGCTGTTTTATATAATATTGATGTTTTTTGCTTGCACATTATACAAGATAACCTTTATTATATTTAATATTTTAATATAGTACAAAACATTATACTTTTTTTTTTTTTTTTTTTGGTATGGTGTTTTGAAGCAAACTTCCACACATAAATCTAGTTTACAAATATTAAAGTTTGGATTGGAGTGAGAAGTAATGGAGTATTTTTGATTGAATAAATGGATTTCCTATATAAAAATTGTTGCAGTGTACTCTACTACCTCTTAAAGTTCAGCTGTGAAATTTTGAATCACCACATATTTTGCAAAATAAAATATGATTTTTGTATTTGAGTGTTTTAAACTAAAATCATGCAAGTCAAACATTGGATAAATTGATTAGCAACTATCAATTCAAAATAAGAACAAAATCATTTTGAAGATGACAGATTCTTTATTCACTAGTTAGAATTCTAGATTAGACATTTTAAACTTTACAATAGCTAAATGTTTTCATTAATCATGATGATGAAAAAAAAAAATTCTATTTTGCTTAAGAATAAAAACTATAAATTCTTATAATCTTTTATTCTTTTCATTGTCATTTGAAAAACAAAACTAACAGGCAAATCAAGAAACAAGGAATAATGAATATGAAAACAAATTCACTCAGTGAATAATTTATTTTTCAAAGGAATGCATCAACATTTCTTTATTGCACAAAATAAATGAAATATAAAAACATTTCTTACACTTTAATGCTTGTCCATACTGTTTTGTTTTATAAAAAGCTTTAGCAAAACTGCACAGAATTGTACTGTCAATACTTTTTAAGAGCATAAATTCTTTTATAGCATCATCTACACGACCAACAGAACTAAAAATAAAATGTAACCATTTGTTTAATATGACATTCAAATCACAGTGCACATTGCAGAATATCAATAAAAAAATAAAATAAAAAATATATGTTATATCTAAATTGATAAATATGGATAATTTAAAATTGTATGTATATAATTTGAGGGGAGCTAGAGAATATATAGGTAAACACAAAATCATAGCAGGAATTGAAGGGGGTTAGAGTCATTTTTACACTTTTGGGAAATAAAAAAAAGCTTTTTTAATTTAAATTTTAAAGTTCAATCAAAAGATTTTTTTTACACTTATACATTAGCCCATGCATCTAAATGTAGTTTGCCACCGATAACATCCAAAAATACCTATTCTGAGCAATTTTGTTTTAACAAAAAAGTGGACTTCTCAAAAGTATCAAAAATACAGCTAACCCCTTCTTGCTGTACGCTCTTCAATTGACATTCAAAACTGATATGTATGTTGATTGTCAAAGTACCATATAAACAGTTGCAGTTTTCTCATTTGAGTTTTCGAATTTGTGCCAAGTGCGTCTATTGTTTCATGATAGTTAAGATGACAGACATAAATACATATATTTAGTTTATGAATTAGAAATGAAATTTACCCAGTGTTTTTTACAGAAAAGTGCCGTAAAATAGATCTGCCCAGTTTGGTTTTATATGTAGAAGAAACATTATTTACTAATACAGCAATCTAGTAGTTAAACAATGTATTTCATATGTAGGTAGGAATTATCATATGTATCATAAGAACTTGCATGTTATAGCATGTGAGTTGCAGATAAGAAGCTGCATAATAACATTTTGCCATCAATGTAAGGGCAACTATAACTTATTGATGCCAATCCAGCTATTGCATATCTTATTACAGGGACTAAACTTCTTGTAGTATCAGGTCATTATGAAGGAATTTATGTTAAATTTACTTTAAAAAATTGAGCTGATTGTGCATAAACAAATACGGTTTCAACACAATTCGTCTTTAGCCAAAATGCTTGTAACTACTGACATGAAAATCAACTTATGTGTAACATTTATGACACCATATCATCAACACAGTTTTCTGATATCTACGAAGCTTCAATTCTTTTTTTAAATAAATGGTAATCAATACATCATCACAACGAACATTTTCAACTAAGCATATTATTATAACTTTAAGTAATAAATAGACAAATATATATATATATATATATCAGTGTTGGATATCTTTGTATATCCAATTATTATCTAGCTGTGATTCATGACTTAACCTCCCCCCCCCCCAAACCATTAACTGTTTGCTGTAATTTTTATATTTGTTATGTACCTTCTTGTAATATTTAGTGCTTGGTCATGCTTTTCTATGTTATGTTAAATGATTAAGATATTCTACTAACTACCATACAGGTATAATATGGAATTTGAAGTAGTTCTTACATTTATCACTTACTAAGATAAATAAAATTATTAAAAAAAATAATGTCAGATTAATTCAATCAAATGTATTCATTAATAAAACTTATTGTTAAAATATTCTATGATATAATTTATTAAGAACACCTATTTATTTAATAAGCAATATTTAGACACACATTTTTCTAAAAATATAAAAATGCATTTACATAATTTACCAGAACTGTTGTTGTTCTGGTAAAGTAAAAAGTCTGGTTGTTGTAACTAGTGTTAAACAAAAATGAATTATTGTGTAATATAATCTAACAAATAACTGACAAGCACTATTTAACCTTCTCATTGACAAAAAAAACTTATAATTTAGATCAATCTAACAGATATTTATACAATAAAATGAAAGATAATTGTACATATAATTGTTACTTTCTTTTCATAACTTAGAAAATATTAAAAACAAAGAAAAAATACAAACTATTAATAAATGTTTGAGCTAATTGGATAAAAAAAAGAGAGAATGAAAGGCAGTTTGTTAAAGGTGTAAATCCAAATATATCGCATACATTTATATGAAGTACAGTGATTAATTTTTCAAGACCTACGTTATTCTGGATGGCAGGACTGTCTAAGATTTTTCTTATGGGGGGGGGGGGGGAATTTCTTCATGCAAAATAAAGTATATGCACATTAAAATGTCTTTGTTTCAGAAATACATCTCCAAAAATACTACATCGAAATCCCCGGTAGCAGAAAGTTCGAGACGGGCGACGTACGTCGCAGATTTTTTTCCCCTCTTCTGCAGATTTTTTTCCAGGGAATTTTCTTCGGCTGACAGATTTTTTCCCTCCTTCTGCAGATTTTTTTACTTCGTCAGCGGCGCGGTGCTGCAGCCACACTTTCGCTTTGCATATGGAGAAGCGCTATGATCTTCTGCGCATCTCCCCATTCTTTTCAAGCTAAATATAATTTTTTTTCTCCAATATCCCTGCTCAATGGACCAACAGCGTTTGCTCATATACTGTGCGTGCATCTCGCCAGAAAGTTCAAAGGAGAAAATCTGTGAAAAGCGGTTGAAGAAATCAGCGAAAAGCAGGCCTTGTCTTTTCTTTTATAGCTGCAAATGCGCTCTGCTCGTTTTTTTTTTTTTTTTTTTTTTTTTTTTTTTAAATAGCGGCATAGCGTTTTGGGTTCGCAAAAAAATTTCGATCTGCATATTTCAACTTGCGAATTTCACCAATAGGTCGCGGAAAAAAACTGAAAATTTGGCAATCAGGCACAGAAAAATTTCGCAAAGTTCGTTAAACGGTCACGTGAAAATATTGCGAAATTTGTTACTTGATCGCATGAAGAAAAAATCACAAAATTTGTCAGTCGGTTGTGGCAAAAATTGCGAAATTCACCAGTCGATCGCAGGGGGAAAATAGCAAAATTAGTCTACCTTCGTGTGAAAAAAAAGCCCACGAGTTTTGCCAGCAAGACGCAGTAAAATATCACGAGTTTCGTCAATCGATCGTGAGAAAACTATCTAGAAATTCATCTGTCAGTTACGGGAAAAAATCATGAATCTCTTCAGTGAGTCGCAGAAAATAAAACCCAAAATTGTGCCATTTGCTGCAGAAGAATATTTCAAAATTTGTTTATAGATAGTGGGAAAATACTGCGAAATGTGTCAGTCAGTCGCGAGAAAAAATTGTAAATTTTGTCAAGCTATTGCAGGTAAATAGCCAAATTTGCCGATCGGTCGCGAAAACAATTGAGAAATTTGTCCACAATTACATGTTAAAAAAAAAAAAAAAAAGAAACATGCGAGTTTCACCTGTAAGACGCGGGAAAAAAATTCGGAAATTCGCTTATCAGTCGCCAAAAAAAAGAAAAAGCAAAATTTGTCAATTGGTAGCAGGAAAATATCATAAATTTCTTCAACTGATCGCAGGAAAACAATCGCGAAATTCGTCGGTTGGTTACAGATAATAAACGTGAAATTCGTCAATATGTCGCGGAGAAAAACCGCTCAATTCACCAATAGGTTGCTGGTAAATATTGAGAAATCAAGTTAAAAAATTGCATGTAACAGTAATACTTTACAAGATATTAATTATTGATATACAGCAGGGGTGCACAACCTTTTTCAACCCGCGGGTCAAAAAAAAGAAAAAGTACCTTACCTGGGGCCAATGTAGCGTTGCATTTATAAACACATTTTTTTTCCTAACCTAATATAAAAAGTCAATATACCACTTTGATGAAAACATACTCAATTCTGAATATATATACATTTATAAATTAATTTTAATAAGCCAAATATACATACATAATTATTTCACAGACAATTAATGTGATGGTTGGGATTGTATTTTTGAAGCTATTTTTGTTATGTTTGGTTCTAAAGTTGCAGTAGCAATATGTAAAACGGCTGAAAGGTTTTCATCAGTTAGTCTGTTTCTAGTGTTTGATTTGTTGACAGTCATCATAGAAAAAGATTGTTCACATATGTAGGTGCTTCCAAACACAGTTGCATACATTGATGCATTGCGTTTTAAATAGGAAAATTCATTAGGCAAATTCCTATAAAATTCAAGCAATGACTTTTCTTTGAATTTCTTTTTATGACAACCTGAGCTCTGTAAGTCAATGAGCTCTAATTGAGTATTTTCAGGTGCCAAATTGACATCCACTGTAAATGGATTAGAAAATAACTCAATTTGACAATGGCATTTTTCAAAATCTATCATGGAATGAATTGATTAAAATTTTTACCTGATCTTCGTAATCCACTTTCAGCTTTGGAAATTTTTCTTTCATTTTTTTGCAATATGGGAAATGCAGTTCTCAGTTGAAAAATTAAGTAAAAACATGTAAGCTTTCAATTGAAAAAAAGAAGAAAAAAACTAATCTCTATTTTGGAATTATCATTTTGGGATTGGCGGGCCAACGAAACAGGCATCGCGGGCCACTTTTGGCCCGCGGGCCATAGGTTGTGCATCCCTGATATACAGTAACAGACTTCTTTATTACGTATAATGTTGTATTGTTTCATATAATATAAGTACTATTTAATGTAAAATTTTACATATGAATGTAGTATTTGAGGTTTTTGACATAAGATGGTTTTGGACATAGTAGTTTAAACTCTCAAAAATGGACACATGTCAAAGACCTGCCAATCCTGAATTGTAACAAAGTTTACCTGCATTTTATTTTCTGCCACTGAAATATCCGTCGTAGACACTTGGAGAATTTTCTGCTTCTGGGCTGAAATTACCCAAAAGAGTTGCATAAATGGGACAAAACATTCTATTCCTAAAAACAATTCATTTGCATGATTTTCTGATGCTTATAAAATATGCTGACCTTTCAGTTTATAACTCTTCGGCACAGCAGTTCAGAAACAAACTCCAAGAGTTTGAGTAGATAAAATGTCCGAGGATTAAATTTCCTAGACCTCTCCCCCATATATGCTTCTAATATATTCTTTGCATTTTTTAATCAACTCAGAGAATTTTCAAAACTGCTTTCAAGAAGGTGGAATTCCTCCTTTTGGAGGAACTCTTTCATGCCTATAATTTTAAAGATTGACTAACTTAACAAATATTTTTAATTTTTTAACAGTAGTTTTTAAATATAGCCTTTTTCTTTTCATGCAGAGTTGCCAAACTCTACAAGTCAAAATTCAGGAGAAATTTTGTTAAAAAGTTCATTTATTTAAAATGCAAACGCAAACATATAATAGAACATCAATATCACAAACAATTGCAAAAGAATTAGTCATTCAGAGTTAAAATTAAAGTTATACATAGAGCAAAACTGTATATTCTTTTGGAATGGCACAAGCCTCATTCAGAGGTGATATTTCTAATTTAGTATACTATCTTTCCAAAAATATTCTGCTTAGATATATGTTCCAATCTGATCTCAAAACACTAGTATTCGTAAACTCCAGGGTGTGCACTTTTTAATCAACTCAGAGAATGTCATATCAACATGTTCAGCATGTTTACAAATGCTAGTGTTTTAAGATCAGACTGCAACACATATGCAAGCAGAATATTTTTGGAAGAATAGTAGCTAAATTAGAGAAATCAACCCCTTTTCCATTGCACCATTCCAGAGGAATATACAGCTTTACTCTATGTGTAACTTTAATTTTAATTCTGAATGACTGATCCTTTTGCAATTGTTTGTGATATTGGTGTTTTTACTGATGAGGTGCTATGTTTATAGCACAGAATGTCTTTTTTAATTTTAATGTATTTTAATATTGTTTTAGTGTTTTTAAATTAAAGTATGATTATTTATTTTATAGTAATATTTAGGAATTCAGATGTAGAATGTTGATATATTTAAAATATAATAGAAATTTAATTAATTAAAAAAATGATTAGTGTCGAGAAAAAAAAACTTCTTATACAGATAAGAATGCAATGGCATTTATGATTTTTTTTAATTACTTTCAAATAGATTAATAAGGTGGTTAAATTTTGTGCTCTAAAAAATATACAGAAAACAAAAATGAAGTTCCAAAATAATTCTTAATTAATATTGATAAATTAATAATGAAAAAACAGTACACAATGTTTATTAGAATAATCTATCTTAACAAAAATATTGTTTTATTAAGTGGATTTGACTGTATGTTAAAATTATTCAATGAAACATTTCAAAAACACACATAATAAAAATTAAATGCAGAATAAATCAATTTTCATGGTTTCATAAAACTCAAAATTATAATGCCACTCAATTTGTAAAAATGCCAAATTATTCTTAATTTAAAAAAAATGAAGATAACCTTACCATAAGACTCTGGCATAATTTGAGCGTACAGTCTCTATATATTCTTTTTTCTCAGAATTTTGCAGCAATTCTAAGGCTCTATAATATTTAATGTAAGTAACTCATAATATGTGTTAAACAGAATAACATGCAACAATTTGATACATATCTATACATTTCAAATACAGGTTTCCCTTGACTAGTGTGGTTCTGCGCAACCCCACTGTAATACTACACTAATTAATACACTGAATAAGAAAAACTGCAATAGATTCACAGCCAACTTTCTCAAAAACTGAATATACATAAAGAGACAATATAATAATATATTACAATATTGTTTTTGATGTATTATAGTTAGGAAGTACATATTACAGCTTGATTTGAAACTTTAAGAAAAATTACCCCATTTTCATGAAATTCCATTAACACAAATATGTGAGCCAATTTAATAAGTAACAATAAAAATACATTAAAAAGTCAATTTTAATTTTAATTCTGCATTACCACAATCAGTGTTAAATTCAGACATTTTTCTTCGGAAGGGATTTCTGCAGCTCTGGGGAGAACATTATAGGAGTTCTGAGGGTAAATTCCACTTTTTGACCTTAAAAAGCATAAAATGTTAAAGTTTCTGGGGAGGATGCCCTCCCCCCCCCCCCCAGTCCACTCCCTGAATTCAACACTGACTACAATTCTTTAATCTTTTTTTTATGTTTGCTTACTTACAATTGGATTATTTTTTTTAATTTAGATAATTTGATTTAAAACTTACTGTAATACAATTTGATTACTTCTAACTTACACACATTTTAACTTATTTAAGTGAAAACTTATCAATTGCCAATTGTAGTTTTTTCTTCTTTTTGGAATACATTTTGCGATAAGATTTCCTAATCCTCGGTGCACTTACATACTTCTACTGATGTCTGGGACTATATCTATCAAATGCTGTCTGAGGAATTCTAACTTTTGAAAAGTTTTTTAGAATTCTTTTCCTTTTCTGGCATTTTTTTCAAAATTATTTTCCAAAATACGATGCCATCTTGCTGGAAAAAAAAGGATCATCCATTTCATCCTTTGTGCACTAATAGAAATTTGGCATACACAAATCGAGGGAAGATATAAAAACTGTATAATTACTGTACTAACTGAAACTGCATTAAGCAAGGAATACCTGTATTAAATTATCCTTTATATGTCAAATAACACAACCTACGAAATCCTTTTAAGAAAAAAAATTATTGATTAACTTATTCTATTAATATCTATGGTTTCAGTTAATTAAATAAATAAGGTAAAATGACAGCAATAAATTAATCAAAAGTAGTTTTGTCATTCTCCTGAAAAATATACCGAAAAACCCAAATATGGTATCAAAATTAAATGTTTATATTGAAAATTCCAGAGTTTGGTATAATTTCAGTATGAAGATGACCCATTAAGTTTATTTTTGTAACACACATTTAAAGAAGACATAATTTCTATTTAAATAGCTATTTCCCTTTTTTTTCTTCTTTTCTTCCTGGGACAATTTAGTGATTAAAATGTACTCTTTCTCTCTCTCTTTTTTTTTTAAATTTTGGCCAACTGTATATATAAGCAAAAAATAATGAATACTTTTGTAGGTGATAAGGTATTTCATTTAATGACATTGTTTACTTTTGATAAAAAGGGAAAAATACATATATCTTGATAGCAGAAAATCCAAGAGGAGAAATGTGTGACACAGATTTATTTAATCTGCAGATTATTTCCAATGCAATACCACAAAATTCATTTATGCATTGATTTATAAAAAATTAAGTTAAAAAGATGTTGAACCAATTAAAGGAACTACCACATTGATTGCACCTACCAGAAAAAAATTAGACATAATCCATTAAAACCAGATAACCCTCAGCCAAGATTTAAATGTTTGGGTAGATGAATCACTAAGAAAAATATGAGAACTTGGGAGAAAATGATCAGATGTAGAAAACACAGACAATGTAATTATTCAAAATAAATAAATTAAGTTTGGATAAGTTTCAAATCAATGCCAGTTTCTGCTACACTGGCAAGAAAAAATAAAGGAACAACCATAAAAAAGTGCATTATGTTAATACTATTATGGGAACTACAATGAAAGGTGATAGGTTGGTAACTCAATGTCAACATTATCATGTAGTCCAATAGGATTAACCTTTGCTACAGAAAAATATGCAAATTTTCGAGGCCGTTCTTTTGGCATGTTTGAAAAGGAGTACATGTGGGTGATTTGAAGTCTAATTTTTGAGGAGTTTTACATGTATTTGCATAAAACTTTCACTTGTAGTTGGTGGAATATGCCATCCAGAAGACATTTGACAGATTGTGAGAAATGGCATGTGATTGAGAGAAGTGGCGTGTGATAGGGAGAATGGAAGCAGGACAGTCATTGACAGATGTCTGGAAAGACTTAAAAATAGCCAAAAGCGCCATGTCAAAACCCTGGAAATGGTTTAAAGACACTGGTAATGTGCAAAGATAACCAGATGAACTTCGAAAACGTGCCACAACAGACACTCAGGACCGTTATTTGGCAACAATTGCTAAAAGAAGCAGGCAACTGACATCAGTTCAGATTGCAAGGGAATTCGTTGCAGCAACAGGAACTCGACTATCCAGATTTATTGTGAGTGACAGGCATGATAAAAGAGGGCTGTATGCAAGAAATCCATGATTTGTATTCCACTAACTCTGGTGGCGAAATGCGCCCTGTTAACCCTTTATCTACTGACGGTACTTATAAGTACCAATGACTTTAAAACTTTATAGCACAACAACCATTACTTATAGTCTGATGGTACGTTTTAGAAACAGTCTTTTAACTCTAATTTTTCATGATAGATGGCAGTAGTTGTTCTAGGCTGACGAATTTTGCGAGGAAGAAAGCTATTTTCGAACGGACGTTGTGTTTTTTTGCTGCCATTTTGTACGGATTGCCGCTCTTATCTTTTCTTTGCTATAAATATATAATATCAAACCAAAGGTAAGTGTTGTATTTTTTTTATTCATTCTGTATTGTCTTAGAATATTATTTGCCCAATCATTATAAGATAACAGATTATGTAATGTGATTAACGGTTGAATTATTCGGTGGTACTTATAAGTACCGCCAGTACACATAGTGTTGGAGAAAAACTTGTTTTCATTTTGTCCATGTAATTATCTATAGTATTTCTGTTTGTTATAATGTAATTATGAAAGTGTAGTGTAGCAATATGTTTTAGTATTTTTTATAGATTTCAAGTATAGATTTTTTTCACTTATTTATTTATTTATTTTTTTTTACTAACACTGTCAAGAGCATTTGAAAATGTTAGTATAACTTATGTTAGTATAAATGTTAGTATAGTCAAAAATATTCAATCAAAACCACATTCAAAATGCTCAACTTGTAATATATTTTTGTGCGTAAATGAAAAAAAAATTGTTTTTATGATTATCATCAAATGTGAATTTCTACCTTTATTATGTAAAAAATAAAATTATGTCAATTTGATAATTTCTTTGTTTTCTTATGAGTGTTTTTCGGTTATTTAGCATTTTTAAGAGGTCAAATTTCATTAGAAATATCATCCGTAATTTTTTCTATTATGAGGAAATTTATACATAGTGTACTGTCAGTACTTTTAAGTACCACTTTAATTAATTAGTTCTAACAAATTAAATTTTGCACCGGGGAGATTTTTTTTCTTGTATATTCTTTAATTATCAATATGGCAGCTAAAAAAAAATATATATATGAAGAAATTTTCAGTAGTTCATAATGCAGTAGATAAAGGATTAAAGTGGTGCAGAGATCATCGTCATTGGAGTACCATGGACTGGAGACAAGTTCTCTTTACCGAGGAATCACGATATTGTTTGGAGAGTGATTCCAGACATATTACCATATGGAGGGAGAAAAACACACACAATAAGGCTCCAAATATCAATGAAAGGCACCAATACAAAGGTCCTGGAAATATGATTTGAGAGGGCATCATTTTGAAGGGCCGCACTGACCTACACATTTTTACCAGTGCAATTGTGAATGCTGAAATATACAAAGATGAGGTTCTTGATCCTCATGTCAAGCTGTTCAGGGTTGCAATCAGCAATAACTTCCTCCTAATGGATGATAATGCGCGTTCTCATCATGCTGCACTAATGACTGATTATCTTGAGGGCGAAGGAATCCAGCGAATGGAGTGGCCTGCATATTCTCCGGATTTAAATCCGATAGAACATGTGCGGGATGCACTAGAACACCGACTTGTATCTCGGAAACTACCAACTACCACTCGCAAATAAAGAGCTTCAAAGCACTATTCATCTTGAATACACTTTGTTACAACAAACACTTCTGGATAATCTAATCCACAGTATGGAAAATCACTGTAAAACTTGCATTTTGGTCAGGGATGACCATATACCTTATTGATTTTTCCTTTGTGTCTCTAAAATGTTGTAACAGTACAATTTCTTTATCCCTTCTTATATCACACATTCCTATCTTTTATGTACATTTATTTTTTGCAGAAGTAAGCAGTTGTGTATTTTGAATATATCTCAGGTATGACAAAATAAAGATATTCTGAAAGTTTCATGTTCTTATTTGCAAAATTATTCAAGTTTGATGAGTTTTTATAGGTGTTCCTTTAATTTTTCTTGCCAGTGTATATTTAGAGGAGGGAATCAATCAATACTGGACAATAATCCTTTTATCTATTAACTTCATCAAATCAATATCAAATATTGCATTTCCACTAACATTAGTTATTTGATGTTGATTCTATAATTCATAGGTAAGATTAAGAAGATAAGATAAGGTAAGATAAAGATACTTTTGGTATGCTTTTTCAGCAGCTGTATAGATTCTTTGACGCTCTAAAAGCATGCCTAACATATTGAAGGCTTCAGGAGATCCACTCTGGTTGGCTAAAATTAAGAAAAAAATATAATTCTAGTAAATATAAAATTATAAAAGAGATTATCTGCTTCTAGACCAATGTTTTTAAAAGCAATGAGAGACATAAACATAATGTATAATATTAACATTTTCTATAAAAAAAAGTATTTGAAAAATCAAAATTTAGATATAAAGTTCTAACAAAAGTTTATTTATCTTATATTATTTATTTTATGCATACAACAAGGGTTACACACACTTTTTTTTTTCAGGATTTATTTCATTATAAATTATACTATATGGTACAGGAGCAAAAGTCTAGAATCCCAAAATCCAGAACTAGTTTTCTTTGCAGGTCATGTGATCTGCAGTAGAATGAAAGAATCTTAAGTGCAACAGCAGTTACAGGTGTCCTTTATACACTTATTTTATCTTCAATTAATCAAAATTTAAGATGGAAAAATACATGTTTTCTGAACAGAGGAATTGATTGTCTGGGAAAAAAAAAAAAAAAAAAAAATCCACCACTTGTCCCAAACATTTCTCAGTGTTTCAATGTCATGATATTGGAAGTTAGGATAAGGTAGATAAAGACAATATTCCAATCGAGTCGTGCATAGAATTAACAGCAACAAAAAACTTGATTTGCAGAATAGAACAGAAGAGTTTTTTCTCGATAGAAAATCCAAGATACGTTTATTAAGGAATAACCAAAACACAATTAAAATTGACCGATTTATGTAAGACTATCTGACCTGTCTGGGATTGTCCAGCCGGTGATAATAACCTGAAATTTGAATGATTTCATCTTTTTGGATGAAAAAAATTTCCAAATGAACTTAATGTTGGTGAGAAGGGGGGAGGGGAGGGGGCATTGCCTGCGACAATGTACACTCTTAAATTTGTATGATTTTATATTTTTTAATGAAAATCTACCAAATGAATAGTTGGAAATCCAAATAAATAAAAATGTTGCTTCTCTGAACTACCAATTAAATTTTTTTTTTTTTTTACAGGCTCATACAATTTAAAATATTTTTTAAAAGATTATTAAGGGCTGAAATGAAGATAATTTAAGAAATGATTGGCTTACTGTATTTTAAAATTACAAATACTAAATTCTTACATAAAGCAAATGGGCCAAGCAATTCTAACATGCTGTTAAAGTTCTGAATTTGATCATATAGAGAAAAACTTATGATTCTCCTTCTTTGAGTTAGAAACAACAAAAGTAGTGTTTCATAATAATTTGTGCATATTGAAAATCTAGCTATTTCAAAATTTTTACTGTTAAGTAAAAATATAAAGTTGTTTTACAATATAAATTTCTTTAGTAAAATAACAAATATACAGTTACTGATCATTTGGAAAATTTTAATAAAAAGTTAAAAATAATATTTAAAGAAGAAAACATAATATACATGAGTTGGTTATTTAGCGCACATACTCTAGTAGATGTTAAAAAAAAGGGGGGAAAAAAACATGGTACAAAGTGCAGAGTCAACCTATACATGTAACAAAAAAGAAAGCTTCTTTTTCCCCAATGTAATTGATCGAAAAAAATATTTCTGATCATTCTCACAAAAATGCTTGGATGGACTAGTACTGGTATTAAGAACACACTAAAGAATATAAGGAAGTGTAAGTCTCTAAGTGTACTTTTAAATAAACCTTTATTGTTCGTGGGATTCCTTAGTTGCAAACCGCAATGTTACATTAAATAAGCAAGCTTAAAAGATTTGACAAATTCTTGCTGTCATCCCTGGGATTTTGACATCATTGCTTCAATATTAAGAAGATGTCTGCATCATCAGACTGTTGGAAAGCAGTGTTGAAAATACTGGGTCAACTCGATAAGTTCTACTTACCATCTAAAACCAAAGATGGAAGTTTCAAGAAGCCAGCTACACAATGGATAAAAAACAATATACCAACAACAATCATCATCACATCATTAAAAAAAAGTTGTGTTAGCAACAAAATGGATTGGCACAGAGGAAGATGGACTGCTTTCAGTGTTAGCCTGCGGTTGGAAAAGCAGGAGAAGAGCAACATCAGTAGGAAAAAGTCTTAAGCTGTTCTAAAAAAAAAAAAAAAAAAAAAAAAAAAATCCTACAAAATGTTACAGGACATTTTAAAACGTAAAAGCATGGAACTTGCAGATAATATTATTAAGATGATTTATAATCAAATAGTTTTTTAATTTTTCGATAAGTAATTTACATCTTCATTTACAAGTGATTGTTCTTTCAGCACATTCTCTTATGGGCTGTCACATCTGGAAATTCCTTTTAAAACACCAATTTGACAGCATTTTCTGAAAAATCATCAGCCTTTATCGAAAACTAGAAAAAACTATTCCATTTCATACTTTCTGAATAAGATCACCAGCCAATCTCATGTATTTATGGACAAATATGAATTCAAGAATGTGTCAAAAAATAGCCATTTGGATTTGAGAAGTCTTAAGAATGAAAAGGTGTCTGTAAATAATAGCCTAGTTCATATGAAAAGTATTTCCATGTATCTATGCTAATTAAATTTTCCAACTGAGCTGAAATTACGCTAGAGATTACTTATATAACACAGGATATAATTATTACTTCTTACTCAGCATATAACCAACAGAATGAAAAAATGTCCAGACCAGGGATCGAACCGTTATATGATGAGTAAGAAGTAATAATTATATCTTGTGTTATGTATTGTACTGTCCTCTAAAAAAAACCCCACCCTAGTACTACATCAAATATTTCATTAAAGTCAATTTTTTTTGTTTTGTTCTGTTTTTCTGCACCATTTAGAATAATAAAAATACGTAAGGAGTGCTTATTTAGTTTTAAAATAATTTAAACTAATAATTCAGAATTCTGGCAAAACATGAGCTTCGTTTTTACAGATTTTCTTGTTATAATAAAATTTTAGAATATACACATAATTTTTAATTGTTTTATGTTAAATCATTAATAGGTAATAAAATGCATCATTTTCAGTTGATTATGTCATGTGTGAGGTTTTTTTTTTGGGTAATATAGGTTAATTTTTAGAAAAGTGATTTTTTTTTTCCAAATTCTCGCTCAATTGGCTGCCACTTTGTAATAAAGTATTAAAATGAAAAATGCTCAACATTAAAATCTTAGTCAGAACAAGCTGTAAAAATTTAGCCATGTTTAATTTTTTAAAATTCTTTATTATACTTTATATAGAGAATTTCAAAGGAATTTCAAAAAATGGGTTTTTTTTTAGAGGACAGTATAATAAGTGATCTCCAGCGTTAATTTAAGTTCTGCTGGAAAACTTAATTAGCATAGATATATTCACCGATGCTGGGTTTTAATTCATCTCATGCATGCCACCGAAGATGTGTGCTCATGGTTGACTTCCCATCTTGTGCTGCAAAGTCGCAGCTGTGCCAATACATAAGAGTGAGAAAATGCTGGACTGGATGTCGTCTGGTTAGCTCCAAATGGTAGAGCATTGATGCGTAATACAAAAGGTTCCAGGTTCGATCCCCAGTCTGTACATTTTTTCACTCTGTTGGTTGTACACTGAGTAAGAAGTAATAATTACATCCTGTGTTATATAAGTATTTCTATGTTTAACATTTATTCTTACACTAACATTACAGAAATCACATTTTAAAATTGTATACAAAATAATAATAAATGTATGTTTACAAATGTGGGAGTTGTTAGAAAACAATTTTAATAAATACTAGCTGGCTTCGCATGCTAGTGGGCCCTTAATTTACATCAGGGCCTCGAATCTAATTGAATTCTCGCTTTGTATTCAACCTTGACTACAAACGAACCTCCGGCTCAGGTGCCCGCTGCTGTCGACACCATATACCGGGTATGCTTCGCACGTACCTGAAGAACCCTTAATTTCCACCTCTAATACTATAAACATCTAACCGAGCAAACCTACGGCCCGCGTACTGCGCATGTGCTACAAATTCCATTAGTTCCACAATCAGGGGGTGCAATTTGCAGGGATCACTCTAGAGAGTTTCAGAGGGGCGGCCTGCCCTTGTGCCCTTTTTAGATAAAATCCCGCCCTCCTTGCCTTTTTTCCATGTATAATTCTACCCTCCTTGTCCTTTTTCCAGGTAAAATTCTACCCTACTTGCCTTTTTTCCAGGTAGAATTCTACCCTCCTTGTTTGCATTGTACTTAAAAATTTTTTTGCCTATCTTTTATTTTTAGAATGCTAGTATGGTATGTCAGGAGTATTCCTCTTTCCCTCTTTATTTCTCTGTAAAATGTGTATGTCTAATCTTTGACTTTGAGTGATTCATCTTTCCATTTATAATTTTTTTCATTGAACAAGACAAAAAGTAACTAAGAGTTATTGATTAATTTCACCTTCTCTAGTGAAATATAGTATTGATCAAGCATTTTGACCATCAAAACATGATAACTTGCATAAGTTCTATAAAAATTTTGAGAAGTAGCTTTAGAACTTTTATTTTGTAACTTTTTCAAAACCGGGAAAAAGTTGAATAAAAGTTTTAGAGAGGAAAGCTTTTTAATATCATAGGAAAAGGGGGAAATGGCCGTGAATATAGTAAACAATTTTACAATAAAAATCGAGAACTCAATCGAGTTTCATTTTGCTATTTTTAATACTTTTCAAGCGGTGAAGTTATGGAAATTAGAAATGTTATGGGATTTTTTAAATTAAGGAGTACTTTAAGCTGTTGCCAGACTTCCCTCCCCACCAGTATATTGGTATAAGCACTTATTACAAAATGCCCTTTTTATGAAATGATGTGCCCTTTTCAACAAAATTGCCCTTATTATGTAATGTGCGCCCTGCCCTTTTTTATGTTCTAGAATGATCCCTGCAATTTGTCTTATACGAACCTCAGACACTTGTCTCTGTTGCCTGCAGCACCGTATAGCAGGCATGCTGTGCATGTGCTGCAAAATCCAGTAGTTCTACCTTCCGTCGCCAGGGGGCACAATCTGTCCTGTACAAACATAAATCTGTAAAGCCATCGAAATCCAGTCGAATCAGCAAAACCCCGTCGTAATCGGGCCATAGAACTTGAGATAGGAAAGCATCCTCTGGTGGTGATACTTGGAACTAAAATTGATAAGTGGTGTCTATGTCTAATCGAATGAATCGAACCGCGTCGTGATAGGACCCATAGAATTCGAGTTAGCTGTAAAATCCATTAGTTCCACCTTCCACCGCCAGGGGACGCAATCTGTTCTATATGAACATAACTGAAATCTTTGAAGCTGTCGATGTCGAGTTGAATGAGAAATACCCCATCGTGAACGGGCCCATAGGAACATAGATAACAAAGTGGTGATGAAACACGGAACTAAAATTGGTAAGTTCTATCGATGTGGAATCGAATGATCCATACTGCGTTGCGATGGAACCGATACGACCCGGATAATTTGAAAAGAAATAGCGAAATCCTTAGCCTTTTTCTTTTTTATTTCTATACAAAAATCTGGATTTTGCTTAAGTAAAAATTTATGGGCTGAATTCGAAAATTTTTTTGAATCACTGAAATGTCAGCCCATTCCAAGTAAGGATGCATACTTTTCAGATCCAAAAATCCACTATTTTTAAAAATTTTATATAGCTTATAAAAATTGCAGTTCTTTTAAAAAGGAATTATTTTATCTCCACAAATAACTGCCACGATATTTCTGCCGTGTCTGACTGAGAAATGATGAATTAAAAACATTTTTGAATAATTTTTTTTAAAGCATCGAATTAAATAGAAAATATATTGTAATTTCTGTTGTAATTAACGGAGAAATACAAAAGTTACATATATAGAATCCTTGTGAAAATATACGGGTGGATGTATAATTTTCAAATTGATAAGTATAATATTTTTAAAAAAATGATAGATCTGGAATCCTTCCACTATAAAGAAAGGTGTTTTGTTTTATTATTTCTTCAGTAGACATTTTGTCTCCATTAGGCACCTGCTGGAGTATTGAAATTAAAACTGATCTTTTTTTTTTTTTACCTAAAATTAAAAGTTTATTATTTGATATCTTCTCTTCAAATTAGTTGAAATCTACAAATTTTACCATCCTGAAATCACAATTTTTTTTAAACGTCCGTTTGCAAATTTTCATGCGGATGGGGCAATTTTTTCAAAAAAAGCCAGAAAACATGCAGTATGCCATTTTTACTGCAGCTGGAACGAAAAATATCAGGGTGCAGGTCGAAGACAGAAGCTGATTGGTCAGTTACAAGCTTAGCTAGCCTCGCAACGAGATACGAATGTAAGCAGGAATGAAGTTCTTTCTTTGTTTCCATAAAAAAATACCTTTTGCGCTTAATTTGAGACTTTCTTAATTAAGGGCCGACTTCTTCGAAACTGTAATTCCAGAAGGCCCGGATTTTTCTGAATTTTTTGACACCAGAATCGCCTGGCTGCTCGCTGTGCTTGCAATGTTTATCCGTGTACACACACACACAGACAGACAGACACATAGACGTTTCCGAACATCAATAATAATGATATCTGCATAAAAAAATTACCTAATAAATTAATATGAAATCTCAAGTTATCAATTCTTCCTTACCTTTCAAATATACAAAAAAGTGGATTAGGATATCATAAAAAAAAATCATTTTTTAGCAGCACTCAGCACAAATAAAACACCTTTTTTGATGGAAATATTTGCCAAAGAAAGCTTTTCTGCAATATTGTTTTCTACAAAATGTTTTTTTTTAAATTACAAAATAAAACATTTTATACAGACATGCTTGAAGATCGGAGAATTAAAATGATTGAACCAAATTTTAAATTCTACGAATCTTTCACACAAGTCCTTAAATTAAAATTATAGAAAACAATTAACATTCACATTTTAAAATTAACATTATAAGATTTATTACTCTTTTCTTCCTCTTTTTAATTACCTCTGTTAACATCTCTATTCTTTTTTGAAAAAGTGCATCACTGTACATCTTCATCTTTTCAGCAATGAAATAGCGTTTATATAATAAATTAAACACAAATGTCATTAGCAGAATGCATATTAAAATTTCTAATTTATAAAATACATATGATAATAAATATCTTGTTTACAGTTTACAGAACGCAACAAATGAGAAAGGGAAAAACATGTCCTATTTGAGTATCAATTTGTATATTCTTTCAAGCCACAACTGCTCTAGTGAAGTATTTTGGTTCTGAATCAAAATTATCTTTACTTCGCTCACTAGAGCTTTCAGAAAATCCAACTGCTGATGTCATGTTGTCATGATAACCAAATGAAACAGATGTAGTTTTTTGGGACATTTTCGCTTTGCTCTTCACTCAAATTAGTTCCAAGGAAAATGTTTGCTTTTATTGAACTGACTGCATTGTGATTTACTAAAATTTGGTGAAAATATGAATTAAATGCACAGAAAAACAAAAACAAAGTATGAATATTTAAACAAAATATTTTCAGTAAAATATTAGGTGAAAAAGAACTATACATGTTTCACCTAATGGGCTGCCATTGATTGCTTCTTAAGTTACAACAGAAATGATTTACATGACATGCACCAAGATGGATTAAGGATGTAATATAATAACATGTCAATGCCAGAAACAGACCTTGCTGAAATGTTTGGTATGACTGACTAAGAATTAAAATTTAAAGGATTCCAATAATTATACTGTTATGTTGATTGAATTTATTGTTTTATACATGGTTATATATTTATATTTTGTTTCCAAATATTTTTAGACAGTGTATTATTTTATTTCTTTTCAAAATCAAGCAAAAAACAAGTGATTTTGTTTTATGACAGTGCAAATGAAAAGAAAAGAGGATCGAGGAGTTTTTAATTTATCCCCCCCCCCCCAAAAGTAGGGAGATCAACTTATATGCGAGTATACATGACAAATTTCTTCCATTTTCTGATTTCCTATTTATACATTTTAACTAATATAAATAAAATATTTGTTAAAAAGCACTGCATCGTACATGATAACTATATTGTTATGCATTTGAGATAATTTCCATTCAAACAAAATTGAAAAAAAAAAAAGATAAAGAAAACAGCATTACCAACAAATTTTACTGAACAATCAGCAGCAATAACCACAGCATTCATCAATTCAATATTATATCGATAAAATTCAGACTCTTTATTGGATTCATTAAGCAATGTTTGACAAATTACTCTAGAATATCCTGACAGTGCTTCAGTCTGAAAAAACAAGAGACTTTCATATGAATAAAATCAGCAATTAAAAGCTACTTAAAAAAAAAGTATAAATATAAAAGTTGTTTTGTAAAATAAACTTACATGCGATCCTATAGTGGTAGCATGCCTGTATAAATCAACCGTTTCATTACGCTTTATCTTGTCAGCAATTATCGCTTGCCCTATCCAACTCAAAGGATAAGTTGGTTCAATGGATTGAGCTTTGCTAAACACAGCATTTGCCAACTATGGAAGTTAATAAAAGAATTAATAAGAGATGGATAACTATTATTTTATTCACAAAAATAATTTTTTATCACTTTTTATGTGGCATAAATGGACAATTTGTTAAAAGTGAAAACACTTTTTTAGAATGGCTCAGAACACATATTTACAATATGAAGATCTTGATGTAAATGATTAGCAAATCTTAATTCAGAAGGATACATAACAATCTAAATTTGACCAATATGAGATTCTTTATATATACACATTTCTTTATATGTCATTAAGTTAGTTTTTCTTTCATGTGTGTATGTGTGTATACTCATGTAAATTGAATAGTATATATATTGAGAAATATAGTTACTTTCATTTGAAATAAAATTATTCTTGTAAGAAACTGGGTATTATTTGCAACATCGTTCATTTAGCACTCTTATCAGACAATTTTTACCAGACTTCGAACAAAGGAGGTTAAAAAATTTGCAAGTTTTTAATGTGTGCCCATGCATAACTTTTGAATGAAAGCTTCTATTTTGATAATTCTTTTTTTGTTGGAAAGGCATAGTTTTGGTGGTGGTCACATATAAATTTCATCATGATTTAAAATAGCATGCCTGCCTGTCTATTTTCTTGTCCCTTTTTTTACTTACTAGGTTCTAACTTTCATAAACTCCATGGTCAATCATCATGAAATTTGAATATGTTGTTATGGTACACAGTATTACTGTATGTTTAAAAATTTTATGCATATCATGTTTTTTTCTACAGAGATACATCAAAAGTTTTAATATATTATCATTTACTACACATCAAACATGGCAACAATGAGGATTAAAGCGGATGCGAATAAAAGTAGAATGTTATCACAAAAACATTTTGTTGCATCAAACCACTCTCACTAAAATGCACTATCTAGTGAGTAATAAGGAAATAAAAAAATTGGCAATTATTTGAAGTTTGTTTTATTTCTTTTAAAAAATGACTTGTAATTTTGCAAACACTTTATTCCTACTTTTATTTTGTTTTCACACTACTCTCCATTTATGACAATAATTGCTTTAAACCTTCCTAAAGCTTCCAATGAGTTAATATTTGATAATCCACTTCACACTTGGTGATATTGTCCCAACCAGTGGTCGGAAATAGTGTGCTACATGTAGCAAAACTACAGTAGTCACTACATTTTAAAGCAGTTTGCAGAGCAGTGCACTGCATGTTGAAAAATGTATTGTAGCATATAAAAAAATCAGTAGTTTGTAGCGAGCATTGATGCTACTTTTAACACTATTTCAGGGGCAGGAGTGCCATTCTACAAATCACATGATCATAACTTGCTTCTTTTGTTCAATATGTGTTCTGCTCAGCAATGTGTTAATCTTAGATTTTTCCATTGACACTTGCTGGCAAAACGGGTCTAAGTAAAACCAAATAAATTAATTTATTCATCATTAGGTCTTAATTTTTTACTGCCGGTTTCTTCATTTGAAATTGCTTTATTTACAAATTTATTCATTGTTTGAATATATAGTTGTTTTTCTGTAATTTTCTAAATTATAAAATCAGACAACTGAGTATAATTAACTTTCAATACAATTAATACATTAAGAATGTTTTGGAGAAGTAAGCAAGCAAATCAATTGGTAAATATATGTGTCAAAGGGTATTTTAGAACCTAATGCTGTAAGAGTAGAAAATAAAATTTATGCAATGCACAGATGTGTATAAATATACTAATATGCAATAGTAGCCCCTCGCTGGGTTCAGATACATAGCTCTGTTTTCATGCCTAATAATAAATTAAGCTGTAGTTTAATTGCATTTAAGATATAAATATATATAAATGTTGATTGTATTACACATATCTATCTTAGTTTTGCTAAGAAAATAATAGTATGTGTATAAATTCAGGGCTGGCGCTAGGGGTAAGGCAGATGAAGCAGCCGCCTCAGGGCGCACCCCTAGAAGGGCAGCATTTGCCTGGCATATATTGAGCATACTAAACATATGAAACTTACGAAAAAAAAGAGAGAGAGAAATTATTTTTTTTTCTTATTTTAAAATGAAAATATGGAGCACATTGCATATAATTACAGTCAAAGAAGTTGTATATAATTACAGTGAAAGAATTCTGGTTACAATGTTTTAGTTTACTTTAGTCAATTTTGTTATTGGGAATTTTTGAATTATTAGTGATTTTTGTTGAAATTTTTAGCGTTCTCTGGCATTTCATGGTGATTTTTTTATATTCATTAAAGGAATTAATTCTGTTTCAAACTTTTAGCGTAATATAGTAAATTTTGTTCACCACGATTTTGGAATTTTTAGCTGTATTTAATGCGATTTTCAATGCGATTCTTAGCGTTTTTTCGCTTTCTGCTGCGTTTTTTTAATTTCCTAAAACTATTTGGTTTAAAACTGGTAACCTAATTTAGTAAATTTTGTCCTTCGCTATTTTTGAAGCTTTTGCGATTTTCAATACAATTTTTAGCATTTCCTTGCGTTCTGCGGCGATTTCTTTACATTCATAAAAGAAATTCGGTTTCAAATATTTAGCCTAATATATTACATTTTGTCTTCTGCAATTTCCAATGGGATTTTTAGCAACTTTTCGCACCAATTTTTTGACATTTGGAAAATAATTTCTTTTAAAATGTTTTAGCCAACTGTAGTACATTTGCTCCTCTGAGATTTTTTAATTTTTAGCAATTTTTATGCGATTTTTAGCTTTTTTTTCTATTTTAGTAAAAGGAATCCAGTTATAAAATTTTAGCCCAATATAATAAATTTTGTCATGTTTTCAATAAAGTTTATTTGGAATTTGTACAACGATTTTTGAATTTTTCTATGCGATTTTTAGAGTTTTTTCCTGTTTTGTGGTGATTTTTTGATGTTGTTAAAAGAAATTCGGTTACAAACCTTTATACTAATATAGTAAATCTTTGTCCTGCTCTATTTTTTAATTTTAGCGATTTTTCGCATACCGCGATGATTTTTTGACAATCCTAAGAGGCTTCAAACTTTTAGCGCAATACAGTAAATTTTGTCCTCAGCAATTTTTGAATTTTTAATGTGATTTTTTACTAGCTTTTTTCGTGTGCCATGACGATTTTTTCATATTCATAAAAGGAATTCTGTTTCAAACTTTTAGCATAATATAGTAAATTTTTACCACTGCAATTTTTAGCATTTTGCGGCGATTTTTTGACAATTGTAAACGGAATTCAGTTTCAAAATTTTAGCCTAACATAGTAAATTTTGTTCTCCGTGATTTTTATTGCGGTTTTAAACATAATTTTTAGCATTTTTTTGCATTTCGCAGCAATTTTTTGATATTCATAAAAGGAATTACGGTTTCAAACATTTAGAAAAATATATTACATTTTGTATTCAGTGATTTTCAATACAATTTTTAGCGGTTTTTAGTTCCGATTTTTGAATTTCGGGAAAGAATTACTGTTAAAATTTATTAGCATACAGTAGTAAATTTTGTTGTGCGATTTTTGAATTTTTAGTGAGTTTGTTTTTGCATTTCGTGACGATTTTTCCACATTAGTAAAAGGAATCAGGTTTTAATATTTTAATATTACAATATAGTAAATTTTGTCCTCTTTTCAATTGTTTATTCGGCAATTTTTGAATTTTTTGCGAAAGTTTTGTTTGATTTTCAGAGTTTTTTCGACATTCGTAAAATATATAATTTTTAAGCGCTTAGCCCAATACAGTAAATTTTGTCCTCTGCAATTTTTGTATGCAACTTCTAGCGTTTTTCCACACTTCGCTGGGATTTTTCCCCATTAGTAAAAGATATCCAGCATCAATCTTCTAGCACAATAGTAAATTTTTTCTCCTTTAATAAAGTTTATTCGGAATTCGTAGAGTAATTTTTATATTTTTTGCAATTTTATATTACGATTTTTAGTTTTTTTGCACTCTGTAATATTTTTTTATGTGTCCACGCAACACCGGTCAGGTCAGTTAGTCACTAAATCATTCTAGCGAATGAAAATAAATTATCTTTTTTATATAAGGGTGATATAATAAATGATTTTGACAAAGAAAATTCAAGGAGAATTAGTATCGAATTATTTATTTCACTGTAATATTAATGATGTAAAATTAAATCTTCATGTATATAATTTCAAATGATCATGTAATTTTCTATTCAGATCATACTTTTTCTATTTAATTTCAAGAATATAATGCGTAGTTTGTGTTAGTATGTTTATATATTTTTGGCTTGATAATGTGATTGTTTTATAATATTGATTTCCGTATTATAATAAATGTCTTTGTCAAAGAAAAATCAAGGAAAATTGGATCTTGAAGTTTTGTTTTATTTTTAATAATAATTTTCTTTTAAATATTACTAATAGGGGATTTTATTTTTGTGCATATTACTTCAAAAATATATATAACTTGTTATTGATATCATTATTTTGTTATTTGAAATTCTATACAAATTTTGTATGTAATTTGATTGTTTTTAAATTTTTGATAAATTTTAGCTTAATAATGTAGATTTTAAATTTAGCTTCATCTGATGTAACTTCTTTTGTTTTTCTAATATTCATAACATCAATACAATAAATGTATTTTCCAAAGGAAAAGCAAGGCAAATGACATTTTGAAGCATCAGTTTAATTCTTGATAAGATGCTTTCTTGTAAATATTACTAGAATATGATAAGATTTTTATTCAATTAATTTCAAGTTAACTGTTGTTATTTTTGCAAAATACATGCAAAATTTATTAAGTAATTTGTTCATTTTAAATTTCTTAATTTTATATATATTTGTTTTCTTTTAAATAAATTATAGTTAGCATATTAATTTAATTTATTTATATTAATTATTATTTAATTATATTCTTGAAAAGTTTGAGAAGTGGAGAAAAAACAATCACGGCATCACGGAAGTTACATCAGATGAAGCTAAATTTAAAATCTACATTATTAAGCTAAAATTTATCAAAAATTTAAAAACAATCAAATTACATACAAAATTTGTATAGAATTTCAAATAACAAAATAATGATATCAAAATAATGCTCACCTCAGGCAGTAAAATGTCTAGCGCAGGCCCTGTATAAATTAACATTTTGATGACAAACACAAAACATTTTCTTGTATGTTATCCTTCTTAATTTTTAGGGTTTCGTTCATCTTACGAAACTCTATTACTCCCGCTCCATTGTCTGTCCATCACAGAGCCGTTCTCAGAAACTATATAACTTACAGACATAAAAATTTGTGTACTTACAGCTAAATATCTACTATGAAGCTCAAAATATTAAAATTTGAAAAAATCTTATTATTTTAATATAGAAAGATAAAAAACCAAAATTCTCACAGCCTTTTCTTATTAAATTTAAACATTTTTCATTATAACAGTTTAAAAATCCACAGTAAAATTCTTTCTACAATAATTAATTTTCTATTGAAAGATTTCCACGTGAAAATTGAAAATGAAATAAAAAGTTTCACCAGTTGCAAAAAGATTAATATGACGTCATATTTTTAATAAAACGGAAATTTTCAAACATTTCTCAATAATACAAGGAGTATGAGTATGTGTAAACACAGAAAGCAGCTTAATATGACGTCATTAGAGAATTAAAAATAAAATTAATCTGACGTCATATTACAAGTTTAGCGGATTTTTCAAATGTTTGAGATAATACAAAGCGAGTATCAATATGAGTAATAGAGAATAGTAAATATATGAGTTTGAGGAACGTATTGAATCATGATAAAAACCCGATTATGGAAATATTCGCATATTTTAACATTTTGAAGGTGTACAACATGTTTAATTTTGAAGTTATTTTTTTTTAAGTATCGCATTTCGTCCCCATGACAGATATTATTATGACAGAATATAAAAGCGGGCCTGCTATCGGGCCTGTTCAGATATTCGAAAAAACAGAGATTGTTATAAAGAGAGTTACATATGTCTTTAAGTATCAGGGGTGAAACGTTTTCCTTAATTAATGCATTTATTTTTCTTTTAATGTTACGTGAACGACGTCACGGGTAACAGCTAGTAAATTATAAAATAACTAATCTTCCGTAATCTGTGGGCAAGGTTAGCTCCAAACATGGGCACTTGCTAGCAACAATATAGTTTAAAATCAATGTAAATACTTTTTAAAAACTGTCACAAAAAGTCTATTTCTAAAATATGCAATTTGGCAGTAGGACCTGGATATCAGAGGATTACGCAATAGGTTTAAATATCTATTTTATATAAAATATATATTTTTTAAATATCGCATTTAGTCCACATGACAGATATTATTATGACAGAGTATAATAGCGGGCTTCGCCCGCTATCAGGCCGGTTCAGATATTCGAAAAAACGAGAAAAATAGACCAGTAAATTTTTACTTTATAAAAAACATGATTTTTTTTTTTTTTTTTTTTTTTTGCTAAATGAAATTTATTTGGATTCATTAAAGAAAGGATAAAGTGTTTTGAAAGGAATATTAAATGAAACCCTTTGCGCGATCTTCGATCACACTTACTCACTTGTTTTTTAATGCCCTCAGCTATATTACACTTATTTTACTGTATCCCTTCAGATGTGATATAATGAGGGGTCGTTGTATTATTTAATCCATGCCCCCAATTTCATGTGCAAGTTGAATGCTTTAACAAAATGTGAAAGTAGCAGTTACTTTTGAAAAGTAGTTGTAATTGTAGTTAGCTACATTTTCAATAAAATAGTTGTAGTTTGTTACAATAAAAAAATAGTTTTTCTTATCACTAGTCCCAACTGATCCAACTTTGAGGGTTGAGTGGTCATGTTATACTCTACCCAATCCTGATAATTTCACTTTATGTCATTTCACAATGTGAGTTGGGGGGAAAAAATTAATAAGACCAGCAAATTGACCATTATCTACAAAAGCAATTTTTGACAGCTCTCAAAACAACACAGAACCACAGCAATTTTAAGCTAAAGTCAACCTAAACAACAAAATGAAATACTGTATTTAATTACAATTCTCCAAAATATAAAAAATTCAGTGCAACATATATATATACTCTCAGTGCAATATATATATATATATATATCATGATATATATTATGTATATCAGTAATGATGTATCATTAATTGTTTTAACTCTTCAACTCAATTAATGAATTAATTTTGAAAAGTAATACAAACACAGCTACCAGCTAAAATATTTTAGTCACCAGCGGTGAACTGGCAGTCGTATTTGTCGAGCCCTGTTCTTGATAGTTTGTCAAAAGTAAATGTTTAATTTTTATTAATTATTGTAATAATAATGATTCTTTGTTGATTCACTCGAAAAAATGAAACTTGAAAATCAACTAGCTCAAAATTGCTAACTTAGTATTTTAACACATATAACACTGAAAGTTTTATAAATAAAAAAGAAAAAAAATGGTCTTTTACTTGTATGTTATCATGAAGAAGGTAAAGAATTCCTAAATTTGTCCATGTTTCAGCATTCTGAAAAAATCCAAGATAATTGAAAATAAATATTTTGTGCATTTCAAAATTGTTCATTAATCATATTTAGATATCACTTACATTTTTATTAATTTGTAAGGATTTGATGAGAAGATGTTGTCCAAAAGCCATGTCTTTCAGCTCTAAATGAAAGAAAATAAAAACAAATGGCTTTTTGCATTTTTATAATCAAAAGGAAATACATATGAAAATTATAGAATAAAATATTAACTATATATATAACTTTACCATCTCCAAGGGTTACAACTGCCAGGGCTGACCAATGAGGTTCATAATTTGGACACATACTAACAGCTTTTTGAAAACATATAAATGCTTTCTTAGAAAAGTCTATTTTTTCTGATTCTGATATTGATGCCTTTGATTGATAAAAATAATTGGTCCCAAGATCATGCCACAAAGAACTTGCACTTTTCTTAGTAATTGAGAGTCCATAAAATCTGAAAGAACATCAAGATTATTAACAATGTAAACCAATAAAAAACTTAACATGATATAAAAATAGATAAAGTACGGAGAAAGGGAACTTTGCGCCAGGGTATTGAATAAAGCAACAAAAACATAAAAAATATATGAAAAACAATAAAATACATAAAAAAATAAATTTGTACATCTAGATGGTTTTAAAATACAAAAATATGCAATTTAATAGCATTTATTAATCACAGATTCTGATGATTAATAGTCATGGCTGTTCTTATCTCTTTGGCACTTCAGACTTGACTGTGCTTGGCTCACTTTTGCATATTTAATATTTTGATTTTAGTTTTTAAATGCACTGGCTTAGGGGTTTAAAAATCTCAAAACAGATGTATACTTGATTTTTAATATCATTTGCATCTTTAGATTGTTTAATTCACATTTTAATAACAAAATTGCTATTTTAAGTAAAATGTTGGTTATTCCCCCCCCCCCCCCCAGAGAATATTGCTGGACGTTAGTACAAATCAATTTGAGACAGAGTATCTAAAGGCCCTTTGTATTAATAAATTGGAGCTTTATAACAGTTATAACTAATTAAACAGCTATTTGAATGCCAACTTATTCAAGTTCTTTAGTAGGATTTAATAAATTTAATTTTGTTATTACAGCCAATTCCCTCAAATCCGCACAGCTTGGGACCAAAGGTTGTGTAAATCATTACTTTGTTTACATTTTTTTCTCCAGTAATTTTGCATTAAATTAATTATTAATGCAAGAACTAATTGACAAAAAAGAAAGATATTGTAACACATTATGTTATTTAATTAAGAAACACATTATATTTAAGGAAAATTATTTAAATTTTATTTTACAATTTCTTTTGTTTGTTTTTATAATTTTCAAACATAGTATCAAATTGCCATTTGTTTGATAACTTTTGATTTTTGGTCTAGTACTTTTTCTTGACGTCTATGTATAGTCATTATTTCTTGTTCTGAAACAAAACTCTGTTTCTGAAGAAAATTCAGATATTATAACCCATAGCTAAACCTTGCTCAAGAATCACTTTTTCACCTTCATCATCATACTCTGCATCAGAACTATCCTGTTTTCAGTAGAGTTTAACATAGTAGTACTTATAATGTCATCATCTGTGAAACTCTTTGTAACTGGAGCTTCATCTTGGGAGGACATCCATTCAATTATATTTTCTCCATTCAAGAAATCAGGCACAAGAGTTAGTAAATTTTATGCAAAACACAAAAGTTCTACAGATTTCTACTTCGCACTATCCAAACTGAAGCCATCAAAGTCAACACCAACACCGTCTATAAATGATGATGCTGGCAACAAATTATGCCTTGCACATACTAAAGTATCTTTGCACACAGAGTCCCATGAATCAGCCAAGAGAAAAATAGTGCTTAATTGTAAACTGCCTTCTATACTCCTCCATATTAGCCGATAAATCAGAGGTTATAAAAATAAACGATAAGAATTAAGCTCTTCCTATGATGGATTTTTAGCTTTATTATTATTTTTTAACCAAAATAATTATCCTTAATTAATATTAACTAATTTTAAATTTAAAATGATAATTATTTTAAACTACTGTTTTTAATTCATATCGTCAAAATAATGTAACACGTAATTTTATTAAACATTAAATTAATTTGCAGAAAGTTTTTGACCCAATATTTATGTGCACAGAAAGTTTTTGGTTTTATACAAATCTGGTTATAGGGATCGCTGTATTAACAATATATAGTTGAAAAGCACACAGCGCCCCGATATTTTGATCACAATATTAACAATTTATAGGCGTGAAACCACAGTGCCCATTTACAATGATCGCCATGCATTTTAGGCTATCCCATATTTGATTATTTTATCTCAAAGCTCCCCCTTTCACCTAGTACCTAGATAATCACGGGCAGGGCTGAGCAGGTTTTTGTCAGGGAACTCATGAAAAAAAAAAAATATATATATATATATTATTTATGTTGTGAAATCTTTATTTATGGGGTTTTTTTATATTCTTATTATTTATTTTCATATAGTTTAAAAAGAAAGTACTTTATTTATATTTTTCTGTTTGCATGTAAAATGCACTTTCTGGGTCCCAAGCGAAGTTCGATCCATATGCTGCAAAAGGCATCTAGGCCCCACACGGCAGCAACCGTCTAGACGGGTGAAGACTGGCTTGTATTCTGTAAACATAAATGATGTAATATTCTCAAAATGTTTACTCTCAGATACAAATTTGCAAAAGGCTAGTAATGAAAAATGTTTATATTTAAAAAGCATTTCCTTAATTTTGTATTTGTGGAGGTATTTTATGGAATGCTGTAGTTCCAGTCTTAACATGGTGAATACAGAAGCTATAAACTATATACCCAGCCTGACCTTAACTGTTAACATGACGAAATATTTTTAAAATTTCCTAAAACACCAATGAGTAATTTCACTCTTCTACATTTTTTCAAAGAGTGAAAACAATTCTAAATGGGTAAAATATGCCCCTAAGCAAGTAATGGTGAACACTGCTGTACAAATATGTGAAATCTAAAAACGATTTGTGCACTGGGAAGTAAGTAAATAAAAAGAGAAAACTGCCCAGTTAAACTGAGGGCATTGAGCTCACAGGCTATTCACATTAATTGTATATTAAACTCCTATTTCAAAGAATTTGAAATAAGCCCTCGAAAAATATCATCCCCCTGATCCCCCTTATAATTAACTAATGAACCCCTCAAACTAATCAGGGAAGCGCCTTATTACAATGGACATATATACAAAATTTGAAGCAAATCAGATAATTCTGCATGAAAAATCCATTTATCTAAATTAAGGGGGTATTAAACCCCATTACCCCCTTTATACTTATTCAATGAACCCTCAAAACTAATCAGGAAAGCGCCTTAAAACAATGAACCTATATACAAAATTTGAAGAAAATCGGATAATTCTGCATGAAAAACCATTTTTCTAAATTAAGGAGGGGGGGGGGGTTGGGTTAACCCCCTTTCCCTCTTTATACTTAACCAATGAACCCTCAAAACTAATCAGAAAAGTGCCTTATCACACTGAACCTATATACAAAATTTGAAGAAAATCAGATAATTCTGCATGAAAAACCCATCTAAATTAAGGGGGTATTAAACCCCCATTACCCCCTTTATAATTAACAATTCAATGAACCCCCAAAACTAATCAGGAAAGCACCTTATCACAATGAACCTACATACAAAATTCAAGAAAATCGGATAATTCTGCATGAAAAACCCATTTTTCTAAATTAAGGGGGGGGGGGTTAGCCCCTTTTCCCCCTTTATACTTAACCAATGAACCCCCAAAACTAATCAGGGAAGCACCTTATCACAATGCACCTATATACAAAATTTGAAGAAAATCGGATAATTCTGCATGAAAAACCCATTTATCTAAATTAAGGGGGGTTGGGTTAGCCCCTCGTTTTTCCCCTTTATACTTAACCAATGAACCTCCAAAACTAATCAGGGAAGTGCCTTATCACAAGGAATCAATAAACAAAATTTAAAGCAAAACGGGTATCAAGAGTTATCGCATTACGTACAGACGTACATACAGAACCGGCGGGCACATAACCTCTCAGGCTTTGATAACCTGTGAGCTAAAAATCAGTTTTAGCTCAGATTTAGCAGATTTGAATGCTAAAAATGTTTTTAATTAAATAAGTGTATTTAAAAATAAATGTTTAACTTATAATTATTCTGTGTACCAATCATTTCTTCAGGGAAAAAGGAAAACAACATTGATAGTGCTAATTGATAGCAGAATTAAAATAAATAAATATACAAGCAAATTTATTTTGTCACATTACTTAATATAGTAACTGTAAAATACTTTCTGATACATCTTTGTTATTTTCAGCATGCTCAGCAATACTGGCTTTAAAAAAACTGAAAACAATGCAAACAAATATAAAAATAGTTTCTGAAACTAAATAAGCACTCTTAATTAAAATTTATATCTAAATAGCATTATTGAAACAAAACTGAGCAGATATTTTTGAATATTGCTTCCCTCCCCCCTTTCTTTCTTTCTTGTTTTTTTTTTTTTTTTTTTTTTTTTTTTTTTAACCAAAGGAGACAAAACATTACAAATTTCTCAACATTTAACACACAAGACAGTCTTCAAGAAAGCAAGATTTCAAACCAAAGTTTTCTTTCTTCACACAGCCATTAAAAATAAACAAAAATTAAAAATACTTAAAATGGTTTTCTTAAAAAAAAAAAAAAAAAAAAAAAATACATATCAACACAGAAAGTCAATCAGACAATCAATCAAGCAGTTTATCACACTAATACATCCTTATTATGTAATTTAAACAAAATAATTTAAAATAGAGAATATACTGAGAATGAAGACAAAAAGTGCAGTTTTGGTAATAGTTTATTGATACATTTTTTTTCCAAAATATTTTACGAATTCCGCTCAAGATATAGTGCTATTTTAATTGTATATTTTAAAAGAAGAATATATATGGCAGTAGCGTATGTTGATAAACATACATTTAACAAAAGCAGTTAAAGAAAATACTTGATAGTGACAACTATTAATTAACTATGAAAATGATAGTTTACCCTAGATGAAATGATGACTTTACAAAAATGTAAAAGACATATATTAAAAGAGTTCAATAACTTTTGCTTGTTTACAATTCTCTCTTAAAAGATCATTAATGCATGGTTCATACTCATATTGTTTTTGGGAATTGCCCAAGTGATATTGTACACCTTGTTTAAATTTTTCATGTCCCTCATTTCTGAATTTGTAGGCAGTTTTTCAATAAATTTGCTTTCATGTCTCGTCATCATTTGATCATCCTTTTTTGACATTTCTTCTGAAAATTTTTGTCACAATTCAATTTGTATGAATTTTGCAGCTACAAATTCCTAGAGCTTGTTATCATTGTACACTTTCTTACATTTCTCGATTGATTACATATCTCCTTGCAAAATAAGCTCGAAACAAAAGAAAAACATAGTGAAAGACTGCTATATTATTTTGTTCTTGAAAGTCATGCTTTGAATGGGTTTTATAACACAGCTTCACTTTCATTTGCACATTTTCCAGGAACTAGTCTTATGAAAAAGCGATAACATTAAATGAAAACTTATTCCACAAAGCGATTGATTTTAATGAAGAATTGAATATAGGCAATTGGTGCTGGTTGAAGTTGATAAAATTAAAAAAATGATAAGAATATCCATGATCATATTAAGCAGTATCTACTGTAATTAAAAGAAAATTAATTATTCAAAGAAAATAAAGAATTTATTCAGCAAATTTGAAAGTGTTATAATAGAAATTTTTTATCATCTTGTCAACAAAGTATTGGATTTCCTATTAAAAATAGAAAATTCAATGCATCACTTTAGATGAGGCTGTATTTAGCACCTACTGTATCACTCTGGAATGGACTTTTGCAAGAGTTTCCACCAGAGTTTCTGCATTTGTGTTGACTTACCTTTTTGTTACTTACTTTCTTCATCCTGTTTTTTAAAATATAAAGAAATAAGTTTGTAAGAAATTATTTGAATTACCTTACAGCAATACAGTAACTTACTTAGAACCATATGCAAGCAGTTCACTCTTTCCACAAGATTTATTTTCTTCTGATTCTTGGTGCAAATCAGATGGAACTATGATAGGAAACCACACCTCATCAAAATTAAATGGTATAGTACATGCGTCTCCAGCAAGTTTCCATAGACACGATAATGTGCTATTCGCTGCAGCAACTCTAAATTTAAAATGAAATCTCTTAAATATAAATAAATATAAAAACTAACAGAAAAATTTACTTTTAACACATGATAAATACAATAAGTTTATTATCTATGAATGAATATTCTGACTGAGGATATTCTTAGATTGACAGACATCCTAAAATATTGTATGCTTATTTATCACTTTATTATTTTTACACTACATCATATTACAATATTTAGGCTTATACACTTACAAAGCAGACCTATTAAGTCTTTTTCCAAAACTCAAACAAAGAAGCTTTATTGAACATTTTTTTTGTGTGTGTGTGTGTGTGTGTGCTAGAGATGATTTAATTTTAATTGATTTTTCAATTCAATTTTGTATATGGGAACAGTAGTCTGTAAAAGTTAAGTAATTTGTGATACATATTATTACTATTATTTCTTTTATTAATATTACTTTTCCATCAACTTACATATCTGTATTTTGTGAATGTTTTATATTTTTATTGTGTTTTTTAAATATTTTTATAACATCAGTGAAAAAAATAAGTGTTAAATGTTAGAATTAGATAATCACACACAAGTTATACAGACCTCAGCAATTAATTACCACCAAATCTTGGCCTAATGCAAACATAATATTAAGTAATATTTCATAAATCATCACAATAAACCTAAATATTTTGTTAAATGGTCAATTTTTGTCGAAACGTCAGTGAAGGCTCACTGTGGAGATATGAAAAGTTTGGGTTTCTATTTGTTTGTTTGTCTGTCTGTCTGTTCTGTGATAACTGCCAAAAAAATCATCCGATTAGGTTGATTTTTGATGGGTATGTTGGTGAGGTACCCAGAATTAGCTGTATAGTTTTTAGTTACATTTGGTTCATTCGTTCGAAAAATATACATTTCTTTTTAGGTCATAATGCTTTTCAATGGGAATGCAGACGGCCTTCAAATTTCATTTTTAACTGAAATGAAAATCTTATATTTGAATAATGGATTTCAATGTAAAATTGTGGATGTTAAATTTTCAATATGGAGGTTTTAAATATATCCAATCGCTTTGAAAATTTGGCGATACATTTATTAAAATTTAGAAATTAATTGTTTAAATTATTGGAAAATTTTTTGCATCTGTTTAGGAAATATAAAACATTTTATTTTCATTTTTTTTACAAATTTTAAAATGCATTTCTATTTACTTTTCTCTTTAACTTATTAGTTGCTTAGCAACCCTATTTCAAAGAATATCAAAATAATAAAATTCAAGTAACTCACACTATTTTGCTGCAATATCAGCAAAAAACATTATTTTTGGGTGATTTTTGTATTCTATTGAAATAAATGAGAATTTATTTTGATACAAGTTACCATTTAACTACTATAGACTGATTACCAAAATATTTTTTCCCAAATGAAAATTACAAAAAAATTGAACATGTAATATGGATACAAGTCTCGTAGTATGAGTTTACATTTGTATATGTATATTTCTTACATGAGATATTATTCATTTTCTGGAACAGATGTGGATGTTTTGTCATTGAAAAGTTAATATAATTTTAAAAATAGGATAAAATCACTCATACAACGAGGTGGTTAATCAAAAGAAATTATAGTAGTAAAGCGATCCTGAAATATTACAATTACTGGAAATTGAGAACATAAAAAATATCGCAAAAAATACTTTATAGCGCCAAACCACGTTTGCTATTTAGTGAATTAGCAGTGGGCATGATTATGAATGATTACCCAATAGGTATAAAAGTTTCCAAATATGACTATTTTGGGGGATTTTAGAATGCTATTGCCATCGAGTTAAATCAGGATGTACTTAGATAAAAATAAATATTATAGAATGACCATCAAAACTGTTTTTCTGAAACAAAAATTGTAATAACAGTAGTGTCACGTTGCAAACGTGCCAATTATAACGATTTTATGGAGTTCTTGTATTCATGTGCATATTTCCCATTTTAGAACATTAATCCTGATAATTTCAATAGTTTCGCTTTAATATTCATTTAAATTATCAGTCCCATTATTTGGCATTTAAAATTCCCTTTAATCTGACATCTTATTTATCGCTCTACGTTAATTCTTTCGTATTTTGACCTCCCCCCTGTAAGTTCATAATTATTCTCTTTTGTAATTACGTTTCACTGCCACGCCGCTACCACGTCATTTTGGAGCGATCGGCACTACATTCGTTCCTCCTCTTTGCATCTCGCTTGCCGCGGTCCGTGGCTGCCAGTAGTGCTGAGTGTGTCGTCCTTTGGCTTTGACCCGGGCTCCCGCTTTGGCATTTGTGCACCTGTCAGTCAGGTTTTTCGGCGCCAAGCTCCGCTCAGCGTGCATTCCTTGAATTTGCCTGCTAGTTGCATCTGGTCAGGTACTCGTCTAGGTGCCTTGTTGTTGTTCATCTTTTTAGAGCTTTAGGTGGGAAGTCGTCACTAGTGTCCTACCTTTTTATTGAAGAAATGCATTAAAAGATTTTGTCATATTAAATGCGTGTGTCGATTTCCCTACTGGTATTGTGTCACATCATTGCATCACTTATCTCTCTCACCGGCAGCACTGAACTTCATCAAAATAAATTGTAAGATCTTTCCATGCTTTTAACTTTTGCCTGTACACTTTTCACCCTTGAGAATCCTGACAGCGAATTGTTAACGTTCCTGGAATGTTGAGTGCCTACAAAAATATCAACCACTTCCGATATCACTGATATCTTGCAGTATGGTCACGTGCTTCACGTTAGGCCTCACCAAAAACACGTGTAATCTCATTTCATAGTATACAATCCAATATAATATCACAAGTAGATTTCTAAAATAGATATAAATTGTTATGATTTAAAAATTTGACTCTTAATTTATTCAGTATTTTAATATTTAACCTTAATTTATTCATCAATTTAATTAAACTCATTAAAATTCATTTAAATTAATTAAGCTAAATTTCATTTTTGCATTTTAAATCTAACATTCTTTTTAAATTGTTTACTTTTGGTGAGAATATAAATTAATTTCAGAATCTTTCCATTACATATGTTTTAGGATATTTATTCATTTCAATTTTAATTTACATTTCATTCACTTTACAATATTAATTAAACTTCATTTCAAATTATCTAAAAACAAAATATTTATAACTTACTTTTTCTAACTTTTAAATAACACACAGTCTAAATTTAATAAATTATTCTAAAATATAGTATATTTCCTTTTTAATAATATTGATTAAAAAATTGGTTAATTGTTAATTTTATTCTTTTCAGAAAGTTCAAATTCATTTATTTTAATTCAGGCAAATTCTTTCAGAATAACGAACTTTTCCATATTTCATTTCAAAATTTCTAAGTCCAATAATCATTTTTCAAAATTTCTTAATTTAAATATTTTACTTTCAAAAACATATCTGGTGGAAAGAAATTTTAATTTTATTTAGATTGCTAAAATTTCATTTGTTTTCATCCATTAGTTTGGCAGTTATAGATTTTTAATTACTTTCGTTTTTTCTGTTTTGAATTTCGTCGAGATTTGCGATCAGACGCCATTGATGGGTATTTAGATGTTTCAAGTAAACAAGAACCTTTCTTCCCGCGGATTTTGAACAAGGTCGTTTTGACAGCACTCCAAGGTCGCGATCGAATGTTCTAAATACTATTTAATGCTGTTGCTAGGGTTGGAAGTGTCAGTGAAACGTCTGACTGTAACTTTGACTATGGTCTGTTGGGGCTTGTTCACTGACATTCAGACGGTTCGGATTTTTTCATTGGTTGTTCCGTAACCGCCGTCGAGTTTTACCTGAGTGGGAAACTGTGAAGACTCTTTCAGTTCCTGAAAAACTTGGTATGATGTAGCGTGGGCTAGATGTTGCTCTTCGGAGCTTAAGCCATTTTGGCTTGCGGTGAAAACAATGAATGTCATACATCAAGATATATTTCTTCCTTAAATTATTTCTTCATTTTTATTAAGTTCATTCAACTGTAAATGTTATAGCCATCATTGATAATGATCAGGAAAAAGGTGCTCCTACTAATCTTTAACAAGTTAGCTTTTGGTTTCAAGATATATACAACATATTTTTAACTTACTTCCAGCGTCATGGTGAATTCAAGTGTTCTTGTGCTGTTTACAAATATATATATGAGAAGTCAAGATAATTAGATAATACGCATTTTTTCTGCACATCTTCAGAATGATTATAGCCTCCGAATGGATGCTTTCTCCTTAATTTAGATCTTGATATCTTCGGCAACTAAGGATATCTACATCCGATTGATGCTTCTTTACAAAGCTGCTGAATAAAATTTTGTCATCATCGTATTTCATATACTGGCGGCTAAAAATTCTTCATACAGTGAAATTTAATCTTTAACTTCCACAGCTCTACTATTTACCCTCAATTAACTTTAGAACTAATGTGTCGAATTCATCTTTATGACTAAAGAACTATGAAAGAAACTTAATTAATCTTAAATTGAACACTGAACTTAAGCAAAGATAATTTAAATTCAACTTTATAATATTTCATCATTATCATATATGAATTGATAATAAGATTAACTATCTCAGATATAATAATATACCACCCATGAGATAAAATGTATTTATGTAGAAAAAAATAACGATGTGATTAATGTGGATATCTAATCTTAAAATTTTTAAAGAAGTAAATATATATTCATTGTATAAAGTGTAAAAAGAAAAATTTCAAGTGGAATTTGTGTTTTATTTATTGAGTGCACTTGTGAATAAATGACAGTTGTACTTTGATCTTGGTGAGTTATCTTTTCTTTTATTTATATTTATGTGTTTCAGCTCTGTTTGAAGTAATAGAAAAAGTTCTATTTCCTAATTTATATAAGTATATTTTAACTTAAGATTTAACTTTATGAATTTAACGTTATTTTAAACTTAACTTTTATGGCATCGCATTATGTGCTGCTACTTACGATCATGCCTATAATGGTGTTTGGGGAAAGTGTTGAATATATGTTTTGTCTAAATTTTTAGGTTTTCTGAATCACTCCGGTGCGAGTCGCTGGTGATTCACCCTTTATTAATTTTTCCTTTTATATTCATCACGATCCCCAGATACCGTTATATAAATGAAATATAGTAGATTCAGTTTACAACTCAAAAGTTGCTTTTGTACATGAGATATTATTCAACTTATCCATCAGATGCAAGGGTTTAATGGTTGGCAGGTAAGTAAATATTGCTATTTGGGTATTAGGATAACATGAAATTATTTTCGAAGTTGTTGCTTATCCTAACAAAACTACTGTGTAAAACAAAATCCAAGATATACTAGAACCATTCACACAATCAATAGGAAATCATGAATATAAATTTAATAAGATTACGGGTGCCTCCCTGAAGAAATGTATTTTTTTATCTAAAAAATTACTAGAATAAGAAGTTTTATAAGAATTTCAGAATATCATTGCATAAATCATGTTTAATTTAACGCTTCTAATTTCTGAAACCTCTGAAGTATTTTATATGCCTTTAAGTATGTATGTAATATAAAAAAATTAAATTACGGATTATAAGATGCTAAATAATAAGAAAAATGAAATTAAAATACAATGACTTTCAGAGCTGACGTTGGGGCTCCTGATCTGCAGATTTACTAGTTACACTTATAGCTGACTTCATGATTATTTTTTCTATTATTTGAACATGAATAAGAACTGAATTAATTTTCAAAATTCCAAGATTTTATTCACCCCTCTCTCTCTTTTTAATCCCACTTTCTATCTTCTCAAAGCCCCTCGCTTCTGGTCAAGAAAAATAACAATAAGTTGAAGGTTCTTTCACTTGTCACAGAGTCGTAACAAGTATTTATCATTACTAAATGAGGGGTGTAGATTGTAAAATTGAATTTTGTCACTGCGAAAATTTACCTTGTGCAATTTTCAGATACAGCATTTTTCCAGTCAACAAAGATGATTAACTGACATACTGTCGATTGTTTTCTCTTAAAAAATAAAGCTTTTTGAAGAATTTACGATGTATAAAATATTAAAATTTGTCATCGAAATTTTGATGACTGTAGTTCTAAAAAACATAGTAAGTATGCTGATATCTTTTAAAATAAAAGGTGTTTCTAGAAAATGTATTTTTTTCCCTTTATGTTTATATCATGGCAATATAAGTTTAATTTGTATAATCAAAAATTTTATGATGATTTTTTATTTATTTATTTATGTATTTTTGTTATAATCAAGTATTTTTAAAATTAGCTTTCATTGTGAAAGTGGTATTGGTGTACACTATTTTACCAGAAAATCTGTAAGCATTTAAGAAAAAGTTTTTTTTTTTTTTGCTGGTAAATGATCAATCTTCCATTGGAGAATTCATCACACTTTTTCATACTGTTGTTAACTCTCAGTGAATTCAGAGAATAGCCAGGTGTATGAACATTCATGGACATTCCCCCAGCATCTAAATTCTCCCCCACCACCCAGAAGATTTGGGATTTTACTCTGCTGGCTCTCCACATTTTTTCCAACCACAATTTGCCACTGTTTAATACATGGCATAAAAGAAAACATTGTTATGGAATTTCTTTTAAGCATGATAACATATAGTGACAATCAATGATTACATTCAGGGAACTAAAGTATCTCCAGAATTTTCAAAAGTAAGGCAGAAATCAAAATAATAATTCATTCACACAAGTGGAATACATCTTTTACTTTTGAAAAAGTCACTGTATGGATCATAAATCGTACATTCAGCCGCACAATATTTTAAAATATCACTTAGTCTACTAAACATTTTTCAACTTTTTATTTATTTATTTTTTTTTTTCACGGGATTTGTAAAATTACTGCTTTTTTAAAAGTGATCATAAATCCATACATAAGCAAACACATTGCAAAATGTATATACATTTTGTTTTTAATAATCTTTACCAGAAAGAAATTTTACCCCCATATTGGTTTAAAAAGAAAAGAAAGTTCTAAAAATATAGATGATATCTATAATTAATTTTAAATTCAGAATGTCTTCTTTATTTGCATCAATGATTTTTTAAATTTACGTTATGCATTCTATACCTACTACTAAAGAATGTGTTGAGATCTCTGGGCATTTCTATTTACTCAGCCTAAACATCTATCAACATACAATAAATTCAAAAAGACACTTTCTAGAGTCCTTTCTACACAGGCTAGAGTGGCTGTGACTACTACAGTGAAAAAGGAAATAAATGATAAGATGGATGAAATCAAACCTGCTGAAATTATGCCTGCTTTTGCTTAGCCACTGATTAACCAGTATTAACATTAGAACATGGAATCATGTGATTCACGGATTATTTAAAAAAAAAAAAAAAAAACAGTTAAAAGAATATATAAATAAAAAGAATACATTTCAGAAATCCTCTTTAAAACTTTGGTTAGGACAGGAAATTCCATTTCCCCCCCCCCCCCCTCTAGCATAAACTCTGTTAATATTCAAATACCGTTTAAAAAAAAAAAAAAAATGCAACTAAACAATAAATTAATAACACTGGGACAAACCTAGCTAATCTGTACAGTGCTTCTTGACAGTAATCTCGAGAAAGGCCATATAAACATTCAGAAAAGCATTTCTTTGCTAACAAGATTAAGGTTTCTGATAAACCTAAAAACATGAAATAAGAAATTTATTTTATTTGATTATTTAGAAGAAAGATATGATAGATTTTTAGCAGTATTATTAAAGAATCAAAATATGTATTAAAAATATTTTTTCCTACTAAGCATAGTATGGATATAATTATGAGAATATGTATTTGGTTTATCAGTATAATTATAAAACATGGGTAAAATAATGTAAAAATTGCAACTAACTAAAAGCATAGGCAAAATTACAACTAAACAAATTTTAAATTAAAGTGAAATTTACAGTATAGTTAGCTGAAAACCTATTGTTCAATGCATAATTTATTTGAATTTAATTAAACACCATAAGTTAAAAAAAAAAAAAAACAGTACTTTATTTAATAATTTATAAAGAAGCAAATGGTAAGCATAAATGTCTATCGATATGGATATGATTAAAACTGATAACTGATTAACACAATTCTAATTTCTAAAATTATGTTTTCTAGCATTTTACAACATATCAAAATGTATAGTCAAAAAAAAAAAAAAAAAAAAAAAAAACTTCATACATTTTAATCCCCAAACTGTTCCACAGAAAGGAAAAAAAAAGCCATTAGATGGAAATCATGTCTTTTTTCAATTTATGTTTACAAAAAAATAAGCTTAGGGATTGTCTTTCTACTGAAATTGCACCAACTGAAATTTCCAATACAAACACCTAATATTGACACCATATTTGGTTTATTTTGTATATTTTACCTTAGGATACCAAACAAGAAGTTATTCCATCATGTAGTTTAGGAATTATGAAGGCTTAAAGTTTGGAACTCCTAATGTTAAATTTATTTGTAATCATAGCAAAACAGATTGTAAAAGCAGGTAGTTTTTAAGCAAAACACAAAATCTACTTGGCACAATGAGCTGTAATTTTTTATTTGCATATTAGAAGATTCTAGAAATCGATTTCTGTTAAATACATTTAAGTTACAATTAATATATTTTTTTTCTTGTAAATAAATTTTTGAAAAAATATGAAATGTAACCTATGGCTTTTTTTTAAAAACAGAAATAGACTTCTAGAAGTTTCAAGTATGCAAAATCCAAAATTACAGCTCATTTGGCCAAGTTGTTCTTGAGTTATGCTTAAAAAATAACCCAGATTGCAAACTGTTTTGCAACGATTACAAATGAATTTAACATTAGAAGTTCCAAACTTTAAACCTTCATAACTCCTGAACTACTTGATCGAATGACTTCCTGTTTGATATCCTGTGTGAACATATAGATTTTTTTTTTTTTTTTTTTTTTAATATTAGCAATAACCTCACTTTACATTCTTTGAGGTCAGAAACAAAAAATTTGAGAAAGGGTGTGAGGAATTTCATATTGTGTATTTCACCATCAGTATTTTATCAGCTCTGTACATTTTTGTTTATCATACACACACCCGCTTCCACTGGCCAAGTCACTTTTTTAATGCATAATTTTTTCCCCAGCGGAAGTTTTGATTTGCCATTCAGAGGTGTGTTACGGTATTCCTTAGGAGTGTACTTTCTCTCTCTGCTCTGTGGGGTGTGGCCAGCTGACATACTCTGCTTGAAGGCTTGGCCGTTTGCATCATTGTGTTGACACGATATCGTCTCGACAATAACTGTTGAATTCTCTAATTGTAAACCAAAGGCAAATATCAGCAGTAAATCAGATTAATGTTGAAAATAAATTAGTCGCCACATACTGTTAAGTTTGTAGCTGGCCGATGTTTGTAAACGATTCAAAGTTCAATCATTTTACTGGGAGCATCTTGTATCAGTGGAAATAACCCCCCTGGCAGTGACATGTGTCAGATGACATAAACCCACTAATATCCTTCAAGATCTTTATCTCACAACCCCTCAAAAAGCTGTTTTCACATTTCAAAGACAGACCAAACCACAGTCTTAAACGGAAGACGATAAAAACAGTACAAGTCAAAAATACTTCTAAAGGAAAATATTTCTTGGAAACAATTAATTTTCCATTGTAAGATGCTAAAATATTTATATAGCAATAGTATAAGTAACAAATAAGTAAGAACATAGTTTTTAATTTAAAAGATAATGTTATTTGCATCTTACAATGGAAAATTAATCTCAATTTAAATTTAAATTATAATTAAATGTAATTTTTATAGTAAAATCATTAAACAGCAATTTTTAGTCTTTAAACAAAACTAAATTTCTTACATTTTAATTAGTTACACACTCGATAGGTAAATATTTTTGCATTCCATAGTGGAAATTATTCCCATTTAGCAAAATTTACTATTTGAATTAAAATGAACTTTCATTTAATTAATTATACAGTTTTTGAATCTTACAAAGAAAAATATTCTCTTAACTTAAAAAAAAATAGCATAAAATTAAAACTCTCTCTATTAAAAAAAAAAAAAACAATAGTTGGTCTACTGTATAAAACAATTTACTTCATAACATTTAGAAAATAAAATCTAAAAAACTATCACAATTTTTCAAAATGTCTTATTTAACTTCAGTTCTAGCGATGTATTTTATTAATTCCTAAATTTACCTTAATAATTTCTAAAAATATTACTTTAATAACTCAGTATTTTCTAATTCATAATTTAAAATATACATTTAGAGCAAATAATTTATTAGTTATTTATAATTTCAGATATTTTCTCATATTTGCGTATCACTAACTAATTGGCAAAATATCATATGATAACACACTGGACTCGGCAAAAGGTTACCAAGTGAGCAAATGATCAAAAACTAATAGGCAAAACCTTCAAAATTGATTCAATAATAGTCCGAATGCAACAGTCGAGAAGGGGGTGGCCAACTGGACAAGAAGCCTTTTCTGCTGACCTCAGGGAGTGAGATCATCTGGATGAAAAGTAGTCAGGTTAGGACAATTGGCATAAGTTAAGGCAGGGATTACTTGCTGCTTGGGAAGTTTGGAACGTTTGATTTTAAGTCAGCTGGGCTTTTGACAGCAATCTGAGAAGATGCTCCGGGGTGGTGTTTTGCCTGATTAAGAAATTGCCATTTTTTTATATTGAAATGAAAATGTTACTTGAAAGGTCTTCATATTCAATTACTCTGGTATTTTGTTAAATTCATTCAGCAAGATTATTTTTAAGATGCCAAGAAGAAACTCCCTTTCTTGCTATTTTACTGGATAAGAATAAAAGAAGATTTTTTATTATAAGAATAAAAGAAGATTATTTTTATTATAAAGTTCATCTTTTTTGTACTGTCCACATTTTTTGTGTTCCATATCTCAAGTAAGAACTTTTAAGTATACTCTCTGTCTTTATATGACCCCCCCCCCCCCCCCCCCAAAAAAAAAAAAAAAAAAAAAAAAAAAAAATACAATAAATAAATAAAAATAAAATGAAATAAAATAAAATAAAATAAAATAAATAAAATAAATAAAATTCCTTATTAAATTTTCTCAACCAAAATTTGCTATACTATCTTTTGGGATGGATGACTTTAATATCGGTTCACAGATAATATTTTATCATATTTCTTAATATTTTCAACAATCATCATTCAACTTATTTTAAATGGCAGAATTATTAATTAGCATTCATAAACTTTCACCACAAAGGATTAATTCTTAGCACTGTTTTGGAAAATATAAATAAAGAGTGAAATATTATGATATGCTTAAAAAAAAAAATTATTTGATCATGATAATGGTAGTTTTCTTCTTGGGCATTTCAAGTATTGTAGAAAAAACTTAATCAATTCCTGAAGGAATACTTATAACTTTTTCACAATTGATGAGCTTTATTAAAATTTAATAACAGTAATCTCTTTAACTAAACACAGTATTATCGCTGTGGTATTCTCTCTGCATCATCTCTGTGGTTCAAACTCAACCGACTCTGACTGGTATAATCAGAAATAAAATTTTATAGAATGGGCACCTGAAACTTTAAAATCATATGCTGAAAATGAAAGTAAAGGTCAGAATGGAGTGAAAACTGATTGCCAAAGATGCATTACGATATCATCCATGACGTGATTGGCCATACTCATGATCATGGAGAGTGATGACACTACCAACACGGGAGAAATAACAGAAAGCTCTAATGGTGAATCAAAATTAAATTTTCTGACTGCCAAAATGCATACAATGTGAGAATCCTTACATATCCTAAGGTAAAATTTACGTTTTGTGCAATTTTAGTATGAAGATGACCCCCTAAGTTACATTTTTTAAACAAATTGAAAGAAGGCATAATTTCCAGTCAAATGGCCATTTCTTTTTCTTTTCTTTTTTTTTTTTTTTTTTTTTTTTTGCGACAATTTGGTGATTAAAATATAAAGAGTTTTTTTTTTTTTTTTTTTTGGCAGACTATTTTCATGTTATATTTGATGAATAATCCTTATTTATATATGCAGCCAAAACTAACATCATTATATTTCCCCTCACAATAGTATCCTGCATTACAGCAGAAAATCTAATGGTTCTGACAAAAAGAATGCAATACAGTTATAATGAATGGTGTACCTGCTAATAAGAAAAAGTCTAAAATTAAATTTTTATCCAATTTCTTGTGATTTGATTCTGTCTTAGCCAGTTTTACTGTATTATAAAATACTGAGACAAGGATCTAAAATAAGATAAACATAAAAAAATATACATAATAGTAAATTAATTTTAGGCTCTTAAATTTATTAGCTACAGCCTTTGATCAAAATAACTATATACATATTAAAATTTCATTGGCTATTTAATTTCTTAAAAAATGGTAAAAGGATAATTTAAATTCTGGTTTATAAACTTTTAGGTAAATTTCGTAAGAAATACTACCTATTACATTCTCACCTAAGTTGGAAATTTTGAAAATTTTTTGCAGATCTACACCGATCATGACTCCCAGAACCCAAAACCACCCCCAGTTCAAAACTTTATCTATCTATCTATCTATCTATCTATGTCACTTTTTTTCTGACCACGATAACTGGAAAAATTCTGCATAAATCTCTTCCAAACTGATACATAAAATCAAGGGTCATAAAATCTCGGTCAAGTTCGTTAATGGGCAAAATCGAACCAAGGGGGGGGGGGGGAAATGGGGGGCTTTTTGTGAAAACAGAAAAACCCTCATAATTTCTTTATTTTTATACGTATCGAATCCGTTTAAAGTTATTATTACTTCTAGGAGAAGGGCCGAAAATTTATGTATGACAGATTTTTGATATAATTAAAAATGGCCCCAAGGGAGGGGAAAAAAGGGGGGTTTTAGAAGAAAAAAAATCATAGCTTCGTCAATTCACAAGATATCAAATCCGCGTAAATTTATTATTAATCCTCTTAGTATTATCTAAAACTTTTATATTGACAAGTTTTTTATAGGACCAACCATTACAGCAAAAAAAAATTACAAACAAAAAAAATCCCTGCCGGCTTCGCCTGCAAACAAGTTATTTTTCGAAGTAGGCGGTTCCAACTCCCGCATCTTTTCGAAACTGATACATAAAATCAAGGGGCATAAAATCTCGGTCAAGTTTGTTAATGGGCAAAATCGAACCAGGGGGGGGGGGGGGGGAATGGGGGGGCTTTTTGTGAAAACAGAAAAAAAAACATAATTTCTTAATTATGATACGTATAGAATCCGTTTAAAGTTATTATTACTTCTAGGAAAAGGGCCGAAAATTTATGTATGACAGATTTTTGATATAATTAAAAATGGCCCCAAAGGGGGAAAAAAGGGGGGTTTTAGAAGAAAAAAAATCATAGCTTCGTCAATTCATAAGATATCAAATCCGCGTAAATTTATTATTAATCCTCTTAGTATTATCTAAAACTTTTATATTGACAAGTTTTTTATAGGACCAACCGTTATAGCAAAAAAAAAAATTAAAAACAAAAAAAATCCCTGCCGGCTCCACCTGCAAACAAGTTATTTTTCGAAGTAGGCGGTTCCAACTCCCGCATCTTTTCGAAACTGATACATAAAATCAAGGGGCATAAAATCTTGGTCAAGTTTGTTAATGGGCAAAATCGAACCAAGGGGGGGCTTTTTGTGAAAACAGAAAAAAAAAACATAATTTCTTAATTATGATACGTATCGAATCCGTTTAAAGTTATTATTACTTCTAGGAACAGGGGCAAAAATTTATGTATGACAGATTTTTGATATAATTAAAAATTGCCTTAAGGGGGAGAGGGAAGGGGGGTTTTAGAAGAAAAAAAAATCAGAACTTCGTCAATTCCCAAGATTTCAAATCCACTTAAATTTATTATAAATCCTCTTAATATTATCTAAAACTTTTATATTGACAAGTTTTTTATAGGACCAACCGTTATAGCAAAAAAAAAAAAAAAAAATTAAAAACAAAAAAATCCCTGCCAATTCAATTATTTTTACAATACATTTCTTCAACAGTCTAGTATTTTCATTAATGCAAAACTTAAAACTGTAATTGTTCTTTTAATATTTGTATTTGATTGCACCCCCATATATTCAAGTATTATTCAAGCCCATATATATATTAAACTTTAATCTAATATGCTTTATACTAATGGCAATATTTTTGCTTCGTAGCACTTAATCTAGAATGTGGACAAATAAGCAACCTTGAAAATATGCGGTTTATCCACCTACACGGAGATATGAAGAAAAGAGCGGTAACTGTTCCTCAAAAATTACAGTTTGACATTCATTGCATTTCTTATTTTTCTCAGCAGATGGCACCAGACTTAATGGCATTGAGACTGGAAATGAAATTCTTAGAAGAAAAGGTAAAGTAATGGCAATAAACGACAAAAAACAAACAAACACTAGTTTCGTAGTAAATTTTCTCTGCTTATAAATTCTTCGAATGAACTTTTGAGTATTTTATGTTCTTACATGGGGATATACCCATAAATGTGAATATACAGCATAAAAATGTTTTGCAACATTGCTTCTTCAGATTGGCAACAGTTCCGTTTAGTTTATTTTCAATTTTGTCACGTGCTTACTATGGAGATTACATGCTTGTCAAAATCGTGAAGCTTTGAAAATAAAAATTTTTTTTACTTGCTTTTTGACACCCCCAAGGAATAGAGAAGTGACAGGCAGATGAAGTAAGGAAATGTAAAGAGAAAAAAAACATCAGGATTTGAAGCATTTAAATAAGGGCAGATTTTGATTTTTATATGGAATTATTTAATTTATTGAAAGGGATTTCTTTACAATTGCCCTCCTTTCATATTCTGATTATTCTTTGATTCACAAATGAAGCTACAGCCAAATATATTATACAAAGTCTGAATAATGGGTGTTGTGTCAATGAGCAACCAGTTATCCAGAATACACCTGGACATAGCCATTCCAGATAACTGGTTCCATACTGTATATAATTATGTTTAAAATTTAGAAATTTCATTGCATTAAAATACAGGAAATAAGAGGGGAAACTAACCTATGAGCGCAGGTACATAGGTAGGCACAACATTTAGCAGATCTTTGTACTTTTCTACAGCTTCTACAAAAAATCCTCTCATTTTTTGAATCGTAGCAATTCTACAAAATAAATAAATACATAAAACAAAAAACTCAATAAAATAAGAAATAAACAACCTTTTGAGTAAGTATTACATAGCATAGTTTTTGTTGCTTAAATAATTCAACTTAAAGTCATATAGATATATATTCAACAATTAACATTTTAAAATGAAAAACAAATTTTGCAGCTTTTCAATACCCAGGGTGTAACTTCCCAAAAAGATTATCTTTTCCAACTAAGATGATCTGATTTCAATCGTATTTTAAACGAAAACATCAAAAACAGAAGTTTTGAGATGATTTGGGATTTTTCTGGATCTTTATGGAATTACTAGAAATGAAAAAAAAGAAGAATGGGGAGAAGCGAAAGAAAGAAGATTGTAAGAACAGTTTGGGAAAATTAAAAAATAAAGATGGTGACTAAATAAGAGCTACTTGAAAAAAATATTAAAAAAAAAAAAAGTTAGAATAACAATTTTATATTTGGTGATTTAGTTTGTAAAATGAAAAATATATATATATACATAATATACATATAATATATAAATTATATATATAATATATACATAATAATAATGATAATTTAGAGAAACATAAAATAAGCAAAAAACATTCAATGTAATGAAAAATATATAATTTTTATCAACTACTGTTTTAACTAATGAAATGGTTTACAAATATGAAGCATAATATCAATCAGCATTTTCACAAATGGATGATATCTTATAAATTTTAAGTAAAGAATTTGGCTGAATAAAATTGGCATTGGCAGAACAAAAAAGTTTTTTTTTTAGTAGGGAGGGGGGGGGGGGGGGTGGTGAAATAAATTAATGCTTTATTACAATAAATAGAAACATTTTAACCATCAAATCACAATGTTTAAGTCACCTGGGAAAAGTGAATTTTACTATCTTGTACAAAATCATCAAAAACAAAGAAAATTTCAAAATCAAAAGAAGAGGAAAAGTATGCACCCCCCTTCACCACATTATTGAATCAAAGAGCAAAATCTACAAGTTCTAATCCAATTAGACAACAAAATTATACATTTTATACATAATGAGATTATCATTTGAATTAAAGCTTAGATGGTTACCACGTTAGTTTTTTTCAAAGGAATTATAAACTATATCATTATAAAAACACACACAAAGGATAGATAATAAAGGACAAAACTTAAAAATGTCATTAGTAGCCTTTTTTTTCTCTTTTTTTAAAACTAATTGTCATTTAAAAAAAATAAAAATGCTAATTTTTTTAAATTAATTAATTAATTATTTTCCTAATGTAATTAATATAAAATTAAATAGGCTAAATAAACATGTTAATATTAAAATTTTACAACAGACAAGAGTGGAATTATTCTTGGTATGCAAGAAAATTTTATTGTATTATTAGGCAGAGTCAGGGTGCAAGGTCAGTAAAGATCATAGTTCACTAGCATTTGGGCTTTCTGGAGACAGCAGGGGAAATTGATTTCAGATCTTCTGGGAAACAATAGGATGAGGAATCAAACGCACGTGTTCTGGAGCATATGGGGTGCATTTTTGAAAAAAATTAAAATAGTACAGGTGGCAATTGGAATATATTTTCCTTATAAAGCATTTTTTTTCTTTTTTATCATTTAGTTAAACTGTGGCCGGTGGCAACTGCTAATTTTGCCCTTTAATAGGTAGACACAAGTCAAGACACAATGGGTAGAGAAAATAGAATGCATATCATTCTCAGTAGCACTAATTTAAATTAAAAAAACAAAATGCATTTTAGTCAATCAAATTAAAAAACAACTTACTGATATAGAGGATACATAGCCTTAGGATTTATTTCTGAAGCTTTCTCAAATGCTTTTAGAGCAGACTCATAACTACCTCTTTTTAAATATGCATCAGCAAGGCATTCCCAACCATAACTGAAACCAAATACATACATACATATATTTTCTTTTTAAAGTAAAAACTAGTGTTGAATAATATTATTTTTGCAAATAATAATAAAAAATTAATAAATTTTATGAAATTATAAAATTGTGAGATTATATAGAAACAAATAAGTAATAGTAATCAGCAGAAGGATTTTATTTTCATCTTTAAATTGTTAGAAATAAAATAATTATAAAAAGATTAAGACAATAAAATAATTATAAAAAGATTGTACAAAGACATATACTGATGCTTCTATTAAATAATACTAGTAATACATAAAGTAGTAAACAAAAGTTAAGGTATACAAATAAATTTAGAAAGATTCATGCATCAGAATGAAAAATATTTATACAAATTGGTTAAAAAGTTTCTTGAATATACAAAATGCTTTACATTACAACCAGATACGAGCTGACAGAAAAAGTAAGTTTTATTTATATTATTTGAGTTATATTAAAAGATAAAATGCAGAAAAATCTGAAAAGAGCTTTTTATGTATATCTATATGATGTACATGTAAAACTGGGAAAATTGTTTTTGGAAGTGAAAAATAGTTTCTGTTTCTCTAAACTAATTTTTGTTGTAATTAATTTTTATTGAAATATTGTCTTAGTTTACTTTAAAATGATGTATCTGCTATCAAAATACTTCCATAAACCCCAAAAATAATAATGTTCCAGAATTTGATTTCATTATGACAGCTTTATTTAAAAAAATAAAAAAAATTTTCAAAAAGTGCACATAAATTTAGCTCGATTTTTACAAGAATAGATGAAGTAAGAAGACAAATTATTTTGGTCGTCCTCCAATAACTTAATGTAGGAAAAAAATCATAAAAATCCAATTTAAATAAAACAAGAACAAAAAATCATGCATCAAGCATAGATTATGAAACACTTTCCAACACATCCCGAACACTGTTACGAAACTTCACTGTTAAATAAGGAGAAAAAGATAGGTAGTAAACAGATTAGGAAACATATAACACATTTAAAAATCCAGTTTTAGCAATTACCTTCCATATAAAAAAAAATAGTCAAATTATATTGTGCAGCCCTGAATATGATCTGTATATTTGGATATATACTACATAGCATGATAAAATTTAGTTCAGTTAGAAAATTCACATTTAACAAACACATTTAGCTATTTTGCCAATCGATGGAAATGCACTCGATTTTTTTTTTTTTTGTACAGCACTGTATACCATCTAAACACTTTTGTATACACAGCATATTAAGCTAAAATTTATTTCAGGCAAAAAACACATAAAGCAACTTAAAACTCACTTCCAGCAAGTACCAACCATAAACGACAATGTATATTGTTCTTTGCATGGTCCTGTATATGAATTTATTTATATTCCACAAACTTCTATAAGTCTACTAAGTATAGTTCAGCAGGAAAATGTGTAACATAATTAAAAATAACATGAAGCAATTCACTCCCATAGTCATATTACGAATTCCTTTGTGTACTTCTGTATATAATTAACAGAATTTATACACATCACGTAGTATACAAAAATTTAGTTAAACTTAAAAATGCAAACCAAATTTGCAAATGCACTTATCACACATAAATTGTAATTATTGCACGTATACTGTAACAAATATATTTTGTATGACCCTGTAAATGAACGATAAAGCAATGCACACCATACAGTGAACAATTTACAGTGTACCTCAGTAATGTATATAAATTTCATTATGTTTTAAATAGTAAAACATCATTAAATTACACTGCAAATGATTTTCCCACATAAAACATTGTGTAACAGAATTCTTTTGTGTGGCCCTGTAAATGAATAGTAAATGATTTACCCCCCCCCCCCCCCATATTTTGCAAAAAGTATGTTTTAGTGCAGTTTATAATTGTGTATTAATTTCATCATGTTTCAAGTTAATGAATCAATGGTGTAGCATCATCAAAATGCACTTGAAACGATTTTTTTCCCCATTGACTGTAATGTAACAGAATACTTTTGACTGTCCCTGTAAATAAACTATAAATACTACATACTTCATTTTCAATAGGGAACATGCTATAGCATCAATAACATAAAAAAATTTCAGGGCAATCGGAATATATTTACGGGAGTAAGAGCACGGACAGACAAACTGAAGTCGTAAATACTTTTCAACTAAGTTGGAAAACGTAAAAAAATCCGATTATTTTGATTGAAAAAAAAAAAAAAAAATTTTTTTTCATACATTAGATTTTATTTCAATACATAATAGTTAAAAAGGTAGTTATTATAGTCAGGTATAAATGAATTTATGGATAAATAAAACTTTGAATACAGACGAGAAACTGATATCAATAAAGAATATATGTCTTACTAGCTGTTACCTGTGACTTCGTTCACGTATCATTAAAAGAAGAATAAATGCATTAATTAAGCAAAATATTTCATTCCCGATAATTAGAAACGTAAATAATTAACTAACCTTTATCACATTCCATAGGAGACAATACAGTATTTCTATGTTATAGAGGCCTTGACATAACTAACTTTTAAAAAAGTGAAATTTTGTAACAAATAATCACGAAAAGGAAACTGCAACCAATGAAAAACGGCGGGCCAAATAAAATCGTGGAAATCGGCGAATTATATAAAAACATATGTCAAGTTTACCTGGTAAACCATTTTACTTTTAACGCCTTTGTGAAACGTTTTAATAGCCATCCTTCAAAGATAATGGAAATATTATATTCTTTTTCATTAAATTCAATTCTTGTGAATAGGGAGTAATTATTGTAGACCTAAATGCAAGGAGCTTGAATTTGCCTCCTTGATTTAATCTATAACTGAAAAAAATCTTTATTTCTAAATGAAAATATGTTGACAGACGATTTTTGTTCTCCAGTATAAATTGATTCATGAAGTTTGAACATGCGAAAATACGTTTTTATTTTTCAAAATTTTACTGTAATCAAGGTTTTTTTTTCTTTCACCATCTATTCAAATTGAAAATAAATTCTTTTTTTTTTTTCAGTTTTAATGAGAAAAAATATATTAATCCGTTTTATTTCTCCTTTTTTATCCACAAAAATGGAATAATTTAGTTGCCATTTTTAGAGAAACTTCGTTAAAATTTACAAAAAATAAATAAATAAATAAAATAAAATAATAATAATAATATCTCAGAATTTAAATCATTTTTTTAAATTCTGAGAGTTTATGACATCCTCGGATGAATGATAACCGGTGTTAAGTAAACCGCGTTGCGTTCGACAATCTGAAAAGAGTAGTTGCGAAATACAAACGGGCAGTCAGATTTTAATATAATGGATTCGTATTTATTTTTCTTTTCCTAATAATCATGGTGTGGTTTTTGGCAAAAAACTCTCATCTGTATGTAACTGATATTCATGCTCAATAATCGGTACAGATAAAAAACCATTTCAATTTTTCGTTTTAAATATATCGTGAAACTAATCTACTTTCTATATTTAATGATCCTTGTATTATTAATGTACGGAATTAATTCCCGCTCCTTGTAAAACATATTTGAAAATTCCCATTTTATTTCAAATATGACGTCACATTTTCCTCAGAGAAATCTCTTTTTAATGCCATAGTTCTTTTTAATTTTCTTTTTCTGGCAATCAGGACGTAAATTTTAGCGGAAAACTCGCATTTGTATGTAACTGGTACTTAAGCTAATTATTAATCAGTATCGATAAAAAATATTTCAGTTTTTCATCTTAAATATTATGTCCATTATCTATCTACTTTCATTATACATTGATATTCATGCTCCTTGTATTATTACAACTATTTGAAAATACATGTTTTATTTATGACGTCATATTTGTCCAAGCCAAGGAGGATCCTTTTCATAGTTCCATGTTCTAAGCGAAATCTATTTTTAAGAATATAATTATTGTTCATTTTTCCTTCTAATTATAACGCAGTTTTTTGACAGAAAAAGATCTTTTTAATGTAACCGATATTCATACTTTATGTATAATAACATATTCATACTTCATGTATAATAACATATTCATACTTCATGTATAATAACATATTCATACTTCATGTATAATAACAAATACTCAATATTTTTGTTTCAAATATCACTGAAATTCATCTTCTTTTGAATTCTTTTTCATTTTCATTTTTCACGTGAAATTCGTTCAATTGAAAATTAATTGTTGAGGAAAAAATATTTTTCCATGTTTTTATTTATTGGCAACAATCAAAGCCTTAGCAACGATAAAGTAAAATGGTTAAATTTTATGGGAAAATGTCCATTTATTCTCTATGAAAATAACGAAATTTTGAATTATTAAGAAAAATATTTGAATAAAATGAACAAAAATCGGCCTATGTTCATTCGAGGGTTATAATCAACGTATATGCAAAGATACAGGATCATTAAATGCTCCATTTTGACGCTGGCTTCAGCCTAACATTTGCACACAATCAGATTTATAATATTATTAGGATTAGGATAACTCAGATTTAGGGTCAGCCCTGAATCCACAATCAAACAAATATTATATACATAAAACCACTTACAGAAGACCTAATAAATTTGATAAAGCATAATATCATTAAAATTCAGTATTTACAAAATAGTTCAAAGGAAAAAGAAAATGTAATTAAATTTTCATACAGATTTTAAAATACATACATTTGTAATTATACTAATTATTTTAAAAACAACAGGTAACTGGAAAGTACAGTAGAAAAAGTAAGGGAAAAGGATAAAAACAATCCAACACAGGTAAAAGTAATCATTTTCTTCTATTTTTTATGTAAAGTTAAATAAACATGTATTAACCACCTTCCCTTACAGGTTTTTTTAAATTATTTTTTTTTATCATGTACGCTAATGGCGCCCGGTGCATGTAAAATTCGTCGTGGGTGTAAAGTCCTCCAAGTTCCCTGTGAATTATACCTCTGGAGGTGCCTAATCAGGTGAAGGTCTCGTCACCTGATCAAGGCTCTAAATTACGAGACCAACTCGCATAACGATGGCATGACGTATGGGTGTGATGCCAAGCGCAGGTCCATACAAAAAGAATAACATCAATTAGCAGCAAAACAAAAATGGGAAAAAAAACAAGTCCTCTACATAGCCGTCCTGCCATCAATGGCCAGTCGCTACGCGGCATCTGTTCAGTGGTGCTACGCGCCCTGGTGCCAGGCACTAAACCCATTTGAGCTAGGGAAACCTGGCAGGTAGGGGGCCTAGTCGCCGGTCTCAAAAAGATATAAAAGACACCCACCTCAGAAACTTTAGAAATACATAAAGATTTTTTACAATTTTACAAAAACTGAAGAACAGAGATTGGATATCTAGACAAATTAAAATCATTAAAATTTTTTCAACTTAAAAAATGAAGAACCTCAAACTCATAATTCTTAGCACTTTTAATGCTGTTAATGTATCATGCATATAAATTTACTACTATTTTGTAAATAAACATAATTTTTCTTTAGTTCACAGCATTTTAAATGAATTGAGGAAACCCAGCAACAGATTCAATAACCCCAGTGATGACTTTTACTATTTATTAACATGACGAAAAAGACGTCTATGAAAATCTAAATAAAAAAATATATATGGAAGAAATATAGAGAGGTTTTATTTGCTCTTAGATTAAAAAAAAAAATAATTTAACACAAATTCTGACATTCCTATTGTGGATAGAGAAAAATTAAAAACTATAAGACTCATTGCGACTTTTGTTGACAGAAAATCATTAATGATTTTTTTTCTTTTATCTCTATGGCAAAAATACTTACAAATTTATGACCAATTGAGAAGATTTGAGACTGATTGCCGAATTTCACTATTTTTTTTCCATGACCTCGTGTCGAAATTCGTGATTTGTTCCCCATTCATTTGACAACATTAGCTATTTTTTCCGTGAATGTTTGACGAAATTTACGATTCTACCCTCCCCAACCATTTGATGGAATTCACAGTTTTATTCCGGGAGCAACTGACGAGATTTGTGGTTTTCTTTCGCAAGCGATTGACAAAATTCGTGTATTTTTCTGGGACCATTTCATAAAATTCAAGACCGATCAAGGAAATTCACAATTCTTTTCGTGACCAAGTGACAAATGGATTTTGTAGAATTCGGCTAAAAATATATAATTTGAGGAATTCTGTTGGAAGAATCACATGCCCATATCTAGTGCCTGCAGGAACATCCTTATTATTAATGTTCGTAAACGTCTGTGTATCTGTACCCGGATAAACTCTGCGAGCGTAGCGAGTAGCGAAGCGCTTTTTGTGTAAAAAAATTCAGAAAAATCCGGTCCTCCAGGAATTGCAGTTTCGAAAAAATCGGCCCATAATTAAGGGAGTTATTAACGAACAAAACTGTTTTAATTACTCAAAACTAAACATTTTTTCTGCGACAAAGAAATAAATTCATTCCTGACTAGATTCAGACCTCGAGGCGAGGCTAGCGAATAGAGCGACGACCAATCGGCTTCCGTCTTTTTCGGGGCCTTTTGGCGAGGCTAGCAGGAAATCCAGTAAACATCACGTGATTTTTATAGACTACGGGTATTCAGGGGGCCGCCCCATCTGAGAATCTGAGGGGCGCAGACCTTCCGTGCTCGCGCATTTCGACGTAAAAATATATCAGCTTTCAGAGAATCTAAAAATTATTCTGATATCTTCATTACGAGCTTAGATATTAATTATTACGAGCTGAGACATTATTTAATTATTGATATTTCAACTATGCCGAGACAAAAATAATAAATTAGAAGCAGACGATTCTCTGGTAAGATGTTCAAGCTGAGTGTGGGCGAGATATGATTTTAATTCAAGATTTTTTTTTATTCGTCCCTAGCGTTTGATTGTGTTTATGTATAGAAATTACCAGTATTTTCGAATAGTAAATTCAGAGTTTCTTTTTTCAGTTCTAAGTTTTTCAAGTCGTCTTTGAACAAGTACTCCTGTAGTCTAATAGTCTAATTCAGTTTGAGGAAAAGTAGTGTCATCTTTTTCTTTTAGAGTGGCAAATAGATATTATGACAGAGAAAAGCGGGCTTCGCCCGTTATCGAATTTTTTTTTTCAGTTTTAAGTTTTTCTACAGGTACCTGTCTTTGAACTAGAACTCAGGTAGTCTAAATCAGTCGTTTGAGGAAAAGCAGTGTCATCGCTCCCTCCCCCCCCCCCTTCAGGTTTTTTTTCTCTTAAGTATGGTCCGTTTCTATAGCTAAGAAACTATGTTACGGATTTCCACCAAACTGATTCCAAACACCATAATTAAAGTAATAATCACCCTCTATAACATTTTTAAAAGTTTCTGAGTTTATACCACTCTTTTCGAATAATAATATCAGATTTTATATTTTGATTTCACAATATCTCGAGTTCTACGAGTCAAATCGGAACGCGGTTTGGCTTATTCGACTCGATATCAATAGAGGATACTAGAGCTTATCGGTTTTAGTTCGTTTTTCACCACCAGGGGGCGTTTTATTATCTCTGTTTCTATGGCCCGGATTATGACGGGGTATGGCTCATTTGACTCGACATCGAAAGCCTTAACGATTTCAGTTATTATCGTATAAACAGCTTGCGTCACCTGGTGGTGGAAGGTGGAACTAACGTATACTGCAGCGCGTGCGCAGCACGACTGCTATACGGTGCCGCAGGCAGCGGGGACCCGAACCGGAGGTTCGTTCAGTTTGAGATTTATGCTATTCGATGTGCAATTTAAGGGATTATCCGGTGCGTGCGTAGCACGACCGGTATACGATGCCGAAGGCAGCGGGATCCAAGGTCGGAGGTTCGTTCGGTTAGAGATTTCTACTATTCAATGTGCAAATTAAGGGATTATCCGGTGCCGAAGGCAGCGGGGACCCGGGTCGGAGGTTCGTTCGCCTCGAGGGGGATGCGAGCCGGTGAATACAAAAGTTTTGAGGCACCGATGTAAATTAGGGGCCCGCTGGCGGGCGAAGCCAGCTAGTCCTTATTATTAATGTTCGTATCCGTCTGTGTGTCTGTCTGTGTGTGTGTGTATCTGTACCCGGATAAACTCTGCGAGCGTAGCGAGTAGCGAAGCGCTTTTTGTGTCAAAAAATTCAGAAAAATCCGGGCCTTCAGGAATTGCAGTTTCGAAAAAATCGGCCCTTAATTAAGGGAGTTATTAACGAACAAAGCTGTTTTAATTGCTTCAAAAGAAACCTATGTGGAAAGTATTCCGCGCATGCCCAGAAGAGCTCAATCCTCATCTTCCGCAAAAAGAAGAAGGAAAGATCGCTTCGGCCGGTTTCGTTTGACGACTGCCTAAACTCGCCGACGGCGAACCGACAGAAATACGAAAAAACCGTCAACATATTCTCAAAGAACGTATTTTTTCGTCTCTAACGATCTGGTCGGTTCGAAAAATTTTCGATATTAACCCTTTCAAAAAAAATAATCAAAAAGGGTCGAATTCGTGTTTTTGATTGTCTCCCTTCTTCCGAACCTCGCATCCGCTGGACTAAGAAAGATTCGGATAAACGGATTTCACCAAATAAAAGATCAGTCTTTATCCTCTCCAATTCCTCCTTCCATTAAAAAAAATACGTCAGTTAACCCTTCGAAAATGTATATTTTCCGTACACAGTTTCGCGATTTCGGCAATTGCGACGATTTTCAAAAATTTGCAGAGGCGGTTCCAAACGAGTTAAAGAAAACTAAAAATTCCAGGCGAGATCTACAGTCTTTATCCTTTCGAAATCTGCGATCGTTTTTGAAAAATACAAATATTAACCCTTCGAAAAAAATTCGTGCGCAGACTCACTTTTGCAAATTCCGATTCTCTGCGATTTTTAAAATCGCGCATCGGCTCTCTGAAAGAACAAAAAAACAAACAAACACACCCAAGTACATTTCCCTCCTTTCGAGATCACTATAAAACCTTTAGTTTTAAAAAATATTTCAGTTAACCCTTTCGAAAACGTTTTTTTCCGTAACTCTCTTTCGCTTTTTCAGCGATTTCTGCAATATTTAAAAATTCAATTCTTGGCTGCTAAACAAGATACGAAAAAATAAAAATACCGAGCCTAATCTACATTCTGTTTCCTTTTAAAATCAGGTATCAGTTTTGAAAAATTCGTTTTTTAACCCTTCTAAAAAAATGGTTTCCGAAACTCTCTCGCGTGAATTTTCGTTTTTCGGCCCGTGTTTAAAAATCCGCATCGATTCGGAAAATAGGAATAGAGACAAATAAAATACACCAGATGATAGCCACATTCATTTTCTTCGAAACATATATTTCAGTTTTAAAAAATATGTATATTAACCCTTTAAAAACCGGTCGTTCACGTACCTCACTTTCGCGATTTCCTCTAATTTGCCAATGTATACCCCCCCGCTGGAGGACTTTTTTTATCGAATTACACAAATTCCGAGAGAAGAGGCTAAAAGTGCATACATTCAGCTATAGAAAGATGCCTTCGACTTTAAAAAATTCGATTATTATCAATTTAAAAAAATTCTTTTGTAAAACCCGTTTCTAGAAATAAGCGTTTTTCGGCGCAAGCACAGTTTAATCAAAGTGTAATAAGCGTCTTTGCTTTCGCCGTAATTATCTTATTTATTAACGATCTTAAATCAAAAATCGTTGTTCATTTTGCGTACAGAATTGAATGGGCTTTCCGAAAATATGATTTATTTTGAGAAATAGATATATTTTCATGGTTAAAATTATATTCTACTAGGATATTTGTGTTTTGAAGCAGCCGATTGCACTGCAAATATACTTGCTGTGTGTACTTTTTCGAAAGCTCCAAAAGATATCAAATTAATTTTTTTTTCTATTTTTTATATATCGGATTCTATATAGTTTGTTGAACTCCCGGTTTATGATTCAACGCAGGAACATTTATTTTTAAAAGTTTTAGAATTTTTTAAATAATGGTCATTTTTGTATAGAAAAAAAAAAAAAAAAGAAAAAGCTAAGGAATTTGCTATTTTTTTTTCAAATAATCTCCCTTCGTATGGGTCCCATCGCGACCTGGTTTGGCTCATTCGACTCGACATAGATAGAACTTACCGAATTTAGTTCCGAGTTTCACCACCAGGGTGCGCTTTCCTATCTCTGTTTCTATGGGACGGATCACGACGGGGTATAGCTCATTCGACTCGACACCGATAGAGCTTACTAGAGATTATCGATTTCAGTTCCGGATTTCACCAGTAGGGGGCGCTTTCCGAACTTTGTTTCTATGGCTGGATCACGACGGGGTATGGCTCATTCGACTCGACATCGATAGCTTTTCGAGATTTTACAATTAGGGGCAGCGGGAACCCTAGCTGGAGGTTCGTTCAGTTAGAGGTTTATACTATTCGATGTGCAATTTAAGGGATTATCCGGTGCGTGCGCAGCACGACCGGTATACGGTGCTGAAGGCAGCGGGGACCAGGGTCGGAAGTTCGTTCTGTTAGAGGTTTATACTATTCAATGTAAAAATTAAGGGATTATCCGGTGCGTGCTTAGCACGACCGGTATACGGTGCCGAAGGCAGCGAAGACCCGGGTCGGAGGTTCGTTCGGTTCAAGGTTTATCTTATTGGAGGTTTTACAAGATTAGAGGTTTTACAATTAGGGGCCCGCTGGCGGGCGAAGCCAGCTAGTCCTTATTATTAATGTTCGTAAACGTCTGTGTGTCTGTCTGTGTATCTGTACCCGGATAAACTCTGCGAGCGTAGCGAGTAGCAAAGCGCTTTTTGTGTCAAAAAATTCAGAAAAATCCGGTCCTCCAGGAATTGCAGTTTCGAAAAAATCGGCCCATATTTAAGGGAGTTATTAACGAACAAAACTGTTTTAATTACTCAAAACTAAACATTTTTTCTGCGACAAAGAAATAAATTCATTCCTGACTAGATTCAGACCTCGAGGCGAGGCTAGCGAATAGAGCGACGACCAATCGGCTTCCGTCTTTTTCGGGGCCTTTTGGCGAGGCTAGCAGGAAATCCAGTAAACATCACGTGATTTTTATAGACTACGGGTATTCAGGGGGCCGCCCCATCTGAGAATCTGAGGGGCGCAGACCTTCCGTGCTCGCGCATTTCGACGTAAAAATATATCAGCTTTCAGAGAATCTAAAAATTATTCTGATATCTTCATTACGAGCTTAGATATTAATTATTACGAGCTGAGACATTATTTAATTATTGATATTTCAACTATGCCGAGACAAAAATAATAAATTAGAAGCAGACGATTCTCTGGTAAGATGTTCAAGCTGAGTGTGGGCGAGATATGATTTTAATTCAAGATTTTTTTTTATTCGTCCCTAGCGTTTGATTGTGTTTATGTATAGAAATTACCAGTATTTTCGAATAGTAAATTCAGAGTTTTTTTCTTTTTTTTTCAGTTCTAAGTTTTTCGAGTCGTCTTTGAACAAGTACTCCGGTAGTCTAATAGTCTAATTCAGTTGTTTGAGGAAAAGTAGTGTCATCTTTTTCTTTTAGAGTGGCAAATAGATATTATGACAGAGAAAGTTATCGAATTTTTTTTTTCAGCTTTAAGTTTTTCTACAGGTCCCTGTCTTTGAACTAGAACTCAGGTAGTCTAAATCAGTCGTTTGAGGACAAGCAGTGTCATCGCTCCCTCCCCCCCCCCTTCAGGTTTTTTTTCTCTTAAGTATGGTCCGTTTCTATAGCTAAGAAACTATGTTACGGATTTCCACCAACTTATTCCAAACATCATAATTAAAGTAATAAGGACCCTCTATAACATTTTTAAAAGTTTCTGAGTTTATACCACTCTTTTCGAATAATAATATCAGATTTTATATTTTGATTTCACAATATCTCGAGTTCTACGAGTCAAATCGGAATGCGGTTTGGCTTATTCGACTCGATATCAATAGAGGATACTAGAGCTTATCGGTTTTAGTTCGTTTTTCACCACCAGGGGGCGTTTTATTATCTCTGTTTCTATGGCCCGGATTACGACGGGGTATGGCTCATTTGACTCGACATCGAAAGCCTTGACAATTTCAGTTATGATCGTATAAACAGCTTGCGTCACCTGGTGGTGGAAGGTGGAACTAACGCATACTGCAGCGCGTGCGCAGCACGACTGCTATACGGTGCCGCAGGCAGCGGGGACCCGAATCGGAGGTTCGTTCAGTTTGAGATTTATACTATTCGATGTGCAATTTAAGGGATTATCCGGTGCGTGCGTAGCACGACCGGTATACGATGCCGAAGGCAGCGGGATCCAGGGTCGGAGGTTCGTTCGGTTAGAGATTTCTACTATTCAATGTGCAAATTAAGGGATTATCCGGTGCCGAAGGCAGCGGGGATCCGGGTCGGAGGTTCGTTCGCCTCGAGGGGGATGCGAGCCGGTGAATACAAAAGTTTTGAGGCACCGATGTAAATTAGGGGCCCGCTGGCGGGCGAAGCCAGCTAGTCCTTATTATTAATGTTCGTATACGTCTGTCTGTGTGTGTGTGCATCTGTACCCGGATAAACTCTGCGAACGTAGCGAGTAGCGAAGCGCTTTTGGTGTCAAAAAATTCAGAGAAATCCGGTCCTCCAGGAATTGCAGTTTCGAAAAAATCGGCCCATAATTAAGGGAGTTATTAACGAACAAAACTGTTTTAATTACTCAAAACTAAACATTTTTTCTGCGACAAAGAAATAAATTCATTCCTGACTAGATTCAGACCTCGAGGCGAGGCTAGCGAATAGAGCGACGACCAATCGGCTTCCGTCTTTTTCGGGGCCTTTTGGCGAGGCTAGCAGGAAATCCAGTAAACATCACGTGACTTTTATAGACTAGGGGTATTCAGGGGGCCGCCCCATCTCAGAATCTGAGGGGCGCAGGCCTTCCGTGCTCACGCATTTCGACGTAAAAATATATCAGCTTTCAGAGAATCTAAAAATTATTCTGATATCTTCATTACGAGCTTAGATATTAATTATTACGAGCTGAGACATTATTTAATTATTGATATTTCAACTATGCCCAGACAAAAATAATAAATTAGAAGCAGAAGATTCTCTGGTAAGATGTTCAAGCTGAGTGTGGGCGAGATATTATGATTTTAATTTAACATTTTTTTTTATTCGTCCCTAGCGTTTGATTGTGTTTATGTATAGAAATTACCAGTATTTTCAAATAGTAAATTCAGAGGTTTTTTTTTTTTTTTTCAGTTCTAAGTTTTTCAAGTCGTCTTTGAACTAGTACTCCGGTAGTCTAATAGTCTAATTCAGTTGTTTGAGGAAAAGTAGTGTCATCTTTTTCTTTTAGAGTGGCAAATAGATATTATGACAGAGAAAAGCGGGCTTCGCCCGTTATCGAATTTTTTTTTCCAGTTTTAAGTTTTTCTACAGGTCCCTGTCTTTGAACTAGAACTCAGGTAGTCTAAATCAGTCGTTTGAGAAAAAGCAGTGTCATCGCCCCCTCCCCCCCCCCTTCAGGTTTTTTTTCTCTTAAGTATGGTCCGTTTCTATAGCTAAGAAACTATGTTACGGATTTCCACCAAACTGATTCCAAACATCATAATTAAAGTAATAAGGACACTCTATAACATTTTTAAAAGTTTCTGAGCTTTATACCACTCTTTTCGAATAATAATATCAGATTTTATATTTTGATTTCACAATATCTCGAGTTCTATGAGTCAAATCGGAACGCAGTTTGGCTTATTCGACTCGATATCAATAGAGGATACTAGAGCTTATCGGTTTTAGTTCGTTTTTCACCACCAGGGGGCGTTTTATTATCTCTGTTTCTATGCCTGGATTACGACGGGGTATGGCTCATTTGACTCGACATCGAAAGCCTTGACGATTTCAGTTATGATCGTATAAACAGCTTGCGTCACCTGGTGGTGGAAGGTGGAACTAACGTATACTGCAGCGCGTGCGCAGCACAACTGCTATACGGTGCCGCAGGCAGCGGGGACCCGAGCCGGAGGTTCGTTCAGTTTGAGATTTATACTATTCGATGTGCAATTTAAGGGATTATCCGGTGCGTGCGTAGCACGACCGGTATACGATGCCGAAGGCAGCGGGATCCAGGGTCGGAGGTTCGTTCGGTTAGAGATTTCTACTATTCAATGTGCAAATTAAGGGATTATCTGGTGCCGAAGGCAGCGGGGACCCGGGTCGGAGGTTCGTTCGCCTCGAGGGGGATACGAGCCGGTGAATACAAAAGTTTTGAGGCACCGATGTAAATTAGGGGCCCGCTGGCGGGCGAAGCCAGCTAGTCTCTTAATAATCCCCAAGCTACAAATTTAACAAGTGGGACTCAAAATGATTCTGTTCTCAACATGAATTTTTTCGAGACACCGGCTAATTATGCACATCGCCACCACTGACTTCAATCGTAATGCACATTAATGCTTTAAAAAAAAGATTATGTGAAAATTACAGATTGATTAAAAACTAAAATAAAAACAAGAAAATGAAAATCTGCAGAAAAGTGACACCCCTGGCCTGGTTACATACAACAAATCATGTGCATAAATAGTGAAACAAACCTGCTAGTAGGATCAGCCCTCACAGCATTTTGCAAAGAAAGAATTGCTTCCGAGCATAAATTTTTCTGCAATTGACAAAGGCCAAGTTGGGTCCAGGCCCACTTGCATCTGGAAAATAAAACAAACAGAGAGAGAGAAAACAATAAGTAAACTTTCTAATTACACACATCTCACAAATCAGTCATGTAACAAATGTTCAATAAAATGTATCAGACTAATTAAATAAGTCTATAAATACCTGTCTAAGCTCACTTGGTCAGTGATAATTTTTAAAATCTTCATATTTTCATCCTACGAAAAACAGTAAAATTAAAAGTTGTAACTGCACTTTAAATATAAATCAAAAGAAATTTAAACAAAATACAGAGATGTCAATGTTTATTAACATTGACATCTCACCATTAACATCAAGTACTCTAAAACAGTAAATTACAATTCTGAATCAGTTATAGTAATTATAAAAATAACATCCATCAGGCCAAAATGCTGAAACATTGAGTCTCATAAAATTAAGAGACCATATTTATAAATATATTTTTTTGTTTAATGTTTATTGTTCAGCAGTATAAAAATAAATTTGCAACAACAGCTATTGGATTCTCACTCTCAAATGTTTATTTATTCGTCAGTTTCTGTGCAGGTTATTCTCAAATGCGAATCTATCAGCAAGTGCCTGTATTCTAATTTGGTCAACCTTATTCTTTTTCAAAAGACACTTTGATAAGAATATCCTCTAAACCAGCGCTTCCCAACTTTTTTTCTTTCATGTGCCCCTTTTGCTTAGGCTTCTCATTTCGGAGTACTCCCTATTGATCTTTAACACCCACCACTCCCCTCTCTTTCCCCACATATTATTAAAATATTCAACTCCCGTGGATGAAAATCCATATTTCAAGAATTAATCATTATTACATTTTCTATTCATTAAGGGAGCATTCATGTTTTAAGTTTTATTTAACGTATTAGGTTTATCAATTATCAGAACAAGACTATTAACAGCTAAACTCGGGTTCTCTTGCAATTCTAAATAACCAGATTGTTTCAAAGAACTTTTAATTCCCGAACCATCAGGTTGAATTTCAATAGCAGTTGCAGTACTCTTAAAAATTCCGGATTTCAACGAGTTATTCATTTTAAACATAAAACCAAATCATTCAAATAATAAGTAAACACTTCAAATTAAATACTCATTAAAGGGAAGGAAGCTTTCCAATTAATATACATTAATGATACAATTAACCTATTACTTTTCAGCCTGAAATGTTTAGGAGACATGGGATAAATAACTAAAATTCATTTCTTAAGATTTGGTTCTAAAATTGTTTATTTAATCATGGTGTAAAATTATCTATTATCTCAGACAGTATTTATTTTAAAATCTAAGAATATTATGAATCAATTTATTCATTTGTGCATTATACTGCATATAAAAAAAAAATTCAGCATTTAGGATATTCACATTAATTCACAATAATCTCACAGTAATTTGCATTGATTTTTAACCAATTAGAAATCATTAAAAGAATTTGTAATCATAATTTAGAAAGTTTCACAAATCCCCCCTCCCCCCCCCTTCCACACATACTCAAATAAAGGAGACTTTACAGTAAGATACTTTTAAGAAAATAAATATATGTTTAACTAAACTTATATAACTTTTGTTTTTAAATATGTCTTTATGCTTTAAATTTGAGAATTTTCTAAAAGGAAGAAATATGTTTTATATTCTTAAAAACATACTTCTTTTTGTTTCTCAAACATTTGTTTGAGACACTTACCAGACACTTGTTGCACAAGGTTCTTCCAATATCACACTTTTGTTCTGCCCAGATAATAAAATAATGAATTTTCAGTTAAGTACTCAATTTAAAACACTTTGCAATATCTGATAATGATGCTTTCAGTTGTTCATTGTAAGCAATCTTTTTATCATTATTAAAGCATTCGAGATTCAAAACAGCAGAAATTTTTTTGTATTAACCAATACTTTGCTACATCTAACCTCACAGTAAGCGGGCTTGACTGTATTTAAAAAACAATCTAAATACTGAGCAGAAATTGGCAAAGTTAAATTTAACACACATACTTCTCGGCCAAGGTCTTTAAGAACTTGACTTAAGGACATTCCAACTTCAGTGTCAGTATTATTCAAATCAAAAGCTCTTTGATAACATACACAAGCTTTTCTGAAATATAAATTTTAAAAACACATGTAATAATTTAATTAAATAACCCACATTTAATTAAGTAAACACATGTAATAATTTAATTTCTAGAAATTCTTTATACAGAATAAAACTCTTTTAAGGAACACCTCTTTTTAAGAAATAATTTTCTATGCTAGATTAATTTTAACACAATTATTCAAATTGGTAAAGAAATCATATGAGTTGTAATTTTCCAACTGGACGAAAAATGTCCAGGCCAGGATTCGAACCTGGGATATCTTGGCTGAAGCTGCCATGCTCTACCAACTGAGCCATCCCGGTCGAATCTGGAGGACCTAATTCATCCAGTTAACCTTATTGCTCATAGCATCTGGTCTGACATCTGAATCAGCTCAACAGAATAGATCGCAGGTAATGGAAATCCAGTAAACGCTGGATACGTGATTACACTAGATTAATTTTATTAGATTAATTTATGATTAAAATTAATCTAGTGTAATATAATCTAGTGTATTAATTTTATTAGATTAATTTATGATTAAAATTAATCTAGTGTAATCACGTATACAGCGTTTACTGGAGTTTCAGAACAGAATAGATCGGTGAACAGAGTGACAAAAATTTTTTATAAAAAAAAAAAAAGTCTTTCATAACTTTTTTATTTTTTTATTTTTTATATTTAAAATTCTTTAATGAAATTGCAATTAGCCATAGCAAAGACTAGAATCGCTTTTAAAAGAATGCAAAATAATTTTTTAAGGGGAGATATTTTTTATGTATAAAGCGATAGTGAAGGATTAAATTTAGTGAGTAAACTTACTATACATATAGTAAAGAATGTTTGTCAAACAAAATTTGCAATAAGGTGAACAGAATAGATCATAGGTAATGGAAATCCAGTAAACGCTAAATACGTGATTACACTAGATTAATTTTATTAAATTAATTTATGATTTAAATTAATCTAGTGTATTAATTTTATTAGATTAATTTATGATTAAAATTAATCTAGTGTAATCACTTATACAGCGTTTACTGGAGTTCCACTACCTGCGATTTATTCTGTTGAGCTGATTCAGATGGCAGACCAGATGCTATGATCAATAAGGTTAACTGGATGAATTAAGTCCTCCAGATTCGACCGAGATCAGTTGGTAGAGCATGGCAGCTTCAGCCGAGATATCCCAGGTTCGAATCCTGGCCTGGACATTTTTCGTCCAGTTGGAAAATTACAACTCATATAATTTTCTATGTTCCAGCCTTTTCAAATAGAGCATATAATGCATTTAACCTCTAAATGAAGAACCCTCCATTTAAGAGACAGTGAAAGACCAAAGATGCTTGTTCCAATAAGTAAATAAATAAATATATAATATAAAAGATAAAATTTCTTTATATTTTTTTCCATAAAAATTTTTTATAAAAAAGAAAAAAGTCTTTCATAAGTTTTTTTTATTTTATTATTGTTTATATTTAAAATTCTTTAATGAAATTGCAATTAGCCATAGCAAAGACTAGAATCGCTTTTAAAATAATGCAAAATATTTTTTTAAAGTGAGGTATTTTTTATGTATAAAGCGATAGTGAAGGATTAAATTTAGTGAGTAAACTTACTCTACATATAGTAAAGAATGTTTGTCAAACAAAATTTGCAATACAAATTCTGGACTGAATACTTTAAAGAAACTGAAGTAAGTGTGTTCGTTGAAATGTATTTTAATAATTAATTACTTATTGTATTAAACTAATATTAATTAATAATTTAAAATAAATATTCATTATTAAATTTATTAAAGGACACACTTTTGAATGATTATTAGATCATTTTTTGTTTTTTAATTTCCAGTTATCTTGGATATCTTCATGGAATTTATATTACATTATGTGTGTATTGTACTTATTTTTCAATCATACCTCCTAATAAAAAAAATCTATTTAAGGGACAAAATATTTGTGCCCATGAGCATCCCTTATTAGGAGGTTTTACTATATTTATTTCTACAGTTTTTGGAAGGTTTTAAATACCACAAACATTAAGATTAACATAATCTACAATTTAAATTAATAACTAGACATATTTCAACAAAGCAATAATTAAAGCACATAACAAAAATTTTTAAATTAAAAAAATCAACATTATCAGGTTCACTAACACATATAGCATCCACAAAATATGATGAAAATTAATAAGAATATAAAAGTAATTTTTTTAATACACTTTTTTATAAGAATTCAATGTTTATCTTGAAAATTATGCCTCTTTTCATGACTGCAATTCATGTTTTTTCCAAAAATTTCTGTTACAATATATTAATTTTATGTGGGTACCAAACTCTATTATGCACTGTTTTTTTTTATGCCTGGTAGAAAGAGCAAGCAAACTCATGCATAATTTCTTTAAAAAAAAGTTAAAAAAAAAAAAAAAAAGGGAGAGACTGAAACATACTGCGGCTGGATATCCAGCTGCAAAATATGCCAGATATCCAGAGTCTGGCCAAATTGATACCCACTGCATCATTAAACTAAATAGTATTTAAAATATAAACTTTAATTAATAAATATCAATATTCAGTTATTGCCTATAAAAAAAAAATTAAACCACACATATAAATAGAACAGTTTTACCCTTTATCTTGTAAATTAAAGTTGTAATAATGTCCAAGGTACAAGAAATTTTCACATAGGTAGGGATCTAATTCAGCAGCCTAAAAAGAAAATTAATTGTATTCATATTTCATCAATCAATTCCAAAACATAATTAAATTGGGCAAGAAATTCTTACTTACCTTATGCAAAACTTTAAATGCTTTATCTCTCTGTTCACTCTCCCATAGCACAAGTCCAATCAAATGAAGAGTGTAAGGTGATTCAGCTAAAGCAACAGATTTTCGCAATCTGGTGGGATATTTATAATCACATCAAACTCAAAATCTTATGTGAACAAATGCTTAAATATTATAATTAATCAGGACTTTACGTTGCACACTTAACATATAAATACTCATCAAACACTTGCTTCCAACGTAAAATTATTTAATAAATATGAGTTACTTTTAAACTACATATATATAAAATAAACCTCGACGTTTCGGTTAATCTTTATAACCATCATCAGGAGAAAAATAGAGGGCGCCACCAGGCGTATTTTGAATATGTTGTTTTAATTTTCCGTTATTTGAGCGTCTTGGCAGATTGAATATTGTGACTCAATCATGTAACACATTTTAATTTTTGCTGTTCATATTTATGAAGGTTTTTCTCCTGATGATGGTTATAAAGATTAACCGAAACGTCGAGGTTTATTTTATATATATGTAGTTTAAAAGTAACTCATATTTATTAAATAATTTTACGTTGGAAGCAAGTGTTTGATGAGTATTTATATGCTTAAATATTGTTTATAAAAACAAAACCATGAGGTATAAACACAAAATCAACCTAAGGTTGGGGGGAAGGGGGGTGAGTTCACAGGGAATAATTGTATGAAATGCTGAACTGGAGAGAGCTGTCAAAGGCCTGTTAAGATTTCATTTATAGTCTTGGCTCTTGGGACCTCCATTTAGACATGTCTAATTAGTTCTAGGTCCCCACAATATCTGTCAATCAGGGTCATAATTTTGATTGGTCAAAACTAATTTTAACCAGAACAATGGTAAAAACTGAACATGCTTAGAACAAGTTTTGATAATTATGATGTGGTTATAGCTGCCCAGATATTGTAAATAACTTCTTGAAGATCTGTAATTCATGAACATTGTTTACCATTTATATAAAAAGTTCCCCATTACACTCCATTCATTTTGTATACTGATCTTATAATACTACTGATGTGGTCATTCAAATAATGGGATTCTGTTATCATTGAACCACTTTACTTAGTTTTTAATGAATGACACAATGCATTATCCTGTTGGACCTACTTACTAAAAGCTCATACATGTTTGTTCTACCTACTAAAAGCAACCATATGCCAAAATTTGTTTTTCTAAAATACATGCATACATATTTGAGTTAATTATCTTAGGAACTAAATTAGTCTAACCTTGAGTTCACACAGCACCTTGAACTATGACTGGTCCTTCCTTATCTTGATGACTCCAAGCAAAATTTCCCTTCCTACAAATCATACCAGTATTAACGTATAACTTTAGGCACACCAAGATTGAACCTTTTTTTCATTCACCTGAAGTTATACGTTAATACTGATATGATGTATAAAGGAATAGAAATGTTGCATGGAGCCATCAAAATAAAGGAGGTTCAATCATGGTTTGGAATGTTGTCTCAGTTTAAGGCTGTTTTCAAATCAAAAGGATCTACTTTCTGACCCCTTTCTGAATTCATTTTTGTTCTGAAACACATCAAATTGGCAGGGTTTCTTATTCAGAAACTGTGTAATTGAACGATGTTTTATATTTTTTGACAAAGGAAGAAGATCTTTCAGAAAATACTGTCAAAGTTGGCATTTTGAACCGAATTACCAGACATAACAGTACGTGAAAGGAGAAAAACCTGTTGACACATGACATCAATCACTTGCAACTTGAGTAATATATTTATTAAAAAATGAAAAACATCATTCAATTCCAAATTGCTTCAACAGTCAGAAATGTAAGTGCCATGCTTTTGCGTTTAAAAATGAATCTGTAAATGTGTCAGAAAGTTTCGCATTATTGAGTGGGGAACAATTTTTTTTTTTTTTTTTTAGAACTGCCTTAAGACTAATCTAGTTATTGTAAATTAACTTAAAATTGTAAGCCTGTGTTTTATAAACACAAATTTTGGCACATAGTTGCTTTAAAAATGGGATAAATTTATTTTCCACAAGATTGCATCATGAAATACATCCAAAGCTAGAAAAAAGTGGTTCAATGATAAAAATACCACATTATTTGATTAGCTACCTTGATTGCATGATATGAGCATTATAAAAGATTGAACGGAGTATGATGGTGGACTTTTTTTTATACAAATGGCAAGAAATATTCATGCATACCTTGAGAAAGCTATTTACATTACAACTCCTGGGTAGTTATACCCACATCATAATTATCAAAACTTGTTCTGAGCATGTTGAATTGTATAGCTAAGTGTTTCGAAAATAAAGCTGGTTCATTTCTTATTAGAATTGTATCCATTCACTTATATGCAGTGTGTCCTTATAATTATGACCATTAAAAAATTGTAATTTTTTTTTCTTATTTCATATCTATTTTTAAAATTATAAGTTTTTAATATAAATGAGCAAAACAGTTCATTACAGACATTATATGATATTTATTAATACTTAGAATTGTTTAAAATGTATGATTCTTTACTATATTTTGCCCTTATATTTTTGGCCAAGAGTGTAGTACATTTACTGCAATTTCAACTACAGCTTTGTTTTGATTTCATCAATTACTTGCATTTGGCAAACAGCCCAAAAACAAAAACAGATTTAAAATTTGTAGATTTTATAATGCATTGCAGGAATTGTTGTGCAAATCTCTTCATTAGCAGAAAGCTTATTTTCTAAGCTTGGTCTTATCCAGAATAATTACTGCATCTTCTTTAGCTTAGAAAATACAGCAAACATTGCATAAGCAAAACTTGTTACTTGTAACCATTTTTTTTTTTTTTTAGTTCTAAAAAGACATTTCTTCTGTTTAAATGTTATTTATTGTCTTTCACTTTCTAAATCTAATTAGATATCAAATTATCCAAAAATATTTCAATACTTACAAAAAATGTAGCTTATTATTTGTACATTTTACCTATTTTTCTTTCAGACATTATATAAAAAAGCATGGTTAAAAATTCTTACTAAAAACGAATTTTTAACCATGCTTTTTTATATAATGTCTGAAAGAAAAATAGGTAAAATGTACAAATAGTAAATGTACAGACATTAACAAGTGAACACCTGTTTTTAATGTAGCTTATCTTTAAAAAAATTCTGATGATTATTACATAATTAAAATTGAAATATAACGTAAAAACTTTTGCAAGATTGTGACAAACCTTTTCAAATGTTGTACCCTTTAACAAAATTAATTTATCCTTTTTTCTAGTCTAAATGTGTTTTGATCACTTGACCATCAAAACCTATTTCGACCAGTTTTTATTCATGGTTAAAACCAATGGCCATGGATAAATAAAGAGCTTAAGGGTGTATTCAAATCCAAACTGCTTATTTTGAGACACATTTATAAATTGATTTTTGCTCTAAAATGCATCCAATTGGCAGGTTCTCTTCTTCAGAAATTTTATAATGTCCATATTGTCTCGATTTTTTGATAAAAGTAGAATATATTTCAAAAAATGCTGTCAAAGTGGACATTTTGAACCAAATTTCTCGAAGCGATAGTCCTAAAATTATCATACTGCTAAAATAATTGTTTGTAAATCAATTTCTAATTAACTGAACGAAAAATAAAAACATGGGGCCCTTATAAATCTCTTCATAAATCACGCCACCAAGTTTCATGTTTTTATTTTTAAAAATGAGTCTGTAAATGTGTCTCAAAATTTTGAGTTGTTGAGCGTGGAAAAATATTTTTTTGAATACCGCCATAACAAAATGAAATGGTGTGTGTGTGTGTGTGGGGGGGGGGGGGGATAATTATAAGAAAAAATAGACACATAATCTAAAAATTAAGAAAAGATAAAAAATATTTTATTAAATACATTACAAAATTTGAATGATACTTACATTGTCAAAGCATTAGTAAAGTCTTTCTTCAGCAAACATAAATGACCTTCAAATTGTAAAAATTTAGCATCTTCTTTGAGTTCAGATTGATGATCTAGAAATAACTGTAATATAGATCAGATTATATATATATATATTGGCTATTCCAGAGAGGATAATGATCTATAAACAACTATAATAGATAGATTATGAAAATTCCCTTATAGATAAGCAAAATACAATGAAGATAATTATAATTTTAATAACAACAAAATCCAATAAAATAAAAAGTAATTGCTTCTTCACTTTAGAAGTGATTTTATTGCAAAGAAGGACAACTAAACTGAATGACATTATTATCAGACATTTTTAATTCCTTATATTACTTTATTGAGAAAAAATGTTAAGCAATGGAAGCAATTCACTCCCATAGTCTGTAATACCTATGAATTCCCTTGTGTAGCCCTGTATATCATCAACCGAATTTATATACACCACGTACTATGCAAAAATTTAGTTAAACTTAAAAATGAAACCAATGTTGAAAACACACTTATTACACATTGATTGTAATTATTGCATGTATACTGTAACCAATATATTTTGTGTGTCCCTGTAAATGAACGATAAATGCAATGCACACCATACTTTTAAGTGAGCAATTAGTGAGCATTAAGTGTGCAATAAGTGAGCACCTCAGTAATGCATATAACATTCACTATGTTTGAAATAGTGAAACATCATTAAATTGCACTGCAAATGACTTTTCTTTATAGAACAATGTGCAACACAGTTCTTTTGTTTGACCCTGTAAATGAATAATAAATGCTTTACACACCAAATCTGACAAAAAGTATGTTTTAGTGTGCTTCATAATTGTATATCAATTTCATCGTGTTTCAAATGGTGTAGCATCATCAAAATGCACTTGAAACAATTTTTTCCCATTGACTATAATGTAACGGAATACATCTGACTGTCCCTGTAAAAAAACTATAAGTGCTACACACTTCATTTTCAATAGGGATCATGCTATAGTAAACGACAATAACATACAAAAATTTTAGTGCTATCCGAGTATATTTACGCAAGTTAGAGTACAGACAGACGGCCAGACAAACCGAAGTCATAAACACTTTTCAACTAGGTTGGAAAGTGTTAAAAATTAAGAACTGGAATAAGCAAATAAAATAAAACAAAGCTCATAATTTTATCATCAGACAATTAATCTTATATTACAATAAACAAGAATGATTTAAAAAAAGAATAAAGGAAATTCACAGAAATAAAGAGATGAAGACTTTAAAATTATACCTTTTCAGCTTTCTCTACTAAACCAATTTTCAGAAGTGTTGAGCAAAGTACAAGGAGAGTTTGATCATTCAACCCAAGAAAACTAATACTCTAAATAATCAATAATAATAATTATAATTCTTTGTTTTTCACATTACCTGAATTTTGAAAGTTGTATAAAAAAGTATTTTATCATTAATTAATGAATGATGCTTATAAAATAAAATCAATCAACAATAATAACAAAACAATTTTTAATCTACTATATATATATAAAATGCAAATTCATTTATTTCATTCCAACCATTTATAACTTAGGTTCTACTTTAGAAATTTCGGTGAGACTTTAAAAAAAATTTTCAGAGATGGTTTTAGTATATAACACATCGTTCTACATTGCTTTGTTATAAAGCCGTGGGGAAAGTTCTATAATCAGGTGAACCCGATCATGAAAGATTGGCCTTATTAAAAAATAATTATGTTTAAGTCGGGTAATAGAGAATGGAAACAATCTCGGATGCCAGTTTGACTATCTGACTAATCATTGTCAATTCAGAAAAGTTTCATAATTCAGTCAACAGCAAACTGTATTCCAGCGAGTGTAATTAGGCACAAAATTAAATATATTTTTCTAACATTGGTCTATGCGTGTGGCAAACATTTAATGGTATATAATAAATTCTTTGCAACTATTTGATACACAAACTTGGCTGTAGGCTCAATAATATTGTCAGGAATATTGCTAATATTGATTACCTAATTATGGTGATATTTCGTAGGCCATAGAAAATTCACACGACAATGACAGACTTATTTACATCTAGCTGCAACTACTGGCCTTAAATTAATAAAAAGTAGAAGGAAGGTATTGTTTGTAACATATGCATATATTAAGGAGGAAAATTCCATAATCAGGTCTACAGACAATTGGCATATTTTAGCAAGCATGGTTTGGAGGATAACTAACTTTAAAAAATAAAAGTAAAAATAACTTTTTTCAAAAAACACTCTTTTCTAAACATTCAATGTTTATCTTAAAAATCATGCCTAATTTCACGACTGCAATTCATTTAGTTACAAAATATTTACACTATAATATGTTATTTTGGCATGACTCTGAGTACTGAAAATTCACCCTTTCGATTTGTGCTTGATAGAAAGCACAAATAAGTCAATTTATCAAGAAAATTATAATTTTTGCTTTTTTTTGTAGACATGGTAACAAGAAAGGGAAAAAAAAACAATATTTAAACTATCTATTCAAGATTTCTAAATTGTTTTCATAATGCATAATCATAACTTAATTAAGGGGGTCCTTTAACCCTCTAAGTGTGTGGAACGTAATATTCCGTTCACTAAGCTGCAGGTTTCACTGCAATATATGCAATGTTTAAGATAATATAATTCTATAGATTTAATGAATTTTCAAAACATTGAAGAATGATTAATACTCTCAAGGGTTACATTCATATTTGTAATTAAGTTTTATTTATAATGCTGAAAGAATCATATTTTTTTAGCATTTAAAACAAAATGCAGAGAAAACAGCATTACAATTTTACCCTTTTTCAAAACGCTCTGAGGGTTAAATGACCTGCTCAACAATGCGAAACTTTCTGACATATTTTTAAATGCAAAGGCATAAAATTGGCAGGCCTGATTATTGAAGCAATTTGGAATCGAAATGAGTTTTTAATTTTTTGATAAATAAATTACTTAATGAATTATAAGTGATTTGTGCCTTTTGACGACACAACTTTCCTCATTCTCACTCTACTGACTTGGGAATTTTATTCAAAAAGCCAACTTTGACAGTATTTTCTGCCTTTATCAAAAAATAGAAAACTCATTTCGATGACATAGTTTCTAAATAATAACACCTGCCAATTTCATCTGTTTCTCAACAAAAATTAATTCAAAATTCTGTCAGAAAGTAGCTCCTTTGGATTTAAGAACAGCTTTAATATTAAACTATTAAATGACAAAAGAGTATTTCTTTTGAAAAAATTATTACCCTCTCTGTTTGTTATTTATATTTTCTACTTTTAAGATTTTAAAATATTTCATTGTTGTAGTTTAACAGCCATTCTGTATATTTTAGCGAGTGGTTTGGCACATATTCACTATATTATATATAGTGGATATGAGCCAAACCACTTATAATATATTAAAACACATGCTTTATAACATATTAAAGCACATTGTTTATGTAACTCGTAAACAGTTATAACCATAAAAATTATTTGGTGATTTCTCACTTGCAGCCAGCTAATGGAAAAATGCCTTAAAATTTATTAATTTATAATAAATTCTTAAAAATATTTAAATGTTATACTGTCATCAGAAACAAACCTGGTAGATAATCTGTATAATTCTAGTATATCATATAGTGAGAGAAAAATGAATTACAAAATTCCATCTTTACATACAAAAACCAAGTTAAATAAAAGAGTGTATAAAAGAAGTCAATTCAAGCAGACTCTATGGTAATTTGGTTTGCTGGTGGTGTCGTAGTTTCGCACAAAGTCTTTTTCATTGCTATAATCACAGTTTTAACTTGAATACAATTGAATCACATTGTTGCCAGTATTGTTCATATTTGATGCCACACTTGGACATCAATTACAATAATATGTTCAGTTATATTTAAATCAAGTAACAGAGAAGGAAACAATATCGGCTGCCTGTTTGACTATCTGACTAACTATCGCCAGTCTTCAAGTAATTTGACATAACTGGGTCTTTAGCCAACTATTGTATTGAGAGTATGTTTTGGCACAAAATGAAATATACTGTAGTAACGATTTTTTTCTTTTTTTGAGATAAACATTTAATGAAATCATAGATGTTTAAATGAGAAAGCAAATATTTTTTTTTTAAATGGCCTAACAACTAAGAATCAAATATTGAAAATGCTTAAGTTGCCATTAATTATACATTTATGTACTAATATTCTTGGTATAAAATTGACATTATGTATTTTCATGTAATTACACATTATTACAAAATGACTCAATACTTAAAAAATATCTGCAATTGCTTTCATCTCAATAAACAATTACTGCTTTGAGTCACAATGAGTACATATACACATATGGGTATAGTACATTTGCCGATCAATGAAAATAGATGAATTTAAACATATTTATATTCATCTAACATATAATTTTCGGAAAATGCCCCAAAGTAAAATGTTTCAAATTGTCCTTAGAGTTAGTAAAACTTAAGAAAATCCATTATTTATCTGATGCAAAACATTAAAAATTCCTGGAAGAAATTTAAACATCTACTTCTTTCTCTTTGTTAAAAGTTCTTTGTATAGTAAAAGTCAATTCCTTAAACATAATCTAATACATTTTAGCACTCAGTCATAAAATAACAATTGTAGGATGCTAATTGCCTAAGATTGGGATGCTAAGAATGAGTTGTAAAAGAACATAGCCATGTTTTGAACGACATTTATTCTCCCCATTTATTAATGTAGTTATAATTCATAATTTTTTAATATGAAGTTATTAATGCAAACTAATAAGTAAATGATGTTAGATTTGATTTTCAATTGTGTTTGATGATTTCTTTCTTTATCGATTCATACAGTTTAGTACAAATCTAATGTGAATACAGGTTAGGCTTTATTAGAAAGTCCATCCTACAGGTTTATACATAATGCAAAAATTTTTCTGCAAATTTATGACTGTATATACACTATCCATGGAATACAAAATAACAACATTAATGATACTTAGACTATTACATATAAATAAAGACTCACTAAACAAATTAATGTAGTTTAGAATAAAATGAGAGGAAGGTAAGATTCTGTTAACAAATGTTCCATATTATTACTAATTTTTTTAAAAAGCCAATCCGGAAAGAATTAAGTCCTGAGCATACTAAGAGAAAATTGGCACAAGGGCATATGCAAGATTTTTGTTAAGGTGGGGGTGGGACAAATGGTGAAAATTCTTATTTTCAAAGATCTAGAGGACGGGGGACGTTCCTGCATAAATATGCCCATTATTACAAAATCTGTATAATCTGACATGTCTAATCTTTGGTGTCTGAAACTTCGGCGTGAACGAAGTATTTCGGATCATTAATTGGTTCGCCAAAAAAAAAAAATTAATTGCACATAAACACCATATCAATATAAATAAGGCATAGCTTGAAATTTTAATTTAAAACACATAAATGGCATGTTGCTTCTTCTGGAAATTACGGTACATTAAAATATTGACTAGTTTCAATTATGTAAGAATAAATGAATATAATAATTTAAATTTCATTGGGAAAACATACCTTTTCAATAGCATTTATAGACAAATCAAAATTCTGCCTTCCACAAAGACCTTCACCAAGAATTAGATAAAATTTTCCTAATATTTTTTCATGCGCTTTTGATTTTATACATACATCAATACCTGGAATATACATTAATAAATAAAAATATACACATATTTATAGATAAACACAAATAAATTTCATTTAGTGTTATTCTGTGAGGAAACATCAAAAAATTACAAAGAGTAAAATAGAACATAACGTAAAATATACATTTTTTTTCCCCTTTTTTAAACGACAAAATTGAGTTTTGACTAATTTTTAAAAGAGAAACCTAGAGTTTTAATTAAGATCCGATTCATTCTGAAAATTCTTGATTGAATAAGAGCTTTTGTAAATTTACGTCTAGGGATAAATAACTCAAGTTAATTTACATTACTTCATCAGTAAAACTATAGAATAAAACCCTATTTGTAAATAATATTTTATACTGAAAATGCTTCAGACAATAAACAAAATAAAGAACGGTTATATTTTAATGGCATCAGACAAAATCATTATTTTGCTACTTTGTTGCAACATTCTTTTTATTTAAACACTTTAAATTTTTGTAAATGTTTAACAACAATAATTCTTAACTACTATTAGTTTGATAATAAGTTATCAACAAATTATAAACATAAATAAATAAATAAAAGCTATATTTTCTAATTAAACTAGAAAAAATGGTACATTTTAATGAATTGCCCAAAAGATCATACCTGATTTACAACTCTTTATGCAATCCATATATTGATGTAGTTGTAGTTGTGAGAGAGAAAGGAAGTACCATCCTGGTACACAATATTCTAAAGTTGCTAAACCTGGAAAATTTTGCCAAATAATCAAAGCTTTTGAAACAAAGGGGGAAAAAATGCATAATCAATAAACATGTGCAGGTAAACACACTATAATATTTTATTTTACAATTCATTTTATAAGTCTTTAGAATCTTTCTTAGAATAATAAAAAAGTTTTAATTTCACCTCACATATAAAACAAAAATATGCATTTAATGTTTATTAGTCTTTCTAATCACAATTTTTGATTATATAATAATAATAATTATTATTATTATAAAGCTAATGTAAAACTCTTTTGATGTTATTTACATATCAATATAGTACTAATAAATGTTAATATTTCATACCAGAAAAAACAGCATTCCTTGTATATTTCAAACAGATGTGTTTAAAATATTTGCTACTATAAATTTTTTCCAAAAATAAGCCCCCTCTTTGACAACATGAAACAGAAGCAAAAGTGGGGATGAGGTTTATAAATGGAATTTCCTTGAAATTTTCCCCAATAATAAATCTTATCATTAATGTCTATTAAGGCTGTTCTCAAATCCAAACAAGCTACTTTATGACATTTTTTTTAATTCATTTTTTTTCAGAAAGTCCTTTTCTTTTTTTTGGTAAAGGCAAAAGATCTTTCAGAAAATATTGTCAAAGTCAACTCATTCCATAATTTATACAAATCAGTTCTGTGAATCAACGTATCATGTATTGTCTAAAAGCAAAAATCATATGCAAAACACCACTGGATCATGGGTGATGACGTCAAAGTTTACACATGACTGGCATGAAAAGTGATTAACGGTGATTCAGCAATCACAGTGCTAGAGCATGAACAAATCACGTTTTACTGGAAAGCTGGCATGAATTGGTGCTTTGATGTACTTTATGGTAAACTTGGGGACGGTAAAAAAACACAAAGTATGTCACCTAAATAAAACTGAATTAAGATATCTTTAAACTTTAATAAACATACATGACATAACTAAACGAGAACACAAGGAAGCATGCTAATTCAAGGGTGTATGCTGATGAAAGCAGTGGAATATCCAACATTAGGTTAGTTTGGAAATATTTTCATTTAAATGTATAAATTTCTGCAACACTGATTTTAGGTATGTTTAAGGTTATTATGACAGGCCTGGGCTACGCTGGTCTTTTGTTTAAAAATGTAAAATCAAAACAGACCAGCGCAGTGGTGTATCCAGGATTTAATTTCGATAATGTTCCGAGTCTTACGAAACATGTTGAACTGCGTTATAAACATAAATCATGTTTGACAATAAGGCCGTAGGCAGAGAAAAAGGGGGAGGGGGAGGGGTTACGGGGCTGAACCCTCCCCCCCCCCCCCCCCCCCCAATAAATTGGAAAGTAAATTGAAATAAGTTGAAAAGTGATAATGGGTTGTTTCATTTAAAAGAAAGTCATTGTAGCTTATAATCTATAAAGTAGTCTCCTTCTCCCCTAAATTCTGGCTACGATTCTTGCTTAGTTGAAAATGAATTAATTTTGCTTGGGACAGTCACAAACAATTTTTTTTCATAATTTTTTTATATTTTAGGATCAATTCTCTATTACTACCAAGGCACGTGTGACACTTTCCCAGAACCCACATATTTAAAAGGCCCAAAAATTTATGGTGTTTCAAATCAATTTTATTGTAAACAATCTTAATAGAATAACAAAAAAAATTCTAGATTCATTACACAACTTATGTAAGCTAAAATTGTCAGTGATATCATAAGTATATTTATAATTTTTCTTCACATTTGAAGATTTAAGTTTCTCATAGTGTGCCCAATTTATTTCAGCTTCTTCATATGTGTTTTAAACTTGTTTAAAAATGTTTTAATTTTATGACTATCTTATTTATAAAATATCATTTTCTTTGGGTTGCGTATGTTTTTAAAGTTCGTGCAACATTAGTTCATGATCATGTTTATTTAAAATGATACTTGAGGCTGTCAAGTTTATTTTTACGAAGAAATTTCAATAATAATAATAATAATAATCCAACTTCTGTTCACATTTATTCTCAGTCTTTCATTTAAATGGGTGCATTACATACTTATATTCATACACTTCTCATTCACAGTATTTGTAAAAATGTGATAATCTACGATTAGGGCCAAAAATATTTTCTGTTCCATGGCCCAAAATTTTGATGGTCAGGCTCTGTTCAGGATAAAGAAACTTTCTTTGCAAAATCTCCTTTTTAATACCAACAAACGTTTAATTCAAAATCTTAGGGGTAGCAAGCATTCCTTCTTGATCTACCCCTTCCCTTCTTATACATGCTCCTGGGATTTTGATCAAACGTATGGCTATTATCCTTCAAAAAATATATGTAAAAAAAACTCATCAAATCTATGAAGGAAGGCACAAGTTAAGAATTAATTGGAAACTAAACACCAGATTTCCCTTTTTTAAAAAAGAGTTAAAGTTATTGAATTATGGCTTTACTGGACTATTTTTAAAATTACTGGATTACTGGACTATTACTAGACTTAAAAAAAAAAAGCGGTAAGTAAAAGTGTAAGAAAATTTATTTTTAACCTGTGAATTTATTTAATGCTTCTTTTGTTAAATATTCCAAATGGTAAAAATGCCGATACTAAAGTGTGTTGTGTCAAAATAAGAGCGATTAGAAAAGAACACTATTCGTAATATTGTACTTTCATAGAAGAGTAATTAAGAATTTTTATCTTTTACTGGATCACTCGTACACTGAAAGATTGAAAAAGGCATCTTCCTCCCTGCTTATCAACGTGAAACTTTCTGACACATTTTTAAACGCAAAGGCATTAGACTGGCAGGCCTGACTATGGAAGAGATTTAAAATCGAGATGAGTTTTCCATTTTTTGATAAATAGATTACTTATCGAGTTATAAGTGATTCTGGTAACGTATTAACCACTCGTTTTTCGCGCTTCTCAGGCTGCCGCATCGAGAATCCGATTCAAAACGCCAACTTGGACAGTGCTTCTAGGTAGAAAGGTAGAAAGATTTTCTACCTTTACAAAAAAAAAAAGGGAAAACGTGTTTCGATTACAAAGTTTCTGAATAAAAAGACCTGTGAATTTCATGCGTTTCCGAGCAAAAATGAATTAAAAAATATGTTATAAAGTAGCCAGTTTGTATTTGAGAACAGCCTTAAATCTAGAAAAGTATGTAACGTAAATAAAACTAGTTGGCTAGTAAAAAAGACCAGGAACAAACAAATCAACAGTAGATTATTTTTTTAGTATTACTACTGGCACTGGGCATCTTTAAAAGACCCTTCCAAAACCGAAAATCAATAAACTTGCTTGACATTGCCATTCACAAAAGAATTCTAGTTCGTACATTTGCTGATCAATAATGTTTAATGTCACTGCGCATTAATATACCTCCTTAGTCTTGGCATCATCTGTGGAAGAGAGTTAAATATTCTTTAAATTAATTAAACTACTTCTAGATCTTGCCAATTGAGCATATTATACGCATTCAATTATCCACTAAAACATGTATGGAACTGTTCTTCAGTCATTTGAAAATAGATTTTGTGGTCTCAAGTAATTTTGATAAGAGGACTCAGAAGCACATGGGGCTAACGAGAAAACAAATTCGTTGCGTGCCAGAAAATAAAACAAATTTATCTCAAAAAGAAAGAAACAAAGTCAGCCTTTTTTTTATTTCACTGCGACCACTTCGGAAGGGGAATGGAGCTGTTACCCCATAACTCCCACCCCTTGTGTACTAATATGGGACTAAAGAAAATAGAGTGGGTTGCCCATTGCATGACAAAAAAAAAATAATTATAATTTTATCTCAAACATAAAGAGAAAAATCGTCACTTTTTTCATTCCATTTTACACCATTTTGGGATAATTTTATCTCAAACATAAAGAGAAAAATCGTCTCTTTTTTCATTCCATTTTTTGACCATTTTGGGGGGGAGGGGGGGGGATCTGTGCCCCATCAGCCCCTTCCCCCTCTTTAGATATGATGTGGTTTTACTGTGTACTAATATAGGAGTAAAGAGAAGAAAGTGGGTAGTCTGTTGTATAACAAAAAAATAAATTACAAATTTATCTCAAAGAAGAAAAAAACAGCATTATTTTCATGAGATGTTCGACTATTTCGGGAAGAGGGGGCCTGTAACCCCATCAGCCCCCTTCCCCTTTTTAGATACGCTCTGATGTCAATGTGAATTAATATGGGGCTAAAAAGAAGAGAGTGGGTAGTAAAAAAAAAATTACAAATTGATCTCAAAGAAGAAGAAAACAGCACTTTTTTCGACTATTCTACATTTCGACTATGAGATTTTCGACTATTTCGGAAAGGAGGTCCCTTCCCTTTTTTAGGTATGATCTGATGTCATTGTGGACTAATATGGGGTTAAAAAGAAGAGAGTGGGTAGTCTGTTCTCTGACAAAAAAAAAATACAAATACAAATTTATCTCAAAGAAGAAAAAAACAGCACTATTTTCATCAGATGCTCAACTATTTGGGAGGGGAAGGGGGCTGTAACCCTATCGTCCCCCTTTTCCTGTTTAGGTATGCTCTCGTGGCATTGTGGACTAATATGGGACTAAAAAAGAAGAAAGTGGATAGTCTGTTCTCTGACCAAAAAAATACAAATTTATCTCAAAGAAGAAAAAAAAACAGCACTATTTTCATGAGATGTTCGACTATTTCGGGTTGGAGAGCTGTAACACAAACAGCCCCCTTCCCCTTTTTAGGTATTCTCAATGTGGACTAATATAGGGTTAAAAAGAAGAGAGTGGGCTGTAACACCATCAACCCCCTTTTCCTTTTTAGGTATGCTCTGATGGCGATGTGGACTAATATGGAACTAAAAAGAAGAGAATGGATAGTCTGTTCTCTGACAAAAATTTATCTCAAAGAAGAAAAAAAAAACAGCTCTATTTTCATGAGATGCTCGACTATTTCGGGAAGAAGGGCTGTAACACAAACAACCCCCTTCCCCTTTTTAGGTATGTCAATGTGGACTAATATAGGGTTAAAAAGAAGATAGTGGTAGTCTATTGTATGACCAAAAAAAAAAATACAAATTTATCTCAAATAAGAAAAACACAGCACTTTTTTCATGAGATTTTCGGCTATTTCAGGTGTGTGTGTGTGTGTGTGGGGGGGGGGGGGGGCTGTAACCCCATCAGCCCCTTTCTCCTTTTACTTACCCATCATACGTAGTATAGGGTAAGTCTTGTAATCGTTTTGAAAATCGAAAAAAAAATTTTGACGGATTTACACGTTTCAGACACTGGAGATTCCGAAAAACATATTTTTAGAAAAAAAAATTTGCCGTCTGTAAATGCTCTATCTCCCGAAAAAATTGAGATAGAGACTTGCAATTTGGTGTGTAATAATGGGAAGAAGCCTATTTCAATTCAATAACCTCGATTAACCGGAACAATTTTTTTCGGACTCTTGAAATATTCGTTCTGATGAAAGGTATATAAAAATTTTCGAAATTGTTTATTTTAAGAAATGAATATAAAAGACAATAAAAAAACATAAATTTTGAATAAAGCATGAAGTCGATCGGATAATTAGTTGCCGAGATATTTGGAATCCTATTTTCCACACTCTTCGATTTTTCATGACCCTGTATTTCATCCAAATTTCACTTCAAAGATATATTTTAATTGGAAATTTGACGCTTCATCAGATGCAATAAACCGCTAGTTAATAGGATTATTATTTTTGGAGTTATAAGGAAAAACCTCTTTCAAGCAATTCAGTAATCGAGCCTTTAAAGTTTATGACGTCATCAATCCACGATTTTATTTGAATTGCAATGCATTTTATAAGTAGTTTACACATTTTTATTTTAATATTTTACATTATGCATATCCATGATGGGTAAGTATTACGGTGGCCCCCAATGACTAGTTTAGGTATGCTCTGATGTCAATGTGGACTAATATGGCTATAAAAAGAAGAGAGTGGGTAGTCTATTGTATGACAAAAAAATATATATATATACAAATTTATCTCATAAAAGGAAAAACAGCATTTTTTTTCATGAGATATTCGACTATTTCGGGAAGGGGGGGCTATAAACCCATCACCCTCCCTTCCCCTTTTTAGATGTGCTCTGATGTCAATGTGAACTAATATGGGGAAAAAGAAGACAGTGGGTTGTCTGTTGTATAACCAAAAAAAAAATTACAAATTTATCTGAAACAAGAAAACAGCACTTTTTTCTTGAGATTTTCAACTATTTTGGGCGTGGAGAGGGGGGGAGGGGCTATAACCCCATCAGCCCCCTTACCCTGTTTATGCTGTGATGTCAATGCGAACTAATATGGGACTAACGAGAATGGCTAGTCCGCTGTATAACAGAAAAAAAAAATTAGAAATTTATCTAAATAAGAAAGAAAAAAAGCACTTTTTTCATTTTACTCTTGACAATTTCGGGGGGGGGGGGGGGGGTGTATCCCCATCAGCCCACCCCCTGGATACGCCACTGGACAAGCAAGTGCTTAACATGCCCGGTTATGCTGCCGAAAGCAGTGAGACCCCCAACTCTAGGTGTGTTTGGTTAGATTTTCATTTAAAAATATAAAATCATACAAATTTGAGGGTGTACACTGCCAAAGGTAGCGGGATCCCAACATTAGGATCATTTGAAAAGATTTTTGTTTAAATATATTAAATCATACAACACTGATTTTAGGTATATGCAATCATGGACCCGGGCAATGCCAGGCGTGTCAGCTAATATACCATAAAATTCTCAAAATAACAACCACCCAAATGTAGGCTTCCTCCCCCATTTTCAACAAATTTCACTTTTAAAAAAAAATTCCGTTTGTAAGCCCTCCATACCAAAAATCTTTGGTTAGAATGTTTTTTGACCCACTCCTTGAAGATGAAATTTTTTACGGTATCGATAAGTGTGCCAAGGTCAGGTGAAAATCTATCCAAACGAACTCTCATTATAGTGATTACCGATTTAATTTCTGACTTTTAGATATATTAAACTTTCAATTCTGACCAAAACTTCCTGAAAAAAACCCAAATAATCTAAAATACCCCCCTTCCCCTTTTCCTCTTTGAAACTCAAGACAGATATCTCTCTCTTTAGAAAATGTAGACTTCCTAGCACCTGCACAGAAACAAAAATGTTCTAAAGAAGATTTATAATGGGAAACTTATCTTCAAAGGCACTGAGAGAGAAAAAAAAAGTGAGCTTCAAAAAGAATTTTCTTGAAAGAGTTAATATACATAATATACAATTTCTTCTGTTTTAAACAGAAGAAATTGTTTAAATGGAAAATGTACATATATATGGTTTGCTATTTTTTTGTTTTTTGTATTTTGATTTCCAAAGCCAATGCAGATTTTTAAACATTGCAAGAAAAAAAAAATTTGCTAAAGCAACCTTTGGAAACTAATTTTTTTTTTTTTTTTTAAAAGGATTAACAACAATATATTTTTAAACAGATCACACCATTTTTAAGGAAAATGTACAGAGATATGGTTTGGTATTTTTCAGTTTTTCATATTATGATTTCCAAAGCAGATGCAGATTCATAAAAATTGCAAAAAAAAAAAAAAAAAATCACAGAAGTCAATTTCAGAGATGAAGGTTTTTGAAAGGATTAATATATTTTTTTTAATTGAAGACGTTGTTTTAAAAGAAAATAAACATAGATATGATTAGGTGATTATTGTTTTTTCATATTTGGATTTCCAAAGTCGAAGCAGAATTTTAAACATTGCAGAAAAAAAGAAAATGCAAAAGTGAGCCTCAGAAAAAAACTTTTTTGAAAGGGCTAATATTAACATTTTTTAAAAAACATATTACCATCTTTCAAAAGGAAAATAAATGTAGATGTGGTCTGGTATATATTTTATTTATTTATTATTTTTATTTTGGTCAGAAGTGCGGATGCAGACTTTTAAACATTGCAGAAAAAAAGAGAAAATTCCAAAACAGATTTAGTAATTTTTTTTAAAAAGAATTAATTTTAATATTTTTTTACCATATTTTTCAGCCTACAATCCATGGCTCTAAAAATTCATTTTAGACCCAGAAATTGTATTTGATAAAATGATACTTTCTTGAGCTCGGAATATACTTGACTTCAATTACTAAATAAATTTTCTGAACTAAATTATTTGAGCTGCAGATTATACGGCAAAAAATATAGTAAAGACATTGCTTTAAATAAAAAAGTACACTGGCCAAGTAGGTATTTTTTGTTTTTCCGTATTTCAATTAGTTCAGCAAATGTGCGCATCAAAAAATGCAAAACATAAATTTGAAGTTTCGAAATTATTATTGTTTTTTTGAAAGGGTAAACTTATGTATCTTTTAAAATAAGTTATGCCATTAGATAGAAAGCTTAAAGTACATAAATGTGGTTTGGTATCTTTCGTTTTTCTGTATTTCGAATAGTTATGCCAATAGGAGTTTTGAAGGATGCAGAAAAAAAGAGCCATTTTCATCCATAGGATCTTCTCTGCTTCACGCGTTCTTTAGAACGCAGTTGAAAGCTTCCTAATGGTGAACGCATGCCATTTTGCGATATTCATTATAGTTTTTAAAGTTATAGTATAGTCTCTCATTGAAAAAAAAATCTTCTTAGCTGAATAACTGATAGACATTTCCCTTTACCCGTACAGAAATTTAATTTCATAATAAAATCTACTATAATAAGCAATAAGTTAAACTCTGATCTAGTGAAATTCACCATAAAAAATTTCAAAGTATTTAAAGTACCTTTTTAATGCACAGGGCAGATAAAAATACCTTCCAAATCCGAGAAACCATGCTCTATCATTCAAGCAATATTAATACTACACAATAACTAACACATATTCAAGCTCATCTTATTGAACATGATATATCAAAAGCTGAGATATATTGTAACATATATGAACCAATCACAGCAGCCCAATGAGGAACACACGATTAGTGTTATTCAGTAGCGAGAGTGTTATTTAGTATTTATCTGTAATGAACAGTAGAATTTGTGGTTTGCAAGGAATGAATGTATTGGGATATTCATGACTTTGAGATAAGATAGATAATCAGTGGAGATTGATTTTCTGTTTTGGATGAAAAGGTCAGTGAATAAATGTATGGATCAGACGAAAGAAAGATTGAAGGAGATATTGATACAGGGTATTTGTTGCTGTTTTTCGGGGCTCAAAGTCACAGTGATAGTAAAACAATATTATTGTTATTGGGATATATCATCAGAGTCAGAGTTTAGATATTGTTATTGTGATATTTAAAAAATTTACCATGCGATATCTATCAATATTTGATCAATAATCCAGCCCTAGCAGACAAATAATTTTTTAATGCTGGAGAAATCAGGAATTTTACTGGACAAACGTAATATAAAACATTGACAAACATAATATAAAACATTATAAAATGTATTCATTCATAAAAATATGATGCTATATGGTGCCGCTGGCAGTGGGGACCTGTGGCAGAGGTTTGGTCAGTTTGAGGTTTATCACATTCGAGGTGGAAATAAAGGATTTTCCAGTATGTGTGCAGCAGTCCCAGTAAATGGTGCCATAGGCAGCGAGGACCCGAGCAGAAGGTTAATTTGGTTCCAGGTTTATCATATTCGAGGTGCAAATAAAAATTTTCCAGCATGTCCGGTATACAATGCCGTAGGTAGCAGGGAACCTGAGCCAGAGGTTCATTCGATTTCAGGTTTATCATAATTGAGCTTACTTAGGTTCGAGGTTTTATATGATTCAAGGCTATGATGTAAATCAGGGGCCCGCTAGTAAAATGTATTCATTCATAAAAATATAGTAAACATTCTCTAGAAAGACCGATTATCCTAACATTTATAAAAGTAATAATGTGTTTAATCATACCTTTATTGCATAAATGAATGGCACTGATGTAGCTTTTTGAAAGAAATGCAACAAAGCCTTGAAAGATGACACTTATTCCTTTAGAGTCTTTTGACTTCATTTTTTCAGCAATCTCGTCAAAGTTTTCAACAACAGTTTCATTTTCTTTAAAAAGAAAAAAATATATATTTGATTTGATATAAAATAAATCAACCAAATATTTAAAAATCAACTTTAAGGTTTAAAATATTTGCAATTAATTAAATAAATATATATAATATATTATTTATATATATATGTATGTATATACGAATTTTGTGTTTTTATTAACACTAAATGAAATTTGTGCACTTGCAGAACAAAATCCAGGAAGAGACAAGGTTTTGAACAAATGCACCAAAAGTTTATTTTTTAATGGCGAATATAAAATAAAATAATATTTTTTTTCATACCCTCATGTGCAAGACAAGTTTCAAATACACACACACACACACACATATATATATATATATATATATAAAATAGCAGAAATATAAACACTAAGACACATTAAAAATCCAAAAATAAGCTTCTACCTGTCTTCTTTTCAAAATAAAGAATTAAAGCAGTTTCTAATTTTTTTCATCAGCGAAGGGGGGGGGGGGGGGGGGGAGTTTCGACCCTTCTAAATGACCCATTTAAGATAATTTTTCAACTCACGAACAAGAGTCCCCCTCCCTGATAAAAAATCCTTGTTTTCTTTTCCTCTTTGTGTTTATTTATTTTAAATCATTTGAGATGAATAAATTTTACATTTTATTTCTTTTTTTTTTTAAATCACAAGAGAAAAATAAAATTTAATAGGTTTCAGAAAATGCTTTTCAGAATGGTGGCTTGTAACATGGTTGCAATTTTTGTATGAGGATGAAAAATTAATCTTGCTCAACATTAAATAGAATATTACAACTGTAAAAAAAAAAAAAAAAAAAAAAAAAAAACTTTGCACCTTGTAAATTAAGATCATGCTTTACATTAGAATTTGTCAGTATAACAAACTGCTGTAAGTTATATTGAAAGAGTTTAGATTGTTTACATACTTTGAGAGTAGAATCGTTACTTTCTGTATCTCTTTTAGAAGATGGACAAACTGAAATTTCTTTAAAAGTTGAATGACCATTTATTTCATTTTTGCCAGGAAATGAATTATTTTTATTATCTTAAATTTTTATGTCTTTGGAGATACATCTGGCTTCTTAACACATTTTGAGAGATGACTTTTTAGTTTTCCTGTTTTCCTCCACATGCCATGGGAGCAGATTTTACATTTAGCCTTTGATTTCTCTCTTCTTATATACACCAAAAATTAACCCAAATGGTACCTTTAGGTTTTCCTCTTTTGTCCGTATTAAATATTAATCATTTAAAATACACACTCTTAGTTTAATAAGTCTAGCTAGTTAAGATTCCTTTTACAAATAACTAAATAAATTTCATACTTGACCTCTCAATCTCATACAGATAATTTGTACATCTGCTATTTTAAAAGTATCTGATTGCTAGAACTCTTATATAATGCACTTGTACAATATCAAAACTAGTTTAACTTGTTTTCTAACTGAAAAGCAGGTGAAATGAAGTGTGAAATATTTTGTGATGTGGAACATAAACATAAAAATATTTGGCAAATCAATCTATTATTAATTTATGAGATCAAATTGTATTTGTTTTAATTATGATGGGAAATGGTGGAAATTTCTATTAAGTTTAAGTCTACAATCTCAGGCACTTGTGTAAGATCAATAATATATAAAATAAAAATAAATACCAATAATATTAAATAAAAACTTATTGACTCATAGTTAGAAGCTAATGGTGTTTATGTGTTTTCCAATATTTTAATAGTAAAAACTTCTTCTTGTCTTGGTATAAAATCAATTTTTACATACAGAATTCAGCTAAGATACAGTCTAATTCATACCGTAATTCCAAAGGTTCTTAATAACCTTTATGTATTAATAATGCTTATATAATAATACAGAAAATAAGACTTGCTAGACATAATTTTATGTATATATATACAGGGTGTCCCAGGATTATTGGGACAAACTTTAAGGGAAGGTAGGGGACATCACAAGGATTCAGATTTGCATAGCAACCCATGGTCGGAAACTTCATGGGAAGGTAGCATGACAGTTACAAGAAACGAAGAGACACAAGACTGACATCATCTGAAATAATTTATTGGTCAAAGATATTACATGTGCTGTGGTAGATGATATGTGAAAATGTCACAAAAGAGGTTCAAAGTTTTCACCATTGCTACCGATACATGCATTGCACCGTCGGACCATGGATTTGCAGACTTGCTCAAATACATCTGGATTTTGTTGGATATCTGCAGCACCACAGACGAGTCTTGCAACCAGATCCATATCAGAATCCACAGGCGTTGTGTACACAGCACTTTTCAGTGCACCCCAAAGAAAGAAATCTTTGCTGCTAAATCAGGAGAGCATGGTGGCCAGGGAACCGGTCCATCAGTGACCAAACACCTGATTCAAATGTTCATGAACACATCTGCTATAATGGGGAGGTACCCCATCATGTTGAAACCACATATGGCGTCTGACATGTTGTGGTATAGTATCAAGTAAACTTTGTAGCACCTCTTACAAAAAGATGCAATAATTTGCCGATGCTAATCCTCCAATGCTCTTGTGAACAACACCACCAAACGGCGAATGAAGCCATTTCTGACCATTGGTTCCTATGCAAATATGAATCCTTGTGATGTCCCATACCTCCCTTTAAAGTTTGTCCCAATAATCCTGGGACACCCTGTATATATATATTTACAAGAAAAAAAAAAGGTGGTTACATGATTTATTTCTGTAAGTATAAGATATAAATAAATAGGTGTCCAAAAAAGGTGGTTACACTGTTTGTTTCTGTATAAGACATAGATAATGTAAATTAGAAAAATGTTCATAGAAAGGTACAGAATTTAAAGAGTTACTTTCATCTCCATAGAGGGATCTTTAATATGAAATTCAAAATTTATTTTTGAATTTTATATTAAAGATCCTTCTTTCATATTAAAAATCCCCTCCTAAAGATCCTTCATTTATTTTTGAAAAATTCTCAGGTTTTCCGAGAATTAGCCATCAAATATCCAGAATTTTGAAAATATTCGATTTTAAAGTAATTTATGCACCATTTAACAAAATCAAATTTACAAATCTCAAACATCCAATAGACAGATTTTCACATTGGGAAATTTATAAGATATCTTGCGAGTGTGATAGAATGTACATAGGTCAAACTAAGCAACCACTTAAGGTCCGCTTGGGGGAACATAAAAACTATGTTAAAAATTGTGACACTAAATGCTCTGCGATTGCTAACTATTGCTGGTCTAACAATCACAGTTTTAATTTTTCAGAGGGTTCAATAATTCAGAAGTGCTCATCGATTTACAGCCTTCATTTTTGGGAAGCTTATCATATATGGAAAAATTCAGGCAACTTAGTTAATGATATGTACAGTACACCAAATTTTTAAATATCTGGCTACCTTTCATTTAATTCATTCTCTTCACTTCCTCCTCTCCAGCCCCCTTTTCTCCTCCCCACTTAAACTCATCCAGTCTGGCCGAGCGCTTCTATTGGTCCCCTACGTCACATGTGACTCCTGACACCACTATTGTCTTTAAAAACTCACTGTCATTCTATCTTGGTCGCATGCGGAGAAGGAAGCATACTTAAATGGCTTAAACATTTAAATCAGTTTTTAATCTTTTTAAATTTGGCACTGATGATGGAGCTTTAGAGGGTCCGAAACAGCTGTTTGCCATTTTCTATATTTTTATTTGTGCTATTTTTATGTTGATCATTTATTTATTTTAATATAACGGCAATTTTAATATAAAGTTCAACCCACCTAATTTAAATAAAATAAGTGTTTGTCTTATTAAAATTTTAGTGATTTATTTCGATTTTCTTTTTCTCAATATTATGCAGGGGATTACCTAAAAAGGCAACAAATTAATGCATAATAATTAAGTTAGTTACATTGTCGTAAGTATAAATAAAAATTGGTAAGTTATATTTATTTATTATTTATTTAAAATATATTTATCTTTAAATATATTCAAACTGTAAAATGCATTTTCGTTTGTTGTGTATTAAACTACCATAATTTCCGGGAGATAAGCCGTGGCACTTATGTGCCAGTGCGGCTTATCTGATGGAAATTGAATTTTTATCTCTTGTTTTTTATTGGTGTGGTCTATATATACAATGGTGCGGCTTACCTCTCGGAAATTACAGTATTATGCTCAATGAGGCACCGAGTAAAAATTTTCCCATCAAAACAAACAAAACATCAATATTTAATGCATAACTAGAATAAAAATACTAAACAATGTTAATATTTAAGTTTAAAAAGTAAAATAGGTTTACCCAGGTAGGTATTCATTGCTACTCTACAAAGAAATTCCACACAAGAACTATTATTGGGATATTTCTGATAAATAATGAATGCTAAGTTTAGAGCATACTTAGCATGGCCATTCTGAAAATAAAGATACAGAAATTAGATATTCACATACAATTATGCATATTTTAAATACATATGCATATACGGTGCACTACTGATTATGCACATTAATTAATCACAGGGAGGGGTCGCACGGATAATAGAAAAACATGGATAATCCAAAAATTCCTTTTTATTAAAGAAAAAATCAACATTAGTACAAAAATATAAAAATTAATTACACTGGCATGCTGTATAATATAACACTAGAAATTTTCCTTTTAATGTTTACTGCTTAAAAAATTTTGTAATGCGCCTTTGCTTCTGCTTTTTGTTCATCTCTTGTCGTATATCCACACATATTTTACGAACCGCAGTAATGTCACAGTAATCAAATCCTCTTTGTCCCATATAATCTAACAAAGATATTTTTTGACTAAACCACCATAGTAGAGCAGAATCTAGATCTTTGTATGTTGATGTTTTCAGATTTTTCCGTTTCTAAAGTGCAGATTCATCATCACAATCTGTTTTGAAAGTAATGAGTTTTTCTTTGTTCTTTTTTATATCACTTACAGTTTGTACTCCAATTTGATAAACCTTTGTTAATTTGCTAGCTGGTACTCCATTATAAAGTTTTTGAAGGATTTCTAATTTTTGTTTAACATTTAAAACGTTTTGTTTTCGTTTCACATCAATAATTTTTAAAAGTAAAAAAATTCACAATACTAACTGACAATAAACAATACACAAAAACTAAAGGAACACACGTGCGAGAGAGGACAGCTGAAAGGCTACTGTACAAACAACATTCCGAACTCTCTCATCCCCTTTAACCCTACCCCATCAAACAGGTTCCAGGATGTTCGATTTGACTTCTATGCACTTCACAATACTATCAACTAAACTGGACAAGATTATAATTCACATCAACATTGATTTTACATGCATGATAAGAATGAAAATGCTTCTCTTTAAATGTTTTTTAGTGAGTCCAGAATGATCATGGATAATCCGCAAACTGGAAAATCCACACCGGATAATCGAGAGTATACTGTACTTCGGAATAGGGACATACACAGCATATATAAGTGTAACAATATATTTAAAAAGAAATCCTAATTAGCTAATTAAAAAATAATAAATAAAATGCTTATGCTATTACTAGTCTCTATTATATGCACAAAAAAGTCAAAATATGCACTAAAAACTTAAAATATGCAATAAAAAGTTTGAACATGCAAAAATATGCACTAAAAACTTCTAAATTATGCACTAAAAACTTAAAATATGCATTAAAAAGTTTGAACATGCAAAAATATGCACTAAAAACTTCTAAATTATGCAAAGATATACACTAATAAAATTTCACAAAAAGTTAAGTACACGATAGTTCCATTATAAATAAATCACAAGAAAAACGGAACAATAATGAATGTAAATATTTTTCTTTATCAACAATAATTTTTTATGTATATGATTACATTAATTTTCCAGATTTCACAAAGTGGAATTTTGTCTTTGGTCATCAATGATGTTTTTTAGTGGGAAAAAATTTTTTCAACATCCACTGTTGTAATAGGGTAATAATTATAGTACCAGAGGGCCCGTGCGAGGATTTCGCACTGAAATCTAATATTTTTTAGGTATACTTCTCTATTATCCCGTCGACCGCTTTTCATAACAAAAAACTATCGCCAAACTGTAAGATTAAACGCCAAAAATACAGTCCCATTTACTTGATGTCAGAAGCATTCTACGTGTTTGTTATGTCATCAAGTGGTTTTTAATTCGACATTTGCCTGTATGTTTCATTATATTTTACAGATTTATTAGTTATTTCATCCATTAAAATAGAATTGTGCCCTTAAATTCTTATATTTTATTTATTTCTTTATTTTGATATTCCAATGGCAACGTTCTCCCGTTTATTTGGCGATAGTTTTTTGTTATGAAAATTGGTCGACGGGATAATAGGAAAGTACCATTTTTTATCAATATGTAATATTTATTAGATGCAGGTTTAAACTTCTAAAGAAAAAGTAAGGATAAAAATATCTGCAAACAACATTTAGTTTTTAGTCAAGCCAGAATATCATCTAATTTATTCCATCAAAGTTAGAGTAAAAACTGATCCAAGATTGCAAAAGGCACGCTAGAGAAGAAAAAAATAACAATCGTATTTTGACTGCATTAGAGGATAACGTAATCCGCTTCGGGAAAAACATGGGACATAGAAATATAAATCTAAACATTTCAATTTCAATTTTGCTTTTTAATCATAAATATAAAATAAACCTGTGCGGTGTTTTTTATAATAATTGCTGAGCATCATATAATGTGGTATTTTATTTTTGTGGCAACAGTATTTTGAGGAAAACCTTTCATTTCTTTCATGAAATCAATGCCGATTTAAATTTTAATTAACTGCAATTTTTAATCAAAAACATGTTTTAACGAAATGTTAAGTGTGCTATGTCAGAAGCCTGAACAAAATCCTTTCATATGCTATCTCATTCGTCGTTCTGCGTTTTGCATTTTCTGCGAAAAAGGGATGTTGACAGGAGAAGTAATATATATGATTACTTATTTCATTCATTAAAATAAGAATTGTGCCCTTAAATTCTTATATTTTATTTATTTCTTTATTTTGATATTCCAATGGCAATGTTCTCCCGTTTATTTGGCGATAGTTTTTTGTTATGAAAATTGGTCGACGGGATAATAGGGAAGTACCATTTTTTATCAATATGTAATATTTATTAGATGCAGGTTTAAACTTCTAAAGAAAAATTAAGGATAAAAATATCTAAAAACAACATTTAGTTTTTAGTCAAGCTAGAATATCATCTAATTTATTCCATCAAAGTTAGAGTAAAAACTGATCAAGATTGCAAAAGGCATGTTAGAGAAGAAAAAAAAAAATAATCGTATTTTGACTGTGTTATGATTTAAAAATTTGACTCTTAATTTATTCAGTATTTTACATTTAACTTTAATTTATTCATCAATTTAATTAAACTCATTAAATTCATTTAATTAAGCTAAATTTCATTTTTTGCATTTTAAATCAAACATTCTTTTTAAATTGTTTACTTTTGGTGAGAATATAAATTAATTTCAGAATCTTTCCATTACATATGTTTTAGGATATTTATTCATTCAATTTAATTTACAATTTATTCACTTTGCAATATTAATTAAACTTCATTTCAAATTATCTAAAATAAAAACCTTTATAACTTACTTTTTCTAACTTTTAAATAATGTCCATTTTTCTTAAATAACACACAGTCTAAATTTAATAAATTATTCTAAAATATAGTGTATTTCCTTTTTAATAATATTGATTAAAAAATTGGTTAATTGTTAATTTTATTCTTTTCAGAAAGTTCAAATTCATTTATTTTAATTCAGGCAAATTCTTTCAGAATAACGAACTTTTCCATATATCATTGCAAAATTTCTAAGTCCAATAATCATTTTTCAAAATTTCTTAATTTAAATATTTTACTTTCAAAAACATATCTGGTGGAAAGAAATTTTAATTTTATTTAGAATTGCTAAAATTTCATTTGTTTTCATCCATTAGTTTGGCAGTTATAGATTTTTAATTACTTTCGTTTTTTCTGTTTTGAATTTCGTCGAGATTTGCGATCAGACGCCATTGATGAGTATTTAGATGTTTCGGGTAAACAAGCAGGCATTATTTCCTAGTTCCCGCGCATTTGTATCTGGGTCAGTGACTCACGTGAGGCAAGGTCATTATCAGTCCGATTCAAGGTGACAGATAGAAGCTCATAGAACATTCGCAATGACGTGTCGTCAACAGTTAATATTTGACTTTGACCGCGTGGGTGAGCTTCTTCAAAAAATCCATCAGGTGGTGTTACGAGCGCGACAGTTAGATTCGGAACCGTTGGGTAATGCTCTTTTCTGATTGGCGGAGATTTCAAATCTCAGGGAGAGATCGTACTTTGAGAGTTGAAGGAGAATCACTTCGCCAGATACTCTTGATAGAAAAACAACGTTCTTTTTAGGCTGTCGGGCCTCTGGCCTGGCAGCAGTTGAGTTTTTTCCAGCACTGGCAGCAGTTGATTTTTTTCCAGCACAGGATGAAGTTCTTCAGTTAGTAGGTGGAATTTTGTTGTGATATTCTCAAGAGATAAATATACTATAAAATTTTAGATGCAACGGAGCAGTGTTACCATCCTTTTTCGACATCTTGAGCATTTATTTATCTATCGCTGATTTATTGTAATGATTTAGCCATTATATTTTGTCATCTGGAGCCGAGATAAGATCTTTCGTTACTGAGTATCTACTAATTTTGGTTGGAAAACTCCAACCTTCATTCATCAGTGTCTTCTGGAGCCAGTCCGTGAATTTTCGTACATCCCTGAATGAGTTCTCATTAGATAGATGCAAGCGTGATAGAAGAAAAATGTTCATATCGTTTATTTTCCTAATCCAATAAGGAACTCCTTCATTTCTTGAATTGTTCCGTTAAACAATAGCATCTTACTTCAAGAATAAAAAAAATTATGTTCATCAACAACTGACTGTACCTTGTAAAAGAATCTGCCATTTTTCTTAAAGACAGTTTTTCCATCTTCACGAACATCCTTAATGACGAACATTAAATTTTGAAACAATAAACTTATTTAAACGAATAACATTTTAAATTAATCTAAAAGGACTGAACATCATACTTTTTGAATGTATTCTCACTATTTAAATTATTATTAAAAATTATCTGGTAAGAATTATTGTGAAAAGAAAATTGTGAATTGATATAATCAAATGAAGTTCTTTTCGTATTAATATTTTGTGAGTGCTCTTTCTGCTTCAAATAAATCAATGTGTGTCATCTATTTGGTGAGTTATTTATTTTCTTAATTTACATTTCACCTATTTCAGATGGATCAACTACTGAGAGAAATATTTTGAAACTTAATTTTTACAATGAAGCTTTTAACTTAAATTCTAATATTCCAACATTAAATTTTAACCTTTTAATTTAGCTTATTTTTTACAACGCAATGTTACTGTCACTTGAGATTACGCCATATAGAGAGATTTTGGGATAGTTAACTTGTACTATTTTCAAAATTGAATTTTCAGGTTTGGATTCAATCGGAATATTTTTTGAGAGAATCGTCACTTCATTAATTTTTCCCGGTATAAGTTCTCCGATCCCTAAATCTCGCTATATTTAATTGGTGCCGTCGACACAGTCTTTTTCTTGGGTTATTAATATTTAATTGGCGACGTGTACCAGTTAGGATGGTGGTTATGATACTATTTATTATTATTTATGACTCTTTTTGTGCTGTATTTTAATGACTCAAGTAATTAATTTGAGTTAAGTTAATTTTTTTACCGTAGTTGGAAACGGTACTTAAAGTAAAATTTTTTTTACTCTCAGTTTATTTAGTGTGAAAATAATAGTCAATAACTTATAAAGTGTTATTTTTTTTTCAAATTATTTTAATAATCTTATTATTCAGTTGATCCAGTGGTAGATATGATGTTATTTTATAAATAATTTTGAGTTTATATTATATTTGAGATATTGATAGTACTTTGCAGATAAATTTTTTTTTTTCAAATGTTGAAGAGAATCTTGAATTTAATAATGCAATTTGATGATCAATTTCTAAGATTAGGAAGTGTACATATGTCTTAAATTATTTATAATTTTTATTTTATCTGGATATCCATGTGCTATATTTATTTTTTATCATTTCTCCAGTGTTTTTCTTAATTATTTATATGTGATTATAGATATATTTTGGTACTTTTATTATTGAAATTGATAAGGGATTTAATTTCTTTGAACATCTTTGAAAAATATTTCATATTTATTTATATTCTATTATCATTTCCTTTTAGTGCAAAAAATTTTGGGATTGCAATAGATAGGCGAGAAAATTTTTGAGATTTGTTAAATAATAAATTTTTGGGGAGGTGTATAAATTTTTTTTTTGGATAAACATGAACCACCATGATATCCAATTTCAGGCATTGCTTGCTTCTTTGCCAAAATTTCATGGGAAGGAGGATGAAAATGTATCTTTCTTCATTAGGCACATTGCGGATGTTTGTAACATTCAGCACTTGAATAATGAGAGTAGAGTACTTTTACTCAGATTGCACTGCCGTGATAAGGCTGAGGAATTTATTTCTGGAGACCCAATTGCTAGGAATGAGGAGGATTTTGACGCTTTAGTCAGGCTTCTGAGGGATAGATTCAAAAAGGAGGAGACGTTTCAGGAGGCCTCATATAAATACTCCACTACTTGCCAACGTCCCAAGCAGACTGTTAAGGAACTTTCTGATGAGATCAGAAAGATTGTACATCTAATGGTCCCCAATAATGAGGATATTCCGCAGATGCAGGCTCTTAAAATGAACCTTATGTTTACAAAATTTTTAGAGGCCCTAAGATCAGATATCAAAACTGAAGTTTTGAAGTTTGGGACAGATAATTTTGAGGATCTAGTCGCTAAGGCTATGGATATTGAGAAGGCTTTTGAGCAGCAGGCGTTTATGGTTAATAATATAAATGCTATTCCATCCACGAGTCAAAATACCCAGGATTCTTTAATTCAGGTATTATTAAAACAGCAGGTTGATTCGAATAAAATGTTGCTAGATATGGCGGAACAGTTGAAAAAATTAAAAGAAGATAAGGACGTTTGCCATATTTGCAATAAGCCACATAGGACTAAAGATTGCTGGTATTTTCCACAATCATACAGTCATGGGAGTAGCTTGAGGAGAGATGATGGTCAGTTAAACAGTCAGGGTAACTTATCTCCACATATTCAAAATTCTCCAAGTCAGGGTGGTAATTTTCCAGGTTTCAACCGTAATCAGGGAAATTTTTCTAGAGGCAATGGCAATCGCAGAGGAAACTTTGTACCAAGATACAACAGAGGCAGGAATCACGGAAATTTCAGGCCATACAATCGCAGTCATCGTAGGAATTTAAACTTTTAAGGGGTTCTGGGCATCATTCTAAATTTTCCCCTCAATTTCACAGGACCCTTGATGATAAATGTTCTTTTAATTCGGGAAAAACATGGGACATAGAAATATAAATCTAAACATTTCAATTTCAATTTTGCTTTTTAATCATAAATATAAAATAAACCTGTGCGGTGTTTTTTATAATAATTGCTGAGCATCATATAATGTGGTATTTTATTTTTGTGGCAACAGTATTTTGAGGAAAACCTTTCATTTCTTTCATGAAATCAATGCCGATTTAAATTTTAATTAACTGCAATTTTTAATCAAAAACATGTTTTAACGAAATGTTAAGTGTGCTATGTCAGAAGCCTGAACAAAATCCTTTCATATGCTATCTCATTCGTCGTTCTGCGTTTTGCATTTTCTGCGAAAAAGGGATGTTGACAGGAGAAGTAATATATATGATTACTTATTTCATTCATTAAAATAAGAATTGTGCCCTTAAATTCTTATATTTTATTTATTTCTTTATTTTGATATTCCAATGGCAATGTTCTCCCGTTTATTTGGCGATAGTTTTTTGTTATGAAAATTGGTCGACGGGATAATAGGGAAGTACCATTTTTTATCAATATGTAATATTTATTAGATGCAGGTTTAAACTTCTAAAGAAAAATTAAGGATAAAAATATCTAAAAACAACATTTAGTTTTTAGTCAAGCTAGAATATCATCTAATTTATTCCATCAAAGTTAGAGTAAAAACTGATCAAGATTGCAAAAGGCATGTTAGAGAAGAAAAAAAAAAATAATCGTATTTTGACTGTGTTATGATTTAAAAATTTGACTCTTAATTTATTCAGTATTTTACATTTAACTTTAATTTATTCATCAATTTAATTAAACTCATTAAATTCATTTAATTAAGCTAAATTTCATTTTTTGCATTTTAAATCAAACATTCTTTTTAAATTGTTTACTTTTGGTGAGAATATAAATTAATTTCAGAATCTTTCCATTACATATGTTTTAGGATATTTATTCATTCAATTTAATTTACAATTTATTCACTTTGCAATATTAATTAAACTTCATTTCAAATTATCTAAAATAAAAACCTTTATAACTTACTTTTTCTAACTTTTAAATAATGTCCATTTTTCTTAAATAACACACAGTCTAAATTTAATAAATTATTCTAAAATATAGTGTATTTCCTTTTTAATAATATTGATTAAAAAATTGGTTAATTGTTAATTTTATTCTTTTCAGAAAGTTCAAATTCATTTATTTTAATTCAGGCAAATTCTTTCAGAATAACGAACTTTTCCATATATCATTGCAAAATTTCTAAGTCCAATAATCATTTTTCAAAATTTCTTAATTTAAATATTTTACTTTCAAAAACATATCTGGTGGAAAGAAATTTTAATTTTATTTAGAATTGCTAAAATTTCATTTGTTTTCATCCATTAGTTTGGCAGTTATAGATTTTTAATTACTTTCGTTTTTTCTGTTTTGAATTTCGTCGAGATTTGCGATCAGACGCCATTGATGAGTATTTAGATGTTTCGGGTAAACAAGCAGGCATTATTTCCTAGTTCCCGCGCATTTGTATCTGGGTCAGTGACTCACGTGAGGCAAGGTCATTATCAGTCCGATTCAAGGTGACAGATAGAAGCTCATAGAACATTCGCAATGACGTGTCGTCAACAGTTAATATTTGACTTTGACCGCGTGGGTGAGCTTCTTCAAAAAATCCATCAGGTGGTGTTACGAGCGCGACAGTTAGATTCGGAACCGTTGGGTAATGCTCTTTTCTGATTGGCGGAGATTTCAAATCTCAGGGAGAGATCGTACTTTGAGAGTTGAAGGAGAATCACTTCGCCAGATACTCTTGATAGAAAAACAACGTTCTTTTTAGGCTGTCGGGCCTCTGGCCTGGCAGCAGTTGAGTTTTTTCCAGCACTGGCAGCAGTTGATTTTTTTCCAGCACAGGATGAAGTTCTTCAGTTAGTAGGTGGAATTTTGTTGTGATATTCTCAAGAGATAAATATACTATAAAATTTTAGATGCAACGGAGCAGTGTTACCATCCTTTTTCGACATCTTGAGCATTTATTTATCTATCGCTGATTTATTGTAATGATTTAGCCATTATATTTTGTCATCTGGAGCCGAGATAAGATCTTTCGTTACTGAGTATCTACTAATTTTGGTTGGAAAACTCCAACCTTCATTCATCAGTGTCTTCTGGAGCCAGTCCGTGAATTTTCGTACATCCCTGAATGAGTTCTCATTAGATAGATGCAAGCGTGATAGAAGAAAAATGTTCATATCGTTTATTTTCCTAATCCAATAAGGAACTCCTTCATTTCTTGAATTGTTCCGTTAAACAATAGCATCTTACTTCAAGAATAAAAAAAATTATGTTCATCAACAACTGACTGTACCTTGTAAAAGAATCTGCCATTTTTCTTAAAGACAGTTTTTCCATCTTCACGAACATCCTTAATGACGAACATTAAATTTTGAAACAATAAACTTATTTAAACGAATAACATTTTAAATTAATCTAAAAGGACTGAACATCATACTTTTTGAATGTATTCTCACTATTTAAATTATTATTAAAAATTATCTGGTAAGAATTATTGTGAAAAGAAAATTGTGAATTGATATAATCAAATGAAGTTCTTTTCGTATTAATATTTTGTGAGTGCTCTTTCTGCTTCAAATAAATCAATGTGTGTCATCTATTTGGTGAGTTATTTATTTTCTTAATTTACATTTCACCTATTTCAGATGGATCAACTACTGAGAGAAATATTTTGAAACTTAATTTTTACAATGAAGCTTTTAACTTAAATTCTAATATTCCAACATTAAATTTTAACCTTTTAATTTAGCTTATTTTTTACAACGCAATGTTACTGCCACTTGAGATTACGCCATATAGAGAGATTTTGGGATAGTTAACTTGTACTATTTTCAAAATTGAATTTTCAGGTTTGGATTCAATCGGAATATTTTTCGAGAGAATCGTCACTTCATTAATTTTTCCCGGTATAAGTTCTCCTATCCCTAAATCTCGCTATAGACTGCATTAGAGGATAACGTAATCCGCTTCGGGAAAAACATGGGACATAGAAATATAAATCTAAACATTTCAATTTCAATTTCGCTTTTTAATCATAAATATAAAATAAACCTGTGCGGTGTTTTTTATAATAATTGCTGAGCATCATATAATGTGGTATTTTATTTTTGTGGCAACAGTAATTTGAGGAAAACCTTGCATTTCTTTTATGAAATCAATGCCGATTTAAATTTTAATTAACTGCAATTTTTAATCAAAAACATGTTTTAATGAAATGTTAAGTATGCTATGTCAGAAGCCTGAACAAAATCCTTTCATATGCTATCTCATTCGTCGTTCTGCGTTTCGCATTTTCTGCGAAAAAGGGATGTTGACAGGAGAAATAATATATATGATTTTACAACAGATTATATGACTTCTTCTGGCAGGTCAATTCTCTACCTTTACATCTGTTAATGAAGCTATTTATCTGTTTAAGCTTGAAAAAGGCCCGAATTTTTGTTTAACACTTGTATGTGTTTTCTTTGCGCTTTTTGTCTTATTTTTCCTGGGACTTATGATATCTAATTTTATCTAATTGAATCATTGAGAGTCATATCACATATTTCTAAATTTTTTAATATCTCAGGTAGTGTTTCCCTCACAATAAGAAAGGGCAGGGTGCTCCTTCAAAAAAAAGAGACACTTCAGCTGAACAAAATGGGCACTTTTTTATGAAAAGGGCTTTTTAGTGCTTTTCGTAAGTAATAGCTTAATTATTTTAAAGTTTTCTTTCTATTTTAATAATTTACACATAAACATATTTTTCTATTGAAAAGTATTTGTAAATTTTATTATTTGGCCTTTTTAAAATCTGGCAATAGTAGGTAAAAAAATCGGCTAGTTCAAACTATGAATTAAATCTTTATTCAGTTAATGAAATTTTGAATAAAAGATCCTACAAACTCTACAAAATTAGTTGAATTAAAAAAAAATTATTGGACTTTGCACACTACAATCTAGTCAAGTATGTGCCTGCAAAAAATGGTTAAATTGCTATGTATAGTTTTTGATCCTATAAAGCTTATATAACTGAAATAAATTGACCAATTTCAACATTAAATAGTGCTCAAAATAATTCTTAGATTTAAAAACTATCTGTTTCAGTGTGTCATTCATACATATCTCTATAAAGATGCCTTTTTAATGTTTTTATAAGTAATACTTTATTTAGTCGAGAAAGAGCACGGGTTACTTTTTTTAGAATAGAGAGAAATGTCGTTATAATCCTTTTTAATATCAAAAGTGCATCATCAGTTAAGTGTGCCTATCAAACAAAAGTAATATTTTATTTCAAATGAAATGCGAAACATTACAAATATGGCTTAGTTGCCTTTTATTTTAATAATGTACAGATTTTGATATTTAATTTTTTTTTACTCAAAAAATTTGTTTTAAAAAATATTTATTATTCCAAAAAACACATTTCCTTGAGATCAATTAATTTGCATGTTGAAGTTTTTTCATGAATTTCTATGCTGCCTATCCATTACATGCCCCCCCCCCCCCCCCCCACTCCACCCCTCCAAAAAATAGCCATTTATTTCAGAAACATTTTTCTTTAAAACAATATAATTTATTAAAAAACTAGCGACCCACCCAGCGTTGCCCGGGCCCGAGATAATAACAATCTCAGAGCAAGGCGTTAACCCCCTCCCTCCCCATACCCACAAATATAACGAAAAATTTGTTCAAGGAAACCACCTTCACCTACATTAACGCGATCATTAAAAAAAGAATTAAACTTTTTCTGATAATTCGAACATAACGAAGACGCTACGCTAAAATAGCCAGCAGATGACAACACTTCCCATCCTCAATTTCAGATCTATATCTTAATTAGTTATCTAAATTTTTGTTCATTTAGTAAAAATTGGCAATTATTTCCTTTCGTTTTCACAAACTAAATGGAGGGACTGGCCAGAGAAACAGATCTCTTTGTAGTTCAGTTTTTAATGAAAGCAGATCCCAGTCTGAAACATTCTCGGAGTTTTTTCATTGGCGCTGGCAGATTTTTCACAGTTTTTTGCATAAATTAAGAAAAATTACTAGCCAATTTTTTCAAAAATCACATAGTCAGATGCAGAATTTTTTTTTTACATATGCTCAGAAATTTAAAAATTGATATCTTAATTAGTTTTCTTAAAATTCGCTAATTAGTAAAATAATTTCGAATTCGTTCATTTTTGCTTGCAAATCCACAACAGCAGTTCCTTTTTTTAGCCATTTTGATTTAAAAGATGGCATTTTCGATTCGATGTTTAATTATATTCTAATTAACATCTTGAGTAATTATCAAAATATTAAAATTCTGAGACTCAGGTGCACATGGTCAGACCTTGGACTATCCACACCTAAATTTTCAGACTTCTAGGTGGACTAGATTTTCCTAGCCATCGCCAACAGACACACACACACACAGAGCAAAACCTTATTTTATTAGTATAGATATCTTAATATTTACTATCTCCCCCCCCCCCCTTGAATATATATGTCCCAAATTCATATTCTTCAGCTATTTTATGGCTAATATGAAGATGAAACCACACATTTTATTTGTGGAAATTTAGGCATTTGGGACCTGAAGATTATGTCTAAATTCCACAAATTTCCATTGTTCAATTTCTGTTATTCAATTTCTGCCTTTTTTTTTTTTTTTTTTTATCTGTTCAGTTTGTTGGGGGGATCTGTTATGTTGTCAATTAGTTATTTTAATTTTATTAATAATTTCACAGTTTTTGTTGGTGGTTGTAACGTTCATTTAATGGTTATATATATATATATATTTGTATAACTTGATTATTTACTAAAATTACATAAAAAACTGTTTCTTTTAGCATAAAGTTGGCAACATATTTAATTTCTGTAAAACTGAATTCAATTTATTTAACACAAGGGATTATTTTATCCCATTCAATGCTAACATTGTTTACTGCAGACAAAAAATGGCCGCCCTTAGAAGTCTGCACTAATGGGTGTGCATTGTACTTGAAATATGTTTACAGTTAATTAACAGAAAAGATGATAAAAGTGTTCAGATGAAGGAATTTCACAATTTATTTCTCAAAGGAAAAAATGGCATTAAAAAGCAACATAATAACTCTTACAACCACTCAAATATCCCAATTTCACTTAAAAAAAAAAAAAAAAAAAAATACAAACTTGGTATGCAATTTACCTACCCACCACCTCCCTTATATTATGATCCAGCTACATTCATGCATTTTTTTTTTTTTTTTTTTTATGAAGTAGATGTTTTTTGATTATCACTTTTGGTTCATAAATTGATACACACTAATAAAGTAATGATAAATATTCTTACTTTCTGTAAAATTTCAATACAGCTAGGAAATAATCTATAACAGTCATTTTCAGAAAAAGATTTGTGTGCAACCATAATTTGCATTGCTTCTGTAAGCTAAAACAAATAAATAAATAAAAAACATTATATTTGATAAATATATTAGGTTATTATAACTAAATTAGATTAAATCAAATATTTAACTCTTTTGGAGACAAAGCTCATATTAATGATTAATTAATAACTGACAAATTAATGGCAGTAATTTTTAATATCAATCTAAGACACATTTTAAAAAGTGCAACTAACTGTTAGGACACTACTGTATTATGATTATTACAAAAGTCAGAATTTTTTTACAATTCATTAAAAATGTTGAAAAAATTCAGCAGAAATTTGCCATTCAATGTCACCCATGCTACTATTTTAATTTCTTTGTGTAGAAATCTTTTTGTTGAATAATATTTATTTATTTATTTATTTTATTACTGATAATATTTTCATGCAAAACACTATGAATTTCCATGTTTTATATTAGACAGATATCTTAGCTTATTAAAAAAAGAAAGAAAAAGATTAAATAGTATTTTTGAAAGCCAGAACTAATTTAATATAGAAGTAATAGAAACAAAGAAAAACTTGTTTTCCTCGGCAGTAAAAATTTAATCTATGAAGCTGGGTCATTCTACGAAAAGTGTTATTTTTTAAATGTAAAAATCTCGATAAAAAAATCTAAGTAAAAAATTTTACATTAATATTTGTAGTTTATCTTTAACTTCTTTTAAGATTTATATAGGTAGTCATATAGTCTTTCTCATTACTTGGTGCTTAATTTATATTCAAAAGATTTAGGGGGTAATTTTCTTAATAATATTGCAACGGAGGATATATCTATGGAGAATAAAATATTATGTTTTATTTTATAATTCCATGCTTACTTAGGGTAGGACAGAGACTGAAAAAACTACTTTTATTTTGAAGCGAAGTACAATTACTTAATCGAAAATGTAGTTAACTACAACTACTCGTAAGTATCAACTACAAACTACTTTTCAAAAGTAGTCACTACTTTGCTACTTTCAGATTTTATCAAAGATTTTAATCTACACTCGAAATTGAGGACAAGGATTAAATAATACAGTGATTCCTCATTATATTACGTCTGTCGGGTTGCAATCAAATAATTATGATATAACCCTGGGCATAAAAAAATAAGAAAGATATATATGTAAGAAAACGTTTTTGTTTGTCTTTAAAATGTTAGTTTATATATGCATATTATATTTTTCTTAGTGAAATTAACCCGTTCAGGATCTGCACATTATATATGTACCAGAAAATGCTCCATCTCATGGCCCATAGGTTTATATATGATGCGTTTGAAACCATCTGTACAGGACTGCAGGTTCAAATATGAATTTCGGAATTAGAACATTTTATTAGTAATTTAAAACTAGTCGTTGGGAGCCATCGTAATACTTACCTAGCATGGATATGCATAATATAAAATATGAAAATAAAACATGTGTAAACTACTTATAAAATGCATTGCAATTCGAATAAAATTGTGGCTTGATGACGTCATAAACTTTAAATGCTCTATTACTGAATTGTGTAAAAGAAACATCCTTATAACTCCAAAAATGATAATCATATTAACTAACGATTTATTGCGTTGGATTAAGCATCTCTTTCCAATTAAAATATATCTTTGAATTGAAATTTGGATGAAATACAGGGTCATGAAAAATCGAAGAGTCACTTTACATATGAATTTTTAAAACAATATTTTTACTGAAATTTAACCTGCAAATTAAAACATATATTTCCAAAAAATCCATGTGTCTCAATATGTTTCATTATTTCTCTTTTCACTGCAACAATGGAAAGTAATCCATTGCTTGTATAGATTCGGACCGGAATCCTTACACTGAATTTTATTATATTTAGATAAGTATTATAACCAGGATAATTTTACAATATACACAAATATACCATACGTTAAGTATAACTCTGTCAATGCTAGTTTCTTTTTTTTTCCTCTCCCAATGCCTTTGAAGATATCATTTCCCGTTTAAGAGAATTGTGTTTTGGATATCATTTCGCAGTTTGCAAGAATGAAGGATGGTGTGACTTTTATATTATTTAGGTTTTCTCCTGAACTTTTGGTCAGAATTGAAAGTTTAATACTTGTATATCTAAATGTCAGACATTAAATCAGAAATCACTGTAAAGGAGGCTCCTTAGTTTGATTGGAAAAAATTTTGTGTAATAAATATAAAAACATACAAATTCGAGGATTATTTGCAAAATCAGATTGTAGCTTGTATAGCTGTTGAAGGCATGTGCCCAACTCTATGTTCATTCAGATCATTTTCATTTAAAAATGTAAAATCATAAAAAATCGAGGGTATAGGCTGCTGAAGGCAGTAGAGCGAACAACATTAGGTTCATTTGTAAAAATTTTTATTTAAAAATATAAAAAATCAAAACAGACCGGAGTGTGTGTTGCCAAAAGCAGTGGGCATTTGGTTCATTTGGATGGATTTTCATTTAAAAATGTAAATTCTTTCAAATTCGAAGGTATATCTTGCCGAAGGCAGTGAGGTCCCAACATCATCCAGCATAGGTGGTTCATTTGAAAAGAATTTTGTTTTAAAATATAAAATCACTCAACATTGATTTTAGGTATATTTACGGTTATTATCACAGACCCGGACAACACTGGGTGGGTCAATTAGTGCAGAATAAATTTAAAAAAATGAGTCATATGTGCAAAACAATATTATATTGGTACACTATATTTAAAGTATGTTAAATGAAATATAGGGTAAATGCTACAGTAGTTAGCCAATTAAGTTTCAGCTACAATAACCCAAGTTCAACAAGCTGATTACTATTACTGTAGCCTTATAAAAAATATTCATGATTCTTTGCTAACAACTTATGAAAGGTTTCTGCACATTGGATATAGTTTTTCATTTTTAACCAAAAATGAATTAATTTATACTGCATTCTATTTCATTATGGCTGACTTTTTGGGGGAGGGAGCTGATCATGACAGCACTTACTATACAATAACCTGGAATAATTAAAATCATTTTACCAGGGAATGATACATATATATTTAATATTTACTTTATGTCTAATCATTTATTTATTTAGTATAAATGTTTGTAAATATTTACATAAAATAAAAAACACTTGAAAATAAGTATAACTTGAAATAAACTGAAATTAAATAATAAAAGATTATTACTGAATCTTTTTCATAATCTGCTAAACTGCATTTTCCACATAGTTCTTGATAGATTTGCTTTTGTATTTGAAATTCTTCTTCACAGTCTCCTTTAATAAGCTCCAATTTTGATTTCAACACTTTAATTGTCTGCAAAATGAAAGTATGGATACTCTGAGTTCATAGTAAAATTTCACGAATAAGAGAGAAACTGATACAAATATTCACACACATCCATGTTACATCTGACAAAACTGACATATAGGTTTAAAATTATGCATTCAAATAAGACAGTAAATAGAAAATTCCTTAGTTCACAAGGGGAAAAGGTCAATTTTTGACTTGCTGAACTTTTAATAGTAAAATTTATTTTAAACTTGAGCACTGCAACCAGTTTTGCAAACAAGAAATAAAAGGACTCTGTTCAATAATTTGCAGGAAAAAAATGTGGTACTTCCTTTGGCACAGATGTCATATACGCACAACATTGGCACGATTGAAACAAAATGGCAATTTTATGCCTCACATGGTAACCCGGTTATTTTGTTTATATTGTTGTTTATTTACTTTTATTTTTTATTTTAATTCTATAAATTATTTTTTTATGTATATCAATATTTATTTATATCAAACTATCATTTATTTATTCTAATTTCCTTTTTAAAAATAATAGAAGCTATTTCATTTATTACGTTATTTTATTTTTATATTGAAATAAAAAATCATGTGCTATTATTGCATGCTATTTGTAACCAATATTCAAAAACAAAGTTTTCGCCAAATTGGCGGGGGGAAATCGTGCCAATGTGGTGCGTATATGACATATGTGTCCTTCCTTTTTATAAGAACCTTGGTGCTTTAAACGACACTGTTGCAATATAAGCTTAAGAAAATAAGATTTGTTGCCAAAAGATATAGTCATCAGAACAAAATTGGTGAAATTTTATGCTTGTTTATGTATGTAATTATTAAATTACTTCTATATACGTTAGATAAATAGCTTCTTTTTCTATACACTAGCGTTTCTCAAATGGTGAGGTTCAACTCTCTTGAACGGTACAAGGTGCCTGCAAAAAAGGCTTGAACTGATAGCATTTTGTCAATTACACTAAACAAGGCAGTAGAAGAAAAATAGAGCCTTTAACATTAGTGCTATGTGTATGCTGGGGAGGATGAGGGAGACGTCCTCAAGGTCAAACAAGGTATCCTTGTTTGTGGAGGAATAGTGTAGAAAAAGTTGAGAAACATTGGTATACACTATATAAATTGCTTTTGCTCCTACTGTCAGACAAAAAAAAAGAAAAAAGAAAGAAAGAAAGAAAAAGAAAAGAAAGAACATGTCATGTATTTTAACCACCAAACTGTTACAGAAAAAAATGGAAATAGCCATTCGACTAGAAATTATGCCTTCTTTCAATTTACATTATAAAAATAAGCTTAGGGGGTCGGGTCATCTTCATCTTGAAATTGTACCAAACTCTGAAATTTTCAATACAAACTCCTAATTTTGACTTCAATTTGGGTTTTGGGATAAATTTTATCTTAGGATACCAAATGAGAAGTTATTCAGTTAAGTAGTTTAGAACAGAGGTTCCTATACTGCGGTCCATAAACCCCTGGTGTCCTCAAGCCCAATGTTGAATTTACACTTTTTTCTTTGAGAGGAATTTCTGTAGCTCCAGAGGAGGGGGGATTTAAAGGACAAGAACTTCTAATCTAGATCGTTAATAAGCAAAAACACTAAATCTTTCGGCAGAGACATTTCAATGCTCCAGATGTAGAACATGTGTGAAAATATTGAGAACTGATGGATTGAACAAGTAAAAAATCAGTCCTTTTTCGCATTGTAACTAAATGAATATATTTAGACACTTCTAATAATGTAAATTTCATAATTTTCATTCATTATAAATTTGGTAGTAAGATATGTGACGAACTACAAGTGCAACACTATTCACATGTTTAAACAGTTGCATACAAAAAAAAGAAATAAACTCTTCAAGATGTGTCTAAATAAGTACAGATAACACTCAAGCTATGAATGGAACTATTAATACTTTAATCAGGTTGGTTAAAGCTAAAGAACAACATGTAGTTATAACTCACTGTCGTATTCAGCCTGAGTCGCTGGTTGCCAAAAGATGCCTGGAGATTTGACGACTACATTCAATGAAATTGTTTCAGTAGTAAATTATATTAAGTTTCGTCCATTAAATTCAAGATTTTTTAAATAATGTGAGAAGAAATTGGAGTCAGTGCAAACAGAAATTAGGTGGCTGTCATGAGGGAGTAAGACTGCTTTTAATGGACTTCAAACTTCATTTGAAAGATGTTTCAATGATTTATCCTGGTTTGTCAAGGCAACAGCTATTTTTAATTTTCTGAATAAGTTGAATTTAAGCTTACAAGGAACTTTAGTACACATTTTCAAAGTCTAGAACAAAGTTAAATTAACAACACCACCAAAAGATTTGTTGGCAAACTAACCTGAAAATAATTTTTGAATCATTCCTAACATTATTCCTTTTCTTACAAATGATTTCTGGCAATACAATTTTCCTTGATATTATTGAAAATTTTGATATATACCTGAAGCATATGAAAGAAACTTTTAGACTTTTTATTCTTCCCTCAAAATCAGAAAATGAGTGGATGAGGGATCCATTTTATTTCCAAGAAATTAGTGAAATCAAAATCTTGAAATAGAAGCAGGAACAAGATACGGAATTATCATGCGATGATTCCATCAAAATTGCTTTCAAGCTATTAAAAAATTACTTCCCTTCTGTACCACATATTTGTGTGTATATAGAATTTCTCCAGCCTTGTGAACATGAAAAACAACTATAGAAATCAACGGAATGTTGAACCAGACTTACGGATACATGTTTCAAACATTGAATAAGACATTGCACATCTAGTGGCAAAAGATAAACAGCATACTTCTCATACCAAATAGCAGTATGTATATTATATTTTAACTGTCTTAAAGTGTATGTTACAATTATTTTGCTTATTAATGCAGCTGATTTTTCCAACACTATTAACTAAACAAAGAATATGTACAATAAAAAATAAATAAGGTGTATACATTAAAATAATTTCTTATCTTATGTTAAGAAAAATTTTGTTGGGTGGGTATCCTCGAAATGCATATCACATCAAAGAGCAAGATCACAAAGTTTAAGAAAAACATCCGTTGCAAAACAGATTGTAATGTGGGTAGTTTTATACGCATGACTCAAAAACTACTTGGTTGAATGAACTGTAATTTGTTGGAGTTTATAAAATTTTAAGTTTAGTTAACTCCAGTAAGTTTTCCCCTGATCTCTTTCATTCATCACCAGAATGTTTTGTTAAAGTGTAATTCATTTTAAAGTATGACTGTATTAAAAAGAAGGGAGGGGGGGGGGGTTAAAGTTAGTTAAAGGGTTAAAAGTTAATTAAACATAGCTGGAAATAATTTAAGACTAAATGTAGATGTAACTTTCAAAAATTAAACAAAACATCTGTTGACAGAACTGAAAAGTTCAAACATTCTTTATGTATACATTACTTTTATTTTTCATATTAAGAACTAAAAATAGTGTAATTACTTGTAAAATAGATATTTTCTGAAGGTTTTAGTTATGAAGAAAGTAACTTCATTCAATAAGTTTGAATACTAAATGACCATGTCAAAAGTTACAATAAATGGTAGGTTGGTTGGTGCCATATTATGAAGTTAATGATTGAATGCTGGATCTTTTATCAAGTTGTTGAATCACTTGTTAATCTAAAACCATAACCTTTTTATAATGTGTAAAAACAATATAATTAATTGTCACTATAACATTTATTTTTGCAGCTTAAATATAGATGAAGAAGCTGTACTTGGTGTGTACACACGCTTAGCCAGACAGTAACTGCCATTTTTTTTATGAAGTAGCATTAGTTGATACTGTCATGTTGAAGGCCACAAGCAGTGAAATTTATTTTATTGTAATTATTTTTATTAATCATTTTAACTGTTGTTTGAAAAGATGTTCATTTTATTTACTGGTATATAATAACCAAGTTTTAAATAAAGTAATTGATTTTGAATAAAGTGTAATCATTATTTATGAAATTTTGATTTTTTCTAACATGATTCAAATAAAAAGTTGTTACACTTTCATCAACTGGCAAGAGATAAGGCAGCTTCTCTTCTCCTCCAACATAATTTTGAATTTGTATAATTGAAGTTTCTAAAAATTGATTTCTGTTAAAAAATGCATAGGTAATTCATATATATTTTTTAAATTAATTAATAAATATGTGTTTTCAAAATGTCTAGAACAGCCATACTCAATCTTTCTTTCTCGCGGGCCGCAAACATATGTTTACGACGTTAAGCAGACCACAACACATTTATATAATAATGTACAAAAAAAGAGTAATTAAAATAGTAAGATAACAAAAGTAGTATTGAAAAGCGTTGTAAGAAAGTTAACATTATCAGTAGGATTGAATGTTTGTTGTGGAAGAAATGTTACCAAAAAATTTAACACCACTATTTCCAAACAACATACTTTGTGGTAGATTTCTATTGCAGATGTTGTAGAACTATGTATCGAATATTGTTGTTTGGAAATAGTAATGTGAAAAGTTTTTGGTTCCTTTTTTTTTTCATGACAAACTATTAACTCTAATAAACAACAATAGCTAATATAATAAGTATAAATCGTAATAATATAACAATGCAGAATTTCCAATTTTAAAACAACAAGAGCAAAACAGATTTTCTTATTTATTTAATAAGTCAGTCTTTTGCTCAATGCAAAAACTTTCAATTAATATTTTAAATGTAGAAATATATGGTGCACATTTATTTAAATTGGAATAATGTTTATTTGGTGTTGAAGATTAAGAAATGTACATGCCACTGTAGCAAAAAATAGGACTACATGTAAAAAGAACTTTTGACTGAGCAAACAGATTTAAGATGTTTTACATAATTTTAAATTAATTAGAAATAACAGGACTGATATTATCTTCCCATGAAAGTATATAAATCAACAGTGAAAATCTTAAATACTCTTTATGCATATCGCAATTAATTTTATAAATATGGATTAATGATTATTTGTCTCGAGCCGCACATAAAAGCTCGCCGGGCCACATGCATCCCGTGGGCCGCAGGTTGAGTATGGCTGGTCTAGAAGCTTCAAATATGTGAATCCAAATTTATAGCCCATTTTGCCAAGTATGTTTTGAATTATGCTTAAAAAACCACCTGCACTACAATCTGTTTTTCAATGATTACAAATGGATTTAACATTAGGTGTTCCAAACTTTAAACTTCCATAAACTACTTGACTGAATTATTTGGTATTCTAAGGTAAAATTTCCCCAAAAATCCAAATTGAAGTCAAGATTAAGTGTTCATATTGAAAATTTTAGAGTTTGGTAAAATTTCAGCATGAAGATGGCCCCCTAAGCTTATTATTTTTGTACCATAAATTAAAAGAAGACATAATTCCCAATTGAACGACTATTTCCACCTTTTTTCTGGGACATTTTGGTGATTAAAATGTATAAAGTGTTTCCTTTCTTTGTTTTTTGGCTGCAATACATATTAAAAAATAGTGTAAATATTGAACAAATTGCTTGTATATATGAAACTGAGGATAAGTTGCCCGAGAGTATTTGTGAAAATGTTTCTTCTTTTGCAAAGGTCATTTTATATTTATTTTTGATATCTAATTAAATTAAATTAATTGCAGTCAGAGATATTTTAATGCCTCTACAACTGTATTTCATGTTTATTGCTTAAACTGTACCAATTTAAATCATTTTAAAACATATGATTTTGTTATTGATCCAATATTCAACTATTCAAAAGCACTGTACACATTTTTCTTTTTTTTTGTGTGTGTCAACAAAAAATTTTGATGTCAGGTTAAGAATGAACATTTTATTCCTTGTTGACTTTCAATGTTTATTACAAACTTGCTTAAATTTCTTACACATAAAGGAAGCCAACAAGGGTTACTCTTGTATCTTATAAAAGATTGTGAAGTGAGACATATTTTTAAGCACATTATGAATTTCAGAACGTTATCAAAAAAATTACATAGAAAGTAATAATATTAATAAAACTGGCTATTTCCTATTATATAACTTGTACTTAATATACACATATTTCATGGTTGAATATGTTAAGAAGTAAAATTTAGAAAAGTATATATCTCTTTCTCATCAACCGTACATGAAAGTATAGCTTTATTTTTGGTATTGACATTTTTAACACTCCACCATAATTGCAAAGTGTTTATGAATTTGGTTAGTCTGTATGTCTGGCCATGCTCTGCTCTAACTCTTGTAAATATACTCGGATTACCATATAAGTTTTAGATGTTATTGAGATTTACTATATAATGTTCAGCATTGAAAATTAAATATGTAGCATGTATAATTCATTTACAAGGACACACAAAAGAATTCTGTTACACTATGGTTTATGGAAAAAAATCGTGTGCAGTGCATTTTATTGATGTTGGGATATTTTAAAATAATGAAATTAAAAAGGATCATTGAGGTGCACTAAATATTTTTTATAGATTATGGAGTGTGTAGTGTTTATTGTACATTTACAGAGACGCACAAAATAACTCGGTTACTGAACTGACTATAATCGATAATTGCTGGAGGTGCATTTTCTGTTGTGATATACATTTTTAAACTTATCTAATTTTTAGTGTATTATGTGGTGTTTATAAATTCTACAGATCATATACAGGGCTGCACAAAAGAATTTGCACACATTACCGGATACAGGCAGCACTTGCTATTATGTGTTTTTTAAATTACTTATTTAGATATCTCATTTCATTGTATGAAAAAGTAAAATTTCTTTATAATAATCTGTTAACATTGGAAAGTGTTTCATAATCTATGCCTGATGCACGATTTTTTTGTTCTTCTTTATTGACTGTTTTTTTTTTTTTTTTTTACTACTATAACATTAAATTTATACATGAAAAATAGAACATGGAGTATTTTCAAGCTTTTTAAAAAATTCTAGCATTATCTCTGATTGCAATTATAAAAAAGATCAGCAAATTAACCTTTAAAAATGACAGTTTTATGTAGTAAACTAAATACTACTACATTTTGCTTTTATCAATAGAAAGAACTAATCTAAACTGAAAAATAATTATAAAGGAACTTTATGATAACAAATAAAAAAACAATAATCAATAATTATAAAAACAAAAATCCAATCTCTTACAATTGAATCAGCATTGTATAGCATGCCTTAATTTTAAAAGTTTATGATTTGCTAATTGAAAGAAATAGTTAAAGATGTAACTTACCTTTTCAGTATCTCCTAAATTTTTTATTAAGGGAATAATTTTATCATATATTTCTATCTTTTTATCTTTATCCCTAGAAGAAGAAAAAATTGCTAAACAAAAAGCTTAGGACATATATCATTTCTCTAGTGCAACAACATAACCCCCCCCCCCCCCTCCAAAAAAAAAAAAAAAAAAAAAAAAAAGACAAATTTAGCTAAACTACTATTACTACTAATTTAAAAAACATCTTGAGAAACAGAGTTCTTAGTGACAGTTTGGCTCTGAGATGCCAGCTTTATCTGATTGATAATAGTTGTGTGATAGTGATTTGAATTATTTTCATTTTTTTTCTTCTGTAAAATTATATTTTTTTACAAGTATATTACTGTTGAACTAGGCAGCTGATATACATAAATATATTACAGCTCTCAACGAAAAAAAAGCTGAAGTCAGCGCACTATGGTATAAAATAGGGATGCACCGAATAATGATTTTGGTCATAGCGAATACCAAATATATAACTATTCAGTCGAATAATAATTGTTTTGCCAAATACTGAATATTCAGCTAGCCAAGTACTCCTATATTTCAGGGTTATAGCTATTAAAAAGTTAAATTAAAAAAAATATATATCACATTTAACACAAATACTTCCATAAGACCTATTCAGAAATAAACTTTACACTGAAAACAAAACAAAACAAAACTATGCTCTGAATTTTTATTTAAGAAGAAGACAGTCTTAAAACTTTTTTAATTTATAAAACTTAAAAATTTCATGGCTTCTTCTGTGAATTAAAATAAATGAATATATATATTTTTTATACTCTTAAAGAAATATTTTAAAATGAAAGAGACATTTTGAAGGAATTAGAAGGAAAAATTTACAGTCATATATTATTTATTTGTGAAGGGACTAAAGTAGAAAAAAAATCTATTCAAATTGTGGCAACACAGAAAAATTAACTTCCCTACTCCTTGTGACTTAGCAAGAAAAATTTTAAATACAATGGAATGTGAATAAAAAATTAACTTACGAATCAAGAAGATCAAGCATTTTTTTATATACACTTAAGAGCTCAGGCACATATTCCTCTTTCTTGTGTTTTTCATAAAAATTACAAAGGCCCTAAATTAAAGAAATAATAATAAATGAAAAATAATATATAGAATATTTATAACAACAAATTTCATAATAAGCAAAATAAAAAACATGGCATTAATGAAAGAGAAGTCACTACTACAAATTTAAAAAGCATCAATTAAATAATATGACTGAAAATTAATAAGCTAGCATAGCTTTTCTTAAATTGTGAGCGTACAGCCAGGTGTCCTCCAGTCTAGTGTTTAATTCAGACTTTTTGTCTGGGAGAAATTTCTCTAGCTCTGGGAAGGGGATATTTGTAGGACTAAAACTTTTAGTCTAGACCATTAATAAGTAAAGCATAAAACCCTCAATCTTTTGGAGAAAATGTTTTTAAGCTCCGGAAAGGGGAAGCACTCCCCTCCCCAGGCCACTTTCTAAATTCATCACTGTGCAAGTTGAATACTTTTACCAATTATTTTTTTCTTCTCCTCAATTTGCTTTAAATATGCATACTATATTGTATTGTCATAGTACCAATCACGTGATCATATGAGCTTATTGAGAAAACTAAAGTAAAGTTCATTTTTATTAAAGGTTCTCCAATAAAAGCAAGTGGGTAAGTGTGAGCGAAGATCGCACAAAGGGTTTGTTTAATATTCCTTTCCAAACACGTTATCCTTTAATTAATAAATCCAAATAAATTTCATTTTACATTAAAAAAAAAAAATCAGGTTTTTTATAAAATAAAAATATATTAGATGGTTGTTTTGATTTATTGAATTTCTTAAATAGAATATGATTTTGCCTATATATACCAATTTTCAAATCCTTATCTTATACAGTTTTTAAAATTTGAATATGCGTTAAAATTTGTGAGTGAGGTATTTAATTATCATCAGCATTGTTTACTTTTTTTTTTTAAATCTTTCACACATGAAGTAAAAGAAACAAATAAGTTTTTTTGTAAAATAAAAAGTTACAGGTCGATTTTTAGGAAATCTTTTAATAGACATGAGGTTTTGCATATAAAAACCAAATTTCAAATCCATATCTTATATAGTTTTAAAAATTTATATATTACCTTAAAATCTACCAGTACCCCAAAATTTTATCTATGGTTAAAATCTTTCTTCAGTCCTGAATGCTATTGATTGTCTGCAAGCTGCATGTGTATAAAAGAAATCATTTTTCACTTGACAAAATAATTTTTAATAAATATCTTTGGTAATTAGCATCCTATTTTTATAAAAATTAGATATTTGTATTCAGCATTCAAATTTATGCATAGATATGTAAATTTCAAATCAGTAAATGCAATATTTTTAATAATTTTATAGAGCCGAAATAACACTAATCGGTTGCAGTTTTTATCACTTTGATTGGGAAATTGATAGCTTGTCTCAAGGTCGCGGTGAAAGAAGATATGTTAGTAGTCTCGTGATAGAAGGTAGGAATCTAAGTGAGAATGTACTTTTTAAGTTTCTTTAATGGGTTTTTAATTAATATCTCTGGTAATTAATGCGGTACTCAAAAATTGATAATTTGCCATGTGACAGGGGGTATTCAGCTGTAAGTACACAAAATTTAAAGTCTCTAACTTATACTGTTTTCGAGTACGAACGCTGTGATGGACATACAGACAAACAGAGAAGGGAGATGAACAAAACCCTAAAAGTCATAAAAATTCACCTAAGCAATATTTTTTAATTATTTGAGAATTAAAAGAAGGAAAAATATCTAATTTTAAGTTTTTGAAAAAAAAAATAGAAGCTACGAGCTTGCAAATTCTATTATTAAAAAATAATAATAAAATAAAGTTTTAAAATCTACAAAAAGTGTAGTTTTTCCCAAAATTAGAAAATAATTTCAGATTTAAAAGAAACTTCACTAAAATCAAAAACTTTTCCTCTTTCTAAATGTGAAAGAATTTTTATTTTTCTGTAATTAGGATGCACATGTGAGAAATGAAACTTGATCTGTTTTTAAGAGGTATTAAAAGTTGGTTAAAAATAAACAACTTTCCATGTCTTGTTCTTTTTATTTTACATGCTTCTTTAGTGACAAAATTTAAAAAGGAATTTTCATTTTTTAAAAATTAGATCCACTTTCGGTTGATGAGCTTTCATCTTAAGTAATATTGAAAGCAAAAATGAGCTAATTTTTTTAAATATAAATATCTTAAAAATTAGCTCTTTTTTGCTTTTAATATTATTTAAGATGAAAACCTATCAAATAAAAAAGGATCTAATTTTTAAAAATAAAAAATAATTTTTTATACGAAAACACACACACACACAAAAATGCATACACTGTAAAGCCACAGTATCTGAGGTATACAATAATGCCATGACACTTTCAAGCGATACCAAAACCTTATTACCATCAAGGGCATTAGAAATTCAGCATTTTATGGAACTTCTGTTGATAAGATTCATGCAATCTAGGTTTTTCTTTCTATTCTTCTCTGCAATATTTTTTCGTAAACAGCACTTGCCATCCACTTCATATACAGTTTTAAGACTGTTCTTAAATAAACAGTTTAGGCATTCAGAATGCAGCAGTGAACAGTCATATCTCAAATTCCCATATAACATGTGCATCTGAACTTTTAAAGTAAACTTTTGAGGGAGGTGGGGAAAGAGGGGGGGGGGGGATGTAGAGCATACATGAAAAAAAAAAAAGGTAAATAATTTTCATGAGATTGCTTAGATATTTTAACTTTTAATTAGAGATATTTTAAGATCTGAAAAATAGAAACTGCAGTAATGAGAAACAAAAATTAGAACCAGTAATTTCATCTACAAAAACTGAAAAGTAAGAAAAAAAATATAGTAAATAAATACAGCTTCCAAAGAATGCATAACTAGAAATTTTACCTGCCAGGCTAACATCTGCTCTGGAGATATTTCAATAGCTCTTTTAAAAGCAGCTTCAGACTGTTCAAGCTGATCAATTTCTTGAGCAGCAGCTCCAACAAATACCCATGCATTGTAGTTAGTTTTGTCAACTTTCAAAACAGTCTATAAATAAATCATACATACTATCTTATTTTTTAAATAAAAATCAACATAAACATGCAGACTTAAGAGCAAAAGAATAAATATACATGGTACAACACACAATAAAATTGAAAACTTTTTAAAACCATTAAACATTACAGAATATGCTATGTGTTTTAAAGGAATAAATCCTTCCTCAAGCAAATCTTGCTTCTGCTCTTGTAGGACATACCTAACCTGACAAGGAAGGGTTCATTTCTTTGAAGCAGTTTATGTATTCCATACTTTCATAGTATGTTTAAGAAGTGTTATTGTGTTTCATATCATGTGTATAATGATATAATGTATGCCAGAATAAAATTGAATCAGCCATTTCAAAAAATATATAAGTCACAGATTTAAAAATTTTCAGGAATCAATAAAACTTTTGCTACATACAAATGCTAGAAATTTTTAGAACTTTTTTTTTTTTTTTTTTTTTTGCTTATTCTGTGTCTTAGATCTTTAAATTTGTAAATTGGTTACCAATACAAAAAAAAAAAAAAAAAAAAAAAAAAAATTAAACTATTTAACTTTTATATAAATACATAGAAATGAGATTTAATGCCCTACAAATGATTAAAAAATTATATTATTAATCAAATTTTAATTATATATGTAACAAAATAGACATAAATCATTAACATCGGCATCTTAAGGGTTGAAATTAAGACACTTAGTCATATTTGCCTTTTTTTTTACACTATCTATGAGTATCAGAAAAAACTATGTTAGTCATTGGCTAATGTCGTAATTGCAATAAAAGACAATTTTACCATACCTTTTGAGTGGCAACATAGTAAATAAGCCTATACAATTCATGTGAGCCTATTCTATTTTCAAGGACAACAAAGGAATGCATTTTGAAAAAAAACTGAACATGGAGTTTTTAAAATGATTAATTCATTTTCAGAATTATAGATACAAAGTAACCACAATGATAAATGGTTAAATGTATCAGGAAAAAACCTATTATGCTATTAAGGCTGGGCTGAAGTCCAAACTGGCTATTTTCCGACACATTTCTTAATTCATTTTTGTTTGCAAACACATTATCAGGTTTCTGACTTTAACAGAACCTATGTTGCATAAATCTTGTTAATTTATTTATATTTAATTATTATTGTATATTACTGTATTCATTTATATATTTTTTTGTCTGTAAACTTCTCTATGTGATTGACAATGGAATTTCTCCTGATCTGCATAGTTATTTTTGGGGTGTTCATGGTGTCATGTGAAAGGATTCTAATCCATTTCTGGAATCTGGGCACAATGATCATTGAATTCCTAGTGAACTAAGTTAGAAAGGTGAATTGAAAGGTGTTAGATGGGCGCCAGAGGTACGTGGGTCAAACCACGGAGAACGTGCTTCGGACAGTTGGACCAGGATGGACGAAGTACAGTATAGATGGAGCAGGTCAGAACAGACCCGGCAGAGGTTGAGACAGTATCGGAGGTAGCAGTGCGAGATACAGCCTGATATAGACTATTCTTTAATGGCTGCCTTATGTCTCTGCAAGTTGTTTACACGTCACCTGAAGATAGTTTCTAAGCAACTAGAAATTCCAATAATAGCCTTATATTGTTCCATTGTTTCAAGATGCATTCCGTCCTTCAAAATATGTTTTTGTTTCTCTCTATTCTTAAAAAAAAAAAAAAAAAAAAAAAACTAATGTTATTGCTGCCATAATTAAATTTATTTTGACTGGGCTCTTTCTTGGCTTATATTAAGAAAACTATTGCATATAGAAATATGAAAACTGCTAGTTTTATAGAGAAATGTATACACACTGCAGCAGACAAATTTTAAATCGGAGAATCATTTTAAATGTTATTTAATGTTGAAATCAGCCAAAATTATTCAGTTAAAAAGGTTATAAGATCAAAAACTATGTATAGCAATTCAACCATCTTTTGCAGACACATGCTGGATTAGGTTGTGATTTAAATGTCCAATCATTTTTTAAATTTGTCTGTTTTGGTTTTTTTTCATTTTTTATTCAAAATTTCATAATTTGAATAGAGATTTAATGACAATAAACTATGAACAATACCTTTGGAAATTTGAATGAATATTTCTTTAACATGATTGTATTTTGTATGTACACATTTTATTTGCTGCGTTGGTAATAATATATACCGTATATTCAGGTGTATAGCATGCAGCTCAAACAAACATATTTAAACTCAGAAATTTTATTTCTTAAATAAAATTAAATAATTATGACGAAGCAATAAGTAACATTTAATTAAACAAAATTTTTGAATCGAAATATAATTGTTTGAGCTTTGTGTTATACATCAGAATATGCGGTATATATTTTTTATTTTAAATGTAGCCCATGGCTTTATATATAATACTTAATTTGGCCTTTGACGATAAATGAATTTGACATGCCTGGTCTACAGCATTATCAAGGTTACATCAATGGCAGAATCTAAAAATAGATTTCGAAAACACAAAAATTATACTTTTCTGTTTACTACAACTTATTAAAAATTACTTGTTTACTACAACAAACTATTATACAGTAGACTCTCTCAAATCCGCCATCCTAAAATCTGCACATTGTTTCCGATGTAAACAATGAAACTTACAGTTAAAATGTAGGTGCAAAATTCAAGTTTTTTTTTTTTTGTTTTTTTTTAATATCATTTAGTGTACATTTTAATATGTAATTATGGGTAATATGATTCAACTCCTGTTTTTTCATGGAAGAAGTATAAATTTACTTTTGAAAAAATTCAAGGTACTGCTGATATCAGTGGCGATCATGATATTTTTACCAAATAATTTATGTATTAATCAAGCTTTTTTGGTTATTAAGTATGGCTAAACATGAAATAAAACTTTGTTATTTTAAGATTTTGATGTTAATTATTAGTGTACATTTAAAAAGTGAATTTCACTGAATAATTCAAGAATAAGTTATCTCATCATCATTATGCATATTTAGTTATGCAATATTAATTATTTATTTGACCTTTACTTTTAATATTTTAACTATTTTTCAATTTTCTTAATTTTTAGTATTTTACTTAATTATTTTATTTTAATGTAAGCATTCATTATAATTTCAAGTGCATTATTAAATTCAAATTATTGTTTAAAAAATGTAAACAAAACAGTGACCAGAAATCCACAAAATTCTAAAATCTGCACAACTTCTGGTTTTAAGCTTAGCGGATTTAAGGGAGTCTATTGTACTTCTAAAATCGGAGAATAATTAGAAATTTTTAGTAAAGGGAATAGTGCATGTAATGATGGTTTATCTTACAACATACCTGAGATATGGTTCAATATTTTGAAAATATTAAGGACTTCAGCATCAGAATGTATGGACTTTCTATACATCCCTACAGATTAATAGACTGGCCCTTGTTTAAAACTGTTATGTAACAGAACAGTAGAAGCAGATTTTTCCCCAGACAGATTCAGTAGGGTGCTACACCCTGCCTGCCCTTTGGTTTACAAAATTACACCTTCTTGTCTCCCAGTAAAAGAATGAGCACCCTTCTTGCCCCTCAGTAAAAATAGTGCCCTTTCTCCTTTTTGCATTAAAAAATTTGCTTTCATAGTAAAAATTGACTCAATGTTGTCCTGAAAAGAGTGCCCTGACTTTTAAATATCAAGTGACTTTAAAAACCAAAAGAATACATTTAACAAATAAAAAAAAGTGCCCTTTTTTAAATCTGGGGGAAACTCTGGTAGAAGCAACACTTCAGTTAATGTATCCCCTTGAAAATGATTGTCCATGATTGAAAGATCTCAGCGTTAAAGTAAGTATGTAACATCTTTTACATATGTTTTTAAATAAATTTTATGCATCTTTTTAGTAATTTTAATAAGTATTTTATTTATTATAGCTACAAGGTGAATGTGACATTCCATTTTAAATTCTTTTTTTAGTTTTTCTATTATTATATTTATATAATATACAGTAATCCCTCAACATTCGTGGTTTTAACATTTGCGAGTTTTGATTATTCGCGAATATGAAAATGTGGAAAATCTTAACATTTGCAGGAATCTGACTTGATTATTCGCGATTTTCTTTTATTATATCTTTCCTTTTAGAATTTATTAGTTAAAGATTATTTTCCCTGTGTTTTCTTAGTATCTATTTACAAATCATTTTTCAGTTGTCACTGAAAAAGGAGCGGGTGTAGTAAGCAAGCAAGATAATAACATCAGCAGAATACTCATTGCAGTGGGGATATTAAAAGTGGTAAGATAACGGCATCTTCAATCCATTAATTACAAATGAGCAGGTTCTCGTAGAGATGGACCTGAAGCTGCACTTAGATAGAAAATAAAAGCATTTCTCAATAAAGGTGAAAATAAGCACTCACCAGTCACCACTCGTCGATTAAACTTGAAAAACTGGCGATTAAAAATACGAAAAGAACCGGCCAAATGCAGGATATTCCAATATCCTTACTCTAAAATTCGTGATTTTTTCACCCCCGTTCAACAAAATACATAATTTTTTCGTGCCCGATCGCCAAAATTCATGATTTTTTTCGCTCCCGTTCTTCGAAATTCATGATTTTTCCGTGTCCGATCGATGAAATTTGGTTTCTCCGCGTCCGATCAACGAAATTCATGATTTTTTTGCATCCGATCGACGAAATTCATTATTTTTCCGCATCCGATCGTCGAAATTCGTGATTTTGTTGCAGCCGATCGCCGAAATTCCTGATTTTTATGCTCTCAACTAACGGAAATTCATCATTTTTATGCTTCTGAACAACGGAAATTCAGGATTTTTACACTCGCGATTGTTGAAGTTTGCAATTTTTTCCAGACTAATTGATGAAATACACAATTTCTGAAGATGTTGGCCACTTTTGGTTCGCAGGCCACAGGTTGTACATGTATAATGTATATCATGTTGTGGATTATTATTTAGTGTATAAACTAGAGGTGCACAACTTTTATAATGCGAGTGGCACTCACAAAAATGACTGGCTTGTCGAGGTCCACAATCCGACTCGTTTAACGAAATTCTCGATTTTTACGCGCCTTATCGGTTAAATTCGCGATTTTTATGCACCTTATCGGCTAAATTCGCAATTTTTATGTGTCCAATCAGCGAAATTCACAATTTTTGCACGCCCACTCGACAAAATTCACGATTTTTACGTGCCTGATAGGCTAAATTCGTGATTTTTACTCGTTCTATCGGCTAAATTTACGATTTTTACACGTCCCATCGACAAAATTTGTGATTTTTACTCGCTGATTGGCAAAATTCATGATTTTTACACGCCCGATCAGCTAAATTCATGATTTTTACACGCCTGATCGATGAAACTCACGATTTTTACGCGTCTGATTGGTAGAATTCACAATTTTTACACTCCCGATCGGCGACATTCGCGATTTTTAAGAGCTCGATCGGCAAAATTTGCGATTTTTAAGCGTCCGATCGGCGAAACTCGTGATTTTTACACACCCGATCAGCGAAATTCGGAATTTTTATGCACCCGATCGGTGAAATTCACGATTTTTCGTGTCCGATTGGCTAAATTCTTGATGTTTTTATGCGACCTATGGACAAAATTTGAAATTTTTTTCGCGACAAATTGGTAAAATTTGAAATTTTTGGAGATGTTGGCATTTAGGGTCATTGCGGGCCGCCTTTGGCCTGTCGGCCACAGGTTGTGCATCCCTAGTATAAACATACCTATTTTATTATTGTCAGATCTTAATTCTAGACAAATATTTTTTTTTAGTAAAAGGTACTTATGTAGTTAGCCACACAAGTACCTAAGCTAAATGAGACTTATGTAGTTAGCTACATAAGCATGTTGTGTATAACTTTGCTGTTAACTTTTTTAAAATTTTAAATAAATTGGAAATTAGTATCTCAAGTTTATTCAAAGCAATATAAATTAAAATATTTTTATTTAATACATAAATTGCTTTACTGTTAACTAATTATATATGTTTTAAATTAATTATTCAATGACATAAATGTACTTACTGGCTACTAAAGAAATTATTCTCACTCGCCACTAACTGACTACTAAAAAAATTCAACCTACCGGCCAGTGGCTATTAAGCCAAATTCCTTATTTTCACCTTTATTTCTCAAGTGTTTAAATGAATTTAAATATTGTATCGCATACTGACCCATTAATACATTATCATTTCTTTGCGAATAGAGAAGTCGAAATTACTTTATTAAAAAAAACTATGCTTTTTAGCTGTAATTATTTCTCTAGTCAGTTAATTTGAATTATCTTCATTAAATAAATTTCAGATATATGAATATGTGTGTACATTCACACATATATGTTATGCATAACGTACTGTTACATATATCCTTTTGTTCTTTGAAATGCTGAGCCACTCTAATTTAAATTTTATAGAACGCTACTCCTTTTTTAGTGCAGAGAGATAGACTCAACATTCGCAAGGTTTTCCTGGAACGTAACCCTCGCGAATGTTAAGGGATTACTGTATACTTCTTAACTACATTAGAAAATGTTAAAAAGAAGGTGAATGGGAAAACAAGTAAAAAGTAGGAGCCTACTGCAAAAATTAGAGTCTTGGCAAATTTGTGATAGGCCTAGATATGGTTATAAGAGTGATAGATAATTAGATGGTTAGGTCAGCAAATAAAATAAACTGGAAAAATATTTTATATAAGTTTTGTTATAAATATAACAGATAAGTTTGGCAAAATATTTTTATAATATAAAATGATAACAAAATAAATATACAAGAATTAATATGTTACTATAATACCTTGCAATATTTTAAAGCTGCTTTGAAATCTTTTTCTTTGATAGCTTCCCTAGCTTGCTTGAGTTGTGATTTTATCTCTTTGTTATCCATTTTGCTCACAATGTTGTATACAATTCCTAAAAATAAATGCATAATATTTACAAATTCAATTGTTTACTAGTAGTAAACACATATTACATTACATGTGATTTATATAAATATAAAAAAAAAACTTATGACATATTTCAGGATATTAAATAATATTTTTGTAATATTTAATATGTTTATGACTTGAAAATGCTAGAGCAATTATAGTAGTATTAACTTCTACACCTACATCATCTGAACCCAAGGTCAGGCTCAAATGTGAAGTATTTTTTAAGCCTGAATCAGGTCAGACATGAGAAACATTAGTGTTTCTTTTCAATGAAAATAGAATAGAACTAAGTTTGATAAAATTAATTTAAATGAAAAAGAAAACATCTACTTTGGACAAGTGTTAATATAAAGAGTGTCGATGATTTGGTATGTGTCATATTGTAAAGGATTTAAGAAATTCATACGGTCAAAATCATATTTATATTTAAAAATAACTATACAGACCCATCCTAGAAAACAAGCCTCCCCCTCCCCACTTTTCAAGCAAATTTAATTTTCTTTTACCCTTCCAAAAATAAGCTCCCATCCAAACTTTTTTTTTGCACAAAAAATTGATTAAAAAAATCTAGAAGAGAATGTTCTATGTTTCAGCAGATTTTTTTTTTTTTTTTAATGAATACTCCACTTCTAATCACTGACTGAAATTTCTGCTTTTCTTCTTTGCCTTCCTTCCCAGCACATAAAGCTATTATTCTCTAATAACAGTAAGTAAATAATCAATCACTTATATCACCCTCCCTTCGAAATTTATGCTTCCCCCTCCCCAACACACACAGCATACAATGTTTAAAATAATTAAAACTCTTTATTAAAAAAAAAATCTACTGCCATATTTTTTGCTCTCTAGTAACAATAAATAAATAATCAGTCATCTAAATTACCCTCCTCTGTCTCCCCCCGCCCCCCAAAAAAAAAAAATCATCCCTTTAACAAAAAATTAAGGGGATGGAATTGAGACCTTCTGCACAGGTAGCAACAGTTTGAGGGTAAAAATTAAACAATTTAATATATTCGCCAATAGATGACAGCTATACTTTACTTACCAATAATGATTTTCTTTAAAAAGTTTGATTTTTTATTTACAAGGGTAAGAACAGCCATACTGAAAAAAAAAAAAAAAAAAAGAGGGAAAATCTTAGTTTTCCCCCTTTATTTCTCATTCTTGAAAAGAGAAATATTACATTGAAAAGAGAAATATTACTAATGCATTGCCAAATGAAAAAAGAAAATAGAAGTATTCAAATCATAGTTTTGAAAAGGAAAAAGAATGATAACATTTTTTAAGGCGAAATATAATAAAATAAATGAAGAAAAATTTAGAACAAAATTAAGATGTGTTATATTTAAAATATGTTGGTGGGAAATCACGAGCGATATATCAATGTTAATCAACTACACAATATCCTCAGTTGCTCAGTATCAAAAGCTTTGCCAGGCTGTCACAGGATGTGATTATACACACCTGCATTTTTCTGAGAAGGCAAGCTTAGGCCTGTTAAATTATTGGAAGAATCTGTTGAATATTAGTAAGCATTTCAAAATTTTGATACTGACTGCAAAGAAACACGTTGAATGTTCATTTGTAACATCGGTAAAATCTGTTTGTAATATGTATGAAGTTCCTCCTTATAAGTTTACAAAGTTCTATCACGATTTTAAAACAAATATAAAAATTTTGATTCATCAAATGTACCACTTTTTACAGTCAAATTATGACAGCATTTCTTACACGGTTATGTTACAGAAATTTAGAGAAATGCTCACATGAAAGATCCTTCTCCATTATTATCAAAAGATTATGGTTAGGCCAGGGACAAAGACAAATATGATTTCATTTGGTTTCTTGGTGATTAATTGTCATCGACAGTTGCTGATATTATCATTCAAGGTAAACACTGATTTTAGAATTTAAAAAAAAATACATAACAAGTTTAATATATTTTTAAATTAATTTTTTTCCTCTGCAGAATATCAAATGACAGAAAACAATAACACAGTCACTAATGACAATGATGATTATAATGATGACAGCAGTAATGACAATGAAAATGTTAAAAGTGCATTTTTTTTTGCAAAATCATTTTGTAATGTCTTATGTTAATTTGTTTATTACCACATCTTTTTCTACAAGACATATATTTTTTGAAAATTGAAATAAAATGTTATATTGACTTTCCTTATCAACCTATTATTGCTAATTTATGTCTATTATTATATTATTTTTTATGTCAACAACATATTTTAATATTACTAAGTAAACTAATTTTAGTGTTTGCGTATCTATTTCTAGCCGCTAATTTGCTACCAGCCATACTCTCCTCATATGCATACTCCCAACCAGATTTAAATCAGTGTGGCATTAATTTAGCAATGGAATTTCTGTCTGGTAAATGAATTATGGCTGGTCTGATAGTCAAAGAATAATATATTAAAAATCCAACTTTGCTAAAATTACTTGGTGATTTTTTTATTTATTTATAAATCCAGGTCTGGCACTGTCTTAACATAAGCGAAACCATCTGGCAATGATGGGTTATTATCACGAATAGTTAACAAAAACAAATGGCCTCTTCTCTCATGGGTAAATGCAATGTCTCAGCCAAATCATCCGCATACATACATACTACACCATAAAAAAGAAGGGGATATAGAAAAATGACCCTTGCTAAAACCACATGTTTTCCAACGTTGCTAACTCTTAGACATTTACAATTTCATGCTTGTAGTTTAGGTTGAATTTTATTTTATTTTAAGTATACATTTTTGTATTGATAAAATAAAATAGTTTGCAAAAGTCTGTAATTTTCAAATGTTAAATTTTTTAAATTATCACTTTTGCACCAATTGTTTTTTTTTTTTTTTCAAATGTTTCATTTGGCACCAACTATTACAAACAGCGACAATGGTGTGGGTATAACAGAAAAGTACCAATGTGACAATGAAATATTAGAAGTCATATGAAAATGCTTTGTTCATTTTGCATTTACAGACAGACAAACTACATAAAATCATTTTATATTAAATCATGATCTGAATTTTTTACAATTACATCTTGTTTTTTAAGTTGCAAGTTTGCAAATGTACTTTTTTTATTGTGTGTGCAGATACTTTTTAGCTAATGTGCCCGTAAGTTCTGTATGTACGTAACGCAATAACTCTTAATAGAAATATCCGATTTGATTCAAATTTTGCATATAGGTTCATTGTGATAAGGTGCTTCCCTGATTAGTTTTGGGTGTTCATTGGTTAAGTATAAAGGGGGGGAACGTGGGAATAATCTCCCCTTAATTTAAATAACTGGGTTTTTCATACAGAATTATCTGATTTGCTTAAAATTTCTAAAAACCATAAAATGGAAAAATACATGTTCAATATTTTAGAAAAGTGGAAACTTTTATATTTCTAAATAGATTTTCCTAAAATATTGAACACATATTTTTCTGTTTTTCAATCCGATGTACAGAGTTGTATAATACAGATGCACACGCACACGGCGTGTGCGGAAAATTTTATGCAAAATTCAAAATTTTGCAGAAAAAAAAAATAATAAATATATGTATATTTTTAATTTAATATTGAAAAAGTCCTTCCGGCCTGTACCAGGAGGAAAAGGTAGCTTTCCTATATCTTCGTTTTAAAATTTTAGCTAATGTTACTTGAAAACAGCAAGCTAAAATGCAAAGAAACCGTTTACAAAAGATTCGTTAATACTGAATTTGAATAAGAAATTTGCCAAACTATTGAGCTATAGCCAAATTGGCTTCATTTATGACGACTTATTTTGGTTGCCAAATTTGGCGATACTTTGCAAATGTCGCCAAGTTTGGCGAGAATGTGGCGCTAATGGATATGAATATAGTTTTATGCGTATGATTGGGAAAATGATTACAACAATGAAAGAAAATAATTTGCGAGAAATTGCGTTCACTAAAACTCATAAATTAATCGTTGGTTTTTTGTAATGTGCTGTCTTGTTTCAAAATGTCAGCCACCCTAGAATTTCAAACTGCTCTATCTCAGCCATTTTTTAAGATAGAGGTAAAACAAAAAATGCTCTGGAATCCTTGTATCAAGGCCTAACACTTAATTAAAAAAGAAATTTGAATTTAACTTTTTTGTATATTTATTTTAGTTTTAAAATTTTCAGTGGCCGCCTCTTGAAACAAGATGGCGGACCAAGCTGGCCAACGAGCTCGGTCGAGTCATTGGTGAGCTTAATACACACAATTAGTTTCATCTAAATTAATTTCTAAATACGAGTGTTATCGTATGACATAGATCAGATATATAAATCAACATTTGAATGGAGGGTGGTTTTGGGGTCTGGGGGTCATGATTGGTGAAAATATATCGAAATTTTCCGAAATTGCTTTCCTCCGAACGGCTGCAATAGGTAGCTTTATACTTTTTGTATTGAAAGCTACCTAAAATCAAACATATTCCCCAATTTTATGTACAATTTATTTACTGTTTGCGTACAATTCAAAGATTAAAGATGCAAAACATTGTTGTGACATCACAGACTAGAGGTTGGTGCCGATCGGTTTTCCATCGGCAGCTGCAAAGACTTTTTAAGTCTGGCGGCGGTAGTTAAATCGAATACTTTCGTAGTGTTAGAAAACATTTTAAATTGAATTTCTTTAAAATGATATAAAGCTAAATTTAAATATTTCAAAATGCATCAAATTTTAATGAATATCAATGACTGACTGTGGTGGCTACCAAAAATAAATCCATGGCTGGAAATTTTTCAAATAGAAATAAAAATAATAATAGAAAAAAAATATCATAAATGACACAGAGGAAATGATGTATTATTTTTAGGTATATGTGTTTTTTTCTCAAATTAGATTCTACAGAAAATTGTTTATTTTTGAATAGCAACTCACAACTTCAATAACATATCTTAGCACACCATCAAGCTTAGATCATTCTTCTAAGCCTGCTCTCTGAAAAAAATTCTGAAATGCTTGTTTCAATGTTGTCTGAAATGTTGTATTATTTTTTTTTAACCAAAATAATTATTCTTTAAATAATATTAATTATTTTTTAATATAAATGGTAATTATTTTAAACTACTGTTTTTAATTCATATCATCAAAATAATATAACACGTAATTTTATTAAACATTCAATTAATTTGCAGAAAGTTTTTGACCCAATATTTATGTGCACAGAAAGTTTTTGGTTTTATACAAGTCTGCCGATGTATATTTCTCAAGTTATTCAACCATTTCCATACTTTGAAAATTCAAATTATTCTCATTGCATTTTACTCAATTACAGTGACATCTATGATTTTTCAAAGAAAATGTTAAATATAAAAGTTATGTATTTTTCCCCGTAGAATCCGAATCTGCAATATAAAAAGGGGCAGGGAGTTTCAGAATGGCGGCCTGCCCTCATGCCCTTTTTAGATAAAATCCCACCCTCTTTGCCCTTTTCCCAGGAAGAATTCTACTCTCCTTGTCCTTTTTCCAGGTAGAATTCAACCCTCCTTTTATTCCTGGGTAGAATCTTGCCTTGTTTGCATTGTACTTTCAAAAATTCTTTACCTATCTTTTATTTTTAGAATGCTAGTATGGTACATCAGTACTCCACTCTCCCTCTTTATTTCTCTGTGAAATGCCCTGGTATGTCTAATCTTTGACTTCGAGTGATTCATCTTTCCATTTATCATTTTTTCCATTGAACAAGACATAAAGGCAACTAAGGGTCATTGATTAATTTCACCTTCTCCAGTGAAATGAAGTATTAGATCAAGAATTCTGGCCTTTGACCACATGATAAGTTACATATAAGTTCTATAAAAAATTTGAGAAGTAGCTTTAGAACATTTTTTTTTTTTGCAGCTTTTTCAAAACCAGTTTTGCTAAAACCGGAAAAAAGTTATCTGGCGAATAAAAGTTTTAGAGAGAGGAGTTTTTGAATATCGTAGGAAAAAGGGGAAATGATTGTGAATATAGTAAACAATTTTACAATAAAAATCGAGATTTTGCTATTTTTTAATACTTTTCAAATGGTAAAGTTACGGAAATTAGCAATTTTATTGGATTTTTTAAATTAAAGAGTACTTTAAGCTGTTGCTAGACTTCCTTCCCCACCAGTATATTGGTATATCCACTTATTATAAAAATGCCCTTTTAGGTAGATTTCGTAAGAAATACTACCTATTACATTCTCACCTAAGTTGGAAATTTTGAAAAATTTTTGCAGATCTACGCCGATCATGACTCCCAGAACCCAAAACCACCCCCAGTTCAAAAGTTTATACATCTATCTATCTATCTATCTATCTATGTCACTTTTTTCTGACCACGATAACTGGAAAAATTCTGCATAAATCTCTTCCAAACTGATACATAAAATCAAGGGTCATAAAATCTCGGTCAAGTTCGTTAATGGGCAAAATCGAACCAAGGGGGGGGGGGGGGGGGGGAATGCGGGGGCTTTTTGTGAAAACAGAAAAATCCTCATAATTTCTTTATTATTATACGTATCGAATCCGTTTAAAGTTATTATTACTTCTAGGAAAAGGGCCGAAAATGTATGTATGACAGATTTTTGATATAATTAAAAATGGCCCCAAGGGGGGAAAAAAGAGGGGGTTTAGGAGAAAAAAAATCATAGCTTCGTCAATTCACAAGATATCAAATCTGCGTAGATGTATTATTAATCCTCTTAGTATTATCTAAAACTTTTATATTGACAAGTTTTTTATAGGACCAACCGTTATAGCAAAAAAAATTAAAAACAAAAAAATCCCTGCCGGCTCCGCCTGCAAACAAGTTATTTTTCGAAGTAGGCGGTTCCAACTCCCGCATCTTTTCGAAGCTGATACATAAAATCAAGGGACATAAAATCTCGGTCAAGTTCGTTAATGGGCAAAATCGAACCAGGGGGGGCTTTTTGTGAAAACAGAAAAAAAAACCATAATTTCTTAATTATGATACTATCGAATCCGTTTGAAGTTATTATTACTTCTAGGAACAGGGCCAAAAACTTATATATGACAGATTTTTGATATAATTAAAAATTGCCTTAAGGGGGGGGGAGGGAAGGAGGGTTTTAGAAGAAAAAAATCATAGCTTCGTCAATTCAGAAGATATCAAATCCGCTTAAATATATTATAAATCCTCTTAATATTATCTAAAACTTTTATATTGACATGTTTTTTATAGGACCAACTCTTATAGCAAAAAAAAAAAAAAAAAAAAAATCCTTGCTGGCTCCGCCTGCAAACAAGTTTCGTTTCGAAGTAGGCGGTTCCAACTGCAGCATCATCGCAAAAAGGTCATTTCTTCCGCATTTCCCGACAAACAGGCACCCCATGTTCTGCATCTTCAAAATCTACCTGTGCCTGTAGGCCGAGCCGTCAGGGATTTCTTATGAAATGATGTGCCCTTTTCAATAAAATTGCCCTTATTATGTAATGAGCGCCCTGCCCCTTTTTATGTTCTAGAATGATCCCTGCACCTAGTACATATATATATAATATATATGAAACATTTTGGCAACATTGTATAGTAGTTTATGAATGCTGATCAGTTAATATGCATGTGGTTTAAATTTTTATTCACAGATAAACTTTAATCATTCATTGACTTTCATCATTCATCAACTTTAACTGTTCAATTTTATTTTATATAATAATTTCTAGTATTTTGTATCTACGATAGCCCAAATCATGGACATTTTTAGCTTATTATAGCTTGTGCAAGAATGAAATCATAGATGTTTTGTGGAATCTATGCTAATTTGGGTTTGACAATTCTGCCATGGTTTCACAACTATTTCATTTTCCTTTTATGGATATTTTATGGACATTTTTCATAACAAGTTTGAGATTCATCAATTTTATGTTTCCCTATTTGTGTATGATGAATTATATGTAATCTTTATTATGGTTTTATTATATATACACACATAAATATATATTAAATAAACCATTGATTTCAGATAGACTGCAGTTCACTCCTTGCTTTGCCCTTTTGCCAAATCTCATAATCATCTTGTAATAGATTAGGTTATGGCATTAGTATCTGGATCAATAACTGCCATATTTCGAATTATTCAATATTTTAAGCTTATAAGATTTATAGGCTTGGCTTTTAAAAAATCAATAAAAGATACAATTCCATATACAATATAATTTTAATGTTTCCAACGTGGGTTTTTTTAAGAATAGTTCTAAAATTTAAATCATTTTGAAATATACAACAGAAAAAGTGAAGGAATGACACTGTTAGAGAAAGGTTAATTTATTTTCATTTCTTGTGCAGATCTGCACGGATTTTTTGGGACAACAGGGTAATAATCAAGTAACGATTAGATTCAGATTATTTTTAAACTTCCATTTATTTATTAAATGAGATGTTATAAGATTTATTTATTTATTAAATGCTCAGCAACAGTTTTCGGAATTCCCAATCTTCTGGCAGTCCATGGAAATTAATCAATTTGTGAAATATGGAAAAATTCGTTATCAGACTGGACAAAGACAAATATTTTATTTTTAATCTGATATTACTTTGACATTTGAAATTTTATACCGATTATATAATAACATAAAAATGAAATACAAGACGACAATTCTGACTATTCTACTGACACAATATGTCAGATTTCTTATTTTTGTTTCAGAAACATTGACTTAGCAAAATTTTTGCAACATTACTACATACTTTTTCAGATATCTTTTTATTTAGAATTTATAATTATAGCGATAAAAACCATAATACGTGGCGTTCTTTGTTTAACATTTTTACCGAAAACCATGCGTAAATCGAAAAAAGGTAAACAGGGGCTGTTCAGAACAGATCAGGCGGCGCGCGGGCGATGGAGATTAAAATATCGAGTGAGTCTCTACTGTGAATGAAATTGAAAGGTCTGCGTTCGTTATCATTGATTTGGACATCCAAATCAATGATAATGAACACGGTCCTTCATTTGACTAATTAGCGTATTTTAATGATATTTTGTTAAAGTAAGAAGTGAACTTGGTGGCCGAATGGTTAGAGCACTGCTCTTGATTCTGGAGGTAGCGGGTTCGATCCCCCAAAATTTTTGTTTGATTTTTCTGGTTTTTTTTTTTTTTTTCATTTAAAAATGTTTAATCGGTTGCTTTGTATTTTTCATTTAAAAATGTTTAATCGGTTGCTTTGTATTTTTCATGATTAATGGAATATATTTTATAAAAGCAAAATTTGATATTATTAACAATTACTTATTTAATTAAATACGACAAATTCAGCTATTTTACGATTAAAATTTTACATTACAGTGTCTTTTAATATTTAAACATTATTATTATTATTATTTTCTTTTTAGCAAATGTAAAATAAGAAATGAAAATATAGTCAATTTGCACGAATTTCTCCATGTTTTTATAATGAGTACTTCAACAGTGAATTTTTAGTACGAATAGAATGCAAAGCATATTTTACAATGTAAAAAATATTATAAAAATAAAATGTAAAAGATATACATTATTTAAACTAGAAATATCAGTACCTATTTTTATAAAGAGGTAAAATATATGTGGTTTACCGTCTAGTTTCGTAATGAATAAAATAAAATATAGTTAGAATGTTTATAAATTTTCTACTGAATGTACAAGTATTTTAGCATTTGTTTCTCGTGTTTTATGATGTTTATTGCAATATAATAAATAATGCAATTTACATCGAAAAATGAATTTCAAGAAAAATAAATTTTTAGAAATTAATAATTATGTTTCAACAAGGTTGTTATCGAAAAATATATTTTAATAAAATGTTTAAAAGCTTTTTTATCAAATTTTAACAAAGATTTTATTTTACTATTATAAATAAAGAAATAAATCTTTTAACATATGTTAAAAGATTTATCGTAAATCAAGGTCGTGATATTTATTAACATTCTATTTATCCCCAAAAATATAAAGCAACTGATAAATAATTTTTAAATTAATAAAAATAGGGGAAAAAAATCGGAAATAAACGGCGAGCATTCACTTTGTATCCATACTTTTCAGGTTCATCTGTGTAGGACAACCCAAACGTCAGTAAAGTACATAACAATTTTTGGTACTTTTTGGTTAGCCGGGTGCCAGTGAAAAAAAAATATAAATATATATCTACATATATGTTTGTGTATATATGTATGTTTCAGGGAGATAGAAAAAAGGAGAACAAAGATAATGTTTCTACTTATGGAACTAAAAGCGGTACCTAGTATGGCGGCGTTTCTGGTCTTTTGGGCCTTTAGGAAGTGTAGCGCCCTCTATCTCTTTACCATGCTCGAAACCAAAATGCAGGAAGAGCAGACGACAATTTGTCATGTTTGACAGGTCACATGACCGGCCTTTGGGAGCACTAGCGCCACAAACTGGGTACTAATTCCCGGTCCATGTTGTGATCTTGAAAGCCTATCTTCACTGTTCTCCTTCTTATTTCTATCTCCATGGTATGTATATATATATATATGTGTGTCTGTGTATATATTTATATTTGTTTCACTGGTGCCCGGTTAACCAAAAAGTACCCTTTTTTTTTAGAGTTTACATTAATTTTATTGAAACCGTGTTTCAGGAATTCGGTGATCCGAACGTCCTCTCCCTTGTTAGTTATAGAAAATTAAACTTTATAATATTATATGCATTGTTTTGTACAATATATTATATTTATGTAACTGCTATCAACTAAACTAATATATCAGTTTTAGTAGGTGCTGTAGTTTTAGAGACATATAAGTTGACAGCAGTTATGTAACTATATGATGTATATATATATATATATATATATATATATATATATATATATATATATATATATATACACATCATACTTTCGTATTCTATTATTTTTATGTTGGATCAAAGGCTTAAAAAATCATTTTAGAATGTTAAAAATTTTAAATTTTTCAGATATCCGATCATGTTGCTACAGCTGTATCAATCAACCTACCAAACCAAGTAGGACACAAAAAAGCCAAATCACGTGATCAAATCGCCCACAGAATTTTTGTGAGTCACCCGCGCGCAGCCCGCGCTAAAAATTTGCAGGTTATGAACGCGGATCGGGCTATCTGATCACGTGATGCTTTTCATGAATGTTTCGGGGGGGTTTATTATGATGAAATAAAAATAGATATTCCTATTATAAGATCCATTTTTTTTTGGAGGATAAAGATGTGTAGTCGCTAGTTTCACCTAATCCGAGCCACAGAAGCTTAAAATAATTGAAATAATTAAATTATTTCAATATATTAAATTATTTAAATTTCCGATAAGACCTACTCCATAACCCTTCTCTCCATCGCGCGCGCGCCGCGCGATCTTCTTTCCTGAACACAACCACAAACTAGCTATTGCTAATAGCCACTTTCAAATATTTAGAAAAAATGTTTAGAAAAAAGTTTGAAAATGTATATTTAAAATTGATTTAAAGACTAATAAAATTGTTTATATATTATTTAAACTGTATTTATTGTTTGCTTTTATATTTTTACTAAAAATAAAAATATATCGAATTGATCCTATCGCTCGTTTCGATTTCTTGTTTACGTTTTCAGCTTCTTTCTGCTTCTTGTTTACCTTTTCGTAGTAATTGCTTATTTTGGTAAATATTTGAATATTAAAAAAAAAAAGATCAATAAAAACTCTACTTTTAGTAAGTATAATTCTTACATTACATTCAACATTAAAACTATTTGTGTTAATAATTACATACGAGCAATTTGATATAAAATGTTACCTAACTTATTCATGCTGTGGATAAAGACTTTCGTTTGACGCGCACTCTAATTATTCATAAGGTCATTAAATACCAGGAAAACCTTTAGAACTGGAAATTCTAGACAAAAGTTTTAAATGCTATTGTGTTCTGGAAGGGCATTGCGAAATTTGTTTTGTTACCTACTTTAAGGAAGTTTCTTTTTTATTCTAGTAGTTTCTTTTTAAAGACATTTCTCCATTTTTTGGTAAGTGAAGTAATACAACACTTATCTGAAGATTGAATTGTAGCATTATATTTTTCAGAAAATGTTTCTATATGTATACTTTACAGTACTATATTAATTGTGCATCAAAATATCTTACTTTAATTTCAGTCTATTTTCCATTTGATGTATCGTAAACATTTAAGAATGACACTTCTTAAAGATTTGGAAGCTAATAGAGCTAAGAGTGAGTTCTTACACCGAGTTGCTAGCATTCCTGTGGTCTATTTCGCATGGAACATCGCTACTGATGCTTATAGTAATTTAAAGACATCTAATAAAATTTTTAATGTATCATTGACAACTACAGAAAAGGCTGCTCTTATCATATCCAAACCAGTTTTCAAGCAATTAGAAAAACCATGTAGGTACCTTTCCATTCATTACAACTAATAATACCTAATATATAAAAATTTTGCCTCTAGCACATTTGGTATTGATATGGCTGTAGGTAATATAATGATATTATTTAATTTGGCTAAGATTACAAATTAAAACATAAACATGAAGATAAATTTTTAGTTTAAAATTTAAGCTAATACTTTTAATATTTAGTAAAGTATTTATTGTAGTACCATCTGCAACTTTTAATAATTATTTGGAATTAGAAAAAAAAAATGTATTTGTATTTTAATATAATTTATTATATCAGAATGAATGACTTTTCTGATAATTGATTCTCTATAATTTCATAAATTATAAAATTTTAGGATACTTGTGCTTTTTTTTTTTTCAGAAATTTTAATGAGCTCATTAAAACTGATCTCGCCCTTTTTTTTTCTTCTTTTTTTTTTGCTTTACTGTTGTGAAAAGCATAATTAAAAGAATATTACTTGAATTCTTTCTTTTCTGTAGGAATTATCTTTAAAAAAAGGTACTTTTATGTTAGCCGGGCACCAGTGATTAAAGAGTTGCCAATTGAAACAAGATTTGGCAAGTTATCACTGGTGCCTAGCTAACATAAAAGTACAAAAAAAAAATTAAAAGCTTACTGAATCTTTCTCAATAATTTATAATATCTTTTATATTAATGTTTAATATCATCTGTAACTAAATACCTAATTAAATTTGTTTTTATTTATAAAATTACAGAAATTTATTCATTTTTAGGTACTTTTACATTATCCCGTCGACTACTTTCCATAAAAAAATAAATTATCACCAAATAAACAAATGGAAAAATGTTGCCATTCTAAATTTTAAGTATGCATCACAACATTTTTTCTTTTAATATTTTTTTCTTTTTAATTTTTATTTTCTTTTAATTATTTTTAATAGCCGTTTGATATGTAATTGTTATTTTAATAATTAACAAATCAGTAAAAAACCATTAAAAGTGCATATAAACGTCGAATTAAAAAACACTCCATGACATAACATGTGTATCGCATTCGCATCTGACGTCAAGTGAATGTGACGCCACGACCATGCATTTTTGGCGTTAAATCGCATAGTTGGACGATAGTTTTTCTATTTGAAAATGGTCGACGGGATAATGGAGAATTAACCATTTTTATCTTATGAGTTGTTTTAATTCAGTTCTTCATACTACCAAAAACAGAAAACTCATTTTTAAAAATTAAATCTTTTTATTTTAATTTGATAAGCAAAATTAGGTACTTTTCAGTTATGGGAACATTAGTCATAATTTTTCTTCAAAGCGTTAAGCATTGTAAACTACCTGGAGTTCATATGCGCAATGTATTAACTTGTTTGTATAATTTTAAATTAAGGAGTAAATTAATATATAATCTCTTATTTCAGTGCTTTTCCATTATAACAATACCATTGTAGTCAAGCGCAATAGTCAATGCAAAATAAAATTCACGTGAAATGAAACATTTAAAAAATATATATAACGATACGTTGGTACGAAAGTAAGCAATTACAAAATATAACATTTGTAAATTACAGACTTTCACGAACTATTTTATCAAATCAATTCAAATATACACTTAAAATAAAATAACAAGTAAATATTATACAATAAAGTAATAAAGTGAAACTCAATTTAAACTGTAGGAATGAAATTGTAAAGATATCTTTGCACTGCAGTAAACATTTCCTTTTTTGAATGAAGATGTTCAGGGTTTTTTGAACAAAAACTTTTTTATGCATAATTCCAAAGTCCTGAAACAACTTTATTTAGCTTCTTCATCATCAGGTGGTGTCAAATGGTAAAATCCATCTCAGGCATCAGTAGTAAATATAAGTTATAACTTAATAAATATTTTCGGTTTGTAAAATAGCAAATTAAGATGTTTTACAAGGTTACAATTAAATAATAATTATAAAGTTATTCATGTTCAGTGAATAGAAAATCACAATGTTTGGTACTGTTTACTATAAAAATCCTTTGCGTGATCAGGGTGGAAATAAATGGCATATTAGACATAACATGTACATTTTGGCATGATGTTGGTGTAATGGAAAAGTACCCTTATTTCATATCTCCTCAAATAATATTTTACCTTAACTGAACTTTTTAATTAACTTTATTTATGCATCAGTCACAATAAGTGCAACTCTCTATCATTAATTTTATATAAAAAAACTGGAGTGTCATTTCAGATTTTGCTTGGAGGAGGCAAATGAACATAGTAAATCCAGATTTTCTGTTTCTTAAAATGAACTATTTTTCATACATACATTCAAAAGAATATTTTTACTGTCATAATTTACTTAAACAATTATTAATATATTGGTTAAAAAAAATAAAACACTCAAATAGTATTAAGAAAGTAAAGTTAATAGAAAGCTCTGAAATTCACAGGGAAGAATTATTGCCCTATCCTGCCTTATATAAATGACGCTCATGTTAAGAAAATTATAATGTGTATAAATCTACTAATGTTTTGGACACAAATAAAAACATTTACTTATAGGTTGTAATTTTCTTTTATTTTAATAATACCTTCAATTAGTTATATTGTTCTTTGAAAATTTGAGACAATATCTCACTTTTTTTTTTTGTCTTATAGCATACATGATATAATGACGGACTACTGTATTTGATTGCTGTTTTATTTGTATTTTTCTCTTCTCTAGTAATCTTCAATAATGATATATATAGGGTAAAAGCTCCACTAGTCAGCCTTGTAATTATGTAACATAAATAGCTGATTCCTAGCTCTGTAAAAATGTCCATGATTCTTTGCTGATGATTTATGAAAGGTAGCTGCACATATGGAAATTATGATATCTCATTTTGTACCAAAAATAAACTATTTATACAGCAATTTAACTCTAGGAGTTAAGGGAAGGCTGAACATAGGAGTTCTTACCCTATATTCTTAAAAAAAAAAAAAAAAAAAAAAAAAAATCTCATAATAACTTGTTGATAAATTCTTTTTTAGTAAAATTTGCAGATCATTTAGCTTGTAAAGGTTTAGATACTCTTCAAAGCATTGTTCCTAGTGTAAGACACCAGCAAGAAAAAGTAAGAAATCTATGTATTGTATTTTCATTTTACTTATTTATTTTTAATCTCAACTTGTTTTTTCTAAAATTCTGAAGTAAAAAAGCCCTTATAAAAAGTTTCAGAAGTACAGTCAGCCAAAAAAAAAAAAGAATATCCCATACATTTTAATTACCAGACTGTACCAGAAAAAAAAAAACAGAAATAGCCATTCGATTGGAAAATATGTTTTCTTCCAATTTATGTTTAAAAAATAAGCTTAAACAGCCATCTTCGTATAGAAATTGTATCACACTCTGAAGTTTTCAATATGAACACCTAATTTTGACGTCATATTTGGATTTATCAGTAAATTTTACCTTAGGATACCAAACAGGAAATCATTCAATGAAGTAATTTAAGAATTATGGTGATTTAAAATTCTAAGCTCCTAATGTTAAATTAATTTTTAATTGCTTTAAAACAAATAGCAATGCTGTTCTTTTTTTTTTTTTTTCAGAATAAGTCAAAAACTGTTTGCAGTAAGGAGCTGTAAATATGGATTTGCATATTTAACTTCTATAAATTGATTTCTGTTAAAAAATTCATAGGTTATATATAATTCATATTTATTAACATAAATTCACTTCTAGAAGCTTCAAAATCCAAAATTATACTTCATTCTGTCAAATAATTTTTAAGTTATGCTTTAAAAAAACTACCGGCATTGCAGCTTGTTTTGCAACTATTAAAGATAATTTAACATTAGGAGCTCAAAATTTTAAATTGCCATAATTCTTAAATTTCTTCTCCGAATGGCTTCTCATTTGGTATGCTAAGGTAAAATTTAGCAAAAAAATCTAAATATAATGTTTCGTATTAAAAATTTCAGAGTGATACAATTTTTGTATATAGATAGCCCTTTAAGCTTATTTTTTAAGCATAAATTGGAAGAAGACAAAATTTCCAGTCAAATGGATATTTCTATATTTTTTCTGGGACAGTTTTGTGCTTAAAACGTGTGGGGCTCTTGTTGTTGGCTAACTGTACATTGCATCACATATGTGCAAAAAAATTTAAGTTTGCCGCCACTGATATTCAACTGGTGCCTTCTACTCAAGGTTGTAAGAAACCCGGGTTTTTTTTTTAAACCAGCTCGAGTGGGTACCCGGGCAGCTACCCACTACAACCCTGAGGGTTGTAAAACACCCAGGTTTTAAAAAAACAGCCCAGGTGGCTACCCGAGCAGCTACCCTGCTTCTACTAGCACAACACGATCATAAAATTCCTTTTTTTCACTATTCTATTTTTCTGAAATAACTTTGATTTCCTTTGCTATAAATGCATGAGGCCCATGACACATTTTGCTATGTCAATCTGCAGCAGATTTAGCCAAAATTTTTCTTTTTTTAGCCAACAATGTTTATTATTATAAGAAATAATCGTAACCCATAAAATAAGCAACATATGCATTTACAAGGAAAATGCAGTAAGAAGATACAATAATCTTACAAAATAACATTTAGCAAAAGCATAAACTGTAAGACCCTACATAATCTTCAGTGCCCGCTGCCATGCTACACAGGTTCTGTACTAGGCCCATGGCATACTCATGGATAACATTAAAATTGATGAATAAGCAATTGAAAATAGATTCAGTCTATGAATGTTTGAATCCGTGCTAAATGATGCAATTTTTTTTTCTATTCATGTTCCATATGTGTAAAATAAGTTGTTATTAAATCATAATCTTATTTTTTTCTGATTAATACTGTGTTTGTTTTTATTTGCAGGTTTGCAAATGCATTTATTTTAAATATATATATATAGTTTGGTTGTATCGCAGATACTTTTTTCCTTTTTTAAGGTTTTATTCATCTCATGAAACTCTATTCGTCTGACTTTCTGTCTGTCTGTCACAAAGTTTGTTCTCGGAAACTGTATAAGTTTAGAGACTTGAAATTTTGTGTACTTACAGCTGAATACCTACTGTCACTGTCACACTGAAAATTACAAAATTTTGAAAATGTCTTCATTAACGCAAGGTATTAATTAAAACCCTAAAAACCCACTCATTGATGGAAAAAAATATTCAACTAAAGCGTAGAATTTTATTAAACCCCAAATAAATTTTTTTCTAAAACTCCAGAAGAGGGAGAAGGGTTAGTCCGAATAGTCGGGGTACCGGAAAGATCTGGGCAGCCACGAAACCACAACTATCGCCTTTTCAAACAGATTGAAAAAATAGCTTGATCTACGCCAAACTTGGGTTATGGGAGTAGAAAAAAATCACAATTTCAAAAATTTTGCACCATGAAAACCGAGTTATCAATTAAAAATTTCTAATTTTAAGTAAAAAAAAAAAAAAAGATTAATTTTTATCTCATGAAAGACACAGGTGCTAGAAAAGAATGAATCAAAACAGCGTTTCTTTATAATAGAAAAATTCTGGCTCTGTTAAAAATTTTTGAAATATTGTATTTCTCAATTTGAAAATTATACATATTTTTCAACGATGAATCCAGAAATCCAATTTTCATAATGCTGACATTATTAAATCCTGAGATATGATTTTTTAAAAATTAATCAGATCGCTTAAAAATAATTTTTTTAACATGTCAATTCTAGATCAGACATAGGGTCGCTTTCTGTGGAAATGGAAAAATTGATAAAATGAGGCATTTGAAAAGCACTGGAATTTTTATAAGCAATATATATATTTTAATATTGGATTTTTGGATATGAAAACTATCCATCTTTGCTTAAAGTGGTCTGGGATTTCAGATTTTAAAAAAATTTTTGAATTTGGCATATAATGTTTTATTTTAGAAAAATCCTGATTTTGTATAGGAAACATCAAAGCAGGCTTTGCCTGCTATCGTGCCGGTTCAGGTGTTTGAAAAATAGAAAAATAGACTGGTAAATTTTTATTTTATAAAAAACATGATTTTTTTTTTTTTTTAATGAAATTTATTTATATTTATTAATTAAAGTGTTTTGATAGGAATATTAAACGAAACCCTTTGTGAGATCTTCGATCACACTTATGCACTTGTTTTAATACAGATCTAAATTAAAGTGTGATATTGACAATAATATTTATTCAAACCGTTGATAAATTTAATTTGAGTACTTACCTTTTGATTGGAGTAAATAACTTTTTTAAATTATTTTGAATTTTTCACAAAATGTATATAACATAAATCTAAAGTTTCTAAAATCTGTTTAGCCTAAAAATTTTTACAAAATCCTTATATCTTTATTTTGTAAATACTGTAAACATAACTGCAAATATCAAGGTCTTTTACTTGGCTAAAATAGCTTTTATAAATACCAATCTACTTTTACTTCATTTTTGTTTGAAGCAGCTAAATTTGAAATATAATATTATAAAATTCAAACCTAACTACTTTTTTTGACAGATTTTTAATTATTTCTCTATAATTAAAAATTTCCATCATCATGAGCAAATTTTCTAATAAGTGTAGCCAGTGATAGAAATTGGGAAATGAAAGGTAGGCGTCAAATGGCGCCTACTGTAAATATCTTAGGTGTCAAATGAAAATTTCTAGCTGCAATTTCTAAAATTCACATAACTGTCATTATATGCTACTTTATAGAAAAGCATGAATATTTTGTTTTTATTTAAATTATTGAAGTTCTTAATCTACAATATTATAATAATTGAAGCAACTGTAAAACTGATAAAGAATTTTTAATTAATACTACAGTTAGAAATAAATGGAAAAACACACTTAACCATGTTAAACAAAATTTTATCCATTGTTAATAATTACACTTAAATTTAGTAAAAAAACTATAAATATAATATAATTACAGACGAATATTGTTAACATGAAATCTAAAGGACCACATTTTTGTGTGTGTGAGTGTATGTGTGTTAACCGTTAAAATAATAGTACCATCTTATCTGTTGGGATTGCATTATTAATTCATGTTAAAGAAAAATTCATATTAAGTGATTTAATGCTAACAATGCTTGACTCCAAATAGATTGCAAAGATGAAACTCAAACAATACCCACTAATTTGAATAAAGTTAGATAATAAAATCAGGACGTCTAACCGTCCTTCAGTTACATCATTTCACAGGGATTTATAGCTTTATCTGGACAAAAATCTGCTTAATTAGGTCTATACAGTTTTACCATTAATAAATCATTAACAGTATTAGTGGATAAACGGTTATAGGTATAATTTTTTATTAAACAGACTAAATCCCTTTTCACATTCAGAAGTGTTAAATGGCAGGTTCGATATAAAGTTTAGAAGTTTGCATAAATTAATATATTCATTTGGATTCGCACACTCTGCTAAAAATCACTGCCAAACTGTCTCACATTAGAGTTTATATTTGTGGTGAGACCAAATTTTCAAAAGCAGGTGGTTGGCTGAGTTAAACAAAAAATAAGTATTAAAAAAAGCTAGGCATCAAATTTGATGCCCAGGAATAATTTTGTAGTCGTGAAATGCTATAATGTAGTTGCTGTTGTTGTTGATTACTGACGGCCAATTATCTACACTTGGGATATAAGCCCGGGGGGAGTGCCCTTCGTGGGGGTCTTTTTAAAAGAACCTAACCTGTATTTATGCATGGATAAATCCACGGCTCGAAGAAAACCACGAAAATTCTGAACGATTAGGCCGACGGGTGCGATTGGGATCGAACCCAGCACCTCCCGTCTACCAGCTTCAAGAGCAGAACCTCTCAGCCACTGGTGGGGCCAAATACTAATTTATACAACATCATTATATGCACTTACGTAGAACTTAAATGACCTAACAATACAATTTAATTTAAACTTACGTACAATTTAAAATTAAGTATTATAATTATAATGTAGTTGCATTTGGTGACTAATGACTGCGAATTTCGAACGCTGAGTGTAGCATTCATAAGTTTCATCTATAAATGAGTAAACAAGCTTCTGTTTTAGCACTGTTCAGCTTCAGAACTGAGAAGCTAAAACTGTTCAGCTTCTCTTAAAATTTATCACCTAAAGTTATTTGGTGATAAACTTGTTTTACTATTTTCCAACGTAGTTGAAAAGTGTTTATGACAATTTGGTTTTGTCTGGCCGTTCTCTAATTTTCGTAAATATACTTAGATTGCCATGTTATTGATGTATGTTGAGGTTTACCATGGCATGTTTGCTATTGAAAATAGACTGTGTAGCATTTATAGTTTGTTTACAGAGACACTTAGAATAATTCACACACATTACTAGCTACAAATGGCAATTTCTGAAAACTGATTTTTACTGTGTTATGTGTGTTTTCTTAAATTGTTTATTTAGATATCTCATTTCATTGTATGAAAAAATTAAATTTCTTAACAATATTCTGATAGTGTTGGAAAGTGTATCATTATCTATGCCTGATGTATGTAAGCCTGATGTTATCATTCTTGTTATATTAAATTAATAATATTTTTCATCCATTTACAATATGTATTATGTGTATCAACAGTGGTCACTGTTGCATATCAGTATGTGTTTTATTAACTTTATATTTGAATTTTTTTAACTAATTCAAAAAGTCAAATAAGAACTATTAAATACATGAAATAATTTTTGTATAGGTGTGTTTTATTTAAAATAGAAAAAAAAACTGTTCTAAGATTTCTGGAGAATTACAATCAGTTGCATCTATGAATATTTAAAAAAATATTTTTATTAAATGTTTTATGTGCTTTAGTATACTTTGTAAATTTCATGAATAAAGATTTTGGGGTTTTTATAAAAAGCATTTCTTACACAAATATTTTGTACATTTCATTTGAAAATGTACATTATTTGAAAATTGTTTTATGTATATAAAAATCTATTCATATTTGATTGTGGAATAATTTTATTAATTAGTAACTGATTTTTGGTAGATAGGCAAGTAAATTAGTTTTAATTGAAAATTTTAAATTAAAATAATGGATTGAATTGTTTTTTCTTTATCAGATATACTATGAAAATAAATTTATAATCTAATTATATTTTTTAAGCTTTACAGACAAACGGTTGGAGTCTATAATAAAACTGTTGAAAGTGGAATAAAAAAGTACACATTCGTTCGGAATTTAAGCTCTTCAAAGGTGAATTATTACTGTTACTTCTATCAAATTCATTTTCTAAATTGAATTATTCTGATATTAGTATAATACCTTTGTTTTAAATTCATATTAGATAGACGATAGTTAAAATTGTATTCATACTGATCTTTTGTTTGTTTGTTTCTCCTTGATTAATATTTCTTAATTTATTGCACATAAACTATAGATCCACAGCTAAATAAAAATTGTTCAGTATTATTTTGTTTGTACATTCAATGTGCAATTTTTTTTTACTAATATGTCAGTGTTTGTGTAATGACATTCAAGATATTTGTGTCCGTCTGTCATTCAATATGAGTTTGAATGACAGAGAATATTGAATATTTAAAGATTTTAATACATATTTCTTTACTGTCAGATGTGGTATTTATTCTACATCTAGAATGCAATTTAGAAATATGTTTTGTAGATGCTAAAACAGATTGGCATTTATAAGTTTTATTAACTCTTTGTAAGATATCTGTAATATAATTCTTAACAAGAATTATTTATGTCTTTAATTACTTTCAAAATTTTATATTGCAGTATGGAACCATTTATCTAGAATGATATTTACAATTGACTGGTTTTAAAAAAATGCCATGCAGTGCTAGTTTGACATTGCATTGCTTGAAACATTACAACATGTATGATATAATTTGATGCCAATATCTAGCATTTTAAATAGAAGCATAATTTATTAAGATATTAGATGTTTTGATTTTTATACAGAAGAATTTTTGTTTCCAAGAGACACAAAGCTGTGGAAACTGTCATAACCACCACTGTCTTGATAAGTTTGCGTAAATATGGAAATTGTCTATCAAGGCTTCATCTTTTTAAATTTCCCAACATAGTTGAAAAGTGTTTATGACTTTGGTTTGTCTGGCCATCTGTCTGTCTGCACTCTAACTCTCATAAATATACTTAGATTTTCATGACATGTTATTGAGGTTTACTATAGCATGTTCCCTAAAGTGATGTATGAAGGTGAAGTATGTAGCTGTTCCAGCTCATTTACAAGAACATACAAAAGAATTCTGTTACGTTATGGACTATGGAAAAAAAAAATGTTTGTGGTTCATTTTAATAATGTTATGATACTCCAAACATAATTGATATGTATCACTGAGATGTACTACGAAATGTTATCTATAGAGTATGAAGTAAATAGCATTTAGTTCGTTTACAAGTACACACAAAAATATTGCATTACATTATCACCTATAGGAAAAAATTGTTTGCAATTTCAATCATGTTACATTACTTGAAACATAATGAAATTTATATGGATCATTTAGGTACATAATATATGTTCTATAGATTATGAAATGCGTAGCATATATTGTCCATACAAAATAATTCATTTACATGACTGACTATTGCTGAAATGCATTTTTAGTTGTGGTAGGCATTTTTAAGTTTAACTAAATTTTAGTGTATTATGTGGGTACATTTTATAGATTAAATACAGGTCTGCACAAGAGAATTCATAAGCATTACCATGTATGAGTGGACATTACCTGAAGTGTGTTTTAAACTTTCCAGCAGAACTATATTTTAGTATAATAAGACATGCTTGTAGAAAATAAACGCCCAGAAGGCACTTTAAGTTTTTTTTATGCGTTTAAGCTGATTCAAATTTCAGTTTCACTATGTAGTAGTAAGAATCTATAAATCATATACAGGGCTGCACAAAAGAATTTGCATACAATACCAGTTATGGACAGCAATTGCTGAAAATGAATTTTTAACTGTGTTAAGTGCCCTTTAAATTCTTTATTGGTATCTCATTTCATTGTATGAAAAGATTATGTATGTGTAAAAAAATGATGTATATATTCTCATAGTGTTGAAAAGTGTTTCAGAATCTAAGCCTGATAAATGTTTTTTTTTTTTTTTTTTGTGTGAAATTGTTATGTGTTAAAATATTTAACTAGTGCTTTCTTAACTGAAGGTAGTTGTTGGATTGATAGATATTTAAAATAGAGGAGATAATGAATTAAATATTTTAAAGAAATCTAACAAAAATTGAACAAATATCACAAAATGAAATTATTTCTTATGCCTTAATAAATGCTTGGCACTTTTAGCTTCTTCCATTCATTTGATAATACTTCTACTAAAGTTTTTTTACAGCACTCACATCAATTTGCAACTCATCTAACATTATGAAGCTACTGAAATTTCAAATTTTTTTATTCTTAAAGCCCTTGTTACTTTCTTAAGATATTTTAATATTTTAGGTGAATTCTGATAAAAGTTGCTTTAGTATGCTGTCAATTTTTGAAATACATTTTTTAACTTTACAGCTAAATTCATTTATGTTAATTACTTTTACTTAGCAGAAAAATAGTGGTCTGAAGTTTTAGTCACCATAGCAACCTGGTGACGTGGATTTTTAAAACTCTAATTTAATGTATCAAAAGTTCCTGTGATCAAAGTTAAAATATGAAAATTAATAATCATATATTATAATACGAGCAAATCTTGTGTGTGTGTCTGTATATATATATGAAATTTTTATCTTAAAAATGTCTCTAACAATTTTGACGAAATTTTGTATCCTACCATTTTCAGGCACCAGAGGATCACTGGGCTAGGTCACATGTTCGAGAAAATTAGATTAGTGGGTCACTATAGGTCAGGGTCAAGCTAATTTTATACAAAAAATGGCTCAAGCGATTTTGACTAAATTTTACATCCTACCGTTTTGGAGCACAAGAAGATCATTGGGCTAGGTCACATGTTTGAGAAAATTCAATAAGTGGGTCATTTTTGGGTCACCGTAGGTCAAGCTAATTTTATCTAAAAAACGGCTCTAATGATTTTTACCAAAGTTTCTATCCTATCGTTTTCTGGCACGAGAAGACCATTGAGCTGGGCCACATGTTTGAGAAAATTCAATTAGTGGGTTAATATGAGTCAAACTAATTGTATCTAAAAAACAGCTCTAACGGTTCTTAATAAATTTTGTATCTTACAATTTTTCGGTACAAGAAGAGCATTGGGGTATGTCCCATGTTCAAGAAAATTTGATTAGTGGGTCACTATGGGTCAGGGTCAAGCTAATTTTATGTAAAAAACAGCTGAATCTGTTTTCGCAAAATTTTGTATCTTACCATTTTAGATTATTTCACGACCATTTGGCGAAGTCAAATGTTCGAGAAAATTCAATTAGTGGGTCATTTTTGGGTCACTACAGGCCAAGATAATTTTATCTAAAAAATGGTTGTAACGATTTTGACTAAATTTTGTATTATATCGTTTTCGGAAACGAGAAGACAATTGGGCTAAATCACATGATCGGCAAAATGCGATTAATGGGTCCTTTTGGGTCAAGCTAATTTTATGTAAAAAATGGCTGAAACGATTTTGACTAATTTTTTTATTCTACTGTTTTCGAGCAGGAGAAGACCATTGGCTAGGTCAATTAGTGGGTCACTATGGGTCAGGGTTAAGCTAATTTTATGTAAAAAAAACAGCTGAAACGATTTTGAGTAATTTTTTTATTCTACCGTTTTGCACGAGAAGAGCATTGAGTAGGTCATATGATCGAGTAAATTCGATTTATGGGTCATTTTGGCTCACTAAGAGTCAGGGTCAAGCTAATTTTATATAAAAAATGACTGAAATGATTTTGACTAAATTTTATATCCTACCGTTTTGGATTTTGAGAAGACCGTCGGGATACGTAACATGTTTGAGAAAATTTGATTAGTGGGTCATTTTGGGTCACTATGGGTAAAGATCAAGCTAATAATTTTATCTAAAAAACAGCTCTAATGATTTGGACTAAATTTTGTATCCTACTGTTTTGTATGACAAGAAGACCATTGGGCTCTGTCACATGTTCAAGAAAATTTGATTAGTGGGTCATTTTTGTGTCACTATAGGTCAATGCAATTCAATGGGAATGAAGGTTGAAACAATTACAGTGGACTCTCTCTATTCTGAACACTCATGGGACCGCCCAAAAATGTTCAGATTATGGGGGTGTTCATTATAGAGGGAGATTGGGAAATGCATTACTACTACTACTATGTATTGAGTTTATAGACTATATAGAATATTTTGCCTGCTTAACTATGCAAGTTACCGAGATGAAGGTGCTTAATTTAGAAACTATTAAAAAGGTTAATATAAAAAGTTAATTAAAAAAGTTATTCAAAAAATTTTACAAAACATACAATTACATTACTTGAAAAGATAATCGGTACATTACTTAAAAAAGTGAGTAAGTTTAGTCTGTTTTTGCATTGTGTATGCTCGTGCAGTGTACATATTATCCAGTTGTTTAAGAAGTGGAAAGGCTTCTGGGTGATGTTCAGCCGCATAGTTCAACAGGTCTTGAATCCCTTGGCCATATTGCTTGAAGGTAATCGTACTTCTTGTTTCATCGGTCTCTTCTGGTTCTGTTTCGTCTTCACTACCCTATTCCTCTTCAACGATGTTGTCGCAAACAGGAAGGTTTCCGTCAGATTCGAGATAAGCTCCAGGTTTAATTTCAGTATGAAGCTCCTGAAGAATTGACCCCAAGTCACTCACAGCTGTTGCTTCTTGGTCCTCTGTCCTTGATTGCTCATTCTCACACAGGAATCCAGCTTTGTAGAAGCATTTTTGGATGGTGTAGGGGGTTACTTCATTCCAAGCCATTGATATCCAATAGACAGCATCCATGACATTGGCCTTCTTTGTTAGTTCGGTTGCCAAATTTGCCTTCTCCATCACCACGGACATTTTCATCAAAAAATGAATTTGGTAGTGAGCTTTAAAGGTCTTGATTACTCCTTGATCCAGTGGTTGGATTATAGAAGTACAGTTTGGTGGCAGGAACTTCAGGCTCACGTTGCTCAGCTGCACATTTGTATGTGATCTGTCATTATCCACAAAAAGAAGAATTTTTCTTCCTTCTCTCTTCATCTTCTCGTTAATGTCCTCCAACCATTGTGAGAAAATTGTGAATGTCCTCCAGGCTTTTCGATTTGATTTATAGTGCACACGCAATGATGCTATCTTCATATATTTTAAGCATCATGGTTTTTCACTTTTTCCGATCACAAGTGGTTTGAGCTTCTTACCCATAAAACTGGCACAGAGCATGACGGTAAGTCTTTCTTTTGACATCTTTCTGCCAATGTATTTCTCGCTTCTTTCTGCTAGGGTTTTATTTGGAAGAGCTCTGAAAAACAGTCCGATTTTGTCGGCATTGAAATCCTTCTTTATACATCCGGAAGCTTTCTTTTCCATTCCTCCACAGTGTCAATATTTATGTCTGCAGCTTCACCATTGATTGTTTTGAATTCGATGTTATGCCGACTTTTGAAGCGAGTCAGCTATCCTTCTGATGCCTTGAATTCCGTGATTTTCTCCTTTTCTGCAAAATCCAGAGCAATCTGCTTTAGCAGGGGTCCAGTGACAGGAAGATTCTTCGTTCTCATTTGGCAAAAAACTTTCAGACGTGATTGTTTATGTTCTCGTTTTCTTTTCGAAAACGCTACACTTTGAGGAAGGTTCATTTGCTTCAAAAACGGCTATACATTCTTTCTCTTTCTTGCTGATGGCGTTGACTTGACCTACTGAAATTCCAAATTCAGATGCAATTTTCCTTTGACTTACTTTTGATTTTAATTTTTGAACAACTTCGTATTTTTCCTGAAGCTTCAGTTCTTTCCGTTTTTTTTTGTTTTTCTACTTATTCCTGACATATATGCGTAGGTGTTGTGATTCTTTCCCTGCGACAATAGTGAAATGGTGAAAAAATTTTACCTTTGCTGAAAAAAAAGAAGAAAGAAACAGAAGCGATAATGCTGCCAACCAAGGAACCAGGTGTGCAGAAAAGTAACCATAATCCTTTTTTAACCATTTCCTCTAACACCTGTTGTCTCTTATCTGTGATTGTGGGGGGGGGGGGGGGCATTTCTGTTGCACAATCTTTCTATTTTTATCTCAGCTCGGAAGAGGAGGAATCACGTGACATGTTTTTTACATTATTTTTCCTTGCATTTCTTTGCATAAAAAATTATTGTTTTGATCATTTCATTTAATTTTATTATCATGATTTACTTTTTCCGAAATGGAAACAATTTCATATCTGCACTTTTTTGTTTATTAAAAATTATATAAGAATGTTCTAATTAGTTGAGAACACGTACGGTAAAGACAAAAATATTCTTTCGATCCTTATATATATATATATATATATATATATATATATATATATATATATATATAATAAATGTTTTGTTTGTTTTGTTAACTGAAGATTTTATCTGAATTATTCAAACAAATTTCAGCATCGGGTAGATCTTAAAATCTAGAAATTATTTTGTTTCTTTATTTTTAAATCGAGTTCATTGAAACCTTTTATTCTTCTGCAACAATTTTCCGAATTTCCATGATGCAGGAAATTTTCGCATTCCGCCTGCAAACACACGTTCAGTTTACAGAGAGGCAGTGTTAGAATGGGGATCAAAAGTAGCGTTCATATTAGTGGGATGTTCAGATTAGAGGGTATTCAGAATACAGAGAGTTCATCTTTTATAAAGTCTATGGAGTTTCGCCGGGACCGTCAGAAAGTGTTCACAATACCGGAGTGTTCACATTAGAGAGTGTTCAGATAGAGAGAGTCCACTGTATTAAGTTTTAGAACAGTTGGCAGTAAACGAAATAGAAAAGTTAGCAATATTTCACCAAATGTTGCAAAATGTTGGCACCACTGGCAGGATTTGGAAGGAAAATAGACTTTCAAGATTACTAATGTCAAAACACATGCTTGGTGCCAAATTAAGAAATGTCGCCAAGTTTGCGACTTTTCGTCAAATGAAAAAAATTGGCTTTCAGAAAGAATTTTCTAGAAATTCCAAACAGGAGCCGACATATATGATTCAACCAATCAGAATCCATAGTCCTTTGTGCATGGTATACTGTACTTTGCTTTCTCATGTATAAAAGACGCACAGACCTAGAAGTCCTGCTATCAATTTAAAGTGTGCAACGAACTAAAAATGTGGTTTGAAAGGAATTTTGTCGTAAATTTGTAAGTAATGTAAAATTTAGAAATATGTACATAGTTTTAAGATTGATTGTTTCTGTAAATAATATTGTTATAAAACAAAATGCTTTAAAGCAATAATAGAGCGAGAATTTATTGTTATATAGAGTTGAACACAAAGCTGACGTTAACTGAGCTTAGCTCTATCTTCCCTGCTGGTGTTGATAATATAAACAAATTGATCTCTTGTATCATTTAAATTTCTTCCTTTGTTCCCACCTTTTCTCATAATAGATTGATAGATGTGATTTTTTCCAACTGTATGTTCTTATTTAGAATTGTAACTATTAAGATTATCTTTTCTTGTGAATTTGTGTGATGATTAAACGTTTTGGTTTGAACTATTTTGTTCTAATTTTCAATATTGACTCTTTTTTTCTTCACCTTTTGCTTATTGTAATTATTTTGGTTTGAAAAAAATCTCAAAAAAGAAATTTTTATGAAGAAAATAAAATAAATTGTGTGAAGTATTTTTTATTCCATAATTTGTATGTTTATAGAACTGCTTCTGCTTATAGAAATATTTAAAAAAAAAAACTATATTATGTTTGTATAAACTTAATGACATTAAGATTCTTGACTTCAAAATTTTATGTATATATGATTTTTTCATGCTAAATTACTAATGTTATTCTGATGTTGCAGCTCTTGCAGTTTGTAAATGAAGGAACCAAAAGGTTTGAAGAGCTTTGTGCCTCACCTTATGGAGAAGTTTGTGACTTGGTTTTAGATATAGTTTTCGGAGCTGGTGAAATTTATGTTGACTATTATTTGCCTCCCTTGGGAGATGAAAGTGAGTTGTAGTACATTCTTAGAATTGAAATGTAAATTATATCAGTTTAAAGAATTTTTATTGTTACTGAAAGTTTTAATTTTGCAAATTTATATAAAAAAAAGAAAAATTATAAAAAAAAAAGTAAATTAAAAAAAGAAAAGGGTATTGAAGCCACTTTAGTAGTTCCTGAGAAAAATGATACATCAATGTTTTACTTGTGATTTTGCAACTGTTCTTGTCCCCTTAATTGAAATATAAATGATTACCTTTGAAATATGCTATTTTTAATTTATCCTGAAGTGGAGAGCCAGCATAATGCTAATATTGAATACATATGAGCAGACCCTTATTTAGAATGTATGTCCCTGTGCAATCATTCATTTTACGCCTTTATCCTCCCTTAGCTAAACTTCTTCATAACTACATGTTTACAGATTACCAAAAGTAAGTTCTAGAATTATTTAATTCAGTTTTAAATTGTATTACAATATTTAAACTTAACTGAATACACAACACATAAAGCAAATATGCAAATAAAAAAATTAAAAACCATTTTTAAGATAAACATACATGATCAACTTTGCAAACTTCATGTAAAACTATTCAATTTTACCCAAGTCAAATAAACATGTTTTGAACCAGAAATTTTATTTAAAGAAATTAAATTCAATTCAACCACTTAGACCCAAGTAGTATTTTATTTAATTCAAAATGTGTTTATTTGACTTGGGTCAAATTTAACAGTTTTATGTGAGGTTGGCAATCAGGATAAACAAACAGAAAATAATAACTACAGTTTAATTATTCCAGTAAGCCATACAACAGGAGCCTAAATTTGATCAGGCAAAAATCTACTGCAGAAACATACAGCAAGGCACTACAATTTTAATAGTCTCTGTAAAAATTATTACCGAAACGTCAAATCCATTCAGATAAAATGTATGGTAGAAACACACAGAAACAAATCATAACAGATTAACAACCCATATGAAAAATTATTGCAGAAACTTCTAATTTAATCTGCAAAAGCATATTTTAGAAGTACTACTACAATTTAATAATCAGTCTTGCAGAACTAATGTAACTTAAGAGACCCTCTTCTAACTTTAGTATTTATGAGTGCATTTTTTATTTCCTCGAAATTGAGACTTATTGTGATGTCTAATTCTATAGTATTCCAAGATTGACTAGTTGTGCTTGAATCTGTAGTATCTGCAATTATTTTAACTCATTTAAAAATAGATAATGACATTTCAGCAAAGGTTGTTGCCATAGTACACAGTACACATTTGGATAGATATCTGTTTTTCTTTGAAACCAATGTCTTGCACAGTAATGAAAAAGAAGATAACCTTCCATCATCTTATTTCTTCCTAGATAACAAAGGGGCTTTTAAATTTAATAAATTTTTTATTGGAACTATTTGGTTCAAAATGACTGTACAGCATCACAGTTTGGTGATAATGGTGAGAAATGAAAGTCTGGCTCAGATGATCAAATATTTTTTCTGATGTCAACATTATTTTTCTATGCGCATACAAAACACACAACAATGAATGAGGTATCATGCGAAAGATTTTTGAGCAGGCTTTTGATATAATACACCCACATTTAGTTAAAATACTTTATTTGATTAAAAACTGCAGTTAATTAAAAATTAATGAAAAATGTATGAGCAAATAATCTAAAAGATTGCAGTGTGAAGGCATGGATATACTGGTTTTAAAAAAAAAATATTGTGAATCAGCTTCATCTCCAAAGAAGAAGAAAACTGATTCAGGACTCCTGATATGAGCATTTCTTTACAGCTGGATAAAGAAATACAGAGGAAAAAGAGATCTGAAAATCAGTTAAACATTAAAAAAAAAAAAAAAAAAAAAAAAAAATCATACCTTTTTAATAACAGTGTAAATGTCCAGATTCTTCAATTTGCAGTTTTGCCATTGCTTTGTGGGACTTTTAAGCATAAAATGCCACACTAATGTCATGAATGCTACCTTAAACTGTTTAACTTTCTAAGAAGACTTTCTACTTTACGTCTAATTTTAGCATTTTTTGAAATAGTTCCTAATACAAATGTTTCCCAACTTGTATTCTAGCTTTTACCAGCCATCTTCACATTATTAGACTGTTAACAATGATTTCAATGTCATACATTCAGATTTTTTTTTTTTTTTTAATGTTTCCAATGTGGTCTGTCTCTTTTTAGAATTTACAAAATAGTTGTAAAATCACTGTATTAAATTATAAAAAAAATATTGAAGTTACAAAGCATTGCACTACTGATTAACCAACTAGATTGGACGAGTGAGCTGAACTTTGAATGAGGAATGTAAGATTTCTACCCTTGAGTCTTACCTTCAAGCTTGAATATATTCCGGAAATGTTGACTGTATTGTTGTATGATGGACCTCCACAGTTGACAAGTTTCATGTGCATGTCATATTGTTCTAAAAAATGTAAAACTGCTTCAGAAAACTTTTCTCCAGTACGGCTTATATTTTGTTTTTAATAAAACAACAAAAAACTTTTTACTGGAAGTTATCTTCAGTTACATATCTAATGATTACATTTAATTGTCATTTAGAAGAATTAACCTTACTATCTATTTTTTTACTCACAGATTTCCCCATAAGATGTATTAAATATTCATAAGTTGCTAATGAAAACTTAATCTTTTGTCAGTTAACCATACTGTGTAATATGGTCAGCCAGAAAATAATCGTACTTTGCAATAATTCCAAACCCATCATGAAATTTTCCTTTGTGCAACAAACCAAATACCATATGATCTACATAAAATTCCAGAAGACTAAATAATCCAAAGATACCCCAAGAAACTTACTTTATTAACTACAAAAAGATTTCATAATGAGAAAAACAATGAAATATCAATACTTTTTTACTATTAGCTGTATTTTGCATCTCTCAAAATTTTCTCAATGCCCACCCCCCCCCTCCCTCAACAAATTGTGCTGTCCTGTGCCACTGCACATGTTACACATGTCTAAATGCGACCCTGCCTATGATATGTATAAAATATTTTTATATGTCAAAAAAATTTGCAAAAATAAGTAAATTAATTACCAGTGAACCAATGCGAATATTTCGCACTGCAATCTAATATTTTTTAGATGCAGGTTTAAACTTCTAACGAAAAATTAAGGGTAAAAATATCTGCAAACAACATTAGTCAAGCCAGAATATCATCTAATTTATTCCATCAAAGTTACAGTAAAAACTGACCAAAGATAGCAAATTGAGAAATATATATATATATATATATATATATATTAATCGTATTTTAATTGTATTAGAGGTTGACATCTGTTTTTCAAAAAAAAAACAAAAAAACATGGGACAAAGAAAAATAAATTGAGTATTTGAATTAAATTTTGCTTTTTAATCAAAAATATAGAATAAACCTATGCAGCAACTATGTCCCACTTTAATGAGTTTTTTACATCATTTGATCATTGATGCAGTATTTTATTTTTGTGGCAACTTTAATTTGAGAAAAACCTTTCATTTAATTTATGAAAACAATGCTGATTTAATTTTAACAACAAATTCTAATCAAAAAACGATATTTTAACGAAATGTGAATGTACTATGTCAGAAGCCTATTCAAAATCCTTTCATATGGTATCTCATTTATCGTTCTGTGTTTTTTATTTGCTTAGAAAAAGGGATGTTGACAACAGAAATAATATATAGGATTAAAGTATTGTGCACATATGAAATCTATCAATTCATTAAATGTTGTGTTAGGATGAGAAAAAAATTATTACGTTTAATATTACTTTTAACTAAAATAATAATAGAGATTTTCTTAAAAGTTAATTTTATTTGTTTATTCATTGAATTGTATACAGCTAAGCAGTTTGGTAAAATTATTAAAAACATTGAAATTTCATGCTTGTATATTGTCATACTTAGCAAAATTACTTTTATTTGTGTATTTAACTCTTTGAATGGCAGTGGGATATTATATATCTCACTTAACTAAATTCCCTAAATTCAATAATGACACCAGAATTTTAAAATAAAATTTTGCTTTTATAATGTACATAAAGAAAAGATTTTAATTATTTTCTAATAAATTTATTCGTAAATCCTGATGTCATTCAATCATTTCAACATTTTAGCAATGAAAGTACTTTGCTCTTCAAAGGGTTAAATATATTTTAGGATTTGAAAAATAGTATAGTTACATCCAAAATTGTAAAAAATAAAAAATATTTCATATTTTACTGCTAATATAAATATCTAATTTACTTGGAGAAAACTGAGTTTCTAGAATGCCGAATTGATTTTCACTTTATAAAATTTATTTTAATTTATAAATGAGTTAATTAATAAGTCTTTTCAATAAGAAAAATAAATTTTAACTATTTTATTAATGTAGTAATTATATTTGAATACAACTTTCTTCAAATCAAATCCTTTTGTTTATTTTAAATATATTTTCATAATTGTTTATAGAGTATCTAAGTAAACAATAGATACAATTTAGCAAATTTATAAACAAATATTAATAAGTATTTTATTTGTTTTTAGATTCATTGTTTAAACATTAAAAACAAATATTTTCTATTGACCTATCATTTCATGAGTTTCAAAATTAAACATAAATTTTTATTTGGGAATCAGAAATTTGTTTTAATAATATTTTTTGATTGATTGTGTGTGAGAGAGAGCAGGCATCTGTGTACACATGCATGTTTGTTTGTTCAAAAATGTCATTTTCAGTTTCTTTTAAGTTAGTTGTAATTTTGTTTATAATTTTGTTATGATTTAAAAATTTAACTCTTAATTTATTCAGTATTTTACATTTAACTTTAATTTATTCTTCAATTTAATTAAATTCATTAAATTCATTTAAATTAATTAAGCTAAATTTCATTTTTGCATTTTAAATCTAACATTCTTCCTAAATTGTTTACTTTTGGTGAGAATATAAATTAATTTCAGAATCTTTCCATTACATATGTTTTAGGATATTTATTCATTCAATTTAATTTACATTTTATTCACTTTGCAATATTAATTAAACTTCATTTCAAATGATCTAAAAAAGAAATATTTATAACTTACTTTTTCTAACTTTTAAATAATATACAGTCTAAAATAAATTATTCCAAAATATAGTGTATTTCCCTTTTAATAATATTGATTAAAAAATTGGTTAATTGTTAATTTATTCTTTTCAGAAAGTTCAAATTCATTTATTTTAATTCAGGCAAATTCTTTCAGAATCGTGAACTTTCCCATATTTCATTTCAAAATTTCTAAGTCCAATAATCATTTTTCAAAATTTCTTAATTTAAATATTTTACTTTCAAAAACATATCTGGTGGAAAGAAATTTTAATTTTATTTAGATTGCTAAAATTTCATTTGTTTTCATCCATTAGTTTGGCAGTTATAGATTTTTAATTACTTTCGTTTTTTCTGTTTTGAATTTCGTCGAGATTTGCGATCAGACGCCATTGATGAGTATTTAGATGTTTCAAGTAAACAAGAACCTTTCTTCCCGCGGATTTTGAACAAGGACGTTTTGACAGCACTCCAAGGTCGCGATCGAATGTTCTAAATGCTATTTAATGCTGTTGCTAGGGTTGGAAGTGTCAGTGAAACGTCTGACTGTAACTTTGACTATGGTCTGTTGGGGCTTGTTCACTGACATTCAGACGGTTCGGATTTTTTCATTGGTTGTTCCGTAACCGCCGTCGAGTTTTACCTGAGTGGGAAACTGTGAAGATTTTTTCAGTTCCTGACAAATTCCCAAGGATGTAGTGTGGGATAAATTTTGCTCTTCGGAGCTTAAGCCATTTTGGCTTGCGGTGAAAACAATGAATGTCATACTTCAAGATATATTTCTTCCTTAAATTATTTCTTCATTTTTATTAAGTTCATTCAACCGTAAATGTTATAGCCATCATTGATAATGATCAGGAAAAAGGTGCTCCTACTAATCTTTAACAACTTAGCCTTTGGTTTTAAGATATATACAACATATTTTTAACTTACTTCCAGCGTCATGGTGAATTCAAGTGTTCTTGTGCTGTTTACAATTATATATTTGAGAAGTCAAGATAATTAGATAATACGTATTTTTTCTGCACATCTTCAGAATGATTATAGCCTCCGAATGGATGCTTTCTCCTTCATTTTGATCTTGATATCTTCGGCAACTAAGGATATCTACATCCGATTGATGCTTCTTTACAAAGCTCCTGAATGAAATTTTGTCATCATCGTATTTCATATACTGGCGGCTGAAAATTCTTCATACAGTGAAATTTAATCTTTAACTTCCACAGCTCTACTATTTACCCTCAATTAACTTTAGAACTAATGTGTCGAATTCATCTTTATGACTAAGGAACTATGAAAGAAACTTAATTAATCTTAAATTGAACACTGAACTTAAGCAAAGATAATTTAAATTCAACTTTATAATATTTCATCATTATCATATATGAATTGATAATAAGATTAACTATCTCAGATATAATAATATACCACCCATGAGATAAAATGTATTTATGTAAAAAAAAAAAAATAACGATGTGATTAATGTGGATATCTAATCTTAAAATTTTTAAAGAAGTAAATATATATTCATTGTATAAAGTGTAAAAAGAAAAATTTCAAGTGGAATTTGTGTTTTATTTATTGAGTGCACTTGTGAATAAATGACAGTTGTACTTTGATCTTGGTGAGTTATCTTTTCTTTTATTTATATTTATGTGTTTCAGCTCTGTTTGAAGTAATAGAAAAAGTTCTATTTCCTAATTTATATAAGTATATTATAACTTAAGATTTAACTTTATGAATTTAACGTAATTTCAGACTTAACTTTTTGGCATCGCATTATGTGCTGCTACTTACGATCATGCCTATAATGGTGTTTGGGGAAAGTGTTGAATATATGTTTTGTCTAAATTTTTAGGTTTTCTGAATCACTCCGGTGCGAGTCGCTGGTGATTCACCCTTTATTAATTTTTCCTTTTATATTCATCACGATCCTCAGATACCGTTATATTTATTGGTGCCGTGTACCAGTCACGATTTGGGTTGTGTTCCTATTTAATTGGTGCCGTCGACACAGTCTTTTTCTTGGGTTATTAATATTTAACTGGCGACGTGTACCAGTTAGGATTGTGGTTATGATACTATTTATTATTATTTATGACTCTTTTTGTGCTGTATTTTAATGACTCAAGTAATTATTTTGAGTTAGGTTAATTTTTTTTACCGTAGTTGGAAACGGTACTTAAAGTAAATTTTTTTTTTACTCCCAGTTTATTTAGTGTGAAAATAATAGTCAATAACTTAAAGTGTTATTTTTTTTTCAAATTAATTTAATAATCTTATTATTCAGTTGATCCAGTGGTAGATATGATGTTATTTTATAAATAATTTTGAGTTTATATTATATTTGAGATATTGATAGTACTTTGCAGATAATTTCTTTTTTCAAATGTTGAAGAGAATCTTAAATTTAATAATGCAATTTGATGATCGATTTCTAAGATTAGGAAGTGTACATATGTCTTAAATTATTTATCATTTTTATTTTATCTGGATATCCATGTGCTATATTTATTTTTTATCATTTCTCCAGTGTTTTTCTTAATTATTTATATGTGATTATGAATATATTTTGGTACTTTTATTATTGAAATTGATAAGGGATTTAATTTCTTTGAACATCTTTGAAAAATATTTCATATTTATTTATATTCTATTATCATTTCATTTTAGTGCAAAAATTTTGGGATTGCAATAGATAGGCGAGAAAATTTTTGAGATTTGTTAAATAATAAATTTTTGGGGAGGTGTATAAATTTTTTTCTGGATAAACATGAACAACCATGATATCCAATTTCAGGCATTGCTTGAGACAATTTAAAATCTTAACTGATGCAAAAGCTCTAACTTATCATCTTAATCTAGAGAAGCAGACTGAAATTATAACTAAATGGTGTATGTATCTACAAGGTTTTAACTACAGGGTTGAGCATATTCCAGGTTTCAAAAATCCAGCTGATTTTCTTTCACGTGTCATTGATAGATCTGATAATCCAAATGCTTATGTAAATTCATTAAATATTTTCATACCTACTAATAATTCCTTAACTACTGAAAATATTCTTAAAGAACAATTAAATGATACTAAACTTAAAGACATCAGAGATAAAATAATTGCTAAAGATAAAACTAATCCTAACTATTCTATTAACCCAGATAATGATTTAATAATGTTTGCTAAGAAAAAACCTGGCAATGTAAATAGAAGTAAGAAAATAGTTATTCCCAAAACTTTAGTCAACAGTTGTATTGCTTTAGCTCATCAAGCACATTTTGGAATTGCTAAGACTATAGATATGGTGCAAAAGAATTATTTTTGGAATGGGATGGTGCAAGATGTTCAGAACTTTGTCAATAGTTGTGATAAATGTTTACCGCATAAGAGTAAACAGACTAATACCAAACCCGCATTCATTCCTAAGAGTGATTTAGCCCCTGGTGAGATGATAGCGATTGACATAGTGGGAAAGCTTCCAAGATCTCATGATGGGAAATTTTTCATTCTTACTATTGTTGATCATTATTCACGCTTTCTAGAAGCAGTACCTTTAACCAATGTAACTTCTCCATCCATCATTAAAGCTCTAAATTCTTATTTTTCTAGATATGGTATACCTAAATTTATTTTATCAGATAATGCGAAAAACTTCAAATCTGATTTGTTTGATCAATTCCTAAAAACTCTTAATATTAAGCAAAGAAATTCTTCAATTTATTTTCCGAGATCAAATGGTCTTTTGGAGAGGATTCATCGCTCTCTTAAAGAGTCGGTTGCCTCGCTCTCAGATAATGTTATAGAATGGTCAGACAGGCTAAAATTTTATGTTCTTCATTATAACAGCAGTAAACATGCAGTAACTAATTTCACTCCAGCTCAATTATTTTTAGGTAGAGATGTTAATTTACCTATGGATAGCTTTTTACCTCCACGGTCTGTACAGGATCCCCCTGTATATTTTCAACAACTGCAAGAGCATATCAAGACCACTAGAAATTTTGTCAAGCAAAATGAACAAAAATATTTTAGCTTGAATGAAAAATTTCTGAAAGGTCGCTCTCCTCCAAAACTATCCATTGGTGATACTGTATATCTTAAAAATTTAATACCTTCAACAACTTTTAAACCTAAAAACTCTGGTCCATATAGAATCATTGGAGCATTCAGGGGTGATAATTATTTGATAAAACATATCAATGATCAGACAGCCAAAGAAATTAAGGTGAATGTAACGAAACTCATTCACGCAGGGTATTAGTATATGTGTTAGTTTTTGGATAGATTTATTTCCTTTAGAATGGTACTTATTTGTATATATTTTTCTTCTGCAATATGTTATATCTACAACTATTTATATATATATATATTTTAAATTTTAATGGTGCAATAGTGTGGTGACTATATATACTTTCTTTGGTCATTTATTTTGTTCATATCACCTGATGCACTACTGGCCAGGGTGATGTCAGGTGTGTTCAATCTGAATTGACGACTAATTTTATGAACTATAATTCTTCACGAACATTCATCAACTTATTTAACATTTACTTAGAAATATGGCTAACTACATCAAAGATTTACTATTGTTTGTTATATATTTAAATTTTATTATCACAAAATGTCACTACATTCAGTTCTCATATTTATTTTATCTTGCCATTCTTCAAGGGAAATTATTTTTGTTTGAATTCTATACATTTGCTTCAGAGATTAGCTGATTGGTGTGATGTAATTTTTTTTGTATTATTAATGGATCCGAAAATTTATTTAATTTCTACAAGTAACAACATGATAGTAGAAAGAAAGAAATAAAAAATAATATGAGGAAAATTTTGAGACAAAATTTTATATTTAAAGATAATTGATATATAAAGAAATATATCAAAATAAATTAAAAGAAATGAGAAAGAGGATTAAGAAATTTTTTAAATCTCTATTAAATGCGCATACCTACATGGTTCAGTGAGAGATTGTTTTATAAGAATACGATGGAGCAATTGCTCTAAGTTTTTTCTTGTTTTTTTTTTCCTATAGTTTACAGTGAGCACACACGGAAGGGAAATTCAGCTAGTTTGGGGTTAAAATTACACAAATCTGCCCTTCTGACAAATCCTTCAAGGTGCAACTGTTGCATAATTTATGGGAAAATTTTTATTTGTAAATTTGATGTGTCCTAGACTTCTTTTGAAGTTCTACTAATAAATAACTTTTAAGATTAATTAAATCTTTCGGACACTACTACTTTTTCAGTTGAGGTGTGCTCACGCTTTTCTCAATTTAGAATTTGTAGATTTTGCAAATATGATGATTGTATGAAGTTTGATGGTTATTTGTCTCAGCATCACATACCAGCAGCAATTTTTACATCCTGTTATTTTGAAACTGTTTTATTTTGTTAAAATCTGTGCAATATATTTTTACTTGCTTTTGAGAGGTTACTTCATTTGAGGAATGTTATATTGTATATAAATTACATTTTTTTTTGGGTTCGCACATTGGATATCTCAGATAATTTTTTTTCAATGTTTTCTTAAAATTATGTTTGGATAATAACTGCAATAGAAATACCTGCAATACAATTAAAATGTTTTGTGCAATAGTTTTCATACTCCTATGTATAAATTAGTATTCTTATTTATCCTTATGTTTCATGTTGTTAATGTATTTGAATCTGTGTTTATATAATCAATCATTTACTTTTGAATTTTGAATTTGTTGGCATTGTGTATATAATTTTTATCTCTCATATATATATCTACGTATTGTTTTTTGAATGTAATCATACTGCTGATTCTATTTGTAACGACTCGGCAAACAAATCTCAGGGAGATGAATGGTTTAAAATTGTATTTATAAAATACATGTTGTAGGTTTTGATTTTGATTCACATTTTCGTTCATTTTGCTGTATTTTATTTTATGTATGTAGAGTTATATCTACAATTGATGCAATTACAATTTCTACTGATGAATCAATGTGATGCAGATTTTGTGTTGGTAAGATGTTCAGTTCATTTTTTTTTTTTTCTCATCCCTTTGGCTTAAAATTTTTTTTTCCCTTTTTTTTCCATTTTCTGGAGGTAAAATGTTATGATTTAAAAATTTAACTCTTAATTTATTCAGTATTTTACATTTAACTTTAATTTATTCTTCAATTTAATTAAATTCATTAAATTCATTTAAATTAATTAAGCTAAATTTCATTTTTGCATTTTAAATCTAACATTCTTTCTAAATTGTTTACTTTTGGTGAGAATATAAATTAATTTCAGAATCTTTCCATTACATATGTTTTAGGATATTTATTCATTCAATTTAATTTACATTTTATTCACTTTGCAATATTAATTAAACTTCATTTCAAATGATCTAAAAAAGAAATATTTATAACTTACTTTTTCTAACTTTTAAATAATATACAGTCTAAAATAAATTATTCCAAAATATAGTGTATTTCCCTTTTAATAATATTGATTAAAAAATTGGTTAATTGTTAATTTATTCTTTTCAGAAAGTTGAAATTCATTTATTTTAATTCAGGCAAATTCTTTCAGAATCGTGAACTTTCCCATATTTCATTTCAAAATTTCTAAGTCCAATAATCATTTTTCAAAATTTCTTAATTTAAATATTTTACTTTCAAAAACATATCTGGTGGAAAGAAATTTTAATTTTATTTAGATTGCTAAAATTTCATTTGTTTTCATCCATTAGTTTGGCAGTTATAGATTTTTAATTACTTTCGTTTTTTCTGTTTTGAATTTCGTTGAGATTTGCGATCAGACGCCATTGATGAGTATTTGGATGTTTCGGGTAAACAAGCAGGCATTATTTCTTAGTTCCCGTGCATTTGTATCTGGGTCAGTGACTCACGAGAGGCAAGGTCATTATCAGTCCGATTCAAGGTGACAGATAGAAGTTCATAGAACATTCGCAATGACGTGTCGTCAACAGTTAATATTTGACTTTGACCGCGTGGGTGAGCTTCTTCAAAAAATCCATCAGGTGGTGTCACGAGCGCGACAGTTAGATTCGGAACCGTTAGGATATGCTCTTTTTTGATTGGCGGAGATTTAAAATCTCAGAGAGAGATCGTACTTTGAGTATTGAAGGAGAAAGACTTGGCCAAATTCGTTTGATCGACTAACAACGTTTTTTTAGGCTGTCGGGCCTCTGGCCTGGCGGCAGTTGAGTTTGTTCCAGCACTGGATGAAGTTATTCACTTAGTGGGTGGAAATGTGTTGTGATTTTCTCGAGAGACAGAGATACTAAGATTTTTAGATGCTACGGAGCAGTGTTACCATCTCTTTTCGACATCTTGAGCTATTTATTAGCTATCGCTAATTTATTGAAGAGTATTTACGATGTATTAAATTGAACCAGCAGAAATAGATGCTTGCCAATCTACTTTGACATCTAGACCCACCTACATTCTTCAGCGTTTTCTGACAGCCAGTCCGTGAATTTTCGTACATCCCTGAGTGATTTCTCATTAGATAGATGCAAGCGTGATAGAAGAAAAACGTTCATATTCTTTATTTTCCTATTCCAACAATGAACTCCATTTCTTGAATTTATCCATATAACAATAGCATTTCACTTCAAGTATAAAAGATTATGTTCATCGACAACTGAGAGCACCTTGTAAAAGAATCTGCCATTTTTCTGAGAGACTTTTTTTTAATCTTCACGAACATCCTTAATGACGAACATTAAATTTTGAATCAATAAACTTATTTAAACGAATAACATTTTAAATTAATCTAAAAGGACTGAACATCATACATTTTGAATGTATTCTCATGATTTAAAATTATTTAAAATTATCTGGTAAGAATTATTGTGAAAGAAGAAAGAATGTGAATTAATATAATCAAATGAAGTTCTTTTCATATTAATATTTTGTGAGTGCTCTTTCTGCTTCAAATAAATCTATGTGTGTCATCTATTTGGTGAGTTATTTATTTTCTTAATTTACATTTCACCTATTTCAGATGGATCAACTTTGGTGAAAATGTTTATCATTCTTAAATTTTACAATTAAGCTTTCAACTTAAATTCTAATATTCCAACATTAAATTTTAACCTTTTTAATTTAACTTATTTCACAACGCAATGTTACTGTCACTTGAGATTACGCCATATAGAGAGATTTTGGGATAGTTAACTTGTACTATTTTCAAAATTGAATTTTCAGGTTTGGATTCAATCGGAGTATTTTTCGAGAGAATCATCACTTCATTAATTTTTCCCGGTATAAGTTCTCCGATCCCTAAATCTCGCTATAAATTTCATTACACTGTTTTTTTTTTTTTTTTTGCTTAGAAAGTTAGCTTGTAATCTCTATTTTGATAAAAATGTCATAATCTCTTATTCTTAAAAATTATCAGGGCCAGAAAAGGTGTTTGGCGACAGAGGGAAAGAACCTAAATGGCAAAGAGCTGATTTGTTGAGAAATAGAATCAAAGAAAGATTATATAAACATACTTTGCTTCAAATTCAAAGAGTCAGGCTTCAGGCAAGAGTCTTTATTACAAAGATATCTCAGCTCAGTCTTGTAAGTATTAGTTCAATTATTTTACTTTATTTTTATATGTCAGTGACTCTAAACTTGTTTTACCGCACGGTGCATTTAAACCTATTACTAAACTTCAAAATATATATACATAATAAAAATAAGTAAAGTAAAATACAATTTTGTAATAAAAGGATTACTAAAATTCATAAAAATTCATTTTTATTCTTGTCTTTAATGTACATTTACAATTAATAACGTGTCTGAGTTTGGCTTCTATTATATTTTTTTAACAGTTAAAACATTTTTTTAGTAAGATAGAATTTTTAGAAACATATCCTTAAATATTGATTGGTTAAGTATAAAGGAGGGGGGGACGGGGGTCTAATCTCCCCCCCTTAATTTAGATAAATGGGTTTTTCATGCAGCATTATCCGAATTTCTTCAAATTTTGTATGTAAGTATTCATTGTAATAAGAGGCTTCCCTGATTAGTTTAAGGGGTACATTAGTAAACTCTGAGGGGGTAACGGGGGATCACCCCCCCTTAATATATTGTTGATTTTTTTCAAGGGGATTATTTCAAATTCTTTGAAATAAGAGTATAATATACAATTAGTGTGAATAGCCTGTGAGCTCAATGCCCTCAGTTTAACTGGGCAGTTTTCTTTTTATTTTGTTCTGTTCTGTTTTTCTGCATCATTTAGAATAATAAAAATAGTTAAAAATACATAAGGAATGCTTATTTAGTTTTAAAATTATTTAAACTAACAATTGCAGAATTCTGGCAAAACATGAGCTTTACAGATTTTCTTGCTATAATAGAATTTTAGAATGATCTACATAAATTTTCAATTGTTTTTATGTTGAGCGATTAATAGGTAATAAAATGCATCATTTTCAGCTGATTACGTCAGGTGTGGTTTTTGGAGGGGTAACATGGGTTAATTTTTAGAAAAGTGGTTTTTTTTCCTCAAATTCTCGCTTAATTGGCTGCCACTTTGTAATAAAGTGATAAAATGAAAAATTCTCAACATTAAAATCTTAGTCAGAACAAGCTGTAAAAATTTAGCCATGTGTAATTATTTTAAATTCTTTATTATATTTCATATAGAGAAAAATTCAAAAAATGGGGTTTTTTTAGAGGACAGTACAATAATACACCTTGGAACACACACAATGACAAAATAGAAACTAGAGTAGAAATGTTTACGAGACACAGATGAATAACATTTAGCATAGCATAATAATGCTTATCAGTTGCTTTGAGTAAGTGTTCCTATAGAACACAATCATTTTATAAAAGATGATTTAATAGGATTTTGATCCCCACAAGTTTTAAAGCTACACAACAGGTCATACCACTAACTGAGTGAGAGAGAGAGTGTCTCTAGTAGAACAAGTCAGAGTGCATGTTTGGTGCTGCCATCTGGTGGTTGATTTAACAAACAGAATTCTCTAGCATTTCTATCTATATTATGCTCATGAACATAGAAATAGATAAGGACTTCTAATTAAATAGTGTTAATAATGAGTCATGACTTTGGAACTAAATGGCACACCTACAAACAACAAACCAAAACTGTCATCAACAATGTTCTGGCATTCAGGAATGCAACAATAATGCTTTCCACCCATTGCTAGTAAAAAAATATATACATATACTAATATATAATTAAAATAAATAATAATGTGACAGTAAAATTCGTTTATTGGATACCTACCAGACGACTTGAAGAAGCAGATGAACTGATACAACTGTCCTACACAGGCACCATCTATTTCAAACATTTTTCAAGAAACGAATTTCGTCTTTGAAAAGGTATTTTGTTAGAAGTCCTTATTTATTTCTATGTTCATGATTATACTATAATACTACTTCAAACATTTTTACTGCATGTGATACTGTAACATTTTCTTTCCAGAGAAATAATTATTTTCTGGAATTATTAAATTTATCTGAAGGTACGATAACATTTTTATGATTTTCTTATGTACTCTTAAAAAGAATTTGCAAACACTACAATAAACTTTTGACAAGTGCAATTTTGTTACACTTCGTTATAAAATAAATTGTAAAATATGGCATATTGTATGTTAAAGTAATGATGTTTCTGTTACTTTGTAAAATATGACAGAGTTTGGCTGAAATTTTTGGCAGTACACTTGAGATCCTCTCATGGCATACTAGTTGAGACACATTGTTATGTGTCATTAATTAATTTTTGTGCAGTAAATCAGTTGAAATTAGTTTCATTTGTGTTTAACTCAAAAAAAATTCTGTGTTTAACAAAACTGCGCCATGAAGACATGGGTGAAATAGGAAAGTCTCACATATTTGATCAGACTTATATCTTGATCTGAACTTCATAAATCTAACAGAGAATTGCTTTAGTAACTTCAGCATGAAGAATCCAGAAGACTTTATTTGTTTATCATTTGAAAGTGTAGATGATGACAGCAATAATCTTTGGGAATGAAGAAGAGTGTCTAGTGAAATACTTAATATGTTTTCTACTTTTAAGAACTTAAAAATAAATAAATAAAATAAAACCAGAATAGGATAATATTATACTAGAATGCAGTTAAAGTTTGAAGTCTTAATTTTAATTATATACATATATATGAAGGGTCAAGTAAGAAAAACAACAATAGACCATTTTTGTTAAATTTGAGGTAACCTTGCCATCCTATAAATAAAATGGAGTGCTTATAAATAAAATTAAGGTAAGAATCATTTCAACATATAAAATCAAATACATTTTTAATAATTTTTATTTTAATATTTTAAAAGAAACAAGTTTCATTTTAGTACAGCAATTTTAGTTCAAAAATAATTTTTAAATTAAAAGTATAATTGATTTTTTTATTATTCATTATTATACGAGTAGTAATTTTCCAACTGGACGAAAAATGTCTGGGCCAGGATTCGAACATGGGATCGCTTGGCTGAAGCCGCCACGCTTTACCACTGAGCTATCCCAGTCGAATCTGGAGGGCATAATTCATCCAGTTAACCTTATTGATCAGAGAATCTGGTCTGATATTTTAATCAGCTCAACAGAAAAGATCGCAGGTAAAGGAACTCCAGAAAACGCTGGATACGTGGATAATTGTGTTAACGCTGGATAATTGTGTTAAAATTAATCTAGTGTATTCATTATTAATTTGAAAAAATAATAGTAATAATAGATTTTTGAGAGAAAATATTTTCCTATGTTTCTATGCATATTATAGTTTTTATTAATTGCATTATAATTTGTGTTACATTACAGATTTGCTTACATTGTCAGAATAAATTCCATCTGTTAGTTAAATTAACATAAATTCATAAATTAATTAATAAAAATTTAAAATTTAATTAATTAATTAGATTAATAATAACATAAATTAACATAAAAATTAACATAATAAGTTAAATTCCATCCATTTATTTATTTATTTATTTATTAGTATGAATATGCAATTGAAGTCTCCTCAGCTATACCTGGTGCAACATATGCTGCAATTGTTCAAGTATTTTCAAGCATAGAAGATATGATTTCATACCTACTATCTTTATTTATTGACCAAGTAGAAGATAACAGCATGGTATAGCCTGTAAGTTACTCTGAAGCTATTATATTCTGCTTAAATATGTTAAAAAATAATTTTAAAATATATTTTATTCTCATTTTTAAAACAACATTATTTAAATAGCTTAAATTTTGATTTGTGAATGCTTTGCTTTAATTTAAAATTTGCTTGTGATTTAAATATTTTTCTCATACTGAATGTTTTTGCTTTAATTTCTTATCTTAAATTTTTACAGAACATACTCAAAAAATATTTCCTCAAAATTAAAAATAGTAAAAAAATATTGATTTAGAAAACTGTTATGATTTTTAAAAAAATTGAAAATACATTATTCAAATGTTTGTTCTAATCTAGAAATTTTTTCAACTATGTTTACATATAAAACATCTTGTATTTCATCAGCTATAAACCCAGTAAATTCTTCTAAGGTGAAATTGATCGGGACTGAAGAAATTTTCCGTCGTAGACATTATTCCACCTTATGCAAAATATAAAATGCATCTGTCGTATATTTTTACGTTTCCATGTAATTTCCTTAGAATTGCTCTTTAAACTGAAATTTTTAATTGAAATTTTTATGTTAAATTTACTGTTTTTAATAATATTGAAAAAACATTATTTGAACACTAATTTAAATAGTACATTACTAATACGAAATTGTTTCAGTTCAGAAATTATATGGAGAACATTTAATTTAACAAATATAATTATATACCTCATATTTCATATAGCAGTGTAGCGAATCGAAAAATAACATTTTATAGATGTTTTTCCTTTCGGTTTATCAAACATTCTTCAGTAGCTCATTATAAATCTGTTATTACTGGTATCATTTTTTCAGGTTTTTTTTGAGGTGCCTAATGCTTCTCAAGATGCCCTGATATGTTTTCAACATTTTCAGAATCGTGGCCGTCTTCATTTTCACAATCCCTTTCTGCATATTTAAACGTCCACAGTAATGTTAGCTTCGATAGTGCACACAGCATCGTCAATCTGCTTCAATAATCTTTTCATGGATTTGAGGTAATTTATTTTGACTTAGTGAGTCCTTTTCTCCCAGCTGTTCAAATGATTCTTGGTCCGTTTCTAAGGAAGGAATTACAAATCCAGCTTTCCTAAAACAATAAACAGCATGTTCTGGCAACATTTTGGAGAAAGATTTGGCACTCCATTTGATTGCATCTAAATCACTGATTTATTTTATCAGTTCGGCGGCTGAACAGCAGTCATATAAAGACACAATAATCGACTGCAAGTTTTTTTTTGTTGTTTTTGTGAGTTTACATCATTTTTATAACTCTTTGATCCACAGGTTGCATCACTGCAGTAGCATTCTCCGGAAGAAATTGTAACTTTATATTCGATAGTTTTTCATCAGCAGGACAAGGTGAACCATTGAGAAACATCCAAATTTTTTTATTTTCTTTAATCCTTTAGTTACTGAATTCTGTCAGCCACCTCCCCATTAAGGCAGTTGATATCAAGAATTTTTTTCTGAGACCTCCAAGTCACAGGCATTTTATCAATGTTCGTATTCTTGAAACTTTGTGGCTGTTTCGATTTCTCAATTATTAACAGCTTTTTTAAATTGCTCTACAAATTTGCACAGAGCAAATCAGTGACACAACCTTTGGTATTTTTACTTCCGTGACTTCCAATTCCTCTTTTTACAAGAAACGCAGAGTTGGCAACACACACAAAATACTCCTGTCTTATCGCTATTATATAGTATGTCTTTTGCTTGATATCCTTCAATCAGTAGATGAAAGTTTTCCTTCCATTCCTGAACTTCATGTCTGGTACGTCTTTCAAGTCTCTGCAAACTTGCTTCGTGGCAATGTTGTGTTGATTAAGGAAACTCATTAACCATCCATTAGAAGCATTGAAATCCATTTTGCCTATTTTTTCGGCTATTTATTTATCTTTTTCACGCATCAGAATTCCAGGTCTTTTCAATTTTTTTCATTCATTCATTCATTCGAAAACCATTAAAAAGTCAGATATCACCTTTTTTTTTATTGCTCTTCAAATGTTTCAAAGTGCACAAAACCAACAAAAGAAATTCTCTCTAGTGAATGTGATAAACATGTCAAAGACACTCCTATCTTGCAATGTGACAAAAGAGTCCCCACATCAAATAATTTAAAAAAAAAGGAAACACCTTTTGTCGTGTAGATGTGGGTCGAACATAACACATGCAATGAGTTTTCTGACCATGTACTTCTTGGAATGAAGCATACCGTTGCATTCTATGACTTCACCCCCACCCCCCAAAAAAAAAGTGTCCCTTGTAGAGTGTAAAAAATTGTTCCTTCCTGCTTACCCTCTTAACTATGACTGATTGGCGTCGAAGATGTTTGGAATTCGAAGTCTGGAGTAAGCAAAAAAATGATATTCTTTCCATAGTTAGAATGTGAGATTTTTTGAATGATTTTGTTTGATAATTTATTTTAAAAATAAACTAATTATGTATGATTTTTTTTATTTTTTCTGAAGAAAAACCCTTTGCTTATTATCAAAACCTACAACATTTGACTTAAAAGCCTTTAAGTTAAAAAAATCTCAAAGCTTTTATATTAATCTCTCAACAACGCAAATCTTTGTGATACATTCTCAATATCATTTTTATATGTAAAAGTGTAAAATATATAAGCATGACTATTGGAACAATTTAGAATCAAATAGCAGTTTTCAATAAATGTATTGGATTTTGAGTAATAATGAATTACTCTCCAATGACGATCTTTCCTTAATTGTCCTGACTCAAAAATCTGTCAAAAATGGCAATTCTGAAATATTCTTTGTCTTTATAGAAAAATGAGAAACGCTATTGAGTTCTTTATACGGCTTGAATAAAATGACTGCAAATTACCCTTTACATATGGAAATGATTTCAGGAATGTGTCATAAAGTTGTCACTTTGAATTTGGTAAGCATGATATATTGTATTTTAGAAAATACATATATTTTCATAAACATGCATTTTACTAGTACTAATAACTTTTATATACAAATTTTTATGGTAAATAATGCAGTAAGAAAACAATTTCTTAAACATTTAAATATATTTTGGTACTTTTGAAATAGGTTTATTAATCTATTATGAAAGGTAATTAAAATATTCGACAGCGAGTATTTGACGTATCTATCAGTTTTAAAATTTCATAAACCAAATGCCTTTCATTTTTAAAATATCTCTTTTTTCCACCTTATGCAAAAGTTCGATTTCGATGGGACATTGAAAACCTTTCCGTTTCCGCATTAGGCAAATTCCAGCTTATGCACATGCAGCATAAATTGAGCAGCTTGCAGCTGGGAGTTGAAAATTTTTCCGCAGTAGACAGATTTCCGGCTTACACAGACAGAATTTACTGTACTTTATGTTTCAACATAATATGGGCAAAATACTTAATCGTAATTTTAAAATATCAGCCAAAAAATTTTAATTAGGCAAATTTTTGTAATTTTTTTTTTAAGATGAATCTTTGAAAAAGCTTTTTTTTTCCCTTCTTCCATTATTTTTATGAAAATAAAAAATCATTTGACCGTTTCTGATTGCTATAGCAATAGAGGTATAAAAGGCATGTTTGCAGCTCATGCATGTGTTAAAAATATATATTATTTTTAAATAATCTAAAACTTTCCAGCAATGTCTGACTGTTTTTGCCTTTAAGTGTTGCTTAAAAAATATATATTTTTGTTTATCAACTGAAATGGTTGCTTTTTGATACATGAAATGTTCTTCATTTTTACAATTCAAATAATAAGTATGTTACTAGTATATATCATCACCAATGTTTCATTTGATATGTTGATTTTTTCTAGCATTTTTAATAATGATGTATTTATTTATTAATAGTTTCTTATGTTACATTATATATATGGATATGAATGTTCTTATGTTTGATATACTAGGTGATTCAAAATAGATGTTATAGTGATGATCTCTTAAGAGCCTATGCTAGTAACTTGAAGACACTTTTAAGCTAATGTTAAAACAAAGGCTAACAACTTTTAAAAAATTTTGTTTGAATTTCAATATTTTTAAATGATTTCTTTTAGCATAGGATATATGAAGTTAAAGTCTAACAGGGTATCTTTATACTTTTTCAATTTTTATTGCAGTTTATTCATTTTTGAAACTGGTTCTGAAATTGAAAGTGTCTTCAGAAAAAAATACTGTAACCAAAATTAAAAAGGTAAAAAGACACCAGGTTAGACATTGACCTCAGATATCATATGAAAATAAAATAATTTAAAAGAATGGAAATTGGTGGAAAGATGTATTCCATCATTTTTATTTTCAAGAAAAGAACTTTAAATATAAAACTTTATAAAACAACAATGGACAATTTATCATAGAATCAAATATAAGATATCAAAATAACAGCAAGAAGAAGATAATACCAAATCTATAAGTTATTTTGTCATTATTGTAAAATTATAATAATTAGTATTTTTATATTATGTTTATTTTTTTTATAAACAGGTGGTTGTTCTAACAACAACTTTTATTACTCCTAAGTAGACAGACAGTTGAGAACTCAATAATATACTGAAGCGCAATCTGATATTCACATTAGAAAAAAATTACATCTGCACTTTAGGATCTTTATTGCTGACCACTGTTGAAGATGATAAACGCCCCGGGAAGAAAATCGCCTCTTACATCATCTAACAAGAGGCAGATCTTTGTGGTTCTAGCTTAGCAAATGATGACAGCTTTCTTTCAAAATAGCTAGCTACATAGGTCCTTCTGCATAAGGCAATTAAATTAAAGGGCATAGCTTCATCTTTGCGACTAAAACAGAAAGTTTTTTTTTTTTTTTTTTTTTTTAATCAGTCTCATATAGAAGTCAGTAAAATGTAGTAATCAGTCCCATATAGTATACAGTACAAGCAGGGTTAGAAATTAGCAGTCATTAGTCGTCAAATAACTCTTAAGTTACTGCATTTCATGACCATAAAATTATGCCTAGTCGTCAAATTTGATGCCCAGCTTTCTTTCACTTTAATTTTTGTTTAACAAACGCTCTCATTTGTACTTTAGCAAATTTTTTCCTCCACTGCATGCACTTCAAGAGCACCTGTTTTCGATAAATGATCGGACAGCAGCATGTGTCTTGGGCAACCTTGCACCTATCAATCATCTCTAAGTTGACTCCACTTTAACCATTGACTGATAAAACTGACCTTAGAGATTATGCTCCTAAAATTCTTGCACACCTTGTTCAAAAGCATGGTAATAGACCCTATTCTCAATTTGGGTTCGAGGCTACGATTTCGGAAATGTTTCCCTAAAGCATGTGACTCAATGTCACAAAAATATGGTCCATTGCTGCTCCATGCATGCAACCTTACATTGCAAAAAGAGTCGTTGCATAATTAAGGCCTACAATATCGTAAATGATTCCTCAAAATACAACAACTGTATAGTGCTCCCCCCCCCCCTTCCTTTAAAAAAGAGTATTTATGTAAGATTTGTGAATATTTTTAAATGCCACATCATATTTTGTATCCATCCAAAGGTTAATTTATTTGCTATTCTTTTACTTTCTGATGTACTTTCAGTCGCAGGATTGTTTTTTAACTAAGCTTATCCCTGGTTGTATCTAAAAATTCAAATTTTCTTTCTATTGACTTAATTACTTGATAATCTGTTTTGTATGCATATTAGCTTTATAAAAAGAATAAGTTAAACACGGCAAGCCAAGGTATCCTGGTTCGAGTCCTGACCCCAGCATTTTTCACTCTGTTGGAATAAATCTCAACTATGATACTCACCATTGAATGAGAATAAGTTAAAACACTTTTCTAGAATCCAAATATTGTAGTTTAATCAGGTTTTACACTTTTATAGAAAGACAGTTTTTATTTGTTTTAGTGGTTAACACAGAGATAAAGTGTTTAACCCTCTGACTGCTCAATTTTTTTTTCAAAATCCTTTTGACCAATATCTAATTGACCTTTATCTCCTATACTATTACATATTTCAAATCATCCTGTATATGAAATATGTAGTAAATTTATCATTTTCATTTTCAACCTTTGGCTGTGAAATTTTAATACAAAATTGCTTCAAAAATTGTAAATTATATAAATTTTTCTACAAATGTCTTGCCTGTGGAAATCGCGGGATAAGCAGTCAGAGGATTAATATGTACAGTTCCCCTTACCCTTAACACACAAAAATAGAAACAATATTGTTAACATGGTTGCAGAAAGAAATGAGAAAATATGATGTAACATAAAATCACAACTACAAAATGCAGTTTGGCACCTAATTTTTTTTTTTTTTTTTTGCATCATTTGGCGTCTTGCTTAGAGTTTCCAATTTCTAACCCTGAGTACAAGTAGAGTAACAGAAGTAGTTACCAGAAGCAAACTTCTTTATTTCTGTCTCTCTTTTTGAAAGAGATAAAATTTCATCATGAAGAACAACAAAATATTTTGAGCAAAATGCTCTATAAAAATCAACCATAGCAGCTTTCATTTGCTACTCAATTTTAAGAGGCACAGTCCTCATAGATAGTATTTACAAAATTCATTTTATAGAAATTGTGCTTACCTGATTGCCAGGATAAAATACCATGAGCAACAACTCTCTAGAGGTATACAGCAATTGTCCAACTGTTTGCAAGGTGTGATACATTATCAGTTCTAGTGTGCATTATGTTATGTTATATCATACATGTATTACGTAGGGCAGAAATTCCTCTGGGGATTTGAGGATTTATGTATTATAATATTAAGCATTTCTTAAAAAGGAATTTTAATATTTTAAGGACTAATAGAAACTTAAATTATGTTCAGCATCAAAGTGTCAATGATGTCTGTGTATTTTCTTTTCAGTCAAAGAGTAAAATTCAATAATGTTAAAATTTAATAGATGAATAGATTTAATAGATCGATTTAATTATCTTAATAATGCTACAAATGGTAGGCTATTTATTAAGCGAATTATACACGTTTAATCTTATAAGACAAGCTAATTTAAAAAACAATCACAACATCATTATACTGCTTATTTTAAGCATTTCATTTTAGGGAATTAAGTTAATGAGTTTTTCATTATATTTTTAAGCTTGTTTCTAACTAGCGTTGCCCAGCGAAGCTTAAAACTTACAATCATTTATTTTACATTTATAATTTATGCTGACAAATTATACACACTCTGTTTTTCTTCATATTGAATTAATTTAGACCAAAACATAACCTAAAATATATTCGACCTAAATCATTCCAACAGAAATAAAAAATTTAAAAGAATGCTGCCATGGGTTTAATATTAGCTTGCAAAGCAAATGTTTCTGCATCAATAGCATAGGCTGTTAAACAGCTGATGATAGAAACATTCTTCCAATTACAAAAAGTATAGAAATCAAATATAGCACTAAATTTCAGTGCTTTTCAGCACTAAAAATGAAAAGATGCATTTTTAGTGCCAAATAGCACTGAAATTTCATAAAATTATCATAACTGTAAATTTTAGTCATGAAAAAAAAAATGTATTGTTTTACTTGATAGAACATAGAGAAAATTTTTCTATATGTAACTTATAAAACCCATGCATTATTTTAAAAATTAAATTTTGTGTTTTAATAGGCATACAGCTTCATGTAAAACAAATGTCATATCTAAAAGGTATACTTGATCTCTCTCTCTATATATATATGAATTATAATAATCTTATTTAAAACTTTATAGTAACAATAAATAAACCTAATCTACCACCTAAATTATTCCCTCTTCCTAAAATCTCTACTTTTCTCCCTCTGCACCCCTTCCCTCCCCCCAACCTCATCTCATGAAGACCCATCCCACCTCCAAATGCATCTCATAAAATTTAAAATCTTTAAAATTCTTAATTTTTTTTCTGCAGTATTTGTGATTTTGTTGTGTTTCTATTCATCAGTGGTTTAAGAAATAATCGCTATAACTTATATTTTTAATCACCCGGTATATTTTCTGAAAGATTATATTTAGTTATACTGAATAATGGGGTAATTTTTACTTTATAGGTATATTTCCATATACAGATATTACTGTCTTGGAATTGGAAAATCAAAACTCAACCTTATTAATTTACAGAAAGATCAAAGTTATACTTGACTGTCTGTGATACTTTTTTCTACTACATGTTTTAAAAGACTGCTTAAGTTATTTGGTATGACAAAATAAGATCTTTGTTAGAAGAGTGGTGTTTAAAAAGATCATCATTTATCAAATATTTAAAACAATATAATTAAAATTAAAACAGTGTGAAACATTCTTAATAAACTGATGAAGAAATTAACCAACAGCAAGAAAATCATCACCCATCCAACATCACAGAACTCTGGAAAATTATTTTTAAGATTATGAAATGTGCAAAAAGACAAATTTGCAATTCACAAATTTTTATACTGTATTAAGAATTTATATATGTATATATATTTACTACCAGTGATCATTGTGGACATTCTAGATCCTTTCTCCTTTGTAAAATTTTAACTGAGAATTTTTTAATACTTGTTGTATGATTAATATTACAAAATGTCATTCATGTAAGTTAAAATATATATATATATATATGCAGATAATTTTAGTAAAATATTATTCATAATTTCTATTTTAAAATTACAATATTGCATTTTAGTGCACTGAGAAATCTTTTTTTTTTCCTTTTGTGTGTGTGTGTGTGGGGGGGGGGGGGGGGGAAGGTTATTTCAAAACATTTAAAATATCAGAGCTTCAAAAATTGATAGAGTTTTGAAGTGCAGTTATGCAGTAAAGATAAAATGTTTTGTATTTCTACCTCTGCTGATGTTTTAACCATACGTTGCAAATATTTGTAGTTTCTAAATAATTTAAGGCTCCTGATCAGTAAAATCTCAAATTCCCCTTGTTAATGTTAAACCAGTGGGTGTGTGATGTATTCCTATTTTAAAATTATTTCTTTAAGAAATTAATATTTTTAACTTATGTTTTTTGTGAACTGTTCTTAAAGGATGTATCTTTCTTTCTTAGTTGTCAAATTATTTCTAAAATATATATTTAATTTATAATTTTATGTATTGAAATCTTAGCAAAACCGAGTAAGATTTTAAAACACTTTACATAAAAGTCAGCATATATTTTTTAAATATTTTGACAACTTTGAAAAAGGAAATATCCTTCAAGAAGAATACATAGAAAAAATAAGTTAAAAATATTAATTTCCAAAGGAGATATTTTTAAAATATGAATGTATCGCACACCTATTGGTTTTACATTAGCAAGGGGAATTTGAAATTTTATTGATGAGGAGCCTTAAGGGTCCTCTCCTCTCACACGAAAACACCTGCTCGCTAATGTTAATCTTATGGGACATTTTTCTAATATCTCGTTTGCCTTTCAATATTGTTAAACAATTTTTTTAATTTTTTACTATGAATAGCTGAGATCAGTCTCTATTTCCGTCGTTGATTACTTTTTCGATTTTCTTTGCAGATTTTTTTTACAAAGATACTTTCACTTTCGGAACCGGTTTCATAAGTAAATGTATCTTTGTAAAAAAAATCAGCAAAGAAAATCGAAAAAGTAATCAGTGGCACAAAAAGAGATTGATCTCAGTTATCCAATGCAAAAAAAAAAATTGTTTAAAAATATTGAAATGCAAATGAGATATTAGAAAAATAATGCCCTATAGGATTAACATTAGTGAGCGGGTGTTTTCCAGTGAGGGGAGAGGACCCTTAAGATAGAAATCCAAAGAGTACATTTATCTCTGATAATTTGAGTTAGGTTATGAGTTTACTTTTAAAAAGTGGGTGACCATTATTTTCTTCTAAAAATATATATGAAAAATTTGAGTTCTTGATAAGAATCATTTGTCAGCAAATAATTTAATATTTAAAAATATTTTTCCATTGTAGTTTATTCTGTGTAAGCCATATTTACATTAACATTGTAAGTGTGGAACACTGTGCTATAGTTCACAAAACTTAGTTTTTACAAAGATAATCATTTAAGCTCTCCCCCAACCCAACATACACGCACAGACCCCAAAAAAGAGAAGGGGTAATATTTTATCTTTATTTAAAAAATATTTTAAGTAATGTTTTAATAATTCACTTTTAAAAGTGCATTTAAAATAGAAAAAAAAAATCAAATAATAGAATAGCTTAAATTATATATTTTTTTTTAATGTAAAATATATCAATTCAATTAAAAATAAACAGCCTGGGTCTTTTAAAGCAAATTAGAGATTTAGTTAAATTTTGTGTTTCCACTCAAGCAAATAAATTGGAACTAATAAAAAAACACAATTTAGATTTTCTAAAAATATAAGATTTATTATACAGAAACGTTTAAAAATACAACAAATATGTATAACTAATTTATATAAATTGAAAAAGCTTCATTATTACATACATTTTTTACAAGTTTTGCTGAAAATTGTAAATTTATAAATAATTTTTACAGTATTTTATACATCACAAGAATCATTTTTAAAAATATTTACAGTTAGTTTTAACTTTATTTTACTGCTCTTCTAAATACCTTCAAAGGTTCGTGTTTTAAGGCTTTTATGAACAATTGCATAATTTATCACAATTCTGTAAGAACTGATATATTTACCATTTATTGGTAGTTTTTATTTTTCTATTTTAAAATGTGCAATTGAAGATACATTTTTTTATATTTTAATGTATGTAACTTTTGCTTAGGTTCATTGTTATTTAATACCCTGTACATTTCTAATACTCAAAAAATGAAGATTAAATCTGTGTATTTTATATGTAAAATGCATTTTGATTTCTCTTTATTTTTTAAATCTTATGCTTAATTTTTTTATATAATTATATGTATATAGTTGATGTTATTTTACATGTAAACTTACCCCCCCCCCCAATCTTTGTAAGAATGGTAATATTAATATGTGTTTTTTAGTATGCAGTATTTTTTGTACTATTTAAAATACCTTGGAGTCAATAATGAAAACAGAAGCTATTTTGAAATGTGTGCCTTATTTTGAAAAATGGACTTAATACATGTATGGTTCTAAAAGTTCTATTTGTCAATAGAAGTTTTGCTGTACCTTTAACAACTTAATTATTCATTAAAATAGAGGTATTAGCACAGCATAATCAAAATGTTATTTTTTATTATTTTGAAAGCATTTTTTTATGGAAAATTAATTCACTAGTTATTAGGTATTATATTTTTCCTAAATACTTGAAGTTATTTAAATTTTTAAAAATTGCATACTTTTATTTCTTCAGTATTAGTATGAGTAAAAATATACGTTATATAAATATATTTATTTATTATGTAGCTATATATCGCTGAAAATATTTTTACATTGTTACAATGCATTCTGTAAAAGATATATTTGCTTGCATGATTAATATTTTAAATAAAGTTCTTTTATTATAATTTTTTTTTACTACTCTATATGTGAATTTTGTACAATTACATTTCTGCGTTTTCAAGAATTTTTTATTAAAATTGAAGGAATCTGAATAAGATGGAAATTCATGAGATCGGCAAACGAGAAATGTAAAGTTATTTCTACTAATTTAACAATTTTGGAAAAATCTTGTCCAGAAAATAAAATAAAGCCAAATCATTCAATAATACTTTATACAGGGATGAGTCTGAGAAAAGAGCAAAAAAGAGGAAATGACGCGTGAGGTGAAAATTGAGCAAAAAAGTTAAACCTGTGCGCGGGGTAAAAATCGAGCAAAAAAAGTGAAAATGATACGCGAAATAAAATTTGTGTCATTATTTGAATTCAGATTGAAACATATATACATGTAATATAAAAATAAGAACTTTAATAAATATAACAAAAATGGCTAATTCAAAATTTTATTCAATAATTATCTGATATAAATGAGAATTCCTCAAAATTGTAAAACTATTCTTTAAAATTTTTATAAGCAAATACATTTAAAAACCTACATGCTTTCACTCAAAACATCAGTTAATACATATGGTTAATGTTTAACCTGCCACAGCTAAAAAAGCATTTGGTGAAAAGATCAATGTGATAACAAATTATTTATATGAAGGTCTAGCTATATTTTCCTACATAAAATTAGTTTTTAGGCAATGAAACTGAAAATACTACAAACAAAAGATTTTAAAAACATAATTTTTACCTTTTTCATTTTTTAAATCGTGCTCTCTAACAACATTAGCAGTCACTAAAAATTTATTTTTAACATAATAGGTAATATAAGAATAAATAGTCGCTGGATATATCTTCAATGCAGAACTCTATCATGTGCAGATATTTAGAATTTATCAGCCATTTCTTTCACAATTGTGGTTCTTTTTGTCCTTGTGCATAACTATTTTTACTACAGCACCATTCAGGAACATCTTTTTAAATAGGAATACTGCATGTTATAAAGCATTTAATGGTAAACTATGATCCACTAAAACTAAAAAAGGCGAAAATAAATATTCCGCTTTAATGATTCTTTGATCCATTCCATCAACAATTAATTTGATGGGTTGTAGATTATCTATATGATTTCGGCCGTTACTATATCTGGCAAAATTGGAAATCAAAACAACGTGCCGTGTATTCAGTATACGGACTTTTTTTCACCCATAATACTTATTACTATCAAAATCTGTCTTTTGCGGCACAATAATTAAATATAAATCAAAAAACAAATGATGAGATTAAACACTTAATCCATCATGAGATTTCAAATCTTACTATCTATTTCCGCGCAGCGTCGGTAAAAAGTAAACAAACACGGCACGGCTCATCTACACTACTTATCGAAAGGCACGACACTTCGCGCTCATTGGTCAGTTGAATCATGACTACTCCCACTGACGATGTGACGTCAAACGTACTCACCAATCACAGAGGAGAAAGTGTTCAGGAGTTCTTCCGACAAATGGGTTGGTTGGTTGATTGGTTCCGCTTGATACATTAAAGAGAAATGCGTCCGAGAAATAAGAAAAAAAAAAAGCGGAAATCCGCGGATTTTGAAAATAAGCAAAAAAGCGGAAATCCGCGTTTCCGCGGAAAAGTGGCATCCCTGTTTATAAGCAATATAATTGCATATGTTTTACTTTAATTTAAAAAAAAAAAGCCTTTAAAACAAGAATTTTGCAAAAAATGTATCTGTAACAATACTATTAAAATTTATGAAATTTTGTATATCAATTTTGGCAAAATCTAAATGTATTTGTTCAGCATTTTATATATTAAAAAGAAAGAGGATTTTCATCAAATAAATTTTTCACATGAATCTGCTCCTTTTGCACATGCGTAAACTTAAATCTAGAACTTAACGAGTTTTAGAACACACTCGAATGAGAAAAGGGTGGCCCAGTGCTATAAGGCGCGCGTTTCTTCTCTGTTCATATCATCGTGTCGGTTCGATCACTGCTATGGTCCGAATGATTTTTTTTATTATTATTGGCAATAATTCATTTTAATAATGCTACATTTAATTCAGGAGGAAAAGTTAGATAATTTATATATATATATATATATTTATTCGAATACTTTATAATTAAAATTTAACACCCAAGATTTTTTGTTTTATTTACTAAATTTATATTTAAAGTATTTAAATTAAAAGATTGTGCATCTAATTATCAATTAAATAAATTGAAGTGGTCTACAATTTTTATTATATTTGGTATGACCATTAGCAAGATGTCATATATATAATAAGATAAGTATGGGATTATTTTTCGTAAAAAAGCAAAAATAAAAGGAGAGAAAACAAAAAGCAGGGAAAATATTCCTACAGGAACTCTAAATTATCTTGATAACCATGATTTAACAATTAAATAATGTGTGAAAATGGAAAATATAAATTAGAGTAATTAAAAAATATGTATTATCGTTAGCTACAAACAGCAAATTTTAAATTCGGGGTTTTAGAATCAGACTGATAAAAATTAATTTAATGAACAATTTTAAAGGTCGTGTAGTTTAAAAATAAATAAATCAGAAATACTAAATATTGTTATTTTTTCAAAATATTGGGACTGTGGTAAATAAAATTTAACAACCGCAATACTTTTTAAATTACTTATTTTATATTATAAATATTTAAATTAAAAGATTTTGCATGTAGTTATCGATTAAATAAAGTGATCTAAACTTATATCGATATATTGTACGACAAAACTAAGAAAAGTATACTAATATTCTCCTTAAAAGAAAAGAAGAGAAAAAAGGCGCAAAAATATCCATATAAGAATTATAAAAGAATTCCCCTTGATATCCATGGTTTATCTGGGTTTTAGAGTCAGGCTGATAAAAGTAAAATTAATAAAAAATTGTAAAGGCCACGTAATTTTAAATAAAAATAGAAAATATTAAATATTGATATATATATATATTTTTTAATTTTTGAGACTTTAGTAAGTAAAAATAAATCATTCAATTAATATTTTTAGTTAAATTCTTCTAAAATAATTCAAGTACAATAGGATGTAAATTACAAGCTTAAAATTATTTCACTTCATTAGTTGAGTAGGCTGGACTGACAACACAATCTATCGTTTTACATCTATAGAAATCACTTACACAATATAACAATTCATAAAATTTTCAATATTTAATTAATTTAAAAGCAGCTAATTAAAAATAAAAGTATATTTCTAAAGGAGCTTTCAAGTTACTTACCGTCAAATTTTCATGGGTACCATCTAGTAGTCATTAAATCTTTTTGACATAAATAGAATCAATATTGTTTTGCATGGGGAAGTTGAAAAAGAAGTTATTGACAATCACCATTAAATAGATCAAATTTTATCATCTATATTAAAAATAAACAGCCTGGGTTTTTTAAAGCAAATTAGATATTTAGTTAAATTTTGTGTTTCCACTCAAGCAAATAAATTGAACAAATAAGAAAACACAATTTAGATTTTCTAAAAATATAAGATTTATTATACAGAAACATTTAAAAATACAACAAATATGTATCACTAATTTATATAAATTGAAAAAGCTTCATTATTACATACATTTTTTACAAGTTTTGCTTAAAATTGTAAATTTATAAATAATTTTTACAGTATTTTATACATCACAAAAATCATTTTTAAAAATATTTACAGTTAGTTTTAAAACATTTGTTTAATAATCTGCCTGCTAATTTATACAATTATCAAATCCTATTGAATTATTTGTTAGATGATTTCAATTCCACTTTTTCTTTGTTCCCAAAACACAGTCCTCTGCATTTAAAAAATAATTATTATAATCAACTAAATATATTAAAATAATAATTTACTAACAGTTTACATCAGATCTTCTAAAACTTTCACCAAAATATATCTTCATTTACACTGTAATCATGTGATCCAACTTGGAAGGTAGGCCATGAGCCACTTGAAGGGGGTGTGTTGGATATATATCAATAGGCAAATCCCAGATCATTGTTTGGACATCTAAAGAAGCTGGTCCTTGCCAAGATACATTTTCAGATAAATCTCTAGGTTCAGGCATAGGAGACAATGTATTTGTTGTAACAAACTCAAAATGCAGTTTCCATTTTAAAGACACTAAAATAATAGATACACTTAAATTAAAGACACACACAAAAACAATTCAATTTATATTTTTGTCATAATCATGAATACTGAAACAGTTTTCCCCAGGTTATAAAAAAGACAGGATGATGCTAGTGAGAAAAGGATACTTTTCAGATTCTTAATTTTTTTTAAATTACTTTTAAAGCCTTTTTATTTTATTTTTAAAGTGACTTTTATTATTTAAAAGTCAAGGCACTCTTTTCAAGACAACAATGGGTCAGTTTTTACTATGCAATCAAAAAATTTAATACAAAAAATAGTACAGACACAATTTTTTGACTGAAGGGCAAAAGGGTTTTTTTTTTTTTAACCAAGGGATTTTCTGAGGACATTTTTTTTTTACTTAAGCACCAAGAAAGGGTGCCATTTTTTGGATGAGGGGCAAGATTGGTGTTATTTTTTAAACCAAAGCGCAGGCAAGATGCAGCATACTTCTGAAACTATTAGGGGAAACTCTGCAATTTAATTTATTTACATTGATGTAATTTATATGAGATTTAAATAACTGAACTTAATAATATTAATTTAATTCTGAATTAAATTAATGTTATCACGTTTTTGAGAATAGGGTAAAAAGTATGAAAAAATACTTCATGTAATTTCAAAAGATGTAATTTTTTTATGTAAAGTCAGAATAATAAGTTTTAATCACAATTGTTACAAAAACTCTCTTACTTACTTACACGTCTCTCTTTAGATGCATGGCATATACATAAGTGATTCCAAACTTTTTTTTAAATTATTATTATTTGCATAACATTTTTTAGAATCAATTTCTATAGCAAGGCTCCTTTAGCTTACTGTGCATATTTTACAAGTTAATGGTGTTTATTATTTTGTTTTATAACATTATATTCTGATATTATTTTGTCTTTAGAAATAAAGTAAAAAGAAATATAAACAATTGTGTAATGTGAATGCAATGAAATTACATTTCTAAAAAATTTGAAATTTACCATAATAATTTATTCTTAACTACTACCAAACACATGTTATAATTGACTACTGTGTCATACATAAAAGCTCTTCCAGAGTTCAATAAATAAAATCATTTGCATTACAACAGATTTTATATAGTCAGTAAGAGCAAAAATAAGGTTTATAACATAATGTATAAATGTTTAATGAGATACCAAGAAGAGAGGTTGAACTGATGATTTTTTTTTTCTTATTGTTTAATTTCTATTTACTTCCCTGGAGCAACTTCAGAGCCCCAGGAAAAACACCTTTAGAGCTTGAAGTACTGTCTGGGAACCACTGGCATACATGATTCACAAAAATCAAATTTATCTTGTTTTGGTCTAATATTATTTGAGCAAGTGCCATTTTACTATTGTTATAATGTTTTACAGTTAGAAAGGAGAAAACAAATAAACAATCTTTCACAATCTCGCACAACAAAATCAAGTGACTTTAAAGGACAATCATGAAGTGCCAAACTAGCAGGCCCTTTAAAGCATCACATTTTGAAAATTCATTGTTAAGAAATACTCAAATCGCTTGATATTAGCTAGCTGTAGCAGTTGACATCTAATATTGGAATGGAGAAAGATGACTATCATGACAAAGATAGTAATAAGGCTGCCTCAAATCCAAAAGAGCTAATTTCTGACACATTTCAGAATTCATTTTTGTACAAAAACGCATTAAGATGGCAGATGTTCTTATTCGGAAACTATGTAATCGAATGGTGTTTTTCATTTTTGGTAAAAGCAGATCTTTCAGAAAATACTGTCAAAGATGGCATTTTCAACTGAATTCCCGACATGTTAGTATGAGAAAGAAGAAAAACTTGTCACGTGACAAGAATCATTTCTAATTCTATAAATTATTTATTTATCAAAATGGAAAATGCTATTAGATTCCAAATCGCTTCAATAATCAGACCTGCCAAATTTATTCCTTTATGTTTAAAAATAAGTCAGAAAGTTTCATGTTGTTGAGCACCAAGTTTGAGAACCATCATAAAGAAACCCTATTTAATAAAGAGCCAGGTTATACTTGTTTTTATATTTGATGAATATATTCATCTAAATTTATGTGACATATATGGAATTGCAATCAGATAATGCCAGCATGGTATTGTTATATATCCTGAAATACATCATACAAGATCTTGTACTTATGCAGCTCTCAGTTATATGAGTTTCTCAGTTATGCATGGCTTTTTTAATGTTCTGGCATGAGAAAATAATACTTTAAATATCTCATTTATAAGAACTACCCTTAACCACTTTTCTGTTACACATGAAAGATTGATAGTTCTATAAAAATTAATTTTCTACTATTATCCTATTACAATCCTTAAAAAATCCTTTCTAGAAACAAGCACAATTTGTGACTACATATATATATATATATATATATATATACATACATACAGGGTGATTTTTTTTTAAAGTTGTGAAAGTAAAACATTATAACAAAAGAAACAATGATCCAAATTACCTAAAATTTCACCAGTATGCTCCCAAAGCAATGGGAATTTTTTAGGCATGGTTTTAAAAAAACTTAAAATCGCACCGACAGATGGCGCTGTAAGGTAGCAGAAACAAAGAATATTGTCTGTGGGAGGAAAACAATGGACGGTACTTTGAGAAACCACCTTCCGTAGACCCTCTGTCGTCATTGGACCTTTTCTTAAATTCTTAAGTATCCTAAATCTCCTAAGAGCAGTTGCTGCACTGTCATTATTCTGATAATACAGTTTCACTAACAACGCACAGTCTGTCAATGACACAGTCATTGCGAGGATTTCCGTAGAATAATGAACACGAGATGTGGGTACTTCACGTTTTTATCGCCAATGTGCGTGTGCCAGGCGCAAGTTCATCTCCCGACTTTACTGCATGTACAGTGCCATCTGTCGGTGTGATTTTAAGTTATTTTTTTAACCACGGCTAAAAAATTCCCATTGGTTTGGGAGTATACTGGTAAAATTTTAGATCATTTGGATCAGTGGTTCTTTTGTTATAGGGTTTTACTTTCACAACTTTAAAAAAAATCACCCTGTATATATAGGATGTATATCATTATATTCCTGTGCATGACTTCCTTGAGCTTTTATTTGGCAAATTTATCATGTGCAATGAAAATTCTATCCAGGAAAAATAATAAAGAAAATCAGAATGTTGAATTTGAGATTTTTTTAATCCATTTTTATGTGTGTTCGTAATTATATAAATACATAGCACCTTACAGTCGTCGACTGGTCCATCCATCCACATATAACAGTACAAAAACTACTCAACCAAATGGTTTGAAATTTAATATATATAACCGTTGCAGAATTTTGTCAAGTCATTTCAAATTTTATGAAAATCAATTTAAAACTTAAAAATATATTAATAAAAGTTTTCTTCATTTTATTAAATCCTATCATACGTAATCTATATAATAAAAACGCAAGTCATGTGACTAAGGAAAACAAATATGGGCTGACCATTTCTTTTTTCATATGCCAAGATACCATTTTTAGAAAGATTGTCAAAAAAAAAAAAAAAATTGTTTGTCTGAGAGATGAGTTACATTCAAATATCTATAGATTCTAAGATAACTTCAGTTATAATTAGATAGACAGCCTAAAATCTCAATCCATTAAACTAAGTAAACACAAGAGATTTGTTCATCATGAGTCCTAAAAGTATTAAACCATGGAGGTAATCATTCGCAAAGCAAGAACTCTATGGTGAATTTTGCAGCGCTGTCTAAAAAAAATTGCATCTGTAAACTTGGCATGCATAATAAGAGAAAATGCATGCTCATTTCGCTCATATATAATTCACTTCACTGAAAAACTCAATTCACTGAAGATTTTTTTTTTTACATTGTAAAACTAGTTATAGTAGAAATGCATTTCATTTGTCACGTTTAATGTACAATTTCCAATTTGTAATTCAAAGTTTAGAGAAATGAGAATTTCTACTTTCTCTATCAACAAATCACAATAAAAATTTATCATTCTATCAACAAAATGGGCAAATTTTATCAAGAAGATTACATCTTCCTGATATAAATGTTAAATTTGAAGAAGTTTTTATTGAGTTTTTTATTGTTGTTTAAATTTTACTATTAAATAATATATTATCTGAAAAGGGTTAAATTTATCTCTTGTAATGTATATGCCTACAAAAAAATTTAAATATAGGGGGCTGTTCACCCAGGGTACACACTACCAATTAACATTGTGTTAAATTGATTCATTTGGCAAGAGAGCAAAATATTAAAATTGCAAAATTGTGAGAATTTTCAAAAACTTTTTTTTTTAGCAAATCTTTCAAAAAAGGGTTTGTTTTTTTATGCAAGTTATTATTTGTATTTAAATTTTTTTTAGAGCTCATTCATATTTTTTTTTAATTATTTAATCCACTAACATACTACCCTGAATCCCCAGTTGATCCGGGTTTTGTTTCATAAAACTATTTAAAGATAAATTGAGTTGGAATTTTTTACTAGGTTTTGCAAAGCATCTATCTAGAACACAGTTGTTTTATTAGTTTCTGTACCTGATAGTTAAATTTGATCAGTAACCGATCTATAAACAAAGTTGGAACACATATTGAAAAAAAGAAGTGGTATTTGGTGATGAATCTATTGCTAATATTATTTTCATTTGGCTATAATTTTTCTTTGATAGCCAAATTGCTAAAGTTAGTCAAAAGACAGAGGGAACTTTGCTTTCAATTATGAGCAGTTCCTAATCCATTCCTTCAACTGCATGTAAATGAGAGGTCACTGTATATGTCTTTGATATAGTCTGCATTATTCCTCTTAAAGTCATTATTTAGATTTATTACAGATGAAACATTTTATACAGCTAAAAATAAAATATAATTAGTAGAAGTTCATAATTACCTATATTTGTGCTGAAAGCAGGAGTTATAGTGAGTGGAATAGGAAGAATTACTTGAGTGAGGCTCAAATGTAATGAAAATTCATGATGCTTATTATAAGCAACTGTAGTAATACTTTGCTTTGTTCTACCTTTACAATCTTCTTGTAACTCTTCTTCACTCACCAAAGTCACTGAAAACTAATTAAGAAATTTATAGCATGATTTAAAAAAACAAGAACATAAAATCACATGTCAGGCATAGATTATGAAGCCCTTTCCAACACATTCAGAATACTGTAACAAAACTTCACAGTTTACCAAGTAAACAATTTAGAAAACGCATAACACATTTGAAAACCCAGTTTCTTCAATTACTACCAATAGTCAAACAAAATATCTGAATTCTTTTGTGCAGCCCTATATATGATCTATAGATTTGTATGTATACTACATAGTATGCTAAAATTTACTTCAACTAGGAAATACATAGCACAATTGAAAATTTGCCTTCAGCAATTTCTGCTAATAAACGGAAATGTATGTGAGATCTTTTGAGCAGCCCTGTATATGATCTATAGAATTTATATATACCAATATTAGTATGCAAAAAACTAATTTCATTTAATAATGCATACCACAACTGAAAACGAGCTACCAGCAATTATTATTTATAGGCAGTGCTGTAACTAAATTCTTTTGAGTGTCCTTGTAAATGACGATACATTCTATACACACCATATTCTACAGTAAGCACCTTGTAGTGCACCTCAGTGATATATATCAATTTGAATATGTTTAAAATAGTGTAACATCATAAAAATACATCGCAAACTATTTTTCTCTATAGACTGTATTATAACAGAATTCTTTTGAGTGTCCCTATAAACGAACCATAAATTCTACACACTTCATTTTCAATACCCAATATGCCATAGTAAACCCCAATAACATATATCAATTTCATGGCAATCTGGGTATATTTACACGAGTTAGAGACAAGACACACAAACAGAATTCATAAATACTTTACAACTTAGTTGGAAAGTTTTAAAAATGGTTAAACTTTAAGGGGTGGTAGAGCACAATTTATTTATTGAATAACAAATACAGTGTGTCTCACTCAGAGTCAAACACGAATTTTCGTTCATAACTTTAATCATAATAAAGATATTTTATCAAAAATTTTAAAACACTTACCTTGCTTTGTGTGTCATGGGACAACATCAAGGGCTTGAAATGAACACCACTTACAGCTAAATAACAGTGAGTTAAATGTATCATACTTGAGAATATAGATAGCTGTTTATGCAGTCTCACTGACTGATTTATAGTGTATTTCCAGCACTTCTCATGAAGTCAGCACATTTTACAGAAAGCAAAGTAAGTCCATGTTCGACTTGAAGTGAGAAATCCAGTATTTGATTCAATAAGTGGATTGAATACAAAAATTGTTTCTTTTAATATGCTTTACCACCTCTTAAAATTTCCCATATTTTTTAATCGTCCTGCATCATTTTAAATGTAATTTGACTTTTAGGTGGAAATTTCCCTTTTAGTCCAAATTTTAGGGATTTTTTTTCTTTGGAGGGAAAAGGGATTTATAATTCAAGTTTTTTTTTTTTTTTTTTTTTTTTTTTTTTTTTTTGCGCATTACTATAATCACATATTTACTGCAATCATTATAATGTTATCAGATCATTTGCTTTATTAAGTCATATTTTATACAGTATACTCTCAAAAATCTACAAAGCCTGGGACCAACGCCTTTGCAGATTTTTGAATTGTATAAATTTTAAATCATTAGTGAAAAGGAAGGCAAAAAAAAAAAATCATTCATGGAAATTTTTGCTGACAGAAAAACATTAATAAAAATTTTTGTTATCCCAATAGAGCAAAAAATGTGCAAATTTCCTGAGCGATTGAGAAGATTCGTGGCCGATTGAATTTCACTATTTTTTCCTGTGATCATCTGATGAAATTCTCAATTCTTTTGCGCAAAATTTACAATTTTTTTTCTGGGACCATTTGATGTGATAAGCATCTAACTAATGTTAGTTTTTGTGTAAAAGTATATATAACTAAATTATTCATTTATTACTTTGATGTACTTTTGGTTTTTTCTCATCTCTAGAAAGAATATCGTACTTGTGTATCTAAGATGACATTCTGAATAATTTTTCAGGCATTACATGTTACTAGATTACACTCATTACATGTTACTAGATAGCGTTCTGCAACAGTGATTCAGGAATTGCATCACTCACTTCGATGTAAGTTTTGATGCTGGAAATGGCAAAACCTATATGCAAATGTTTCATTCTTTAGTATAAAAGCATGGAGATTTGCTGGTGTGTTCGCTTTGCTTTTTTCATTCAGTAAGTTGTGTGAGCTGCAGTTTTTTAACTTTGACATCTTTATCATTTTTAATTTAATTATGTTTCAGTTTCTCAGAGCGAAGTGATGCTGTGTATTTTGTAACTTTCATTTTCATCATGCTTATTAAAGTCAATGTTATGTAATGGATCTGTGTTTATTTAAAGTCATATCTTTTTTGGATTCTATTGCTTTCTCTGCTTAGCCATTAAATGGCTGTAATGATGAAGTTCTCATTTTTTTTTTCGTGACTGACTGATACAATTTGCAATTTGTTTCCACAAAATTTTGACATACTTCATAAACTTTTTTCTGCAATCATTTGATGAAATTTGCAATTTCTTTATGCAACTAGTTGTCAAAATTTGCACCTTTTCTTCAAACAGACTGACTAAATTTGTTGTTTCTGTGATATTTTGACATAATTTATGAATTTTTTCATGACCAACTGACAAAATTTGCAATTTTCCACCCCCTGAATTCAACACTGACTGGACCTGATGCAGGACTCTATTCAACGAGCTCGATGTGTCTGCTATTCAGAAATTTCACTATATTTGAACATTAAATATACATTTGTCCATTTTTCTATATAAAATATAAAATTGGTATTAAAGATATAATTGTAAATTACTTTTCATAATAGAATCAAACATGATTTATTGTCCTTTCATTGCGGGTTCAGGTCGGGTTGTGGGTTTGAACTATTTCAGGTTCAGGTCGGGTTTGGGTTGAAATATGTCAGGTTCAGGTCAGATTGAGGGTTGCCGAAAATTAGTTTTGCGGTTTCGGGCCGAAGAAATTTTTTTTGAGCAGGTTCAGGGTCAGAAAAAAAGCCCACTGTATCTTACAAATACAAAGTGTTACTTTACTCTTTGACCAGCTACCTCGGGACCACAAAATTTGCCTGCTATTCAGAGGTAAAAATATACAAACATGTAGGTGTTGGGATTAAAAAAGTGTTTGCTGTATAGAGATGTCTGCTATTCAGGACTGTCCATTATGGAGGTTTTACTGTACTGTGTAAATGACATGTACAATACAGTTAAAATTTTCTTTCAAACTGTAGTGATAACAAATGACACTTATGAGGTGTTTTTCTCCTCTTTAAATTAGTTTTAATCACAATTTAAACTAGAAAATACAATTGAAATGATTATTTTAACAATTGAATTATACAGTACAAAAAATTATATTAAAATAGGCAAGAAAAACTTCTGTGGAAACTCTGAAAATGAAAGACTAAATTTTTAATAGTAAAAATCATTTATTTCATTTATTTTGTAACATGTTCATGTAAAGTGAAAATGTTGTTTTAAGTATGCATATGCCTAAAAAATGTTTTTTTTTTTTTTCAAAGAAAAATAATTGCAAAAAAAGCTGCTATTTGTGAAAAATTACTTTATTTTCCCAAAATTTCCAGAAATTTTATATCTCTATCAAAGAACAATACCTTTATGCACTATGTTATTAGTCATTATTTTCACCATAAAAATACATAGTACAGCAATTTAAAAGTGATTATGATTAAACATTATAAAATATTATTTTTTAATAAATTAGATATAAATATTAATAGTATTAAATATCTAAATAGCCTTATTTTAATTGAACAGAAAATGAAGTTGTGATTATGAAACTTTTTTAAAAAATTAGTAACGTCATTTGAACTTCGGTTAAAAGAAATTAAAATTGAAACTTACTTGAACACATTTAACAGTAGCCTTAGAAAAATCAAACACTCCAATAATATCTTCCCCCAATCGATAAGATGATTTTAGCAAACAAAATCTCACAACTTTACCATTCTGGTTAGTTATATTGTAATAACCTGTAAAAAAAATGTATATTTCAGAACAATATAGTATTGAAAAAATTTTTAGCTTTTAAAAGTGTCTGCCTTATTAAAACTCACTTGGATTCCTACGAGCAGTTACAGCTTCTAATAGCTGTAGTGTTACACAAATAGATGGTAGTTTTTGTTGGCTTTGTAGAAATGGATTAGTTGGAGCCACTTGTAGTTCTTCACTGTCAGTTAAAAACTGAGCTTCTGGCACACCTACAGATGAAAAAAAAAAAGGTTTAAAGGATTCTAAGAGTTATTTTCTCATTACAGTTTTCATTATTCATATTTATAGTCCAGCAGATGGAAGGTCCTAAATGAACACAAGTTACTTACATACTTTTAATGGTTACATTCGTTTATTTGTTTTTGGAAAATCTACAATAGAGTGAATAATTAAAAAAGAAACAATTTATAGGTTTTCAATTTCATTTATAAATGAAAGACCTAAAGCTTATAATTACAATCTTTAAAAAACTGCACTGCTGCAGAATTTTTTACAAACATACGACAGTTATTCTTCCTCTCAAATAGCATTAAACATATAAAAAATAACTTATATACTGAAACAAAAAACTATAATGATGTTAGTTATAAAGTAAATTTTGAAATTTAAAATTCTACAAATAAATTTAGGGCAGAGTGGGGATCAGTAAGATATTGCCTGTTACTCATTAACTAAAATGTGTAAATAGTTTACATTTTTGCAGATAAGTATCAGTACTAATCCAGTTCATACTTTCAAATTTGCTGTTTGATTGTTTCTTCTGATTTTAAATTAGAAGAGGATTTGTGTATATTGACTAATAAAAATTAAATTTTTCAAAGTTCTTTATCATTAATTATATGTTAAAAGTATACATGCCAAAACAAATTTTATTTATGTGCACCACAAATGAATGCTATGAGATTTTTATGTCATGACCACATATGCTATTTAATTTAGACCTATTTTTGTAGAAGTATGTGTGTTGGGGATGAATGGACCATTTTTAATATACATGTATTCAAGAAAATTAAAGGGAATAAGATTATTCTAACCAGACATATAACATACATATAGCAATTTATATATATAAATCTGACATTTAAATAATTTAATCAATAATTATTCATCTAGTTTGGAAACAAAGACATTTTAATAACATACAACAACATTGCAACTTAGAAATGAAGTTTAAGTGAATTGAATATATTGAAAAACATTATAGAGAATAGTTAACACATTACTAATAAATCCAGAAAAGTAAGTCATTGAGGCTGCATCTATGGAAAGACAGTTAAAAAAAAGAGAGAAATGCCTAACTTGTAGTACCCACTCAAGCAAGAAAAGGGTGTAAGAGTAAGGTACTCAGTAAGGTATGCAGGATTTCATTTCAAAAAGGGGAAACAAAAGAGCTAAATTGTGCCCAGAATTAGATTTTAAAAACCACTGACTTTGAGGCAGGAAGTAGCTCCTCAACATCCATCTCTGCATACCCACCTTGGATGTACTTGATGAAATTAGTTGTTTCAGATTAATGAATAAAGAAAATTTTTCACCAAAATCATCAAGGAAAATGAATTTGTACTTATTAAGGACTACAGATTTTTATTATTATTATTATATTGCTAAGATGATACAAATTTGTAGAGAAGAATGCAAGTCTAATACCTCCAAAATAAAGAAAAAACACAGCTGTATTAATACTAAGAAATTTCAGGAATTTACAATGGTTATTTGGAAGATTTTGTTAAACTATGTAACCCAGTAATGGTTAATAAAACTACAAAAGTATCATGTTATAACAAGTTTGATTTTAACTATACAGTAAAATAAGCTGAGTCTATTTATTGTCCAAATGCAAACTAAGCCTACAAAAATTTTAATCAAAGTGCCGCAAGGATATTAAATTTTGAAATGTTATGTAAACCTGAAAATTATTAAACAAGTGCTTATCATTCTGTAATACTATTTTGGATTACTTGGAAATTGATATTAGTGTTTAATCTTTATTTTATTTTTTTTAAAATAAAAACATGATATAGAATGGAGTTATTTATTGGGTGTCTCATTTAACCCCCGACTGAGAATAAATGGGAGATGTTTAAAGATTTAGAAAAATGTTTATATCATCTTAATTATTACAGTTGGAGAAATGACATGGACTTTAATGTTTTGGTAAGTGAATACTCTATCATAATAGTTAGAGTTTGTATTTCTAGACCCAATACTTTTTGAGCAAGACAATAAAAACAAAACAAAATAGTCTCATTCATCTCCAATCTTTTTTATTTGAATTGCACCAAACTGAATGCTCAAACATTTACTAATTTAGTTCTTAAAAGTTTAAAATTTTGTAATGTATAACTGATATAAAGTCAATGCAACACTTAAAAGCCTTTTATGACCATATATCTCTATTGGTAGAGCTAGACATGAATTTGAATGAAAAAGTACATTCTAAAGAGACAGCAAGACATTTGTAAAAAGAAGCATCTTACAGAATTCTTAATTTCTTAAATAAATTACATTAATTGATTTTAGAAACTTCTCTAGACAAAAAAAATTTCATTATAAATCAAGAAGAAACAATAATAATAATAATTAAACTCTCTTCTTAAAAGTCTTTCTGGTGAAATTAATAACGCGTAGCTCAAAAAATTTTGGAAAATTATAAATTTTAAATGCATATTGTAACTTTCTGTTTTAAGAAGAGAGCATGAGAGTTTTTCTTTAGCTTACTTTTTCACTTGTCAGCATGTGACATTCACAAGCTGGTGTTAAGCAAATGGAAACACTCTCTACAAATTTCTTATTTTGTATTTCAGTATTTTAAAGTGACTCTTTTTACATAGGATATGTGAAGTCAAAGTCTAATGTGATAGTTTTGTTCTTTTTTTGTGATCTCTGTTGCAGTTTAATTCTAAGTACACTTTCAATCCCAGAACCAGCAAGGGTCACTGGCTCAAAATGAAACTGGAACATATATTAAAAAATTACAAAACTATTGTGTTACTCCTTGACCTCAGATATCCTAAGCAAAAAAAATCACTTTCCATTGGTTTAACATTAGCTTGTAAATGCTGAATACTGACAAGTGCAGGTTCTTAATGGCAAGAGGGGGAAACTATTTTTTGTAGTGTTGATTCTAAGTATATTTGGTAGAGTGTGTCAGTCGCATTTGAAAAATGCAAATAAAAAGGAACTCTAACCAAGTTCAAAATGTGTATTTTTGGAACAAGTCACAAGAGTGTCCTGTTTACTCTTTCACAGATGCTCTTTTATTCTAGAGTTTATTCTATTTTGAAAATAATTTTTTTTAAAATTTATAACTGCTGGAAAAGGAAAGGAATTGTTCCTTATTAAAACCTCTTTTTTCCCACAAAAGTATGAAAAATTAAATAATTGCTTGTCTAAATTTCTTGTTTTCTTATTAATTTGCAAGTTCACACACACAAAAAAATTAGCTGCACTGTAAATATTATGGGTCAACATATGGATAACAGAAATTGTGCAACTAAATTTGAAGTTCATGTTATTACAGACATGTTATCTTAAGTAGCTCAACAATGCAATCACATCAATTATTACATTGTATTTTGTTTTATGGCATATTATCTTTACTTGACGTTTTAAAATAACTCACATATTTTTTAATAGGTATTACTTTGCTTAATTGCAGTACAGAAAAACTGCAGTATAATTACAGAAAAAAGGTCACTACTAAAGACGATGCTATACAAGCATAAACAAATTCATAATAAAAAAAAGTATTATAAAAAAAAAAAATTTAAGCCAATTCCTACTTAGGTCAAAAAGAAATTTTTTTTCCAGCGATCTACACGCTTCGCCACTGACAGTATTTATTCCCGCGACTTCGTTCACGCAACATTAAAAGAAGAATAAATGCATTAATTAAGCAAAATATTTCACTCCCGATAATGAAAAACATTAATAATTAACTAACTATTTATCACATTTCATAGGAGACAATGCGGTATTTTTTGTTATAGGGACCTTGACATAACTCAGTCTTAAAAAAGTGAAATTTTGTGCCAAATAATCGCGAAAATGAAATTGTAACCGATGCAAAAAGGAGGGCCAAATAAAATCGTGGAAATAGACTAATAGGGTAAAAACAAATGTCAATTTTACCTGATAAACAATTTTACTTTTAACGCCTTTGTAAAACGTTTTAACAGCCATCCTTCAAAATAAAAACATTAATTGGAAATAGTACATGTTTTTTCTTTAAATTCAATTCTGCCTCCTTGGTTTATTGCATAGCTGAAACAAATCTTATTTTCTAAATGACAGTATGTTGACAGGCAATTTTTGTTCTCCAGAATAAATTGATTCATGAAGTTTGAATATGTGAAAATATGTTTTTATTTTTTGGATAATTTACTGAAATCAAGATTTTGTTTTCACCATCTATTATTCAAAGTGAAAATAAATTCTGTTTTTCAGTTTTAATGAGAAAATGGTGTAAAAAATAAACTGATCTGTTTTATTTCCCCATTTTTTATACACAAATATGGAGTAATTTCCTTTTTGTTTTTAGAGAAACTTCGTTAAAATTTACAAAAAAGAAAAAAAATCTTGGCATCTAATTTAATTTTTTAACTTCTGACAGTTTGAGTGACATCCTCGGATCAATGATAACCGGTATTAAGTAAATCGCGTTGCATTCGATAGTCTAGCACTGTAAAAGAAAATTGTAAATTCACGGGCATTCTCTGTGAATTGCTGCCGTAATTTTACGGGAAGTGCCTCCTTTTCAAGGTAAACAGTCAATTTCTGTAAATTTCATGTTTTTACGGGCAAAAACCGTTTATCTAATAACAAAGCTCATTTATCTAGTGACAAAACCGGTTTTCTTATGGACATTGCCTGGAATCTGTGCTGCAGCAATTTTACTGCAGCAATTTTTTACAGTGAGGAGTAGTTGCGAAATACAAACACACAGTCAGATTTTAATATAATAGATTCGTGTTCATTTTCCTTTTCTTAAAATTATGATGCGATTTTTAGCAGAAAACTCTCATCTGTATATAACGGATATTCATGCTTAATAATCAGTATAGATAAAAAAAAACATTTAAATTTTTCGTTATAAATATGACGTGAAACTCATCTACTTTCTATACTTACTGATCCTTGTATTATTAATGTAAGGAATTTATTCACACTCATGGAAAATTCTCGTTTTATTTCAAATATGAAGTCTCTTTTTCCCCCAAAGAAATCGCTTTTTAATGACATAATTCTTGTTAATTTTCTTTTCCAGGCAATTAATTTCAATACTGGCATAGGGGAAATTATGTTACTTTAATGAAATAATATTAAATCTTTAGGTTTTATCAACAAAAATGGAACTATTAACATTCGTCATTTTTTTGTAGGCAATTGAGTTATTTCTTTTAGTTTTAAGAATGAAAATAAATATTTCTCGCTATCCATGACATCATTTTCAACATGGATAATTTTGCGAAGCATAATATTGACATTTGCTAACCATTTTCTTTTGAAACTTCTTTTTACTTTTTAAAAATTTAAATAAAAAATACGGTATAGTTATATTAGCCCCGCGCAGACGGTAAAACGCCAAGTATTATTACCATACAAAAGAAAAAAAGTGAAGAAAAAAACCCAAGATTATTTTATTTCACCAATCAAAGCATATCCGTTTTATTTTTTATGTATGGCATCATATTCGCTTGTTTCCTATGGTTACGCATATTGAAACCTTGTATTATTATCAAAAACTAAAAAAAGTACGTTTTATTTCTAATAATCCATCTATTTAAAGCAGTTTGGTAATTTTGTCAAATTTCCATCGAAATTGGACCGTATACGCATGCGTCAAAAAAATCTTCCGCCAATGAGGTGAGGGATATTTCCTGTCTCTAGAGTCACATTAGATTAGGAACTGTTTACAAAACGAGTGTACGACCCTTCTGTGGGTATGGCGTCAACAAGAAGTTTAGATTACAATTGTGAGGTATTTTTTCATTTTATCTTTATTTATTTTGTTTTTATTTAGTTCATGAACATAGAAATATATATCTATTTCTGTGTACATGATTGAATTCTTTGGATATCTCTTAATTCTTTTTGTTCGCGAAATTATTTAGTGCGAGTAATGTAATTGTTGCATGCTTGGTGTATTTTTTGCTACTGAGTACTATTTTGCTTATGAGTTTTTATAAGTATTTTTTTTTCTTTTTTTATTGAAGGGGTTTATTTTCATTTGGAAAAACAGAAATTTCATTTTTTGAATATAATATTTCAGATGTTTTAATAGTTAACATTCGGCTGTTTGAAAATGAGGTGCCACTTTTTGTTGTTGTCTATTGATAGACGATGTTAGAGAATCAATGCATAAAATACTCTGCATGTACTCGCCTAATACTAAATATAACCCAATGCTAAATATAACCTAATACTAAAATATACAAAAGGCTGTTTCAGCATCTTACAAATTTCTATTATGTTTCATTCTAAGAGTTCCTAAATAAGCCAGACTGCAAATATATTTCCAGAAAAAAAGAACTGATCGTACTATAAATAGTTTCCATCCAGTATAATTATATGGTGAATCCAAAGAATTCAACAAACCAGAATAAATAATGATAAAATGAAAAAGTACCAAATATTTATTGTAATCCAAATTTCCAAAACACCACTCACTCGGGGGGGAGAGATTGTAATTTCAGTAATTTGGTGGCACAAAAATTACACGAATTTCTTCAGTTTGCTGCGGGGAGAAAAATTGCAAAAATCAACCAGCAGCTGCACGAAAAAAAAAAAAAAAAAAAAAACTCATCAGCAGGGACAAATTTAGAAACTTGCTGTGTCGCCAATCCATATATTTAAAGCAGTTTGCATTAGAAGTGTATTTGAGATTTTTTAAGATCGGTCATTTCTCTCGAGTTACTTTAATTTTGAGATTTTTTAAGATCGGTCATTCCTCTTGAGTTACTTTAAATATGACAAGTTTGGTTTACGATTTATCTTGGATAACTATTATCAGGTAATTTTTCATTTTATTATTTTGGTTTATTGAGTTGATGAACATAGTAAACATAATCATGATTGAGTTCCTTGCTTTCGTGAACACAAAATTAGAGATACATTCTGGTGTATTTTTTTCTTCTTTTTATGTCGTATGTATATTGAAAATTAAAATTTTTTAAACCTAAAAGTAATGGTCGAGATTTTATTAGGATTTATTTTTTGAAGGAGTTTATTTTTACTTTGAAAAGCTGAATGTTTTAATATTTACATTCGGCAGTAAAATATCGAAAAGTTTTAATTATATAAAACGGTTTGAAAATGATTGCCACGTTTTTGTTGTTGTTTATTGATTTTTGCTTACATCATGTGCTAATTTCCAAAATAATTTACAGAGCCAGTGTGTAAGTGGCCATATGAATTAGTTAAAATACAGCAGAATGTAAATGATTTTCTGTACGATACAAACAGCATCCAAAGGATTCAATCATGAACACCTGTTCATCAACTCAACAAACCAAACTGAAAAAATACCTGATAATAGTTATCCAAGCTAAAAAAAATAAATATTTTTGACTTCAAGAGATATAAAAAAGGTTATTTAGTTTTTTTTTTTTTTTGTAATCTTTTTTACCACTTCCCCATATACCATCAGTTTCATAAGAAATCTCTGTGAAAACATATATTTTACACTTTATTGAATGTTTTCATTTCTTAATTGAAACATCAAACTCAGTTTAAAGTTATAGTAGAGTGTAAAATGTATATTTTCATTAAGATTTGTTATTGAATTAATTTTGCTTCATAAACAATTCTTGAATCTTTTGATTTATTATTGCTTTCATTATTGGGCGATAACGATTTCATTTTATACCAGATTGCATCTCTGTTCTGGGCGATACTTATTAAACTCATAATTTGTCACTAAATGGTGATTTTATTGACTTTGTGCTTACAAATCAAAATGGTATCTTGATAATATACATCTTTGCCCAAGAATGCGACAAAAAAAAAAAAAAAAAAAAAAGCTATTTTTGATTTTAGGAAAACTTAAAGAGGTTATTTAGTTTTTTTTTGTTGTTGTTCGGTTAATTTTTTTTTGCCACTTTCCCATATACTATCAGTTTCATAAGAAATCTCTATGAAAACATATATTTTACACTTTATTGAATGTTTTCATTTCTTAATTGAAACATCAAACTCAGTTTAAAGTTATAGTAGAGTGTAAAATGTATATTTTCATTAAGATTTGTTGTTGAATTAATTTTACTTCATAAGCAATTCTTGAATCTTTTTGATTTATTATTGCTTTCATTATTGGGCGATAATGATTTCATTTTATACCAGATTGCATCTCTGTTCTGGGCGATACTTATTAAACTCATAATTTGTCACAAAATGGTGATTTTATTGACTTTGTGCTTACAAATCAAAATGGTATCTTGATAATATACATCTTTGCCCAAGAATGCGACAAAAAAAAAGATAAATTTTCAAACTTGGTATAAGAAACTTAGGTCTTCTCTATTATCCCATCGTCCACTTTTCATAACAAAATACTATTGCCAAACTGTATGATTAAATGCCAAAAATGCAGTCCCATTTACTTGATGTCGGAAGTATTATACGTGTTTGTTATGTCATCAAGTGGTTTTTAATTCAACATTTGCGTGTATTAATGACAAAGTTCTCCCGTTTATTTGGCGTTACAGTTTGGCGATAGTTTTTTGTTATGAAAAGTGGTCGATGAGATAATAGAGAAGTACCAAAACTTACATATATGAGTAGATTCCTTGACAGTATTAATCATTACTCGATATTTTAAAACTGCATCATATTTGTAGAATTATATTAATTTAAACAATGCTTCTATTGAAGTGTGAAGAAGCACATACTTATATGAAGAACCATATATTTACATAATCATTTTCATTAGCAATCGAAACACCATAAGATTCATCCCCGATAATAAACGGACTATAAGTGGTCTAATTTTGTATTACGTGTTCTACGATATTTTTACGTACGTTTCAATAATTATTTTCTGTACTATATAAACAAAATGATAGAGATCTAAAAAGACAATTTCCATCGGGATTGATTTCGCGAATGTTAAATGAGCCTAAATTCAATTTTAAATAGTAAATCCGAAATGGACACCTAAGTATTCATACAAATTATAATAAATAAAATAAATGCCTTCTAAACACTCCACAGTGAGTTCTATATAAATACCTTCCTAGGTTTAATGCAACGTGCAAGAAAAAAACAACAGGAGATGATCCAAACACGTTTCTAGAGACAGTAATAGACCCTCACCTCATTGGCCGGTCCTACCGGAAGATTTTTTTGACGCATGCATACTGTGTCGAATTTTGTTGAAAAATGATTTTGAAGAAAAAATCGGGAAATTCACAAAATGGTTTTGGGAAAAACTTCACCAAATGGTTTCAAATTTCTTTGAGTGACAGCGGGAAAAAAAATTTCATCTTACATTCAATCATCGCAATTGGCGAGTGTGACTATTAAGTTTAGCCAGTACTGGCAATAACATCAATCACCAATTTTCAGTATTACTTGCCGATTGGTGAGTGTTAATTTTGTCTTATATCACAAACTGTATTTACATATACTACTAGATACAATGATTATGAATCATGATTTTTCTGTTATTGGGCGAGATTCATGTTTTTTAAGCAATTCTTTTGACGAAATTCGTGTTTTTTCAGAGATCCTTTGAAGAATTTCGCATTTTTCTCGCGATCCTTAATGAAATTCACATTTTACAGCGATTCGTTGATAAAATACATTTTATTCCGCAATTTTTAGACGAAATTTAGTAAAAAAGCGTGATTTTTTGGTGAAATTTCCTTTTTTGCGATTCTTTGACAAAATTTGCTTATCTTTCACGATCCTTTTGCATGATTCACGTTTTTTCTGTGGTCTTTTAACGAAAGTCATGTTTTCCCATGATCCTTTGATGAAATTAGTGTTTTTTCCTCAATCATTTGACGAAATCTGTGATTTTTTCCCCCCACGAAGATTGGTTAGATGTTTTTAGTCGGCAGGTGCCCTAAAAAGTCTGTGACGCCCGTTGCTGCATCGCACACATTCGTCCATGGGGCATTGTTTCATTCCTGACATTTCTGGAAAGAAACAACGTTCAACTCATTGGCTGAATTGTAAAGGGCGAAATGTGTCAAACATTAGCGGAAAGAAAGTGCGCAATTCGTTCGTTCATGGAAAAAATCGTGAAATTCATTAATTGATAGTCGATAAAATGCGAAATTTGTCAATCGATAGCGGAAAAATAACAAAATTCATTAATCGACAGTGGAAAAATCGCAAAGTTCATCAACTGGTTTCGGAGGAAAAAGTTTTCGAATGACTTCGAGAAAAAAAATCACAATCCGTCAATTTCGGGGAAAAAATCGTGAAATTCGCCAAATGGTTTCGAAATTTGTCGAGCGACAGCAGAGAAAAAAATCTTTTTCCATTCAGTCATCGCAATTGGTGAGTGTGACTATTATGTTTGACCAGTGGTGGCAATAAAGTCCATTGCCAAATTTTCAGTATTACTCGCTGTTTGGCAAGTGCTAATTTTGTCCTATACTTCAAAACCCTTTTGATCATCACATCAGTGTGCAGGACAATTTTTTTACGGGAGACCATTTGATGAATTTCGTGATTTTTCCGTTATCGATTGACCAATTTTACTACTATCAATTGTTGAATTTTATAATTTATCAACTATTGATTAGCGAATTTCATGATTTTTTCCATGAACGTTTGACAAATTACGCAATAAAATATAAGAATATCGTTAAATTGTCTTGGGTAAAAAAAAATTTATTGTCAAATGCCTTCGAGAAAAAAGTTGCAAGTTGAAATGCCTGTGACCTCTTTTTCATGTTATGCATCTCTGGGGTCCATCCCCTCACTCCCCCCCCCCCCCCCCCCAAAGTGGGACACTTTTCAAAATTTTGCACACACCCCTCATGTGATATATCGCTGGAAAAGTCTTTGACCACTTATTCACGTTATGCATCTCCGGGATCCATCCCGCCACTCCCCCCCCCCTAAAGGGGGCTCTTTTCTAAATTTTGTTGACACCCCTCATGTCATATATCATTGGAAAGGTCTGTGACCACTTAGTCATATTATGCATCTCCGATGTCCATCTCCCCACTTTGCCCCCCCTCCCCCCAAAGGGTACTTTCTAAATTTTGCAAACAACCCTCATGTTATATATCATTGGAAAGGTCTGTGACCACTTAATCATATTATGCACCTCCGATGTCCATCTCCCCACTTTGCCCCCCTCCCCCCCCAAAGGGTACTTTCTAAATTTTGCACACAACCCTCATGTTATATATCATTGGAAAGGTCTGTGACCACTTAATCATATTATGCATCTCCAATGTCCATCTCCCCACTTTGCCCCCCCCCAGCCCCCCAAGTGATACTTTTCTAAATTTTGTTGACACCCCTCATGTCATATATTGTTGGAAAGGTCTGTGACTGCTTAATCATATTATGCATCTCCGATGTCCATCTCCCCACTTTGCCCCCTCCCCCCTAAAGGGTACTTTCTAAATTTTGCACACAACCCTCATGTTATATATCATTGGAAAGGTCTGTGACCACTTAGTCATATTATGCATCTCCGATGTCCATCTCCCCACTTTGCCCCCCCTCCCCCCCAAAGGGTACTTTCTAAATTTTGCACACAACCCTCATGTTATATATCATTGGAAAGGTCTGTGACCACTTAATCATATTATGCATCTCCAATGTCCATCTCCCCACTTTGCCCCCCCCACCCCCCAAGGGATACTATTCTAAATTTTGTTGACACCCCTCATGTCATATATTGTTGGAAAGGTCTGTGACTGCTTAATCATATTATGCATCTCCGATGTCCATCTCCCCACTTTGCCCCCCTCCCCCCCAAAGGGTACTTTCTAAATTTTGCACACAACCCGCACGTTATATATCATTGGAAAGGTCTGTGACCACTTAATCATATTATGCATCTCCAATGTCCATCTCCCCACTTTGTCCACCCCCCAAGGAATACTTTTCTAAATTTTGTTGACACCCCTCATGTCATATATTGTTGGAAAGGTCTGTGACCGCTTAATCATATTTTACATCTCCCCACTTTGCCCCCCAAGGGGTACTTTCTAAATTTTGCACACAACCCTCATCTTATATATCATTGGAAAGGTCTGTGACCACTTAATCATATTATGCATCTCCAATGTCCATCTCCCCACTTTGCCCCCCAACCCCCCAAGTGATACTTTTCTAAATTTTGTTGACAACCCTCATGTCATATATTGTTGGAAAGGTCTGTGACTGCTTAATCATATTATGCATCTCCGATGTCAATCTCCCCACTTTGCCCCCCTCCCCCATAAGGGTACTTTCTAAATTTTGCACACAACCCTCATGTTATATATCATTGGAAAGGTCTGTGACCACTTAATCATATTATGTACCTCCGATGTCCATCTCCCCACTTTGCCCCCCTCCCCCCCCCAAAGGGTACTATCAAGTTGTTTGCCGTCAAATTTTGACGGGTTCCATCTAGTATTATTTAATCTAATTATATTATTTTAATTCTTTAATTTTTTTATTTTATTTTTATTTTTCACGTGAAAATTTTTCAATTGAAATTAAATTGTTAAGTAAAAATTATTATTCCGGGTTTTGAATTGGTTTTGGCAACGATAAAGTATTAGCAACGGTAAAGTAAATTTAACCATTTTAAAATATTATATGAAAAAAAATGTCCATTTACTCTCTATGAAAAAACGAAATTTTGAATTATTAAAAAAAATATTTGAATAAAATAAACAAAAACCAGCCTATGTTCATTTGAGGGTTATAATCAACTTATATGCAAAGATGCAGGATCATTAAATGCTCCATTTTGACACTGGCTTCAGCCTAACATTTGCGCACAATCAGATTTATAATATTATTAAGATTAAGATAAGATTTATATCCTGCTAAATATCTTATACAATAACAGAAATTTTTGAAATGTATTAAAAATTGAATAAAAAATTAATAGCTAAAATACCAAAAATTAATAGCTCGAAAAGTATTTCTCGCAAAATTGTTAAACAAACTGCGTTAGAAGGTAAAAAAACTGTATTTTTCTTGATATAAATTTCAAATCTAATGAGTATGCCGTTTTTCAAAGATTGAATTTCAAAAATTACCAAACTTCACAATGAAGTACCATAGTGAAACCTTCACGCATAAAAAGATAATGGAGCTGTTAACTAGCGCAGAAGACTAAAATATTGAGTGAGTCTATACTTTTGAACAGAAATTAAATATAAAACTAAAATTAATTAATTTAAATTTAATTAATGAATTAATATTTGAAAAAACTGTATTAACAACAATTGTCATCCACTACAAGTTTAAAAAAATGTATTTGAACTTGAGGGTATGAATAAAAAGTATTTTATTAACGATTGAAAATTTGAACAAGATATATAAATATATAGAGGGTGTGAGCTAATTGTAGGAATTGAATAAGAGGTGAAATGCAAAATTGTTATTATTATTATTACTATTATTTAAAGGTATTAGAAAGTTCAGATACCAGTGGCCCATAGATTCAAATATTTTATCTACCCAATTTTATGCCCTTTTATACACCCCTTTCCCTCAAAAAAGATTTGATAAATGATAAATAATCTGATTTTAATAAAGCATTTTATGTTGAAAGTACAATTACAGTGTAATTGCTTAATAAAATATGCTTAATAATAATTTTTTCTTAAAACTATCAATGATAAATGAAGATGCTAAGATTTCAAATAAAAACTATCAGCAATGTGAAATCCAAATTTTTTTTTTTTTTATTATGCAACTTTTTAAATTACATATGCAACCTAAACATTTCATCTTGGGAAATTTGTGATCACATCCAACACTGAAAGGCATATTCCAAATATTACGATTCCAAACTGCAGTGACAATTAAGAAAAGGGAAATGATAACCCAAAAAAATTTCTTTTGTTGTCACTGTTTCTCACTTAACTGCCACATGGCAAATGTAAATACTAATATTTATCGTTATTATTTTTACCAGACAATCAACCTACAGAACATAGGTGAAAATAATTTTCTATTGAAAACTGTAATAGATTTTTTTATATTTAATTCTTTTCTTAGATTGCCCACTAATGACACTAAAAAGAAATTTTATATGAAAAATATCAATTATGTATTCAAATAACGGTTTAAAAATTATAAAAAGTGATAAAGCTTTTCCATATTAGATGCATGTCAGGAGTTAATAGCTGAAGAAATTGCTAAAGATTTTCTTATGTACAGCAGTTTTTTTTTTATTCTGATTATTTCAGTGTTTAAGTGTGTAGTTTAATTGCATATCTGTTAAATTTGTGGTTTTTTTATTTAATGATGAAGTTTTAATTTTGTTATAGAATATTAGCAGGAAACAAATGTTGAACTATTTATATTATTTTATGTGCAAACAGGCTATGGGGTCTTCCGTAATCGAACTGCACACAATAGATATAGATTTTTAAAAAAACTTTTGCTTGAAAATTATTTTAAAAACCATAGAAAAACAGTAAATTGAGATAAAATTTTCAAACAAATTGCATTTGAAAATTTCTTTTTCCCCATATTCGGTGGTATAAGAATTGAAATTGTGTGATATTTAGAAGTTAAAAAAAGTGCAGCAAAAGTGAAATTTATTATAGCCATCATAAATATGACATCAACATTACTCACAGGCATACTTTTGCTTTATAATATTGATACTTTACATTAATAAATTGTGTGATATGTTAACCTTATATATTTACATGGATATTCAACTCACTTTTTCATCAATTTGTCGCATATCTTCAGAAAATGGAAAGTTTTGGAAAATTTAATGACTCAAGTTTATTAATGCTAATTTTTTTTCAATTTACTTTATGATCTTTAAAAAAGATATAAACAAAAGTATGTTCCTGGCTTGGGGGGAGGGGGATAAAAGTAACATTATTACTATTTCATTATTAATACAGAACAGCAATAATGCAAAAATCTAATACATACCGCATAAAACAAGTACCCTAATGGGTATTTTCAGCAATTTAATGACAGCATTAACTCTCTGTGTGCCAACAGTGATTTTATAAGCATATTTGATGCACTGACCTCTATATGAAGGAGGAGCATTGTTAGGTACCGTTTCACGATATATATCTGAAATAAAATTATATTATATAAGTACATAGAAATATGAAAAACATACTGTAAAAAATTTCACCTAATACATTAATATAGACTTAAGACACATGCATTTATCAGAAATTAATTTCTGTTAAATAACTGTAAGCATGAGTAAATATATACCTTTTAAGTACATGAAAACAACCCTGCAGTAACTATTTGGCCCTTGGGACAAAACCCCATTTTTCAATCCCCTTGCCTATTTTTCAACCTATCAGTGGTGTATTAGTAATGATACCTCATGGTGCTCATGAAATTCCTATCATACTTAGCACCACTTTTGTGGTGGCAATGAATCTATATATAATATTTTAATTTGCTAAGTAAAGTAATGGATTCAGATACATTTTCTTAATAAAAACTATCAACAAAAAGAATTATAACAGGGATCATGCCTGTTATTTTATGCATAAGTCAGTGCTTTTTGATAATTAAGATTCATATTTACACATTAGCAAATCAAATTTGACTCAAAAAGTTAACTATACTTAGACTTAAAGATGGGGGGTTCGAAGAACCTAGGACTGCGACCAGAGGTCTATTGTACTAATAACTATACTTAGTTTAATAAGTTATTAAAAATGTCTAATTTCAATTAATATTGTGTTTCCACTCTCCCTTTTTACTCTTTTATACACAATTTATTTCCATTTAGGATTCTTTCTTTGCTAAATATGCGTCAGTTGAATTATGAAAGAATGGCTGGGAGACTTTGTTCATATTCATATGAAGCTCAATTAATGTTTTGTTTTTTTTCATTAAAGCTGGAATTTCTTCTTCAAAAATAGGTTCTAAAATATTTTACTGATAATAAAGTGAAATCACCTTAGCTTTACTGCATTTTTTACCTTTAATTAAATCTCATAACAAAATCTAGCAGCAATCATGAATTCTTTTGGAAATTTTTCTTTACATTCACAAACCCATTCCTTTTTTTTTTTCTATTAATTCATAAAAATTGCTCTTCTTTTGATACATTCACTTAAATAAAGCCATGTTTCATTCAGTGATATGATAAATTTTTATTTATCACCACCTATGTGCTTGTCAAAGCGTGTGTTAGAAAGCGCTATCCACAACACTTTGGAAAGTTTTCCAAGAGGTGTGGGAGAAAATTGATATGATTGTACTAAGAGAAAGTCGATTATGACGGAAATTTCAATCCAGAGTTATAATCAAGAGTCAGGACTATACAGTAGAGTAAAATTGTCATACAGATTATGGCATATATGTTCAGAAATTAATTGTGAAAATCATATATATTATTTCTCCTGTCAACATCTTTTTTTTTAAGAAAATACAAAACACAGAATGACGGATGAGATACCATATGAAAGGATTTTGAACAAGCTTCTGACATAGTACACTTACATTTTCCTAAAACATGTTTTTTGATTAAAATTTGCTGATAATTAAAAATTAAATAGGCATTGTTTTCATAAATGAAATGAAAGGTTTTCTCCAAATTAGTGTTGCCACAAAAATAAAATTCCGGATTATATCATGCTCAACAATGATTATAAAAAAATAAATAGCACAAAAAAGATAAAGTGTGACATCTCTGCGCGTGTTTATTCTATATTTATGATTAAAAAGCAAAATTGAAGTTGCAATGTTTAGGAGAAAAAGACACCAAGGATTGTCCCATTTTTTTTTTTCGATGCAGTTAAAATAAGATTTTTTTTTTTTTTTTTCTTGCGCGTGCCTTTTTGTAAGTTTGATGGAATAAATGAGCTGATATTCTAGCTTGACTAATCAATGTTAGAGAACAAATATAGCAGACGCAACGGGGTTGGCACAATTTTTTTGTAGTGCTATTTTGGCGAGAAAACCCCATTTTCAAATACCTGTTAGGCCTAGCTTGCGAAAACATGTTAGTTTTATTTTATAATAAAATTGTATTATAATTTTACTTTAAAATACACACATTTAATTTTATTATTACACACAGTTTTATTTAACACACACATTATTTTTATTACACATATTTTAATTTTATTTATTAATTATTTTTTATATTGTTTTATTTTAAATTTATTTACATAGACATTTCATTTTATTATAAAGTACCAAGTTGCCATACAAAGTAAAAGTCACCATGTTACCCCGCAAGGCAAAAAATTGCCATTTTGGCGTCAAAAAGCGACATCTGTATCAATGTAGTTTACAGGTATTTTTATTCTTAATGTTTCTTTAGAAGTTTAAATCTATATAAAAAAATTTCTAGAATGCTAAAAAATTTGGATTGCAGTATGAAATCCTCGCACGGGTCCCACGGGTCATTTCCATAAAGTGCGAACGACCCTCTGTACAGACATAAGTGTTTCAACACAATCGGTGCTCCTGATAAGGTAGCTGGATGATAGCCCAATTACAAGGCATTTAAATGGACCATTGAGATTAATAAGTGATCCCACCTTAACTTTCTTTCAATCTCACTTGTTAAAAGTTGGCCACAAAAAATTATGCAGAACTTGCGTCCTTTTTGGCAGGTTAGATATAGGCTCTCTGTTAATAGAGACATCAATTTTAGAAGCTCACGCATTTTTATTCTCCCAAAGTTCAGAAAATTTGTTTTAGACAAACTTCCTTCTGCCTATGAAGACATTTCTGCAATTAAGGCATTAGCATGGTCTGAGTTTGGTGGCCAGAAAGTGATAAGGACTTAGAAATGAAAGTAAAAAAAAAAAAAAAAAAATGCTATCTGTCAGTAGAATATTTCAACCCCTCCTACTGAAAAAATTTCATGGCTTGTTTCAGACCAAACCTGGAAATGTATTCACATTGGTCATGAACGCACCTGGTAGAGAGTAAAATATTTCTCATAGTTATGGATGCCAAAACAAAATGATTATAAGTTATACCACTGCCAAGTATTAATTTAGTGGCCACCACAACAGGTTTGTAGAATTTATTCGCCTTTTTTAGCCTACTGAAAACCCTTGTCATCAATAACAAAACTGGCTTTTGCAACATAGAATATCTTAACTTCCTTCACTGTAATGGTATTACTCATATCAGAACAGCCCATATCATCCAAATTTGAACAGTTTGGCTGAAAGATCAGTACAAACTGTAAAGTCAGCCCTTAAAAAATCCTCAACAAGCAATGTTTAAAGAAAAAACAGTTAGATTTCAATTTTATTACAGGAACACTCCTATGGCAGTTTCTAGATCACCTCCAGCAGCTCATATGCTTAGTCACTCTCTATGTTCTTGTTTAGACTTGCTGAAAAGTTTTTATGAGTTCCCTAGTGTTAGTGAAACATCAGACCATATGACTTTATTTAAGGTTCGAGAACCTGTCTGGGCTTGAAATTTTGCCCATAGTCCTAAGTAGATTAGAAGTGCTATCCCTGATAGCTAATGTACTTTTTAAAATCCAAACTTCATGGGACAGTTGGTCTCAGCATAAAGATCAAGTTGGTAGCTGGACTGACAATGGTGAGATATTTGGTGTAATTCCATTATAAATTCTTCCTGTCTCAGTATTTGCAGACATTTCATTAAATCTTCAAATGAGTCGGAGGAGTTGCCTGATTCCCATCCCCCACAGCTTTCTCCCCAAAATGATGCAGCTATTTCAAGTAACTTGTCTGAGTCAGTTTCTAAAATGATATATCAGAGTGGTAAAGCTGAGATTAGCAAAGAATTAAAATAAACCAAATATTCAAGTTTACAGTTTGTAAACAAATCTCAAAACTATCATTCAGACTATAGGCCAAAAGGAAAATTAATGATCATATAAATGTTTTGACATTGTACTAAGAAACAAAATAATTTTAATTCAAAATAACTGATATTTAGAAATAATAATTTATTGTTGAATTAAAGAAGGTTTTACTAAAATAGACTAAAAAATTATTACTCTTCTGTATATTCAAGATATTTTGGTAAAATTAAATTTATAATTATTATCTGTATTTCAACTCCATCGTAATAAAATCTAAAAAGTAGAAAAGAGAAAAAACTCGCCCACTGTATAGATCATAAGAGTGTAATAATACATCAAGAATGAATCCAATGCACACCAACTTTTATTAAATTAGATGATTCATTTGAAAATTTTCACATACACATCTCAATCTGGGTACTTGCAATTGGATTTAATAATTATTAAGATTTGTATTTTTGTATATTCCAGTACACATGAAATTAATTATTCTGATGGTGTATTGTGAAGAACATATTTGGGACAAAAGCGTACTAAATAATGAAGCAGATGAGAGGAAAGTCCTGAAATAGTTTAAAGAGTTCATAAAAAGGATTAAAAGCCTTTAGTTAATATTATGAAAGAGTTTAAAACAGTTGATGTTAAGATATTGGGGATACGGGAGTTACTTTTGCACCTGGAGCATCTGCACTGGAAGAGTTGATGCTTTTTAGAAAATGTGAAGAAAATATTTGAAGATGGAGTATAGTTGATCACCGTAAATATACACAAGAAATTTCGTATTTTTTGTAGAATTCTAATTAGTTGGCAAATTTTGAAGACTGTTGTTTATTTATTTATTTTTCCTGAAACTGTTTGTGATTAAATTTAATAAGGAGGGAGAATGCTGAAATGCAAGTTAACTTTTATTGTATTTAATTTGATGTGGACAGAGAATACTGTTAATGAGTTTTGTATCTGACCAAGAGATGGCACTACCGACAACTGCCCATTTGTTTATATTGCTGAGCAGCTCATGGTCAATCTCTCTCTGGCCGCAATGCTAGTAGCATGAATAGTAAAGCCAATCTGTTCCAATCATTACTGGGTTCTTTGTTATTCATTGAGATTGAACATTTATAATCTCAACATAATCAAAAATCTTAAAGAAACTGATGAGATGTGCATAAAACTACATTTAGTGTTTACAAAATTAGAAAAAAAAAATGGTGACAATGTGCACGTTCTCAACTACTCACTCATACAATTAAAATTATTTCATTTAATATATGAACTTTAGATATTGAAAACAAAAAATCTGATAAATGTTTTGATGTATCATTTTCACCATCATCTGCTCAAGGAAATAAATCATTTGCAAGGGAGGGGGTGATCATGAATCTATTATTCAGGTAGCAATACTGTTTTGATGACAGCCGCTGAAAGCAACAGGACTCTTCTGCATGACAGAAGACAACATTTTCTTCTGACTAATCAACATCCTTGAGAACCATTCAAATTTTAAGTATGTAAAAATTCAAATCTTTCAATTAAGGCTGTTTATAAATTCAGAACTTAAAAATTAGAAACATGAACTTACAAGTTTTACTTTCTCCAGGAAGCAATTTTAAATCACAAAATAATATCTTTGGTTTTGTGGAAAGAACAACATGACCACTTTCACCTTAAAGTAAAATATATAACAATTAATTAAATACATGCAAAGTTATGCAAGGGTATACATTTTCAAAAAGAAAAAAAAAAGAATATTATTATTCATAAAATAAAGTATTATAATTAAAATAAATAGAACCTGGAGTATAAAATTAATTAATTAATGTGGTTTTTTTTTTCATTGTTAATGCCAGAAAACACAGAAAATTTATAAAATTCAAAGTATCATAACTTGGTAACAGGGCTGTAGAGTCAGAGTCAGACCCATTTTCAGGCAAAAGAGTCAGAGTCAAAGTCGGCCTGTCTTTTAGCGACTCCAGCTTTTTTTGGACAGCTTTACAGGGGGGTATAGTGGCCTGTCTGTCAATATCTACTCTGATAGTCAGACAATGTTAATTGCCCTATAGAAACATTCAATTACTTCTAGGATTATATGGGAGTGTTACTGCTCTTTGAACAGGCTTGCCAGAAATGACAATAATAATGCCTATACATTGGGTGCCAGGTCATACTGCAGGGCTTGAAATTCAATTTTTCCAAGGAGGGGAGTAAATGGATGGGAATTGTAATGTTTGGGAGGGAGAAAAAAAATCTTTAAACCCCACTATTATTTTACGTGCTATTTAAAGAATTACATTAATGCAGACATGACAAAATACCATTGAAAAAATTAAGTCAACTCAGAATAATTACGTAAAATGTTTATTTTTATTATAAAAAAGGAAGAAAGTTAAATTTTATATATGCAGTGTATTTTTCAAGTTCCACCAAATGTTAGGGACCCTTAACAATTAGGTTGTTAAATGAATTTCTGAATTTAGATTTTATTTGATTTAGGGGTGCTGAAGCCTCTTTCACAAGGTACACTTTTACTCCTTCACAAGGATTAGAAAGGTTTACTCCTTTACCTCAAGGAGTAAAAGTAATAAGATCTTTGCAACTCTTCTAATCTCATTTTTGTTTAGTGCTGACTCTAGGCCAATTTGACAGGGTGCAGCGACCGGTGAACCTTATACCCTTTTTTGTTCTTTTTCCTCTTTTCAGTTGCAGAGAAAAAAAAAAAAAATCTTTAAATATGTCTATTTGTCGTTGGGAAAAATTGTGAATTTAGTCAATTGGTTGAGGGAATAAAATAATGAAATTCATCTTACGCATGAACAGAAATAGATGAGGACTTCTAACGAAATAGTGTTAATATCGATTTGCAACTTTGGAACTGCATGGCAGCCAGTGTACAACTGTGTTAAGGTAACGCCAGCTACAAACAACAATATGGATAAATACCATAGAATAAATCTATTATACCTACCAGACGATTTGAAGAGGTAGAAGAACTAATACAACTGTCCTACACAGACATTGTATTTGAAACATTTTTCAAGAAACAATTTTCTTCTTCGAAAGGCTATTTTATTAGAAGTCCTTATCTATGTCTATGTTCATAGAAAAAAAAATGCTAAAATCATCGATCAGTCGCAGGAAAAAATGGTGAAGTTTGCTAATTGGTCGCAAGAAAATAATGTGAGATTCATCAGTCAGTTGTGGAAAAAATCTTGAAATTTTTCAGTGAGACGCGAGAAAAAAAAATAGTGAATTTCATGAATCTGTCGCCAGAAGAAACCGAATAATTCGCCAATCGGTTATGAAAAAATTCGCAAAGTTTGTCAGTCGATCAAGGAAAAAAATGTAAAGTTCATTGATTGCTTGCCAGAAAAAATTGCGAAATTAGTCAATCAGTCGTGGGAAAATATTGTGAAATTCGTCAGTCGGTGGCGGGAAAAATTGTAAAATTCATCAGTCAAACGCAGAGAAGAAAATCTAAATTTGTCAGTCAGACACAGGAAAAAAAAAATAATGAACTTTGTCAATCTGTCGAAAGAAAAAAGCGAGAAATTACACCAATTTCATCGATTGATCGCAGAAAAATAACGAATTTTGTCAATCTGTCGAAAGAAAAAAGCGAGAAATTACACCAATTTCGTCGATCATTATGAAAAAAACGCAAAGTTCGTCTATCGATCGCAGAAAAAAAGCAAAGTTCGTCGATCGATTGTGGAAAAGCGCAAAGTACGTCGATCGATTGAGGAAAAGCGCAAAGTACGTCGATCGAGCGTGGAAAAAACGCAAAGTTCGTCGATGAGTCGCTTAAAAAATGCAAAGTTCGTTGATCAGTTGCTTAAAAAAACATAAAGTTCGCTGATCAGACGCAGAAAAAATGCAAAGTTCGTTGATCAGTTGCAGAAAAAACACAAAGTTCATTGATCTGTCGAGGAAAAAATGCAAAGTTCATTAATCAGTCACTTAAAAAAATGCAAAGTTCGTCAATCAGTCGCTTAAAAAACACAATGTTCGTCGATCAGTTGCTTTAAAAATGCAAAGTTTGTCGATCTGTCGCAGAAAAAACGCAAAGTTTGTCGATCTGCCATGGAAAAAACAAAAAGTTCGCCGAATAGTAGCTTAAAAAATGCAAAGTTTGTCAATCAATCACTTAAAAAAGCAAAGTTTGTTGATCAGTCGCAGAAAAAACGCAAAGTTCGTCAATCAGTCGAAGAAAAAACACAAAGTTTGTCGATCTGCCATGGAAAAAATACAAAGTTCATCGAATAGTAGCTTAAAAAACGCAAAGTTCATCAATCAATCGCAGAAAAAACACAATGTTCGTCGATCAGTTGCTTTAAAAATGCAAAGTTTGTCGATCTGTCGCAGAAAAAACGCAAAGTTTGTCGATCTGCCATGGAAAAAACACAAAGTTCATCGAATAGTAGCTTAAAAAACGCAAACTACGTTGATCAATCGCTTAAAAAAGCAAACTTTGTTGATCAGTCGCAGAAAAAACGCAAAGTTCCTCGATCGGTTGCAGGAAAAAAATCACGAAATTTATCGTTCGGTTGCAGGTAAATTAAATAAAGCAAATTTCTCTAGAAAATGGTGAAATTTTTTTGGGTGGGATTTCAAAAATTTCGGCACTAATCCTGCAATTCAAGCCCTGTACTGGCATCCCGAGTAATGAGCTTGCTGATAGTCTAGCAAGGAAAAGGTCGTATACTCCCTTCGTTGGACCAGAACAAGCTATTGGCATTTCTAAGGAGTGCATTAGAACTACTGTTTTTAAAATTCTAAGAGAGCAGCAGTATCACGAATGTCTTGACTCAAGTGGACTGAGACAAGAGAAAGAGCTCAACAGTAGCTGCCCTAGTAAAAGGGCAAAGGAATTCATTGGGGTCAGATGGAATAGTCTACGAAATATGGTGGAACTGCTAACAGGACACTGCAGACTTAATGGGCACCTTAGCATTGTGAAGGTGGTCAGTGACCCTCTCTGTAGGAGTTGTAAGTACGAGGAGGAGACTGCTTCACACGTCCTCTATAGCTGTGAAGCATATGCTGCTTATCGTTTCGAGCACCTGGGTCAACACTTGATTGAGCCATGGGAAATTCAGGATATTCCTATCCAAAGTCTGCTGAATTTTAAGTCAGCTACTGGTCTGTTTAGGAACTAGATGGGGAAAATTTTTCCTCTTTCATCTTTGGGGGATAGCACAATAGACCCTTGGTCGTGGTGCTTTGGCTTTTGAGCCACCCCCCCCCCTGGTAATACAGTAATAATACAGTATAGCAGCCCCCAAGTATGAATCGCCAAGTGACAGAGATAAATTGCCAAGTTAGATTGTAAAACATTGTCAGATAGTTTGCAGTTCTATAGAAACAGCATGTGGTTATGCTATCGTCATATTGCTTTTTAGTTGATGTTCCAGAACATTATATCACATTTTTTTTATTGTATGTAGTGTTGTTTTTTCTTAAATAGCCTGAATTTATTTTTATAAATATGGAAACAACCTTTGATTTATCTGGTACTGTTATGAATGTAATCTCATTTATTCAAAAGCATGGGCTTTTACCCAACAAACTTTGCAAAAATGGCCATATATGAAACTCTATGTACACCAATGATTGAAACTATATGGAAATGCAACATAAAAAGTTGTAAAAAAAAGCCCCCCCCCCACCCCATGTTGGAAATTAATTTAGTGGTTTGAGAGTACTGTTCGCAACTGCTTTAAGGTTCATGTACTGTTGACTGTATTGGAATAGTTATATGAGAAAAGTGTTAAAAAATTAAAAAGTTGTTATTCTTGTGAAGTACAGTACAAAGTCCAAAATCCTCCGGATTTCGGATTTTTCCGAATTTTGGATCATTTGCAGTTTGCCCCCCCCCCCCCCCCCCGTTATTTATTTATGACGAACACATTTCAATACTGAAAAATATTATACTGAAGCAAATTAAATATTTAAAAAAATGAATATATTTTTTAAAAAGGTAAAAAAAATAATAATAATCTACACCCCACCCCCGTTTATTTTACTGAAATAAGGTAATAATAAAGCAAATATTTCAATAGAGGAATATATATACATATTTTTAATTATCACAATTTCAGGAAATTTTACTTACAAAACGTAATTTTTCTGTTAGGTAATTGAATATGTCCGTTATTTTACGCTACTTTATCAATTATAAATATCATTTGCAGTTATTAAAAAACTAATCAACCTCTCCCCCCCCCCCCCCCCCCACCACCACCACACACACACCGATTTATTTACGTCAGGAAGGCATTTGCAATGCTGTATAAAGATACACACTAATACGATATTCCAATAAAATAATATATTTTTTAAAAGGTTTAAAAAAAACGTTATTAATTTGTTTTTATGTGCCCTATTGTTCCCATTTGATGTTCTCAAAGGGTGCTGCGCACTGCCCTTTTTGTTTTAAGTGCCGATGTGCCCTGCTGTTTTTAGACGTGAAAAATGTGTCTTGCCCCTTTTCCATGTTATCTTCTTTACGTCGTCTATTTTTTTTCCCTTTAAAAATATTTTTCCTTTATTTTTTTCGTGCAAAAATAGAAGAAAACAGAAGCTTTGACTCACATGTCATCATTCCTAATCCGCTTAACAAGCCTAGCCTAATAAAAAAAAAAATCTGTGCATGGTTTCTTTCTGCATAACGAAACATAGTATCTACTGAAAGCTAACGATCTCATCGGAAGTTACGGACTAAAATAAACAAAACAAACAGCCAGATAATTCAATCCTTTCTTTTTCTTTTCAGTTACTCTAGTGGCCTTTTTTGTGTGGTGCTCCGATGTTGGAATAAATTATCATATTTTGATAAAATTTGGGAAAACAGCCTAATTTGCTATTATTGCAACTTGCTGTAAATTTGAACATAATTCGTCAAATAACGACAGAGATATTTTTTTTTTATGGTAAGGAAAACGTTTTTTTCATTCTTTTCTTTTAATTACTTTTTTCTGTTTTCCTGCAGCTAAATACAATTCCGAATACCGCTTTTCCTATGGAATATTGGCAAGTCGCCAATAAAGATTATCGGACATCGATATCACGGCTTCAATTTATTGAATAAATTGATGCAATTTTCGGTGATTGGTGGGGAGGGGAGGGCGTTGAGTAAGGAATGATTGAATAAAAGCGTAAAGATATCAAATTGGAAAATATATGGAGATAAATATAACACAAGCGGGAAAAACGATTCAGTCCAAGGCATATATAAATAAATATTTAAAAAAAAAAAAAAAAAAAAAAAAAAAAACGAAATATTAAAAAAAAAAAAAAAAAAAAAAAGCTAGTTTTCAAAATGTCCGGATTTTGGAGAATTCCGAATTACGGATGTCTGGATTTGAGACTTTGTACTGTATTGAACTGATTTTTCGGTTTGTGCGCATCAAAAAAATCGCCAAATCGTGTGTCTTGCTTGTTCTAGGATTCTGTCACTTAAGCTTATAATGTAGCTTAATACTGAAATGACTCACATTTCTGGTAATTGAGTAAATAGCAATGATTAATTAGTTTTGTATAATAAATACAAAAATGAAAGAATATAGCAATAGCCAAATAATTCATAGGAATAGGAATGCTTACCTCTGCATGGTATAAAAGAAGTGTCTTGTGAAGCTGTAGCAAGTTCTTCCTGAGATGCTGTGCTAGGAAATTTTACTAGAGCATCATCAACAGTGCACTGGCAATGAATCTGTGCACTAGCCCAAGCAAGTACTTCCTCTATATCACTAGAAAAACAATTAAAATATGCTTAAAACAAAGAATAAGATATCAGTAATTAAGATCTGCAAATTACATCACTTAATTCAAATGTAATTTAAATCACATTCAAACAAACACAAGTATTACAACATATGACTGGAGATTATACCTGTTTGATTGACTTTGTTTTTGGGAATATGTAAAAGGACTATGAAAAGTCACATGACATTCAACTACCTCTCCCGCGAGAAAAACAGAACCATACGGTAATCGGGCATGAACTTCAATCATCTAAAAAGGAGTATGTTTTATCATTTCTGACATTTAAAAACTGTTAAAAGAAAATTATAAACAACAAAACTCTATTAAAGGTACAGAGTAAATAAATTAGTCATCTTCTATTAAGGAAATGTTAGTCTAAATTTAATTTAATACATATTTTTTAAATAAATTTCAACATTTTTAAAAATAAATTAGCAAGGTTCTACAAAATATCGTAATATTAATAAGACGAATAACAATAAGACCAACCTTTATGAACCATGCACGTAAAAAAGAAAAAAATACTTCGTATAATTAATAAAAATAACATTAAATTACAAACATAATGACTAAAAAAATTTGTAAACAAACAAAGTATTTTGGCATTTTAATGTACAAGTAATTATTTTTGCAACGGCTTCCGTCGGTAAAAACATGTTTTTTTTTGTTGTTGTTGTTGTTTTTTAACGTGTAGGAAGATTTTCTTGAGTTTGTGTGCAAGATGGTATGGAATAAATCTTGAAAATTTTTCACATTTTTACCAACACACTACTTAATTTTTTTTTAGCACGTAAACTGACGCATTGTGATGTTTTATAAAACCCTTATGTCATGTTTCGTCATTGTAACCGTAACTAATTTTAAGATTTGTTGCAATAATAATCTATGGTATATTTGTAAATAAACGAACGTGGTTGGTTCCCGTTCCCCAAAGTTTTGAATTTCCACTATGCGTGTTTCGAATAAAAATAAAAGATTTCAGCTTTCGTTCGTGAAAGGTTCTATTACTTTTACTTAGTTTATTTGATTTTGCTAATTTTTCTAACTGTCCAGATTTGTCTCCCAGGGACTCATTGTCTTTGTGAAATTGTGAATCTAGTCATAATTTTGTGAATTCGAAATGATTATCTTATTCAGGTTCTTGTTTATAATACATTTTTAAAAAGATATATGTATATAAAATACACATATATTCTTTATAATAATAATTTCTGAAATATTTTAGCAGGATTCTTGTATGCTTAATTATAAAGAAAATTATAGACAACAGAAAACAAACAGTAATTTTTTTTTGTTTCCAGAAAAGGGTATTTTGCCAATCAATTCAACATACGCAAAAAATTACAATGTTAAGTTGTCTTTAGATATAAAACATGTGTCTTTTTAAACATTTCTGCATGTGTGTGTTACAAATGCTGCTTTGGTATAAATGGCCTCAACCTGTGTTATAAAAAACAGTTTTATTTTTGTATTTTAAATAAAATAAGTAAAAACTGTTTTTAGTTTTCAAATGTGTGTATTTGCACTAGAATTCCATAACCAAGGATGACATGATGTGCAAAAGGTGTTTTTCAAAAGGATAAAAGGAACAGATGTGTTACACTCACGCTAAAATGTAAACAAAAGATTGGCGACTGTTTGGTTGGCGCGATTTCCAAGACTGCGCCAAACGAATAACTTAATACAATGGCTAGGTTGCCATTAAAGGAAAAAATCCCCTAAATTTGGCGACTTTTTTCTTTTTTTTAACCGATTAATTTTTTTTTTTTTTTTAGCGTGAGTGTAAAGCATCTAAGCCGGATAAAATATCTACAGTTACCGATAAGTGCACTTCAGCTAATGGAAAAGTAACAAATCAAATTATGTTTAAAATAGCTTAAAATTTTTAGCAGCTATATATTTCAAAAGCTGATTTTTTTTTTTTTTCATGCAGTTGATGTAGTTGCTCCAATGTTTAATTCTGCATTAAATGTTATCTTTAGAATTTAACATTTCTACTGCATACTGAGAGCATCCTTTCTTTGTTAGTCTTCCATTTACACATGCTCTGTCAAGACCCTTCCCCTTTTTCATTGGTATGGTAAATGCAAGAGAGGGCAATTGCCCCTCCTTTGGACAATGATAGTCTCTAGAATGACATATCTAAGCCAGTTATAATACTTTTTAACCTTTTTAGTCCTTAAAATAGATAAATCCAACCTGATTGTGCTCCATTGTATAAAAATTCTAAAATAACACTATTACCAGAAAAGGTGTTTAAAAATTTTGTTAATTTGATAAAACACGTTACTTTACAACTTTTCCAATTAGTTACTGAATGAACATTGGCAACAGTGTATGATTCTGACTATCAGAAATTAGCTCTTATGAAGGTCCCAGTTTTTTTACAGCTAATCCATAGTAGAGTCCTGCTCGGGACAGGTTGTACCCGACCCGGACCTGCAAATTCCATTTAAAGTCGATACGAGCCAAACCTGGCAAAAAAAAAAAAAAAAAAATCCGCAACCCGACCCGAACTTGCAATATTTCAACCCGCAATGAAAGGGCAATAAATCAGGTTTTAATGCTGTTTTGAAAAGTATACAATTATATCTCTAATTCTAATTTTATATAGAAAAATGGACAAATCTATATTCTTTAATATTGAAATATAGTGAAATCTCTGAATAGCAGACTCCTCGAAATCGTTGAATAAACTTCTGCATCAGGTCGGGTTGTTTCTATTTTTTAGCAGGTCTTGATGACTAATTTTCTTTCTGCGTGTATGGTTCACCCTAGAATAATTCTTCTGCATATTTAGGTTTTTCGCATGTCTGGATTTTTACCAAAAGTTTGACAGATGTATGTTTCAGATGAAAATAAATAGGTATTTGAATATGAATTATAGGTGCAGATTCCCACAATCTGCAAGGAGTCAGTGGCTCCTAAGCCCAAAAAATCTAGTGGCCACAATGTAAACACGTGCATAAAAACAATAGCATTTATACTAAAAGCAATAACGTTAAACTAAGCAAAAAAAAACTCAAGAATTCAAAGAAAAAAATAATTTGTATTTGCAACAAAAAATATATCTATAAAAATAAAAATAAAAAATATATATGAAAAAAATATGGAGAAGATTTATTTTCTTTTAGGTTTTAAATTTTTAATAGAATAAATTTAACAATTTCTGACATGTGATTTTGAGTGTGAGATGATTGAGAAAGATCGAGCACTATCCGGCTCGTTTGCAACTTTTGTTGGCAAGTGAATTGTTTTTTAAATCTTTATGAAGTGAACACAATAAATTGCAATTTTCATAACCGATTTTCATGTTTTATTATCGCGACTTCTTGAAGAAATTCTTGATTTTTTTCTGTGACTAATTAACGACATTCGTGATTTTTTTCACAACTGACTGACGAAATTCACGTTTTTTTCTGTGATTAATTGATGAAATTCGAAATTTTATCCCGCGACCGATTGACGAAATTTACATTTTTTTCCTGCAATCGATGGAGAAATTCGCATTTTTTTGCACCTGCTTGATAAGATTCACAGTTTTAATCCACAAGCAATTGACGAAATTTAAAGACCAATTGCGGAAATTTGCAGTTTTATTTCACAACTGATTAACAAAATTTGTGGGTTTATTTCATGAGCGATTGATGAAATTTGTGGTTGGTTTTATATAATGATTGATCGACGAAATTTTCGAGATTTTTTTCCATTAAGATTTTTACGAAGTTCGCGACCGATTCAGAAAATTCCAGAGTTCTTTTCACGACAGAGAGATGAAATTGATTTTGAGGAAATCTGCTAAAAGCATATAAATAATAATAATTCGAGGATTCCTGTTAATTCGTGAAAGAATTGCAGATATGTAGTGTCTATGAACATATCTGAATTGTGAATAATCCCAGAGCTACAAAATTTAATGATTGGAACCCAAAATTATTCTTTTCTCGACACATTTTTTTGGTCTCATGGGCTAATTGCGATATGCCACTGCCTCTAAGTTCATTTGCAGTGTATATCAACATATTTTTTTTCTTTATGCCACGAGCATCGCAGATTCTTTTTCTTTTTCCTCTAAAGAAAAATACCGGAAATCTGCGTATCCGTGGTAATGTAGCATCCATGTTAAATCAATTTTTAATTATGGACAATAGAAAAAAAAGTAGTAAATATCGTGGAATTATGGAGGAGAATTAACAGATTTGATAAAAAGAAAAACAAAAATTTGCCTTTTGGCAGAAAAGGAGCATCCATGTAAAACACATGGCAACTTAGACATCAAAAGTTAGTGGTAAAAGCAAAAAATTTGGTCGCCACGTGGTGACTGGCGACCGTGAATCTACACCTATAGTGTGAATAAGTATATATTCAATTTACCGCATTAGAAAAATAAAATGTTAATAAGAAATGTAATCATAGATTATTCTTTCTGTACAGTGCAGTTAAATACCATTTTTTCTTTTCTCAGAATAGGAAAACGTTACCAACATCTCGTTTATGATATATAAAAAAACACGTATCATATTTGTGATAGTTTCTGCACATATACACATGCTATGTGTGCGTAGATTTGGAAGTGTCCACTGTTACAAGGTATAAGCATACAAATATATAAGTGTCAGGAATTGAAAAAGTGTTCACTAAATATAGTTTTTTCTGCTTTTCGGAAGTGTCCATTATGGAAGTCTTATTGTATATATATATTTAACCTGCAAAAATATTGTGGACATTCACATTGAAAAAGCTGGTCAACCCGAACCCGACCCATAAGAGTCAAAATCCAACCCGAACCCAAAACAATGAAACTCAACCCCACTCGCAATAAAAAAGTAGAAGTTGACCCAAACCAGCACCACAACGAAAAAATATAATGTCAACCCGACCTGATGCAGGACTCTAATCCATAGCTACTGAATAAATGTTTCTTTAATAAATTTTGAAATATTCTTTATTGAGCTACTTTAGAAATAAAGAAACAACAAGTTTTATATGCAGTAAATCTTTTTTCAAATAAATGTTGTAATAATTTTGGGCACAGGAGTTGCATTGTCCTCAGAACAGGTAGCAGACAACAATGATAAATTTTTGCAATATTTTTCATTTATAAATGGAGAAAGAATCACTGACTAAATCTCCATTAATTTCTTAAATTAATGGAGTTTTCTCATATTGAAAACCAGGGTTGGTTATTTTGCCGGCAAAAAGGTACTTTTGCCGGGACAGTGGCAAAAAGTGGTAAAAATGGCAAAAATCCAATTTTGCATAACTAAATGCAGTGATGCAGTTTATATGAAAAGGAATCATAACAACAAATGAAACCAAATGTTTTCTTGGTAAAAATAAACAAAAGTATAAACCAAAAATATATTCCTCTGTTTTCTTGCACTACTCTTGTCTCTACCCCCTTCCCCCCCCCCCCCCCCGGCCAAAAAAAAAGATTTACATGCACTTGCCTTTTCATTCATCATCCACAAACCTGTTTCCCACCTGCTCTTCATATGAGCTAAGCAAGTGTGGATCCTCCCTCCCTACACAGGTGGCCAATTACCAATCAGGAATCAGCACAACAGCAGGTGCACAAAATTCCTGTTTTCAGTTCTCACCTTATCAGTTTTACAGTTAATCTGAGAAGTAACTTAAGCCATTTTGTTTTTGATAGCTTAGATTCTAAGCTTGGCTACAGAAAATAAAGAAATATCAATTGCAAGAAATAATGAATAAAGGAGGAAGAAGACAAGATCCAATTTGGGAGTCCTTTTATAAGTTATCTGTAGACGGAAAAACTGTTGCTAAGTGTAAAAACTGTGGAAACATTCAGAGCAATAAAGCAGCCAGAATGAGGGCACATGTTTCAAGCTGTGTAAAAATTGTTACAAATGAATGTGTGAATGTGGAAGCATTCTCTTCACCTGAAAGACAAGCAGATTTAAGCCAGAATAACAGTGATACAGTGATTGATGAAGAGGTGGACAAGTCGCAGCCTCTTTTAAAAAGGCAAGATATTTAGAAGGTAGTATAAACAAATTTGTGTCAAAAACTTCAGATCAAGATAAAAGGAAGATTGATCTGATTGTTGCAAAATTCTTTTATTCTTGCAACATATCATTTAATGTTGTGGAAAGTGATTCATTTAAAAACTTAATCCACATCTTGAGACCAAGCTACAAACCTCCTTCACGCAAGGAATTGGCAGGTAATCTTTTAGATTCTGTTCACAGTCAAATGGAAGAATCAGTACATGAAAGTTTGAAAGGCAGAGAAGGTACACTTGTTATCGACGGATGGAGTAACATCCACAATGAACCCATAACTACTTCATGTGTTCAAATTGATGGAAAATCATATATTGTAGATGTAGAGGATACAGGTGCCACAAAAAAATGCAGTGATATTATTCAGACTGTTGGAAAAAAGTATGATTGCCAAATAAAAAGCATAGTAACTGACAATGCTAAAAATATGGAAAATATGAGACGGGAGCTGGAACTAAAGTATGAAAGTGAAAATTCGTGTCTGATATCATATGGTTGTGCAGCTCATTGGTTAAACCTCCTTGGGGAAGACATTACACCTTCTACTATCATTAAGCATGTAGTGGAGGTTCATAAATATTTTCGAAACCACCCTGCAGCATAAAAATCAGACTAACAATGGGTTTTTTTCAATTAAAGAATTTTTTTTTTATGATGAAATTAATAATTTCTCAGGTAATTAAGATGAGTATATTAAGTTATCATCATAATGCATTGTACTACTATTCTGTGATTGTTAATTTAAGATAAGTAAAAGAAATGAAACGTGCATTTATATGTAAGAAATCAGTTTTTGCCATTTTTGCTGGCAAAAATCTATTTTTGCCAGGACGGTTTTTACCAGTTTTAACCGCAGTTTTTTCCACCTGCGGCAAAAACTTGCCAACCCTATTGAAAACTCAAAACGTACTTATGTTTTTTTTTTTTTTTACATGCAACCAACTATGGTAGAAAAGCTACAAAGGGTTGTTTTATTGTAATGTTTTGCCTAATTGTTTGTTCTATGCGATGTAAAAATAATGCTGTTTAAATGATTATGTATATCAATTTTTTTTTTAATTTGTTATTAGTGTGAGAATGTCACTAAAATGAATCATCGTTATATCAAATATGTCTACTGTATATGTATTGTTAGGTTGGTCTTTATTCAGAGGGATTGTAAATCCCTCCTTAAGTGGAAATCCCAAGTTTGTAACACTACATTCTCCCTTGAAGACTCTCAAGATCCATTCTTGTCCCTTTCTAACCTATAGTTAGCAAAATTAACTGTGCAATATCAAGAGATTATTACTATATACTTTGTTATTTCTTACTTTTTTTTTTTTTTTAAGATTAAAATAATAATTAGAATAGAAATAATAGAGTAATTAAAGTTGATTTATATTTCCAACTAACAACAAAATAGTTGGTCAATGAATCGTTAATTTTCAGATTATTAATTTGTAATGTATCCTGTTTATTAACATTTGGACAATAGCATTATCTTCATAATTATTATTAGGGAATTGAGCATGTTCCAGTAGGGATGTAACGAATATTTGGCCCGGCCCCTCTTTTGTCTTGCTGAACATTTGGTTGGCCAAATACTGTTAGATATGTAACTGAATAGGATCTGGATAATTTTATTAATTTTTTTATTATTATTATTTATTTTGCATGTTTTACTCAAATCCAAAATTTATACTTTCTGACACGTTCATGCAGTGATTTTCATACTTAAGTGTACTAAATTTACAGTTATTCTTATTCAGATACTAAGAAATCAAATAGTATTTTTTTTTTTAAGACTAAGACTCATTTTAGAAAATTATGTCACATTAGAAAATTTTAACCGATGTTAGAGACACTAACTTTCGACTTCGTTAACTTTTGGAGAAAAATAAGTTATAGATGTAATACACCTATAGAAAGGTTAAAAATGTAATTCAATTCTAAAACATTTGAATATTAATATCTGCAAATATAATGCACATATAAAAATGGCTTGTGAATAAAGGTGAAAATAAGCACCCACTTGAAAAACTGGCAATTAAAAATGTAGAAAGAACCGACCAAATGCAGGATTTTCCTTTTTCCCTAAAATTTGTGATTTTTCCACACCGTTCGACAAAATTAATGATATTTCTCGCACCCGATCGACGAAATTAATGTTTTTTCTTGCACCTGATTGACAAAATTAATGATTTTTACGCATCCGATTGACGAAATTAATGATTTTTATGCTTGTGATGAAATTCGCAATTTTTTTCCTAAACTAATTCGCGAAATACACAGTATCTCAAGTTTATTCAAAACAATATAAATTAAAATATTTTTATTTAGTACATAAATTACTTGTTTACTGTAAACTCATTATATATTTTTTAAATTATTAAATATTCAGTGAGATAAATGTACTTACTGCAGGGGTTATTGTGTTCAGGTTATATATCTGAATCAGGCATTTTTTTCATTTTTAGTACCAAATTCCAGTTTTTCTGATAGTTAAATTAAAAAAAAAAAAAACTAAAGTATCAATTTTATATAACTGTTAAATATAATTAAAATTCATATTTTTCATATTTTGACCTAACTGCAATAAATTATATGTTCCCTTCCCCCTCTCTCCTACGAAAATGTTTCCTCGCTAAAATTTCAGGTATTTAATTTTCATGAACGCACAATCATGCCTGCTTACTGGCTACCAAAGAAATTATTCTCACTAGCCAGTAACTGGCTACGAAAAAAAAATCAACCTACCAGCCAGTGGCTACTAAGCAAAATTCCTTATTTTCACCTTTATTTGGGAATGTGTCAGAAAATATCATTTTTTTCACCAGTATTATTATTTTTTTTTTTTTAAGAACAACCTTAAATATGTTTTTAACAAAATATTACAGAATTATATTTCTTTTCGGTGCATTGTTAAGAAATCTCCTAAAACTAACTTAAGGTGGTTCTCAAATGATCTGCTCAACAACGTGAAACTTTCTGACACAATTTCAGACTCAATTTTAAATGCAAATGCATAAAATTGGCAAGCCTGATTATAGAAGCGATTTAGAATCGAAATGATTTTTCCATTTTTTTTGAAAAATGGATTACTTATCGAATTATAAGCGATCTGGTCACGTGACGACACATTTTTCGCTGTTTTCTCACTACCACGTCGAGAATTCAGTTCAAAACACCGACTTTCATAGTCTTTTCTGAAAGATCTTCTGTCTTTACCAAAAAATGGAAAACGTGTTTCGATTACATAGTTTCTGAACAAGAAAACATGCCAACTTCATGCGAACAAAAATGAATTATTAAATGTGTCAGAAAGTACTCTGTTTGCATTTGAGAACAGCCTTAATTTTAAATTATACTTAAGTTTAAATTCTATTGTTAGGTCATTTAAGTTCTACATAAGTGCATATAATGATGTTGTATAAATAAGTATTTTTCTTAATGCATGTTTAAGCATTCTGCATCTAAACAAGCATTGCAGCTTTAATTAATAAAATACAAAATATATACTACATTTCATGTTTTAAATCATAAATGAATTTAACATAAAAACTCCACATAATAAAATTTACTTGGCAAAGCTGTCTCAGATGGTATCTCATTGATTATAGAGAAAAGGTTCTCACTATCTTTAAATGCAAGAAAGGATATAATTGAAGTGAAGAATATACTTTGTTAGATTAATGTAAATAAATTAAACTATCCTGATACAGAAAATCAATTTTCTATGTATAAAAAATAAAATACAATTTTTTGGGCTGAAATAAGTTTTTTAAAAATAAATAATAAATTAAAAAATATATTTACAAGTGGTAATAATGAGTTTCTATTTTGGCTAAAATGTATATGAATTACAAATATCTCTATAAAATTATACCATTAGTAATTTAGATTTTGTTTTGTAAAAGTTATGTTTTATTATTACCATCAAGGTGTTTGAAATATTTGCAAAAGAGAAAAGTACATTAAAGCTGTTAAAAAAATTAAATATACAAATAATAAAAGATTAATTTGTGCTTAATTTTATTTCTATTTGAAATATATACAGTAGAAAGCCACTAATCCGCAAAGCTTGGTTCCAAGTGTTGTGCGGATTGGAGGCTTTTTGCAGATTACAGGTCATGTCTATTTAATCTTTGTTTACATTTTTTTAAATTAATATTTTGGACAAATTTAGATTGCTAATACTAAAAAATAAATAAATTACACATTTTAATATATAGATAAAGTAATAACTATGTAAAAAATAATTTATTATTTTTTAAATTTCTTAAGTATGGCATCAATTGTCTGTTTTAAGACATTTGGTTTATAGTGTTGAATTTTATCTTTAAGTAAGAGTTCAAAAGCAATATATATGTATTTTTTTATGTGTTTTTCAATTTTATAATTATGATTTACTGAAAAAATAAATAAATTATAAAATATATTGTCTAAGTAAGAATTTTTTATCATTAAAATAAAAAAAAAATCACAAAAGCTCAAATTGTATTTTACAAGTATTGTATGAAGAAATGAATATATAAAATAATATACTAATTAAATGTGCTTTCATTTTAAACTACAAAGAAGAATGTTATATGATATATAATAGCTATATATAAAGATAAGAAAAATGTTAAAATTGGTGCAAAAAATTTTCAAAATTTTGTCACCATTGAAGCATTTTTCAAGAATTAAATTTCTTTGTTTACATTCATAAATTGATTGTGGATTAGAGGCCTTTGCGGATTAGTGGCGCTCTACTGTATATAATCAATATTGCTATCAATTTCAAAATTTAATAAGTTGATGTATTGCAAAATTGGTATTTTTCGGTTAGCCGGTCGCCAGTGAAATAAATATATATACACATACATATATATATATTTCACTGGTGTCCGGGAAACCGAAAAGTACCACAATATTTTGTAAAATATGCTTTATATTTATGTTCTTAAAATCTGAAATTTTGAGATTTTCTTTTATGTATGTTAATATTAACCCTTCTTTGCATGAGTTTTTCTTTTACAATTGTGTTTTTTTATACATATATTAAATATTAGACACCAGAAATTTTAAGATAGATTTTTAACTTTGTTCAGCAACATAGTTCACGGGAAACTTACTGGATTAATATTTCTATATAAATATAGTGGTGGCGAAGAAGTTAATTTATTTATTAAAAGTTAAATAAACAGTGATGTAAATTTACATCACTATGCAATTAAGGGTTAATTATTTTAATTTTTGCAGTTCTAATAGTTTGAAAAATTATTGTAACTGCAAAAACTTCTTTTATATTATGCAGTTACATTAACTGTACCTTTTTCATTTTATTTAGAACAAAAGCAAGGTTTACCGAAAGCCAACAACTCATTTCTGTATATGAACTCATCCATCATGAAGACTTTAAAGTATAATAAAGGTTCCCTTGTTTTACTATTTACTGATCAAGGACAGCTATTATTTAGATGCAGGCCAAGTCTTTTACTTGAATCTGCAGCTATCGTGTTGTCATCAATGACATTTTTTCAAGACTATCTTAAGGGATATGTGCAATGTGAATTGTATAATTTACCCCTTCATTCATCTGATATGGTGATTTTAAGTTGTGATAATCATAAATTGTTTATGGAAAGCAGCTCATTCAAAAAGTTCATAAAAACAGAATTAGGTAGGGTTTTTTTTTTTCTTCAGTTTATATGTTTATTTTTCTGTTGATATATTTTCTTCTATATTTCTTTTAATAGGCATCTAGCTAGGTTCACCCGCTAGTGGGCCCCTAAATTACATCGAGGCCTCAAATCAAATTGAGTTCTCGATTTGCATTCAATCTTGACTCGAACGAAACTTCGGCACCATATAACAGGCATGCTTCGCATGCACCGGAAAAATCCTTAATTTCCATCTCAAATACTATAAACCTCTCACCAAGCGAGCCTCTGGTCCGGGTCCCCATTGCCTGCAGCACCGTATTGCAGGCGTGCTGCAAAATCCATTAGTTCCACCTTCCACCACCAGGGGATGCAACCTGTCCTATACAAACCTCAGGCACGTATCCCTGCTGCCTGCGGCACCGTATAGTAGGCGTGCTGTGCAAGTGCTGCAAAATCCATTAGTTCCACCTTCCGCTGCCATGAGGCGCAATCTATCCTATTCAAACATAACCGAAATCTGTAAAGCTATCGAAATCCAGTCCAATGAGCCAAACCCCGTCGTAATCGGGCCCATAGAAGAACCCAAGATAAGACCCTGTTGGTGAAACTCGAAACTGAAATCGGTAAGTTCTATCAATGTTGAATCGAATGAATCAAACCACGTTGTGATGGTACCCATAGGACCTAAGTTAGCTGCAAAATCCATTAGTTCCACTGCCAGGTGGTGCAATCTGTTCTATACAAACATAACTGAAATCTTTGAGGCTGTCGATTTCGAGTCAAATGAGCCATACCTCATCGTGATCGACCCATAGAACCATACATAATAAAGTGCCCCTGGTGGTGAAACTCTGAATTAAAATAGGTAAGTTCTATTGATGTCGAGTCGAATGAGCCAAAAAAAAAACAGCGAAATCCTTAGCTTTTTTTTTTTTTTTTTCTGTACAAAAATCTGGATTTTGCTAAAATAAAAAATCTCCACAAATAACCGACACGATGTCTGACGTGTCTGGCCGAGAAATGATGCCTTAAAAACATTTTTTAATACATTCATTTTAAAGCATCGAATTAAACAGAAAATATATTGTAATTAACAAAGAAATACAAAAATTGCATATTTAGAATCCTTGTGAAAATATACGGTTCTTCTATATTTCTTTTAATAGGCAATTGCCTATTTGGTAATCTGACACTGGTTAGCACCATGGCCTTTCTCTGGATTTTGAAATGTGAACAAAATTATCTTTGATGATTTTGAGAAAAGTAGCAAAATTTATTGTAAAAAAATAAAAATATATGATTGAAAAAAACTGCAAAAAGTATGAGTGTAAAAAAATATGATTGAGAGCTTATTTTATTTATTATAGTAAGTCATTGGTTCAACACAAAACTCCTCCCAAAATATATCTTGCTTATCCTTGGATTTTGGTTCTGTGGGCACCCATATTTATAAAAGTTTTGTATGTAAATTCTTAACAGAAAGAATATATCATTTTCTTCTATCTTTATCAAAAGAAAGTATTGGATTCATGAAAATTTTCGACTTCCGGATTTCGACAGATTTATACGTTTTGAAAGGTCCTGATCACAATTTGACTGTTTTTAGAAAATGTCTGTCTGTCTGCATGTGATAAAAATTTTGTAGGCACTCTATCTCAAGAACTAATGCACAAAATTTAATAAAACTTTATATTTAGTTAGTCTCTAATATAAATTGGTGCTGATTATTTTTTGGTGAAAATCGCTCGACAGGTAGTGCTGTTATGCTGCATTTTTGCGATTTCCACAATAGCTCTATCTCAAGAACTAATGCAGTTATTTTCATCAAACTTCAGATTCAGTTAGACCTTGACATAAATAGACGCTGATTATGTTTTGATGTAAATATATGGATGTAAATAGCCCAACATGTGGTACTTTTTTCATTATTATCACGATAACTATATCTCAAGAACTAATGCACGGATTTTCATCAAACTTCAGATTCAGTTAGACGTCATAAGTTGTTGATTAGGTTTTGGTCTAAATCTCCCAACAGGTGGCGTAATATTATTTTTAAAAATCAGTGATGTCTCTAGGCTTTTGAAATTAAGGTTACTTAGAACCCAGGCACTTTCAAAAACCTGGATTCTTTTTTTTAACAAAAGTTAGTCCTCCTTTTAGAAATAAGGCATATTCTTTTTATTTCTATACTAATAAAAGAAAGTTTCACTCTGTGTGTCTGTCTGTCTGTGATGGCCAGCGAAATCTAGCACACCTAAAAGTCTGAAAATTTATATTTAGCAAGTCCAAAGCCTGATCTAATGCACCTGAGACTCAGAATTTTAATATTTTTATAATTACCCAAGATATTAATTAGAATCTCATTAAACATCGCATCGAAAATGCCATATTTTTTATCAAAACAGCTAAAAAAAGAACATCTGTTCTCGATTTGCAAACAGAAATGAATGAATTTGAAATTAATTAGTGAATTTTAAGAAAACTAATTAAGATATCGATTTGAAATTTTCTGAGCATATGTAGAATAATTTTCTGCATCTGACAATGCAATTTTTGAAGAATTCGGCTGGTAATTTTTCTTAATTTTTGCAAAAAACTGCCAAAAATTGGACGGCGCCAGTCAAAAAATCTGAGGAAGTTTCAGACAGGGATCTTCTTTCATTAAAATTGAACTACAAAGAGATCTGTTTCTCTGGCCAATCCTTCCATTTAGTTTGCGAAAATGAAAGGAAATAATTGTCAATTTTTACTAATGAACAAAAATTATGATAATTAATTAAGATATAGATTTGAAAATGTGGATGGGAAGGGGTGCCATCTAGCGGCTATTTTAGTGTAACATCCTCGTTATGTTCTAATTATCAGAAAAATATAATTCTTTTTTTAATGATCTCATTAATGCAGGAGAAGGTGGTTTTCTTGAACAAATTATTTGTTACATTTGTGAGTATGGGGAGGGAGGGGTTAACGCCTTGCTCTGATTTACACAAAACAAATTCCATTTAAGAAATTTAACATTTTTAGCTTAGATTTAAGTATGAATTTATAAAGTTAGAAAAAATGTTTTGGGGATTTTAAATTTTGAACTTTTAATTTTGCATTTTAAAAAGGTTAAATTTTTTATCTTTTCAGGTTTATTAGCTGAATATACTCTTCGCCCATTGGAAACTAAAGTTCTTGGCCCATTTGACTTAATGCCTCACACTTGGCTCAGATATATGGATAACATTTTTATAATTTGGCAGTATAGTCTTGATGAACTTAAAATATTTATAAATCAGCTAAACTCAATTGACTGTAACATTAAATTCACTGTTGAAATTGAACATAATAAAAGTCTTCCATTCTTTGATGTAATGTTAACCAGAACAAATAAATCTATCGACAGAGCTGTTTTCTGAAAAAGTATGGCTAACCAATTTACCATACCAAATAACGCATGTTCTCAATTTACATACAAAATTTCAGCCTACAGTTTTTTCATAAGATGGGACTTTATAGTACGTACTGAAAATAAATTGAATAATGAATTAGATAATATTTGTAAATTTGCTTGCAATAATGGTTTTAAGGTACTCCATATTAATAAATTAACTATGGATATCGCCAATTATAAGAAACCAGAAAACAAAGTTGAATCGCAAAAATACAAACTTTATATTCTTCAATAATCTCCAAGCTTTTTTGAAAAATTAAAATACAGCCTTAAACGTTTCAATATTTGCTTAATAGCCAAACCACCTCAGAAATGAAAGAATATCATTTGCAGTAAAATTGACCCAATTAACTTTGAGAATTATTCAGGAGTATATGAAATACCTTTAATTAAAGAAGACGGATCTAAGAATAACTATATTGGCATGACCAGCAGGAAATTTAGTTACAGAAAAAAGGAGCATATAGCTGATATTAAGTATAATAGAAAAGCCACAGCCCTGGCAAGATTATATCAAGAAGAAATCATCCAGATAAATTTCAATGAAAGTAAAATAATTTTTTTCCCCAGTCTATACTATCTATCCATAATAAGAGAAACCATAGAGATACTAACATGCAAAAATACAATATGTAACGATGCAGCATATTTTAACTTACCAAAATTGTGGCTCAAGTTACTCCATGGTTACATATATGAAAATAAACAACCAAGTAAAAATAAAAGATAACGAGCGTAATTTTTAAAAAGTACATGAAAATTAAATGATAGCATTTTAAATAATAACTTCAAAGACCGTGCAGTTATGGAATATTCTCATTTGTTTTTGAAAATGGCTCGGAGTGAGCCGAAACATGTCAAACAACATAACAAAAGTTATTTTACTGTGTGTACAAAAGTTATTTATATGTGTTAATTTACATTTTAGCATTTAAAAGAAACATATTATTACAAGGTGTTATAATTTATTATGGAATATGAGTTGTTGAAAATTAAGCTAAATGAAAAGTTTGTACTCAATGCAAGGGAGTTGGCTAATTTTCTAGGGATATAAAGCACAAAAAAAAAGTTATACAGCTTCCAAATATAGAGCCTTAAGCTATAGTTTCTTAGCTTATGTGTAAATCTGGCCATGGTTTTAGATTTTTAGTTGTGGTTCAATTGATTCCAACATTGATACTTTGACAAATATTGTTTTGTAATGTGTAATATTTTATTACACTTCATAAATTAATTTATTTTTCTTTTCTTTTCTAGATCCTAATTTCTTCAGAGAAGGAATGACATTTCATGTTAATTATTTAGGTTACCCTTGTCATTTTACAGTAAAGAAAATATACATTAATGTTTTGATTGAAAATGATTTTCAAGATAGTTTGGACGAAGTTTGTGCCAATGTGTCTTCTTTAAACATCAGCAGTAACAATTCATTATTAGACAATTCCATTTCTGATAATTCAACTCCTTTCTGTTCTACTCCTATATCAAAAACTTCTATGAATTATTCTAGTATATTCAACAAAAATATGAAGGATGTAAATCAGTTCTACACTATGCATTCAAAAACAAAAGTTTTAATTGAAAAACCAAAAGAAGTCCAAACCTATTCCGATAAAATACTTTTACAACATCTTGGAGGTCTAAAAAAGCAAATTAGTGAATTACAAAAATTGACATCATCCTTGCTTAATCCAGGTAAATATTTAAAAAAAAAAAATTATTTGCATGTTTTCTGTAGTGTGAAAAATGTATTAATTTATAAATTCTATATTTTACTGTTAGATGTTATATACATATGCTTTTTTTTCTTTTTTTGTTCTTCTACATTTTCAAATGTGTATTTTTCTTTTTACATGTGCTTTTAAACTATCATGCATTAAAATTAAAATACATGTATTTTAACCATTTGTTACAATTTCATTAACTTTTTTTTTTGTACTAACAAAATATTATTTCTTTTAATATGCACCTTCAGCATTGTCATCAGATCATTTAAATGAAAATCTTACCAAGCGAACCTAATGTTGAAGGTCGCACTGCCTTCAGCAGTATACACCCTCCAATTTGCATGATTTTATATTTTTCAATGAAAATCTATTGAAACAAACCTAGAATTAGGGTCTATACTGCTTTCGACAGTTTACATCGTCGAGTTTGTATGATTTTATGTATTTTAAATGAAAATCTTTCCAAACAAAGTAAGACACCCCCAATGTAAGGATGGCTGATTTAATTTGTGATAATTAGCTATATTAAATTTTCCATTCTGACCAACATATCCCGCATAAACTTAAATAATCTCCCCCCCCCCCCCTCCTTCCTCATCTTACATTTCCAAAATTCAATTCTCTGGCTGCCTTGTTACTTCTGATTTCAAACCTCAGAACACTCAACTTGTATACTGTAAAAAAAAAAAAAAAAAAATCGCCCAGAAAGAACAAAGTTTGGCAGAATTGTGAAGTGAGTTACAGAAAAGAAATTTTTTTGATAGGGTTACTATTAATATTTTTTTGACTGAATTTGTCATTATAAAAGAAAATGTATGCCATTTAAGTGAATATTTTTTGTTTTTTGATTATATTTCTGGCTATGGCCAACAAGTCCCACTAGAATTTGGATACTCTGACGAAAGGAAGCACTGTGATAGTGATTTTTGTTCCATTTTTATTATTGTAACATCGAAAAGTGTATGAAATTATACATACAATTAAACCAAATTTTATGTATATGTTTTTGACTATGGCCTGCAGATCCCAGTTGCATTTGGGGATATTCCACCAGAAGGGGCACTGTGATAGCCATTTAAAGATTTCAAATTCAAAAAGATATGCAAATAAAAGAGAAATCCTAAAAGTTTTTTCTAATGTTAAATGTTTGGCCTTTAATCCAGGGATTCTGGAGCAATTTTTGTTCTGCCTTTATCTTAAAAAATGGCTGAGATATAGCAGTTTGAAATTTTAGGGTGGCTGACATTTTGAAACAAGACAACAGGATTCCTCTATAAATGGAGTTTTAGTGAACTTGGTTTCTTGCAAATTTTCTTTTATTGTTATAAGTAACCATTGTTCCAACTCTTATATGCTTATATATTCATTATATAAATGAATAATTGAATTATATAAATGAATACGAATTCTCGCAAAGCTTGGCAAAATATTGCCAAATTTGCTGACAAAAATAGTTTGCCATAAATGAAGCTAATTTGAATGTAACTACTAATTTGGCGAAATTACCATTCAAATTTAATATTGACGAGAATTCAGAATGAATCTTATGTAATCAGGTTCCACATATTTTAGACTTGTGTTTTCCAGTAAAATTAGCTAAAATCTTAAAACCAATTAATAAGAAGTCTGTCAGTCCATTTCTGTCAGTACAGGCCAGAAGTACTTTTCGTAGTTGTGTTGTAAATTGGCTGCTCGTGCAACAAAAGGTGCTTTGCATCCAGGTAACAAGATGATTCGCGAGCTGCTAGCGTACAACAGAATGACAAAAAATATTGATTTTATTGCCGATGTGTTAGCAAATTTTGAAGCATTAAAATGTAAGAGATAGAAGAAGGTTTTGCGATTGGCACATTTGACCAGTTTATTATTATTATAGAAATGATATAGTATGTTTATTCTTTTAAAGTTCAGACTTTCACAGACCACTTTTATTTATTTATTTTTAAATAAATTTTTTATTTTTACTTTAAAAAAAATCTACTTTGAAAATGATATTGCTTAAAGTGTCCCTTTTTTCTAGTGAAATTTATTTTGTGTTCATAAATGTGCCTTTTGTTTAACTATTTTTAAAACTCTGCTGTGAAATTTTATTTTTGTTTTAATGATTATTTTTAAAAGAATATTTGAAATAATATAAATCTTAATAGAGAGCAACTAATATGATTGCAGTTAAAGATTAAGACTGTTTCATTTTTCATTTAAGATCTTTTTAATTTTCTTTCAAAATATAATTTTTATTATTCAAATTGTGTTGTAACTCTATTTTACTATTGTTTTTATATCTCTTGTTACTTAAAGCTGTAATACTTTTTTGTAGATTTAATTGATACAGAACATAGTTGTGGCATCATTTTAGTTGGAGCTCCAGGAACTGGCAAAAGTGCTGTTGTGCAAGCTATTTCTAATGAATATCACATAGCAGTTATTAAATTAGATAATGATATATTTGGCAGGTCTGATTTTTTATTCATTTTAAATATGTTTTAAAATTGGACAATTATTTTTTAACTGATTATGTCATACATTTCAGAAAAGTGTACCATAAAATCCTGATTTTACTATCCCTTTTTCAAAAGCCCAAACTATTAAATTTAGAAAAAAGGCCTATAATGGAGATTTTTTTTTTAAATCCATTAACAAAACTATCATTAATTTAAAAGTAAACTAGTTAAATCCTTAAATTTCCATTCCCCATCCCCAGAAAGGGGTTAATTAAAATCAAAATCAGGAAATTAAAGGGGTTAATTTCCTGACATGGAAGGGGGGGGGGGATTTTTGTAATATGTCTGTTGTGTGTTCTCACCCTCTGATATTTTGTTAATGGCTGGGATGTTATTTTAGAGAACCTATTTATTTTAAAACATAAAATATACATGTGATTCAGAGATAAGAAAAGCCAAACTGAAAAAAAAGAGGGAAATATTTGCTTACACCTCCCACATATTTAGAAATATCTCCACCTTTCGGAGGAAAGGCAGAGCAAAAATTTCAAATGGGATGAAGATTTCAGATGATTGATACTTATATGAGCTGATGTAGATGAGATGTTAGATGAGTCTCCTTACTATAAAATAAGAAATAAAGCAGATTTTTTTTTTTAAAGAATATTAAAGATTTTTGCCAGACTATTTTCTGGATGGTGGACAAACTGGAAGAGGGCTGTGTACATATATAACATTATCAACTTTTTGGTAATTTTAGACATCCCCCCCCCCCCCCCCCCCACTTATAATATCATACATTATCATTCTTCAGACACTCTCCTTCTCCTCATGATATCGTTATCAATGTCATTTATATACAGTCCCTTGCCCAGGGTTGGCAAGTTTTTGACAGTATGACGGTTTTATCCGGTTATAACCATGGTTTTAACCGTCATGTCAAAAACCCCTTTTTGACATAGTTTTTGACAACGACTGTCAAAAACTTAAAATTGAGCCCAAAAACTGTTTATAGTTATTTTTAAAACAACATTAAATTTACAATTTTTCATAATTTTTAGTGTTAGACATGTGGGTAAACTTTTTGACAGTTTTAGACAGTAAAAACCACATATCCTGTATAAAACCAGTGATCGATTCAGGAAAAAGTTCGGACCTATCTAGGGACCTCTTCACAAAAATTGATTTAATACATCAGAACCCTTCACAAAAAGTGATTTACTAAATCAGGCCCCTTCACAAAAATTGATTTACTAAATCAGGTCCCTTCACAAAATTCATCTTAATAAGACAGGTCCCTTCACAAAATTCCTCTTAATAAAATAGGACCTTTCACAAAATTCTATTCCATAAAAACATACTCTTCCATGGATTATTTTTATTTTGTTAGGTTTTCAAATGTATAATTTACAACGAAAACAAGTTCACAAGAAAGGAAAACTTTAGCAGAATAAAAGGTTAAAGAAGTTATTATTAAATGCTTGGTTTGAGTTTGAGCAGCTTTCATCTTTCATAACAAAATGATAATTTTCACAAAAATATAGTAAATTTCACAAAAATAATTTTTATTTTTCACAAAATGGGCTCCACGAAAAAAATCTTCATTGACCCGTGAAAACTCAAAACATGACTTTGGTTTAACAAGTTGCTTAGAAAATAGAAAATAATTGTAAGCTATAAATATAGAATAAAAAATAATTCAAAGTATCGTTACATTAAAAATATAAACTAATCAAACTATTATACTTGTATAATTTAATGTATAAAATTTCATATAATTTTTATATTGTTTTGATGTTTGTCCCAGGTTCATAGAATTCAAACAAAGCAAGAATGTTACACCTGTTCTTTGCTTGTAAATGCACATTCCAGAAACAAATGATTAAGGCTAGACTTACGGTTACAAACTTGAAATATTATGCTCCAATAAATAAATAAATAAATAGGCACTATTTTATAATGTATAAAAATTAAATTTAACATAAACAAATTATTCTAAATAATTAAGCTGAAACTAACATAATAAAATGAAGATAATTGAAAATAACAAACATCTTCTTTTAAGTTATTGATTTAAAGAACGTTTAATTATACTGATTTCATATTATAATTCATTTAATAACTCAGAGAACATTTGTGTTGCAATTGTGGTTTATATCTAATGTTTATGTACAAACACAAACATTTAGAATCATTAAAAGTCTAGGTAACTTATGATCAGTCATTGAATAGTAGTGGCCACTTTAGCTTTACACAAGATTTTTTAAGCATAAATTAGACTGCTAAATTTTTTTATAATAAACTGAACACTTAATAGTACTTTGAAAAGTAGATAAAAAGTACTTTGAAAAATGCACTTACTAGTAGTTTCAATATTTTTAACTATTTTTCCTAGCATGACAATTAGAGAAAAAATTTGAATTATGATATATAATTTTATTACAACTTAATTATAGCATAACTAAATAAAAAATATTTATATAACATAAAAAATATTATTTAATCAGTTTTTAGCTTGATTTAATATAAAATGTCACTAATGATTGCTAAAAAAAAATGTATTAAAGGTTTTTGACACTTTTCGACAGTTCTTGACACTTTTCGACAGTTTTTGACACTTTTCGACAGGTTTTTGACATGTCATGTCAAAAACCACTTTTTGACGTCAAAAACCCAACCCTGCCCTTGCCTCCCTCTTAACTTCAAAATGTCTGCTGCTATATTCATAAAATTAGTGTCTAGATATAGTAAAATAGCCATGCGCTACTCAATGAAACCGCCTACGGTGCCACCTGGTGGAAAACTGCGGAGTTAGCATTCCTATCTCGAAAATGGGAAGAGATAGAGAAACAAAGTGATTTACAAAGTTGTAGAACATCATCGATTTAATACAAAACGACACCCTGTGGACATTAATGCAAAGAATATAACGGTTAAAACACGCATTTGTTTTTTTGTGATTTCCTACACTGTGACATGACAAAACGATCTTAGAAAGAAAAAAACAACTAATTATAATAATATACCTTTATTTTAGATGTTCAAACTTCTCACCGTCAGCTACAATGCATATTTGGTTCCTTGTTTGAATTTCACGTTACACACGTTGGAGCATAGAGGGTGTCATGTTGGCACAAGCGTCCGTAATGCGTTGTTTTATGTCCTGCAATGTTTGTGTAGGGGTCGCATACACCTGCTGTTTCATAACTGGTTGTTACTTTCTTTCGAAGATCGTTTTGTCACGTCACAGTGTACAAAATCACGATAAAACAAATGCGTGTTTTAACCACTCTATTCTTTGCATTAATGTCCGCAAGGTGTTTTTTGTACTATATCGATGATGCTCTACAACTTTGTAAATCACTTGTTTTCCCTAGCTCTTTCCGTTTTCGAGATAGGAATGCTAACTCTGCAGTTTTCCACCAGGTGGCACTGTAGGCAGTTTCATTCAGTAGCGCATGGCTACTTTACTATACCTAGACACCACTTTTATGAATATAGCAGCAGCCATTCCGCAATTAAGTGGGTGACATGGGACTTTAGTGGGCATACTGTATATATATATATATATATATATATATATATATATATATTTACAAATTTTTTTTCATTTACTTTTTATAATTTTACACTGATATACAGATATGGTTATACACTTATTATTCGCATACTTTACTGATTCAAATGAAGAGAAGTTAATAAAATATCACACTATTATATAAATAACTTTAAATCAAATAACACATTAAAGAAATAGTTACTATTTAAAGGTATTTAATAATAACATTTTATTATATAATGCATTCAACAGTAATATTGTCTTTTTGCACTTGCCCCCTGCAAGGGGAGGGGGCAAGCAGAATTTCTTATGAACAAAACAAGTGGACAACATTCTTTCTCTTTTCTTTACTAGTAAACTCAACAAGTATAATTTAAAGCATTTCAATCCTCCATTTCTCCAATAGTGAATTATATGTGCATGTGCAAAAGAATAGGAATGCCAAACGTTGGGGCATTCTATATTTTGGTATGGAATAATTGTATAATCATTTAATAAATTTAACAAGAAAAAAGATAACAATTTATTTTAATACAGAGAAAAAGTTACAAAAAAAATGGTGAGATCAAAAATGATAATGATATAAAAAAAAAATCCCTCCTCCCCCTAGAGATATCTTACAATACCAAGTACCAGATCTCAACTCCCCCCTAAAGTGATAATGTTATATATGTACAGCCTTAAAGTGGAACTTTTAGAGAAGGGTAGGTAATTTAGATGACTGATTATTCATTTATTGTTACTAGAGGGCAACAAATACAGTACAGTTTTTTTTTTTTTTTTAAATAGAGGATTACAGATTTTTTATTTTGTATGTGAGGGGGAGGGGGCAGACATTTTTCGGCATATAAAGAGAAATTAAGGTGGCAGCTTATCTATTTATTTTTACTAGAGAACAACTAATAGGACAGAAGATTTCTTCAAATAAGAGTTTTGAAATTTTTAAACTTTGTATTTTGAGGACATGCTGTGGAAACAAGAATTTCGAAGGCAGTTTGTTTGTAATTTCGATGATTTGTTATTTATATTGTTAATAGAGAGCAACAAATAGGACAAAAGATTTTTTTTATATATATAAATAGAGTTTTAAAGTTTTTTTTTTTCTTTTTTGCTAGAGGGGTGGCAAAAAGTAGAACCAATTATTTTGGGAGTAAAGATATAATTTAAATGGCTGATTATTTATTTATTGTCCCTAGACAGCAACAAATAGAGCATATATGTTTTTATAAAAAGTTTAAAATTTTGTATTCTGAAGGGGGAGGGAAAAGCGTAAATTTTGGATCAAGGGAAGGGAGGAGTGTAGTTTAGATAATTAATTTGTTACTAGCAAATAGGATAGAAGAATTTAAGATTCTGAAGATTTTAAACTTTTTGTACAAGGGGAGGGAAGAGAAGCAGACATTTCATGTGGGAGAGGGGTTCATTGAGATTATATAAAAACATAAGTGAAAATTTGCCAAAAAAGTCAAAAGATGGAAAATTATCTTCCTTGGATGTTTAAATCAATTTTTTCCACAAAAAAATTTATGGGGGAGGCTTATATTTGGAAATGGAAAATAAAATCAAAATTGCTTAAAAGTGGGTGGGAGAAGGGTTGCAATTGGGATTTTATTGTAAGTACATTTGTAGCCAGTCATAAAAAAATATTATATAATATATATAATTTTTATTTCAGTTAACAAAACAGTACATAAATTGCAGAAAAAAGAAACAAAATTTTTCTGTAATTTTCCCTAACTTGTATTTTAAATTTAAATATAACATATTTAATAATACATTTACAGTTAAAGGTGAATGCACATTGCAATTTGATATTTATTATGAGAAATTCATTTTCCATGCTTTTGCTCTTGTCAATGTTTGAATTATTGTATCAGCATCTAGATTAGCTACAATTTTGTGTTCAATTATTATTTCCAGACCAGTCTGTCTTCCTTGAGTCATGGTTGATTGAGTGTATGCTTTTACAATTTCGATTTTGGAAAACTCTTTTCTAAATTGGTTACTGATACTGGAATATTGCAAATATGTGCAGTTAGGTAGATAAATTTGGAACACCATTTTCTAATTTTGTCATTCACTGCATTTCTATTCACAGTAAAGAAAATGCAAAAATCCACCAGTAAATAAGCAAATTAGGAAGGGTGCTGAACGACAGAAGTACAATGAGCAATCAGCAGTTTCATCTCTAAGTGGTTGCCTAATTGTAAAATCACTTCTGTATAAACATAAAATTCTTAGAGCAAAAAATTTTATGTTTATCAATTCTGTCCTCTGTGATCTAAATGGTATAACAATGCATGTTTTCTATTTTTGTCCCATGTAGTTTAGTTACATCATTTTATCTAAAAGTTTGTACAAAAAGTATCTTTCTTATGACAATATGGAGAAAATTGATAATGTAAATAATTTTGACAATGCTTATTAAGAATTTTTACCATAAAAAATTTTATCTTCATTTTCTGATATATAAATTTAAATAATAATTTTTTAATAAATTCAAAATGTGTTTCAATTAAAATATTTCATTTTAAAGAATTTTTATTTGAAGAATATTTTTCCTACATTTAGTTACAAGACTCACTATGCTTTTGAAAAGTTCTTACTTGTTTTTTATTAGATTGTGCATAATAATCTCTTGTTAATTATTTATATGTGTTATAATTTTTTTTTAAAGAAATTTGAAGGAAAAAATAAAATTTATGTTTATACCTTAATTTTAAAAAAAATGAATTAATTAAAATGTAATGTTTCTTCTTCTTTTTATACAGTAATGAGACAGAGTACAAATGCCATCTGAAAAGGTTGCACAATGAAATCATTGAGAGGTATGTTTCTACAATTTTCTGTAAAATTGATATACATTCAACTCACAGTTATCTGATGCTCGATTTTGTATGACACTCTTGATTAACTGACATCCCTTCATTCATTTCATTGTCTGACTTGTATAGACATATTTAAGTGTGTTTTTAGCTGTATTTATACTTGCCAACTTTTTAAACTTTAGATGTAAAATTTACACTTTTTTTTAGCATTTTTTTACACGTAGGATACTTATTTTTACTTTTTTTTTGCAAAGTTTCTCCTAAATGTGATTATTCTTCCTTAAATTACAGTTTGTCCTTTTCAAAAGTTGGCAGCTATGTGTATTTCAAAATTATGGAAGAAAATGATATTTTCTTAGCTTATAGTGAATTGTGCAAATATAGACATTTAAGCATAGTAAATCCAGAAACGACTAAATTTGATCGTGAAGAATGCAGAACATATATATTAAACGTATGTTTAAAGTTCGATATAAAGCTGCAGAACAAATTTATTCAGTGCAAAGCCTTAATGCTTTTATTACATAATTTTGCTGCAAACAAATCACAATTAAAGCAAAAATGTATAACTGATTTTTTTTTATTATTATTTATACTGATAACAAAAAATAAAATGGTATGTAATTACAAAATCTTTGTGTTAAATTTACCTTATTTTTATTATTTCTTTTATGATAACATTTATTTATTTTATTTATTAGTACTTTACTTTATGATTCAAGCTTCTCATTTTAACCTGTAAGCACGTGTGCTTATTTTTGTAACTTTAGCACACACATGAGGTAAATCTCTCTCCCTTTTTCTCTCATTATATTTTTGACTAAATATGTTTTATAAACAAATCTAGTGACGTATATTGTAAAATGCATCAGTTCTTCTTCTTTTAAGAAAAAAAAATCATGGTTTTTATATCTATTTAAAGATTTTGTAGCAATTTCTGTAAAAATCATGCTCCTTTTTTTTTTTTTTTTTTTAAGAAAAATTTGACTGGGGTAAGATCTACCCCATGTGTGTGCTTACCAGTTAATCATGGTAATTTTTATTGTCAGTTATTGTTTGTACAATTAAATAATAAATCTGATAATGTGCTCTCAATTATCGAGCAATTTTGATTTTATTACATACCCCTGGTTCCATGACTGTCAGATAATCAGGAGTCTACTGTTTATATATTTTTTAATTTATCTTTAATTCAAGTAGCTGTACATTTTTTTTTTTTTTACTTTCTTGAATTTCCAGCACACCTTGCATCTTTTACTTGGACAATATTGATAATCTTCATAGGAATAGTTTGGATTCATCCACTTGTAAGGAATTGCAGTTGGCTAGTCTTTCAACCTTGATATTTGATATTTTGGTAGGCTTTTCATTGTTGTAAAGAGATTAGTTTTTAGTTAATAAAAATTATATATATATACAGGGCTTTACAAATTTGATAAAATCTGGTAGCCAGCAAAAAATTCTAGTCGCCAATAAAAAATATTTACCCGACCACTTGTCACTTTCAAAAAGTGCAAAAGTTTTTTTATGGATTAATTTAGAGAAAAAAAAATAACAAGCATAGTTTAGAATTATTAGTTACAGTTTAGAATAGTATATAATTTAAGAAAGATAATATAAATTAAGTTTTCGAAATAAACTTATCAAAATTATATATTTCTGAAAAGAGAAAAAAAAATACTACAAAAGCTGAATTAACCGCCGTATTCGGGAAATGCTGATTGCCGAATGCTTCAAATGTCCGGATAGTTGAGTGCTACAAAATCTATATCAGATGAGGGGGGTCATCGGTGAAATAGTGAAGCAGGAAATCAATTTTTTGCCTATTTTCCTGTCAAAGTTAGTCAAATAATTCTGATTTTGTTATTTGAAAGTTTAGATTCGATGAACTGATTTTTACCAAATTAAAAATAAAAGTTCAAAATATTTTTTGTTTCAATAGAATTTCTTAGTTTAATTCTTAACATTTTGCAAATGTGCAATTTCTATAATGAGACATCTTATGAAAATTTTAAATTAAAATGTCGTTTCAATCTTCGTAGCAAGGGTAAACGCCAGATTAAATAACTTGGTCACCAGAACAAAAAAAATCAGTCGCCAGTGCCGACCTGGCGACCGCATTTGTCAAGCCCTGTATATATATATATACAGGGTGATCAGACAATGAGTATACATTTGAAAAATTAATAATTCACGGAATAATGTAGGTAGAGAGGTAAAAATTGACACACATGCTTGGAATGACATGGGGTTTTATTGTATCCACAAAAAAGTTCATAAAATGACCGACAGATGGCGCTTCGTGTGATAAGAAAAGCAATAATTAGCATAACAAATTATGACAAAGCAAAGACTATGTTCTTCAGAACGAATGCTCAACATGTCCACCGTCATCCCACAATAATAGCTATAGCCGAGGGTCAATGTTGTGCACAGCACTGTGCAGCATATCTGTAGTTATGGTGAGAAATTGGCGTTGGATGTTGTCTTTTAGCATGCCTATTGATGTCGGTCGATCGCGGCAGATTCCCCATTTTGATAGTAGAGCTTCACTAACATTGCCTTTTCTGGTAACGTCAACATGCTGCGATTGCTGGTGCATCTGATTCTCTCTCTCATTACAGCTCCTTTTATACACGATTCTCAGGCAGAGTCACTGACGTTTTGCTGTTCAGTGCCATCTGTCAGCCTTTTTTTCTTTAACCTTTTTTTTGTGTGGTTACAATAAAACCCCATGTCATTCCAAGCATGTGTGTCAATTTTTACCTCTCTACCTACATTATTCCGTGAATTATTAATTTTTCAAATGTATACTCATTTTCTAATCACCCTGTATATATATATATATATATATATATATATATTAGTGTATAAACCAGTATTGATATTATTCTGAAATCTAACCCTCTACGTACCAAATCCTTAAAATGAAATGAAAATAAATATAATGTAAAATAAAAATAAGAAACTTTTTAAAAAAATGATTATGGTGAAAATACTTTTCTCATCAAAGTTCTTCCAATTTGACCTTTCAAGCCTGTCTTATTAAGAAAAATATATATGTATTATTTTTTTCCCCTCCGATAAATAGAGGGAGTTACTAGGCATGCAAAAAACCCATAATTAATACATTTTCATTCAAAAATTGTTTTCTTCAAATTTTATTGAATGTTCATCACTGTAGATATATATATAGACAAATTGCTGATAAAATGTTGATTGCAACCCTACATACACACGTACTGCTTCATTTAAGATAAGGAAACGCACATTAGTAATTTTATTTTCCTTAAGGAAATATCCAACATTGATACAGCACTTCATAAACCTTTATTTTAAATCTTTAACTGCAAGCTATATTGGCTTCAAATTTCTTTCAACATACTTCTATATTTTACCCTGGAAGTAACAGGAATGCGTGGAATACAAGCATGTTTATTTTTTTAATGCTGTCCATGGATATTTTTTGAACAGGTACTCTTATTTCTTTTTATTTATTTATTTTTATTGAAAAGGGCTTAATCGGCTGGTGATCCTTTATTCATTTCATTTGGATCCAAAAAAAAGAAAGTTTGTCTTTTTTTTATTTTATACCTTTTAACTTTCTTAAAAATTGGCCAGTAGTCATGAAATTAGAATATTTTGTTAAGGTATACGCTACAAGGTAAAGTACTACTTTATAATTTTATAACAGTTATTGTATTATTGTATATTATAGTTTTTTACAGGATATGTCAAAATTTTCAATATAAGATTAATTTCTGCATGTCAAAATGAGCAATATAGGCATCCTGTATTCATTTCATTGGGATCCAAAAAAAAAAAAAGAAGAAAGTTTGTCTTTTTTTATTTTATACCTTCTAACTTTCTTAAAAATTGACTAATCGTCATTAAATTAGAATATTTTGTTAAAATATACACTACAGGGTAAAATACTACTTTATAATTTTATAACAGCTATTGTATTATTGTGTATAGTATTTTACAGGATATGTCAAAATTTTCAATATAGGATTAATTTATGCATGTCAAAATGAGCGATATAGGCAACAATGGGATTTAAAGTGCATGTGGATAAAAATAAAGGTGTCTCCAAAAACACCATTGGGCCAAACCACTCTTACTAAAATGTGCCAACTAGCATGCAATAATTAAATATCAGGGTAATAAGGTGAGAAAAAATTCCTTGAAATCATCTTTTTTTTTTAATTACTTGTTTTCCATTTAAGTTCATATTTTATGTCTATGAAAAAGGACACCAGGTCTGAAAGGGTTAATTAAAAAGTAGACTTACAATATTATGAGATTTTAGCCATAGGCTTGCTGTTGGCATCCAAAGCTAGTCTCGTAAACAAATCCTTAAAATTGTTATGTTTTAATGCTATATCATTAACTGATTCGAAGTAATACTAAGTTTAATGGCATCACTAATTAAAGTAACATGTATTAGTTAGATTTTTAGATAGTCTCTTTCTCTTAAAAGATTGATTATTTTACCTTTTTTATTTCAAATTCTGTACCCTAATTCAAATCAAGATAATACTCTCATTTTATTTTATTTTTGTTTTTACTATTTAGTTTTGCTAACGTCATTTTCTTCTTTTTTAATATAATTTTTTTTAATGCTATAAGTATCCCTTGCATATACACAATATCCCAAAATGATTGAAACAGGCTTTAATTTGTTTTACCTGTTGGCGATACATAGCCGATGTAAATTACAAAAGTGGCAATGTACCATATTTTCGGGCGTATGAGCCGCGGCACATATAAGTTTAAAAGTATAAAAATTCTAAGTGCGGCTCTTACATCAGGGCGGCGGGTACGGTGATTTTTTTTCATAGGGATGTCTTATAATACCTGTTTTTTTTCCTTACCGATATCTTGCAATGGCATTTTTACATCTTTGATCAACTGTCACATGCTCTCGAATTTGTACCAAAACATTAGAAAACGTCTCCCAAACTCTCGAATTTGTACCAAAACATTAGAAAACGTCTCCCAACCTCGAATGTCCGTGAAAAGTTATTGGTTTATTTTTGAGCAATCAGTGGGATGAAAAATGTTGGTCTCACCAGCTCTCAAGTTAAAAATGATAATGTTTTCTGTGCACCCATCAATAAGCACTGTATCCTCAGGATATTAGAATGGGTATAGAGCCGTGGCGACCTCTTTCGCTAATGTTGGAAATATTTTGTTTTAGCGGGAAGCTTAGCTTACCATTTGCTCAAATATTGTCCTCTTAAACTATGTGCTAGTCCACCCTTTCAGAGAACGTACTTTTGTTCCAGCATCATTGCTTGCTTACCTTTTTGCCAACACTTTTTCTAAGTTTAGTTGTCTCATGATTACTTCATCATGTGATAAGTTGTTTTTGCAAGAAGTATAGGTAACACTGGTGTCCAGCGGTTGTGTGATGCTGTACTTTTTATGACGTTTGAAGCACCGTGATTTGTCTGGCTAACTAACTGTTTGTTTCATGGTTCATATACAAATGTCTTAGAAATTTTGACGTGTTTTTTGTCAAACAGGATCTCCCTCCCCCTTTAAAAAAACAGGAGTGCTACTAGTTATGCTGACGTGGTTTCGGCATGAAGTCACTATACGATATTTTTTTATATATTTATTTTTCCGGCACTTTAAGTGAAAATATTTATATGTATATTTCTTTATATTTAATTACTAGTTTAATTCATTTTTTGTGGCGTTTAAGTGAAAATATCTATAAATATATTGGAGTTTCTTGGGTGCAGCGCTTACGTGGATATACTTAAAAACAATAAATTTTCGTAGATGCAGCACTTACAAGGGTGCAGCGCGCATACGTGGATATACTTTTTTTTTTCAAACAGATTTTCATTGGTGCGGCGGATATTCCCGAAAATATGGTAAATTACAAAATAAGATAGGATTTAAGGTTATGTTGATGAAATAACCCTACCATTATTTAAAGAAAAAAAAAAAAAAAACCTTTTTACATGGTTCCTATGTCCTGTAAGCTATATTTAGAAAAAAAATCTCCATGCTTTACAGTAAAACAGTAAAAATTTCATTCTTCTATAATCATGATTCACCAAGTCATGATATTTTGAATTTTTAGAAATTTTGGAACTTTCTAGCTCTAGAAACAAAGATATTTTTTTAGGGGTCAGAAAACTGAGATTTCATAAAATTCAAAGTATCATGAAATTGATTGAATTGGCATTGAATTTGATTGTAGAATAATGGAATTTTTACTATTGTGCTTGTCAGAGCATATAGAAAATTTTTCTAAATAATAACTTGCATGTTAACGTTCTCTACAAATATATATTTTATTTTTATTTTGAATATGTGTAAAATGTTTTATTATTTTATGATGATTAGTTTGTTTATTATTTATTATTATTTTATGTTTATTATTATTTTATGTTTATTATTATTATTTTAAGATGATTACTTTATGTTTATTTATTATTATTTTATGGCATAAAAATTTTTGAAGTTAATATGCTTATAACTTTTTCAAAAAGTGTACCTGAAGTCTAGAATTTCAAAAGTTTTTAATAGCTCTTAATTAGTATATCAAAAAGTGTTTTATGTAATTTACATTTTTTTCTTAAATGTATACTGTAATGCATATATGTTTACATATTTTGTGATATAACAAGAGGGACAGCCACAAAAGGGTACAGTGGGTGTAATGTACCTGTGCCCTGCTCTTATAGGGGCCTCCGATGAGACTAAAAAATAGTTTTTCTACCCTTTGATAAAATAATTTGGCTCTTAAAAAGGTTTGTTCTGGGGCCAGAACGTAACGAGATCTTCTTGCACACAATCCCCTTTAATGTGAAGGCCAACCCTATTCAAGTGTTTAAAAGAAGATTGCACTTAAGCTGGTTCTAAAACCCACTTAAAATTCCCCATTCAACAGTGGGAACTTTCTGACATTCACAAACTCATTTCACATAGAGCAGGGGTTCTCAAACTATGGTACGCATACCAGTACTGGTACGCGAAGCTCTGGCTACTGGTATGCAAAAGTCTGATACTGGTATGTGAAATGATATACAGCATATTTTTATGAAATCAAAACCGGATTAAGTTTATCACCCAGGAAATTTTCGAACGCTATTTTTTTTTTTTTTTTGCTACTAGATTTTAGAACAACATATCTATGTGGATGTACTTTTTCTTCAATTCTTCATATGAAAAACAAATACAGGAAAGAACTAAACATCGAATATGGCTTACGACTACAGCTAAATAATATTGAATCAGACATGAGGAATCTGTGCTTGATAGTTCAAGCTTACCCTTCTCATTAACGATACTAGGGAATTACTGCAATAAAGCTACTATGTATGAATCAGTAGGTCAATATGTCATAAGTATTGTGTTTATTTTTAACAAAAACACTGTATTTTGATATGGTATGTATTATTAAAATGTAATGATGATAATATTTTTTTTAATTTGAATATTAATATAAAGCAGTCAATCTAAGTACCAATTTAGTAATGTAATAATACATTTTGAAGTACAGTTAAACCTGCTAAGACGGAAGACTAAAAGACTTAGGAAATATTCTGTTTTAGACAGGTTCCGTTTTTCCAGTGTTTTTTATATTAGCTTTATGTTTGCTGCCTGGTGGTACGCGGAAGTATGAACTTCGATTTAATGGTACGCCTGTCTAAAAGTTTGGGAACCCCTGACATAGAGAATATTTTAACAAAACTTCATCGTTTAATAAGGTGAAAGATGATGTCTAAGTAAAATATTTGGAAAACTCATAACATATTTGAAAACGCAATTTCAGGGATTACCATCAATAGTCAGAAAAATGTCTGAATTCTTTTGTACAGCCCTGCATATGATCTATAGATTTGTATATATACTACATAATTTGCTAAAATTTAGTTCAGTTAGGAAATGCATAGCACAGTCAAATTTCCCTTCAGCAATTTCCATTAATAAACAGAAATGTACGCAAAGGGGAAAACCATGCATTCTGAAGAAAAAATGATTTTGATTGTAAACTAAGTTACTGATATTTTTTATTTATTATTTATTTATTTTTTTAGAAGGAGGCAAATGCTCAGAAACTTCTGCTTCCCTTATGTCAGGCGCAGAAGCGAGCTGCTGCTGCCACTGGAGTATCCCTCAGTACTATTAAGAGAATCAAGAAAGAAGTTTCGGCTAATCCAGAGGAACTTTCAACACCTGGAAAGCACTGTAAATGTCCTGCCAAAAGAAATGCTGTTTTAGATAATTTTGATTTGTGTGTCATAAGAAAGTGCATTAGTGAATTCTGTGCTTCAGACAGAACACCATTCGTTACAATGCTGCTTCCTGTTGTAAAAGAAAGAATAAATTTTCCATGGAAGGAAGAAACTTTTAGAAAAATTCTTTATTGAATAGGCTTTCAATGGAAACGTTGTCTTGATCAACAAACTACATTGATAGAACGAACTGACATAGTAGCATGGAATTTTATTTTTTGAGGGAAATGAAAAAATATAGGGAAGGCAAAAGATAAATTATTTATTAAGATGAAACGTGGATAGATGCTAATCTTTCATTTTCTAAATGCTGGCAAAATGAGAAAGTTGATTCCTTGGTAAATGAAAGAGCGGGATACTACTTGATGCCGAATCCAAATCTGGATATGTGCCTAATGCACTATTAATATTCAAAGCTGGCAGTGCTACTAGTGACTATCATGGTCAGATGAATTATGACAACTTTCAAAAATGGCTAAAAGAAAAACTAATTCCAAACATTCTGCCTAAATCGGTTATTTGTATGGATAATACAGCCTACCATACGAAAATACTGGATTCAGTTCCTGAACAGTATGCGATGAAAAAAAAATTATGTGTGATTAGTTAAAAGAGAGAAAAAAAATAATTTGATGAAAAAATGCATAAAACTGAGCTTTTTGAAATTATATCTACTAATGCACCCATTTAAAATAAATATTGTGTGGATGAATTATTCAAATGCCATGGCCATGATGTCATCAGGCTTCCTCCTTATCATTGTGATATGAACCCTTTTGAATTGACTTCTAATTATCCAAACTACTATAAAATGCTATATTAGAGGGAGGAATACAAAGTCAAAACTTAGTTTACAAACTCATAGAAAACTGACAGATGAAGCATTGAGAAAGTGTTAAAAAAGAAGACTAGAATAAGAACTACCAAAAGGTAGAAAAAATTGAGAATGAATGCTAGAAAAATGACAGCATTGTAGAAGAGAAGATAGATAATATTTCTTTTACTAGCTGTTTAACCTGTTCTATGCACAGGAATTCAAGAATTTAATTTCAAAACCAAAATTAAAAATAAAAATCAGTATAACCAAACTAAAGTTTATGAATATAAAAATTTGTTATGTCCATTAAAAATCAGTATTTACACAACCAAAAATCCATATTAAAAAGTAGTAGTACGTAAAAAAATTCACATCAAATAGACATAATAATAATCGAATATGAAACGAAAGTTAGCATAAAAACGCAATGACAACAAACAATTTTAAAATATCTAAATAAGAAATAAGAATTCCCCTGTTAAAGTGTTGAGCTGTTCAATAACTATTCAATTTAGAAAAATATTTGTCTGCTACTGTGCATTTTTTTTTTATGAAATTTAATTTATCCTGTTGCTATGGCAGCAGTGTGAAAGTGCAGGAAAGAAAAAGAAAAAAAAACTGCCATCCTGAGACAACAACCACTTATAACTCAAGATGTAATTCATTTATCAGAAAAAGAAAAAACTGTTTGAGTACAAATCACTTCAATAATCATGCTGCAAATATCATGCTTTTATGTTTAAAAATGTGTCAGAAAGTTTCGCAATGTTAAATGGAGAATTTTTTGAGAATTGCCTTAAAATTAATTCTGTACACATATTTTTCTTCAGTTTGTAAATTCGACATTTAGATTCACTTAAATTAATTTCTGAAATAACATTTGCATATTTTATTTTTGGAAATTATGGATTTTCATATAAAATATAATATTTTCTTTTATTAGTTTATCATTCAAAAATTCATAAAAGCAAAATTTTATTATTTTTATTTTTGTCTGGTATAATTGTTTCTTTGATTATTAAAAAAGAAAAAGGGAAAAAAATAGTATATTTTAAGTTTTTAATAAAATATACTTAAAACAAAAGTAATTAATTATTGTTGTTATCGTAATAACTTAAAACAATGTAACATGATTTATATAACATCTTAGCCATCTTAATACGGAATTCCTCTATAAAGTCAATAATAATAATAAATAAATGAATAAATAGCACTAAAATATCGTAGACATTCCCGTTTCTGCTCCATGCCGATTTGAAGGTAATTGGATCGTCTTTTGCTACATCATATAAGATTGATTGGTTTCTTCTCATAAAAGGTCAATAATACCTGCAATGACAAAACCTGTTTAAAACTGAATTTTCCCCAGTCTTTAACAATTCTGTCTTAGAAAATTTCCGTATCTCAGCCCCCTTCCCCCTCCTAATATTTCTTAACAAATGAATCAATTTTTTTAACAATTGAATTAAAATAAAAAATTTCTCTCAAAATATTTTAAAGAAAAATTGTTATATATATAGTTATATAATTTATTTATAACTTTAGAGTGACATTCTGGTTAATACTATCAATTTTGGTTTTAAATTTAAATATTTATTTTTTTTATGTTGGTAATAATTGAATAAAATTCAGTTAAAATAATATTTTGGTTATAAATATCAAATTAAAGATAAAATAATGATTTATCAATCATGTGTGTATGTGTATGGGGTTTAATATAAACCTCACACATTAGTACTTTTTGAATATATATACAGTAAAACCTCTGAATAAAGGACACCTCGGGAGCACAGAATTTGTCCGCTATTTGGATGTGTCCACTATTGAGAGTTAAAAATGTACAAATATACAGGTTTTGGGGATTACAAAAGTGTCCGCTAAATAGAGGTGTCCGCTATTCGGGAGTGTCCGTTATGGAGGTTTTACTGTATATAATAAAACTTTTGTTAATAATAACCTATATATATATTCTTTATAGAAGAACTTTAGGCATAAGGTTGCAATAATTGCTACAGCTCGTGATATTTCAACTGTGCATTCATCACTAAGAAAACCGGGAATTTTAGAAAAAGAAATCTATTTTGAAGTGCAATCTGCTCATGATAGAAAGGAGGTAAACTATTTAGTTTTAGATTTTTTTTAATTGCGTAAACAAACCTTTATTTAATTTTGTGTTTTATAGATATTAGAGAAAATTCTAGATCAGAAACATCATAATCTGAATACTGATGAAATTTCTGAAATTTCTTATTTGTCCCATGGTTTTACTGGCTCTGATCTGAAACATTTATGTGACAAGGGTGATTATTATTTTATTTTTTCTCAAACATTTAAGTTTTTTTAATTTATTACTTTATATTATTAATAATATCTTTATCAGTTTGAGTTACTTTCACTGCAGAATGAAAATATACGTATCCCTTACTTTATTTATTGTTTTCTTAATAAATGATTAGCTTCATTGAAAATGTCCTTACCCCTGTGATCAGTTATATTGTTGTGTCTTATCTGTTATATTGTTGTGTGGGTGTCAAGATAAATTAATTCCACAAAATATTAAGATTCAAAATTTAATTATCAAAATGAAATTAATGCACTCAATTACATCATTAAACAAATTGAAATCTGTTATAATTAATTCTAAATTCACTGAGATGATTCAGAAAAATTAAAAATTATGTATTTAGGTCATTTATAGAAAGTTAAAATTAATAATCATGAAGAGTTATTCTAGTAAAATTAAAATGTATCACTAAAATAAATTTCTATGAAGTTTATTAATATTCACATTAATCAGGGAACATTCTAGAACATAAAAAAAGGCAGGGTGCACATTATAGGATAAGAGCAATTTCGTTGAAAAGGGCACATCATTTCATAAAATGGGCATTTTTTATAAGTGCATACACTGATATATTGGCAGTTGGGGAACAGCCGCTGAAAAATCCTGTAGCTACTAAAGTCTTCCTTGGTTATAGCAATGCAATAACATTTATAATTTACATAACTTCACCATATGAAAGTATTAAAAATAGTAAAATAAAACTTAATGTTCTCAATATTTCCTGCAATACGATTTTTTCTTGAAGTTACTTCTCAGTTTATTTATAGAACTTGTGTAAGCTATTATGTGATTAAAGGCCAGAACAAATGGTTAGAACACCTGATCTAATACTATTTCACTATAGAAGGTGAAATGAATCAATGACCCTTAGTAACCTTTTATATAAAAGGGACATCTTACAAGGGAAAGAATGAGTCATTCAAAGTCCAAGATTAGTGAAAGACCAAGCCATTTCATAGAGAAATAAGGAGGGTGAGTGGAAAAGAGAAGATTTACTTCTGACGTATTATACTAGTGTTCTAAAAAGAAAAGATAAGTAAAGAATTTTCAAAACTACAATGCAAACAAGGCAGGATTCTATCCAGGAATAAAAGAAGGGTAAGATTCTACCTGGAAAAAGGGCAAGGAGGGCGGAATTTTATCAGAAAATGGCATGAGGGTGGGCTTCCCCTCCGAAACTTTCTAAAGTGATCCCTGCATTAATATTATTTTAGTAATACCTTATTTATCAGTATTATTGATGAAAAGTTGCATGATTAATTGTGAAATAAAAATAATTTTACAACTTTATCTCTCCTATAGTGAATTGCCTTGTGGCTGCCACTGTATATACCCAGTTCCGTGTCAAAATTAAAATGATTACAATTTAACTTCTTTTCTTATCTACTTTTCTTCAATCGACATAAATAGAGACAATTAATTTCAAAGGATGCAAAAATTATCCAGAGTTAATCATTTAATGGCCGAAAATTGTTATACCATGAATACCAATAATAGGACTCTCGTAGGAAAAAGTTGTTAGAAGATGGGAAGAAAAAGAGGGGAAAAAAAGACATTAGAGGGAATTTGTCAATCGCTAGTCGAAAAAAATAGAGAAGGGAGTGATACTTGAAATTATAACTAATGATGCTCCAGCTGGACCGAAAACGTTCTTGTAATGGTGACAGTTTTTATTTGAAACTTTTTTATTTTTATAATGATGGACTGTTTTTTTATAGAACTTTTTATCATGTTTTAAGTGATGTCTGATTATAAAATAGGTAATGTAAAGAATAAAGGTATTAAATTAAAACTATTCAATTTCTGAAGTCAATCAATTTCTTTTAGTTTTCTGAAGCTCGTGTTAATTATTTTTTATTAATTTGGGGGGGGGGGAAATCAAATAATATTGCAATATTCTTAATAAAGCAATAATTAATGCAATGCAAAAATTATTGCAAAATTGTTATACTTTGAAAAAACACAATTTTTAATTGAGGATTTGTGAAGTTTGATTTTGTACAGCAAAGTACCCCTGAATTGTTATGTTGCTTCTTTTTTTTATTTTACTGTATAATCTTTTGATAGTCTAAGAATTGCTATGGAAAATATTATTCAAATACTCAGCTTTCTTAAAATATTGTAATGTTTTATTATTTGCTATTTGAAGTTTATATTTTAAAAGCTCTAGTGTGATTATAGTCTGTTTCATTATGATGAGCCATTCACTGGATTCAGTGTAACAGAATGGAGTGTCCTCATTCTTTATTCAATATATATACCTGCTACATCTTCCTAATTTTCATATTTTCTTTCTGCTTGTTGCCAGAAGCTGAAATCTGTCTGAATTTTGGTTAAGTCATATTATTTGTTCAAAACAATAGTAATTAATAATAACTATTTTAATCAAAAGATTCAGATTCAATCTACTGAAAATTACTGAGCATATCCTGTAACAGTGACTGATAAAAACAAATCATGATATGACATACATAGTTACTCCACCTTTTGGAGAATGAAACTGTTATTCATATACGAGGCTAAGAATGAGCAAAACTGCAACTTTAATTGACCTATACTGTTGTTTCATTTGTTTTTCTTGTGAATACAATTTGACTGTGGCATTTGTGATTTTGCACACTTGTGTGCTTAAAGAAATTAATTTTGTGTGATATTTTTACTTTAAAATTCTTTTAAACTTTTATGCCCCAATTGTACCTTAAAGTATCATAAAAAAATCTATAACAAATTATAAAATTCATTTAATGCTTTGATTGGCAATAATACAATTTAGGATGAGTTTTAGATACTTTACTTTATCATGTTCCAAAAACATTATTTGTTGCACAAAACAAATGTATTTTTAAGTGGATCATTTATTTTCCAGTTATAACTGTTGAGCCTCCTAAATGTTGAAAGACATGGAGTGGAAAATTTCAATTTTGAAAAATTTATATATTTATATTGTATGTCCATATTTTGTGCATTTTCTAATTCTACAAAATACTAAAAATAATATTTTGAAAAAATTATTTGACAAAACCCCTATAAATAACAATTTAGTTTATTATCTTTAATAGACAAAATCTTTCCAAAATCTATTTAATGATTGTACAAATTTTCTAATGAATTTTCATTGATTCATAATTTGGGTTATAAAGGGTTAAAATAGTTGATTAAAATTAGTACTTCTAAAAAGGTTATATATGCAATCATTTCACGATACGTACAAAACCAATTGGCTATACAGGACCATATAAAGGCATTTTGATGATTCACATTATGCTATGAGCATAATTTCATGCATTTTTCTTATAAAAAGATTGTAAATTATGATCATTTTTTAGATTATTCTTCTACTGTGATTTTTGGAACTAGTTTGTAGAAAATAAATTTCTGCAAACATTGTGAAAAATTTCCTAGTTTTAATCAAATTTTCCTAATTTTTTACTCTGATTGTCCCAATTCTTACTATTAGAAATTGGCAGGTATGGATCTAGCCTTGTTCTTTCCCTGTATTAATTTAGAGAAAACTGGGGTAAATTATAATATGCCCCTTCTATTATTTAGTCTTGTTAAAATTAAAACATCTATATTTATTTCATCTATGATTAAGATATTATGATATTAAATATGATTAAGATATATATATTTTTGTATGTTTTGAAACATTTTAGAAAGTTTATGAAGATATTTTTTATTTCAATCTTTTTAGCTGATGTTTTGTCATTAGAAGCTCTGATAACAGTTGAAGATATCAAAGAAGCGCTGAAGGATATTAAACCTAGTTCGATGGTTAAATTCATGTTTGAAACACCCAATGTAAAAGTTTCATGTTTTTCATTATTATTTATTATTATTACAAATCTTAAATGATTTTTTAGAATTATAGAGTTGTTGTTTAACACATAGTAATTTTAAATGTAATACAGTAGACTCACGATTTAACGACTTTCATGGGACGTCCAAAAAAAGAACGTTGAATCGAATGGTTGTTAATTCTAAAGTTGCTAATATTGATTGTTTTTATTGTAGTTACAAAATACCTAACATTCTAATGTAAATAAAAACAACTGATTTATCCAATTTTTAAAAAATATATTTGTAGTAATTCGCCTTGAATTTTTAGAATAAAAAAGGGCTTACATTAGTTAATTAACATTTAAAAATAATAATAATGTTATATTTTTTTGCTTCAAATAACGCCTGGAAACTTCCAGAATGTCATTTTCCAGGCCATTGATCATCTGAAAGTAGTTGTTAGAATTTTCTTCCTTTTCAAAAAAGTTCCCTAGAATCTTGATGGCATCCTTTGCTTCTTTTGAGGTAAGATGCTTTACTGGAACATAGTCAATTTCCCCATCGGAAGAATTAGTTGTAATGTTCTGTTCAGGATTGAGGGCTGTAATAGGCTAAATTTTATGTCATCTTCCGAAAATTCCCTCTGTGTTTCTAACTTATCGTCAACGGCAACATAATCCTCAAATGTGAGATTTTCTGACAAAACAATGCGTTTCCATAATGCTTGCATTAGATGATTGAAATCTTCAATTTCAGTTTTCTGTTTTTTTTTTTTTAACTCTTTGTTAGCATGTTTAATATCACCCAGTTTGATGGAAGCGGTTGGAAAATGTGTCCTGTACAGTGTCATTCCTAGAGCATGGAGGAGGGGATAGGGCTGACACACATCTGTAAGGATAAAAAGAAGGAACTGTCTTGTTAGTTGCTTTTTCTTTAGACTTCACAGAAAAGTTTAATATAATGCTAGTTTGTGGAAGGTCGGAAAATCAAGATTCAGATTATTTGCGAATCGTTAAAACAAATGAGGGAAATCATTGTGAGCATTGATAAACAGTCAGGACCTCATACAATAGTCGCTAAATCGGTGGTCGTAAAATCGCGAGTCTACTGTATATGAGTTTTGCTAAATATCTTACTGAAATTTTAAGATACTGTGCATTATGGTGCAGTAGTAACTCTGAATGAAAATTCTAAGAAATTGCTGTAGGTTTTCTATATATTTAAAAATACTGTGTGTTATAGAGAAGGCAAATCTAGAATTCTAACTTACTTTTTGAAAGTATGAATTTATCTGAATAAATGAAAATAAAATAAGGATAAGGTTCATTATTTTATTTTTATTTATTTATTGTGAAATGAATCAATGAAACAGTTTGATTTTTCTAATAAAACACTAAAAGTTCTCATTATTAAATTTAAAATTCTACTATTTTTGTATGTTTGAATTCATGAATTCAGTGTTACTGCCACATATCAGAAAACTTTCAAACTGGATTTAACCTGGCAATAATTTTTTTTTTATCATTTTAGTTAAATGCTTAAAAAGCATTTTAACTTTTTATTTATTTATTTGGGGGTGGGGAGATGGTTATGACAATTTTGTGTGACTGGCAATGTTAATTCTCTAAAATGCTTCTTGCAATGCCATTTCAATATAATTGGAATAGATAATTTCATCTGACATATTTCCATTTAAATACTTTCATGTATAGATTCCCCTATTATGGAGAGATTGGATTAAATGTAGATATACTAAACAAATAACAATTTCCTATGTTGTCAGTTGTTTCATAATTATTGCTTCATGGACATTTGCATAGAAAATAGATATTTGTAACTTTTTAATTTATTTTCTTTTTTAATTTTTTAGTGAAAATCTTATAGACACTAGCCGGGCTTCTCTTGTTAGATGGTTGTTTTGGGGGTCCCTCAGATAAATGATAAATGGACTTGATTTTGCTTGAGTTACCGTCCAAATGCTGGCCACAGTTCAAACTCAGCATTCCATCATATCATTATCAAAAATGAAAACTGTAATCTTATTATGTCATGTGATGAAAAACTCAGTTAAATTGAGGAAGCACAAATAAGACATTTTCATAACACGCAAGCTATGCTTTAAACAAATTTGAATTAATTCATTACAAAGTAAATTCATGAAATGCTTTAAACAAAAAAACAATAATAATATTTTTTTGTTTTATATGCAGAACTCACAAGCATTTTTAAAAAATGACTTACCTAAATAGTCTATCCAATAATCCTATAAATGTGTAGCAAAAAGAAAAAAATGTCTTTTATTTAACATTAAATGCCTTTGTTACAAAGATATTCATTTTCATTCAGAGCATGTGTCTAATTAACTACCATAGCTAGCAAGATTATCAACAAAGCAAAAAACTTTCAAAATCATTTTTGCCCTGCAATTATTTTCAGCAAGCCAGATAATTTTCTATTTTTCAATTTCAAAAATCAATATTCAAAAAATCCGAGTTGAGTTGTTTAAAATTTCACTTTTAAAACTAAAACCGGACTCAACCAGTGGGGCTCAACCAACTAACCTGGCCATACTCAACCTTTTTTCTCATGGGGCCGCAAATATATGTTTGCGACATTCAGCAGGCCTCAACTTATATAATAATGTAAATGGATAATTAAAATAGTAATGTAACAAAGTTAATATTATAAGTAGGATTGAACGTTTGTCGCGAAGAAACTTTACTACAGGGACTGCAGAATAAGTGGTGAAATTTTATTTTTAGAAATTCAAGAAAAATATATTTGGTGTAGCTTTGATATTTTTAATATAAACAAAGTAATAAACGATAAAATAGTTTTTTAATACAGAAAAGAGACTTAGTTGACTATCAGAGAAAATTATTACATTTGTGTATTTTTTATGGATCTATTTTAAAATAAGATGAATATTTCTTTGTAATTTTTTTTTTATCAAAGGGGATCAATTTGCTTATTATTCCTTTTGGACAGCATAAAACCAGGATTCGGCCGTTTGTGCAACTGTTGCATTAAGTTTAAAGCATAACTGTAATGGAAATCAGCTTAAAACTAAAAATGATGATCGTAGAACCCGGCTTCGACCATCCATACAAAGCTTATTTTCATATGAAACGATGAGATAGATGGGCAAAGTTGGGCTAGTTATAAATAACAGGCACATTTGGTCTTCCCATAAAAATATATACACATAAAAAGTGAAGGTACTGAAAATCGTTTATGCACTTCTCCATTAATTTTATAAATATAAAATAATTATTATGTGTCTCGGGCCACAGTTAAAAGGTCACCGAGCCGCATGTTGAGTATAGCTGAACATTGGCTCATAAGCAAATGACGTCAAAAGTCTTTTCTGATTTTATTATCTTCATGCAAACTAATGCTTTCTTCATGAGAAAACATGAGTTCAATCATATTAACCAGAATTTCATGTTAAAATGTGTACAAAATGATACAAAAACAAAAACAAAAACAAAAAAAAAAAAAAAAAAAATTCACCTGCATCTTAACTGTAAGTTTCATTGTTTACATCAGAAATGATGTGCAGATTTTAGGGTTGTGGATTTGAGGGAGTCTACTGTATTCATTTTTTTTTTTTTTTCAAGATAATATTGGTCAATCATTGTACACTAATCACAATTTGTCTGACAGAATTAACAAAAATAGCATATTACAATAAGCATAATGCAAAAAACAGTTTAGACTCAAAGTTTAGTCTTTAATAAACCAAGCTATTGTGTTAGAAAAAAATAAAACTGTTTAGTTTAAAAAAGTGTAATATCATAGAAGTTATTTCAGATAAAGGCTGCCTATAGACAATAACGTATTGTAATTATTTTGTATTATAATTATTTTGTGTTTTGTTTATATTTCAATACATGCTGTGTATTGCTGTATATCAACAATGAATAATGATACAATAGACTATTATGTATAAAAATTCTTTTGTTCTTCCCTATAAACATAAACCAATGACAAATGTTACACATGATCTTTTCTATGGATATGTAGTCCTAGTAGATTTCATTATGTAATGATTCATTAAACTGCAATTCCGGATATTATTTTCATTATGTTTGAAGTATTTTAAAGTCACTAAAGTGTACTTCAAACAATTACCGCCCATAGATAGTAAAATAGTTCTTTTGTGTGTAACTTGTAACAAAAAAAGTAAATACCTCTTTTAATAGCCAACATACTGTAGTGCAGTGGTTACTAACACTTTAGGATCTATCAAACCATTAAATTCATAATTTTAAAATGTCCCATATCATTAATATGATTTTTTTTAACACAAACCCATTTGTAATATATTGATCAGAGAACTTCAATTTTATTAATATAAAATGCACTTATTTACTATAACAAAATTAGAAATACAAATATTTGATTTTTGTGGATTTCCAACAATTGAAAAACATTTTTAATTTCTGTATTATTATTATTATTATTATTATTATTATTATGAATAATCATAAATCAAAATCTATTAAAAAATTGTTTGTCTTCTGGCCACTTTCCTACAAGGAAAGAGTAATTTTTTTTTTTTTTCATTTTATCAAGGATTCTATTTTTGCTGGTTCAAATATTTTTATATTAACATATTTATTTGGTCTATTTAATTTTAGATTAATACTGATTGAAATTTTAACAAAAGTTTACTGTTTAGAAATTTTAAATAAAAAAGTGGCCACTAGTTTAAAGAAAGTGGCCACTTATAAAACTGCTACTACTGGCCACTGACCACTGATGAAATTTCCCAGTTTTGCTCTTTACCCGCACCATTAACCCTGTCGTGCTGAGCAACCTTTACACTTCTAATTTTTCAGCAGCAGTTTTTCTGAATAGAATTTTCCATCTTGTTAAATCTGTGAAAAATTGCGATTAGATAAGGCAAAAACTTTTTTTCAATTCATTTTATTCAAATTCCACCTATCTGTCGCAAAGGGGTTGTTAATCAAAGGCATGTTTTAACTGCTATTATTACCTAATTTTGTGTAATGATTTTTAAATTTTTAATTTTTCAGGTAAAATGGAGTGATATTGGAGGCATGCATGATGTAAAAACTGCAATTACTGAAATGGTTGATTGGCCTCTGAAACATGCAGAGCAATTTAAAACATTTGGAATTACACCTTCTCGAGGAATTTTATTATATGGACCTCCTGGATGCTCTAAAACTATGATTGCTAAAGCTTTGGTGTCTGAAAGTCACCTAAATTTCATTTCAATAAAAGTAAGCATATTTATTTTGAAAATAAGATACAAATGTGGGGAAAAAATAAAGTAACATAAAATGTAATTAATTGTAAATAAACTTAATAATTATCTTTTAATGCTTTATCTCATTATTTTATCCATATTTAGCTTCTCTATTGTGATCTTTTTCTAAATTCTTTTTCTGTATAATATGAAGGAAAAACATATCTATGACAACTAATGTGATATACAATTTAGAAAAAAAAAAAAACTGTAAAAAGTAACTATAGTGTGTTGTAACTTTTCCATCTATTTATTTTACTATGATGCTTGCCTGTTCTAGTTTTTTTTTTTTTTTTTTTTTTTTTCAAATAATAATTATAATATAATATTTTAAAAATTCATATAGACTATTTTATTAAAGTTTCATTTATTAGTCAACTGTGCATAGAAAATGAGGGTAATGTTTTTGACTGAGGACAATGTGAGATTCTTTATACACTGATAAAATGAGGTAGATGGATTTTAACATATGTGGTACCAAAATGTGTGTCTTGTTTACCTGAGTGTCATAGGCTGTAGATATATAGCCTATGTTTCATGAAATGAACGGCTATCCTTAAATGCTTATAAATGATTGTTTTATTAAAAACTATATTTTGAAGCTATGAAAATTAAACAATTATTCAACACCAATTATCATAAAATTTTAATAAATAAATAAAAAACAATTTTTGGTAAATATTAAAGATAGATAGTTATACATGAAATTTTAGTGCTCTTGTTGAATGATTTAATTAAAGTGTTTAAAAGAAACTCTTTTCCCTCTGCACTGGGATACAATAACACATGGTATCCTTTCCCCTCTGTGAAAGGATAATTTAACAAATTTTCCTTTTTTTTTTGCCAGTAGAGTTTGTGTAACTCAATAAGCTGTGCAGTCCCGTTGCAGACAAGTGCCTTTGTGAAATAGTTAAAAAAAAACAGACTTGTGTGAAAAATACAATCTACTAATGTGTATCATTAAACCCCCATAGCTCTAAATATTGAAATACATTGATTACATCATAAGTGGAATCTGTGCTTTTCTTTTGCCTTGTTTTCGATCAATTTGAAGTAATTGATGGAATGCCATGTGTCATTTTCATAATGTTGGGTAGATGCTGAAATAAAAAAGATGCACAATGCAAACAATTTGACTTATTATGAACTATTGTTAATTAAGATAGAGAATACTAATTATATATTAAAAATAATCGTTGTATCATATATAGTTTTATACAGAAACACCTTAAAATTTTTAATATATTTTATCTGTTGCGTCCAAATCATGAATGATGCTGACAACAATGTAGTTTCTAGTGTATGTAGATAACTATAAAGATATGCTGCAAAAAACGTTTTAATTTGCTAAACCACTCTAGCTTTAAAAAAAAAAAAAAAAATGCTAACTGGTATAGTTTGACTTTTTTTTAATTACTTGTAAAATTTCTATTAAATATGTTGAAAAAATATTTTTTAATTATAGCTTGTATTCTATCTGACAAGGCTTCAGCATGAAAATTCATGCTTACTAAATATGAAATAATATTTCTGAAAATATATTAAAATTTTAAATATTAAAAATTCCTCCATCTAAAAAAGAATTTACAATTGTAAAAGATGATCAAAGTGAATTAATTTTAGGCATTTATTAAATAAAGTAATTTTAAAAAATGATCCCAGTTTTATTTTTTTTTTCTTTCTCTCTCTCAGTCAAACAAAACAAAAAAAAAAAAAAAAAAAAGAGAGAGAGAAAGAGATACATCTTAATCTTCAAATTGTCAAATATACAGAAATAGTCATTCGACTTTAAATTATGTCTTATTTCAATTTATGTTATTATAAAAAGTTTAGAGGTTGTCTTCATAGTGAAATTTTACCAAACTCTGACATTTTCAATATGAATTCCTAATTTTGATTTCATATTTGGCTTTTTTCATAAATTTTATCTTGAGCTACCAAATGAAAAGTTATTCAATCTTACATAGTTTAAGAATTATATAGGTTTAAAAGTTTGGAACTCGTTGTGTTAAATTCATTTGTAGTCATTGCAAAACAGATCGTAATGCAGATAGTTTTATTAGCAGAACTCAAAAAGTATTTGACAGAATGGGGTGTAATTTTGGATTCGCATGAAGCTTCTAAAATCCAATTTCTATCCATAGTTTATAATTAAAAAAAATTTCGAAAATAATGAGAAAAATTATATAATCGTAAATCAAAATTTTCTCTTTTCAATAATTCTTTTATTAAATATTATTGTAACCTTAATTATTAAATTTCAAATTCCCCATCTCAATGTAAAATTGTTTTTCTTAAATATTATTTAAACCCTAAATATTTTTCTTCATATTCTATTTTATTCATTCATTTAAAACCTAACGTTAGCTCATTCAAATTTGTTCCCTTTTCTATCCTTCAAAAACACACTCTTTTAAGCACTAAAACACTATCATTACAGGGTCATTGTACTTTCTCCGCTCTCCCTTACTACAAATATGTGATTAACATTCTTTTCATCGATTCCAATTTTCTTCATCGTTGCCAACTGCAGAAACACAAATTGTTTTCGTGCGATCTGCCATATCAACTACTGTTACGCCACTGTACTTTGTCTCTGTATTAATTTATGCAAATTAATTCATTATTTTAATTTAAATAACCACTTAACTTATTTTTATAATCATTTTTCTTTAAAGTCTTTTTTCCTTCAAAAAATTCAAATATTTCATGAAAGTAATTTTATTCTGTTATTAAATAATAATATTAATTAATAAATCAAATGCCTTAATCAACAAAATCATTAATATAATATTTAGTAAAAGTAATCTCAATAAAAGATATGTTTTTTGCGTATCAAAACAAACATCCACAAAATATTTCTAAGTTCAATAACGAAAATCATAATTATTAAATATTAATTATTCTATCTTAAAATCATATTCAATCTATAGATCTAAATTTCTACATCCAGAATCCGTTTACGGTTTTCAAATACGACATTTATTTCAGAAGTTATGGCAAAAGATAGTACTTATTCAATTTGCTTTTCAAAGTTCGCGCTGTTTGTTTTGCTAAATTCTAGACATCTTGGACAGTCTCCTTCCCCAAAATACTTGTTGTTTGAGATCACGTGATAGGATTTCTCCGAAAAAATAGTTTACAGTTCATTGCACTTCGGCAGAGACGCTCGCTTGAGTCTGCGTCCATACAGGTCTTTTGCCGACATCGTTGCCATTCAGGAATAACTTTGATTTTATACATCTCAACTCTGTGCAGCGTCGTAAGCGCTCGATGCTCATTGGCTGAAAAGTTTGCTTTAGAAAATTCTAACTGCTTTTTGATCATCTTCTTGGGGAGTCACGAAGTAGAGATCAACTAGAGTGAACGTCTCCTTTTTGGAGCTGCGGACCTTCAGGTCCCACAGAGAGAATTCGTTACCGCAATGTTGGCTTCGGCAGTCTTCTTACCGGCACTCTTCATTTTACTAATAATCAAAAGCCTTTAACTTAGAGTTGAAACTTTTAATGTTTCGTTCTCCTGCATTTTCTTGAAATAGCTTGAGATCCTTCAGTTTAATTTTCCTATCAGCCAGCAACTTTTTTTCATCAACTTTCTTCCAGTCCGCCAGCTATTCCTGTGATGTATCCGTATCACCATTTTTAGCTCTTCGATTTTTCGATCGGGTCCTTTACCCTGTGAACGCTTTGTAATTTATCATCATCCGGTGTAGAAGTCCTATTTCCATCTTATGAGTTTTCTTGGTATAATGCACCATCATCGATCTGTTCAAGCTCGTAGCATCATCATAGAGTTGAAGTCGTAGCATCAATCCACCCGATTCAAAGATTCAATTTCAAGTGATGTTAATCTTGCTTCTTATGATTGCCTCTTCAAGTAATACGTAGCAATCGTCCAACTTCATAAACTCCTCTCTTAATTATAAATCTCCCTCAATAACTTTCTGTTAATTTATTCAAGATCCTACTTATTGAACATTTTAAATGATGAACTATTTTAAATTATGAACTTACCCTATTACAGCTTAAGTGTCAACGATTAAATTTACCATTATTATAATAGATCTAAGAATTCTTTAAATTAAGATATTTACTAAGAAGAATGTTGATTTAATAAAATGAAATGAAAATAGATGTTGTATGTTTTGGTTGGCCAACCGCTATTTCTGCAGCTGTAAGTTAAGTGTTATGCTGGTTTAATAAAATATTGTATGTTTATAAATTTCTCAGTGTTGTCATTTCAAGATCTGGGTGAGTGTTACATTTATTTCTTTATATCTTAATCTAATAATCGAATTCTTACTTAACTTTTTTCTAAATTATTATAGTGAAATTTACTTAATTCTTACCGGCCCTATTATTAAATATTTCTGCAATTTGTTCTTAGTGATGTCGATTATTGGATTGGATACCACTATACGTTCGCGTGCCGTGACGTTCTTTTGGATTGGCAGGTTTCAAACCCTTTCATTACCTTTTAACTTCATTAATTTTTGGTATTTCCATCTTCTAAATTATTTTCAGTCTTTAGATTTTACACCAATCCAGAACGACGTTACAACTACAGAGTTTTTTGATTGGCTAAGGAGACTCATTTCAGGATTCGAGATTCCAAGTCACACTCGGAGTTTCAAAACTTTGAGCCGGGCACTCTCTTTCTCATGCCTTCTTTTAGGTAGATTTCGTAAGAAATACTACCTATTACATTCTCACCTAAGTTGGAAATTTTGTAAAATTTTTGCAGATCTACGCCGATCATGACTCCCAGAACCCAAAACCACCCCCAGTTCAAAACTTTATATATATATATATATATATCTATCTATCTATGTCACTTTTTTCTGACCACGATATCTGGAAAAATTCTGCATAAATCTCTTCCAAACTGATACATAAAATCAAGGGTCATAAAATCTCGGTCAAGTTCGTTAATGGGTAAAATCGAACCAAGGGGGGGGAAATGGGGGGGGCTTTTTGTGAAAACAGAAAAACCCTCATAATTTCTTTATTTTTATACGTATCGAATCCATTTAAAGTTATTATTACTTCTAGGAAAAGGGCTGAAAATTTATGCATGACAGATTTTTGATATAATTAAAAATGGCCCCAAGGGGGGGGGGAAAGGGGGGTTTTAGAGGAAAAAAAATCATAGCTTCGTCAATTCATAAGATATTAAATCTGCGTAAATTTATTATTAATCCTCTTAGTATTATCTAAAACTTTTATATTGACAAGTTTTTTATAGGACCAACCGTTATAGCAAAAAATAATTAAAAACAAAAAAATCCCTGCTGGCTCCGCCTGCAAACAAGTTATTTTTCGAAGTAGGCGGTTCCAACTCCCGCATCTTTACGATACTGATACATAAAATCAAGGGGCATAAAATCTCGGTCAAGTTTGTTAATGGGCAAAGTCGAACCAGGGGGGGGGGGGAATGGGGGGGCTTTTTGTGAAAACAGAAAAAAACCCATAATTTCTTAATTATGATACTTATCGAATCCGTTTGAAGTCATTATTACTTCTAGGAGAAGGGCCAAAAATTTATGTATGACAGATTTTTGATATAATTAAAAATTGCCTTAAGGGGGGGGGGAGGGGGGGTTTTAGAAGAAAAAAAATCAGAACTTCGTCAATTCCCAAGATTTCAAATCCGCTTAAATTTATTATAAATCCTCTTAATATTATCTAAAACTTTTATAGTGACATGTTTTTTATAGGACCAACTCTTATAGCAAAAAAAAAAAAAAAAAAATCCTTGCTGGCTCCGCCTGCAAACAAGTTTGGTTTCAAAGTAGGCGGTTCCAACTGCAGCATCATCGCAAAAAGGTTATTTCTTCTGCAATTCCCGACAAACAGGCGCCCCACGGTCTGCGTCTTCGAAATCTACCTGTGCCTGTAGGCCGAGCTGTCAGGGATTTTTTAAAAGATGTAGTCGTATTTATGAATGCTCCCGTTCGGGAGATTCAACCGTTGAAATGGCAAGCGCCATTTCTATTACAGGTTGTTTCTCCATTTTATTTTATATATAGAATTACTTTAACCTGAATCCATTTTTACTTAAGCAAATATTAATATTTATAATGGATACAATTTTTGTTGTGACTGTCATCGTATGTAGTGATTGGTGCTTCAGCTTTTGTATATAATATAACAAAGAGTGTGCTTCTGTGTTCGTCCTTACTGATCCATTTAAATGACGATTGCCTTTAAGTGTACTTCCTCATTGATCCATTTGAGTGATCACGGTACATCAGATCATAATTTGTGTGAATTCCATTCAAGCATCTTTCTGTAAACTAAGGTAAAGTAGAAAATTAATTTTTATCTTGGTGCTGATTTAACTGAGTAGATTGCTGTATCACATCGAATACACTTCTTTACATGTGTACTTTTGATGTTTTTTTATCTGGAGTCAATTTGATCTGTGCATATTTATTCAGTGAATAATTATGTACTCAGGGAAATATATGCACCAGGGTTGGGTTTTTGACGTCAAAAACTGGTTTTTGACATGACAGTGGTAAAAACCGTGTTTTTACCGGTTTATTCCGTCAAAAACCTATAATTTTGTATTGTCCTCCAATTTATGGTGTAAGTGTAGCATACAATACATTTCTAGATTGATTTTACCTTGTTGATCTTGTTATTATTATTTACAATTACATTTGTTAAATTTATTTAAAAGAAGATCATTTCATAATATGGGAAAGACTTAAAAATACAAGAGTAAAAGAACAATATTTGTCATAATCTTCACTAACATAATTCTACTAACTGCAATTAACATTAATATTAAATGATAATAAAAGGTTATTATAATTATTAAATAACATTCAATATAGATTTTTAATAAAGTACATTAAAATTATTTTAGAGATGCAAAAGTGCTGTTACATTGTACGACAATAGATGTTAAGCATAGACTGGCAGTGAATAAATTTGAATATTCTTAGATATAATATTTTAAAATGCATATGTTATGTATTTCATAAATGCAATTATGGTGATTTTCATTTGAACTTCAATAAGTAGAATCTTAGTTTTGTTTTCAACAATGTAATAAATTGTACTGAAATTATACACATTGTTTAATCTAATACTTATAGGTTACAGAATTTCTTTAAAAAATCTAATTTATTTAAACAATGCCAAATAGCTTAAGAATATTGTAGAGATCTTCTAACAGAGATGTACATGTATTATTCTAATGCAATTCTTTTTTGTTTTTCTTGGATGGATAAATATACTTTAGAGTCTTTTGGATACTGAATATTTCATGTAAAACAACTTAATATTAAAAATAGAATGAAAAAATATATATATAAAATCAAACTTGCTAAAAAATGGGTTTTTGACATTTTTGACAAGGAGGTTTTTGACGTGACGGTAAAAACCATGGTTAAAACCAGTAAAAACCGTCATGCGTCAAAAACTTGCCAACCCTGATATGCACTTAACATTTTTCATCCTGAATGAGTTCAAACCCCACATATTTGCTACATGAACATTTACATATTTTTATAAAGCAAACTAAAGACGTAATGTGCACATTTTGAGCATACTAAAGAACACTTGTGATCTCATTAATTAGGTACTACGATGATAGGACTATCACATTTGGAATCTACTGAACATATATATTATACAAAGTTATAATTAAATGCTTGATTCTGCAAATATATGTTATATTAACACAGCTCTAAATCAAATAATCCATTTTGGTTTATTTAAATACAGGGTGGTCACAGACCTGGAAAACATGGAAATATCAGGGAATTTTGTTAACCTAGAAATATCAGGGAAATTCAAACTAAACCTGGAAATTCATTGAAACAAATGTTAATTTCCATTTTGATTGCGGTAATCTAGAAGAAAAAAAATAATCTCATCTCTCGGACTCAGTCCGTGCCTGAAGCCAACTTGTATTATATTTTTATACCAATCTTCAGGCTCAGCCTCATGGTAAAAATTTTATTTATACAAAAATGGAAAAAAAAAAAAAAAAAAAAAAACTCTCGCTATTTGAGAAACAAGAATGTGGCTTAGGTTTCTTACAGTGCTTGACAATCCTTTAAAAACTGAAAGTAAACTGAATTGATAATAGTGTGAGATAAAGAGAAATATTCTTTCTGATTTTGAAAGCCCTGAGATATTTCTCTTCTGTTTGAAGTCCTTTGTTTATTGGAAAACAGAACTAATGTCTCTCTGCCATAGTTGTACAATGAGATTTTATCAGAATGAAAACAGTGACTTTTACACATTTTTGAAAGTGGTTAGAAATAAAAAACAAATTTGCCATTTTAAATGATTTTCAGGAACATGAAAATTGAGGCTTTTAAATGAAAATATTATTCTTGAAACAATTTTGAAATGTTATTATGTTGCTAACAAATTTCGGCTGTGTACTTTCAATATCAAACTCAGCCGCCAAAAAAAAAAAATAATAATAATCTGAACTTATCTCTAGGATGAAAATGAATGATTGTATTTTCCTTGTACAAATCTTTAATTGGTGAAACTTGATATGCGTATCATTCTCAGATAATGGGAAATTTTATGTTCTTTTCAAAAAATATGAATTAATCAAGTCAACTATGAATGTTTGGTTTTTGTGAACATTTGTGTTAAAACATTATGTACTTTAAATATGAAAAAAAAAAAAAAATCAATATCTAAAAAAATTGTAAACTTGTAAATGTCATTGCCAAGGCTTGTCCCAAACTTCAAATTTATTTATTGAAACCCTTATTTTTAAGATTTGGAAAACTTTACAACAAATGCAATGATTGTGTGAGTATACTTCCTGTCTCTATTTTTTACATATTTGACAATTTAGGGAAAACAGAAAACATTTCAATTAATTTTCCGTTTCTTGTCTATTACCTTGTTGACCACTTTTCCTAAAAAAACAATGAGTGCCAAAATATGTCAAATAAACAAATTTAAGAATGTTGTCATTCTAAACCTTTATACGTAAGAATATTAAGGAAATTAAGAGTTTAAAACATCACTGAGGATGACATAATTGTTATTTTAATTAATGAAAGAACTAAAAAATTAGTAAAACATTATCAAAAATACAGAGAAAAAACATCAAATTAAAAATCTCTTGATGACATAACAAACATGCATAAACTCTTTTTTTTTTTTTCTATGAAAAGTGGTCGATGGGATAATAGACAAGTACCAATTATCCTTATTTGAAGTTCATCTGTATTGTCATTACCGTGATGCACAGTAATTTTTTATTCAGCTCCCCACTAGATGTTGTTTTGTTGTCACAGAATTCTTACCTTGTACAGTACCACACGATCTAACAAGCAGTAATGTCTGATTTTTGATTAACTATGCAAGAACTTGTAGTGTGATTTTGTTTTAAATATAAACTTTTACTAAGTAATGACTGTATGCATTAGAGTAATGTTGTAAAAGAAATTATCTATGAAAATTTCATTATTTTAATGCTAACCTGGAAATTTGAGGCTAACCTGGAAATATCATGGAAATATCAGGGAATTTTAACATAAGATATTTGTGACCACCCTGTAAATAAGAAAATTATGAAATTCTTTATTATATGACAAATAAGTAGTAACATTTATATAATAGTCTTACTGTTAAATAATTATGTTGGAAATGAGTGCACTTAATTCTTACTATATGTATTTATTTCAATATTATATTCTTATATACTTTATACAATAAATATGGTTAATTAATTATTATTGTCTCTTCATTGATTTTCACATGTATATTGTGTATTTATTACGAAATTTTTTATATTATCTATACGCAGTGTTTGAATTCAGGGAGTGGCCCAATGAGAAGATCCCCCCCCCCCTTCCCGAAGCATTGAAATGTCCCCCCGGAAGATTTGAGATTTTATGCTTTTAATGGTTAAAAAGTTCAATTCCCCCCCCCCCCCCCCCCCCCAAAGCCACAGAAATCCCTCCCGGAGAAAATTCATATATAATTCATAAAGTTTAATTGGAAAATAAAAATCAATTAGAAGAATATGTTGTCATGATAAGTTTCATGACATTATCACCACATCACGATGTCGACATTTTATTAGAGTATAACTCCATTATTTTTATTATTAATTCTAATATTTTCCCTCAAAATTTAATTTATGTTTTATTTCCATTTTTCGGCATTTATTGTTAACTTTTATTTAACGCATATTTCAGTTCTTTCCAACGCATCATTCGTGTTTTGATTTTATCACGACGATCGGTTGATTGGTTTCTCCCCACATCAGTTCATTAATTCATCCATCGTAGGAACACTCAACTTCCATCAGAACCGCAAGCCGATGTTTTCTCCGTATGTCGCCACAATAACTTTATCGCTCTTTGGCATTAGGCGCGCGTGGCAGTTTGGCAGTTTGTTGATTTTTCGTCATCAAGCATGCGGAGCTCACACTCGCTGAACCGTTCATCCTCAGTTACGTTAGCGCAGCGCAGCGGAGTAGGTTGGTTTTGAGAGGTTTTCCCAATTCCCCGTGGGTCGCACCAGGGACTTCCCATTTTACATTGAAGTAATTAAAAAAACGTTTATCAAGATGAAATATTGTTTTTGTGATTCTTTTTCCTCAACTACACATCTCGTCTACATACCATGCCATGACTTCAAAAGATCCAAGATGAGCAATTCCTAATTCGCTGACGCACGTGTCTTCATACATAATTGGTAAGCCCTTTCCATATTATTTTTTATGTGTACGACAATAGTTTTTAATTGAGAACGCAGCGAAAATGAACCTGTGGTAACATATATCAAGTATCATTTAATTTAATAAAAATAAATATACCACGATCAAGTAATATCCTCAAGTTGAATTAGAGCACGTGGTCCGGCTATTAATCCAAGATCTTACAACACAAGTACAATATCAGAAATTAATTTTTAATCTATTTAAATCTCAATAATTTCTCAGCAAATGATTTACATATCTTTATGGACAATGAAATGTCTATATGACAATTGGTGCTGTGACCAGGATGTCTATATGACATATGTAATTAGTGAAAATATAGAAGAAATAATTCACTGTCGGTTTAATATATTTATATAGTATGATCAAATAATGAAATTAAGATTTCTACTTTAAATTCATATTAAATAAAAATAAAATTTCAGAAATATAAAAAATAAAACATTTTACAATATAAGTTTAAGCACAACTTGTATTTCTAAATATTTCAGGTAGCTGTATCTCAGAACAGGTATGTATTCTTGTTTATTATTTCACAATGATAATATAAGATTTATTTATTAATGTTCACAATGTTTTTCCTCTTTTTGTACTTCCACTATAAATTGTATTTAGATCACAGGCTATAATAAATTGATTCTTCTTTCTCATTTTGGAAATTTCAAAATTTAAATATCTATCAATGAATATTCCAAAATATCTTTTAACTCTCTTTCAGATTTAAATATTTTCCCCTTTTTTAATAGTTCTTAATATTTAAATTATTTAAAATCCTATTCTATTCCTATTTCTGTTTGTAACAGTAACCTATAAACTTTTTAACAGGAATTGATTTCTAGAAGCTTCAAATATGGCTATCCAATATTACAACTCATTCTGCTAAGTACTGTTTGTCGACCACAAGAATAGCTCCCACCAAGAAGTCTGGTTAGTGGCGGTCACTATAGTAACAAGACCTATCCATTTTGAATGGAGAATACGCATGTGAGGGGAAGAAACTTAAGGCGGAATAAAAGGTTACCCCACGTCGGTCTTCTTCTCGGATCAGCAGTTGCATGTGTTATCTTATTTTCGATTTAACTTTGCTTTTGAAATTATTTGTTCTCATTTGTTTAAATAATTTTGCTAATTTGTTAAATTGGAAAAATGCCCTTTCAGTTTAGGAAAGGTGAAGGTCTTGAAATCGCAAGTACGTAAAATCGTATATAATGTTGTGGAATTTTGTTCCAGTGAAGCTTCATCTAAAGCTGTATTAATACTGTTCCCACAAGCTCTGAAATGGGCTTCTCAAGCAAGTGGAGTTTCTGAAGCTACAATAAAAAAAAATAAGAAATGAAGTTTCTGTATTGGGCTCATCGATAGTTTTGAAATCACCTGGGAAAAATCGTAAAAAACCTAGTGAACAAAACTGCGAAATAGATGACTTTGACAAGTGTGATATACGTCAAACGATTCAAGACTTTTATATAAGAGAAAAAAAAGTACCATCTCTCAGACAATTATTACCTGTGTTGAAAAAAAAAATTGGATTTTCGTGGAAAAGAGACACATTATGCGAAGTCTTACATTCAATGAATTTTCGATGGAAAAAGTGCGTGAATAAAAGAAAAGTTCTCATGAAAAGGCCAGATATTGTTTTTTGGAGACACAAATATTTCAGAGAAATGAGAGGTCATAGGAAAGATGGATGACCGATTGTCTATATTGGTGAAACTTGGGTCAATAGCAACTTGACATTTAAGAAATGTTGGCAAGACGACGCAGTTTTGGAAGTTACAGCAAATGTTAATGCGAAAAATAGACTTATAGTTGTTCATGCTGGATCATCAACAGGTTTTCTTACGGATGCTCAACTAGTATGTAAAGCATCAACAAAAAGCGGTGACTATCATGGGCAAATGAACTACAAAAACTTCAAAAAATGGGTGTTGGAAAACTTCTTCCAAATTTGCAACCGAACAGTGTCGTATATTTAAGTATTGTGCTGCCGCGCAATACTTATTTATTTCCAGTGTGACATCTTAATGTTAATTTAACACAGCAAATCCCATTGAACAAGTTAATTTACTAGAGTTTTCCCCACTTTTTTTATGCATTGCCACAAAATATTTACTCTGTGCTAATTCTAATAAAATTTGAAATAGTGAAATTGTTTGGCTGATGTCAGGATCAAAACGGATGATTAAATGTCATTGAATATAGGTGGATTATACTCCAGGAATTAACATAGGCTATGTTTTATTTACGTTATTCAAATATTTTTCTTAATAATTCAAAATTTCATAATTTTTATTGGGAATCAATCGACATTTTTCCTATAAAATTTAACTATGTTTCTTTATTGTTGCCAACAATTCAAAAAACATAATAATAATTTGTCCCAAAGCAACTAATTTTCAATTGAAAGATTTCCACGTTCAAAATAAAATTGAATTAGATTTTTTAAGTTTTAAAAAATGAAACAACACGACGTCATACTCTAAATAAACGGACATTTTCAAATATTTGGTTATAATTCAAGCAAAAAGCAGGTGAGTATGTCGCCACATTTGTAACAAAAAGAGCATTTTCTTAGTTCAGTATACATTTGTTCATAATACAAGGAGCATCAATATGAATAAATACAAGAAGCAATTGTATATATGACGTCATATTTATAACAAACAATTGAAATAATTTTCACCGATAGTGATTAATAAGTATAAATATTAGTTACATACTAGAGAAAAATTTCTGTCAAATAGTTTATAGGAGATTTTGCTAGGGAGAAAGTTGACGTCTTATTATATATTAATGGCGTAGATGGTTATTATGAAATTGATTATACTGGTTCACCACAATTTACTTTTTCGTTTATAGCGCCCCCTTGGAGGAAATAAGGTAACCTAATTTAAATAAAATTGATTATTTTAATGTTTCATTGTATAATACCTATATTGAAATTAAAAGTAGTTGGCACAGATTCAATACAATTTTATTTTGTGTTTATAGAGTCTCCTGGCGAGAAATAGGATAACTGTTTTTTTTAAACTTTATTTTTTACGGGTTTGTATAAAATATTTGAATAATGCCATGATCAAATTTATGTTTAATAAACATGATTTTTTACACTGGTAGCGCCCATGGTGGAACATTGCCTAACTAAAACTTTAAAATCCATTTTTTTAATGTTTTTTCATATGCCTACCATGCTTCAAGTTAAAATTAGGTAATACTGATTCAACAAAATTTATTTTTGCATGTATAGCGCCCACTGGTGGAAATAGCGTAACCAAATCATATATTATAATATGAGCAACTTATAAGAGGACTTATTGGACAAACTGTCATTTAACATTAATACCGGCGATTCTGATTCAGAAGAAACTGAGACTTCTGAGAGTGATTTAGAGGACTTTCACATGCTTGAATAAAATTCTAAAAGTTCAGAAGGTATTATTATTTTTTATATTTTTAATGATAAAAAAATTTCTCCGTCCTTGCAAATTGTTTGAAAATATATGCTGAATTTTATAATAATCACTGTAGTTCAGTCATTGTATTAATAATTTAAAGTCATTGATAATTATTAATCGTTATGAAAATATTAATTTTGAAACAATTATTTAAGTTTATTTAATTTAATTTTTACTGTAATAAATTTCATGATTAATTCATATTGTTTCATATTTTATTTTCATTTGTAAAATCTAAATATTATCATATAAATAATATGAGTTTTTCACTTGATGAATCGATTAAAATAATTACCAAAAAAAAAAGTAATAATAAAAACATCACCAACACGCCCTCAAGGCACTCGGTAAACCGATGTGAATGTCTATCTTCTGGCTCCCCCTGTCAAAAATGGAGCGAGTCCTGTTTCTACGGCAACAGACAGGCACAGACTTCTTGGCAAGAGCTATTCTTGTGATCAACAAACAGTAGTTTTTGAGTTATACTTAAAAAACTACTTGCCTTGCAATCTGTTTTGCAATTATTACAAAGGAATTTAACATTAGGAGTTCCTAACTTTAAATCTTCATACTTCATAAACTACTGATAAAATTTACCAAAAAAACCATATACAATATCAAAATTAGATTGTTCGTATTGAAAATTTTAGAGTTTAACAATTTAACTATGAAGACAACACCCAAAATTTTGTTTGTAACATAAATTGAAAGAAGACATTTCTAGTTGAATGGCTACTTCCATTTTTTTTTTTTTTTCTGCGACTATAAAGATATATAGCGTGTTCTCTTTTCGTATGGCCAACTGTACACGTTAATTTATTTTAAAAAGTTATTAATATTTATTATCTTTCTTTATGTATATCCAGGGCCCCCAGTTATTCAACAAGTATGTTGGTGAATCAGAAAAAGCTGTCTCAGAGTTGTTCAGAAAAGCTCGTTCTGCAGCTCCATGTGTTTTATTTTTTGATGAAATTGACTCCCTAACATCGGTTAGAGGAAGGTATGATGCATTCATCTCTTTCTTTCTCTTTTCTTTCTTTAGTGTTATAGCGAGTACATTTATATTGTGTTATATTTTTGTTAGTCTTTCCCTGTGAATAAAATTTTTAAAACATATTCTGTACTTTTTTTAAACATAACTTAGTACCCTAAACTGGGATTACACTTGTACACAGGAAAGGTTTACTTAGACCCAAATAAAAAAATATTTTAGATCAATCCTTGGTGTGTTTTGTTACTAATTAGGGCCTGTTTAATATTGGTGAATCATGTCAATATTCTCAACACAGTAGATACAAGACTGATTTAAATAACTTTTTTGGTTTGGGGTCCAAGTAACCCCAATTTACAGTACTTTTATTTGCTTTTCTTCCATTAACAATTCTTTTAAATTTCTAATGAAAGGTTTTTTTTTTTTTTTTTTTTTTTTTTAGAGCTTTAAATTACAAAGAGACAGTGTAATAATGACTTATTATTTATCCATTTCCATTCAGAAAAAAGAGACTATTTTCCACAATTATTATTATTGCAACTAATATAAAAAAACTGACTGCCATATATTTTAGTAATTTTCATTCAAAATTACTGAAATATATAGTAAATAATTTAGTAAACATTAATTATTATTTAATAGTTTCTTTCATATTAAAAAAATAATGATAATCAGCAGCAGCAGATGCAGTCAGGAAGAACGTAATTTTGAAGAAGAAAAACAATAAATACACATTCTGGGAGAGGTGTGAGGATGATAGATTCATAATAATAGTCTTGATGTCTTTTCATATTTTATTCGACAACACAGTAAACACAAAAGTAAATTAATAAAGATTATTAAACTGAAAAACTATTAAATTTCAGGAGAGCCGCCAAGAAGCTCCATTGTTCACAATACAAATTATTCCAACTGACAGAAACAAAGCTGTTTTCTAATAAGTTCGAGGTTACGTCACATTACGTAACGCGCGCCATGAGCATAACCCCGCCCACAGAACATGTGATCAAGGATTTCGTAACATCCTGCCCCACCATGAACACATGGGGGTTCATCAAAAATTTTCAAAAATATTACATCATACATATATAACATCATATAAATATATAACATCAATACAAGTAACCTAGTTTTCAATTAACAAATACCTCAATTAACTAAATTGTATACAATTTTCAAATAAAAAATAATATTAAGGTATTCAAGTAAAAAATTTAACATAATATTATTCAAGATCAATATCTATTCCAAGTACAAGTTTTAAATTAAATTATAAAAAGTAAAATAATAATAATATATCCAAGATAAGATTCAAGAATGAAACCAAGTAAGTAAAACAAAACATTTTTAAAGTTTTGCCCAAGAGTTTCAAGAAGACAGTCAAATATAAAATAAATTATTTAAATTTAAAATAATTCAGGTCAAGATACAACTGTCCAAGATACAACCATAGTCCTGGAAATCAAAGTTTGATATGCTATCTAGATCAAATCATGAACACAAGAAAATTTCAAATATTAAATTCAAGAAACAATGCAAATATATAATTCAGTGATACTTACATACCTTCTTCAATAAGCACAAAAACAAATTACAATATCTTCTACTAAAAATATAAAAAGAAACAGTTAAAAATATTATTCATGTACATTCTATTATCAGGCAAAGAATTATTTTAGAAAAATTCAAAAAGGATAAGTAAAAGAAATTAAAGTCCAATTCAAATATCATCAAGAAAAAATTTTAGAGTCTTTTGAAAATAAAAAAAGTTTTTCAGATTTTCAAGTTTCTGATTTCAAGATTATACAAGAGATTTATTGGTCTTTTAATAGTTGAATTGTTTGTTTTCACTTCACAAGACCTTATTTTTCTGTCTCTTCCAACAAATGTTTTTGTAATTTTTCCCAACTTCCAGAAAGCTCTAGGTAAATGTTCATCATGCACAAGCACAACATCATCTATCTTGAAATCAGAAGTTTTATTTTGATCCGTGCAATGAGCAGATTTTAAGTTGAGGAGATATTCATTCTTCCAGCGCTTCCAAAAATGGTTTAAAATTGTCTCACGTAAACGAAAACGTTTCACTAAAGTTTCTTTGGTTGCTGGTAAGGTTAAATCGTTTACTTTTATAGTTGGTAAACACAAAACTCGTTTTCCTATAATAAAATGAGCAGGTGTTAGAGGAAATGGTTCATCTAGTTCAGAATAAACGTAAGTCAATGGACGAGAGTTTATGATAGCTTCTACTTCAACTAGAAGAGTTTCCAGTTCACTTAGAGTCAACGAAGATTTGCCGATGACTTTACGTAAAGTAAACTTCACTGAGCGCACCATTCGCTCATAAAAGGCACCCCACCTGGCAGCACGTTCGACAATGAATTTCCATGAAATTCCCCGATCGGCGTAAAACTTTTTTACGTCCGGATGGCGGATAGCTTTCCACATTTCTTTTAATTCAAGTTCAGCTCTTTTGAAAGTCTTAGCATTGTCCGAGTAGATTATAGCACACAGCCCTCTTCTTGAAATAAATCTGCGAAATCCTAATAAAAATTCTGCAGTTGACATGTCTTTCACAAGCTCCAAATGAATTGCTCTTGTGATAGCGCAAGTAAACAATAAGATGTAATTTTTATTCTCACTCCCCTTCACATATAGGGGCCCCGCAAAATCTAGGCCTGTAACGGAAAATGGGGGTGCTTCGTTAATGTGGTCACCTGGAAGAGGTGCTATTACTTGTTGACCAGGACGTATGTTAAATTTCTTGCAGATTGTGCAGTTGTTGAGGACTGATTTTATGCACTGTCTACCTCTCAAAATCCAAAACTTTTCACGAGTTTGTACCAGTGTGTCTGATACTCCTGCATGCAAAACCCTTTCATGGGAGTCTTTAATAATCAATTCAGTAAATTTATGTTTGGGAGGAAGCACGATATGATGTTTATCATAAAATGGCAAGTTAGCCTTTTGTAACCGCCCTCGTACCAAGAGTAATCCTTCTTCTGACAACACAGGATTTAGTTGCAAAAGGTTGGATTCTTTAGGGATATTTTTGTTAAGCTTCAAGCATTTTATAACCTCAGGAAAACTTTCTTCTTGAACAAGTTTTACCCAAAAATTTTCGGCATTTTTTATTCCATCAGCTGATAATTCCGCAAGATTTCGTTTTTCTGCTTTTAGTTTTATATTGAAAATAAATCTAAATATCCATGCAGTTACTCGATACAACTTCTTTAGTGAACTATACCTTGACAAATTTAAAATTTGAATTTTATCAGCGTTATTTGTGTTAACAACACAAGAAATAATTTCTGCTTTTCGAGACCGCTCTTCAGAAACATTAGACACTTGAGTTGCGGGTATTTTAACTATGGGCCACTGATCTTCAGGCAAGGAAAGAAATTCGGGACCGTACCACCATTTTTGAGAATTGACCAATTGTTTTCCTGAACAACCTCTAGTGATTAGGTCGGCAGGATTAAGTTTGCCTTCGCAATGTCTCCATAAACTAGGATCAGACAAGTCATGAATTTCTAAAATTCTATTCGCGACAAATGGTTTCCATTTTTCTTTTGATCCTTTTATCCAATAAAGGACAATTTCAGAATCTGTCCAGAAAACAAACTGGAATACCTGGAGAATATTTTTAAGATAATTTGCAAGTCTTGCACCAATAACTGCTCCCATCAATTCTAGGCGAGGGAGAGTTAATTTCTTCAAGGGGCAACTCTAGATTTAGACATGACAAAACTAGTTTTAAATTTTGCTTTAGATATTTGATATCGTAAGTATACTACTGCGCCATAGGCTTTGGGATTAGCATCTGTAAAAATATGTAACTGGAGACCCTCATTTTCCATGATCAGGGTGCTAAAGTAATATCTGGGAATTTTGAGTTGTGAGAGATCCTGTATTTCTGAAATCCAAGTTTTCCATTCATTTTCTAACTCACCAGAAAAATTTTCATCCCATGATATGCCCATTACCCATAATTGTTGCAATAAATATTTAATTCGAATAATAAAAGGAGTGATTAACCCAGCCGGGTCAAACAACATAGCTGCAATTTTCAAGACATTCCGTTTTGTACAAGAATCATTATTTAATTTTGATAACAATGGACGTAATTCTAGTCCCAAATTATCTTCATTATTGTTCCAAGTTAAGCCTAATACTTTTAGAGAGTTATTTGGTGGATCGGAATTGGAAATAGGTATGCTCTTATCAATCCACCTTTTTCTAAGCTCCTCGGAATTAGTTTCAAATTTTCTTAAATTCATTCCCCCTTCTTTCAAAATATCAACAGCTTCTTTAGATAAATTAAAAGCCTGTACAACATCATTTTCTCCGGTAAACAAGTCATCTACGTAAAGGGATGAATTAAGGATTTCAAATGTTTCCTTGTAAGAGTCTTTATATTTTTTTTTATGTTTTTTGATAGTACAGGCAAGGATAAATGGACTGCAGGTGACACCAAAGGTAGCCCTAGTCATTCTATAGGGGACAATTTCTTTATTTTTGTCAAAATCTTCATAGTATAAAAATCTTAAATAATCGCGATCTTCTTCCGCTATAGATATCTGGAGAAAGGCTTTTTCAATGTCAGTTGAAAGGGCAATTTTGTGTAATCGGAATTTTAAAATAATATCCAGAACATTTGGGTTCAAGTTAGGACCCGCATTCAGGCATTCGTTTAAAGATAAGGAATCCGCTTGTTTAGAGGAAGCATCGAAAACAATCCGAGTTTTTGTTGTAATTTTATCCTCTCGGATGACAGGTCTATGGGGCATGTAGTAACAGTTATTCTCGGAAAACTTTTTAGGGCACAATTCCACTATACCTTCATTAACTTGGTCAAGCAAAATAGAATTGTATTCTTTGAATAAAGACTCATCTTTCAGGAATTTATTTTCCAAACTAGAAAACCGCTTTTTTGCTACTTCAAGATTATTTTTAAGCAAATCACGAGAATTTTTCCATAAAAGACGTGTTTCATAGTGACCATTCACGAATTTTAAGTTTTCTTGAAACCCATTTATTACTTCATAATTAGAAATTTTCTTTTCATTACTTTCAATAATACCAATTGCTTCAAGTTCCCAAAATGCTTTTAATTGAGTATTTAAATTTTCACCTGAAACATTTAAAGATGTCAAATCTCTTTCTTTCGAATAACAAATTACATTTAAACAAGAAATAGAATTCATCGAAGAATTATCTGGCATTTGTCTAACTAATGTTGTTCCAAAAATAGACGTTTGAAAGTATAATTGCTTGTTTATTTTGGTAAGCGATCCACATAATGTTTCATAAATGTAATTAGCTCCTAATAAAATTTGAACTGGTAAATTTACCTCGAATAAATCAGCTAATTGATATTCCTTTGAAATAAGGTTTTGAACCTGAGGATTAATATTTTGACATAATTGGGTACCACAGATCTCATCCGTAATTAATGCCTCAACATTAACCGAATTATACGGATGATATCTGCTACTCAAGGTTATTAATACACATTCAAATTCTTTTTCTGTAGGATTTCTGTTAGAAAATGTGTAAATGAAAAGTTTTGCTTTTCTTAAGATTTTGGCATTTAATGCCTTTGCCAAATCACTCCGAATGAAGGTTTTTGTGGAAGCAGAATCATATAGTATTCGGGCAAATAATTTTTTAGATCCACTTTCCACCTGAACACAAGCTGTTTGCAGTAGAGTGATATAATTATTCCTCAAATTTTTTGACTTATGAATAGATTGCATTACGGTTTCATCTTCAGGATTTTGGCTGACTTGTTTTAATTTTGAATCTTGATTTTCAACTAATTTTTTACATTTTGTTTGTGGGCAAAATAAGTGATTATGTTGTGTGCTTTGACATGTTTGACATGGCTGAATTTTTACTTTACAAGCTGACTGTAAGTGTTTAAAAAAGCATTTATAACAACGTCCGTCTTTCTTTAACTTAAATCTTTTTTGTTCATTGGATAAGATTTTGCATCCTAATCCAGTATGTGTATTAGAATTGCAAAAAATGCAAACACCTTTAGTAACAGTATTTAATGCAACTGATGTCGGGAAATTATTTTTTACTTTAAATTTCTCTTTAGAATATTCAGCTTTCGAACTAAACGTTTCCTGACCTTTCAACGAAATTCCTGACACCAGATCTGCAGCCTCCCTAGATTCGATTTCAAACTTGATGAATTTCATTAATTCCCCTACATCACCCATTTTCTTAGGATCCCTTTTTCTGTGAAATTCTACCACTAAATTATGTGGCAATTGTTTTAACAAAATAGGTATTAATATATATCCAAATTTATCTGAAGCAATACCCATAGATTGCAAATTCCTAATACTGACTTCACTTTCATCATAAATATGTCTGAGACCCTTAATATTTGATGAAGATTTAACAGGTTCGATTTCTAATAATTTATTAACAAAACAACTAATTAACTGGTCTTGTTTTCCGTATCTTTCTTTTAATAAGGTTAAACAAGATTTATAATTATCTTCTTTTAAGGCAAAACCAGCTACTGATTTGTAAGCTTCACCGGTTAAGAAAGATTTCAAATATAAAAATTTATCAACAGTTGTTAATGATTCATTTGAATCTATAGCGCTTTCAAAACTGTTATAAAATTCCAAGAATTTACTTGAATCACCACTAAAGGTGGTTATGTTTAGTTTTGGCAAATTGACAGGATTCTGTGATGCATTATTTAAATTAGAAGTACTATTATTACTTTTCACGGATTCAGCTTGCTCGACCTTGAATTGCTTTAATTTACTTCTTATATTGGTTTTCGAATCAGATATAGCTTCCTCATACTCAAGTGACTTTTGTATTTCGTTTTCAAATTCCGTTGAATCATCTATTAATTCTTCAATTTTTTCATTTAAATTTTTAAGCTCATCTTGTTTTTCTTGCAAATTTATTAAATATTCAGACAGTTTAAATTTATCATTGTCACTTTGAGTATCAATACTTTCCATAAATCTATCGATAGAAGTAATTAATTTAGTGCATGAAGTTCGAGCAAGCTTACGTTTTGATTTTAACTTATCGACTTTTTCCATTTTAGAATAACAATAATAATAATAAAAAAAGTTTTTACAGTACCTTTTATCCGAGCATAGTCCACGAGAAGAGAAAAAAGAAACTTCCAATTAATATTTTTTCCTATATATTCACGTCGATTACGAATTCGGAGAACAATTTCTTGATTTCCCGGGTTTCGGCACCATAAAAAAATAATGATAATCAGCAGCAGCAGATGCAGTCAGGAAGAACGTAATTTTGAAGAAGAAAAACAATAAATACACATTCTGGGAGAGGTGTGAGGATGATAGATTCATAATAATAGTCTTGATGTCTTTTCATATTTTATTCGACAACACAGTAAACACAAAAGTAAATTAATAAAGATTATTAGACTGAAAAACTATTAAATTTCAGGAGAGCCGCCAAGAAGCTCCATTGTTCACGATACAAATTATTCCAACTGACAGAAACAAAGCTGTTTTCTAATAAGTTCGAGGTTACGTCACATTACGTAACGCGCGCCGTGAGCATAACCCCGCCCACAGAACATGTGATCAAGGATTTCGTAACACATATATACAAAATATACACCTAACTTTCTTTTGTATATTTTTAGTAAAAAGTGAAATATAGAAAGGAATAAAGCAAAAGAAAGTTGGTGGTTACAATGAATGGAAGTATTAATCATTGTATGAAAGGGGGAGGGAGGAAATTTAAACTTTAAGATTTAAAAAAAAAAAAGCTTTTTTTTTTTCTTTTTCATCGGCGCATCTCCCATTTACGGTACCTGATAGCAATCTTACAAGGTGTTTCTAAATATTATCATATTTATAATTAATAAAGTCAGTAGAATTTATTATTTTAGGTATCAAGTTGTTTTCTGTCGCATTATAATTATGAATATAGGTTTATTTTATGTCAATTTTTGTCATAGTTGCAGTTTTTTTTTTTTTTTTTATCTCTATACTATGTGCCTGAATAATTTAAATTTTATGCCAATATCTTCACTTCTTCAAACAATAATCTGATTATAACCTTATTTTTACTGTGTCGAATCGTTGTTTTTTACTTCAATAGTAACCAAATTTATTTAAATAATAATAATAATTAGCCAAAAATCATTTTATTTTTAATGCTTAATTTTATAGTAATAGAAGTTTTGGAAAAGGAATAACAATGGGAATTCTTTTTCTTGTTATAACTCCTATGCATTTTCCATATATTATGCATTTTATTGTTTTCCTTTTTTTTTATTATAATTTTATATTTTTTCAATATTCAAAAGAATATATTGTTGTCTTTTTTACCCTCTAAAAATTATTTGAATTTAAAAAAAAAAAAAAAAAAAAAAAAAAAAAAGTTAAATAAATAAATTCTTTTTCTAACTTTCTCTTAATCTCAGTTTCATTGTATTAATATACAGCAATTTAATTATTTGTGTTCTTTAATTTTGCTTAATTTAATAAATAATTTTAAGAAGCATACATTTAACATTATTTATATATATATATAATTATAATACCTTTGAATTCAAAATACATCAAACAATATATACTGGGTGAACCAAAAGTTTGTTAAAACTTTAAAAATTCACAAAAAGGAAGAAATTATGATAAAGAAGTGTAGTTTGCAAGAAAGGGCTTACAAAGTAGTCTGATTTTTTTTAGCAGCAAAAAAAAATTTAGTTAAAAAAGTCACCTGTAGATGGCACTAACATACGAGAGATTCAGCAGAATTATGCAAATTAATCCTATAATAAAAAGACGGGATACACAAGGATTTCTCATTTGCTTTACCCGATCGAGTGTTGTTGGTGAAGTTGTTCTATTTGAACAAAGAGTCAGCAACTCTTGCGTTGCGAAAATTTCGCAGGGCAGAAAGACTGAAGACAAAGAATGTGCTCTGGAGGTCATGTTGAACTATTGTTATTGCAAGAATAAATGGATGGAGCATACTGTTGTCCTGTTTATCGTGTTTCGGGTCATCAGCATCCTGTAGCAGTGACATTTTTAACTAAATTTTTTTTTTTTTTTTGCTGCTAAGAAAAATTAGACTACCTTGTGAGCCCTTTCTTGCAAACCACACTTCTTTATCATAATTTCTTCCTTTTTTGTGAATTTTTAAAGTTTTAATGAACTTTTGGTTCACCCGGTATATTCATCCCTTTAAATTAATTACCATTGTCTCTGTTATTAAACACTATTCATTATCCTCACTCTCCTTTATGCAAATCACCTTATTTTAAAGTTGTGTATGCATTAAAAAAGTTATTTAGTCTTTTTAATTAATTTATTTATTTTCATTTGACTTTATTTACAGAGATTTCTTCATTTAACTTTATTTTAGACTATAATAATTTAAACAGCTTTTATTTGGCCAATTTCTATTCACAAATTCTGAAACCTTGTGCTGGGAATACAGTTTGGTTTACATCAAATGTCCAAAAATCATTTGCAAAATATTAATAATAGGTATTCCAGTAGAGTCGGGGGGGGGGAGTTTGGTTTTGATGTCAGTTTATTGCCAAATAAAAAGAGGATTGAAGAGGAGATTATATTTTGCTTTTTAAATATTTTATATAAAAACATGGATAATTTTTCAAAATTATCTTGAAGATAATTATGTTTTAGTTAAGTTTATTGGGTATTAGTGAGAACAAATTTGATGGAATGTGGGAAAATCAATTTGTTCATATTATAAGTAATAAAAAACTTTAAGATATCATAAAGTTAAAGCACAGTGATTTGAAAAATAACCCAAATTTTATCAGATTGACAAAAACATATGGCAGTGGTATTGGCAACTTGGCAGGGGCATTAATTCAATGATTTTTATGCCTCCATCTATTTTTGGCTACTTAACAAAGACATGGTTATTTTTCAAGTTCAAAAATTGTCGCCGCCTTTTTCATTTTATGGCCTTTAACAAAAGCTCCTATTAATTCTTGTATTGAATTAATTCTTGTATTAAATCTTGTATTGTTTTTCTGCTTTGAATTTTAAATTGCATACTTATTATCATTTTCAGTTTTATCATTCCAAGTATACATGACATGATGCAGGTTTTTTCTTTGGTAAATCTTTTTTTTTCCTACTTTTTTATTACAGTACTTCTGGTAGCTCTAATGTGCCAGAGAGAATTTTAACACAACTACTTGTTGAAATAGATGGAGTTGATGTTCTTCAAGGAGTCAGCATTATTGCTGCTACTAATAGACCTGACATGATTGATCCTGTAAGCAAAATTTTAAATAAATATTTTTGTCTTTTAGCAGGGTTAATTAAAAAAGTTTCTTTATTATGTTACTGTTCTTAAATGGAAGAATTTTCCTCCCTCATTCTATTTCTACAATTTAACACTGTTCAAATGATTAAAAATCAACCATTATGTGACAAAAATATAATGTTTGATTTATGTTGCTTTCGTAAAAAATTGAAGTCATTAATTAATATCTCTCTGGTCATGTTTTTTAAATACAATAGCAAAAAAAAAAAAAAGTACCTTTTTTATGCAAAATTTTAGATTAAGAAATTAAATAGTGATAATAGTTATTCTTCCTTGATCAATTTATAACATACTTATGTGCTTTTTGAGATTTGTGATTAAATAATGTATGTGTGTATAAAAGTTGTATTAACAATTTATTAATATGAGATTTTTGCTTCTGTATGTTCAATGAGAATGCTTTATTTTATTACCTGGTTCATATTTTGTTATTTCTAGTAATAAACACAGCAAAATGTGTCTACTTATTTTATTGCAGCAATGTCTTACGGAATTTCGTTGAAGAAATAAATTTTTTAAACTAAACATAATATGGCAAAATAGTTACATGTTGATGCATAGCATCACAGAAAAAGAAATTCTTCTAATGTGTTAATTCATGTAAAAATAATTGCATTGTTAGTGATAGTCTGTATTGGAGTCCTGCATCATGTCAATTTACCCCAGGGTTGGGTTTCTTCCAAGACAGTGGAAGAAACTGGAAAAAACTGGAAGAAATGGAAGAAACCAACAGAAAACCAAACAGATGTTCAAAATTAAGTATATTAACTATATAAAAGAATTAAATTCAAAACCTGATTATATAAAATTTAAATTGGAAACTTTAATTAATATTAAAAATATTATTTATGGGAAAATAAGTTATTTTTTAATAACAAACTTCAGGTTCAGCAAGTATTTACAGGTTATGTGTTTTACAACTTTAGGGGTAGGGGGATGGAATATTTTTTCATTGTTTATGTCATTAAAAAATAAATGTTCTAAAAATAAACTCTACGGGTATGCCAAAATTCTTTTAAACTCTCCAAGTTCTACAGGATTTGAAAGAATGTTTTCATCATTTACATTCATCCCTTCTGAGTTGAGAAATTGATTGCAGCATCCTACTGCTAAAATACTTTTGTTTTGTTGTACCATGTTGCACTGTAGTAAGGAAAATGGAAATTTTAATGAAATCTTTCAATACAGTAATTATTGTATGTTAGTTCCCTTAATAAAATGGATGTAAATTAAAAGCACTATCTTTTATTTAAAGGAGTTTCATTCTACATCCACATACTATTTACTACTGGTTACAGAAGTTTAAATAATAAAAAATTGTGCCTGATTTGAATTGAATTACTTTTAATTGATTTTGTGTATTTTGGATAAATTTATTTGGTACATTTCCGTTATACCAACACCATTGTCATTGCCAAGCATAATAATTGGCGTAAAATGAAATTCATGTATAAAAATTCATTAAAAAAAAAAAAAAAAAAACATTGTTGCACAAAATTGAGCAATTAAAATATAGCATTTGAAAATTACAGACTTTCACGAACTATTTTATTAAATCATTACAAATCTAGACTTAAAATAAAAGAACAAATAAATATATGATAAAATAATAAAATAAAACTAAATTTAAACTATAGGCATAGATTTGTAATTGTCTCTTAGCATTGCAGTAAACATTTCACTTTTTGAATGAAGACACTCATGTTTTTTTTTTTTTGTTGTTTTTTTTTAAATAAAACTTTTTTTGTGTATCCAAAGTCTTGAAACAATTTTATTGCAGCTTCTTCATCATCTGGTAACTGCCAAATTGTAAAATCCATATCAGTGTCAACAATAAATATAAGTTACAACTTAATATTAAATATTTTATATTTGAAAAATAGCAAACTAAACTGTTTTGCAAGGGTACGATTAAGTAATAATAATAATAATTAAAAAGATTCATGTTCAATAAATAGCAAATAACAATGCTTAGCATGGTTTGCAATAAAAATCCTTTGCATGTTCAGGGTTGAAATAAATGCCACGTTAACATACATTTTGGCATGGTGTTAGTGTAACGTAAAAGTGCAATTTATTTTATTCAGGTACGCAATGATTGGAAAGCTTTAGACAGGTGTGTAATCTTGGCTAAAAAACTGATTTAATTATTAATAATTTATCATATTTAATTAAATTTTTATAGGTCTAATTAAATTTACTTAAGGTTATCTATTAGAAAAATGCATTTACTTTTATTGTATCTTACAAAATGGCGACTTATATGATAAATTCCTAAAGAAAAACAGTTTCTTCCAGCCGGTTTTTTCCATGGTTTTTTCTGCATTTTTTTTCCACTTTGGAAGAAACTTGCCAACCCTGAGTTACCCGCTTTGGGTTGGCGCTATATTTTTTTGTTGCGGTTTGGGTTCAGGTCAGGTTGACTTCTAATGTTTTGCTTTCATTGTTTGCAATGACTTTCATTGTTTCATATTGGGTTTTGACTGTTGTGGGTCGGGTTCAGATTAACCCACTTTTTCAAAAGAATGTCCACAATACTTTTTCAAATTAAAAGTATTTATATAATATGACCTCCATAAATGACACTCCCGAAAACCGGACACCTCTATTTAGCAAACACTTTTTAGGTGCGTTCATAATTATATAAATACGTAGCACCTATTGTCGTCGTCTGTCCGCACATAACAACGCAAAAACTACCCAAACGAATGGTTTGAAATTCAAGATATATTATCTTTGAAGAATTTTGTCGAAACATTTCAAATTTTATGAAAATCGAATCAAAACTTTAGAAGATATTAATAAAAATATTTATTAAGAAATTTGATTTTTTTTTTTTTTAATCAGTGCTTTTTTGTTATAGGAGTATCCAAAGTTTAATCGTCAAGCATTCGAGATACTTATTTTATTACAGAACGTAGACGATATAATTCATTTCACAGAATTAAAAATCATCAAGATCTGAATATTTATATAACTAGCTATAGTATGAATGCACCTCATTTGTCACATTTGACGTACAATTTCCAACTTGTTCAATTCGTAATACTTATATATTTGTATGCTTGGAATAGTGGGCACCTCCAAATCTACGCACATGTAGCATGTGTATTAGAGATGAGTTCGGGCTCTCTTTTTGGAGACCGGGTCTATTTCCTATAAAAGGTGTCCATCTTAAAATATAATAGATTCATTCCTCAAAACAATTTTTCATGATATGTGTTCAAAACAATCTTTCTTGTGTCACTGAAAATCAGGTTAAATTAAAAACACCATAATTGGCATCATTGTCTGAATGATACGATGCTTTTATATTTTATAGGAAAAGATGAAACACTGCTCAATTGCTTTCTATCGGAATAACGATGCATGCTTTACTATATCTACTTACAAATGAAAGTGACTTCCAGAATATGCAGAGCTGAGCCGCATCATGAGCAGAGTTCATGATGAAAAATAGATACTATAAGACTTGCTTACATTATTTTCTTATGAAGAGCTATTATGACTCGCAGACAATAGAAGACAAAAAAATTGTAAACCTTAAGCTAATGCTGGTTGACTAAAAACAAAAGAAAATATTCATTTCACATTAGATCTCTAAAAGAAAGGAAAAAAATAAATGTTCCAATTAAAACATTTCCTACTGTCACAAACGAAAATCGAACAACAAAATATTTGCACTCTTCCCATTGGCATCAGCGGGTCAGTGACATCAATGCCAGACATAAATCTGCAAATATGACAAATTTTCTTTTAAAATAGCATTCTAATGCTAGAAAAGAAAAACAAATATTAAGGGCGGCAGACTGTACTGGCCCATGGACGCATTTAAAATGAAAATTCCGCCCAATTCGCAGTAAATTATTGTAGGTACTCCGTACTTAAAGAATTATAATTCATTTCATTGTTTATTTTTTATTTTTAATTATTTGTATTTAATAGGTTGTTTAAACACTTTGACTTTCACATAAAAGTAAAGATTTAAATCGAATTAAGAATAGTATATAATTTTTAAACTTCAAAACAAAATTGCACAGAACTTTTTGAGGGACAAGAGGGCGCACAAACTTTACTTGCTCCAGGGCGCTGAATGTGTAGCTACACCACTGATAGGGACAGAGTGTGGACTTAGCGAAAACCAGTGGATGATGTCCAAAAAGAGCCCAAAGTCAAAAAAAGGAGGATTACTTACAAAAAGTGAAATCCCATCAAAAACGTCACCTGTAAAAAATGCAGCCAAGTCTTGTGACTCTTTTACCGTAAAAAGTTCTGAGATCGAGTAAAGCCAAGTTTAGCTATCTTATTTACTCTGAAATTTTCATTCACAAATCACTCCTAGCCTCTGCATCTAGTTAATGTTTATTTTGTGACTTGGCAATTACGGGAAGTTGTTACACCTTACTATGTCTATGTTATGGGATAATTTGATTAAGGCTAATTATAAACGCACAGGGAAGTTATTACACCTTACTATGTTATGGGATGGGATGATATTATTTGATTAAGGTTAATTGTATACGTCACATTCCCGTGTTGCGTAATTGCCAAGTTATAAAGTAATCATTAACTAAAGATGTAGAAACTAGGAGTGATTTGTGAATGAAAATTTCAGGGTTAATAAGATAGCTAAACTTGTCTTTACACGATCTCAGAACTTTTTATGGTAAAAGACGTCATGAGACTTGGCTGCATTTTTTACAGGTGACATTTTTGATGGGATGATAATATACCAAAAATAAAATTCTAATTTTTTCTTATGTTTGTAAAATTTTAAAGGTTTAGTTTTGAAATTTTAAATTATTACAGGCATTTTAATCATCTTAATAGATATTTTTGTTATTTATTTGCAAAACAGGTAATTTTTATTTATTTATTTATTTCTATATCAAAAGATATTATTTTTAGTTCTACATAAAAAGTTAATAACCTTTGATAAATGAAAAAAAAAAAACAATGAAAATTTTGATTTGGTTTTCAATCGGTTATCAATCAACAACATATCTGGGCAGAAAGTCCTTTTCATCTGTCACAGCAATTAAAATTTTATACTGATCTCGACTTGCAATAAAAACAGTGCTTCACCTTGCAGTAATGTGATTGGAGCCAAAAATCCATGAATTATTTGAAAAAAAGCAGAACAAATATCACACTAAAAGTGCATGATGCTTAAATAAAATTTTATTATTTTGTAATAATTAAACTAATTTTAATACTTTCGTTACAATTTTAAAAAGCTTCAAAAAATTTTGTTATATTAAATAGTTGCATTTCAAATTAATAAAATGGAAGTTCTCTGATCATTATTGTTCAAATGTATTTATGTTTTTAAAAGATTCATATCCATGGGATTTTAAATTGTGAATTTAGTGGTCTGTGAGGTCTAAAAGGTTGGCGGCTGCTGGACATGCACAGCATATGTCAAGTGGTTACGTCTATGAATTTTATATATTAAAGTTTGAAAATATGAAGTGTTTCAAAAAGTGATTATTTTGTGTTTATGGATTTCAGAGTTTTCTAAGACCTGGAAGGTTTGATCAAAGGATTTATGTTCCATTACCTGATTGTATAACAAGGAAAGAAATTTTTGAGGCCAAATTGAAACACATGCCACATGCCTCGGATATTGATGTATCATATTTAGCTGAAACAACTGAAGGTTTTTCAGGGGCAGAGGTATGATTTTTATCAATCTAAAATTTAATTAAAAATGTTTAACCATTTGCATCCATATTATTTAAAAGTTGTATATTGAATGCCCCCCTCTCCCACACACACAGCAAAACCACTGGAATGCAAAGAGTTAAGATAAGTAATTTTATATTAAACTATTAGACATTATTGAATGTTTCCATAAGATATTCCTGACTTTATTTAGTACAATGATGAATATTATCTAGTATTATTGCTGTTAATCTTAATTTAAAAAAGCAACATAATTAATAAACACTGAATCTTTTTCATTTTTTAAAATTGTGCTTGTAATTTTTACTAGTAAATTCTCATATGCATAGTCTATGCTGAATCCAGTATAAAGAAACAAGGTTGTAATAATGCATATTATTTTTATAGAACTTCTGCATATTTAACTAATTTTTATCAGGGGTATCTTTGGTAGGCTAGACATGGTGTCCTGCTGGAGGGTTTTTTTAACACCCCTGAGAATGAATAACAGCTTATAAAGAAATTATTAAGTGAACCAAATATTTTATATATTCTCTGCTTCTTAGTTTTTAACATTCTGAGCAGTTGCCCAATCTCATCCCCATCTAAAACTGTTTCTGATGTTAATTCAAAAAATCACCACACAATTCTTTAATTTCTTTATTATCTGTTATTGCTTTTTCACAATTTTTATCTCCATAAAGTGTAACATAATTAATGCACAATGCTTGATTTTTCTTTATTCTACATTATTTCTTTAAACTTGTAAGCAAGACTAATTCGTGTCACTCTTATTTATCTCATGAATAATTCGAAATTGACAATTTCTTTAAATTTATTCAAATTGACAATTTCTTTAAATTTATTCAAATTGACAATTTATTCAAATTGTCACCATACAATTTTTTAATTCTGTTAATTATTTGTTATTGTTTCTTTCAATTTGTATCTCCATATGTGTAGCATAATTAATACAAAATGTATTTTACTTTATAGTGGATTCTTTCTTTATACTTGTAAGTAAGCAAGAATAATTTGTATTACTCCTGTTTATCTTGTGAATACTTTCATATTGACAGTTTAGTGAAATAAAAACGTATATATGAAATAATAAATCTTACCAGAAAATTACTAACTATTTGTGTACAATTGCAGTTTCAGGGCAGTTAAAAACAATAGCATGTTAGTGCTAGTATTTACATTCAGTTTAGACTTTTCGGCAAGATTTAAGAATAAAAATTTGAACAAGTGAAAATTGAGATTTTTTTTTTCTCTGTTATATTCAATTAGTGAAATATAAAAACAATGATTGGTGAAAAAAAAAAGGAAGGACTCATTAATCAAAGTATTAAATTTATGCCACAGAAAGCTTAAAAAACAGTAATGATTGTGCAGGTGGCAATAATGTCATGAAGGGAGATAATATATATATATCAATATATATTTAATAGAATTTTAAAGCAGTAATATTATCTTTCTTTAATTAAAACGTGAACAAATAATTTGAACTTATGTAAAAATCTTAAATTTCCTAAAGCATTTTTAAAACTGTAAGAAATTAGCTTTAAATATTGCTAAATATTTAGTTTTTTCTATGAATTGAATAACTTCTTGTTTTTAGAGTTATGCAATTACTTCAACCAGCTTTGCTTTACCTAGAATGTCTTGAATTACTGTTTAAAAAGATAGTTATTTTTGCCAGATTAGTAGGATTAGATTATATTAAATTGACATTAATTATATTCAAAAGTTTTACATGAAAATCCATCTGTTAAAGTAAAAACAATGACAGTATAAAAAGTTACATTTTGTAACTTTTTGATATAAATGAATTTTCATATGATAAAGAACAACATTTGAAAAAAAATTTCTATTTATCAACGATAAGAGACACCCTGTATAATCAATAGTGTGTGTAGTGTGAAACAACTTAATAAGAAGCATATCATATACATGTTTTTGATTACGTATTATCATCATTTAAAATGTTAATTTTAAATATTTATTTTTATAGATAACAGAGATTTGCCGTGAAGCTGCAATGTCCGCAATTAAAGAATATCTAAAATCACCTTCTTCAGTACTAACAATGCTTCATTTTCTGAATGCCGTAAAATCTGTAGTGCCCAGAACTTCTAAAGAAATGCTACAATTTTATGAAAATTACAATAAAAGACATGTAAGCTGATAGTTGTTATAAAAATAAATATTTATTTATACTTTGTTATTTACATGTGTGCTCAGTTAATCATATTAGTACAACAAATTGTTCACAGCATAGTCAGTAGTAACAGTTCTCATGAAGAAACCACTGGGCTCTAATATAGAATGTAAGACTAATTTGGCGGTCTGCAATCTTCTGCTAAAACCACATCACACCATTTTAAGCATGACTTCTCTGCCAATGAAAACTCATTTTTTGCCATAGTTTTTCTTCAAAGCAAAACCAACTGAGGAAATATTTATGGCAAAATTGTATTCTTACGTGGGTTGCTAGCTGCACTGTTGAAGTATTCAAAGTTAGCTCTCTGTTTTATATTAGAACTCAGTGGAAGAAACAGAGTATCTAGTAGTTTTAATCATAAACTTTATCTTAATTTAAATATCATACAGGAACTAATGCATAATTCATAATAATTGAACACTGTAAGTAAAAAAAACAACCATATATAATATATATGGCTCAAAAATCCTGACGACCTGAATTTAATAATTCTTTTCTCACTGGAATTGGCTTGTTTTTGTCATGGTCCAATTTAAAACATTAATACACATTTCTCAGCAATATACAGTAGGGAAACAGGCGACAAAAGTTATCATCAATTCAAAAATACTATGAAAGTGTTTATAAAGTGAATCTGAACATGTTAAAGCTTCCATAAATTCAATAATGCCTGACATTTTCTAAATATATCTTTCACCACAGTATTTCATGTATAATAAAATTTTAAAAAATAAATAAATGCTCGGAACCAGAGTAGACTCATTTTCCAGCAGCCCATTTGGACACTGGCCATATTAATTACAGCATTGGCACTATCTTCCTGAGAAATTGAACAACATGAATTTTGACTCTGTTTACTGATACATTTCACTATGGGAGACAATGTATGTGATGACAATAACTCATTTTTATCAGAAATGTCTGATGGTCAACTCAGACTCAAATAATATAGTTAATTGATTGAAGAATTTGCAGGAAGCTTTTTACAACTAAATAAAGTAATCCATACATCCCTATGTTCTTCATTTACTGGTATAAATCCTGAAAGTTACTTGATAATCATAAAAGCAACTTTAAAAAAAAAAAACTGAATAATTGACATTTCTTTTGAAGATATACTATTAAGGATTGAATCGATTCTGAACCAGCTGAGAAGCTGGTTGATTTTTTTTTTCAATTAATAAATTTAATGTTTAAGTATTTTTTAAAATCTATATTAAAATAAACAAAACCATGTTTTGATATGTTTGTGTGTGCACATGAATACATGACTCGGAAGATTTTAAAAGATAATTTTTGGGCAAAATTTTGTGTTGATAGACAGTTTCCAATTTTGTATTAATATGGATCTACTTTTGCACAAAGTGTTTCAAATAACCAGGATAAAAATTTTCCCAAAATATGTTTATATAAAAATATGTATATATATATATATATATCACAATTGACCTGCTGGGGAGATGAATTTTCAAAAATGCTAACCATGCTGTTTTTAAAACGTCTAGAGAAGTCAGATGTGCCAGAAGATTGGAATAATGATGTGATGGTGCTACTTTACAAGAAAGGTAAGAAGGAAAACATTAAAAACTGCCATCTGATCAGCTTACTCTCAGTGATGTATAAAATTTCACCAAGGTTTTAACAACAAGACTTGAATCAGACACTCAGCTCAATCTAGAGAACAAGCAGGATTCTGAAGGGCATTTATCACAATGGATCATATTCAAGCAGTAAGGGAACTCATACAGAAACATAAGAAATATAATTTACTGCTCTGCTTCACTTTTATTATGAAAAAGCATTTAATTCTGCCTGTGCATCAGCAATAGTAAAATCTCTGGGGGATATTGATATAGACAAACCTTGCATCAATATTATAAAGAATTATAAGAAAGCAACCATCCATTTGGACAAAGGAAAAGCAAGGATCAAGCTTGGAAGAAGAGACACCATTTTGCATAAACTTTTTACTACTGTCTTAAAAAATATTTTCAGGAAGCTAGATTGGAAAAATAAAAGGATTAGAATAAATGAGGAACATTTAAGTCATGTTCGGTTTGCTGACATTTTAATTTTCAGTAACAGCTCTAAAGAATTGGAAAAAAATGTTAAAAAGATTTGGCAGAAGCTAGCATTAATGTGGGTATGTGGGATTAAAAATAAATTTAAAAAAGACTAAGGCGATGTTCTACTCATTTACATCAAAAAAGATTGTATACAACAACACTGAGATTAAGGAAGTGCAGAGTTATAGAACATTTTAACCTTGGGATAGGAAATAGCATCAAACAACAACAAAATGAATGAAATCAATAGAAGAATAAGAAATGGATGGAGTATTTTTAAGGGAGAACAGTATTATTCTAAAGAGTACCATGCCTCTTTGCTTTTGAAAAAAAGTGTTTAATCAGTGTGTCTTGCTTGCATTAACTTATGGAGAGGAAACATGGACACTAATAAAACCGATGGTACAAAGATTACAAAGAACATAGTAAAGTATGGAAAGATATATGCTATGTAGGAAGAAGAGACATGGAAAAAACATTGATAAGTCAGATGAAAGTTTTTGTGTCATCAAGAGAATTAAACAGTAAAATGGAAATGGACTGGCACATTGCAAGAAGACAAGGCAATAGATGGAGTACAAATATCCTACAGTGGTATGACAATCAAGAAGATGACCTCAGGTAAGATGGAGCAAAGAAATCAGAAAAGTAGCTAGAGTTAATAGAATGACCAAAACACTCAACAAGTAACAATGGGAAAATCTGCGGGAGATCTACATCCAGCAGGGAATTGAAAACGGTTGTTGTTGATGATGATGCGAGAAAACATTTAAAAATTTGTGGCACCTAAGTCATTTAAAAATTAGTTATAACAGGCATTTTAATCATCTTAATAGATTGCTATTTATTTGCAAAGTAGGTAATTTTTAGTTTTTTTTTTAGGTAGATTTCGTAAGAAATACTACCTATTACATTCTCACCTAAGTTGGAAATTTTGAAAAATTTTTGCAGATCTACGCCGATCATGACTCCCAGAACCCAAAAACATCCCTAGTTCAAAACGTTATCTATCTATATACCTATGTCACTTTTTTACGGACCCAATAACTGCAATAATTCTGCACAAATCGCTTCCAAACTGATACATAAAATCAAGGGGCATAAAATCTCGGTCAAGTTCGTTAATTGGCAAAATCGAACCAAGGGGGGGAGAATGGGGGGGCTTTTTGTGAAAACAGAAAAAACCCCATAATTTCTTAATTATTATACGTATCGAATCCATTTAAAGTTATTAATACTTCTAGGAGAAGGGCCAAAAATTTATGTATGACAGATTTTTGATATAATTAAAAATGGCTCCAAGGGGGAGAAAAAAGGGGGGTTTTAGAAGAAAAAAAATCATAGCTTCGTCAATTCACAAGATATCAAATCCCCATAAATTTATTATAAATCCTCTTAATATTATCTAAAACTTTTATATTGACAAGTTTTTTATAGGACCAACCGTTATAGCAAAAAAAAATTAAAAACAAAAAAACCCCTGCCGGCTCCGCCTGCAAACAAGTTATTTTTCGAAGTAAGCGGTTCCAACTCCCGCATCTGTTCGAAACTGATACATAAAATCTCGGTCAAGTTCGTTAATGGGTAAAATCGAACCAGGGGGGGGGGGGATGGGGGGCCTTTTTGTGAAAACAGAAAAAAACCCATAATTTCTTAATTATGATACGTATCGAATCCGTTTGAAGTTATTATTACTTCTAGGAGAAGGGCCGAAAATTTATGTATGACAGATTTTTGATATAATTAAAAATTGCCTTAAGAGGGGGGGGGGGGGTAGAAAAAAAAAATGCATAACTTCATCAATTCCCAAGATTTAAAATCCGCTTAAATTTATTATAAATCCTCTTAATATTATCTAAAACTTTTATATTGACAAGTTTTTTATAGGACCAACCGTTATACCAAAAAAAAAAAATTAAAAACAAAAAAAATCCCTGCCGAATCCGCCTGCAAACAAGTTAGGTTTCGAAGTAGGCGGTTCAAACTGCCGCATCATCGTAAAAAAGGTCATTTCTTCCGCAATTCCCGACAAACAGGTGCCCCACGGTCTGCGTCTTCGAAATCTACCTGTGCCTGTAGGCCGAGCCGTCAGGGATTTTTTTCTATATCAAAAGATATTTTTAGTTTTTCATAAAAAGTTAATAACCTTTTCTAAATTGAAAAAAAAAAGTATGGCACTTAAGTCATTTAAAAATTAGTTATAACAGTATCACTGAATACAGTACAATTTACTAATACAGTATCACGGAATTCAGAATATGCATCCTTAGTTTCTGTACAATTCCATCATAATTTTCTTTATGTCTGGTTTCCTAGGTTTTATATGAATTATAAATATATCACACAGAATATAATAGGTGCTTTAATCTGTAAAATGAGAAAACATTTTATAAGGAGAAAGGAATATATATATATATATATATATATATATATATATATATATATATTGTTTATTTAAGACATGCATATTATTCAGGATAACATTTCATGCACTGCAGAGGGAGAGGAGGCAGGAGTACAGTACTAATAATGCATTTTTTTTTTTCAGTTTCTAGACCAGATAGAGCACCTATAAACTTATTTATATATACTACAAATTTTACAGTCACCAGATTAAAAACATTCACAGTTGAAAAGTCTCATTTTTACAGATCAGAAGTAAAATATTGTATGAAGTATAATAAAATATTGAACTTAAATTGTATTAAGTTCTATTTTGAAATTGATTTTGACACTTGTGAAATTTGTATAATAAATGAAATGAAAAGGTATAATTCCATATATCTTATATTTATAACTCACTAAGTAAGTTAAACATAAAAGCAGCATGGTTAATGTGGTAAGCCATATACTGAAAATACTACATGAAAGAAGAAATGGAACATGTTCCATTTCTTTCTTCTGTGTTCCCAAACAGCTACAAATATTTAATTTCATAATTTTACCTTTCTTGCAATATTGAACAACTTTTGCAAGATTTATTTTGTAATAAGCATCAAAATCAATTTCAAAATAGAATTCACCTCTTACTTTTGATCTATAATCAGATTTTTCCTTGGCAGCTATTTCCCTATTTTTAACCTAGCAGCTTTCAAATTTGTAGCACATATAGAAATAAATAAAGCCAAATAATGCTTTACATTTAATTTAGATCTGTAAAAGTATAATATTCATTAAAATGTGAATTACTCACAATTGTCCTCTATTTTACATGTATGTCCCACACATGAGGGAGGAGTGAGACAAATTTTTTGCATTTTTAAAATACTTTGACCTATCTTATATTTATTTAGTTTCAGATAATAATAAACATTATTGTAGCTCAACTGTATCCAAAACTAAGAGAAATGTATTGAGTAAGAATGTTTTTAGGTAAATTGTCTCATTCCTGCCTCCTCTCTCCTGGTATATGTCTTATCTTAATAGGATTCAGTTACTATATTTATACTGAAAGCTATCCAAGAATTTATTTTCATGTGGGACAATAATGCTTACAAAAAATAAAATTTTGAGCACTTATCTTAAGTTGATTGATATATCACAAACTTATTTCTAAAGTGACAAAAAGTGTGATTTTTTGGATATTAATATGAGTGAATCATAAATATATCCTTCCATCTGTCATAAAAGCATGTTTAAAATTTTTAAAAATGACTGAATCAGAACAGCTTTATAATGTTTTCCCTTATGACATTATACAACCCTACTGTCTAGAACTCTTCGAATGAATATATGTAATGTGGCTCATATATTATTCTTATTTACTGTTTTATCTAAAGTCAAAAACAGTAAATAAAATAAGCTGTTTTTGACTTTAGATATAAAATATCATTATTTTCTTATCCATTTTTTAAAAAAGCAATTTGTTTTCGTGCTTAAAAATGTGTTTTGCCTTTCTGAAAAACTTCATTTTTCAAGTTGTGTCACTTTAGAAATAAGCATACGACATTTTATAAATTAACAATTTTTATATTTTATGTGTATTATATTCTTGTTTACTAGTGTGCTATATTAATTATTGATTTAAAATTTGGAAAGGAAATGCAACTTGAAACAATGTAGATTTTTCTTTCTGTCCTAATCTATTTTTAGTAATAGATTACTGTAGATTTTTACAATTTATGAATAATGTATTGGGAGGTTGAATAAGTTCTCACTGTTTCTTTGTGAAATTTAATGCTTTATTTAAAATAATTAGTAAAAAACATGTCACTGAAAGTATTGTCCATCGCTAGCCACTACTTTTTCCCATCTTTCTGGCAGCATTTTAATACCATGTTGGAAAAACAGCACATCTTTTGAGGCTATCCAAGAGTCGACCCATTTTTTGGCATCTTCATAAGAATGGAAGTGCTGCTCAGCCAGGCCATGTGTCAACAATCGGAACAAGTGATAATCAGAAGGTGCAATGTCTGGTGAATACGATGTGTGGGGTAGGAGTTTCCAAGTAGGTTTCCACTGGTTTTGCAACATGTAGCTAAGCATTGTCATATTATCATCCATTTTTTCTTCAATGCTCGATTCAAACGCATCAATTGTAGTCGATAGTGATCTCCCGTGATGATTTCGTTCAGTTTGAGCAACTCATAATAAACTATACCAAGCTGATCCCCCCAAATGCAGAGCAAAAGCTTGGAACCATGGAAATTCGGCTTTGCCGACAATTTTGATACATAGCCAGGCTTACCCCACGATTTTCTATGCTTAGGGTTATCATAGTATATCCATTTTTCATTGCCAGTCATCTCATGATACAATACAAAAAAATCTTCCCTTTTTTGCCATTGAAGCAGCTGTTCACACATGCAAAGATGCCGTTTGACATCTCTCGGCTTCAACTCATATGGTACCCAATAACCTTGCTTTAGAATTATTCCTAATGCTTTTAAACATTCAACTGGTGTCTGACATGAGTCTTCATGAAGAAGTAATGCATCTAATTCTTCATCTACAAACTTTTTCGGTGCACCATAGTGCTCTTTATCTTCAACATCAAAATCATTATTTTTAAAGTGTTTAACCCAATTTCTGCATATTGTTTCCGATGGAGCATGGTTGTCGTAAGTCTCAACAAGAATTCTGTGTGCTTCAACTGTAGATTTTTTAAAATTAAGTAGTGCAGTAAAATTCCTTGCAAATACTCTTTTTTTTTTTTTTTTTCCACGAAATTTGACATGTTTAATACTATAAAAAAAATGCTGTTTACACTTTGGTGAAATGACATACACTGAATTTCAAGATTGCTTATAGCACTTCTTTATAGATGCATTCCCATCTTAAACTACAAGCAAATAGTTCTGGTAATACCATCTGTTGGAAAACAGCAAGAACTTATTCGACCTCCCAATATTATTTACATGTGTGTTATACAACACATAAAAAAATTTATAAATCCTATCATTTCATATTTTAGAATGTTTCAAAAGTTGGTGATGTTGTACAACTTTTAATTTTAAAATTTATTAGATGAATAATGATACCAAATATTCCTCTTAAATATAATCTTTATCAACAGTTAATAAAAAATATTCTTATAAGTGATACATTTGATAGTTAATGAATGACCCAGCTAATGAAGATTTTTTTTGCTCTTTTGTTTGATTTGGCTAACTTTATTGGATGCATGCAGTAACATAACACTGTCACATTCCATTTTTTTCAATAGCAGAAGAAACCACATACTACCAGTTAATAAAGATTTTGGCTAACAAATGTGTTTGTAGAATTAATTATTTTCATGGTAGAGGTATCAGTGTATATTAATTGTGCCATTTGAATGCATACAGCATATTAATTTTTTATAAAGACATTCAAAATTGAAAATTTAATATGTATATTTATATATATAAGTTAAATATTCGTAAATTGCATATTTATTCTTAAAAATTATAATGCAAATGCCTAGATCAAAAAGAAAATTAAATTAATTATTCAAAATATTAATAATTTAATCAAAAAATTGTATTAAGAATATAAACATAATTTTATCAATAGATATATATCACAAAGCACTTTACAGTTCAATAATGCTGCAATATAAAAAATTTATAAAGTAAAGAACACAAACTAGAAAGAAAAGTTAATTTGCTCTTGTCTCTTGCATTTTTTTTTTTAACTTTTATATTAGAGTTTAAAGCTTATAAGTTATATTTTTTATTTTTAATTATTTGTTGCTGACCTGTAAATTCAAAAACACTTCATATTTATCATACAGATATTTACATGCTTTTTACTGAAACAACTTTTTTGCATCGGATAAGCTTTGAACAAACAGGTGATTCTTAAATGTATATATTTATTATACAATTCAGAATGTAGTATTTATTTAAGCTTTTAAGTTAATGTTTCACAAAACTTTATAAAAGTAAAACAAAGTTCTAATCTTAAAAATGATAATTCCAAACTCTTATTGCTCCTTAAAATTATCTTCTATAATTGATTAATAAAATCTTTCCCTTTTACTTCAAAAAAGATCTTAAATTTTGTCCAGCAATTTTTTTTTCTTTTACCAAAAATAAAATAAAATAAAGCATATTTTATTCAATTCCCCCTCCCCAACCTCTACAAGAAAAAAAGGAATTTGGTGCTTATAAAAGTAGTAGTATCTAATCAAACTTTTTTTTTTAAATAATCAGATTTTTAAAAAATTATATGCAAATTTAATAAATAGTGTTGTTTCTGACTATATTCTTATAGTACAGAAGATGACCATAGGAAGACATTATAAGATACAAGAAAATATATTTTTTCTGTAAGAGTAGAAATAGGGGAATCTAATGATCCAGGTCTGCCAAAAGTGAAATGGTGACTGAGCCAAAAATTAATATCACTTCCGGTGTATTTTTAGTTGCTTATCCTATGTAATGTAATACAAAAATAACAAAATATGGAAAATGTTGGTATGATGCTTTATGTTTTTCAAACAGATACAGAAAATTCCATCAAAAAATACATGGATAATTTAGAAAGTGTGACATATGTATTGACAAAATTTCAAACTAATCGGAGTAATTTAAGACCCTCATTGTGAAATTTTAGTATCCATAATTTAACATTTAAATCAATTATCCAAATGTGTCATTTTCTTTTCAATGAACGGAATTTGAAAATAATCTGAATTACCTTAGAAAGGCATTATGACGCAAAAGAAAATGTTCTATATTTTTTGAACGAATGAACAAAAATGCAAGAGTGTTTTCATTCTGGCAAAGATAAAAAATCTCATCTCATTTTCTGATGAAAATTTAAAAAGTATATTAACATACTTAATTTTTGAAAAATTAAAGGTTTTAAGGCTTAGATTTCTACAAGCATTCCACATCATCCTTGGTATTAAGAAAATTATGCAAATCATCCCAAATGATGTAGTTTTCTTGGATGAAATCAATGCAAAATGATAAGAATGTACACTTGATAAATTGTTCTGTCAAAGATCTAACGTTGACAGACCTCAATATTCCATAATAAAACTGTTTAAATTTAATTTTAAAATACAAATTATCCTTGTATTTGATAACCTAGGTAAACAAATCTTAAAAATGATTGCGATACAAGTATTTCTGCAGTGTGTTTGGTCCTGGTTGCAACAAGGCAGACCAGGATATTATTATAGTAGTAGATGACGGCAACATTTTCCATATTTTATTATTCTTATATTACATAACTTGGAATTTGCCTCTAAAAACACACAAGAAGTGGTATTAAGTTTTTACCTAGGCACCACTTCACTTTCAGCAGACCTGAATCATGAGATTCTCCTATTTCTACTCTTACATAAAACATATTTGATAACATAGGGTTTCATATGGTCGCCTTCCTGCCTATTATACTAGAAAGCTCTTAATATAAAATTAATAAATGGTCACCAGAATTTAGATTGACTTAAATTTCTTTTAAATTTTTCTTTTCTGCATATCTTCTTATCACAACTGTCTGTACAAAAACTTAACTAATTTGATTTTGGTCATCAAATATATATTATTATTTTATTATTATTATTTTACTCATCAGCAAAATTTAAATTATAGACAGAATTTATAAAAGACAACTGTAAAGTGCAGATAAGTAAAAATATAATATATATACAGATTACTTTTGTTTTTATTATCTAATGATAAATTTATCTAAAAATTCAAATTATAATTACTTTTTCCTTTTCTGCATCCATTTCTGTAAAGGCGTTATAAGCAAACTACCAATAAGTATCTGCATTGGATGGTATATTAATAGTGGGAGTGATATCAATAGAAAATTAGGTTCATTGCCATACAGAATTTTCAATAGTGGAAAACCTATAATGCATAAAAAGACATATCAGTAAGTCAAATAAAATTATTAATTTTTTTAAATATTCTTTCTTGTAAAATGTACACAGGTAGTTACAGTTAAACCTCATAAAATGACCAACCAGTTAAATTAGAAATTCTGCAAAACTTTGTTTTGACTAATCTGTAAAGTTCAATTTTATTATTTATTAAAAACTAGGGGATCCGACCTGAGCTTCCCGTGTTAGAGAACATAGGTGAAAACCATACTTATTTTATTATTTAAAACTAATAGACTTTTTACATTTAATATATTTTTTAGATTGTCTACTACCACCACCAAAAAGCATTTTTATATGAAAAATAGCAATATTATATTCAAATAAAGTTTTGAAATTTATTAAAATTGATTTGTATTTGCCGAAGAAATCACGAAAGGTATCGTTACTTACAGCAGCCTTTTTTATTCTTATAATTTCAGTGATTCAAGCACGTAGCTCAATTACATGGCTGTTAAATTTGTATTTTATTTATTTATTGATGAAGTTTTAATTTCTTTATGGAATATTAGCCAGAATCAAATGTTGGACTATTGTTTTATATTGTTTAAGTGCAAACGGATTAATCTTTTGTAATCAGACTGCATGCAATAGAGATGGATTTTTTTTAAATCATGCTTAAAAATTATTTTTAAAACTATAAAAAATCTGTAAATTAAGTAAGATACAGTTTTGAAACAATTTGCATTTAAAAGAACGCTTTTTTCCCCTATCCAACAGTGTAAAAAATTGCAATGAAAGTTAAATTTATTGGCCAAGTATTGCCACTATCAATATGACGTTAGCATTACTCCAGAGTATATTTTTGCTTTATAATAAAGATTTAATTATCCAGTAAAAAGTGACTAATTTAGTCAGCCAAGGGTGGTTACATGAGATAGATTGCACTGTATAGATTGATAAGTAGATATTTATGCACTTTTATTTAACTTCAAATATTGTTGATTATTAATGTTAAAAAGCAATTTAAATATAGAAAGTAAATTTAATTTGGAATAAATATATTTTAAAAGATAATTTTTGAAGATTGAAAATATTTTGATTGTCTATTAAATACGATTAAATAATTATTTTAATTTTAACTGAATAAATTGGTAAATGCATTAAATTAAATAATGAAATGTTTTGTATCATAACATAACGTGTTAAGAAATTAAAATGAATTCAGGAATGTATTAGAAAGTAGCTAGTTTGAATTTGAAAACAGCCTTAATTAATCATAAAAACAATGACAAATATACCTAGTGTTAAAGACTTGTGAGTTGAACAATATACTATTGCCACAACATCTTCTGGAGAAAAAAAGTTTGACATGTGGCTTGCAATGTAAAACGATAACCCAACTAAAGTGGTTTGCAATAATAAAACTGAAATGAAGGCAAAATAATATTAATATGCAAGTCATTAAGAATAATTTATAATGGCATAAATAATAATCACACTCGTAATTACATAGAAATAATTCACAGTGAAGCCTGTAAATTGTAATTGAAACAAAATTCTTTTAAATAATGATCGGTATTTGTTGAAACAAAAAATTAACTGCTTATCATTCAATTTACTTTAGGGAAAATTCAAATTTTCCTCTTAAAAAAAAAAAAAAAAAAAAAAAAAAAAAATTGTACTTATAATATTTTAATAATCACTATTTATTTATCAAAGAAATACTTGCTAGCAATAATAACTAATACAATGAAAAAATGAACGTACAAAGTATTTATATTGAAGATCAGTTTTAATTGGATCAAAACCTATTTATTCTACTTCTTATGAAATGGATATCAAAATTCAAAATATATGGTACATACAGTTCTAAAGATGGTACATACTTATTTAACTATTTATGTATTGACTTTACAGCATGATACATTTTTATATTTATAAAATGTTTTAAGCATACTTCTTTCACAATCTAAGATTTAAAAAAACTCAGATAATAATTCAAAATACTATTCACTTGTAAAAAAGAGTGCCATAATACGAAATTTTCCAATTTTATTTTTATTATTATCTAGTTATCAATTTAATTTATTTTGCTTTGAAGACTTCAAATCATGTATATTTCTTCGAGAAATAATGTCACAGTTTCAATTTCAATATTTACCGCTGGAGAGCAGTTGTAGCAGTCTTGCAGTGCAGCCAACGTCCTGTTGTCTTCAGCTGATACTTTTCTGATAAAATTACAGTTTTTCATACTGGGTCAGTCTTCTTCCAAGTGAATGTTATATTATTGTTATTATAAACAACAGTCATAATACTTTTAAAACTATTTCAAATGAAATGAATCTAAGAAATAATTTAACTTGTACAAAATTATGCTACCAAACCTAAGATAAACAACCAAATCTGACACTATGAAAATCTACTTCACAATAATACATAATAATATACAGGCAAAATATTAAACACACCACACACATCACACACTGCATCTTAAGTTTCCAAGTAAACTTTGCCTAAAAAAAACTTATTTTATTACAATATTTTTGGGTAACCAAAACAAAGATTTTCACTTTTAAATGCTAGTATGGTTAATAAAATCTGCAAAATTTATATTATAATAGTGCAAATCATTTGACTGTCCTAAACAGATACAGGGCTGATTGCTTCATATGCATGTGGCCATTTTTTTTTTTTTTTTTTATAAAACTGCTTAACATTTATTTTTTTAGAAAAATCATTAAAAAATATCAATATTTGAGAGATGAGTTACATTCAAATATGTACATATTATCAGATAAATTCAGTTGAAATTAGTCTGACAGCTCAATATCTCAGTCCATCAAAGTAAATACAAGAGATAAGTTCTTCTGTGAGGAAAAAAAAAATTAAACCATGGAGATAATCATTCACAAAGAAAGTTCTCCAGTGAAGAATTTTGCGGCGCTCCCTGGCATCTAAAAATAACTCATGCCTGTAAGCCAATCAAAATTTAGTATAATTCTGTTAGGTGAAGTGTTGTACAGTTTAACTTCCTTCACGATCTTTTCTTAACATAAGTTAAATGTAAACAAACTCAACTCATGTAATAATATTTATTGAATCAAATTTCAAAATGAATCGCCAGTTAATTTTTAGGAATTCTAGAAAGAGAGCTTTAAGTGTTGTGAAAATTCGCGAACAGTATTACAGAATCAAAACAAGAGTAAAGAGAAAACAATGAGATAGAGATGGGTGTCTATGAGAAAGTTTGTGAATTCCATACCAAGGGAGGAAAATGTTCAAAAGTAGTAGATACTGACAGAAGAAGTGGTTTAAAATGAGTAAGACTATCATTAAACGGCTCCCAAAAGTTTTATCAAACTGTAGTCTCTAAATGTGTTAAAATACAACAGTAAGAATGCAGTCAAATTATGAAAGATTAACCAGAAAACTTAAGGGAGAACAAAAATTAATTTTCTAATACTCTGCAATCGGGTCCACAAGTAAAATTGGTGCCAAACAAGAAAGATACTAGCAACAATATGGTTTAGTGTGAATGAGGATACCACTAAAGCGTTATATATTTAAAAAACACTCCATGCACAAAATCATATTTAATAAAATATGTAGTCTTGCAGTGAACATGATTACACAGTGAGTTATTCAGTTATGAAAACTCCTGAATGAATGGCAACAAGAAAGGAGAGCAAAGATAAAACAAAATTGGACAGAGAAAGACATCTAGAAGAAAGTCACTGAATTTTAATCAGATTCATGCAAAGGAAGAAAAGTGTTCAAAAGTGGTTGATACTACCAGCAAATATGGTTTAAAGGAAATGTGATTGTCATTAAATGGCTTTCAAAAGTTCTATATTTCAACAAACCATACTCACTAAAATACATCAATTAGTATACAACTCAATTATGGCGTATTATCCAAGAAGATCAGATGAGAAAATGATAGATTTTCTAACTCTCCGTAATTTAGGCTACAATCAAGGTTAGCATGAAACAAAAAAGATATTAGCAACAATATGGTTTAATGTGAGTGTGGATACCATTATAAGGTTTTCAAAAAAACACTTCATTGCACCAAATCGTATTAGCTAAAATATACATATTGGCAGTGGATCCAATTATGAAGACTACTTAATAGGTTTAAATATCTCTGCATTAGCAAACTTATTGCAATTGATAAGCAAACGGACATGAAGCATAAATGCCTAAGTCAGTTAAGCAATTTTGGGAAGCTTTATGCCAGAAAGATGAAATGCATAAAAACAAAAAATGTATAAAATGCTGCCATGATTGCAAAGAGTTCTTGATTTCTCTATCAAAATCTTCCGATTTTGTGAAGAATTAAGCAAGTAAATTGAGTTATGAATAAAAGAAACATGTTGTAATGGTTAGCATACATTTAGGGTATAACAAGCTGGTCGCTAGAGGCAACTAGTTATGTAATATTTTTATTACAGTAATACCTGGTAAGACAGCATTGCAAGCGACAAGAGAAAATTTATGTTTTAGTAACATTTCTGCCTCAGCAGATACACTATCTATTATATTGTTTTCTTTTCACTGGGACTATGAAATTTTTCAATTATAGACAGGCGTTATTGTATTAATATTATGCTATAAAGTATTATAGCAAAAAAAAATAAAAAATAAATAATACAATTTTCAAATTTAAAGGAACAAATTTGAATAAAATAATTCTATTGAGAAGGTGATAATAACGTAAGTTCACAGACTAGTGAAATTTAAAAGAAAAATAAGTTTCAAGAAATATCATTAAAAATTTTAATTATGTGTGAAATATGCTCATTAAACCTAAATAAGGATAAATGAAAAAAAGCAATAAATACAGGGATGAGTGGGAAAACTAAAAATAGCTGTCAATAAAGAAATAGTATTATCTAAAATTTCAAAGAAAAGATTTATACCTGAAGCTGTAGTAATAAAAATAGTTGAAAATGTAAAGGCAGGATCTTTCTTAGAAAATGTTTCACAGAATGAAGAGTAAATTATAAGCAGCAACATAAAACTACAAATAAAAAGTGGCTTCAGGAAACTAAAACACTACAATAAAAATCAGCAATAAAGCAGTGAAAACAAAAAATTAGTTCACCTTCCAACTGTTGATAAAACTCTTTTATCACTCAAGAATCTTCTGACTAATTGTTGCATAAATTGTCCGGCAATCACAGGAAAAATTATTGTCATGCATAGTTGAATCATGGCACTCAAAACTGGAACATCACTGGAGTCACTAAACTACATTCTCAAAATTAATAAATGGAAATGCAAAAAATAGTTAATACTGACAATATTACATGAAATTTTGTAATACTGCCAATTGGAAAAATGTCAAAATTACAGCAGTAGAATCTCATTACAATGAATGTGACTTTAACGAGTTTTTCAGTTTAACAAATACTTTTTGGATTGTTAAAAAAATTCCTCTGCTTTGTCATTATAAAAATAGTCACTTTAATGATTTTTTCAATTAAAAAATTTATGGAAGGCTTAAGTATAATAATCATTTTAGTTTTATGAATGCTGAGTTGACAGAAAAAAAAAGCTCTATGGAAAAACTAGAATTCCAGAAGAAAACTTTTTCATTATTTTCATTATTCCATGGCTTTCAATATTTCAGCATATTTCAAAGTTGTTTTTTGTGAGAGGTGGTGGAATAGTGTTCCCTCATATAGACCTGGAAAAATAATAAACCTTTTCATAAAATTCATAGCCAATTGTTTGCTTTTTCATACATTCTTCAGTTTACCTTACACTCCCATTTACGAAAATGTAGGAAGTCCAAAGGATTTATTTTTACAGTTGTTTTCACTCTAATATGCTTTACATTTTGCAATAAGTGGCTGTTCCTATTATAAAATTTCTAGCCTGCAACAATTCACATTCAGAATTTGATTCTTTTTTTGGGCATAGAAAGGACAAAGAAAGTGATTTTCATTGAAAAATATATCATTAAAGAATAGCAGTAAGTGCTTTGAAAAGGCAGGTAGGTGTAGCAAAATTATTTGATGTTGCTATTTCTACATTAGCTACCATTTTATAACAAAAGGACAAAATTCACTGGAGTGGTCTGTCTAAAGCATGCCTACACAGGAAACGGTTGCACTTTAAAGACAATCAAGTGATTGATATTTAAATATGCAAAATAAATAAATCTGCCTGTTTCAGGAACTACATTACAAGGTAAAGCCACGGCATTTTCAGAGGCCATGAAAATAGGACTTTAAATAAAGTTATTTTATGCTATAAATTCAAATTGGACAATTGAATCATACTTTGTATTAAAACCATTCAAAACTTTCTAAATGGCACATAGGAAATCAATCTATATGACATTATAAAAAAAAAAAAAAATTAAAACAATAAAATTGACGTTTTGTTTCGCTTCTGCAAACATCATCAGAATATGTGTATCCTAAAGCATGTATACACATTATACACATATCCTGATGATGTTAACGAAAATCCATTTTATCATTAATTTAATGTTGTTCTTTTTTTTTTTTTTTTTTTTATGTCAAATAGATTCATTTCTTAAGTACCATTTAGCAAGTTTTGTACGGCTTTAATACAAAGCATTTTATATCTAATAAGTTATTTCATTCAATCAAAGATATGGCCTAACATGGAAACAAATTTCTGAAGAAGAAAACAGAGCCGATATTTTAGATGCACATGAAGGGAAAGAAAAAAATACATGTGGAAATACTAGAGAAATATCCATCAGAGAAAATTTTCAGTGCCGATGAAACCGATTTTTTTTTTTATGAGCTTCTACCACATCATACTATGGCAATGAAAGGTGAAAACTATAATGCTGGGAAGGGGAGCCCTTGGTCACTGAGAAATATTCAAAGCAACATTGCTTGAAAAATGAGAAAAATCTTATATGCGATTATCAAAGTGGCTGAGCCTGGTTTGACTCGAAACCTGTTTCAAGTAGCTTTCATTACAAAAAGTAAGAAACTACCTATTGCAGCCATCTGGAAGGAAGCAATTCCAGAAACTTTTGGTACATTTTCCCCAATCATGACCCCAAAACCACCTTCCGTCCACTATATATGTAAAAATGTAAAAAAAATGTGTACATATATATGTATGTGTTTTATATATATATGTGTGTGTGCATATGTGATGGAATTGCTAGTTGTTATTTTTCTGTATGTCATTGATTAATATTAGGAGAAAGCTGTAGTCATGAATCATAGGTCTTCATAGGCAACAAGCTCAGTTGGAACTAGACTTTTATTCCTTTTACATTACACGATAATCTTTTTAAATCCGGCTCAGAGTTCTGAGAGGCCTAGGAAGGATTAGACAAGCATTTTACCAGAAAAAAGGCTATGACGATTGGTATGAACTGAATTAGCAAATCATTTATTGAAAAAAAAACTCATGAATTACCAGATCTGTTGTTTTTCTTTCCGTAAGTCTTATTTTTTAAACTATGGTGCGAAAGAGTCAAAATGAGAGGAGACTTAACTTCAATTGGATTAAAATAGCTAAATGAACAATATGAAAAAAAAATTGTCCATAGATAATTGTGCTGCACATATTTTATGTAAAAGTAGAATTTTCACCTCCAGGCTGTATTTCCATTTTATAATAACAATCAGGGCATTAAAAATACTTGCTTGTCTTCCATAAGCTGTGTAACAAAATGTATCTTTTATCACAATTAAAAGAAAATCTGGTCTTGTGCATTTAACAAATATTTCAGAAAAGAAAAGTCTACTTATTGTATTGCATTTCCTGATGATATCTTTACAACAGCTACAGAAGGTTTGCAACTTACATCGTCTGATAATGTGACAAAAGTAGTACCACATTCCTGACCTGATCTGACTGCAAATGGCATCACTGAAAACTTAATGAAAGAAGGAGAAGAAGAAGACAGTTAAAATGAAGATGAGGATTACACTTCAAGTACTGAAGATTGTGTTGTAAGATCAAAAGATGCTCTGTCAAACGTTGAAATTGTTAAAAAAGCATTTTTCCAAACAAAACAATGTACCAGAAATATTTTAAACAAATACTGAAGATTTTGTTTTGAAGAAATCGCTTGTCAACTTCAATGCACAAATAAATTCTAATTTTTTGTAAAAAATAAAAATAACTTTAAAAGTTACATTAATGGCATATGTCAATGGGATTTGTTATATCTACCAGATATGTAAAGTAAGTTATATTTCTTTCTTAGTAGTTATGAATAAAATCTTAAAATTTAAATGAAATTAATTTTATTTCTGAATAATGCAAAAATATACTGTGTATGTATTTTTTATTGACATGTTTGCATATAAGCAGAAATTTAATAAAGGTGTAGTAAGAATAAGTAATTTTATTTAATGTGTATCAGAATTTATTTTTTTTTTTAATTCACCATATTTCAATTTCAAATTAATAAATTTTTCAATATAACAAATTTTAAAGGCGATCTCATGAAATTTTTTGTAACGAGATTTTACTGTATACAATTTAATTCATATAAACAACACATTTTAAATATAGCTGCATGGCAATACAATATGTAGCATTTAAATTGTATGAGATCTTTCAATTGTTCTGGAGGAAAAGAAATCAAATTTTATTGAACATTTAGGAAATATTTATAAAACTAATTTTATTAGATAAATTTTAAGTAAAAAATCATATTTACTATGTCAGTTAAAAGTTTTCTTAATACTTTTCTGTTAGGCGAACACATCATAATTTTGCACCAAAGTTCCAAATATGGTAACCTGCTTACTTGTCGCCAACAAGTGAAGTAACCCGAGTACAAATAGTCACTTAAAAAATATTTTTTCTTTCAAGATTTCCTTTTTTTTTTTATGAATAGGTAATTAAAAAATTTAATATGGCTTATACAATTTGGCAATTGCTGAATGATGGGATTAAATTCTTCCAAGACAAAGGTATAATTCATCTTATGATATTTATTCATAAAAGCATACCATAAACTAATGTATTCTTGGTTTCAAAACACCAAAATAGCACTGTGGTAAAAAAACAAAGATATACACCAAAATCTCATTTCAAGATTCCTGCATTCCTATAATAATTGCTGATTGATTTATATACTTCTAGTATACATCTATCCATTTCTATGAATCATACTTAATTGAATTTCAACAGTGCCACTGACATGAAAAAATATCAGATATTTTCAGTAATGCTAAATGAAATATCAATTTCATGGCAACTGTGTGATGAAACATTAATTATTTTCCAATTTTATCAGCTAATTCTGTCTACATATCAAATTGTCCAATTATGTGTTTATTTTTAAACAAATAGAAAAAATGGATAAATTATATTAAATTTGCATTTTTTTTACACTGCAACAAGCCTTTTTGTGTGTATGAATCTGAAAAGATATACCTGTATTGTATCAACTTTTGTTTAAACAGATTTCACAAATAAAAAATATTTAAAAAATTAACTTTCTTGAATAAATATACAGTGTACAAAAAACAGTTTTACAATTTAAAAAAAAAACTTTAAAAAGAAACAAATAATATATATATATATATATATATATATCTGTATTTGTTTTCTGGTAGGGTGTGGGAGGGGGGGGGGCAATGTTTAGAACATTTCAAAGCCAGCATTTGCCACATGCTGAAAATTGACACAGTAAGATATTTCCAACTAGCTTCCATAAAGCACTGGAGAATAGACTGTCTGAATGACTGCTGGGATTAATTTTTAACTTTGTCTGTATTACAAATTGGGAATTGATACATCACTTAGAATAAGTAAATAAATGAATAAAGGCATGATGTTTAAAATATATAAATGGCTATTGACCTGGCACTGTCTAATGTTCATTTCTTTAATTTGAAATTTTCTTTCTTGAATACAATATACTGCCAGTGTATATCTTTGTTAATTTTTAATGAATTTTTTAAATTGTAAAGATACTAAGATCCCTGTATATTTTTTAAATTGAAAATATATATTTTAAATGTGGAATTGTACAAATAAAAATCATTTATTAATTTTCTCAAGTGTTTCACATACATGCAAGTGTGTATAGGGGAAGAAAAAGTTAAAATTATATTTAAAATTGTAGAGCTTAAGTACATGAATATGCTAAGTGACAATTTGGTGAATTTGAGAAAATAAGCTTTAAAGTTTATGGCATGCTCTTTTTTGTTTCTTCGCTCAATCACTGTTTTTCTGGTACTCTTGTGAAGAAATGGCCTTTAAAATGTTAGAGTTTCACTAACATGGTTACAGCTTTTCTGACCTGGGAGTAATTTAACAATTCTTTGAGGATTCAACACACATAACATGCTCTTCCACTCCATGTATCGAAAAAATTATTTCTTATTTGTAGAAGAACATGTTATGTATATACCCAATAACCATAGCTCCCTGAATATAATTAGGGGCTGATTCTGAGCATTGTCGATATAATTTCAATATCATTGGTTTCTAATGGAAGATTTCATGTGCACTTGATATGTTCTTCCACTAATAAAACAGCACAAAGCTGTGTACTTAACTTCTTTATCCATTGGAAACTCCCTTATTTGAATACTTGGCATAATAAATGGGAGTCTTATGTTTAAGTTAAACCATACTATGTTTTTCTACCTGAAAATCTTCATTTTTTCAAAAATGTCACTTAACATGTTCATCCACCAAGCTCTTCAATTATCTAATCACATCAAATCAGCCCACCATCAAAATGTAGATATCATTAAAAAAGAAAAAAAACTGTAAATAGTTAATATATTCAAATTAAAACATTAGAATGTCTAAACAATAATTATTAATTAGCAAAGCTGATTAAAAAGAAAAAAAACTTACAAATAAGTACAGCAAAAATGGTGTCACAATAATACCCTGAAAGCAAAAATAATAAATTTAAAAACATTTCCTACTGAGTATTTAAAAAGAAGACTTAATAATGAGGATTTTTTTTTTTCATTTTAAAATACAGATAAAACTTTCTTAGCAAATTTAACTTACCAGAAAGCTACCAAGAGCAGAATTGAATACAGCAGCTGCCTGACAAATAGAAATATTTTTTGATAAAATACAATAGAAACAAACAATTGAACATTGAATAAAATTCTCTCTTTATAAAAGTAAATAAAAATGGCATCGTAACATAAAAGTACAATCCGGTGGAGGGAGGGGGGGGGGGGGGAGTGATCACCTCCTACTAATTCTGATGCAAATAGCCATATAAAAAATACTTAGGTACCAATCTACTGGGAATAATTTCTAATATTAAATGCTATTTCCTTTCAAGATTGCAGAGTTTCCCCCAGACAGTTTCAGAAGGGTGCTGCACCCTGCCTGCCCTTTGGTTTACAAAATAGCACTCTTCTTGCTCCTCAGTAAAAAAAGTGCCCTTTCTCCTTTTTGCATTAAAAAATTTGTTTTCATAGTAAAAACTGACTCAATGTTGTCTTAAAAAGAGTGTCCTGACTTTTAAATATCAAAAGTGGCTTTAAAAGCTAAAAGAATACCTTTAATAATTAAAAAAAGTGCCAATAAGAATCTGAAAAGTGCCCTCAAGAACCCAAAAAGTGCCCTTAAGAATACAAAAAGTGCCCTTTTTTAAACCTGGGGGAAACTCTGAGATTGTCTACATATTAAAAAATGCACAAACTTTGATTTTTCAAATAGTACACCCACTATCCATACCATATTTGAATTTCTTGGATCAAGGCAGCCCAGAAAAAGGTATAGGTATAGTTTATATATTTCAATTTTTCATAAAGTAATAAAAGAAAATGTGTTATGGGTTTATCCATAAATTTTAGAAAATAAAATTAAGATCGTACAAGTAAAAGTACCGAAAACTCTCAATTAGTCACCTGTAAAATTATTCAAGAATTTTAAACTTATACTAATAAAAGAAACATATTTCTCTTTCTGTGTATGCGTCCATGATGGCTAGGAAAATCTATCACATACAGAAGTCTGAAAATTTGGATAAGGCTAGTTCTGAGGCTAAGATTTTTCATTTTTTGTAATTAACCACAATATTAATTAAAAACCATAATGAATGATGTAGTTTAATAGTGCTGATTTATAAAAATAAGCTTATTTTATTTGTATGTTGCCTTTATTAGCATGTTGCTGAAAACTGTGCCACTGAACTTTCACAAAGATATTTGTTTGTTGATGCTTAGAGATTTTAAATGACACTTGTCTTAGAAATAGATTGGGTCTTCCATTACCTATGCACAATTGCCAAGTCTCCCAATTTTTGACAATCACTTTTCCTGTATAAAAATATTTGCTTTATTTAATTGTAGATTTCTGAGATTATAAGAATGTGAATTTCTATCATGAATTAATCGGAAGTAGAGTCCTACACCTGCATGGGTCTCGAAAATTTTGCTTCAAGTCAACCCGCAATCCAACCCGTAAAAAAGGCAAAACAAATTTCTTCAACCCACAACCAAGATACTTCATCCCGATTCTGAGCCCAACGCAAAGGTGAAAATTAATCAATATTTTAATGCAATTATGGAAAAGATAGTCTACAATTATGCCTCTAATATCTTTTTTTTTACCTTTGTTGTATAAAATTTTCAGGATTTTTTTGTTTCTTTCAGCAATTTTTAAAAATCCGCATCCACTTTCCTAAACAAAAAAAGAAAAAATACCCACTTATAGATGGTACCTTTTAATTGCTAATGATGTCTTTAAAAAAATATTAATATGTACTATTTCAAAAAAAATATTTTCTGGAAATCCTTCCACAAACTCACAAGACTTCCTTTTTTTCTCAGTGATTTGCCAGAATTCATTTCAGGTTTAAAGGGAATTGTGTTTTGGAAATTTTCGGATGGGGAATGGGATACATCAATTCATGTCATAAAAGAGGGGCGTAGATGTTTTTTATTATTTAGGGGTATTCAGGAACTATGGGTCAGAATTGAAAGTTTAATATATCTAAATGTCATAAATTAAATCAGCAATAACTATATTGGGGGCCCCTTACTTTGTTCAGAAAGATTTTCATTTAAAAATATAAATTCACATAAAAGTAGTTTACAGATAATTATACAAATTTCTGGTTTAGTTGAAAAAAACTGGAGTGGGCATAGCATGCCCATGTTGATTCATTTGGATAAATTTGAAGATGTCCAAGTCTCAACTGTAGATTAGTTTGGATAAGTTTTCATTTAAAAATATCAAATCATACAAATTCAATAATGTATGCTGCCGAAGGCAGTGTGTTTCCCCAACATCAGGTTCGTTTGGAAAAATTTCCGTTTAAAATATAAAATCATTCAACACTGATTTTAGGTATATTTAAGGCTATTATCATAGGCCCGCACAACGCAGGTCAGCTAGTGTATAATAAACTTGTTTTATATGAAAGAAAGTCCTACAAATTGTTTATGGTGGCTTCTACATTTTTTTTTTTTTATCATTGGATCCTTTGAAAACAGAAGATGGTCCCCTTAGACTGTCGAAAAGTAAAATTTCGCTATATCTCAAAAACTAATAATTAGAATGAGCTGTAAATTTACACATCCATGTTTTTGACGATTGTGGTTTGTTTTATGCAAAAATTGATGTAGGTCATAATCAGGGCTTGACAAATATGGTCACCAGGTGGACACTGCGACCAAAATATTTAATATGGCATTTTTATTTGTTTTTTATTAGAAAAATTCATCTAAAAAATGAACACAAATAGCATTTTTTCTCTCTCCCACCCCTACTCGTACATGGCAGGCAGTGATCTCTTCTCTCATACTTTTACTGCAAGAACCAAGTTTAAAAGCCTTTTGTCCCATGCACAGAAAAAAACATTATTTCCCACTCTAGCCATCTAGCATGGTCTTGTATTTCAGTATATATATAAAAAAAAATTACAAGAATGTGGCCACTTCACTACACTACATTTTAAAACAAGTAGTTAAGTATATTTTTGATAAAGTAGTTGTAGTTTGCTACAATAAAAAGTAGTTTTTCGACTCCTAGTACAGATGTATTTTGCAGAGAAATTCTTTGTTAATATATTTAAAGACTCGTCTTTTTTACACTTTAACAGATCAACTTTGTAGTCTAAATTAGCAAATATATGCATACAAAAGAAGTAATGTCAAGTTGTTCGCAAATCCAAATTAGCTACTTTTTGCCACATTCACAAATTCATTTTTCATCCTAAATGTAAGAAATTTGCACGTATTATTATTCAGCATTATCTATTTTTTATGTTAAAGGATCTTTCAGAAAATGCTATCAAAGCATTTTGAGACAATTTTCAACATGTATCAACTCAAGAATGGTTGCAATCAATTATAACTGAAGATGTAATACATTTTTTTTAAACAAAAAATTCTATTCAATTCCAAATCACTTTAGAAGTCATGTCTGCAAATTTCATTCTTTTAAAATATACAAGTAAGCCTGTGACTGTACCAGAAAGTTTGCATTGTTGAGTAGAGAAAATATTTCTTTTCAGGACAACTTCAAGTGGACAGTTTGACTTATAAAGGATAGGGCTAATACGAACATATGCATAAAGAACTCAAGTTACTTAAGTGAAACTTGCACAGAATCACAGGGTGCACCAAATTTCAGAATAGAAATATTTTTCCCCCCGATTGTAGTATCTTAATAAAATAAAGTGTATAAATGTTAAAATCCTCTCCCCATAGAAAAGGCTAAAACGTTTTATGCATTACACTAGGTCACAGAAAAGGCTTAATTAAATTACTATTTCAATCATGAATAAGGACAGAGCTTAAAAATTCATTTTAGAGGATGCTTGTGATGCATTTATTGGAAGATGTGCAGGTAGGAGATCATATTTGCAAAACTTTATGTCAAATAATGATAAGTGTGTTGTTCATTATATTTTAAAAAATTCATTAAGTGTTTATAAATATGGAAAAGGGTAGTTCTAGTGCCAGAAAATACTGGAAATTAAAAAAAATAATAAAGTGGCGTAGTTCGGTATGTTTTGACCAGAAAAGAATGGTCATACAAGATTTTTTTCAATGTCCTTGGGATTTCCTTCTAATGTCCTTCTTTTTCAAAATAAAAGTTATACAAAAAGGAGGTTGTATAAAAATTAAAATTTTGTATTTTACAGTGTTTGCATTGTTGAGTAGAGAAAATATTTCCTTTTAGGACAACTTTAAGTGGACAGTTTGACTTATAAAGAATAGGGCTAATGCAAACATATGTATGAATAACTCGCTTAGTTACTTAAGTGAAACTTGCACAGAATCACAGGGTGCACCAAATTTCAGAATAGAAATATTTTCCCTCTGATTTTAGTATCTTAATAAAATAGCAAAGTGTATAAATGTTAAAATACTCTCCCAAGTGTTTCTATCATCATCAGCTAAAGAGATAGTCATCATTACGTCTACTTTGAAACACCCAGTCTAGCTTAAGTAAATAGTACAATTAATAGAAACAGTTTATTTGCATTGAATGCCCATTTTGTTACTTTTTAGTCTTTTGTGTTTTAATTTGTAGTAATATTCATGTTATAATAGTAAATATTATAGTCCATAAAATGAAGACACCATGAAAATATTAATTTAATAAAATTATAACTTTATATTATACCCTAAAAAATTCTAACTTGACTTATAATAACTTGAAATATCATATTTTTCTATACTTTCAAAGAAAATAAAATGTCTGTTCCTAAAATGGTTGAGAACATCCAATATTTTTCAAAAGTTGGCACCACTGAGTGAAAATTATAATCAAGCTAAGGATTAAGGAATATAATCAAGAGTAGCCAAATTAGAAGAAATTTTTGTTTACACTTACTTCATTTCCACCAACATTTTTAGTCAGTAAAACAGCAGATGAAACAGGTGGCGGCATACAGCTAACTGTAACAAAGCCAACCAATAATTCTGGCTTTGGAAACCATTGTCCTAAAAGCTGCACAAAGATCTGAACTATTGAAGGAATTAATAATAAAGAATACAACTGGATGAAAAGATGTAGCCTAAACTGGTAAGCAGCTGAAAATAACTCCTAAATGGCCAAATAAAACAATTATAAATAATAGTGAAAAAAATTATATAATATTTATATATATAATATAAAGTTAGTTTATATTGATAATTTCAAAATAAATTAATTACTATTTGGTTATGCATATTCATGCACACTGAATTGTTGTTGTTAATTTTTAAATTATTTTATTTTTAATGATAGTTTTACTTTAAAAAAAAAAAAAAAAAAAAAGGTTAAGAGTTCACTTTTTTTCTGCCAAAGTTCGTTTATTATTATTTTTTATTTTCCAGTTCTATGAGGTCAGTAGTCAGTGTTGCAAATGTAGCATGTTTATTTTATTCAGCAATAGTGTGATCTATAATGCGATATCTATTAGAATTGTTGGTACTTACATATTATTGAAAAAATAAATGCATTTTTCTATAATAAAATTCATAGTACAAAAACTCTTACAGACTGTAATTTCTAAAAATACAAAATTAATTAAAATTTGAATTTTCTCTTTTACACTTTGGAAAATATTGGGTGACCTTCTGAACATTTGTCAACCGTGCCATTCTGTTGTTACAGAAATGTATGAAATGTAAAATGTGGCTAAATCTACTTTACCATTTCTGAAATACACCATTTGTTTTAGTTTCACAATAAACTCATTGGGATGGGAGGAAGACTTTTAGAGGTCCTTTAGAATTTAAACCATAGTCTCTATTAAACACTGAATTTTCCATTCCAATAATAATTCAAATGATTCAATACAATTTACAAAAATAAATTTATCATAAGATAAGCACAGCTTAACAAAATTCCAGTATTTTGAAGTATCCATCATTCTTAAACTTTTCTCCAATTTCAACTGCTACATACTGCATAAAACCATAAAAAAGTGAGAAAAAACATTTATTTGGAAATTTTTATATTCATTTTACAAATGATTAAAAACTACTTGCAGTTAAAAAAAAATCATAAAGAAAACTATTTTGAAAAATCATTAACCTTGCAATGCAACTTTTTGTTTCTTCTTAACAAGTTAAGGTATCCCAATCCCACTATGTTTGAATAACCAAATTTGGTCAAATATTACAAATTGTTTTATTTAAAAGACTGAACAATTCCAATAATAACAGCTATCTAAAACAGTTTTTGTTTTCTTTTTATGATCATTGGGAATGTGGTTATGGCTGTTTTGTTTCATCTATCAAACTGAAAATGTGTTTCATATGCGAAATATGGGTAATCAGAAATTGCTGTTTAAGAAAGAAAAAAAACTTCTAATATTAATATTAACTGGTTAACATCCAAATTAATTCTCATTGAAATATTTTATTGCTTGTCATATATTTCAGTACATAAATGATCTTGAGTAAGTTAAACATGAATTATAAGAAATTCACAATTTAGTTTTAAAATCACAGTCTGAACTAGAATTAGTTCATTCTAAAAGAAAAAAAAAACCTTGCTGAAAATAGGATTTTATAACTGTCTTTAAATGAGGACACTGGGCACTAACTGGTTAAAAAGGGTACAACATAAAAATTTGATTAAAGAAATTAAAAAATTTGGAGTGAATATTTCTAATAGATTTTCAGAAATTAAAACTTTAAATGAATTTTCTGGAAAGCATTATTTTCATAAACAATTAGTTACAAAAAATGTTTTATCACCAAAAATTATGGTTTTGTTTTATATAAAGCAGATCACCAACAACTTATGTGGTGTTGTCAGTGTAATGAACTATCAATTTAAATATCTTTGAAATTCCTTAAATTTTACAACTATTTAACTTTTATAAATTAACATAAAACAATATATATCATCTTTATAAATATCAACCAAGTTAAGTTAAATAAAAGTGTGTAATAAACTTAAAATCATCGGATAACATTAGTTGTCTATCAAATTTATTCTCTAATCTAAGTAATTTAAGCAACTTACCTGAGTTTTCAGAGAAATACCACTAATAAAAAAGATTACAGACACAGCAAAATATTTTACTGTTATTTCAGGTTTCAGCAAACCTAAAAAATCAATTCCTGATCAATGTTATATAAATCAAAGCATTAAATGAATAAATAATTAAATGTCCTTAAAATGTTAATTACATTTATTTGAATAAGAGTAATTTTATGAGGAAAATGTTAGTTTTTTTTATTGAAATTTAAAAAAAAATAGAATTTCAGAATTAAAAAAAAATAAATGAAAGAATGATAGTTTTATAAAAACTACCTTATTGGCAGATTTCATTTGGGCACCAGAGTGGTTAAATTAAATAAATGCTTTTACATTTTAAATTACTTTTATTTCAAGTGTAAAAACAGGTGATTTTTCTTTTATTTTTGCATGTGTGGGTATTACAAACACTGCTTTGGTGTTTTAATTAAATGTCCTCGTTTTGTATAATAACTTTTCATAAAAAGAATAGTTGCTTTCTTGGTACTTGTTTGTTATAGGGGCTTTGGCAAGATAGAGAAAATGTCCTGGAGAAGGCAATTTTTCATTTATATTTTCTAGCATCTAGCAACCTATTCACTATTTCATACACACACGCTTTTTTCTTTCAATATTTATACACCAGTGATGCCACGGATGCACTATAGCCAGGGGTCGAAAAAACTACTTTTTTATTGTAGCAAACTACAACTACAACTACTTTACCAAAAATGTAGTTAACTACAACTGCAACTGCTTGTTTTAAAAAGTAGCGACTACAAACTACTTTTGAAAAATAGCCACTACTTCGCTACTTTCAGATTTTGTCGAAGGACACAATTTACACTCGAAATTGAAGACACGGATTAAATAATAAAGTTCCCCTTGTTATATTGCGTCTGCCGTAATACAATTAAGTAAGTGCAATATAACCGAGGGCATTAAATAATTTTTAAAAATAACATACAAGAAAATGCTATTCAAAATGCTAGTTTATACACATATTACAAATTTCTTAGTGAAATTAAGAGATATATACATAATACAATCAATATTTAAATTAAGTTACATAAAAAATCAGGTGTGACTCCACTGGACTTTACAAACTCTTTACAGAATACTGTGGGTTCAAATAAATAATAAGAACTAAAAACTTAAATCCTAATGTTACAAAAGGGAGCTCTGTGCACCTGAAAATGTGAGGAAATTTTAATATATACATGCTTACATCCACACATACATGTGGAGTCATTGTCATTTTTTTTCCCTGAAGTAGCGTGAAAATTAGTGTCAGTTCTCGCTAACAAACTACTGATTTTTTGTATTGCGCTACTCGCTACACTACATTTTTTAAAATATAGTGCGATACACTACAAACTACTTTAAAAAGTAGTGACTACTGTAGTTCCGTTACTTGTAGCGCGCTACTTTCGACCCCTGACTATAGCACATCATTTAACCCTCTGACTGTCCAGTAAAAGGGCTAAATTGTAATGTTGTTTTCTTTGTATTTTAATTTAAATGCTATAAAAGGTGATTATTCCAAAATTATATCAAAAATGTAATTATATATATGAATGTAAACCTTACCGGTATCAATCATTACTCGGTGTATTAAAACTGCATTATATATGTAGAATTATATTAATTTAAAATATACTTAATAGTACTGCAGTGAAACCTGGAGCTTAGTGAACGTATTAACACAGGCGTGTCAGAGAGAAGGTTAAGCAAAAAATTGGAGAAGGAATGCACAAAAAAAAATGTGATGAGTCCTACAGGATGCATAATTTTTCTTTTGAAAGATTGCAAAAGAGCCCTATTTTGTGTTAAATACATTGAATCTGTCTTATTTCTAAAACGAGGACCCACTTTTGTAAAAAAGGATCCAGTTTTTTGGAAGTGTGTGTCTGGGTCTCAGGGACTCGGGATTTCAAAAGCCTAGCGACATCACTACACAAACAGAAGTAATTTATCCAATACATGTAAATAATAGCAATTTTTTAAATACATATTATAAACAAGCATAAAAGTTCATCAGATTTTTTTACATAGCTGTTTATATCATTTGGACATTTTTATATCATTTGTTTATATCATCTCACTTTTGGAAGCCTGAATTACATTAAGCTTTCTAAAAAAATACACCAAGGCCCATATAACAAACAAGTACCGTTCTCATTTTGTGTTTTAAGTAAAATAAGTAAAAGTTGCTTCATTTTACAAATGTATTTGGCCTACTGATGTGTACATTTCAAATCCTTAACCCTTTGATTACAGGGTCGTGACTGTATTTAATTTCTATTCGTACCACTTTTTGAAAAATAATCTCTGCTATACTCTAAAACTAGGACATTTTCATGAAAAATCTAACTCAAAGAAATCTTTTTGCAAATTGTGGTATAACTGAATATAAAAATTGTTGCCAGTCTCAGCCTGTAATCAAAAAGTTAATCAAGGTTGGTCAGTTATAATATTTATTTTCATTTAAAAAGGCATTAATTTGAGCACAGGCAGAATGAAAATTCACTGAAAATTACATCAAAATTTTAAAAATCAGCTTTATGAATGAAAGTGCACATTTTCTTTAGAACATGGGGTCAGTTTTATCAGTGGAAACATTTTACCTTTGTAAAATTAAGATCTAAATTTTTATTTTTGCATTGCTATTTATTTTTATATGCATAGCTAGTGAGTGTTCAGAAAATCAAGCAGAGTCACTCCAGATTTTTCTGATTGTAAGTCAAAAACAGAAAAATGGAAACAAAGAATATTAATATAATAATGTAAATTTTACAGGAAAACGTTTTTTAATGAGACAGGTGTGCTACTTTAAATATATTGAAAATTTGGTGTTCGTTTTCTGAAGTCGAGTCATAAATCACCTTCAACATCTAGTGTTTGTTTTTACATTTTGCTTTTTTAACAGTCAAGGATGCAAAACATTTTTTTACTAACGTCTTTAATTGCACCATGCTGTATATTTCTAATAAGACAGACTCAATGCGTAGTCCCAAGGGACATGCATACTGATACCCTACTTTTGAAAACATTGGCCTATAGAAACCAATTTTTAAAATAAGTAAAGTAAACTCCCTCAAATCTGCACAGCTTGGAACCAGGGGTTGTGCAGATTTTAGAATTTTGCAGATTCCAGGTCATTTTTTGTTCACATTTTTAAAAAAGTAATTTGAATGTAGTAAAACATTGGAAATTATAGTGAATGTTTACAATAAAGTAAAATATTAAAATAATTTAAATAAAATATTAAAATAATTATGTAAAATAATAAAAATGATTAAATATTAAAAATAAAGTCAAGTATAACAATTAAGAAAGCAATACTAAATATGCATAATAATGATGAAATATCATTTTTTCTTGTTTTATTCAATGAAAACTCACTATAAAAGGAAATATATATATATATATATATATATATTTTTTTTTTTTTTTTTTTTTTTTTTTTTTTACAAGCTTTATTCATTTCTTTACGTTATATTTTGTAAACATGGACAAAATTATCATCTGCTTAAATTTTTTGTTTCTTTGTTTTGTTATTTTTGTTTCTTAATATTAAATAATCAAAAGCAAAAATGTAAACATAGGCAATATGGCTTGAACAGTTGCAGTTGCAGGTATTATGGAATTATGGAGAAGCTACTGTTGCGACGTATTTTTATCTTCGATACAAAAATAATTTATATCAGAATTGTAAAATAGCGAAATTTTATTTCAAGTTTATGTAGATTTAATAAACAAAAAAGCTTAATTAATTAAAAAAATGTCTTGGAAAAAGATTACGATCACCACAGATATTAGCGTCATCTTGAATTTTTTTGGAAATAAATTCATATTTTCTTCATGAGAAAGATTGAGTTCAGTCATATTAACCAGAATTACACATTAAAATGCATAGAAATATTAAAAAAATAAATATTAAAACATGGATAAATGAACACAAGAAAAATAAACAGTTTATCCTTGTAAATAATGTGCAGGACCTACAATATGATGAATTTTAGTTATAGATACATTAATTTACATCAAAATCAAAAGTAGCATAATTTTATTTAGCAATAATCAGCGGTAACAGCCAAAAGAGCATAATTAACAAAAAGCTTAGAAAAAAAAAGTGATCGCCACTGATTTCAGTACCATCTTGAATTTTGTTCATACAATTTGAATTCGTACTTCTTGAATTTTGTTCATAACTGTAAGTTTCACTGTTTATATCTGCAATGATATGCAGATTTTAGGCATTCGTGGATTTAAGGGAGTCTACTGTATATCAATTCATAGTTTAAAGTAAGAAAAAAAACTATGCCATTAAAAAAAATAAAGAATCACAATTAAATACTTTATAATTTAAGAGAAAGATAATTCTTACTTTATAACTGATATAAAAATATATGAATAAATTAAGCAGTTAAAAATTTGGGTATTTTCGTGTTACAGCACAAAGGGCAAAATTAGCACCAGCCACCAGCCCACTAGATTAAAAAAACTAACTAATATATATATATATATATATATATATATATATATATATATATATATATATATATATATATATATATATATATATATATAATTTCTGTATTTGTATGACGAATTAAATTAGTTCAAAACTTTCATGTTAGAGGTGAATTGATAAATTAGTTGTTATTAAAAGTATTATTAATAATAATAAACAAGAGTTGTTATTTTATTTTATTTTTAAAGGCATGGGCGAACAGAAACGATGCAGTTTAAATGTTGTTTAGTTTGTATTGTATGCATAGGGCCGTGTCCCAGATGCCCTGTACAGGGATCCGCCCCCTGTATCTTAGATAATTGCTTACAACTAACTACGGAAATCGGAAGTATTTATCATTTGTAAAAGTAAAAAAGATGAAATAGCTTATAAAATTGTGGCATATTGAAGAAAGTTAGCATTGTATAGAATTTTGTAGGTTAGTTAAAATCCACAATATCGCCGTGTCTCAAATAGACAAGATTAAATCCATCATTTTCGTGACTATTTTGAAAAATTAAAGCCTTTTTGTAGCTTATTAATAATGAAATATCTATGAAGAATTTCATTAAATAATTTTATATATTTCTCTAGGATCATCTTTAATAATGGAAAATAAAACATTCCAAACAATTAAATATTCTCTCCATTTCTCTCTTTATATATACACATATAATATAAAAAGAGAGAGAAAATACTTAATTGCTGCGAAACAAACAAATGCTGAATTATTTATTCAGGAGTCAATCCAGGCTAAATTTGGGGCCTATTAAGGGTCCCTTCATAAAAATCTAATTAATGAAACAGGCACCCTTCACAAAAATAAATTTGATAAAATAGGCCCCTTCACAAAATTCTTTATAATAAAACAGGCTCCTTCACAAAATTCTTTTTAATAAAATAGGCCTTTTTACAAAATTCTATTCCATAAAAACTTACTATTTATTAATTATATATTATTTTGTGATGTTTTAAAATGTGTAATTTGCAAACAAAAAAATTCACTAGAGAGGAAATTTTTAGCAAAAAGGCGGATTAAAAAAAGTTTTTGTTTAAAAAATGCTTGGTTCGAATTTGAGTAACTGGATTTCAACTTTCGTTACAAAATGTAATTTTTCACAAAACTATAACGAATTTCACCAAAATAACCTTTACTTTTTACAAAATGAGCCCCAAGAAAAAAAAACTTGCATTGACCCCTGTTATTACATTGTTTTAAATGCAAACTTCCCCAATTGGGTTTCACTCATATATAAAAATATCCATGCTTGAAAAATTTTTTTAAAACCATAAAAAATCAGTAAATTGAGATACAGTTTTTAAACAAATTGCCTTTCAAAGAACATTTCTGTTGTTGTTATATTAGAAGATGTAAAAATTGAAATTGGGCGATACATTCATCAGAATTTTGCTTGTTGAAAGCTATATTTTACTTATATCACAGACTAAATTGTATAGTCAAATGTCCTACCAATTACATGTTTTTGTTTCTCTTTTGAACTTAATTATTATGAATGTTAAAATTTAGCAGCAAACATATATTGACAGAATATAAATTTTATAAAAAAATGTATTGGTTAGTGTTAATTTGTTAACAAAATTGAGAAAATTAATGGCGAGAACGTTGCCACCATTAACATGGCGTCAGCATTAAGCTTGGTTATATATTTGCTTTGTAAGATAGATTGTTACATTTTCTCATTAATTAGACCAATAAGAAATTTTATATGAAAAATATCAGTTCTGCATTCAAATAATCAAGTTTTTAAATTTTATAAAAACGCTGTGTTTTTCATATTAGCTGCATGCCAGGAGTAATATACCCATATACACTCGTGTATAAGTCGACCCCCCCCCCCCCTTAATTCTTATACAAAATTTTGAAAAAAATTGAATTTTCGTGTATAAGTCAAACCACATTTCTGGTAGTATGTTGAAAAATGACTTGTAATCGAGGATAAAAAATAAAAATAATTAATAAATTTTCATTATATTAGTAAACTTTTTTTTTAAGTTTCTAATTAGATTTTATTTCTTTTTTAATTCAAAGTTTTAAAACTGTATAATTATGTAAAACTGAAGAAGCTTAAACTATTTTGAAACCTATTCACATCAATTTAATGATACTTAAAAAGAAAAAAAAAATCTGTCAGAAAATTAAGAAATAAATAGGATAGTTGTGTAGTGTTTTGTAAAATTTCAGTTACTAATAAGAATAGAAAAAAAATTTAAATGGTTACATTAAAGTAGGAAGATAATGTTATATCGTTTAGAAACCCTAGTGAAAATTTCATCACTTATGCACGTTTACTGCCGAAATAACCGGGAAAATCGTACGTATTTTTCTTATCGTATAAATTATCATAACTAAATAATAAATGAACTGAAAACGTATCAAATAGAAATACATCATACATCTTTATTGGATTAAAGTTTGCATAACTAAAACTGTAAAATAATAATAATAAAACGCACACTTTCAAAATTTCTCGCACTATTTATCACTGTACTGAAATCGGCATTGAAACTCTGAATACCCCCTTCATAGTTCATAATTTGTGAACAAAAAAAAATTTCAGAAGTGTGACCGAAAATAGACAATTTGGATTTGAGAGAACAGTTTTAAGCAGTATAATTAATGCCCATAACTAATTAATACCCATAAATCTAACCCCCCCCCCATAAAAAATATATATAGAAATAAGAAATTATCTATAAAATACTAATATTAAATTTATTTAATCCATAACATTTTATTACAAAACCACATTCAAATTTCATTTTTCAATGAAAGTTATAATAGAAAGAACATGTATTGAGCTTGGTAATATATCCATTTATCCCTTAACCGGAAACGTGAAAATTCAGAACACAAACAGAAACGTGCCGTCTGTGAGACTGCTAAATTTTAAAAATTGCTATAAAATTTTAAAAAGAAAACAACTCTTAATAATTTACCAAATAGTGAATTTAAACGTTTATTCTTTAATAGTAATGCAATAACAGGAACAAATTTTTAATATAACAGCATAAAAATAAGTTTTGAATGTCGGATACAGGAAATATTTCAAAATTACACACTATTATTCAAATATTTACATTTTCGACAAAATAATGAAATAAATGCAAATATTTTGATATATATTAGTAGAATATGAATTAAAAAAAAATATTATACAGTAAAATTAACAAAACATTTAATAGTAAATATTGCAGCATGTTCTAAATATCAGCGTTTTTTATGCAATCATTGCATTTAGAATTGGAGCATTGTATGCATACAGGCTTCCGGCACTGTACACACAGATATTTTGTCATTCTATGATTGGTTCTATGACACAAAAAACATGCTTTGCGTTTGAAAAGTATTAAGTCATCATCTACCTGGGGCACATTTTCAACAGGTTTTTGCAGAATGCGAGCTATTATAAGGCGCAATTCCCGGGATAGCTGGGGATTTCCTAGTCGTCTCTCCATATTACTCTCTTTCATATTACTGGCCAGAGTATCATATTTCATTCGCATTTGAATTATTTTATGGTTTATCTATTTCACTATATGCAGTAACATATCATTTGTAAATAACAACTGCCAGACAGAGAGATCTGCCTTTTCTCCGAGATCACTAGCTATCCCTCTTAAAACTGGCACTTTTATAATATTGTGTTTTCTTGTTCTTGACGAGGAGCGAACTTTTTAAACAGGCCATCAGTACCGATTTTTTTTCATATATATATTTCGTATCTGCGTCTGCTACATTTTCATCATTTCTTATATCTTCATTTTCGCTTTCATTAGAATTTTCTGACGATGTTGAATCACTTTCGTGTTCAGAATTTATATATTCATCATCTGAAATACTTTCAACATCGCTTATGTCACTTCCTACTTCATCAAACCATCACAAAATAGTCTCTTCAAAGTCTTTATCACCATAGCTTACCCGCATTGACGGCCCCGTCATCTTGATATCCCAAAGAAAAAAAATTACATAAACGGAAACATGCCGTCTGACAGACTGCGTCGAAAAGAAAATATTTTTTCTTTCAACAACTAAAAAAGCGCAGGTGTTACAAATGGGTCGGGGTGGAGAGGACCAATGGTGTAACGATTAGATGGCGTGATAAGGTTGAGGACACGTTCATTTTTGCATAAAGGGTAGATATGTAGACGCAACCGTCTCACAGACGGTACGTTTCCGGTTAAGGGTTAAAAAAAAATAACAACAACAATAAAAGAAAGAAAGAAATACTAACTTTTTGTAGTTTGTTACGTACGATTTTGAAACAATGGCTAGAAAGAATGAATTGAAAATGAATTTAATTAACGTTCTTTGTTTTTCTTGAAAGGGAGGAACATAATGTCGGCCCAAAGAAAGAGAACAACCCATACATTTTAATCTACAAATTGTCATGAGAAAACGGAAATAGCCATTCAACTGGAATTTATAAGCACAAAGTGGCATCATCGTATGGAAATTCTATCAAACTCTGAATTTTTTAATACGCGAGCACCTAATTTTGACATTATAATTTGCTTTTTTTGTAATATTTTTTCTTGGGATATCAAACGGGAAGTCATTCGCTAGTTTAAAAGTTATGAATGTTTAAAATTTGGAATTCCTAATGTTAAATTCATTTCTAATCTTTCCAAAACAGAATTAAGTAAACGGATAATTTATTTAAGGTGGTTCACAAATGATTTGTTCAACAATGCAAATCTTTCTGACACATTTTTTGGCCCATTTTTAAACGCAAATGCAAAAAAAATGGCAAGCCTAGGACTATTGGACCGATTTGAAATGGAAATGAGTTTTCCATTTTTAGATAAATAAATTACTTATCAAATTATAAGCGATTCATGCCACGTGGTAACATGCCCTCCCCCCCCCCCCCCCTCCTTGTCCTATGTTCGATGCTCTGCGGCGGGAATTCGGTTCAAAACTGTATTGATAATATTTTCTGCCTTTACCAAAAAATGGTAAAAGGTGCTTCGATTGCATAGTTTCTGAATAAAAACACTTGTGAATTGCATGCATTTCCGAACAAAAATGAATTCCGTAATGTGTCAGAAAGTAGCTTTTTCTGGATTTGAGAACAGCCTTAAGCATAATTCAAAAACGTCTGAGCGGAATGCGCTGCAATTTCTGGATTTCCATATTAGATGTTTCTAGAAATCGATTTCTCTTTAAATAATTGTAGGTCACAAATCCTTATTTTTTTTTAATTATTTTTTTCTTTAATTAAATATACATATACCATATATACTCGTGTATAAGTCGAACCACATTTCTGGTAGTATGTTGAAAAATTATTTGTAATCGAGGATAAAAAAATAATAATACATTTTCATTAAATTAGTTAATTTTTTTTTACGTTTCTAAAATTCATTCTAATTAGACTTTTTTTTTAATTCAATATTTTAAAATTGTATACAGTGGAACTCCAGATATACGTTACCTAAGTTGTACGTTTCCCTCAGTTATACGTTTCAACTCAGCGGTCCCGACCACTTGCCATTAAAAATTAGCTGAGTTATACGTTTTGAATTGCACATTTCCCTCAGTTATATGTTACGTTTTTGCGTCCCTGGACGAATTTATTTTTCATTTATCCATTTTGAAACCGGAAACACTGACGACGCGGCCGAGGAGTCTGATTTGAAAGATCCCACTCAAACTTCAGAGCTGATGTGAAAGCTTTTGACGTAGTAAATCAGTTCGTCAGTAGTAAAAGCAATAACCATAAGGCGGCTGCATTATTTACAGAAATGCAAAATTTGCTGTTCAGTGTCGGCTCGGCCGAATAGAAACAATCGAAGATTACTGATTAATTTACCAAGATTCAATAAACTACTGAAATGTCTTTTGATAAATGATTTATATGCCAAGGCGATTCCAACGATTTCTTTTAAGTACTCTATGTGTATTAAAAATAATTTTAATAAATCTTTTAAGATAAAATAAGTTCATGTGTACTTCTCTTATGTACTTTTTTCTTCTCATTTCCATTTCCAAAAATTTATGTCAAAGGTGCAGTACTACTTAGGAAACTTCTGTTTTCAATATAAAAGGTAGCAAACTCCTCAGCGGATCAAAGTTTTCACGATATATTTTAAAAATTGTTCTGGTAAACCATTAATTGAGTTGTACGTTTTACTGAGTTATACGTTTCGTTTGTACGGTCCCGGGCAAAACGTATAACTGGAGTTCCACTGTAATTATGTAAAACTGAAGAAGCTTAAACTATTTTGAAAGCTATTCACATCAATTTAATGATTACTTACTTTTTTTTTTTTTTGAAAAATCTATTCAAGCCTTATTTACAAGGGTAAACAACTTCTTAAACTGCTAAAATATAGTACATCTTTGTATTGTAGGACTTTTAGGAGAGAAATCTAGAAGCATTCTCAAGTTGAACTCTTTTTAAAAAGGGGATTCAAATGTTGAAAGGGATGTCCCTGTATTGAAGGGAATTCTATCTCAAGAGAAAATGAGTGCAGAACAATTACAGAGACATTATTGTTGAGCTTTTTTTTATCAATCCCCATTGTCCGCTTTTATCTGTCTCTCCAACCTAGACTTGTACATTAACTTGTACATTAACTTGTACAAAGACTTGTACAAAGACTTGTACATTAACCAATTATCTGCGAAAAAAATTTGACTCTGGTATTTCACTCCGCATTTTTTTTTTTTTTTACTTACTCGTGTATAAGTCGACTCCCCATTTTCAGCTTCCAAATTTTGTCTAAAATTCTTCGACTTATACACGAGTATATACGGTATTAAAAAATTGTATGTCAGCTTGTGGTCACTTTCCTACAAGAAAAGAGTAAAATTTTTTGCATTTTATCAATGATTCTCATTTTGCTGGTTGAAATATGTTTATAAAAACATATTTATTTGGGCTATTTATTTTAGGTAGCTTTCAATACAAAAAAGTATAAAGCTACCTATTGCAGTCATTCGGAGGAAAGCAGTTCCGGAAAATTTCGATATATTTTCACCAATCATGACCCCCAGACCCCAAAACCACCCTCCGTTCAAATGTTGATTTATATATATATATATATATATAATTATATATATATCCATATATATATCTGACCAATGTCATACGATAACGCTCGTATTTATAAATCAATTTTGATGAAACTAATTGTGTGTATTAAGCTCACCCATGTCTCGACAGAGTTCGTTGGCCAGCTTGGTCCACCATTTTATTTCAAGATGGCGGCCATTTAAAAATTTTAAACTAAAATAAATATACATAAAAGTTAAAAATTCAAATTTATTTTTTAATTAAGTGTTAGGCCTCGATACGAGGATTCCAGAGCATTTTTTGGTTTACGTTTACCTCTATCTTAAAAAATGGCTGAGATAGAGCAGTTTGAAATTCTAGGGTGGCTGACATTTTGAAACAAGACAGCACATTACAAAAACTTTCATTGTTGTAATCATTTTCCTAATCATACGCATAAAACTATACATTCATATCCATTAGCGCCAAATTCTCGCCAAACTTGGCGACATTTGGCGAAATATCACCAAATTTGGTCTTCATAAACGAAGCCAATTTGGCTATTGCTCAATAATTTGGCGAATTTCTTATTCAAATTCAGTATTAACGAATCTTTTGTAAACGTTTTCTTTGCATTTTAACTTGCTGTTTTCGTGTAACATTAGCTAAAATTTTAAAACGAAGATATAGGAAAGGTACCTTTTCCTCCCGGTACAGGCCGGAAGGACTTTTTAGATTAATACTAATTGAAATTTTAACAAAAGTTTACTGTTTAGAACTTTTAAATAAAAAAGTGGCCACTAGAGTTTAAAGAAAGTGGCCACTTATAAAACTGCTAGTACTGGCCACTAATGAAATTTCCCAGTTTTGCCCTTTATTACAGCGGCCCCCAAGAATGAATCCCAAGCGACCAAGATTTATCACCAAATTATAAAGTATATATGACATTATAACAATATATGGTGTATATAACATTTCGTGACATATATCAGCAAGTTATAGTCATATTTGATGCATATATGTGATGCATAAGACATACATGACATATAAGATGTAAATAATATGTATATAATGACATATATCGACACATAATATGAGTGTTTGGAGTATATATATATGTGTATATATGATGCAGATATAAGGTTTGCAATGATCTTGGCGAAATCATAGCTGCAACCTTGGCATAATCGTAATTGTGGGGACTGCTATAACATGAAAGTACCTAAATTTGTATATCACTTATTAAAGAAAGTCAAGCAAAGTAATTAAATTCATTGATAACTTTGTATGTCAAATATATTCACCATTTTTAAAAAATGAAATCTAAAAATTATATTTAAAATTAAGAAAAATTATGCATACCTCCTTTGGCTCCAATTTCAGGTTTTAGATACGCAAGATAAATAAAAATTAATATAAACCATAAAAACAGCTTATCAGTAAACAGAATGGACCTGAGATTCAACATAATTTCTCAGCCAACTGAAAATATTACAATAAATAGGAAAAATTAGTTCCTTGTTAAATATACAGACATTAGCATTTATTATTTTTAAAACAAACTATTTATCATTTTAAATCACATAAAACTAAAATCAGCAAATTTAGAGAAAAAATGCTGACTCCAAACTCAAAGTTTAAATAAATGACAAATAAAACTGAACTGAGCAGAAAGTTCATGCAAGGATAATATAGATGATAATGATTTATTTATTTATTAGTGTACAAAGAAACAATTAGGGCATAATTTTTATTTTTTTAATATTTTTAACTTTGTATGTCAGGGAGAGGAAGGAACCAGAAGCTTTAGAAAGATTCAGATGATTGTTTTTTTTATTATTTGTTGCAATAAAATAACAAATTGAGCAAAAAAAAAGGGAAAGAAATTAAAGTTTTTTAACTTTGTATGTTGGAGTGGGCAAAAGGTATAGAAACTGGAAATTTAAAGAGGGGGGGTGGGGGGTCAGGAGCAAGATAACATTATTTAAAAAAAATCTTCAAAATATTCTCACACCTGCAAATATTTAGCAAAGCACATCCTGTAAAATTCACAAGGATCAGAAATATGTGAATTATGCTTAAAAGAAATATTTCAAAATATAAATTCTGTAATTGATATTTTAAACATAAAATTATTAAACATTCAGGGTACCTAGATGTATAGAACTGCAAAAACTGAAGAAATAATTATTGCATTATTTTACAAAAGCAAAGGTATTGAAAAGTAATTTAATATGATAAACTTTAGATGGTTATAACCACAAATCAGCACATCTAATGGTACTTACATATTATCCGGGCCAGGTTTGAGCCAATTGCACCATGCATGAAGCCAATATTACTAATTATAGTAACCCTTATTATTTTTTCTTTCTACATGGTAACTGCAATTACCGGCTCTTTCGAGGAGTGACGCACAATGGAGCAGTTTAATACATTTAGAAGTCCCAATATAGAAGGTGGGACAGAGGAAAAGAGGAGATTGGGAGGGGAGAATTAATGTCTAGTCTCGTTCCTGATTTCAGCAAGTGTTTATGCTCATTTATCTTCGAGTTTTGAATGCTAGTAAATTGGTTATTTTTTGTCAGGGTTGATAAAAATCACGATTTTTTTTTTTAAATCAAAAAAATTGGATTTATTTGATTTAAATCGGATTTTTTTGATTTAAATCAGATATTTTTTATTTAGATAAGAATTTTTTTATTAATATTATTTGTGTACTGTGCAAGTATTAATTCATTTTCTCTGCATAGATTTACACATTTCTATTAATTTTACTACAGTTCCTAGATAAAAATTCAAAAAAAAGAAAAAAAAAATTGTAGCAAACAAATTCAGATTTACTATCATATTTTCTACTATTAAATTGTTATAGATAAGATATACCTATGTGTCTTGTGTGTATAATTTCAAGTTAATTTATTAAATTTTTCATTAAGGTATTACTCCAATAATATACATAATATCTAATCATATAATAAATGCATATATATGTGTATTTAAACCAGTGTTGGCCAATTTTTGCCTAAGTGGAAAAAACTGTCCCGGCAAAAACTGCTAGTATTTTAAAACAGGATTTTAAGGATTTTATTTAAATTACATTATTTCAATGTTTAAATCATAATTTTAACAGATTAAAATCAGTGGTTTAAATTACAATCGTGATCAACTTCCGTTTTTTTCCCACTTTTTGCCACTGTCCTGACAAAAATACATTTCTGAAAATACAAAAATATACTTCCTAAATACATTTTTGAAAGGCAAAAAACCAACCTCATTTCAACAGATTCCGATTCTTCATTTCAACAGATTCCAATCTTTATCCCATAGACTAAGTTTCTTTGTGTTTTTTAATTTTTGCCACAATCTCCACCATTTCTATACTACATGGTTTACATATTGCTTTCACACATTTTCCTGATTTTTTTTTTCTCCTGTAAAATAAAGCCACATTGGATCTTTCTTTTTGCCATCCTATTTTCTTATGTATTAATGTATGCTAAAGCTCTCTGTACTGATATTCTTGTCCAACTTGTGTTTCACACTATACTATATTAATGATTACAAAACAGGTACAAGACGCAAAGTAATCGCATAACTAAAAGAACGAAGCTGACAGCGTTATCCAGTCCTCAGCCAATTTCAGCAATCAATTATGCTTACTTAACAGTAGAAATGACTGTTTAGCTTAGAAATAAGGTATAATAACCTATCTTATATTTTCCATTCCAGCAAGCTATGGATTCTAGGAAAGGAAAGGGCAAAGGGATCAGTCACAGGGATTAAATTATTTTCAGTTATAGAAGAAACATGAAACTGGAATTCTATAATTCTGTGTTAGACCAACAGTCTAAATATTTATTATTTTACAATTTAATCCTTGGATTGATCATATTATATGATCAATACATCCCCCCATCAACATATGGGATATTGAAATTTGCAGGTCTAAGCAACTAAACATAAAACAAACTTTTGCATCGTGTATAATCTACTTCACTGGAAGTAACTCCTCACTGAAAATGCTATGAAATAAACTACTAATATATTAAATACTTTTATATTGAATATATTTAACTTTAACTTCAAGATCTAACTTGCAAAAATGAAGTGATCATCTAAGAAAGACAAAAGTTTAAAAATGAGAGAGCATTTATCAGTATTTGTTTTGGGATGCACCATGGATAAATAATATTTTGAATGTAGTGTTGCATTTACTTTTATAAGTTGAAAATAATTATTTTATGAAAGTTTTATTTAAAATTTTTAAAAGGTAATTTTAATCTGACATGAATTATGACATTTATTTGAACATGAATGATTAATTTAATCCATTCAGCTTGTAAATATCAATGTTAAAAATATTGATTTAAATCAAAGATTTTTTTGAAAAAATCATTTGATTTAAATCATGATTTAAATCAAGCTGATTTAAATCAAACAACCCTGTTTTTTGTGATAGCTGATTTTCTCGCATATGGGTTGTTTTCTTTCTAATTATTGCTTACCTGATGACGACTCAGACGGCTAATGTTTCTTCAGATCTCAGAATTACTCAAACTATTTCTCAGTGATCGTGGCATTAACGAATTTCGTGTATTTTTGGCGATACCAATACAACAAAGCTGCTGCATCAAGTGATTTTGTTTTCCATGTTCACGAAGCGATTATACATGCAGTACAGTGGTTGCTGCATTAACGAATTTCGTGTATTTTTTGGGATTCCAATACAACAAGGTTGCTGCATCCAGTGATATGTGAAGAGTTTGATTTACAGATGAAAATGGTTTCTGAAAGATCTGTTTTTAAAGACAAAAAATTTTGTGAATTGTCCTGCTTTAAGGTAAAAAGTTTTGTGAAGGGTCCTTTATTAAAATTTTTCTTGACGTTGCATCTGTTAGCTATTTTCTACTGGGGGGGGGGGGGGGAATCTCTGCATAAAGTTTATTCATGATCATATTAATTAAATACTATGAATGAAATCTATAAATAATATCTGATATTATTATAATCATATAAGTCTATATTGTTAAGAATTCCCATAAGCATTTCAATATATATATAGAATATATAATATATATTGGTTTTATCCTCTAAGCATGTGAAAATATTTTTCTGTAGTATTTAACAAAACAACTTTCATAAAAATAATTGCTATGAAAAGTATTAGTATGTACAAGTAGATTAGTATATTTGTACAACTTCTACATAATTGTTTTATAAAGTTGAAAAAATCAACACAAATTTCAAAATTTTGTTACATTGGCTTTTCAATACAGCAAAGTTCAAATGTTTAGAGAATAAAAATACAACTTTGTTAAGCCTACTTTAACGAATTAGTAAATTATTAACACAGTAACGAATTATTAACACACAAAAAGACAGATGATAAAGCAATATAGTTTAATTGTCCAGTTAAATATGTACATTCTTTTAAACAAAACATTTAAATCCTTAGATATACACATAATTTTTATGCATATATTATTGAGAAAAGAGATTATATATGAAGTGAAATAGTTATGCACAAGTCTTATAGTATATCAGACTAAATTCATTTGAAAAATTAGACATATCATGAATAACTTAATTACAAAGATTTTTCGATAACTCAAAATGTCATTTTACATTATCTTTTATAAGTACAAATCACATCAGTCATTCAAGAGTCTCACAATTTAACACACAAACTGGTAGATGAAGTTTTGTTAATTATTTCAACAATCAGAGTTTGACATAGAAAATAATTCTCTGGAAAAGATATTCAAACAAAATTGCAAAGAATTCCGCAACTATGTTATTGTATTTAGGTTTTTCACATATGCAAGTAATCAAATTTAAAAAAAAAAAAAAAAAACTAGGTCTTATAATAACATTTTGTATAGATGAGATGGCACAGAGTCACAGAATATTTACAAAACTAAGAGACAATAATGCACATAGCAGATTTTCTAATAATGCAGAATACAAAATTTAAGGTACAGCATCAAAAAGTTTTACAAATTATAGGAATGGGATATTTAGATCATCATAAGCCCATTAGCACAACTTGCAATAACAACTTCACAGGTACTACATATCCCGGTACTTTTCCATTATCCCATCGACCACTTTTCATAACAAAAAACTATTGCCAAACATGCATGCTCGTGGCGTCATATTCACTTGATGGTAGATGCGTTACATGTGTTTGTTATGTCTGTCATCAAGTGATTTTTAATTTGACGTTTATCTGTGTATTTAATGATGTTTTACAGATTTATTAGTTATTTCGTTAATTAAAGTGACAATTATGTCTTTAAACTGCGACACTGTGTTATTAAAAGAGAAAAAGCACTGAAAAGTTTCGTGATGCATAGTTAAGTATAATAGATTAGTTTCAACTGACGTCCCAAATATTTTTATCCATCAGGATAATAAAGAAAAATAATGTAAATAAATAAATATTGAAGATTATTTTTTTCTGTTTTCACTCATATATTGTAAATTTTATTGTTTAAAGTTACATATAAATTATACTTTGGTAAATGGGACTTTTCCAAATTATTTGTATTTTTAGATTCCAATGGCAAAATTCTTTTATTTCTTTATTGGGTGTTACAGTTTGGCGAATAGCTTGGCGATAGCTTTTTTTATGGAAATAGTCGACGGGATAATGGAGAAGTACCCATATCCCTAAAACATAAATAAATCGCAGCAAATTTTTCTTAAGTTCTGTACAGTTACACTCCAAACATGCACTTAAATGTTTTAGGATTAAAATATACTGTTAGTTTCAACATATCACATACTTATTCGCAAAGTAACACAATTCTTAAAATAACATAATTCAAATGAAGTTTTTCAGAAAAAGCAAATAATGTTTAAAATCATGAAAACAAAATATTTTTTTATTTAAAATGGACCAAGAAATAATTTTACAATTAAGTCAAAAGTAGCTTATTTACTATTTACTTTAACATGAGACACGTTACATCCATTTATCTGATAATTTGTATACAATAGGGTTTTTTTTTTAATCATAAAACGAAAAATGATAAAACATTTTTAAACATGCTACATAGAAATTTAAACATCTTTTTAATGACAGATGGGAGAAAATTGTTTATGATTAATTCATAAACATCTGTGCCTCTTTATGAATCAATGTACAATAATATGAGGTTATGCATTTATACCCTCGATAATGGGTAATATTCTTAACATCTTTTTATTTAAAAAAATTTTCATATGGACATAGAAAAGTAGTATGTGCTTATAAATGATATGAAAAATTCATTTAAAAAAAACATACTTGTTGATAATACAAAAAAATATATAATATAAAAATAAATATAATTATAAATGAAAAGAAAAAGCAAACTCTATACCAAGATTTGTCTATTACCTCTACAAAAATTAAGTATGTTTTCATTGTATGTGTTTGACTAACTGTAAAATTATAAGATTAATCTGTTACTTTCATAATTTTTAAAGACCATAAATTAAACCACAATGGAAGAATAACCACAGTGACAATTTTATAATTCCAATTATTGAAAAAATATAAGTCCTCTATAGCAAACAAAATAATTTTTTTATGACCATTAATGGCTCTTTGAAAATGGGTCCACCATACAACACTGTTATCCATTAAGTAAGACTGAACAACAACTATTAAATAAGTAAACACAAAAGGATTAATCAAAATAAGATAGAGGTACTGAAAAAATAATAGTCTCCTACTATGACTGATAATACTTAAAGGTGCAAAAAGTACAGTCAAAATAACTGCAAATGATATATTAACCAAAGCTAATGTGTATAAAGAAGCCCCTAATAAAAGTAAAGCAATACATGTTTTGAATATGTACTCTGATTGCTTTGCCTTATAATTAGAATTAAAGCAATACACAAACAACATCCAAGATAATAACAATGCTAGGTGCATTACATAGAGAATATCTTCTGTAGAATACTCAAAGTAACCTTTTAAATAATCAATACACACAGGTGAAAAATAAACAGAAACACCAAGAAACACATGCAATACAATTATGTCCCATGCTTTCCAATAATTTATATTGTCCTCTGGAGGTGACACCAACTGCTTTGAATCAGTATTTTGTAAGCTTATATATAAATATAAAGCTTTGATGAGAATAGGTAAACCAATAAGAGCAAATGGAGGCATATACAATCCAATAGAGACATAACTTCTAGTACTGGGTAACAGATAAAAAAAGAATGACTGGTGGAACTTTTCGAGTAAATTATTCAAACTTCGAGTCATACCTTCAAGTACGCGTCCCATATGAGATAAAGTAACAGAACTATATTCTGCTTTTCTGATGTCAGATTTTAAGGTTACGGCTTGAATAGCAAATCTGTGAAATAATCCATGTCCACCATTTGGTAGTCCAGTGGCTTGTATCAAAATCATATTGCCCATTGTAATGAAGTTATTCAGCCAGCTTTCCCATGTAAGTGTTTTTGAAGGATAGAAGTCAAATCTTGAATGAAAGCTAGTCGGAACCTGCTCTCTATTACATAGTTCTACAGCTAAATTAAACAAATCAAGATTTGGCAATTGACCGTGAAGACCTTCAATTTTAACATCAATATGAGAAAATCGTTCATGGCTTATTTCCAGATTAATAACACCTTGAATCAAACCACTACTGCTCTTTAATTTTTCACTAATAATGTAATCCGATGTAGAAACACCATGATAAGCATCAAGCCATGCTTGGAAACCCACATTTTCGTATTCAGTGATCAGGAAAATAATATCCTTGCTCCAGTATGCACTATGCCTAAACAAGCGAGCCAGCTCAATCATGAGAACTATCGATGGTAATGTATTATCGTGTATACTTTCGAAGTCTCTGTATGGTGTCGATATAACCAAAGCCTCAGTACTGGCTACTTTTGGGGCACGTAATATAGAATATAAATTTTTCCCTGTAAAAGTAGATTTCGATCCTAATGGATATTTTAATGTATAATTGTTCTCATAAACATCTAATCCAATTTGACGAAAGTGGCCTTGAATCCATGCAGATGGAAGTGATGATGGATGGTTTTTCACTTCATCCTTTAAACTATCTAATAATCGCTTCATGTTAGATCCTGGATTAAACTTCCTGTCAACTAAGCCAGGAAGCAAAGCATTTTCAGAAAAATAAGTCTTGTTGTTAAAAACATCAGATGCAAGAAGACAAAACCATATTATTCCAATTATAAAACTTAATACCATTAACTTGTTCGAATGTTGAATAATAAAAGCACTCATTTTTCTTCGACTTTTAGTATCATTCAGAAGACCCATTATATATATATCAGAAGAAACAGGAAGTAACGTATTTATATGAGTTTTTCATTTGACCAATGCAGTATTTTTAAATAACAAAATTCTTATTTAAAAAGAGATGCAAGTGATTTTCTTACCGGCTGAACCTGCTATAAACAAAACATGAAGGTGTGGTTGGTTGACAGATTGGTTCTCAAACGTCAGAGGGAAAGGGAAGGGTACCACGGAGTAAAGAGGAACTGGAGATGAAATATTTACGCTTGGCGTGACGCCAAAAATGCAACTCTAAAGTCGGTCCAAACAACTGGCGGCTTGCTTTGAAAACCTCTCCCCGTCCAATAAATCCAGTTCTACGTGCAGCCTCTCTCCGTCCAATGAAGTGGTTTGTTTTAACCTACTGATTTGAACAAAAACCAAGCCGTTTTTACTGTTCTCTGCCTCTCCATTCTTTCTCTTAACTCTGTGGAGGAAGGGTGCAGAGTTCAAAGAATGAAATATATTCGTTTGGCGTAAAGCGAAAAATTCAACCCTAAAGCTGGCCCAAAGCCCAAACAACTAGCGGCTTACTTTGAAAACCTCTCCCTGTCCAATAAATTCAGCCCTTGTTCCAAGTACAACCCAATCTCTCCCTGTCCAATAAATTCAGCCCTTGCTCCAAGTACAACCCAACCTCTCCCTGTCCAATAAATTCAGCCCTTGTTCCAAGTACAACCCAACCTCTCCCTGTCCAATAAATTCAGCCCTTGTTCAAAGTACAACCCAACCTCTCCCCGTCCAATAAATTCAGCCCTTGTTCCATGTTCTTGTCTTATTTGGACCAAGTAATTTGCGCGATAACTGGCTTCATATTGCAAGCCGTTTTGGTGTTTTCTGTTATAAAGGTGCTAAAAAATTGTAGCCGATAAATGTGCATCGATGCTGTATGATAATAGTGCGATCGCAGCGACATCTGCTATCTCTTTTCAACGTAAACGTTACATTGCAAAAATTTAGTAAATAAGGAAAGGGCACCTGACGTGGACGTCACTGTTGGTTAAATTACTGTTGGTTTTGAAGAAAAACCTGTTCGTTCTTTACGACTCCTACAGTACACATGAGAAGGGGCAATTTGATTGGTCTACGTTAAACTGGTTTATGATATGATTGGCCTACGTCGCCATGACGATTCCTGCAATGATAACTGTGACAAAAATGGAGTGGTAGATCACAGATTAAATATATTCCACCAGATAGGACACTTCCATAAGCTCAATGGTAACTGAATCGCAACTTCAGAGCCCCTAGTGACAACAGTCGCAAACGTTCCGGGCGTGTCGCCACAGGTAGGTATACTTATTTTATTTGTATAGTATCTATCTTTTTTTTTATGTAAATGCGTCGCCGCAGTTTGTTATTGTTTAAAACATCAAACATATTTTATTTTATCATACAAATACTTACAAATATACATATTTACACGAGTTTCTTACAGATTTACACCTTTTTCTTAATAATTTAAACTGAGAAACTGTCGTGTCGATATTAAATAAACAAAACTACCAATAGGGCAGTTGCAATTGACGTCACCTTGGAGGTAAACAGTACAAATAGGCAGTTCTGATTGGTGGAATTACCCTTACCTCCAAGTGAATACAATGGTTGATCAGCTGATTGCAACTGCCCTATAGGTACATGTGACCGTGACAATCTGACAGTTTATAGATCGCGCACGTGTGCGTTAGTTCTTGACTGTGTTCAGTAGTGGCGCTTGTATCGCGCCGGTTCGGGTTTTCGCTCCACTGTCAAATCTGTATGACTATATTTAATCTGTGTGGTAGATTGGCTGATGGTACTGTTTTTTTCTTGTTTGTAAACATGCCCTTTCCTTATATCATATGGGAATTCAAGCGCTCAAATACGCCATCTGGTGGAAAAAAGATGTAACTTCTCGCTTCAGGAAAATCCCTTGCATGCCCATTGCATTACATGCATTTTTAATTTGTTCATAATGAATATTTTTTTTCAGATTTCATGTGATATTTATCTTCTGTGTTTATATGACAAGGTAAAAAATATCCAAATTTGAATATATAACACTTTCAAATGCTTTTACAATAAGTAATGGTTTCAATGGCACTTTAGCATTAGTTAAAGGGACAATTCTCCTCTGTACTGACGGCTGCGATCAGCGCCTCTATAGGCCGTTTTAAGTCCCAATTTTGAACAGTTTATAACTTGATAATCAAGCAATGGCATAAAATAAATTGCAGAATGTCCTTTAAGAGGATAACTATATATCATGATTGCTAAATCACTTCAGTAATGAAACGGAAAAAAAGGATTTGTTTTTGCAAAAATGTGAAAATAAGAATCCAGACAACTTTAGCCTATTCAGGGCCCGATAAACCTCTGAAACTCGGGTAAGCATAGTATCATTTGAGGGGCCCCCTTTCATTCCGTAAAAGTTTTCTAAATACTTCATACATGGTGTTACGTATTAGTAACATACATATAATAATATAATTACTCATGATATAACTTAACAGGGTTTATTAAAGATAAAAGCATGTGCATTGCTATCTTGTAGCGACACGGCGTGCATGTTTACATCTGACTACCGCTAGCCTGTTGCCATTCTGGAAACATAAAAATGTTATGGTTAACGTTACAGTTAGAGTCTGTGATAATACATAACATTCCTCCCCCCTATGTAACGTAGTCCTTTAGACAGGTTGGTGGATGTTTAGCTCTAACTGGTCTCGATGGGAGGAATGTTGGACTTGTAACATCAGGGATCTGTCTATCTCCTGCAGGTGCAATCCCAATTAAACTATCTGTATCCACAGGCTCTGGAACCGTGTCATTTGTTGTCAGTCCCGGATCTTTGGTGCCTCCTGCTGGCTCGGTGTCCTCGCTGTCTTCTACTGATCCTGACATCAGCGGTGAAGGTGTTGGACCACAGGATGATGCTGAGGAATTACCAGTGTCTGTCACATGCTGAAGATTACCTTGACGTCGTCTTAATTGGTCAATGTGTCTCTTCCACACAAGACCTTCATTCGTTAAGACCTCATACATTGTGGCGCCAGTTACTTCTGTGACTGTAGCTGGTACCCATTTGTCGTGAGGATGGAATCCTCGAGCATACACCGAGTCTAGAGGTGCAAACATTCGGAACCTTGGATTAGACAGATTCTTGGGATTAGGCTCCGTAAAATCAGGATGAAGTCTGTCCAGGCAGGTTTTCAAACGGCGGTTCATAAGCAGCTCTGCTGGAGACACATTTGTAGTAGCATTGGGTGTAGCATGTTGTGCTAATAAGAATGATGCAAGTCTAGAATTCCAATTCCCAGTAATAATTCTTCGAAGTGCATCTTTTGTTGTCTGCACCATCCGCTCTGCTTGCCCATTCGATGAAGGATGTCTCGGAGCTGTAAAAGAATGGTAGATTACATTTCTCTTAAGGAACTCGTCAAATTCTGAGGATTTGAAGCCAGGTCCGTTATCTGACACTACAGTGTCAGGGATGCCATGTGTACCGAAGAGCTTCCTCAGAGCTTCAATAGCACACACTGAGTCTGTTGACAAGACTTTAACAACTTCTAGCCATTTTGAGTATGCATCGACAACAATGAGGAAAAGGGATCCTTGAAAAGGACCAGCATGATCGATGTGGAGTCTTGACCAAGGTTTTTTAATGCACTCCCATGTTCCCACTGTCTTAGGAGGAGCATGTCGTGTCTGTTGGCAAATATTGCAGCTATTTACTGTGTCTTCGATTTGGCTGTCCATCCTCGGCCACCACATGTAGAGTTGCAAAGACTAGAAAAAACCCGATTTAAACCTGGGAATAAACCGGGATTTTTGGGAATAAACTTGGTTTTTTAGAAATAAACCAGGTCTTTTGTGAATAAACCTGGGAACAAACCGGTTTTTTTGCAACTCTAACCACATGTAAATTCTTGCAAGAGCTTTTGTTCGCACAATGCCTTGATGTGAATTGTGGAGAGTAGCCAGTAGACGTTCTTGTGCCTTCCTTGGTATTATGACTCTGCATCCCCAAAGGAGGCATCCTCTGTGGGCTGAGATTTCCAATCGTCGTTGAAAATAAGGGGCGAATTCTTCATCTGGCTTTTCAGCCGGCCACCCCTTCAAAACCCAGTTGAGCACTCGAGCTAAGATTGGGTCTTGGAGTGTCATTCGTGCAATATCTTTGGCTGAGATAGGGGGCTTGTCCAAAGCCTCCAGGAGTAACACTTCATTGGGAGATGTTTCATGATGGGTCATCTGCGGGTGAGGTAGACGACTAAGTCCATCTGCATTGGAAATTAATTTGCCAGGTCGGTATACAAGATGGTAGTCATATGAGCTTAAGGTTAGGGACCATCGTTGCATTCTAGGAGACAGCATAGTTGGTGTGGGTTTGTCACTGGCCAAAAGGCCTAGTAAAGGTTTGTGATCAGTTCTTATTTCGAATTTTTGTCCATAGAGGTAGTTGTGAAACTTCCTAACACCCTGTATAATGGCCAAGGCTTCTTTGTCAATCTGGGCATACCGGCGCTCAGTTGGGTTCATTGTTCTTGAATAGTATGCCACTGGAGCTTCTACGCCCTCTGACAATTCGTGGCTCAGGACAGCTCCAACACCATACTGGGAAGCATCACATGTGAGGATGATTGGTTTCTTTTCATCGAAATGTACAAGGAGGGAATCACTTGACAAGAGTTTTTTCACCTTATTAAAAGCTTCTTCGTGGCTTTTCTTCCATTTCCACACTGCTCCCTTGTCAAGCAAGCGATGAAGAGGTTCTGCCACTGTTGCTTTATCTTGTAGAAACACATGATAAAAGTTCAGTAGGCCCAAGAATGCTTGGAGTTCTTCTCTCTTGGTTGGTATAGGGGCTTCTTGGATAGCTGTCACTTTCTCCTTTGTGGGTTTAATACCTTTCTCATTGATTTCATACCCTAAGAATTCAATGCTGGAGGTTCCAAAGATACATTTCTCTCTGTTTAAGCGTAACCCAGCCTTGGAGAATCGGTCAAGAACTTCTCGAAGTCGCTTGGCTAGTTCGTCTAGTGTTGAACCCTTGATTAAGACATCGTCATAGTATGGCAACACTCCTGGTATGTTTATGACCAATGACTCAATGAACCGTTGGAATATTCCAGGAGCTGTGGAAATTCCGAATTGGAGTCGATTGCACTTGAATGCTCCACGATGTGTCACAATTGTTTGTACCATGGCAGAAGCTTCATCCACGACTAATTGCAGGTATGCTTGGGACAGGTCAAGCTTTACGAAATGTTGGCCTCCTGTTAATTCTGCGAGTATTTGATTTACTGCTGGCACTGGATATGGATGAGTGCCTAAAGCCTTGTTGACTGTACATTTATAGTCACCACAGAGCCTAATTTCCCCATTAGATTTAAGGACAGGAACTACAGGAGTTGCCCAATCAGAGTAACTAACTGGTTCAAGAACTCCCTGGTCTTGTAATCGTTGCAACTCCTTCTCAATCTTGGGTCTTAGAGCAAATGGTACATTTCTAGCTTTCAGCTGTATTGGACGGACTGTGGGATCTAAATGCAACTTGATAGGAGTACCTGTAAAGCTTCCCAATTCTTCCTTGAAAACATCAGGGAATTCACTTAAGACATCATCAATGATAGACTGTTGTATGCTATGGATGCCTGTTACCTTTATTCCTAATGGTTCAAACCAATTCAGACCTAAAAGTCCTTGACGTTTCTTCTTAGCAATCAGAAGTGGAAGCTTCCGGTCAAATGAAGCATATTTAACATCTACTTGGCACCGACCCAAAATTTCTACTGGTTGTTTATTATAGTCTTTAACAATAAAAGGAGACTTTTCCAACAGTGGAACCTCGTGAGGATATAACTGGTCAAAAGTACTTTTGTCAATGATGGATATTTTGGCTCCCGAATCTACTTCCATAACACATGGTGTACCATTGATCAGGACAGTTGTTCTCATGTTTGGTGTTTCCACATTATTGAGACACACATATTTCAAATGGAAGGTGTTTAAACTCTCTGTTTCAGAGGAATCAGTATCGCTATTTTCTAAATTCTGTTCATGTACTGTTTTCCTAGTAAAATTTGATTTGTTCCGGCAGACCCTTTGTATATGGCCTTTCTTTTTGCAGGCATGGCATTCAGCATCTTTAAATTTGCACTGTGATCTTGAATGGTTGCCTCCACAACCAGCACAATTTTCTCTCTGTGATTGAGTTTTAGATTGCTTTTGATTTCGATTTTGTCTCTTGTCGAGAGGCATCACTGAGACAGATCCGGAGCTCCGAATCTCCTTTACATGAAAATTAGCAGTCTCTGCTGCCAAGGCCTTATCTAGTGCTTGATTAAAAGTCAGCGATGCTTCGGCAAGTAAGCGTCGTTGGAGAGCTTCGTCTAGCAGCCCACACACCAACCTATCTCTGAGCATGACATCCAACGATGAGCCAAAATTGCAGTGTTCGGATAGTTTTCGTAATTCCGCGATGAATGCATTTATACTTTCCCCCGATTGTTGGTTCCTTCTATAAAATAGAAATCGCTGGAAGATTTCTGAAGGTTTTGGCGAGAAATGAGTTTTGACAAGTTGTATTAGTTCATCGTATGTTTTAGAAGAAGGGCTTGCTGGGGATACGAGAGAACGGATTGTCGCGTACATCTTCGCGCCGCACACACTCAGAAATATGGCCCGTTTCTTCGTCGAGTCGCTGACATCGTTCGCTTCTAAAAAGCATTCCAATCTTTCGTGATAAGAGTCCCACGTTGATGGTTCCGATACATCGAAAGGCTCTAAGCTGCCGAAAGTAGCCATTTTTCACAACGATGTTTTGGAGAAAAAAAATCAGAAGTTTGCAGAATGTAGATTTCACTCAGTTCTGTAACCAATCCACGTTGTCACTGTTAAGCCTAACGCGTGAGTATCAATATTTTGCAGGTAGCTTGCTAAACCCTTTAAATCCATCATCGTCGCCAATTTGTTACGTATTAGTAACATACATATAATAATATAATTACTCATGATATAACTTAACAGGGTTTATTAAAGATAAAAGCATGTACATTGCTATCTTGTAGCGACACGGCGTGCATGTTTACATCTGACTGCCGCTAGCCTGTTGCCATTCTGGAAACATAAAAATGTTATGGTTAACGTTACAGTTAGAGTCTGTGATAATACATAACACATGGAAACTCAGCAATGATATAAGCTAAAAGTGTTATTCAAGAGAGTGACATAGCCAAATTCATATATTTCATTAAACAGTCTTTTTTTTTATCCGCTGTATTTACTTTAAATAGAGTACATTTATTGTATATATATTTTTTGTATGTTCAGTTACCATGGTGGTTTCTAATCAGCACATCAGGATACCATGCATGGTTAACAGCCTGTTAATCACATTAAGATTTTCCCATTAGATACATTTTGTGAAGTATCTAACTAGTTCTAATGTATTAGGCAAACTTGTCTCTCCACACAAATTAAAAATTCAATGCCAACAATTAAAAATGGAAATTAGTGACCCCATTTTACAATCATTTTGGGGCCCTCTTAAATTTTAGAGGGGAAGCACGTGCTTCATGTGCCTTTTCGAGAATCAGGCCCTGAGCCTATTAACAGATAAAAATAAGGACATTTTTATTCAAAGAAATTTCTGAATCACTAATGCACGTACACATATGAATTGGTTTTGCTGTGTGCATACACGATACTGTAAATTCATTATTATTAACATTATATACTTGAATTACAACATCAAATAAATGCTACTCTTTAATGTATTTGAAAAATTGCATTGAAAAGAGCCCGCAGATGTCGCTGCGGTCGACCTCTTATCGCTCAGCATCGTTGTACATTTATCGGATTCAATTTTCTAGTCCTAATCTGCAGCCCTTTTCCACACTATTTATTCTAGGCGCTGTACTTCTATCGTCGGCTATGATGTCATACACTCACGCATAGGTTTTTTTTTATATCGGTTGTAAAAAGGAAAAAAGTCGCCAAATTTAGGGGATTTTTTCCTTTAATGGCAACATAGCTATTGTATAAAGTTATTGATTTGACGCGGACTTGAAAATCGCGCCAACCAAAAAGTCGCCAAAAATCGTTGCGTGAGTGTAAAGCATTAGTTCCCTATCGTCTTGTCACTCTCATATGGAGGCTATGCTCAGTTTATCAATATGCAGCCTTGCCTCAATATCCATCTAGATTTTCGCAAAATTCTGTTTTGTGATTTTACATGTGAACAAACAAATCTGTACTAATACTCTTAACTACATTCTGCAAACATTTTAAAAACAATGTCAAGAGAGGAATCCAGATAAATTTTTCTCTGTTTCTGAAAGGAGATTTACGGATCAGGAGCCGGTATTTTGCGAGTTTTTTGAAAAGAACGGAAATTTCACAACGGAAAATGCAAGCTTCTGATTGGCCAATATCATTTCGACAATAGCGAAAAATCTATATGGATGTACTCACATGTTTCGCATTTCCAACTGTATCAAGACTTTATTTTCTCGAGTTGTAAAACTGCACAATTGCATCTGAATATTTTCCTAGAAATGGGTCAACATCCAACCAATCTTTTTACGCATTTAACTAATACAATTGGTCAAGTGTAAATTAATTTAATTATTGAAGAAAGTGTGTTGTAATATTGTTAGAGTAAAGAGTGTTGTAAGATTATTAGAGTAAAGATTTAAAGTTCATTTTGACCGTAGAGAAAATAATAATGACATTACAATTGGGTGTTCCTGTAAAACTGCTTAAAGAATGCATCGGAAAGAAAATAACAGTCGAAGCATGTAACGGAGATGTTTTCAGTGGATTACTTAATGAAGCTGAAGAAAACATGTCTGTGTCCCTTTCAGAAGTCAAGGTTGTTTTAGTAGACGGGAAGCCACTTGAAATGGAAAGTATTTATATCAAAGGTTCACGAGTGAGGCTCATTAATCTCCCTGAATCGACAGCAGAAATGCTGCCGAACTTGACCAGACCTTCGAGACCTGTATTTCGAGGTGGTAGACGTGGTGGTTTTCGAGGCGGTCGTGGAGGACAAAGATTTGGTGGAAGACCCCCATCTGACAGACGTCGATACTAAAGGTTGCTTGTTAATTGTTGATTCATACATTTATAGTATTAATATCCATCTAATGTTGAATAAATCTTTGTTACTTTAATTATGCGTAGCTCCCTTGATTAAAAAAAAACTATTTTTTAATTCTTCATTTAAAAAGAAAAAACTGAAAAGCTAATTTTTGTATTTTTAATGTTTTATTTGTTACACTTCAGTATTGCTTTTGACCATGATACTTTACATTTTTTTTTTTTTTTAATCTGTTAAAAAGAGAGGGGGGTGGGAGTCGCCAAATTTTGGTAATTTTTTTTCTTTAATGGTAACCTGGCTATTATGCTTGTATTAAGTAATTGACGTACTAGAAAACAGTAGTTTGGCGCGGGCTTGAAAAGCGCGCCAATCAAAGTGTCTCCAAACATCGTTGCGTGAGTAAAATACATCTCTGTTCATCGCTTTTTATGTTAATGTTTTTAAATTGTCTTGTTCGTGGAATTATGACAAAAAAAATCAGAGTTCAATATGTGGACTCCTCACTTTGGTTTAGCACCCGCGTACTCCACAGTACTGCTATTTGGAATTCCGTGAATAACTTCAACTTCGTATAATTTTGTTGGCAATCTAGTGATAATGAAATATTGTAACAGATGATTCCTATACAAAATGTAATACGAAATTGAACTGCGATAGTTATTTTTATAAAATTTTATTTTGTTACTGAAAAATGAAAACTAATAAATGTTTTCAAAAAACGCCAACAATTTAAAATTTTGAATGGTGCGAATTCGCATTAGTGTGAAGTTTACAGGTTAATTTATTCAATGTTCAGATTCTTCATTTAAAAAATTAGAGAGTGTAATAGGAACATCTGATCCAAAAACATGCCCCTCGCTGGATTTTGATTCGCTGGCATCCGTGAACTTATATAATTAATTTTTAAGCAATAAAATATATTTCTAGATTGTTACTTTGACCAAATACTTGATGAAATCTGAATATAAGGCAAAATAAATAGTTTTTTTTTTGGGGGGGGGGGATAAAGAATTTTTGTGCTTTTTAAAATGTTAATTTTAATGTAAGAACTTTAATCATTAATTACTATAACGCTGGTAGTTGCACAATTTTAAAATTTAATTTTTAGTTGTACATTTTTATTTGGTTTGTTAAGCATTATTAAAGGAATTGCAATTGTTCAGGGTTACATTTTTATAAAACATAGCGCTAACATGTGTAGTCATATTTACGATTATCGGTGGCATTTTAGCAATTTCAACATAACATAGTCAAAAAGTGTTTGTGTGTCCCTGCTCCAATTCTCATAAATATACTCAGATAAGCACATAATTGGTATACGTTATTGAGGTTTACCAGTGCATGCTCGGTATTGAAAATGAAGTGCGTAGCATTTGTAGTTCATTTACAAGAGCACTCAAAAGAATGTCGTTACATTAGGGTCTATCGGGGGGGGGGGGGATCCTTTGCCATGTCTTCGAATGATGTTATATCGCTGAAGTACCCCACAAGATTACTATAGAATATGTATGGACCTTGTAGTAAGCTTACAGGGACACTCAAAAGAAATTAGTTATACGAGTATTATGGTTTATGGGGGGGGGGGGGAGAATCGTTTGCGGTGTATTTTATTTAATCAACTTGCACTATTATAAACGCAATGAAATTTATATAAATTTGAGGTGCACTGAAAAGATGCTTACTGTAGAATATGGAGTGGAAAACATTTATCACTCATTTATGCAGGGCCACACAAAAGAATTCGGTTACGTAATGATCTACGGGGGGAAACTGTTTGCAACGTATTTTAATTTATTTTACACTTTCAAGTATAATCAAATTTATTTATATTTCTGATGTTTAATACAAGATAATTGCTGTAAGCTGTAAATATGATGTGCATAGCATTTATAGTTCCTTTACAGGGACAAACAAGTTGTCTGATACAGTACTGTATTCGAAGTACTGCCTATTAGCGGTAATTTCTGAATGTGAAGAGTATTCAGTTATAGTACGAGTTTTTAAGTTTTAACTAAATTTTGGAATACTGCGTGGTGTGTATAAATGCTTACTTAAAAGCATTAATAAGAATGAGCGTGAATTAGTCGAAGTTAGTTTTAAATTGAATTATGACTTTTAAACTAAACCATATTTTACATAGTTATTTGTGGAATAAGGATAAAATAATATACATGGCCACGCAAAGAGCTGGATAATTTCTGGAAGTGTGATTTCAGTAGTTTTAAGCAAATTTTTGTCTAATTAAATGTTAGCTTATTATAAGGCATGTATAAAAAATCTATAGTTAAATAGAATTGTACAAAAAAAAAAAAAAAAAAAAAAGCACAGTAGAACACCGATAATCCGAAATTTCGGTTAATCCGAACCGATTTTATTTTTGAAAGTTTATACTTCAACAGATTAACTGAAAAAAAAATTGAAATATTGTACTAAAAACAAAAGTACTACGGAGAAAAGTGTCTGAATTCAACACTGCTGCCCTATATATCGCAGTGCTATTTCTAGCGCATTTGCAGCTTCAGAATGGGGCAGATCTAACAACCATCCGACAACGAAAGACGCAGGAAATGCGAAAAGAGGTCCGTGGTAACCAAGAATTCAAGAACCGCTGGTTATGGTATGACCACATCCTTCTAGTTCTCTTTTGAGACAGCTTAATATTCCATAAAGAAACTTAAGTACCATGAAATAAGGTGGCCTATAAGGAGAGGGGCAGGGAGGTATTGCTTCTCCCTGGACTTTTAAATTTTCTTTTTCTCCGATTTGGAAAAAAATTCTTCTCGGTGACTTAAAATAATTAAAGAGAGAAAAGGGAATATTAAGGATGATTTCGCCAGTCAGGGCGAACTCTGCTCTTCCAGAAAATCAATTTTTTATTCCATTTGTCTGTATGTTTGTGCTTAAAATTATCTTAAACGTTCAGGCGGGCGGGAAAACTCTTGACGAAAAAAGTGATATTCAACCAAATCCAGTATAATTAATAAATGAGGCAAGCAGTTTGTAATCTTATTTTTAAAACGTGATAAATTTCGTTACCTTTTGCTATTTTGAGAAAATCTTTTTTTAGGGTTTCGTTCATCTCACGAAACCTTATTAGTCCCGCTTCGTTGTCTGTCCGTCACAGAGCGGGTTTTCAGAAACTGTATAACTTAGACATGAAATTTTGTGTACTTACAGCTGAATACATACTATGAAGCTGAAAATCATAAAATTTCAAAAAATCTTATTTTAATATAGAGAGATAAAAAACCAAAAATCTAACAGCCTTTTCCTATTAAATTTTAACATTTTTCGTTGTAGCAGTTGCCAACAATCAAAAATCCACAATAAAATTCTTTTCTACAATAATTAATTTTTCTATTGAAAGAATTTCACGTGAAAAATGAAAATGAAATAAAAAGTTTCACCAATTGAAAAAAATATTAATATGACGTCATATTGGTATTAAAACGGAAATTTTCAAACATTTCTCAATAATACAAGATGTGTAAGTACAGGAAGCAGGTTCATATGAAGCCATTAGAAAATTAAAAAGAAAAATAATCTGACGTCCTATTGGAAGTTTAATGAACTTTTTGAAATGTTTGAGAATAATACAAAGCGAGTATCAATATCAGTAATAGAGAATAGTAAATATGAGTTTGAGGAACGTATTGAATCGTGATAAAAACCAGATTATGGAAATATTGGCATATTTTAATATTTTGAACTTAATTGACATGTTAAATTTTGAAATTGATTTTTTTTTAATATTGCATTTAGTCCACATGACAGACATTATTATGACAGAGTATATAGCGGGCTTCGCCCGCTATCGGGCCTATTCAGATAATCGAAAAAACGAGAAAAATAGACCGGTAAATTTTTACTTTATAAAAAAACATGACTTTTTTTTTTTTTTTCTTTTTTGGAAAATTAAATTTATTTAGATTTATTAAAGAAAGAATAGTGTTTTGAAAGGAATATTAAACGAAACTTTGTGCGATCTTCGATCACACGTACCCACTTTTTTTTTTTGTTACTCAAAACATACACTAAATGGCTTGAATATTTCATTGAGGTTTATGATGTTACTAGCATCCCGCTCCGGCTTCGCACGGACGGGTGCCAATGTTTTAAAGATACATCTAAATACATTTATCTGTAAAGTTCAAACTCAACACTATTTTTAATTTGTACAAATAAAAAATTAGATTACATCTTATTTATTTTTTTATTATTATTCTATCAAGTAAAAACACTGTCGACATCATACATAAAAATGCGAAAATTGTCTGTAAATGAGATAAAATTTAGGATACATAGAAAAATATTCATAATCAATGACTTTCATATACAGGGTGTCTGAAAAGTCTGGAAACGGTCGAATAACTCGAGAAATATAATACATCGGATTGAAAGACGGAAAATATGTGTTTGATATCTCTAAATAGATTTTTCAAAAAATATTTAAGTTGCCCCCCACCTCTTCCCTTTGGGGGAAAGAGGGCAACTTTAACTTTGAAATCCTAAATGATAACCCCATTTTTTTATTACAGATTCTACGGGGAAAAGCATGTAACTTTTATATTTAATATTTTCTTCGGAAAATCGTAGATGGTGCTGTAATCGAGTAAAATGCAGTGAGAATCGTTTCCTTTGAAAAGTCTGGAAACGGTCGAATAACTCGAGAAATATACATCGGATTGAGAAACTGAAAATATGTGTTTGATATCTCTAAGTAGATTTTTCAAAAATATTTAAGTTGTCCTCTAACTCTTCTCCCTGGGGGAGGGGGGGGGGGGGTACAACTTTGAAATCTTAAATGTTAACCCCCGCCCCCCTTTTTTATTGCAGATTCAGATTCTACGGGGGGAAATACGTAACGTTTGTATTTAACATTTCATTCGGAAAATCGTAGATGGCGATTCAATTTAATGCTCGCTGTAATAGAGTAAAATGCAGTGAGAATTGTTTCCTTTGAAAAGTCTGTAAATGGTCGAATAACTCGAGAAATATACATTGGATTGAAAAATGGACAATGCATGTTCAATATTTTTGAAAATTCTATTTATGGATATCAAAGTTGCCACCCAACTCTGCCTCTTGGGGGGGAAAAAGGACGGGGGGGGGGGAAACTTTGAAATCTTAAATGATACCCCCCCCCTTTTTTTTTATTGCAGATTTGGATTCAATACGTAACTTTTGTATTTAACATTTTCTCCGAAAAGTCGTAAATCGTAGATGACGATTCAGTTTAACGTTCGCTGTAATCGGGTAAAATGCAGTGAGAATCGTTTCCATTGAAAAGTCTGGAAACGGTCGAATAACTCGAAAAATATACATCGGATTGAAAAACGGAAAAATACGTGTTCAATATTTTAGAAAAATGGCAACTTTGATATCCCTAAATAGATTTTTCTAAAATGTTGAACACGTATTATATTTCTCGAGTTATTCGACCTTTTCTAGACTTTCCAATGCAGTGTTGAATTCAGACACTTTTCCCCGGGAGGGATTTCTGGGGCTCCAGGGGGACATTATAGAGTTTCGGGGGGGGGGGGATTGCACTTTTTCACCATTGAAAGTATAAAATCTCAAATCTTCCGGGTGGGGGGAGATGTTTCCCCTGGAAATGTCACACCCTGAATTCAACACTGTTCAAATGGAAACGATTTCCACTGTATTTTACTCGATTACATCGCCATCTACGATTTTCCGAAGAGAATGTTAAATTCAAAAGTTACGTATTTTTCCCCCTTTGAATCCGAATCTGCAATTAAAAAAAAGGGGGGGGGTAAAGATTTCAAAGTTGCCACCCACCTTTCTCCCCAGGATGCCGAGTTAAGGAGGGGGGGGGGGGCTACTTTGATACACCTAGAAAGATTTTTCAAAAATATTGAAGACATATTTTCAGTTTTTCAATCCAATGTGTATTTTTCGAGTTATTTGACCGCTTCCAGACTTTTCGGACACCCTGTATATCATAAAGCAAGAGGCCCTAAAAGTACATTTTCTTCTTACCAGGTGCCAAATATAGACAACAAAAGTGATAAATTGCCTAATATTGTTTCAATGGTCGTCTTTGACATTGAATACTTCTTTTAAGCTTTACACACACTCCTTTCATATTTAAACTAAATATTTTCCTTTAAGAATATTATTTCTCATTAAAACTTATTTTCTTGGTTATTTAAATAAAATCAGTAATAGTTTTTTATTTTTCGAGGTGTTTGTATTTATTTTTTATCTAATTGATATAACCGTTTCCCAAAAATCGTTATCTAAATGATATAATACACCGTCCTGAAGATGAAAAACATATATCAATGGAAACCTTTCTGTCCTAAATAAGGATAAAATACCAATTTTTATAATAAAAAATCATGATTATATATATATATATATCATAATGACCGCGAGAATTTTCTCTATTCGATGGTGCAAACCGCAAAAAAATCCATCCGGTAGTTTCTGAAATTACCCTGGACGTACACTTTTAAGACTTCTTGCTTTGTAATATATATATGAATGATATGGTATCCGTGAACTGTACTTGTCATAAAATGCAGATTCCTAATAGTTAGTAACGCAATTCTGCATTCTGAAGATTCGTTCGTTTCCGAAGAAGACAGAAAAGGATTAGTTTTTTGGCAAAGATATCTGGGAAATCGCTGTCGCTTATATGCCATAAAAAGCAGCTAACGAACGCTGCAGCTTCTTATTTGGTGAATTCAAGAGTTTCTCATACTTTCGCTTATAAAGTGTAAGAAATTAAACCTTTTTATGGTGGTTAGAATATTCTTTTACAGCACAGAAAACTTCCCCATAAAGGATTTCTGCATGTATAGAGGCGCAGGGCTTAATTTGCGCCGGAGCTCAGCCCCGGTACTTCTCTGTTTTTAGTAAATATTTAAATATTGGCCAGAATTCACCGGAGATCAAAAACACTGAGTTCCGGAACCAGAGCAACAACGCTTCCGAAAAACGAATCCTAAATTATCCTTTTCTTTCCGTCCCATCTCCAATCTTTTGTCTTCTTTTGTATCAAAACATTTATAAGTGATGTAATGTGTCGCTCACATAAAAGATGGAGATGAAACCGCCTCGATTTTTATATCAGTCTTCGGGTTTGGGCAGGCTCGAGCTCAATCTGTCTTAAATTCAAAATTTTATTTATTTCCATTTCAAATCCTTTTAATGCTATTTTGAACAGAATAAAGAGTAAACAGAAAGTTTTTTTCTTTTCTGCATAGCTACGAACTATTCATTTTTTGTGTTAACACCATTTCCGAATCATAATCCTGAGCTCATTTAATCGTAGAATTCTGCGATTAATTAACATTAAGATTAGGCAAAGTAGTAACTGTATTTGGAAGTAGTAATAACTAAAAAGTTGAATAGTTATGATAGCTAAGTACACTCAGATAGATGTATAAATAAAAAAGAAAGATGTACAAATAAAAAAACAATGCTTTACATTTTGAAAATAATGTATGAAATATAAATATGCAGATTCGAGTGAGGGCGGATTGTAGGAGGGGGTGGGGGTTACGCTACGGGTGTTAGTACTGTGGAATATTAGGGCTTCGGTACTTTTTTCTTAGAAATTAAGCCCTGATAGAGGGTACATTACAGAATTCCAAAAGAGGAGGGAGGGGGATAATTTGCATTTCTAGACAGTTGATGAGCAGAAAACCTGAAGTTTCTCAAGTGAAGTTGAGGGAATTCGCCTGGGCAGGGCAGTGTCCCTAACTTAGTGGATTATTTAATCAAAATTTACCAATTTTCGAATAGTAATATTTGCCTTAGTTAGTGACTGACGTTCCATGATTAAATAAAGCGATTCTTATTATTCGGAAAAGGGGTATGAAACGATGGCAGGAATCCAGAGAGATTTTCCAAACTAAATTAACCGAGCAAAAGCCTGCATTTTTTTTTTTTTTTCGAAAATCCGGCAAAATACACTTTTTTGATTGTTTAGTCAATCTTTTCTCGAAAAATCTATCTTGAACATTAGTAGATATAAAACAAGAGTTCTACGCCAGCGGCGTACGCGGCGTATGACCTCTGTGCTCTGTGAAGGTCAGCGGAAGTGGCAGGTGTGGACACCGGATGTAGCAGGTGGGGATAACAGGCATGTTGAGACAGGAAGTGAACAGGAAGTGTAGATAGGAAGTTTAGCCGGAAATGTGACAGGAAGTGAATGCGATAAGGGAGAGAGGGGGAGGGCTTATTTTTGTGGGGGGGCTTAATTTTCTTTGTTGGTTTTAATCCTTCTAGTCGAGTGGAGTTGAGTTGTAGGAATCCTGCTATCAGAATGAATTTAGTTTGAAAGTAATATTAGCAAAATGTTCGATTTTTTTTTTTTTTTTTTTTTTCTCACCTGAAATAAAAATTTTATTTGCTAACTAACACCTAATATAAAAATGGAAATCTTTCTGACTTTGTTTTACTTTATAAAAGTTTAACGTGAAATTTATTTTTAGACTGGAAACGCGACAGGAAATAAGATCGGAAACGGGATTAGACATGCTTTTTCCAAAAAGGGTTTTCAGGAAGCAGTAAACATGTTTTAGGAACATGTTTGGGAGCTTGTTGGAACAGGACAGGTGGTTTGTGAGACCGGAAGTAATTAAGATGAGAGAGATAAAGAAGGTGCATGATTAGACATATAGATTTTGTTCTTTGTAGAGGGTGAAATTTTGTTTTATTTTTTATTTAAAGTGTTTTCATTTTTTTTAAATTTAATTTATTTAAAGCGTTTCAAATTATTTTTTATATTTTTTTTGTAGTGTTTTACGTATTATTTTAATTTTTAGTGACATTAGAACCTGCAATTTCTGTATCACACATGTCTTATCTTAGGTCACCAAGGATGTGTGTGTGTTGTTATCTCTTTAAATGCGAGAGATGGTTACTTCAGACCTGCGTTGAGATATCTTTATCATAGTTTTAATGAACTGCAGGAAATTGTCTTTAGTTATTGAGTAATTCGCGAGTTTTGGTTTAATATGAATGCTATTACATCTGTTTGTTTAATTTACAAGCACATTTCTCTTACAACACTCTGTCAACAGATCACTTCAATATTCGAAATAATAATTTAGAGGGAAAATTTTTACTTTCTATACGAAATTTTATTTATAGAGATTGACGAAGATAGTATGCCTAATTCTTTCTTGTACAACATTATATTCGAAATAGAGTTTTGTTACCAAAAATAACGTGTTTATACATTTTAAAAACGAAAGCAAAGTGATTTTCAAAAATGTAAATATAAGCTATACACCCACGCATTTTTGTTATTGAATTAAATTACAAGGTTTAATATTGTATTCAGCGTAATATTTTCTTATAAAAGCCGTTTCACAAACTTGTATACTAAAAGTAATGTGTCATTTTTAGGGGAAAAAATTAATTCAAGTCATTGAGACTAATCCTTTATGGGGGAAAAATTTGTCATACTTCTTTGTGTTACATTACATCTTCCGTTTTTTAAGTTTACAAATTTGTGGACTAACTTAAATAATCGTTTTTAGGATACTTAAACAATATATATATACTTTTTAATTATATAATTTTTTTTAATTGACTTGTAATATAGCTTTTTTTTTCTTAAAAGGGTACTGTAGAATAACTTATGTCACAAATACTACATCCTTCTTTAGTTAAATATGTTTCACTTAAGACATGACAAAGTGTCTTAGAAACATTTCATTTTGGAGTTAAGTGATTAAAGAAGAAAAATATTATTTATATAAACACAACACATAAGACCAGTGACTGAGAGGTTCTGGTTTTAAAGCTACTAGACGTTTGGGTTTAAACTTCTCTCGCGCTCGTCGACCTAACCGTTCGGAGTTTTCTTCGAACCTTGTCAATACGAGTTAGGAGTCCTTAGAATGACCCCTAGAGTGACCTATATCCCAAGCGTAGATAATCGGTTTTAACAAATAACCAACCAACCACAACACATAAGACATTTTAGATCGTTACATAAGACATTTTAGATCATTACATAAGACATTTTAGATTATTACATTTAGTTAAGAAGTGATTTGACGTGCAAAATATTATTTATAAAATCATACAATAAGAGAATTTTAAAGATTTTTTCCTTTTAAATGAACAATTTTTAGTGACTATTTAACTTATTAAAGAGAGCGGGTATTTTGTTTAGAGTTATACGATTAAAATAAATTTTCAATAGATTTGACTTTATACAACCAACATTTTAAAAAAAGGGAATGGAATCTAGTTTTTATAAATTAACGTTTTTCAATTTTACAAATACTTCACACCCCGTCTTTTTTCCCCCTCTTTTAGTAGACTTTACATACATAAGACATAAAAAGCGTTTTAGAATACATCATTTAGAAATTAAGTGGTTTGATAAATAAAATATTATTTATAAAAGCAATAGATACGAGAGTAATAAGGATTTTTACTTACATATGTACGAACTTCTGATAGGTAAGACTTTCTAAATCATTGTGCAAGAATTAAGTGGTTATTGAACTTATAACATTACATGATGAAATAATCACGTGACGTATTTTTAAACCAATAAAATGTCAGTATTTTCAAACAAATAAAAAGTTAGTATTTTTACACGAGCGCCCTCTATCATTATATAAATTTCAATGAAACGAGTTCATAACATTCTACTGTGACCTGATATCGTTGTAATAGGTTGTATTTTTCATTTAAGTTATTGTGGAACGAGTTATGAATTCTTATGTTGGTGATGTAACCAACTTGGAGTGTCAACACTCATCACCAGAGTTAAATAATCAAGAGATGGATTCTACACTTTTATCCAAAGAAGGACTCGTTTCGAATTATGAAGTGAAACTCACCTCATCAGGACTAAAGAAACAGAAGTTACCCCATGTGCGTAAGATGTGTAACACAGCATTTCCTCGAAAAGTTAACTTAGTGTTTCATATGAAAAGTCATCTAAAGGAAAAATCTTTTTGCTGTGAGGTGTGTGCTGAAGTTTTTTCACAAAAGAGTGATTTACGTAATCATCAAAAGATTCACAAATTGCCCAAATACAAGTGTAGTGATTGCAACGAGATATTTTCAAGAATGTCTGACTTATTAATACACAAGAAGACCCATAAGATTCGTAAACAATATTCATGTGCAAAGTGTTGTGAAATATTTAAGTGTGAATCGGATTTTTTACAACATTGTGATGCTTTTCATAAAGTTTTACCTAACATTGCGAAATCACCCTGTTTAAAAGATTTGTTATTTGAACTTATAGTGAAGCTTATAGATTAGTTCGAACTTATAGTGAATTAAAAGACAAAATGATATGCAAAATATATGAACTAGAATTAACAGACCAAAACATACATGTACATGCTGAGAATGCCTTTTTAAAGTTGTACAACGGCTTTGAAGATTTCACAGAACGAGTGTTTAATTGGACATTATGAAAATTTTTGAAATTAGAATTGATTACAGCTCAATATGACAGGCTTATTTGATTTGTATTATTTTAAATGATTAATAAATAGTTTGATTGCGAAAAAAGTGTTTTCTTTAGCATACACTGTGTGACTTTTAAACTAATGTTGTGTATTTTGAATGTGTCAGAGAAAACAGGAGTGTGTTGACATTTAAAAAAAAAAGATTTCACATAATATAAAAGTTTTACAATAAAAATTGACTTACCTAAAGTTTTTTCAAGATAGTCACGATATCCTTTCCATTACAATTATTTTAAGGAAATAGAATTTAATTTTGTTGTGAATAACACTTTGTTGTTAACAGCACGTGGTTTGTCTTATCATAACTATGAGATCCTAAGATCACTTCCTATTAACATGATAACGAAGAGTAAAAAAATGACTAATGCAAGCCGATTTTCCTGCCTAAACTTGTTATCAGCTTGCATGAGTGACTCATCTTTACATGTGTGGATTTGTATGTTGAAAAAATGATTGCTATGTTTAACCCGTGTAGACGATTTTTATCCGGAAGCTGTTTGAACTATCAAATTTCAGATATCACACATTTTACTAGAACATTTAAATATTTTAATGTCTTTTCGCCCGCAAATTGGAAACTTAGGATTATCACCTTTACATCGAGACATGGAAGGTAGAAAAATAATAACTTTACACTTAGACAATATTTTAATTTAAGAAGAATTAGACTTAACACATTGTTAGAGTTTCTTTGAAAAATATCTAGTTGGTTGTAAATTTTAGAAAATTCGACCTAACGAAATTAACACACTTAAAAATATCTAGTTGGTTATACATTTTATAAAATAAGCAACAAATAAACATTTCGATACATTGACAAAAGAAAATAATTAAGTTTAAGTAAACTTTACACTTAGACAATATTTCAAACTAAGAAAAATAATAACTTTACACTTATATAATATTTTCAACTAAGGAAAATTAATAACTTTAAAAATCAGACTTAACACATTGTTAAAGTTTTTTTAAAACAACACAACATTTTCAAAGCAGTGGAAATAGTATACCTGAAAAAAATTCAACTTAGTGGAATTTAATAGTGAAATTTTTTAACCTCACTCATTTAAAAAATAAAACTTTGTAAATTTTTTCCATTTTTAAAATAAAACTTATTTAAAAAATAAATAAGCAACTATTAAACATTTTGAATGTCTTAGACAAAGTGTGAATAAATTTGTTGAAATTATATAAAACATGAAAAATTTCATTACTTTTAAAAGAAATTTTATTTTTGGTGAAATAAACTCGAGGTATTTATTATATGTTACTTAAACTACATGAGAATTGATTGAAAATGTGTTACTTTTAATCACTCACAAGATAAGACATGATGTTACAATATACACATAGGAATGACATAGGAATTTCAGATGGGTTTTTCTCCCACACATGACGTCACTGATAACATATTTACTGATCAAGTCATAAAATCATAGTTTAGGGTAGGTTTTTAAGCACGAAGTTTAGTTGAGATTTAAGATATTTGAGAAATATAAACTACAACTTTGGCTACTTTTTGAAATTTCCCCCATACATAAGAAAAAGAACATAGAAAAATAAAATGAAAAGTCGTATTTAAATGGAATCAAATTATTATCCTTTCACTTAACAGCTGAATGCGTCGGTAATTACATCACAAAGGCACTGATAACAACTGATTGAATATATTGTGTTTCTTTTTTAAGGTTAAATTGATTTAATATTCAAGTTATTTCTTAATGATACACTTAAAAACAATACACTTAATTAGCATTCAAAAAGCAAACGATCACATTATTGTGTAAAACAATAAAATGTTTTAAAAGTCACGAGTTAAAATTTGAAATGACTTAGAGTTTAAGTAGAATTTAGATGTGAACCTTTTAAAATGAAATAATAGTTTTTTGTATCGCCCTCTATCGGTGGGTAATAGAATTAAGAGATAATTAAAAGTTTTAACTTGAATTCGAGCCCACAACAAAAATTATTTTTCGGTTTTATAATTTAGGGTAGGTTTAACTGAGCAAGCCATGATATTTCAGTATTTATAGACGATTTAAGATATTCGATAAAGGAAATCATCTGAATTTTTAATTTAATTGAAGGGTTTACTGCTTAAAGTACTACAAAATGAGTACAACACGATGCATAGTTTTTTAATTAATTATATTTTTCGAAAGATTAAATTGACTTACTGATAAACTTAGGATTTATGTTTAAAGTGAATAAATTTGACATGTTAGGTTCACTTAATAACAGAGGGTTGAATAAGTTATTTTTAATAAAAATAAAGTTTACTAAAAGTTTTTAAAGTTAAAAAAATATAGTTTTAAAAAATTTAAAGTTTACAAAAAGTTTAAAAATCTTTAAGTAAATCAAAATTAACTTTTTAATTTTAACTATTGAGAGACTATAATCTAACTGTTTATCCTTGTAACCAACTGGTGCATATCAACTATATACTCTGTATCTGCATATGCGCAGAAAAACATAGACATTTAATCTAACTTGAGTTCGACTTTAAATTATTTGCCAACTTTTAAGTTTAATTACTATACACAACTCGATTACCTTTCCCACAAAACATCTTTCAGAAACAAAACAGAAATTAACACTTACCGAAAAACACGTCCACTTTGGGTGTTAGTCTTCACTCAACTAACGTTTCTCCCTTATCTTTGCTAGGGGGCGCTGCAATCGCCGCTAGAGGCGTTAGTAGTCTTCAGGTGTGTGATAAGAATAAACTTTAAATCCAACTTACACTCCCTCAGTCATTCTTGCTTCTCTCTACCTTGCTAACAACCGTTTGCTGCTGGCTCATTGTTTGGTTGTTTAAACTTGTTGAATGACGTCATCATGTGTTTGTCTAAACTTGTCCAGTCTTGTTTTTATGCAGTACGTCTATTTAGATGAGTCATCACTCGCTTATCTTGGTTGACTTGTCCAAACTTGTTTTTGTGTGGCACGTCTATTTGGGTGAGTCATCGTTCGCTTATCTTACTTTACTTGTTTGAACTTGTCTAGTATCCACCACCTCATGTCTTTTGTCATAGCTTGAATATACTTTACACCAATCACTTAAATATAAAAGTCTTGTCACAACTTACTTAAACTTTGATAAAAATATTAATTATTTATAAATTTCATCAAATTCTTATTTTTCTGATACATTTACTATGTAATTTTCGTTCAAAAATATGGTAAAGCCCGATTTTAAATCGAAGTCTAAGATAAATTCCCCAAATTTGTAACATTTTAACACTAATAATAAATATTGTAAGCACCCAGTACATACAAGTTTTGTAAAAATAATATTACTTATAGCTAACTCGTTATGTCCCATGATACAAAACTTCAATATAACTAAAATCAGTGTTAAACAAAAATCTAATCACGTGTCTTTATATATTATTTTGAAATGCAAAGCATTATATCTAAACGAATGATATAAGGAGTAGTTAGAATAGTTCTTATATTTTTGTTAGTAAAAAATTTATACACATTATCTTACAAGGTTGCAATATTCAACACACGGTTCACCATATTTAAAAACGATTCACCATGATTTAAAAACTTAGTAACATATTTTAAATTTATAAATTTAAATTAAAAATACTTAAGTATTTATAATTGTTTATTTATAAAAATATGTTTTAATTTAAATTTATAAATTTAAAATATGTTACTAAGATTTTAAATCGTGGTGAATCGTTTTTAAATATGGTGAACCGTGTGTTGAATATTGCAACCTTGTAAGATAATGTGTATAAATTTTTTACTAACAAAAATATAAGAACTATTCTAACTACTCCTTATATCATTCGTTTAGATATAATGCTTTGCATTTCAAAATAATATATAAAGACACGTGATTAGATTTTTGTTTAACACTGATTTTAGTTATATTGAAGTTTTGTATCATGGGACATAACGAGTTAGCTATAAGTAATATTATTTTTACAAAACTTGTATGTACTGGGTGCTTACAATATTTATTATTAGTGTTAAAATGTTACAAATTTGGGGAATTTATCTTAGACTTCGATTTAAAATCGGGCTTTTCCATATTTTTGAACGAAAATTACATAGTAAATGTATCAGAAAAATAAGAATTTGATGAAATTTATAAATAATTAATATTTTTATCAAAGTTTAAGTAAGTTGTGACAAGACTTTTATATTTAAGTGATTGGTGTAAAGTATATTCAAGCTATGACAAAAGACATGAGGTGGTGGATACTAGACAAGTTCAAACAAGTAAAGTAAGATAAGCGAACGATGACTCACCCAAATAGACGTGCCACACAAAAACAAGTTTGGACAAGTCAACCAAGATAAGCGAGTGATGACTCATCTAAATAGACGTACTGCATAAAAACAAGACTGGACAAGTTTAGACAAACACATGATGACGTCATTCAACAAGTTTAAACAACCAAACAATGAGCCAGCAGCAAACGGTTGTTAGCAAGGTAGAGAGAAGCAAGAATGACTGAGGGAGTGTAAGTTGGATTTAAAGTTTATTCTTATCACACACCTGAAGACTACTAACGCCTCTAGCGGCGATTGCAGCGCCCCCTAGCAAAGATAAGGGAGAAACGTTAGTTGAGTGAAGACTAACACCCAAAGTGGACGTGTTTTTCGGTAAGTGTTAATTTCTGTTTTGTTTCTGAAAGATGTTTTGTGGGAAAGGTAATCGAGTTGTGTATAGTAATTAAACTTAAAAGTTGGCAAATAATTTAAAGTCGAACTCAAGTTAGATTAAATGTCTATGTTTTTCTGCGCATATGCAGATACAGAGTATATAGTTGATATGCACCAGTTGGTTACAAGGATAAACAGTTAGATTATAGTCTCTCAATAGTTAAAATTAAAAAGTTAATTTTGATTTACTTAAAGATTTTTAAACTTTTTGTAAACTTTAAATTTTTTAAAACTATATTTTTTTAACTTTAAAAACTTTTAGTAAACTTTATTTTTATTAAAAATAACTTATTCAACCCTCTGTTATTAAGTGAACCTAACATGTCAAATTTATTCACTTTAAACATAAATCCTAAGTTTATCAGTAAGTCAATTTAATCTTTCGAAAAATATAATTAATTAAAAAACTATGCATCGTGTTGTACTCATTTTGTAGTACTTTAAGCAGTAAACCCTTCAATTAAATTAAAAATTCAGATGATTTCCTTTATCGAATATCTTAAATCGTCTATAAATACTGAAATATCATGGCTTGCTCAGTTAAACCTACCCTAAATTATAAAACCGAAAAATAATTTTTGTTGTGGGCTCGAATTCAAGTTAAAACTTTTAATTATCTCTTAATTCTATTACCCACCGATAGAGGGCGATACAAAAAACTATTATTTCATTTTAAAAGGTTCACATCTAAATTCTACTTAAACTCTAAGTCATTTCAAATTTTAACTCGTGACTTTTAAAACATTTTATTGTTTTACACAATAATGTGATCGTTTGCTTTTTGAATGCTAATTAAGTGTATTGTTTTTAAGTGTATCATTAAGAAATAACTTGAATATTAAATCAATTTAACCTTAAAAAAGAAACACAATATATTCAATCAGTTGTTATCAGTGCCTTTGTGATGTAATTACCGACGCATTCAGCTGTTAAGTGAAAGGATAATAATTTGATTCCATTTAAATACGACTTTTCATTTTATTTTTCTATGTTCTTTTTCTTATGTAGGGGGAAATTTCAAAAAGTAGCCAAAGTTGTAGTTTATATTTCTCAAATATCTTAAATCTCAACTAAACTTCGTGCTTAAAAACCTACCCTAAACTATGATTTTATGACTTGATCAGTAAATATGTTATCAGTGACGTCATGTGTGGGAGAAAAACCCATCTGAAATTCCTATGTCATTCCTATGTGTATATTGTAACATCATGTCTTATCTTGTGAGTGATTAAAAGTAACACATTTTCAATCAATTCTCATGTAGTTTAAGTAACATATAATAAATACCTCGAGTTTATTTCACCAAAAATAAAATTTCTTTTAAAAGTAATGAAATTTTTCATGTTTTATATAATTTCAACAAATTTATTCACACTTTGTCTAAGACATTCAAAATGTTTAATAGTTGCTTATTTATTTTTTAAATAAGTTTTATTTTAAAAATGGAAAAAATTTACAAAGTTTTATTTTTTAAATGAGTGAGGTTAAAAAATTTCACTATTAAATTCCACTAAGTTGAATTTTTTTCAGGTATACTATTTCCACTGCTTTGAAAATGTTGTGTTGTTTTAAAAAAACTTTAACAATGTGTTAAGTCTGATTTTTAAAGTTATTAATTTTCCTTAGTTGAAAATATTATATAAGTGTAAAGTTATTATTTTTCTTAGTTTGAAATATTGTCTAAGTGTAAAGTTTACTTAAACTTAATTATTTTCTTTTGTCAATGTATCGAAATGTTTATTTGTTGCTTATTTTATAAAATGTATAACCAACTAGATATTTTTAAGTGTGTTAATTTCGTTAGGTCGAATTTTCTAAAATTTACAACCAACTAGATATTTTTCAAAGAAACTCTAACAATGTGTTAAGTCTAATTCTTCTTAAATTAAAATATTGTCTAAGTGTAAAGTTATTATTTTTCTACCTTCCATGTCTCGATGTAAAGGTGATAATCCTAAGTTTCCAATTTGCGGGCGAAAAGACATTAAAATATTTAAATGTTCTAGTAAAATGTGTGATATCTGAAATTTGATAGTTCAAACAGCTTCCGGATAAAAATCGTCTACACGGGTTAAACATAGCAATCATTTTTTCAACATACAAATCCACACATGTAAAGATGAGTCACTCATGCAAGCTGATAACAAGTTTAGGCAGGAAAATCGGCTTGCATTAGTCATTTTTTTACTCTTCGTTATCATGTTAATAGGAAGTGATCTTAGGATCTCATAGTTATGATAAGACAAACCACGTGCTGTTAACAACAAAGTGTTATTCACAACAAAATTAAATTCTATTTCCTTAAAATAATTGTAATGGAAAGGATATCGTGACTATCTTGAAAAAACTTTAGGTAAGTCAATTTTTATTGTAAAACTTTTATATTATGTGAAATCTTTTTTTTTTAAATGTCAACACACTCCTGTTTTCTCTGACACATTCAAAATACACAACATTAGTTTAAAAGTCACACAGTGTATGCTAAAGAAAACACTTTTTTCGCAATCAAACTATTTATTAATCATTTAAAATAATACAAATCAAATAAGCCTGTCATATTGAGCTGTAATCAATTCTAATTTCAAAAATTTTCATAATGTCCAATTAAACACTCGTTCTGTGAAATCTTCAAAGCCGTTGTACAACTTTAAAAAGGCATTCTCAGCATGTACATGTATGTTTTGGTCTGTTAATTCTAGTTCATATATTTTGCATATCATTTTGTCTTTTAATTCACTATAAGTTCGAACTAATCTATAAGCTTCACTATAAGTTCAAATAACAAATCTTTTAAACAGGGTGATTTCGCAATGTTAGGTAAAACTTTATGAAAAGCATCACAATGTTGTAAAAAATCCGATTCACACTTAAATATTTCACAACACTTTGCACATGAATATTGTTTACGAATCTTATGGGTCTTCTTGTGTATTAATAAGTCAGACATTCTTGAAAATATCTCGTTGCAATCACTACACTTGTATTTGGGCAATTTGTGAATCTTTTGATGATTACGTAAATCACTCTTTTGTGAAAAAACTTCAGCACACACCTCACAGCAAAAAGATTTTTCCTTTAGATGACTTTTCATATGAAACACTAAGTTAACTTTTCGAGGAAATGCTGTGTTACACATCTTACGCACATGGGGTAACTTCTGTTTCTTTAGTCCTGATGAGGTGAGTTTCACTTCATAATTCGAAACGAGTCCTTCTTTGGATAAAAGTGTAGAATCCATCTCTTGATTATTTAACTCTGGTGATGAGTGTTGACACTCCAAGTTGGTTACATCACCAACATAAGAATTCATAACTCGTTCCACAATAACTTAAATGAAAAATACAACCTATTACAACGATATCAGGTCACAGTAGAATGTTATGAACTCGTTTCATTGAAATTTATATAATGATAGAGGGCGCTCGTGTAAAAATACTAACTTTTTATTTGTTTGAAAATACTGACATTTTATTGGTTTAAAAATACGTCACGTGATTATTTCATCATGTAATGTTATAAGTTCAATAACCACTTAATTCTTGCACAATGATTTAGAAAGTCTTACCTATCAGAAGTTCGTACATATGTAAGTAAAAATCCTTATTACTCTCGTATCTATTGCTTTTATAAATAATATTTTATTTATCAAACCACTTAATTTCTAAATGATGTATTCTAAAACGCTTTTTATGTCTTATGTATGTAAAGTCTACTAAAAGAGGGGGAAAAAAGACGGGGTGTGAAGTATTTGTAAAATTGAAAAACGTTAATTTATAAAAACTAGATTCCATTCCCTTTTTTTAAAATGTTGGTTGTATAAAGTCAAATCTATTGAAAATTTATTTTAATCGTATAACTCTAAACAAAATACCCGCTCTCTTTAATAAGTTAAATAGTCACTAAAAATTGTTCATTTAAAAGGAAAAAATCTTTAAAATTCTCTTATTGTATGATTTTATAAATAATATTTTGCACGTCAAATCACTTCTTAACTAAATGTAATAATCTAAAATGTCTTATGTAATGATCTAAAATGTCTTATGTAACGATCTAAAATGTCTTATGTGTTGTGGTTGGTTGGTTATTTGTTAAAACCGATTATCTACGCTTGGGATATAGGTCACTCTAGGGGTCATTCTAAGGACTCCTAACTCGTATTGACAAGGTTCGAAGAAAACTCCGAACGGTTAGGTCGACGAGCGCGAGAGAAGTTTAAACCCAAACGTCTAGTAGCTTTAAAACCAGAACCTCTCAGTCACTGGTCTTATGTGTTGTGTTTATATAAATAATATTTTTCTTCTTTAATCACTTAACTCCAAAATGAAATGTTTCTAAGACACTTTGTCATGTCTTAAGTGAAACATATTTAACTAAAGAAGGATGTAGTATTTGTGACATAAGTTATTCTACAGTACCCTTTTAAGAAAAAAAAAGCTATATTACAAGTCAATTAAAAAAAATTATATAATTAAAAAGTATATATATATTGTTTAAGTATCCTAAAAACGATTATTTAAGTTAGTCCACAAATTTGTAAACTTAAAAAACGGAAGATGTAATGTAACACAAAGAAGTATGACAAATTTTTCCCCCATAAAGGATTAGTCTCAATGACTTGAATTAATTTTTTCCCCTAAAAATGACACATTACTTTTAGTATACAAGTTTGTGAAACGGCTTTTATAAGAAAATATTACGCTGAATACAATATTAAACCTTGTAATTTAATTCAATAACAAAAATGCGTGGGTGTATAGCTTATATTTACATTTTTGAAAATCACTTTGCTTTCGTTTTTAAAATGTATAAACACGTTATTTTTGGTAACAAAACTCTATTTCGAATATAATGTTGTACAAGAAAGAATTAGGCATACTATCTTCGTCAATCTCTATAAATAAAATTTCGTATAGAAAGTAAAAATTTTCCCTCTAAATTATTATTTCGAATATTGAAGTGATCTGTTGACAGAGTGTTGTAAGAGAAATGTGCTTGTAAATTAAACAAACAGATGTAATAGCATTCATATTAAACCAAAACTCGCGAATTACTCAATAACTAAAGACAATTTCCTGCAGTTCATTAAAACTATGATAAAGATATCTCAACGCAGGTCTGAAGTAACCATCTCTCGCATTTAAAGAGATAACAACACACACACATCCTTGGTGACCTAAGATAAGACATGTGTGATACAGAAATTGCAGGTTCTAATGTCACTAAAAATTAAAATAATACGTAAAACACTACAAAAAAAATATAAAAAATAATTTGAAACGCTTTAAATAAATTAAATTTAAAAAAAATGAAAACACTTTAAATAAAAAATAAAACAAAATTTCACCCTCTACAAAGAACAAAATCTATATGTCTAATCATGCACCTTCTTTATCTCTCTCATCTTAATTACTTCCGGTCTCACAAACCACCTGTCCTGTTCCAACAAGCTCCCAAACATGTTCCTAAAACATGTTTACTGCTTCCTGAAAACCCTTTTTGGAAAAAGCATGTCTAATCCCGTTTCCGATCTTATTTCCTGTCGCGTTTCCAGTCTAAAAATAAATTTCACGTTAAACTTTTATAAAGTAAAACAAAGTCAGAAAGATTTCCATTTTTATATTAGGTGTTAGTTAGCAAATAAAATTTTTATTTCAGGTGAGAAAAAAAAAAAAAAAAAAAAAAAAATCGAACATTTTGCTAATATTACTTTCAAACTAAATTCATTCTGATAGCAGGATTCCTACAACTCAACTCCACTCGACTAGAAGGATTAAAACCAACAAAGAAAATTAAGCCCCCCCACAAAAATAAGCCCTCCCCCTCTCTCCCTTATCGCATTCACTTCCTGTCACATTTCCGGCTAAACTTCCTATCTACACTTCCTGTTCACTTCCTGTCTCAACATGCCTGTTATCCCCACCTGCTACATCCGGTGTCCACACCTGCCACTTCCGCTGACCTTCACAGAGCACAGAGGTCATACGCCGCGTACGCCGCTGGCGTAGAACTCTTGTTTTATATCTACTAACATTGCTTACAAAAACGTTTGTAACTTGTAAAAAGTCACTTTACGAAATCTTTGAAAAATTACCTATCAAAAATTAAAATGTACTCCAGTGTGCCATAGGACAAGCTGGAAGCTAGAGTACCTTTTTTGTATCAAAGTGAACATATATGACATAAAGGCTCTTTGCGAACCTGCATTACAGAAATTAGCGATGCTCGTTAAAGAGGTGATATTTTAGGGCAGCCGGAGAGCGCAGTTACCCTTTTTCAAAGGAATTTGATTTTCAAGAATGTATCGGAAATCAACTAAGGTGTCTTTACATGAGAGTGGCGACATAAGGAAATTAACAAAATTAAGGACAAAACAAAATTTTTTTGATCAAGGTGATTTTGGACAAAAACAGATCGCCCTGCATCTTGGCGAGCCAGAACTTATCGCCAAGTTAATGTTTGACTTGTCTCACTTGGGTCCTTCTAGTACCCACTAGTTTCGCCACTCTCATAAAGAGTGGTGAAATACGTAAAGAGTGCATGCTCAGACCGCGACCAACTTTATACACGGCCGGTGCATGACGTTTAAAACGTTACATCGAGGCTAACGAAAAAGACAGGCTACCGCGGTGCATTTCACTTATCTTTTTTTACAGACCGCTAGAGTGACGTGATGCTCTTTTCGTACACCTTCATTGGTGCATTCGAGCATCACGTGACTCCGGCGGTCTGTAAAAAAAGACAAGCGTAAAGCACCGCGGTAGCCTTCATTTTTCGTTAGCCTCGAAAACAATGATATGATGTCATACCAAAGATGTCAATAAGACTATCAAACGACACTGATTTTTACAAGTTTGACGTCACTATGTGATTCATGTTCAGCCACTCACACGTGTCTTTAATTTCTCTAAGATGTCTTTGGTAATGGCAGTTTTGTAAGATCATTAAAATTTATAGAAAAGGCCAAGTAGAAGATAGGCTCTCTACCTGATAACTACTGTTCCTGTTCATTTGGCAATTCTGTGGCCAACTTCTCCAAATAACCCAATCCTCAAACAGAGCCTGTCCTATACGTCTGTATCTTCCAAACTTTCAGTTTATGTGTTTTATCAGTAGACGTGCTTGCAGATTGTGTTTATTAAACTTATATTATTAAAGTTTAATAAATGAATGAAATTTTGTGCAAGATATGGTTAATAACTTTAATAGCTCGTATTACAAGTGAGAAGGAGAAGGGTTATTTAGATAATTGGTTTTGTGTTGTTACAACAAAATAATAAATAGACATTATTATTTTATTTTTAAGTAAGGAGTATTATGATTTTAAACTGTGTGCAAGGGAGGTGAGGGGGGGGGGGGTGAAGAAGTGGAAATTTCTGGGAATGATAATTTAAATTATTATTAATAGTATTCTTGTTTTTGTACAGTAACAGTTAAGGCAGATACAAATTTAAAACCCAATTTAAAAAATTGTGTGGTGGGAGATGAATTTAGATATTGATAATTTATTGTTACTAGAGAAACAAATAAAGCAGATTTTTTTTTAATTAAAGAAATGATATTAAGTTAATTTTAGTTCCGAGATAATTAGAGCAATAATTGTAATAAATTGTGTGCTAAATTAGCTGTCTAGTTATTAATATTACAAAGAAGGCATTTTCAATTTACTTTAGTTAACATAGTGAGCTGAAACCTAAAAGCTTTCTGTTAATGAGTCTTTGACAAGTTAGATCTTATTATTCTGTTTTGACTTTTAGCAAGACAACAATAATTTCACTTTCAAGTGATGGTTTATTTGCTAATGAAATTCAAAAAGAAAAACTGATGTATCTTTTTTTTTTTTCGTTATGAAACAATTTTTATTTTTCGCTTAACAGTAAACTTTTGATGGTAAATTTTTTAGATAAAGATTTCAATTATTTACATCATAAATTTTCATGGGAACAATTTTTAATTGTCTATTTTATGTTAGCAGATGAATTAAAACACTGTTAGGTGATACAAATCAGTTTTTAATAAAATTTTAGTTGCCCTCAATGACTCAATTTGCCATCCATCAATTCTAAATATTTTTGTTTTCAAATTGAGCTACAGGGGATCATGATCCCTTTTGAATGATTAATGTTTTTATACAAAAACATATTTTTAAATGTAAACACACATTAAGGGTGTACCCCTCCTTTCCCTTCCCAGAAAAAAAAAATCCCGCTGAACAATGCAAATGTTTTGACAATCACAAAGTCATTCAAAATGGAAATGCATGGAATTTGCAGACATTACCCTTTAAACATCAAGAAATCAAAGTCTTAAATTTTCTTACCCTTTAATTAAACATCAAGAAATCAAACCAAGTTTTTAATTTTCTTATATATGTGATATAGTTTTAATAATAACTAATTGCTTCCTCATGAGGACCTTTCTATAAATGTTGAATCTTCTTAAAAGGTTTTTGCTCTAACATTTTCTAAGAAATTCTTTGATTTATAAGGTAATAGGAAACTATGCTGAATTTCTTGTATTTGAATATAACTAGCAAATTTCATACATTTACGAATATAAGTGTAAACTTTATGCATTTGCGAATGAAATTTATACATATACATATATATATTATAAATTAGCTAATTTGGAGTTGTGGACAAAATTAAGATATTATTATGAAGAAATGTAAACCCTCCTCTTTCCACTATCCGCCGAAAAAGAAAAAAAAAACAGAAAAGTGATTCCTTTCTAAATGAATCTGGCTATTATTAATTATTTTTATATCCGAAAAAACATTGCTCATTTTTAAGGTGCTTCTCAAATGACCTTCTAACAAGAAACTTTCTGTCACATTTTCTGACTCATTTTTAAACGAAAAAGATAAAATTGGCAGACTTGAGTATTGAACTAAAATTCATAAAGATACAGCTAAATGTAAATATATTGCTTGAAGATGCGTAAAAACATACATAAAACATTTAAAAGCCCATTAAAGTCCTAAAAGTATGACACCGAGGAAATTTCGGGACAGAATAAAAGAACATGAAGCAGATCTGAGATTAAATAGACCCCACACGGCGTTAGCAAGATTAGCACAACTGAACCTATAAAAGTAGATTTCAATGGATCCAAAATTATATTCCGCACAAATAATCACCTGGAAGCTATCATAAGAGTGTCTATAGAAATAATATCTAAAAAAGAAATAGTCTGTAACGATGTATTATCATATGATATCCACGCAGTCTGGAATGAATTAATACATCATTGATTACCTTTCCCACCCCACCTTATATTTCAAACCCTTGAAGTAAAATAGTTTGTTCTGGGCAAGCAAGAAAACGTGAAGAGACCTCAACTCAACAATTAGTTTTTCACTGATGATGACTGAGTAGTTCGGTTGAAAACGTTTTGGAATGTTTAAAAGGAATTTAATGTGCATTTAAATGTTTTATGTATGTTTTTACGCACCTTCAAGCAATATATTTACATTTAGTTGTATCTTTATGAATTTTAGTTATTAAACAAGGTGAATTTGCACTGAAATTTTAACTTTTTATTGAGTATTGAAGCTGTTTGGAATGGAAATGAGTTTTCCAAATTTTGATAAATTACTTATAGAGTTATAAGTGATTTGTGTCACGTGATGACATGTTTTTCCCCTTTCTTGTGCTGTGTCGTCAGAAATTTGGTTCAAAATGCCAACTCTGGCAGTCATTTTTGAAAAATGATCAAAGCTGCAATTTAAATTATTTTATTAAAACCACTGACACCATTTTTATAACAAATTTACTTAATTTTTAAAATGTTTATTTTCTCCCTGCCATGAAATTTCTATTTAAAAAAATAGGGATTAGAAGTCAAAAATGAATTATTTCACTTCAGCAATTTTAAATTAGAGAAATTACATTAAAATTTCTTCAGATCTAATGAAATATTTCATATTTTAAAAATAATTTATTTAATTAAATAATTCTTATTCTACAATTGTTAATATTAAAAATCTTGATACAAACTTTAAACTTCCGAGAGATTTTTTTTTGTTTGTAATTCATAAAAAGTTTATGCATATATTCAAGTAAAAGATGTCGAACCTCATTAAAATCTGATATCCTGAAAGATATGATATAGTTGAGTTTGAATGGTCCATCCACATCAAATAAATGTTAATTAACTTTTTTAAATAGAAAGAATGATATAATTTTACAGAAATTCCACTTTTACTTCAGTAGGTGCAGTTTTACTGTCGCTCACAAAAATTATTTCATTAAACAATTTTACCTACATATCAAATAAAAAATTTAATTCTGTCATTTTCATTATTCTATTATCACTATCTGTTACTATTAGCTGATCGGTTGTAATTACATGGATGAAAATTTTGTGGAAAATTAAATAAACATGACATCCCCTAAATTTAAGCTAATCATCACAGAGGATATTTTATATGCAATAACAGTTACTATTACAGGAACAATTAATTTTTTATCAATGTGAATTTTTTTTTTTTTTACTATGGTTAATTTTTATTATTATTGTAGTTAATGATATTAAAGCAATTCATGCTCTTAACTTTTTCTTCACATTTTGCTAACATTATTGATTAATTTTAGATTTTTGGAGATTAAATAAACAAAGCATCCATATTTCACCATTTTCTATTTTTGGGAATCGAAAATCAGTCTTGCTTGTTATTTCAGAGTGAATGCTTAGGAAGCGTAATTTACTGATAATTATTTAACCCGCCAAATAAGGTACAGTATAAGTTTTAGTAGGGAGTTCATCCTCTACATAGGAGCCAGTAAAATTTATGCATATGCAAGCAGTAACTGTTTTATAAGAAGTTGACTGAAAAGTGAATGTTTTAGGTAGCTTTCAATACAAAAAAGTATAAAGCTACCTATTGCAGCCGTTCGGAGGAAAGCAGTTCCGGAAAATTTCGATATATTTTCACCGATCATGACCCCCAGACCCCAAAACCACCCTCCGTTCAAATGTTGATTTATATATATATATATATATATATATATATATATATAACCATAAATGAAACATTATCATAACACCAACTTAAACGTTTATTTAATTAAGTATGAAATAATTAGTTGACAATAAAAGATTCCCCAACACACTGAATATGGAATCAAAAACATTGAAAGAATAAGAAATTAAATAAAAATTTGAATATATGGAATTAAATGAATTAAATGAAATGAAATTTGTGGAATTTAGAAAGAATTATCAAGTCCCAATTGCCTAAATACCACAAATAAAATGAAATGAGATGTTTCATCATCATATTAGCCATATATTGCTAAAAAATATGATATTGGGACTACATCTCAAATACAATGATTCAAATCAGTGATAAAATAAAAAATAAAATACAATATAAAAAAGGAAAGAAGCCATACTTATAAATTACAGAGAGAACATTTAATAGAGACATTAAGTATAAAATCCATAAAGATGAAAAGAGATAAAAATAAGATACCTTGCAGTTCATGAACCATCATGAAAACTCCAACATGACTGGGGAATGAATTGCATAAAAAATCATAACATGTTGCCAATTTTAGAAATATAAATTGCTTAGAAATATAAATTGCTTTCAGTGATGCCAGAAATAATGTTAAAATATAATGGATTATAAAATAAACAGGAACATTAGTGCTGCCATCTATTAGTAAAAGTGAATATAATCTGAATCGAAGGAATTGTATGGAAATAAATGTTTCATAAATCAACCAAATTACTATCTTAATTGATACCAATTAGTTAAATAATAAATTAATGAAATTAATTAATAAATAGAAAATTGAATTACATTAAAGGATGTATTAATGAATAATTCTATGTTATAAATAAGTATTAAGATGGAAAAATTAATAATAAAAAACAACTTAAAATAGTGCTGCCTCTAGTGGTAAAAGTAAATATAAAGTAATGGATGAAAATTAGTGTTTAATAATTAAACCAAATTACTATCTTAATGATAGCCATAAGTTAAATAATAAATAAATGAAATTAATTAATAAATAGAATGTTGAATAATATCTAAGTAATGGATGTATCAATTAATAATACTATGTTATAAATAAGTAGTAATATGGAAAAATTAATAATTAATGCAACATTAAAAATGTACCATTAAATTACAACAACGATTAAATAACTGTACTAAAATTGCAACATCAATTAAAATAATTTAAATTAAAATACTAAAGATTTGAATTAAGAATCGAAGAATTTAAAATTAATATTGATTAAATATTGAAATGAATTAGTCACAAATAATGTGGCTTCAAACAAAGTTAAATTAAATAAAAATACTTAATAAAATTAAAACATATTATATTAACACTGTATAAAAGTAAACATTATCTTAGAAGTAAATATGATATTGTCCACCAAAGGTATTAATCCAAATCATTAGATCAAATACATTCTTAATAATAATGAATATAAATTCATTTAAAATAATTAAATAATGAATAACTAAATCTAACTAAGTTAATATACATATAAAAATAACACATCGCAGTCCATTATAAAATGTGTATGATCAAACAATTGTGTAAATCAAAATGCCCCCATTTTTTTTTTTTTTGTTTAATAATATAAATTAACCATGCGTATTTTTCCATACAACGCCGCCACACACCTCCTCAATCCAACGTCTACCCACCTAACCGTCCTATTATAATTTTTTTTTTTTTTTTGTAAATATTTATAAGATTTATATGATTTTTTTATACATTTTTTAAACGCATGTGTTAATTTGGTTGTAAAGATCAAATAGGAACTAACTACATATTAAGGAATAAATGAATTTTTTTGGAAAACCATGTTGTAATGCTTCAAAGATAAGTTTTTTAATATTTTTGTTAATAAGTTGAGAGGAACATAAACTTTTTATTCTATAAATATGATTAAGGAGTATATTACGATATACAGAATTATGAAGACATGATTTAAAATTAGTAAATGAATTAATTTTAAATTTAAATTCTTTACGTTTATCAAATAGATCTATTATTGTTTTGTTTTCTTTTAGTGTAATTTTAAGATCTAAAAAGTTAATAGTATTGTTAGAAAGGAGGTTTTCCGTTAATTCTAAATTAGTAGGATAATCAACTGGAAATATAGAAATATTAGTGTGATCAGTGGCAATTAAAATAATGTCATCAATATAACGATATAAATGTATATTACTATTAATAAATGTACGTTCATAATGATACAAGTATAAGTCTGAAAGTATACTAGATGTACATCCCCCCTGTGGTATACCGACTTTCTGTAAATATAACGTGTTATCATGCATTATATAATTATTATATATAATGAAATTTGTTAAAGTTTTAAAATAAGCTGTATCTATATGAATTGGTAAATTAAGTGAATGTTGATACTTATAAAATAATGCATTTATAATATTATGTAGATCTAATAAATCTATATTATTAAATAGATCTTTGAAATCATATGTCATTATATTGTTAACACATTTAAGATTTTTCAAAATATTGACGAGTTGATAGCTATTTTTTATACAATGTGTGTTATCAGTGGATGTTGTCAGTGTATAAATTTGATTGTGAATTTTTAATAGATGTTTATTGGCTATATTATTATATGTATTGCATCCTATAGTTACAGTCCTAAATTTAATTGGATTTTTATGAAATTTGGGTATAAGAACTAAATAAGGATAATTAAAGTTAGTAGAAGTAATATTTAATAATTTATAATAACTGTGAATTTTACGATTGTTTACAATTACATTTTCATTAGTTTTTTTAAAAGAATTGTTAGTAGAAATACAGGATGTAAGTAGTTGGTGATAATAAGCTTTACATATGATTGCATGATTATTAGGAGATTTGTCAATATATGTTATTACATAGTTTTTTTGTAATTTAGTAATTTGCTGGAACAAATGTTTAGTGTTAATTTTAACCATATTCGATAAATTTTGTTTTAAAGACGAACTTAATTTTTCAATAACCAGTATTTTCCATTGATAAAAATATTCAATAGGTTTATTATATGAAATTGAAATTTTATAAATAAAAATGTCTATATCATATATAAACTGTTTTATAATAGAATTTACATTAAATTTAGAAGGAAGTCTATATTTAGTACCATAACCCATGAGTTTTTGCAGTTTATAATCATTCACAATATTAAGATTACCAGTGATTATATGTCCATGATCATTATTAATGAATTTTTTTAGATTGGGGTCATTGCAATTACACTGAAAAGTACTAGCATCAGATGTATTTTTTGAAAATGCATTATAGTTAAAAATCTTTCTTCCAATTGTAGTAGGATATTTAAATGTCTTTGAAAGTTGAAGATTTTTTATAGGAAAATAACAGTTTTTATCATTAATTATAGAATTAATATTAATTTTATTAAAGATTTGATTTGAAAAAGTTATAATTATTTGAGTATTAGTGTTTTGAATTTTTTGTTTTTTATTTAAATTAATGTTAAAAAGATTAGCTCTTGTCATAATTAGATCGTAGAAAATATCAGAGAAATGATTAGAGTAAGATTTACTAAGAAATACATTTAAATATTGTACTATCAGTTTCTTTTTAATAGCAAAAATATATTTTCGTATTAAAAACCAGTTGTAGTTCTTGATATAGTTTTGATGAAGAGTGTTGATTTGTTTAAGAATAAATTTATTGGAAATAACAACTGTAGCAGTACATTTTCCTCGCTTGTTACGTGTTGTTTTATGATTTAATTTATGATTTAGAGTGAGATAAATAGGAGAATAATCTGTAGTATTATTTGTTGAAAAAACTTTAACTGGTCTGTTAAATAATTCACTATTAAGTCCATAAGGATAAATAGTGTTATAATATTTCATATATGAAGACTCCATAAATAAACGTTCTGATTTAGCTTTTATTATTTGTATAATTTCAATTGTAGTATTTTTAAATTTATGTTTATGAAAATGTTGTATTTCTGCTGTGGACTGTAAATTTTTTGCTTTGTTCTTGTTAGTGTCTGAACGATGTTGATTAATACGTTTATGTAATGGACCTGATGTTTCACCTATATATTTCAAACCACATAGGTTACAGTTTATGCTATAAATTACATTAAATGCTTTACAAAAAGTTGATAAATTAGGATCTGATACAATTTGTTTCTGAGAAGCAAATGGACAAGTCTTGCAGCGAGCATCATTACATAATCTAAAAAATAATGGAGGAGGAGGAGAGTAAAAATGGTCACTTGATGTCGATCCAGGAACAACCCATTTATTATATATATATATATATATATATATCTATATCTGAGCTATGTCATACGATAACGCTCGTATTTATAAATCAATTTTGATGAAACTAATTGTGTGTATTAAGCTCACCAATGTCTCAACTGAGTTCATTGGCCAGCTTGGTCCGCCATTTTGTTTCAAGATGGCGGCCACTTAAAATTTTAAAACTAAAATAAATATGCAAAAAAGTTAAAAATTCAAATTTATTTTTTAATTAAGTGTTAGGCCTTGATACGAGGATTCCAGAGCATTTTTTGGTTTACCTCTATCTTAAAAAATGGCTGAGATAGAGCAGTTTGAAATTCTAGGGTGGCTGACATTTTGAAACAAAACAGCACATTAACGCGATTACTCGCAAATTATTTCCTTTCATTGTTGCAATAATTTTCCCAATCATACGCATAAAACTATATATTCATATCCGTTAGTGCCACTTTCTCGCCAAAATTGGTGACATTTGGCGAAATATCGCCAAATTTGGCGACCAAAATAAGTCTTCATAAATGAAGCCAATTTGGCTATTGCTCAATAATTTGGCGAATTTCTTATTCAAATTCAGTATTAACGAATCTTTTGTAAACGTTTCTTTGCATTTTAACTTGCTGTTTTCGTGTAACATTAGCTAAAATTTTAAAACGAAGATATAGGAAAGGTACCTTTTCCTCCCGGTACAGGCCGGAAGGACTTTTTAGAGTTTGGTTTCTCTCGTAATGGTTTTTCTTTAAGAAAGAGATGCCGGTATGTATACCGTGCATGAAGCAATATTAAAAATTGGTGATGCTAGATAATAATGATTTAATGCAATCCTTTAGTACTTTTAACTATAAATGTCAGTTAAGTGTATGTGATGTTTTCAAGTATTGTCAATAAGATTACGTCTCCAATCAATTTGCTTACTATTTATGGACTATTTGAGACTTTCACTAACAGTTCTGTTAGTTGTCCTTGAATTAAGTTCAACAAATATGTTACATCTTTTAAGTAAGAGAAATGTTTTGTTTCAATATTTAAATTTTCTTTAAAATTCTAATTAAGTTTTCATATTAAATATTTATACACTAGAAATTATTCAATTAAGGCTGGTCTCAAATCCAAACGTGAGTGAAAGTATGAAGTGTTTTTTTTATTCTTCTCTTCAATGCACGACATTTTCAAATGAAGGCAAATTATGGTAACAATTACAATGAATATAACTCACTGAATCTCATTCAGACAAAAAAACCCAATATTTTTGTATAGTTGTTTGGAAAATATCTTATGTATAAGTAAGTGAGAGTAACATGTTTGAGTACTTATATTCATGTAACATCAATATGGGCAAGTGTACATACTCCTTCCCCTCCTCTTTTTTCTGTCATTTATTTTCTTGGATATGTATTTATCTGTACTATTATATAAAGACAGAACGCCTGACTGACTGGGTGACTCATCAACACCCAGCTAAAATGATTAAAGTTAGGATCATGAAATTTGAACAGTAGATTGCTGTTATGACCTAGGCAAGCAATAAGAAAGGATTTTTGAAAATTCCCTTCCGAAGGGGGGGAAAGGGATGGTCAAACGTTTTAGGTGATTTCGACGTATCTCAGCAGGAGTTTTAGGTAGGACCTCGAAATTCAGGAAAAAAAATGTACTAAAAAAAATTATTAAGCACGTATTTTAGCGATTTTAGAAATTAACCCCCTAAGGAGTGAAATGGGGGTTCGAACGTTTTAGGTCATTTCGTCATACAGTACATCAGTTTTTGGGAGGAGCATCAAATTCAGGATAACAAATCTACTAAAAAAAAATAGTTAAACATGTATTTCAGCGATTTTAGAAATTCACCCACTAAGGGAGTTAAATGAGGGGATTAAACGCTCCAGGTCATTTCATCATATCTTAGCAGAGTTTTTGGTCGGTGCATGAAATTTGGGATAACAAGTCTACTAAAAAGTGGTTAAACACGTGTTTCAGCGATTTTAGAACTTCACCCAATTAAGGGGGCTAAATGGAGGGTCGAATGTTTTAGGTCATATCACCATATCTCAGCAGCAGTTTTAGGTTAGAGCATGAAATTCTGGATAACAAATCTGCTAAAAAATAATTAAACACGTATTTCAGTGATTTTAAAAATTCGCCGATCAATTTAAACATCAGATATGAACCCGATTATGGAAGATTAGACTAATAAGACACCTATTGCTGATTTCCGGTTAGATATTTTGCGTAAGACATTCTTAAAAGGAAAATACATTGTAGTAGACACATTTTCCACCCACGCAAAGCTTGGACGGGCCGCTGGTATTTCATAAAATAAAATAAATGAATGGCTAGAAAAATAATTCTTTATTGTTTACTTTGATACACTTTTTGTTTTATATCTATATTACATGTTCTATATTTATTGATGTGCATTTTATAGATAATTTGAATATGAATATTAGATAATAACACTTACAAATAGTAGATTAATAAAAAGTTAAAATAATTTTTATGATTAATATCCCTATTAAAGGAAATTTGTTTTTATATATCTTAATTGCACTTTGGGACTAAGTTGAAATCTGACAACAAAAAGACATATTTTACTTTTATGTTGCATTTCAAATTAATTTAAAGTTGAATAATGTTACTTATTTATTTCACTTTTTACAGCTTTATATGCAACCAATTTCTTTTACAATGACACTTATTTTATTTTATGATAATAGTTATTTATATTTTATTTTATTTAAAAATTTCTGTCTATTTAAAATGTTTAATTACCTTTCTGTTAGCTGTTTTCTATTACATTTTCAATTGTTAGTATGTTACTGTACACTAAAAATTGACATCTGTCTTTTATTTTAGGCGTGCCGGGGTCTTTAGCATACTTCATGAGGTGCTGAATGCATAGTTTCATTCCAGGAGTCTGTTCAGACTTTTCTCCCAGGGTCTTGTTTTTGTGAAATTGTGAACAGCTTTTTACATTTGTGAAAAATCTCCACATAATTTTGTGAATGTGAAATTATCGTCATAACCAGGTTCTTGTTTATGCATTTTTATGAAGATATATGTAGGTAAAATACAAATATTTTCTTTATATATGTAAAAGTGACAGTCTTATTTTACTTTTAAATTGTTAAATTTGTGAATGAAAGTAAAATTCAATACCAAAATTAATTTTTCTATAAAATCCATTCTGCCAAAATCAATTCCTACTACCACCACTAAAAAAAAAATGTCCTATCTGGGAAACCTCTCCATAATTTCACTAAGAAATTTGTGTACACTTTAGAGACAAACACAAAGCATTTTCTTGCATGTTATATTTCTTATTTTTTTAATGCCATCAGTTATGATTGTATCTTGGCACACATGATGGGCTACTGTATTACGAAATCCATGTCAAAATTTGGTCTATATTGAATCCTTTGACAAAATTTGAAAATAGTGAAGTAGTGACTACTTTTGAAAAGTAGTTTGGTAGTTGCTACTTTTTAAAACAAGTAGTTGTAGTTAACTGCATTTTCGATAACGTAGTTGTAGTTTGTTACAAAAGGAAAAAGTAGCTTCCTATATTTTCGTTTTAAAATTTTAGCTAATGTTACACCAAAACAGCAAGCTAAAATACAAAAAACCCGATTCCTGAAGATTCGTTAACACTGAATTTGAATAAGAAATTCTCCAAATTAGTCAACTATACCCAAGTTGGCTTCATTTATAGAGACTTATTTTTGGTCACCAAAGTTGGCGGTATTTCACCAAGTGTTGCCAAGCTTGACGAGAATTTGACGCTAATGAAGCTATAGTTTTATGCGTATGATTAGGACAATAATTACAACAATGAAAGATAATAATTTGTGAGAAATCACATTCACTAAAACCCATAAATTGTTGGTTTTTTGTGATCTGCTGTCTTATTTCACAGTGTCAGCCACCCTAGAATTTCAAACTGCTGCATCTCAGCCATATTTTAAGATAGAAGCAAAACAATCCAGAATCCTTATATCAAAGCCTAACACTTAAACAAAAAATGAATTTTGTTTATTTATTTTTTTGTATATATTTTTTAGTTTTAAATATTTTAGTGGCCGCCATTTTGAAACAAATACTGTTTAATGTGGCATCGGGTCCGGTGGGGGAGTGTTTGTAACATGCTTTCAAATACTTTGTGCATTTGATTTACGCATTGCAACACTCTGGCCGAAACCCACTGCTACTATTGCACTAATTTATTTTATATTTTTTGTTCTGAAATATGGCTGTTATTTTACACTTTACCCACTGCCGATGAGGCCACAGCCTTTTGCTTCTGGTTTCTTGTTTTAATTTGATTAGTTAACAATTTTCTCTCTGGTGTTTTGCTGGTTTATATTTGTTAATGTTAAATTATGATGTGGAATTCCGGATCTGCCAAATACTTACAAAATATAATCTATATTACACACACACACATATATATATTGTATTTTTATTTTAGATTAATAATAATTTTATGAAGTTCTTAAATTTTAATCATTTGTTGCATATTAACAATTAGTACACTGATATTGTATAAATTTGCTGTCAATACTGTACCTTGTTATTTATATATAAGGTTTCAATATGTCTTTGTGTCATATATTTGACAAATTAGGGAATTTCAGCATGTGAAATATTTTTATTTCAGTATCTTTTTTTTTCTGTGAAATTGTATTAAATGCAAATTTTATAAACTTGGTATTTAAGAATAAATTTCATGAAATTCTTTTTTTTTTTTTTAATAAATTGAAAGTTTGCATTGTTTCTCCTTTATATATATATAAATTTACTGTCAGTAGAATTTACTGCAATTTTTAATAATCTACAAAGTCTCAACATTTTTATGGCATATATTTGAGGACATGAGTTTCAAAACTCGTTTCATCCAAAACTAAAAAAATTGTGTTTTCTCTATCAATGTATTCTATTGGTAAATCTTCACTGAAAAAACACTACAATCTGCAGATAAACTAGTTTTAGCATGTATTTCTGACATTCTAAAATCTTGGTTTACAATGAAAACCAGTGAAAGCAGTCAGATGTTTTTCGCGATTTCCTCAAATTTGATTTTTTGGATAAGGCGAGTTTTGAAACTCACGTCCTCATTTGTTTTATTAAGAGGCTAACTTCACTCAGTCAAAAACACCCGCTCACTAATGTTAATCCTATGGGGGAAATAATTTATGATATCTTGTTCGCATTTCAATATTTTTAAATGATTTTTTGCATTGGTTAGTTGAAGTAAATCTCTATGCCACGCTCTTATGTACTTTTTTGATTTTGATTACAAATTTTTTTTATTAAGATACTTTCACTTTCAGAACAGATTTTGAAAGTGAAAGTATCCTCAATTTAAAAAACTGCAACAAAAATCGAAAAAGTAAAAAAGAGTGTGCATAGAGATTGACCTCAACTATCCAATGTAAAAAAAAAAAATATTTAAAAATATTGAAATGCGTAAAATAATTCCCCCATAGGATTAACATTAGCGAGCGGATGTTTTCGACTAAGTGAAGTAGGCTGAAAAGTAAAAAACTTCAACAGAATTCATTATGGTATTCATTCATAATCTATAAAATTTGTTCTGAGAAAAGAAAAAAAAATCTCCATAAATAGAATTAATTCTTCCATTTTAAATATAAGTAAATTAAATACAGTGTATAAAAATGATATTTTTCCAATAATAGCATTTTTTCCTGTTTACTACACTTGCATCATTCACTTGAGATTTAGAGTAAAACTTTTATGCTTTTTGTGCAATTGTGAGAGAGCTGTTGATGGCATTATATGTCTGTATGTATATAATAAAGTTTCAAATACTGCAATATAGCAACATGCGCACTTTACAAATTGGAAATGTGGCTTTTCTATTTTTTCTTGGTTTCTTGCCTATTTAAAAATTGTACGCTTCTCAATACTATCATTGTTCTTTTTATTTATTTATTATTTATTTATCTATTTATAAGCGAGTTGTTTTTCAAGTGTACAACCACAGTGGCAATTTTAATTCTAAATATATTGTTGTTCAAAAACAAATTGGAGCAGCTAATTAAAGTATTTTAAAACAACAATGAATCATATATATATATTTTTTATTCCGAATTGTATTCTTAAAAAAAAGATAATTTTTAAAATGAAGATTTTTCAATGTTGAGTCTCTGCTTTTAGTAATAAATAAAAAAATTAACAAATTTGAAAATTTATTTATAAATTGCTAACATAATACATATGCATTATTTGGAAGCAATTTATGAATTTTAAAAAAAAGGTTAGTTTCTTTGAATTAAAAGAACAATGCTATATAATATTGTTACAAGATAATATATATTTAAATTTAGTATTTAAAAAAATCTCAAAGATGTATTTGTAATAGCAGAAGTTTTATTATAACTAAAACTGGTCATTTATTCTGAAAGAATTTTTGCATTTTTAAATAAAAGCTATATATAATGTTATTTCTGTTACAAATATTAAAATTGATGGTGTAGATAATACAGATAGATGCATATAATAGATGTAGATAATGTAATAGACGGTGTGTTCGATTTTAGGTATTTCTATTTTTGGATAAATGTGCCTCCATATATGTATAGTATACATAAGTACATATAAGTACTTTTCTCTTCATTTCATTGTAAACATATATATATATATGTTTACAATATATACATACGAGCTGAACATTTATTAATAAAATTATAATTACTTGGCTTTTAACTGCTGTAATAGGATCATTTAACTTACCTTCTTGAAATTAAATTTCCTAACTTAATTTTTGTCATTTAAGATTAGATACTGTGATAATAGTTGTCCTTTTTAGAAGACATTTACATGCATTTTTTACAAATAAATTGAAATCAGTTTCTTTACAGAAGCAAATTGTAAGATCCTATATATTATTTCTGTTGTCATCAACATCTTTTTTTCTGATCAAATAAAAAATGTAGAACGATAAATGAAATACCATATGAAAGGATTTTCAAACTGGCTTTTGACATAGTACACTCAAATTTCGTTAAAACATGTATTTTGATTAAAATTTGTAATTAATTAAAAATTAAATTGGTTATTGTTTTCATAAACGAAATAAGATTTTTCTAAAATCAATGTTGTCACAAAAATAAAATACCGCAACAATGATTATTAAAAAAAAATGTTCAATAAAGATAAAGTGGGACATAGTTACTGCACAGGTTTATTTTATATTTATGATTAAAAGCAAAATTTATATTCTATTGTTCAATTTATTTTTCTTTGTCCCATACTTTTTTTCCGAAACAGACGATGTCATGCTCTAATGCAGGGGTTCTCAAACTATGGTACGCGTACCAGTACTGGTCCGTGAAGCTCTGGTTACTGGTACGCAGAAGTCCGTTACTGGTACGTGAAATAAAATACAAAATGCAGCATATTATTATGGAATCGAAAACGGCTTGTCTTTATTAACTTGGATATTTAAAAAAAAATTCGAACGCGATTTAGGATTTGTAAACACTTTTTCTATTTTTTTTGTTACCAGAAATGTTTGTTATCGTACACTTGCTGAAATTCGCACACAACGATTATGATACAATCAGTTTTCCAGAATTAAAATCACAATTATTAGATTTATATAGATCAAAGTTGAATTTGGTATAATAAAGAGCTAATTTTAAAATGAATGAATGAATGAAGTATTTTTAATTAGCGGAAGAACTGTAGGTAAAGTCTGAATGCTTGCAAGTGGGAGGAGCTTGTGTGAGTAGAAGGAATTAATACAAAATAACGTTCCAAAGTGTAATTTATAACCCATTGTTCTCTTTGCACAAGAAGAGCTTCTAGGAGGTGTTGAAATAAAAGTCTTATTTCAAACATAATTCATAAATTGAATCATTGTGTTGATTGAAATATTTTTCTTCTCTTGTACAAAAAGTGTTATAGTTTCCTTCTATTTCATGAAAATCAGTTTTTTAGAGAGTAAAGTTATTTAAAATGGTCAAGAGAGTAAGATGATTTAAATCAAACAAAAACTGTGGGCATACAGGGTTCGCACAAGTCTACCACAAATTTTTAATAGTTTTCTTCGATTTATTTAACTGCGGAAAAATATTGCTAATTCTATGAATAAACGCGATGGTTACGAATTCTGTGTTTAAAAAATTAAGTAGGAACTTTCCTATCATTAATAGTGGTTCCAGGCTCCTTACAAAATATATACGGAGTGTGCGAACACTGTCATATGCAGTGCGGATTTGAGGTGGTATATATAAATGTATGAAGAAACATGCAAGTGTTTGCCTACTGAGCGACATTATTGTCGAATTTAAAGGTTTGCAGATTATTAATACGGTTGTATTGAGCCCATGTTAAATGCACTAACTAAGCTTTGGATAAGAAATTCACAGGGCCAGATTAATGCAGAGACCGATTAAGTCGTGGCCTAGGGCCCTCCACTGAAGGTGGGCCTCCAAAATAAATAAAATTGTTTGCAAAAACTTTATTAAACATCCAGCTTTTTGCAATTAGCAAAAGCGCAAAAGCGAAAAACGTTCTAAAATTTCGATTTTTTTTTAATACTGCAGGAGCTAGAAACATGAAATTTGGCATGGTAGTTACTTATAAGATGTAAATACTCTCTAAGAACAAATTCTAAAAAAAAAAATCGAAATTTAAACGGGTGAGATGAGCGAAAGGCGTTCTAAAAACATTCTAAATTACAATTTTTATGGAATCTCTGGAACTACAGAACCGCTTTAAAAAGTGATGGTGGCAAATTGATGGTGACAGTCCCTGCTCCAACATAGGTTATATTTTATTTCGGTGCCACTACCTCCAGGGGGGGGGGGTGCAAAAGCGAAAAACGTTCTAAAATTTCGATTTTTTGTATACTGAAGGTATTAGATAACATGAAATTTGGCATGGTAGTTACTTATAAGATGTAAATGCTCTCTAAGAACAAATTCTAAAAAAATCGAAATTTAAAAGGGTGAGATGAGCGAAAAACGTTCTAAAAACATTCTAAATTACAATTTCTATGGAATCTCTAGAACTGCAGAACCATTTTCAAAAGTGATGGTGGCAAATTGATGGTAACAGGCCCTGCTGTAACATAATCTATGTTTTATATCTGTGACACTACCACAGAGGGGGGGGGGGGTGGTGTAAGAGCGAAAAACGTTCTAAAATTTCGAGCGAAATTAGTGTCATTTAATTACTAATTTCTGAATTATCTGTGGCAGTAAAATTTCATCTAATGAAAATAGGCCAACGAATACCACTTGGCATTTTTCAAGAATTACGCGAGCAAAGCCGCGGGTTTTGCTAGTGTTATTATAAAGCAGTCAATTTAGAAACGTAATGATTAATTTTAAATACAATAAAATCTGCTATGAAGGAAATACAAAAGACCGAAGAGATATTTCGTTTTAGACAGGTTTTTCTATATTATCTTTACGTTTGTTTCCTGGTGGTACGCGGAAGTATGCACTTTGATTTAGTGGTACGTCGGTCTAAAAGTTTGAGAACCCCTGCTCTAATGCATTTAAAATACGATTTTTGCATTTGCATTTGCATTTGCTATTTTCAGTCAATTTTTATTGTAACTTTGAGGAATAAATGAGATGATATTCTGGCTTGACTAATGTTGTTTGCAAATATTTTTAGTCCTTATTATTATTTTTTAAGTTTAAACCTGCATCTAAAAAATATTAGGTATTGCTAAAAAATATTAGACTGCAGTGCGAAATCTTCACACGGGTCCTCTGGTTATTCTATAATTTTATTATTTCAATTTTCTGTAATATTTAGAATGTTGAAGTTTACAAAATATGTTCTTGCATGCAGTGGTATTATATATATATATATATATATATATATATATATATATATAAATTAAATTGTCCTATATATATATATAATTATAATATCTATGAATTTCAAAAAACATATCAAGTTCTATTATCATTCTACTTAAATCTCCAAAGAGATAATTAATGATATTGTGTATACAGAATACCACATAGCTAATAATTAACATGTGCAAACATAATATTACCATAGCTTGTGCTTCAATGGTAATTGGCCAAATTTTACTCATACCTAAAGAATATTGAAAAAAGAAAAAAAAATAGAGAGAAAGGGAAAAAAAAAAAATTATAAATTGGAGTTGCAATTAAGTAAATACAAATGGATTAATAAATTAAATATGAACCATATACAATGGAAAATTGGACCACATGAGAATTAAATATGAATTGGATATGAAAAAACACATGCACATGTACTCATCAGCCTGGATGCACCCACATGTGTTTTAAATAATAATTCAGTGTTTCATAATTCTACTGGCATAATGCTAAGATCAGTAGAATCATCCAGGTACACTGAATTATTACCAGACAACAATTGGAAATATTAAAATTTGGAAATATTTAAATAGGAAATAAAAAACCATTAAGAATATACAATATATTTCACTCACATCGATTATCCCAAAAACTGTATTAAACACCTCACGAAATTACCACGAGATAACAGTTTTGAAATAATAAAATTGAAATATGAACGCGTAAAGTGTAGATAAAATATTTTACTCACAATAATTATACAGAATCCTTAAAATGTCACAACTTCTGCATAATATTCACATCCACATGGCAATGCATCATACATGTTGACTAAGTCGAGTTGAGAGAAATGATTTGAAAGACAAGTTGAGAGCACACTTTTTTTAAAACACAACCCCATCGATGACACCCAAACACAAAATGATTCAAAAACAATGATTCTGGTTTTAATACACTTATAACAAAATTATATCCGTGAATATATATTACTCCATCCAATTTTAATTCCTGAAAGTAAAATTAATATACAATCAATAGTTCCCTCTATAGTTAAATTAAATATAATATTAACAATATTATCAACAACTACCTGAAAGGTAAAGTGTCGCCATCTATTGGTATTATAATAATTCATAATTAATATTTAGTTAGATATCCACTTTATTAGTTACATACTCACTTCATTAGATTTAATTATATAAATAAACTTTAAAAAACAATACTAACTTGTAGTTTTACTTTAAATTCAAATAAAATATAATACTACTATATGAATAAATCTACACAGAATTAATTCAACTTGCACAGCATTTCAATTAAATATAATATTTATATATATATAGGACAATTTAATTTTTGTAAGCATAATCTTAACTCCTGTTTTTATAAAATGTATTTTATATATAACTTATTAATTAATATGACTTACATTGAGTTTACCATAAACACCTTTTGTAGTGCTATAGTTTTTAAATAATTGATCATTTATAGTTTCTACATAATCTGACTAATTTTAGTGTTAACCAGTGTTTTTTTCTTTTACTTTAAAGAAACTTGATTATTTAATATTCAAATAAATTGAATGACATCCAAACCGATGTTCTTCATCAACATATTTTGCAGTGTTGTCAGGATATAATATTTATATTGATTTTATCATGCATTGAATGAATCTGTTTGCATGCAAAGAAATTAAAAATGTATTCTTTATACTTAGTTTTATTAAAAAGCCCTTTTCCTTTCCACCACTTGGTATAACAAGTTTTTCACACTTTTTTATCATGGTGTAACTATTATATCAAAAATCACCATTGCAGAATTAATCATTGTTCAACTAACTTGCAATTTATCCTTTTCTTTGTGTGTTTTCCCTTGATAAAAAGCAGCAAAAATCATTAAAATGTTCAAATAAGTATTTTGCATGGTGTATGCTTGGCATAAAAGCCTAACAGATTGTAAGAGTGATTTTGATTGTTTGGTCAGTTGTGAGAAATCCTTGTATTTAATTTTCAAAATGGCTGTGTGCAAATGTGTTCAACCCTTTTCCCTTCAATTTGTGGGTGTTTCATTTTACTTCTCATTTTTCTCCCCTGTTTTTTGTATGCTAGTAATTCAGTTCTTTTGGTTATGTTACTTTTAGAGAAATTTTATTTTTCCTTCCCTCTGTGTTTATAGCAAAAACAGCTTTAGGATTATAGATTATTTTGCCTGTGTATATTTTTAATTTTCTTTATGTGTAATTTTGAAGCATATTTTATATTTTTTTAAGAGGTTTGTGCAATAGTCATACATATTTTCCCTTTCGCTTGGTAATTATGCATGTTAGTTAATTTTATTTACTACATTTTTTCTAATTTTGTATTAGTTATTATTTGCTTTTAAAATACATAGGCTATATTAGCAAAGAACAGTACAAAATAATGTAAAGTATTTGCTTTACTGTAAAAAAAAAATATTTCCTTAAAAAAAGGCAATGTTTTATTCTTTAAAGGAAGTTAGCGAAAATAAACTATGTAGAATTATTCCATGATCTTTCAGGATTGCTTTTATAATAGAATCTTGATTTATTTCAATACTTAAAAAATAAACTGGATGAATAAACTTTATCTCTTTTTAAATTATAATCTAAAATTTCTAAACATTGGGGGGTTTGAAAATTAAATTTAACAAAACAAGCTTCATTTACTACTGCATATTTTTTAAATAACTGTTTTCTTTAAACTATTAGGGACAAATTGTGGTGAAATTAAAAAAAAAATACTGGTGAAATGTGTGATATTACAAAGTCTGTTATTAAATTCTAACCATTATTTTGTAATGATGAGCTATTTATATATGTATAACATTGTTTGTTGCTGATGTTTGAAGACACAAGTGCAAATTACTATGCAATGCATTTCTTTTTTATATTTAACTGCGATCTCAAAAGTTTTGATGTTATTTCTAGAAGCAGCTCTTTGTTTTACTGAAATGTATAGTTCTTGTACACATATATATATAGATGTTCTGCCTGAATGTAAAGTACAGTTTAATTAAAACTTATTGAGTATTTCTCATTTTGTCTTTAGTTATTTGTACACATAAATTAGTCATGATTCATCAAGATAAAAAATTTCACTGTTATTATATTTCTTTGCTAAAATATTTTGGTATGTTTTGGTACTTTTGGGTTAAAGCAGCTTCCTCAATTACAATTATGTCAAGATTGCAGTTATGATTTTGGCAAAATCATCTCAAAGTTCATAAATGCATATATATACTCCAAACGCTCACATATGTGACATATACGTCTTACATACATCATATATAGCTTATACACATGCATATATACATCATATATGACTATAACTGGTACATTGAATCATAAATGTTATATACATATTATTATAATGTCATATATGCTTTATAATTTGGCAATTCGTCCTCGGGGGCTGCTATAACACGAAAGTAACAATATGTTTTAATAGAATTGTTTGGAAATCTCACTTTTGTAACAGGAATGAATTTCTTTACTTTTATAGTTTGGTTATTTTTAATGAGATAAACGTTGACTTTTCTGAAGTGTTATCTGTTATGTCTCTTCTCATTTTACATCCATTATTTCAAATGCCAGTAGAAAAAATAGAATCGGATCATATAAATGTAAGAATGTCAAAAAAAAGAAATTAAGAAATGGGCAACATAAAAATAGCACAAATGGAAATATCTGTAAAAAGCTTTTCGTAGCTTCTAAAGCTCCAAAACAGCTATCTGCTTTTTTACGCATGTTTACAATTGTGCTATTTTTGACATTGCCCAATAATTATTTTTTAATACAACAGCACAAAGTTCAATCCTCCTATTTTAAAAGAAGAAATGTTTTGAGTTCAGTCCCACTCTTTAGCATTTGATGAAGTATTATTATGTAGATTGTTTATTTAAAATTACAAATAGCAACAATGCATTGGTATCTCACACTGTAAATCTTTCTGAAATATTAAGTAATAGTTAAAAAAAGAAAACAATCACATTTTGAAATGAATATCCTTTAGATGATACTCGTAATGTCATAAAACATTAAATACTTTTGAACAAAAAAAGAAAAGAAAACTTTTATTTTCTTAGTTAACTTATGTTATACAAAAGCCAAAAGTGTCAGATATTTAAATAAAAACTAATATGCTAATTTTATTCCTTCATTACTCCTTTTTACTTATCTCCGTCAAAAGGTTTTCATTTTTATTTTTCATATAATATTTTTTCATCATATTACTACTTTTAAATACATTTGGTTTTACTTTTAAATAAATTTTGAAACTTAAAAATGATTTTGATACTAACAGAACCTATTTAGGTTTTTGAGTGTTCCTATACATGAAAGTTGAAAAGTATCCAATATTTATGTAACAATTCTTATTTTGCTTATCTTTTATTAAGATGTGTATTTACTATCAACTCTTTTTATCATTTGTCATCATCATTGCATTCCCAGGCACCTCCAGCCCCCTTTCTGAGCCAGATACTCACCTTATATGAGAAAAAATTCTTGTGCAAGACAGTGATATATAATATTTTGCTACAATAAATTATCATAATGTGGAATATTAATTTAATCTTGATTACCTTTTACAGTAGATCCTGCAAAAAAATTACACCAATTGAAAATTTGACACTACAGTATGTTTATTTAGTAAAATTTAATGTATTTCAATTATTTTGATTCTTTTTTCATATAAAGTACTCATAACATCATTGTTAATGTTACTTTTTTTTAAAATCATTTTCATATTAACATGTATAAAAATTGATGGTGTTATGAGCGTATTGGTATGTCAAAACTATAATTGAAATACACTAAAGTTAGCTAAAAAAAATCTATGTTTCTGATCTTGTGTGACATATTTAAACAATTTTAAATGAAAAATTAATCAGAGAGGTGGTAAGCATACATCTGTCTTTTTTGCCATTGTACAGAGGGATTGAAAAGTCGTGCAACCCTTGAAAAATATTTTGTTTACTAAAATACAAACATGATTCAAATTACAAACATAAACTAAATTTAAAGAGTAACAATACTGAGACACAAAACTGATGATGGAGTGTGGTTTGTTTGCAAAAACATTCCACAATCCATCCTGGACTGAAAAACAAACATTGAACATGAGATTAAAAAAATAAGTGTTCCAACATTGAGAAGAGTGGTCTCAAATTTGAAAAACACATATGTCTTTGTATCCAAGAAAAGAGTCACATTTTGATCTTCTGTAACAGTGTTAATTTTCACTCAGTATTGTTACTCTTACAGTTTAGTTTATGTTTGTAATTTGAATCATGTTTGTATTTTAGCAAACAAAATAATTTTCAAGGGTTGCGGGACTTTTCGGTCACCTTGTATATCCATTATTTCAAATAGCAGAATAAGTAAATAATAAAAATAAATAATAGAATCATACATACATTCTTACTCAATGTTCAACTCTCAACTTTAATGTTCATGTAAATGTGAAATATGTCAAATGAAGGAGTCTTTGAGGCTTTCTTGGTTCAGTCACACTCTCAATTCTGCTGAAATATTGATTGATACAAAAAATAAAAAATAAATCACATTTAAGAATAAACTTTTTGTAGCCAAAACTTGTAATGTCACAAAACATTAAATGTTTTTTGATAAAAAACTTTTTACAAACAGAATCTCTGAGTGTGTCCGTCAAACTCCATCACTACGTTAAAGTGAAGCCTCTTTCGATGGAGTCCCTAACCTGGAAGAGCTGACCAATGTCCGGCAGACTTTTTTCAGAAAACTGACATTTAGTTGTGTTGAATAGCATTTTATTGATTACTATACTGTTTGTCCCAAAAATATTGAATCATGCTTAATTTTTTTACTTGTTGTAGATATGTAGGCAGTGTAAATTACAAAAGTATTCAAAATGAGGTAGAAATAACTATTTTGATAAAATTGTCCTACTATTAACTTTCAAAAAGTTACACTTTTTTTAATTTTACATGGTCCTTGGGTCCTATAAATTATAGTTAGAAAACTTTTCTGCATGCTCTGACAAGTACAACAGTAAAAATTCCCTCTTTCTATGACCAAAACTCACCGAGTTATCATACTTTGAATTTTATAAAATTCCGGAGCTTTCTGACACTGAAAAATCATCTGTCCATTTTTAGTGCCAGAAAGCTCTGAATTTTAGGGACCCTATAAAATTTAAAAAGTGTAACTCTTTACGTAGCAATGACACTGCTATTTCATCTGCATAACCTTTATTCCTTTCTTATTTAAGTTAAAGCACATTTCAATGATATTTTTGGGGACACCCTGTGTAGGATGATCAAGATTATTTTGATTGACCAAAACTAAACTTAACTTATTGGGGTAGTAACAATTTAAGATACTTTAAAAAAATATAAAAAAGACTTATTTGGCAGAAAATTTATATTTCCACACATCTTATTAGAATATATTTGCCTGTACAACAATTCTCATTTAAAAATATTTTCTATTGATTTTTTTTTTAATAGAAAGATTCTATTTACTATTGTCATATTTAGTGTTTTTCTAGGCAAATCCAACCCCCTTCCTAGCCCAAACCTCACCTAAATTTTTTTATTAATTATATTCCTTTATATGTTTGTTGGAGATTTCACTTTTAAAAAAGTTAGAAAATTAAAAAATCTATTGGATGCTAACAGAATCTACTTAGCCCTATACAAAAGTGAAAAATATCAGATATTTTAGAAAAACTCTTGTTCTTTTCTTCATAAAGATACATTTTCTTTATCAAACATTTCTGCTAATTTACTATTTGTCACATTTATTACACTCCCAGGTACCTCCAATCCCCTTCCTGGGCCAAACCTCACCTTATATATGACAAAATTTTCTTCAATTTCTTCAAGCGGTTAAAAGAAATTTACATTTTACTGAATTAGTTAACATCCATTTTTTTTTTTTTAAAGTTTCTCCAAATTTGTCTGTCTTAAATTTTAGATTCGTTTAATACAATGCCAACAATAAAAGGATATTTAATTAGAAAATATTTTGTTGTAAATCTTCCTCATTTTCTAAATTGCTTTTTTACCTGTCAAATGCCAAAAATATCAGATGTTTTACGTGAAAACTTTTGTATTGCTAATAGCTCTTCTTCTCAAGGATATAGCTTTTCTATGAGAAATTTCTGCTAAGTTATTGTTTGTCACATTTATTATACTCCCAGGCACCTCCAATACCCTTCCTGGGCCAAACCTCACCTTATATATGACAAAATTTTCTTCAATTTCTTTAAGCGGTTAAAAGAAATTTACATTTTACTGAATTAGTTAACATCCATTTTTTTTTTTTTTAAGTTTTTCTAAATAAGATTGTTTTAAATTTTGGGAGGTTTAATATAATACCAAAAATTAAAAAATATTTCATTAGAAAATCTTTTGTAATCTCCTTCATTTCCTAAATTGTTTTTTTATTTCTCAAAATGTTTTAATACTATTTGTCTTCCTACTTCCATATGTAAATAATTTCTTTTTTCTTAATCGTTTCAAATTGAGATTTTTTTTAAAAAGACTTTACAATAATTAAAGATTTTAACGTTTTTTATTTCTCAGATTCTAGAATTTTATATTAATTTTATAACGTCATTATGACCAGCTCTTCCCACGCGATATCTCTCGATGTGAATATTAAATAAACATAATGCGTTTTTTGTGTACTTATTGTTTAGAGTGTTAAATGCATGTTAATAATGTATAATGTAAGGTCACTTCTCGGTATTGAAATTTGTTAACAGTATATTGTAATAAGTAAAGTGCATCATGACCTGTACATCAAACAGATGTGGTGTATAGTGGGTTGTGAATAATAGAAAAGAACAGACAACTTCCTTTGTAAAACTTTCATTTTATTTCAACCAAGAAAAGTTACACTTACATCAATAAAAGTTACACTTAATTAACAGAGTACAAAGAAACAATATACATAACAAATAAAAGAAATAAGAAAACAAGACACACGTGTTATTTTGTATCAAACTGTTCTAAGGATTAAGGTAAAATAATAATTATTAAAATTTCTCAACAAAATGTGTGAAATAACTGTGAAATGTTGTGAAGTGTGATCCTCAGTGATTGTTCTCATTTTATTTTGAGACTGTCAGCACCGCTTTGAAATAAACCACACAGACAAACTTATTTTAAAAATTTTATTTTCTAAAAATATATTAATACATCAACATTATAAATACACATAAAACTGAAAAACATGTTCCATTAGAACAGAATCTTACACAATAATTAATAATACACCAATATGACCGGACAATTAAAACCGCTACGCAAAACCTGAACCAATTTCGTCGCTACATTCCTCTAACCGTATACATTTATTAGGAAAAGCGCCCCCCCCCCCCCCACACACACACAAATGAGCATTTGAAGAAATTGCAGTGATCATTAAAAGTATTCATGAGGTGAGAAGAGGATGGAAGATAAATTAAAAGTTTCGCAGAGTGCCAAGCCACATAATTCACAAATGATGTTATGGTTAAAAAAATATCTCAAACTAGATGCCATGTTTATAAAATGCCTGTCTACCAGTGAAAAAAATGAAATGATTTCTTTAATGGTGGATAAGATATCATAAAAAAAAATTGCTGGTTTAAGTTAAATTAATAATATTTATTATGAAAGTTTATGTCAAAAAAGAAGTTTCAGCTGTTTATTGTTATTTCATGATTAGTTGAATATTGATTAAAGTATGATCTAAATTGCTATAAAAAAAGCTATACTTCTGTAATAGGTATTGTATATTATCTATTGCTATTGAACTTTATGTTAATTTAGAATTAAAAGCCAAAGGGATAGATAATGTATTTTTCTTACTACTAAAAACTACTCAATTTAGATGAATGTAAGCCAAAAGTAAAAAATATATATAGTGTATTTGTTTAAATTATGGACACTTTATGAAAATTTAGAATAAAAAGCCAAAACGATAGAGAATGTATTCTTACTATCGAAAACTACTTAATTTAGAAGAATGTAAGCCAAAAGTAAAAAATATATAGTGTCTTTTTTTTTTTTTTTTTTTTATAAATAAACATACATTATAACAATTTAGATGTATACATAAGAGATGGCCGCATTAAATTTGTAATAACATAACATAATGTATAGATAATGATATAGAAAATAATATAGATAAACATACTTACTTTTTTACATTGAAAAAAAAATCATAAAAAAATTAATAAGAAGAAAACAGAGAGTAGAGCTTGCCTGAGATCGTTGCAGATCATTTCGAAACATATTTTTCAAAGTAGTATACTATTTTCTGAGAAAAATATACACAATTGAGTTCCTTAAAAAAAAAAGTAATTTTATGTTAACCAGGTGGAAATCTCACCAATAGTATTTTTTCCTAGCCAATAGTAGCTTCTATTTTTCATGTGTGTAAATTAGAAATGATACTTCAATTTTGATATAAAATGTTTTGGTTTACATGATATCTTTATTATTATTCAATAAAAGACACATATTTTAAATGTATGTAATATATGAATGTATTTTAAATGAAAATTATTTATTTTAAAGTAAATGAGTGAAAGGTTTACATTTTAAATGAAATAAATGCAATTCAAATGATGATGTGGGAATATAATATTTGGCTATTTATCACTTGCTCAAGTAAAAAAGGCATTCACTGCCAAAATTTCCAATATGGTTTACATTTTTCAAGGATATATTTTAAAATAATGAAATATGAAAGTTAATCATTAATTCTAATTTTCACTATGCTAAAGCAATTAAGCAACTCTACTTCTCTGTTTGCCAAAAAAGAAAGTTAAAGAAAGTAATACTTATCTTTCACCTTGGCACCACAGGCAAAGAACTGAAGAAACCGCTTGCCTAACGACCGCTTCCGCTTGAAGAGGAGGGGATCGCCTCTGCAGTCACGCCTCTTGCTTGGAGGAGCCTGGATGCTGGGCGAAGGGGAGCTGCTCAGGATGCTCCTGACGTCCTCTTCATCCACTTCTGATTCAGATCCATCTCGGCCTTCTTCTGGAACGAGGAAGGCGGCGGAACCTGAAAAAAGAGGGGACACAGGGACCCACTTACCTAGAAGGGCGTCCACAAACTCCTCTTCCTCCTCCTCGTCTGCACTGGTGGCGGCCGCTGCATCAGGACTGCTTTCTTCGTCTTCCCAGTGCTCGAACATGAAAGCAAGAAAAAAAGAAAGAAAATTAGCAAAAATAAAAAGGATCATGTAATACACAAAATTAAAGAAATGTATTACTTCTTCCATGGTGATTGCAAGTCAACCTGTTTATCTTTACAGCAAGTGAAGCTCAAGATCTAGAAAGGAATAGTAAAAATTATATTCAAAACTTAATGTTTATTCTTTATTTTATTTGTTGTTGTTAACAATGAGCATACAAATGATTGATTATTGTTGTACATTATGATATTAGACCAATAGCTCATTTGTAAAACATACAACTCTGTCAAGTATAATGATTTTTACTGATAGATCATAATATAACAGAATTATTTTGTGTGTCCCTGTGTATAAATGCTACTTATGCTATACCCCTGAGAAAGCATGTTCTAGTCCGCCTCAGTGATGCACAGGGTTGTAGTGGGCTGGGTTTTTTACAAAAAACCTGTGTTTAAAAGTATATATATTTCTGGAAAGGAACAAATGATGTATTTGTTAACAGTTTATGGTTATTTTGTTTTATTTATTCAATTCTTTGAATCTTAGAAAATATATTTGTACTAATTTACTTGCACTTTTAGATTGGAAACCCTGTCATTTTAAAACATTTTAGATTTTACTTTAAAACATAAATTTAAGCTTTTTAGTTAGCTTCAAGAGTATTATATTTACTAAACTTTTTATATTTATTAAATTAATTAGAATAGTATATGCAAAGAAAATATTTTATTCATAGTTATAAAAATAAAATTTAGTTACAGAAAATATTTTATTCATAGTTATAATCAGGGCTTGACAAATGCGGTCGCCAGGTCGACACTGGTGACCAAGTTTTTCTGTCTGGACACCAAGTTATTTAATCAGTCGGGTTTTTATTATTATTATTATTATTATTATCATCATAATATTTTGTAAAAAAAAAATTGACCTAAGAAATGAAGACAAACGGCATCTTTTTTTCTCACCATTTTTAATTTGGTAAAAGTAAGTTCAGCAAATACAAATTTTAAAATAATACAAACAGAATTATTTGACCAATTTCAACATGAAAATAGCCCCCCCCCCCCCTCATCATATACAGATTTTATAGCACTCCTATCCAGACATTGGAAGCATTCGGCAATCACCATTTTCCGAACATGACGGTTAATCTAGATTTTACAGAATTTCTCTCTCACACTCCCCCCCCCCCCCTCCACAGATAAGTAATTTTTATAAATTTCATTAGACAACTGGGTTTATATTATTTTTCTAAATTATGTAACAATTTCAAACTATGTAACTAATAATCCTAAATTATGCTTATTTTTTTCTCAATTAATTCATAAGCTTTTCTTCTTTTTGAAAGTTAATGTCGGGGGAAAGGGAGGGGGGTTACTGGACACTAGAATTTTTTGCTGGCTACCACCTTTTATCAAAGTTGTAAAGCCTGGTTATAATAATAAAATTTAGTTATAGAATTAGCATTAAAAAACTTTTTATAATATATTTTTACATTACCAATCTGATGGAGTGTAACTTTTTAATACTTGGTAACATTTCACTGACTTTTCTGCTTTTTCATGGCCTAATCTATTACGTAGCTTATTATGAATGAAACCAAAACTTGAAAACAATCGTTCAACAGATGCAGTACTTGCAGGTAAAGAACTTATTTTTTCCGGGGAAAATTGGCCATTTAACCTGGGTATTTTAATAAAACCCGCCCAGGCTGGGTTTTTTACAACCCTGGCTGATGCATATCAATTACATTGTGTTTCAAATTCCGCAACATCAATAAAATGTGCCGTAAATGATTTTCCACTATAGACCATAGTATAACGAATTTATTTTGTGCGTCCCTGTAACCGAACTATAAATGCTACACATTTCATTTTCAATACTGAACAGTGTATACTAAACCTAAATAACATATAAAAATCCGAGCATATTTATGAGAATTAGAGCCCAGACAAATCGAATTCATAAACACTTTTCAACTATGTTGGAAAGTGGAATATTGAAATCACTCCACTTCATTCCCGAGAAAAAGGTACATCCATATCAATTGTTTTATATGGGATTTCACAACTGTAGTCGTCCTCTTAACGATAATGAAGATATTTTAACAAAAATTTCAACAGACTCATTTTCCTTTGTGTGAAATAGTGTGACATTGCAGAAGCTCCTGGACGTGCACATTGTAATTCGATGATTTACACCGTACGTACTGTCAAGTACATTCTGAATTATGAAGCGTGTTTGGAAGTGAATGGCAGCCATCTACAGCACTTATTATGATGCATTTCAATTTCACATGAAGCAAAGTGGGAAATTTTCGCTAAAAATATCTCCATTATTCTTGAAATTATGACCAAGTTTGGTTTAGAAAGAGACATCTTGTATTTCTGATTTAATAGGTGATTTGTGACATTGTACAACTATTATTTGTGTTGACATTTAGTATCACTCTAAATGCTTTTAACCTTGGAATTGAAACATCCTGTCCTATTCCTATCGAATCTTTGACCAATAGCTAATTAAAGCGCTTAAAAAGAAAATTACTACTACTACTAATAAAAATAAATAAATTTCCCCAGCATTTTCTCGAAGACATTCTGCTTCTATTGAAAAACGGGGAAAAATTATCAATTTCACAGTCTCTGAATAAGAGCTCCTGCCAATACAAAACAAACAGAAATAAGTTCAAATATGTATCCGAAGGTAGCCAAATTGGATTGGAGAACAGCCTTAAGCTGCTAACTTTAGCAGTATAGTTCCAATTGCAAAAATGTTTCAAATGGTGTGATTCATTCTATGCAAAGCCATTTATGACAATATTTTTACACTATTTTACTTAACTTATCAAACTAACTTAAGTAAAATAGTACAGCTGGAATATTTTTTAATCGATTTTTCGCTCACTACCTGATAAGCTAGAACTATAAAAATTATGTTCAAAGATGAGTTTCCAATAACAATACCAACATTTTAACATTTTTTTCCTTAGAATTTAATTGTAAGTTATTAATTTAATTTTAAGGCATTTTTCCGTTAGCTCGCCACAGGTGGTCTAATACTCTTTATGATTACAATTGTATAAGACTTACAACAACAATGGATTTAATGATGCGCCAAACTACGCTAGCCAAAAATGCCTAACTGGCCGTCAAGCTGTAATAAGGAAATATTTTAAACAGTATCAGCAAATAGAAAATATAAATAAACTAGTATGCTGTGTCTATCACAAAACTTTCTCTTATATAAATCAAATCGTCTGTAACAAAAAACCAAATGACAATCTATTTGTTCTTGAGATATAGCTATCTAAAAAAAAGAGAGCATACTAGCGACACCTGTTGGGCGGTGTATGCTCAATTCTAATAAGAATCTATTTATGTCAAGGTAAAACAGACTATGAAGTTTGGTGAAATTTGATGTAATTCCTGAGATATAGCTATTTCTAAAATCGTGAAAAATGCAGCATAAGAGCCACTTGTCGGCTATTTACACCAGAACCTATTCAGCACCAATTTATGCCAAGGTCTAACTGAATCTGAAGTTTAATTCGGTGCATCATTTTTTGAGATAAAGCGCCCAAAAAAATTTGTGTTGCATGCAGGCAGACAGACATTCAGTTGTGTTCAAAACCTTCTAAAATGTATAAATCCATCGAAAAATTTCACTAATCCAACCTTTCTTTTTTTAAAGATAGAGAAAGTAAAAATAACGAGAGTAATATATTTTTTATAAAATACGCTTTAATCAATTAATAGTTTTATGTTAATTAAATTATGATTATACATTGAGAAAGCAATGTAGAAATACAAAAAAGATAGTTCAAATAATGCTATTTTTTCTCATTTACTGTATCCTGTTGTCCTATCTTTAAACTAGTCGGATGTGCCAATTCCAAAACTTTCTTTTATTTCATACAAGTTTCACATACACCAAAAAAGAATCAGGACCAATTTATGTCAAGATCTAACTGAATCTAAAGTTTAATTAAATTCCGTGCATTAGTTCTTGAGATAAAGACTATTGCTAAAATCGTGTAAATCCTGAACAATGCAGCATAACAGCGCCATCTGTTAGGAGTTTTACATTAAAACCTAATCAACAACAACTTATGTCAAGGTCTAACAGAATCTGAAGTTTGATGAAATTCTGTGCATTAGATCTTGAGTTATAGCTATCGTGAAACATGTAGCACAGCAGCGCCACCTGTTGGGCGATTTACACCAAAAACTAATCAGCACCAATTCATCTCAGGGACTGACTGAATCTAAAGTTTTATTTATTTGAAGTTCCTTGCATTAGTTCTTCAGATAAGAGTGCTTACAATTTTTTTGTCACATACAGACAGGGAGACATTTTCTAAAAACAGTCAAATCGTGTTCAAGACCCTATAAAACGTATAAATCCGCCGAAAACCGGAAGTGGATTTTTTTCACAAATCCAATACTTTCTTCTTGTAATGGTAGAAGATAATAAAAAGAAACGGAGCAAAAATGATAATTTTTTTAAAACAAATTTACTAGCTAGCGCTTTCTGCCATACGTAAAAAGAAAACGGTGAATTTTTTATAATCCTTTTCGGGTCTCTCGCAAAATTAATATATTGTTTGGGATTTTTTTTCTTACTAGGGGGCTCTGCCCCCTACGAGCTGCGCTCGCCAACCCCCGTTCTGACACCGCATGATTTAAAAACACTCTGATTTGATCATCTCTAAAACGATTACGGAAGATTGTATTATAATTAAACAACCAGTGGCGATCTGCTGTAACAGGGTTTCCATTCATTTTCCTTTGACTGAGGGATTTTAAGGTCGAATCAACTGCTGTTGAAACAGATTACAACTGTAACTGTCACCAAAATATATGATTTAGCGCCAAACGTGCATAATCGTGGCGTCGCGTCACTTTCAGTTGACATCAGATGCGTTACACGAGTTAGTTTTTTCATCGGGGAATTTTTAATTCAACGCTTATTTGTCTTTTGATACTTCTCCATTACCCCGTCAATCAATTTTCATTAAAAAAAAAAAAACTATCGTTAAACTGTAACACCAAATAAACAAATAGAAGAATTTTGACATTGGAAAGGAAATATTATTATTTACGCTGTTTTAAAATTTGCAATAATGGGTAAAAGATATGTCGAAATAAATTTATCTCTCATGAAAATATAATAATTAATTGAAATTGTTTGGAAATATTGTTTTTTTTATCATTTTAAATGTGATGTGAATTTCCCTAGTTACTCGTATTTCTCTTTGTAATATTCACGCGCAAGTATATTTTTATTACGTCATTTTCTACATTTATTGCTTTTAACACGTGATCATTTAAATATTATTTTAAAGTTTTATTTCTGTTTTTAATAGTCTCGTGTAAATACATTTCTTAATTGAAAGGGAATCTTATTACGTGCGCTATTTTACAAATTGGCAACGGTTCAAATAATGGAATTTATGAAATATGAAATAAATCTTCGTCAAAATAATGAAAATTTTGAATAAAAAATGGGCAACGGTTCAAATAATGGAATTTATGAAATATGAAATAAATCTTCGTTAAAATAATGAAAATTTTGAATAAAAAATTGAAATATAACCTGAAAAAATTACTCAAATTAAAAAAGTGATTGCAGTCTGCACTCCGCAAACTTGTCAACTATATCCTTACAAATTATGGTTAAATTCCTGCGGATAGTTTTCGTTCCTATAAAACTTTTTTCAAAAAACTGTTTTGACGAACTTTGATTTTAAATATCTCTTAAAATAATTCTTCGATTTAAAAACTGTTTGCTTCAGCGTGTTTATCGAACATTTCTTTATAAAACTACCAATTTTTAAAATTTTACATGCAATAGTTTTCTAGATATTAGTCCAGAAAGACTTCAAGGCACAAAATCTTAATTGACAGCGGCGGCAGCGGTGGTTACTTTTTTTTTAATATAGAGAGATTCTTTAAAAAGAAAAGAAAAAAAAAGCTTAAAGCGTGATTTTTAAGATGAACATTGAATGTTTATAAAAGAGTATATTTTTGTTTATTATTATTTTTTAGCACTTTCCAACCTAGTTGAAAAGTGCTTATGACTTCGGTTTGTCTGCTGTATGGCCGTCTGCCGTCTGTCCGTGCTCTAACTCCCGTAAATATGCTCGGATTGCTCTGCAATTTTTATATGTTATTGTCTTTATCTATATAGCATGTTCCCTATTGCAACGGAAGTGTGTAGCACTGATAGTTTTTTTTACAGGGACACTCAAAAGAATTCCGTTACATTGCGGTCTATGGGGAAAAATCATTTGCGGTTTATTTAAATAATGTTTCACTATTGTAAACGCATTGAAATTTATATATATCACTAAAGTGCATTAGAAGAAGCTTAATATGGAATAGGGTGTGCATAGCACTTATAGTTACTTTACAGGGACAGTCAAAAGAATTCCGTTACATTACGTCTATGGAGAAAAATCGTCTGCGGTTTATTTAAATAATGTTTCACTATTTTAAACGCATTCAAATTTATATATATCACAAAGGTGCATTACAAGAAGCTTACTACAGAATAGTGTGTGTATAGCAGTCATCGTTCATTTACAGGGACACACAAAAGAATTCTCTACTGTCTCTTAACAATAATTCCTGGAAGTGCGTTTTAAGTTACTGAACGCGATTTTAATTTTAACTCGCTTTTTGTCTGTTATGTGGTGTGTATAAATTCTGTAGATCCTATACAGGGCAGCACAAAAGTTCGCGAACACATTTCTGTTTACTGACAGAAACTCCAGAAAGATAATTTTAAACTGTGCTACGCGTTTCCTAACTAAACTAAAATTTAGCATCCTACTACAAATCTATAGATCCTATACAGGGCTGAATAAAAGTATTCGGATATTTTTCCGAATATTGTATCTGTTGGAAATTCCTGAAATTATGTTTTTAAATATGTTATGCGTTTTCCAAATTGTTTACTTAGATGTTATCTTTTAGCTTATTAAACGGTATGTTTTGTAAAATTATTTTGGAAGCGTTGGAAAGTGCTACATAATCTATGCTTGAAGCATGATTCTTCGTTCTTGTTTAGAGATTATTACATTTATACTTATTTTAAACGTACGAAATTTCAATTTTAACAAAGCTGAAAATCCATAACATTAAAAGCATCATAACTCAAGTTTTGATCGTACAAAAATATAATATTTACTATTTTACGTGTTTAAGATAGTGAAAGTTTTTCTAAATAATAACTTATTGGGTCCAGATTCGTATTAATAAAAACAAAAGCTCTGTTTTTTGACGTAAGTAAGGGCTTTTCATTACGATGAAGAACAACATTTGAAGCCTTTTTGCAATAGTATAACTACGCCGTACAAATGGACAGATGTTTCTTAATCTAGGAAAATACATAATAACCTCATCCGAGTTACCCTATATTTAGAAACCAATATATTTTAGAAATTTAAAGAGGCATTAATAAAAACAAAGTTTATTTTGCTGCTACTGATTTTCGGAAATGTTTCCAAGTAGTTTTTATCGTGTATTAATCTTTGTTCTCTACCCGGAATATGCTGTCAATTCAAATAAACATTTTCATGTTAATGCAAACATGTTTCACAGACAAGCATGTTTGATTAACAGCATTTACATTAAAATTAATATTATCGTGTTGCTGTTGAATGTATAAATTTAGTTACACAGCTGAAAATAGTTAATTGAGTATGGATAGCATTGTAAAAACCTGAACAACAGAAAACAGATTAGTTGACCAGCACGGCGTTGCCCGGGTCCGTGATAAAACCTTAAATGAACACCAAATAAAAAATACTGATAATTAGTGATGAAAGTGCTCGTAAGAAAACATTAAAAAACACTTTTTGTTGTCCAAACCTTTTGAAAATTTTAATGGTTATAAATATAAAGGTTTTACAGTCCGTGTAAAAATTATGTCAAAAATGTTGTTATCTGGTTATAAATTAAATGTGTTCCTCCTGGGGGGAAAAGGACCCTTTTTCAAATTCTACAGAAGAGGAACTCCCCCTCCCATTTCCCTTTCCATTAAAGCTTTCAAAAAAAGTGAAACCTCCCTTCTCCTTGCAATCACCAATACCTTTTGTTCATCCCTGTCTCAAACAAAGCAGGTGGAAAAATGAATGCTCCCTCTAGGAAGGGGAAATGAGAATAGAATTTAGAAGGAGTATTTCCTAGCGGTAGAGTTGGGAGCAGTGCAGGCCAATAGGCGAGCTATTCTTTCCCCAGCATTCTTGATTCTTCTTAATTCTATTTCTTGCTTTATGCACGCTTCAAGAAAAGTTGAGGCATACACAGTAAGGTCGGATTTGCACTGAAAAATTAAGACTTTTGCTTCTCGCTTTAATACAGGATGTCCATAAAAGAACTCCGGGGGTTTAAAGAAATCATATCGAGTTAACGGTATGAGTTAGATCAGGTCAATTAATTTAGAAGAAATCAGTAGCTCATCAAATTTTATCCACGCCAGTTTCAGTTTCAATTTTTTTTAGGTAGATTTCGTAGGAAATACTACCTATTACATTCTCACCTAAGTTGGAAATTTTGAAAAATTTTTGCAGATCTACGCCGATCATGACTCCCAGAACCCAAAACCACCCCCAGTTCAAAAGTTTATATATATATATATATAATATATATATCTATGTCACTTTTTTCTGACCACGATAACTGGAAAAATTCTGCATAAATCTCTTCCAAACTGATACATAAAATCAAGGGTCATAAAATCTCGGTCAAGTTCGTTAATGGGCAAAATCGAACCAAAGGGGGGGGGGGGGGAATGGGGGGGCTTTTTGTGAAAACAGAAAAATCCTCATAATTTCTTTATTATTATATTTATCGAATCCGTTTAAAGTTATTATTACTTCTAGAAAAAGGGCCAAAAATGTATGTATGACAGATTTTTGATATAATTAAAAATGGCCCCAAGGGGGGAAAAAAAAGGGGGGGTTTAGAAGAAAAAAAATCATAGCTTCGTCAAATCACAAGATATCAAATCCGCGTAAATTTATTATTAATCCTCTTAGTATTATCTAAAACTTTTATATTGACAAGTTTTTTATAGGACCAACCGTTATAGCAAAAAAAAAAAAATTAAAAACAAAAAAAATCCCTGCCGGCTCCGCCTGCAAACAAGTTATTTTTCAAAGTAGGCGGTTCCAATTCCCGCATCTTTTCGAAACTGATACATAAAATCAAGGGACATAAAATCTCGGTCAAGTTCGTTAATGGGCAAAATCAAACCAGGCGGGGGGGGGGGGAATGGGGGGGCTTTTTGTGAAAACAGAAAAATCCTCATAATTTCTTTATTATTATATTTATCGAATCCGTTTAAAGTTATTATTACTTCTAGAAAAAGGGCCAAAAATGTATGTATGACAGATTTTTGATATAATTAAAAATGGCCCCAAGGGGGGGAAAAAAGGGGGGGTTTAGAAGAAAAAAAATCATAGCTTCGTCAATTCACAAGATATCAAATCCGCGTAATCCCGTTATAGCAAAAACAAATTAAAAACAAAAAATCCCTGCCGGCTCCGCCTGCAAACAAGTTATTTTTCGAAGTAGGCGGTTCCAACTCCCGCATCTTTTCGAAACTGATACATAAAATCAGGTGGCGTAAAATCTTGGTCAAGTTCGTTAATGGGCAAAATCGAACCAGGGGGAGGGGATTGGGGGGGACTTTTTGTGAAAACAGAAAAAACCCCATAATTTCTTAATTATGATACGTATCGAATCCGTTTGAAGTTATTATTACTTCTAGGAGAAGGGCCGAAAATTTATGTATGACAGATTTTTGATATAATTAAAAATTGCCTTAAGAGGAGGGGGGGAAGGGGGGTTTTAGAAGAAAAAAATTCATAACTTCGTCAATTCCCAAGATTTCAAATCCGCTTAAATTTATTATAAATCCTCTTAATATTATCTAAAACTTTTATATTGACATGGTTTTTATAGGACCAACTCTTATAGCAAAAAAAAAAAAAAAAAAAAAAAAAAAAAATCCTTGCTGGCTCCGCCTGCAAACAAGTTTCGTTTCGAAGTAGGCGGTTCCAACTGCAGCATCATCGCAAAAAGGTCATTTCTTCCGCAATTCCCGACAAACAGGCACCCCACGTTCTGCGTCTTCGAAATCTACCTGTGCCTGTAGGCCAAGCCGTCAGGGATTTTTTTTTTTTTTTTTTTTTTTTTTTAGCTTTGGTAGCGCCAGAGGCGGATTACCAAATAGGCTGAGTTGGCTGAAGCCTAGGGGCCCGGCGTTAAATTTGTAACCTTTTTTTTTTTTTTTTTTGTCCTTAAAAAATATGTATGTATATATATGTATATGTGTGTATGTGCGTGTTTATGTTTGTATATATATATATATATATATGTCGTATGTCAATGTATATACATATAGAGCAGGAGGGGGGGGGCAATGTGTTAAGCCTGGGGGCCGGTAGGTGGTTAATCCGCCTCTGTGTAGCGCTGCGCGTCATTGACCTTGAAGTAACGTAGCAGACGCTCATTCCATTCAGTTAATGCAGTGCGATGGCGACGCCACAACAAAAGGCTCAGTGTGTGTATGGTTTATAGAACTGGATCTGTTACCATTGTAGAGCGGAACTTTCGGCGCGAGTATGGTGGTAATGCGCCTACGGACAAAACCATTCGTCAATGGCTACGTGCGTTTAAAGAAACGGGAACAGGGCCCGACTAGCAAGTTTTTGTGCCCAGGGCACTTTCAATTTTTCGTGCCCCCTTAGATTGGTTGATTTACTGATAGTATTTTTTTTTTTTTTTTTACATATAGCACGCTTATTCAAAAGGTGTCAACTCAAAAAACTACCCTAATTTCCGGTCTATAATCCACGGATCAAACAATTATGGTTCGACCCAGAAATTTTATATAATGTAGCTTACCAAACCGCTGTAAATATTTAACTTAAATTTTTAAGTAAAATTTCTGGGTCATACATAATTATAGGCCGAAAATTACGGTACGGTACGGTAAAAATTGAAAAACGGTTCCAGGAATAAAAATAAAATATTTTTCTATTATTTATTTAAATGTACTTTTAACCATAGATTGAGATATATTTTTGTCATTTTATCGTATTAATATCTCAAATATCACATTTTTTCAGCTGTGTCACTTTTCGAAAAAATGTGCAATATGATACAATTGAATGACTTGATAAATACAGCACATCAATTACTAGAAAATAATGATAGGAAGTCTACTTATTAATGATGTTATTAATATTAAATTATAAAACCAAGCTGATACTGAGTGCAAACAAAAGTGCTAAAAGAAATAAAAACGTTGTCACAATTATGATTTTTTTAAATGGAATTTTAGGTGAAATTATGAAAAATTTCGGCCCCCGGGTGCCCGTGCGATAGTCCGGGCCTGAACGGGAAGTGTGTTGTTAAAACAAACATCGCCTGGTAGGCAACGAGTGTCAGAAGAGAATGTCGATAGAATCCGTACTTCATGTGAATGAAGTTCGATAATATCGTTGAGACGAAGCAGTGGAAGAGGTTGAATACCATTTGGATGTGTGCCGTGCCACAAACACATTAAAATCTACTAAATGTTGTAAAAATCTTGATAAATTTACCTTTAAGTACATATATATGTTAGGGCCAAAACCCGAAGTTCGGCTAATTCACGAAGTGGCCGGTCAGTTCGCGAATTGGCCGAGATTCCTGGCCAAAGCACGAAGTAGTATATGAAATGAACAATGCATTTCGGGTTTTGGCCGGCCAATTCGCAAAGTGGCCGGGAATCCTTGGCCAATATACGAAATGGGGATCCAAGGCTGTCCGATAGGTGACGCACACGTGCTTAAACGGAGGATACAGGGGGGGGGGGAGAACCCCTGCCTGATTAAGAAAAATAGTAAACTGTTTCAATTCTTTATTTTTAATATGTGTTGTTATATTTCTGTATTTATGCTGATGTACTTAAAAATTGTTTTGCACGTAGAGTTCTGATAAAAAAAATAAAATAATAATGCATCTTGTTTATTTCGTATTTATATTCTCTATTTAACAGAAGAAAACTTGTCGGTTGTGCCAATCACAAAACATTCTTCTATCTCATACATGTTAATACTTCAAAAGTCGTATTTTTTTTTTTTAATTATGTATATTTTCTAAACAAAAAATGAGAAGAATTTTGCGTTGATAAATGGAGCATTTTGTATAAACTTGTTTTTCGGGATCTCCGATCCCTAAAACTTTTAAATCCGTAGGAAACCGAAAGCGAAAATATTTTCCGATTACAATATTTCTTTTCTGTTATAGATAGAAGAAAGTAAAAATTAGATTAGAGTTACATCTGTTCGAAAATATTGCCCCTTCCTGATATTGTTCTGCGTACTCCCATGTTAACAAATAAATATATCCAGTGTTTTGTATGTGTAAAATTAGTTTCATGATGAATATCTAATAAATAAAACCAACATAAAGAAAAGCACAATCACATTTAATCTCGATCATATGCGTTGGCCTTGCTATATTTCCTTCTCCTTTTTTCCCTACTAAAATAAGTTTTCTTATGAAGTCTTGAAATAGTTGAAACGTAAATTTACATTGTTCATTCTGCATTTTAAACGTCGTATAATCATCGTAGCGCAAGAGTATTTGTATTTATCATATTGGTCACTTCGTGCACATATATCGTTAATAAGGTAATCACTGTAATGGAGTCACTTACAAAACGGGACCTTGTGCAATTCGCACTTATAATTTGTTAATACGGCAATCACTCTAACATGGTTTCCTGAAAAATAAGGCTCCCTTCCAATTGCGCTCATAAACCGTTAAAATAATGATAAATTATAACGAACACCTTGATATAATGGGGATTGTGGGCTTCGCGCCTATTAACCTTTTAAATTGTGATCAGCATAACGGGGTCCCTTAATTTAATGGGACTTTTTGTGCTTCGCGACCATTAAAAGGCTAATTTACTCACGGAAGAACACCCGCTCGCTAATATTAATCCTATGGGAGATTTTTTTTTTTAAATATCTCTTTTATTTGTCAATCTTTTTAATTCAGTTTCTTTTGCATTTGTAGTTGAGGTCGATCTCTACGCAGGCCGTTTTTTTGCTTTTTCGATTTTGTTTACAGATTATTTTTATTAAGATACTTTCACTTTCAAAACCGGTTCCAAAAGTGATAGTAGCTTCATAATGAAAAAAAAAACCTGTAAACAAAATCGAAAAAGTAAAACAAATGACTGCGTGGAGATCAATATCAGCTATCCAAGGAAAAAACAATCATTTAAAAATATTGAAATACAAACGAGATATTAAAAAAAACTTCCCCTAGGATTAATATTAGCCAGTGTGTGTTTTCGCGCGAGTGAAGTATCCTCTTAACTGTTACTAAAGCTATCACTAAAATATGGTTTTGTGCTCTTCTAGGCTTTTAATCTTTAATACGGCAATCACTGGGTCTCTACTCTTCGCGCACAAAAATCGTTCATAATTTATGGCAAACATCAATTTATGGAAGAAAATGTGTGTTTTCTCTTAAATATGATTCCATTTTTTTCTGATAGAAACATATTGTAAAACATTTGGGTCTGATGTCAGTATCAGAGGAATGAAATACCAATGTAAATTTTGTCATTTGGACACAATCGTAATCAAATATTGCCCTTTTCTGAATAAATTTTTTTTATTTTCAGTCGAATGTCTTTTAAAAATGACGTCATCATCACAGGTGAAAGCAATTTTTTCTATTGAAATTTTGGTACCTAATTTCAGAGTGGGCAGGGTGAAAAAATTTGAAAATAATTTCATTTTGACGCAATCATATAGGAAAATGCTGCAGTTTCATCTTTTTAAATGAATGTTTTCTTTTGATATATGATGTTAGTTCAATTTTAATGCCCTTGACAAACACCATTTTTGCAAATTAATATTTTTTATCGTTATAATAAAATGTCATCAATGAAGATACAAGAAAGAAAAATCATGTGCGTCAAGCATAGATTATGAAATATTGTGCAACACTTATAAAATATTTTAACAAAACCATTTAATAAGGTGAAAAAGATACTCAAGTAAACATTTTAGGAAACACATAACACATTTGAAAGCCAGATTTCAGCCACTACTGTACATAGCCGGAGACAAACTAATTTTGGGAAACCCTGTATATGATGTACTGATTTGTATATATTCTATATAGTATTCTAAAATTTAGTTTAGTTAGAAAACGCATAACACAGTTGAAAATACACCTTCAGAAAATTCTACCAATGGGCAGAAATGTACTTGAATTATTTTGTAAAGACCAGTATATTACCTACAGGTTTTTATACACGCCAAATATTAAGCTACAATTTAATTTAGGCAAAAATACACATAAAACTACTGAAATCACACTTCCAGGAATTACTTTTCATAGGCAGCCAAGTATCAAGTTCTTTGCATGTCCCTGTATATGATTTCATTTATATTTTAGAAACTTCTCTTAGTAATCTAAATACTATATTTGTGCTTGAAAATGCATAGTTCAAATTAAAAAGCATACTTAATGTACCTTTTTAAAATCACAATAGTAAAGCTTAAGAATTATTTTGTTTAGCCCTGTATAGGATTAATAGAATTTAGACACACCCACGTAGTATGCAAAAATTAGGTAAACTTAAAAACGCACTTCCAGCAATCATCCCTAATAGATAATACTTCCGATACAGTACTGTATTCGAAATCAATTATTGTGTCCCTGTAAATGAACAATAATTGATATACGCATTATACGTATTCTACAGAAAAAATTCTTTGTAGTTAAAATCAGCAATGGATATCAGTTTCAGCATATTTCAAATAATGAAACATAATTAAAATACGCTGCAAACATTTTCCCCCGTACACCATTATGTAAAAGAATTATTTTGTGTGACCCTGTAAATCAATAATAAATTATTTGTGCTCCTTATTCTACAGAAGCATGTTTTAGTGCATCTCAGAAATTCATATCATTTTATTATGTTTGTAACAGTATTAAGGCACGCCGCAATTGATTTTCCCCATAGACCATTAAGTCACATATTACGTTTGAGTACTCCTGTACATGAATTATAAACTCTACATACTTTATTTTCAATACTGAATTTGTCAAGCACTTAAATTCAAACTGCCCAACTTACCCACAGCTATTTTGGGAACTGGCCGACGGCATCTGGCCAATTCGCGAACTGGCCGACAGCCTCTGGCCATTTCGTGAATTGGCCGTAACATATATAACATTTACCTAATTTTATGATTGAATTAAAAAATTTTGCTTCAAAACTCCGGAGTTCTTTTAGGGACACCCTGTAATATTAGATAAAAGATAATAATTAATAGTGTTAATTTATCATGTTCGTCTGCACGAAACATGTTTGTCTCCAGAATGGATAACATCCAAAAAAAGCCTGTATTCTGGTTTGAGAAAACTGGTTGAATAGACTGTAAAAACTGCAAATGTCTCCAAAAATCAGTGGCAGCAAAAGAAACTGATTTCATAAATGCTTTTTTAAATCTCGAAAATATATTAGTTTCTGGGGTTTCTAAAGAAACAGAACGCTTTTCGGAATCGTGGGCAACTCGGAAGAGGGTATTGTATATTTTTGCCCTTTGTTATATTTTGTTTCCTAGGTTAAGAAACATTTTTTTTTCTATTTTTAGAGTGTATATCTCTAAATATAATAACCAGTTTAGGAATTAACTTTTGGTCAACGATAAGAAGGGACACACTTGAGATAAACAAGGTTGTTCCTCTAGGTATATGCTCCTTTCGGCGAATATTCAACAGTGATCACGACTCGTGTCACAAACTGCAGATAATATGTAAATAAACAAGTACATAAATTAAAAAAAAATCCCTAATGGCTCGGCCTACAAGCACAGGTAGATTTTGAAGACGCAGACCGTGGGGCGCCTGTTTGTTGAGAATTGCGGAAGAAATGACCTTTTTGCCATGATGCGACAGTTGAAACCGCCCACTTCGAAACCTAACTTGTTTGCAGGAGGAGCCGGCAGGGATTTTTTTCTGTTTTTATTTTATTTATTTATTTTTTTTTTTTTTTGCTATAAGGGTTGGTTCTATAAAAAAAACTTGTCAACATAAAAGTTTTAGATAATATTAAGAGGATTTATAATAAATTTAAGCGGATTTAACATCTTTTGAATTGACGAAGTTGTGTATTTTTTTCTCCTAAAACCCCCCTTCCCCCCCTCCTCTTAAGGCAATTTTTAATGATATCAAAAATCTGCCATACATAAATTTTCAGCCCTTTTCCTAGAAGTAATAATAACTTTAAACGGATTCGATACGTATCTATGGGGGTTTTCTGTTTTCACAAAAAGCCCCCCCCCCCTGCCTCCATTGGTTCGATTTTGCCCATTAACGAACTTGACCGAGATTTTATGCCCTTTGATTTTATGTATCAGTTTGGAAGAGATTTGTGCAGAATTATTGCAGTTATCGTGTCCATAAAAAAAGTGACATAGATAGATAGATAAAGTTTTAACTGGGGGTGGTTTTGGGTTCTGGGAGTCATGATCGGCGTAGTTCTGCAAAAATCGCACAGACCGCTGAGAAGTGAAATGAATGGTATCCCGTTTACTTATGTTACCCGACTAGAGTGGCAATCATCCATAATCGAGATACCATTCATTTCGCTTAGCAGTGGATTGTGCAACATCCTTCGCTACTAGGTCAGCTGGCTGGCAACGTCATTATATGTACCATCTCTATCATATAAATACAAATCATTTAAGCGAAAATTGGTTGCAAAAAAGGGAGTCTGCCTCCCACACTATAAATAAATAAAAATGACAATTCCAGCGGAACAAATGTCGCAGACGCACCGGAGTTGACGCATTTTATTTCGGCATTACACATTTTTATTACACACACATTTTCTCCCCCACACATTATATTTATTTACACACGCTTAATTTTATTATAAAACACACATATTTTATTATAAAACCCCAGGTTGCCAAACGAAGCAAAAATTGCCGAATTACCAAACCAGTCAAAAAATCGCCATTTCAGTTTATCGCCCAAGTTTGGCTTCTTAAAGTTAATCTTCCGTAATCAGATCCGTAGAAGCAGCCAAATGGTTTATCTGTGCAATTCTGATTTAACGCAAGTGGGGTTTTTTACACTATCCAACATAGTTGAAAAGATTTTATGAATGATTATGTATTATGAGTTTATGTAGGCACACATCCAAATGGTATTCAACCTCTTCGACTGAGTCGTCTCAACGATATTTTCGATTGGGTTTGTCTGTCTGTCCGTCCGTGCTACACGGGTGGACCACCAGTGGCCCAAAAATGACCCACTAATAGAATTTTCTCGGACATGTGACCTAGCCCAATAACTTTCTCGTGCCCAAAAACCGTAAGATACAAAATTTAGTTCAAATCGTCTTAGCCGTTTTTAAGATAAAAATAGCTTGACCCATGACCAAAATGACCCACTAATAGAAATTTCTCGAACATGTGACCTAGCCCAATAGTCTTCTCGTTCCCTAAAACTGTAGGATACTAAATTTAGTTCAAATCCTCTGAGCCAATTTTAATATAAAAACAGCTTGACCCATAATGACCCACTGTTCGGATTTTCTCGTACATGTGACCTAGCCCAACAGTCTTCTCGTGCTCGAAAACCATAGGATGCAAAATTTAGTCTAAATAGTTTGAGCCGTTTTTTAAATAAAATTAGCTTGACCCACGGTGACCCAAAAATGACCCTCTAATCGAATTTTCTCGAACATGTGACATAACCCAATGATTTTTTCGTGCCCAAAGCTCGAAGGTTACAAAATTTAATCCAAAAATCGTTAGAGCCGTTTTTTAGATAAAATTAACTTGACCCGTGTTGACCCAAAAATGATCCACTAATCGAAAGTTCTCGAACATGTGACCCAGTCCTATATTCTTCTCATGCCCGAAAATAATAGAAGGTAAAATTTAGTCAAAATCGTTTGAACCGTTTTTAACACTTTCCAACCTAGTTGAAAAGTGTTTATGACTTCGGTTTGTCTGGCCGTCTGTCCGGACTCTAACTCCCATAAATGTACTCGTATTGCCCTGCAAGTTTTATATGTTATTGTCGTTATCTATAGCATGTTCCCTATTTCAACTGAAGCGTGTAGCACTTAGTTTTTTTACGGTACACTCAAAATAATTCTGTTGCATGGCGGTCTATGGGGAAAAATCATTTGCAGTTTATTTTAATGATGTTACGCAATTTCAAACACATTGTAATTGATATATATCACTAAGGTGCATTACAAGAAGCTTAATGTGGAATAGGTTGTGCTTAGAACTTATAGTTACTTTTCAAGGACAGTCAAAAGAATTCCGTTACATTACGTCTATGGAGAAAAATCGTTTGCGGTTTAATTAAATAATGTTTCACTATTTTAAACGCATTGTAATTGATATCACTAAGGTGCATTACAAGAGGCTTACTACAGAATATTGTGTGTATAATAGTCATCGTTCATTGACAGAGACACACAAAAGAATTCTCTACTGTCTGTTAACAATAATTCTTGGAAGTGCGTTTTAAGTTGCTGAACGCGATTTTAAATTTAACTAATTTTTTGTCTATTACTTGGTGTGTATAAATTCTGTAGATCATATACAGGACAGCACAAAAGTTCGCGAACACATTTCAGTTTATTGACAGAAACTCCAGAAGAAGAATTTTAAACTGTGCTACGCGTTTCCCAACTAAACTAAAATTTAGCATCCAAAGTAGTATATATACAAATCTATCGATCATATACAGGGCTGAATAAAAGCATTCGGATATTTTTCTGAATATTGTATAGGTTGGAAATATATGCTGGAAATTACTGAAATTACGTTTTTAAATATGTTATGCGTTTTCCAAATTGTTTACTTAGATGTTTTCTTTTAGCTTATTAAATGGTAATGATTTGCAAAATTATTTTGGAAGCGTTGGAAAGTGTTACATAATCTATGCTTGACGCATGATTTTTCGTTCTTGTTTAGATACAATTAGCTTGACCCTGACCCATGGTGACCCAAAATAACCCACTTATCGAATTTTCTCGAACATGCGACTTAGCCCAATCGCTTTCTGATGCCCCAAAATGGTAGGATACAAAATTTCGTCAAAATCGTTAGAGCCGTTTTTAAGATAAAGTTTGCATAATCACATACGAAATTGGCTCGTATTAGAATATACGAGCAGGGAAGACCGAGCTATGCCCAGTCAAAATTAGCTTTGAGTTCAAATATCATGACCCATGACCAAAATGACCCACTAATCAAATTTTCTCAAACATGTGACCTCAGTCTTCTCGAGCCCGAAAACCATAAGATGTAAAATTTAGTCTAAATAGTCTGAACCGTTTTTAGATAAAATTAGCTTGACCCACAGTGACCCAAAAATGACCCACTAATTGAATTTTCTCGGACATGTGACCTCGCCCAATGATATTCTCGTGCCCGAAATTCATAGGATACAAAATTTAATCAAAATCGTTAGAGCCGTTTTTTAGATAAAATTAACTTGACCCGCTTTGACCCACTAATCGAAAGTTCTGGAACATGTGACCCAGTCCAATAGCCTTCTCGTGCCGGAAAATTGTAGGATACAAAATTTAGTCAAAATCGTTTGTACCGTTTTTTAAATATAATTAGCTTGACTCTGACCCATGGTGACCCAAAATGGTCCACTAATCGAATTTTCTCGAACATATGACCTAGCCCAATGGTTTTCTGGTGCCCCAAAACGATAGGATACAAAATTTCGTCAAAATCGTTAGAGCCGTTTTTAAAATAAAATTTGCCTATATATATAACCACTATCACACACACAAGATTTGCTCGTATTAGAATATATGATGATAGAAGATGATCTTGGGAATGTCATCGAATGGTGGAATTATAATATTATACCCAAGTATGGTAAAATTATGAATTTACAATTCAAGTCTGAACTATGAAAATCAGTGGAGTCCGTATGATACGCAAGTATACCTAAAGAAGCACTTAGAAGGGAAACAACCCTTGTGAAATCCTATGGAAAACATCGAAATACTGTTTTTTCTTTAGGAAACTACTGAAATGATTTAAACAATAAACAAGAACGAAAAATCATGCGTCAAGCATAGATTATGTAGCACTTTCCAACGCTTCTAAAATAATTTTACAAATCATTACCGTTTAATAAGCTGAAAGATGACATCTAAGTAAACAATTTGGAAAACGCATAACATATTTAAAAACGTAATTTCAGGAATTTTCAATATATACAATATTCGGAAAAATATCAGAATACTTTTATGTAGCCCTGTATATGATCTATAGATTTGTATATATACATAGGATGCTAAATTTTAGTTTAGTTAGGAAACGCGTAGCACAGTTTAAATTCTCCTTCTGGAGTTTCTGTCAATAAACGGAAATGTGTTCGCGAACTTTTGTGCTGCCCTGTATATGATCTACAGAATTTATACACACCACGTAACAGACAAAAAGCTAGTTAAAATTAAAATCGCGTTCAGTAACTTAAAACGCACTTCCAGGAATTATTGTTAACAGACAGTAGAGAATTCTTTTGTCTGTCCCTGTAAATGAACGATGACTGCTATACACACACTATTCTGTAGTAAGCCTCTTGTAATGCACCTTAGTAATATATATAAACTTCAATGCGTTTAAAATAGTGGAACATTATTTAAATAAGCCGCAGACGATTTTTCTCCATAGACGTAATGTAACGGAATTATTTTGACTGTCCCTGTAAAGTAACTCTAAGTGTTATACACCTACTATTCCATATTAAGCTTCTTCTAATGCATCTTAGTGATCTATATAAATTTCAATGCGTTTACGATAGTGAAACATTTTTAAAATAAACCGCAAATGATTTTTCCCCATAGACCGCAATGTAACGGAATTCTTTTGAGTGTCCCTGTAAGAAAACTATAAGTGCTACACACTTCAGTTGAAATAGGGAACGTGCCATAGATAACGACAATAACATATAAAAATTGCAGAGCAATCCGAGCATATTTACGGGAGTTAGAGCACGGACAGACGGCCATACGGCCATCCGGCCAGACAAACCGAAGTCATAAGCACTTTTCAACTAGGTTGGAAAGTGCTAAAAAATAGTTTTAGCTATAACTAAACAATAAATTAGGTAAGAAATAAAAAATGCAATTGTTATAAAATTTCACAAACAAAAAAATTCTAGTATTTTTTTTTCTTAATTAGCATTACTAAAAAGAAAATTGATTTTCCAGAAAAAACAAAACGATCCATATATAGCTTAGTATAATAAAATAAATAAAACAAAAATTATTGAAATCGCTTGAGTAGTTTCCGAGAAAAGGGTACGCCAATAGAAGATGTTTTCCACAAGATTTCGAACCTGTTGTTGCCCCTTAAGATCTTCGAAGTAACAGCCCCGAGAGATTTGGTTACCACCCATACCCTTCAGCCTTAGGCTCAATTAATTTCCTCCCATTCATTGTCGCATGATGTCAGAAACACTCACTTTAAGATTAGTATTTAAGGTACTTTCATGTTATAGCAGCCCCCACCCAAGGATGAATCGCCAAGCGACCAAGATTTATCGCCAAATTATAAAGCATATATGAAATTATTATTTCAATATATGATATCTCATCAAAAACTTCACCTGTAAAAATTGCAGCCAAGTCTCGTGACTCTTTTTCCGTAAAAAGTTCTGAAATCGTGTAAAGCCAAGTTTAGCTATCTTATTAACTCTGAAATTTTCATTAACACTTTAGCGAAATCGTAACTGCACCCTTAGCGTAATCGTAATTACGGGGGCCGCTACATCAAGAAAGTGCCCTTTTTCCCTCCTACTACTTTCCTATAACCGAGTTCCAGATCAAGGTTGGCGACATGTAAATATTACTGCATATATGTAAATACTGACGTATTATCCGGTTTAATGTATTTTAAGTTATGAAAAAATACTACAGTGTGAACAAATAAGTACTTTATTAAAATATGTCAAAAATATCAAATAAAATTATGTAATTAAATAAGTAAAAAAAGAAAAAAACATTAAATCACATTAAAAAAGATAATTTTATTTTGCCAGTGTGGCGTAAGAAAATCCGCAGCATTGCGTAAACAAAGCATGTACATGAAGAAAGACTCTGAAATCCTTTTTATCATCATGTGTGGCTTGAAAAAATAAAAACAAAACAAAGAGATTAATTCAAAATATTATATTTAAGACTTATAAATTATTAGAATTAATTGATAGACAAAGTTTATTTTATTTTATTTTTTTGAAATTTTAACTTGTACAACTTCAAACTTTCCTCCCTATATTTTCTAATTTATCTCTGGTTCATTTTAAATGTCAAATCTAGGACAAAATAAAACGAACTCTTTTTTTTTTTTCTAGAAAAATATTCAATTTATAAACGAAACTTTTTGAATGTTGCATTATCTATAATGCAATAAAAGTGTATCAAAAAGTTTCGTATTTATTCCCAGAGTGACATATATTAAATGCCAAAAGAAATTTGTAACGAATGAATTCTGTTTAAATTTTAAGAATTCGGATTACAAAAAGTAAATTTTAAATCAAATTTCAATTCTAAAGGTATCCCTCATTTTTTTTTTTTTTTTTTTTTTTTTTTTTTTACTAAAAAATGATTAAAAATTAAAAACTTTCCCCAGTTCCCAGATATTAAATAAAAACAAACATATATATACGAAAAAAACAACAAAAAACAAGAAAACATAATGTATAAAACATTAATAAATTCAGAAATACATTGAACATAAAAAAAAGAACCAATCTCTTACCTTTTGGCGATAAAAAAGTTGGCGATGAAAAGCTCACAGTAATTCGCTTACAAAAATTTAACAAGAGCTCGTTAAAAGCACGACCTACAAGGTCTAAAATTTTTGTTGGAATGAAGAAACGTCTTCCTTATATAGACCACAGGCCTCTTTAGACGTCGGTGATTGGTTACTATATGTCACGTGATAAATCCCTGCGTTTAGATTGGTTGATGCTCTATTATGTTACAAATACTGGCAACACACACTATGTCACGATTACGTCACACTTGTTGGTTGCCGAAAATTTTGGCAAGGAAATGGTCGCCAAGAGGGGCGATATATGGGGAAAACCCATTAAAAATACGCCAAATTAAGTTCAAGTCACAGGAATACTGCAAAATAAGCATTTTTCGTAGGAAATTATATGTATATATATTATATTGCACAAAATTTAAATAAATAACATATTTTTGTTCCATTTTCCACTCAAATTCATTAAAAATTTCAAAATTTTTAATCCATGTATAATGTTGATTTAAAAATACTGCTATACACAAATAAAATGTCTAACTTTCGACAAAAGTATAAAATTTCTACATAATTATACAAATAGATGTAGATTTAAACAAATAACTCATTCGCTATTGCTTCAAAGTTCATTTTTAAATGAGTCATGCATACGCAATTTGAGTACGTTGATAACGTTTTCTAGTAATTTGTATCGGGCAAAAAATGTATTAATTTAAACCATTGAAGCATGTAATATGTCAAAATAATTCAACGCTATTGCCATATAAACCAGTATTTCACCATAAACAGGTGTACATTAGGAAAAATAAGAATCTATTTTGGTTAATTATGTAACGGACATTTTCCTCACATTGTGAATACTCATGTATGAATGTTTTGCTTTTTACCTTTAAAATACTGAGTAACTTCAAGATAATTTGTACTGCAAAGGGTTAACTTTTGCAATTTCCACCTTTAAAGCACTATTTAAACTTTAAAAAATAATTAATTAATTAAAGCGTATTCATAACTAATTTTTCGGGTAACTGTTAGGCCTAACTTACCGTTGCAAAGCATACATGTAAATTTCTAATTAAAAATGCTTTAAAGTCCCAAAATATTGATAAATTACTGCTTAAAATGTAAAAATTCATGGTATGTATCTGTTTTCATAATGTATCATACAGTAGATATTTGTAAATAAACAGTTAAACATTTCCAGGTTCAAAATCATTTTAATCAATTTTCCTTAAAATGCGAAATCCAAAAATTATTTAATCATTTTTTTACGCGATATTTTTTAATAGTTTTAACTAAATTTGCATAAAAGATAATGGCAATCAATAAATAATAACATTAAAGTATTTCCTTGATGGTTTTCTAGTGAAATTTGCATATATTTGAATTTATCTCTTAGACTTGCTTATTAAACCAATTTCGTGATGGATTTCTATTAAAAAAAAATACAAAAAATCGATATTCTGACAGCTGAAAAAAGGTTTTAGCAACGGAAAATCAGAACCTGATTTGTAAAAGCCAGTTAAATGAATTGATTAACACTTAAAAAAAAAATGTTGTATAGCCTATGCTATATGTTATAAGTAACATCATGAAACTATTCGATTTTAACGTAATGAAATCTGATACCACTATTTAAAAAAGAAGTATGTGCCATTGGTGAAAATATATCAGCTAGTTCAACAGCTAGCATGGAAGATTTTCAATTTCAGCATCTCGAATTCATTTGATATTTTCCAATATCAAATATTTCCTGTAGCCTAGTATGGTTATATTAATCATCATATTTCCATCATCGAATTTTGGATGTTAACGATGATGTAATCGGTTGTTTTTGATAGTATGACTCAAATATTTTCTTGATGAAAGTCACTTCCATAATTCCTAACTTAATTGATGCCCGGAAACCTTATTTCTCCAGTTTCCTATATTTTTTATAGTCGCAGTCATATTGAAGAACTTCGGCAAATTGCATATGTCACCATTTATGACAGTTGTCATCGCGGTAAGTTGTTACTGTTAAGAAGAAAATTTCTTTGGTGAAAATCAGTTAGGCAGTTCATAATGCATTATGAAAAAAGACTAAATTTTGGTGTTAGTTTAACATGTTTTTGATAAAAGTCAAGGTGGTACTTCTTTTATAAAAATCAAAATATCCAAAGCTACATTGGTGTAGTTTAGACAAATCAACGCTATCTCTTTGGGGAAAATGTATTTTAATTAGTTCAAAGCCCAGTGTGGAAGATATCAATAGATCCTACCATGTCACCATCTGAGATTTTCTGTATATAGTCTATATAATATTCAAATGACATCATTAATTTACATATGTTAACGGTAATGACACTTGTTATTACTCTTAGAAAAACTCAAATAATAGTTCATGATCTATTGTGGAACAATTTGGATTTGATTGTCCCAAATAGTCAATTTAAGATTTTTCCAATATTTATAATGGTTTAGGCGTTATTAACTTAACATCACCCAATTGCAGATACGAATGGTAATGACTTCTGTTATTATCGTTATAGTTAAAATCAAATGATGCTCTTTTGGTAAAAGATGTATCGATAGTTGTAACCCATTGTGCAGCAAATTTAATTTAAGTACTCCGAATCTTTCATTTTGAATTTTCTGATCCTTTCTAGGTCTAATGTTACAATTACATAACACCATTAACCCTTTAATGCACCCATTAGTTTAATTAACTGAACATACATAGCTTATTTTTGATGTAGTTACTCCAAAAGTCGATCCCATTAGCCTTATGCTGCAATCTGTAACCACTCTCTAGTACTAGATGGTGAAATATGATAGATACGAATAGATGCAAAATTTTTGAAAAAATAAGAACAAAAAAATCATGCATGAAGTATAGATTATTAAATAATTTCCAACACTTGTTAATATTATGAAATAATTTCATTTTTTTCGTAAAATAAAATGAGATATCCAAATAAACAGCTTAAAAAAAAAAACACAACTGAGTAAAAACCCATTTTCAGCAATTATTGCCCCCATCTGGTAATGTGTGCAAATTCTTTTGTGCAGAACTGTATAAGACCTATAGAATTTATACACGCCACTTAATACACTAAAAATTAGACAAGTTTAAAAAGTACACTACAGTGGTAAACGCACTTCCAGCAATTATCGATTTTATAGTCAGTCCTGCAATCGAATTCTTTTGTGTGACCCTGTAAATAAACGATAAATGCTATGCACTCCATAATCTATGGAAAACATGTTGTAGTGAACTTCACTGATTTCAATGTTTGAAGTATCATAACCTCATTAAAATGCACCGCAAACTTTTTTCCCCCATAGATCATAATGGAATAGAATTATTTTGTGTGTTCCTGTAAACGAACTATAAATTATGCTTATTCTATACTCCTGATAAATCATGTTGTAGTCCATCTGAGTGATGCATACCAATCTCATTACGTTTGAAATACCTTAACATAAATAAAATGCATCGCAAACGGTTTCTTGCCTTAGACGATAATGTAACGGAATTCTTTCGTGTAATCCTGTAAACGAACTATAAATGCTGCATACTTCATTTTCAATACCGAATATTCTATACTAAGCCTTGATAACATATAAAAATTACATGACAATCCGAGTATATTTACAAGAGTTAGTGTAGGGACAGACAGACAGACAAACCAAATTCATAACTTTTCAACTATGTTGGAAAATGTTAAAAATAAGCTTCATTTGATACATGTAGCAGCTGACAGAAACGTGTAGCTAGCTGATCAACTACAATTTGTATTGAAAGGTTAACCCTTTCCGGCACAGACAAAGTCTGTTTGTAAAATGGGAAATTACTGACTGACACCGGAATTTACAAACGACTTTTTTAGAAAATAAAAACTCCTTATTTTAAGCCTTCACTGTAGAAACAAAATTTTATTAAATATTCTTGGTGTCAAATGCAAGTTTGGAATTAAAATTAGGTGTGCCTGGAGTGGGACCACTGTGCCGGAAAGGGTTAAATTGTGGATTTTAACAGTAACGGCATCTGCTATACTGTTGTGAAAAAGCAGAAGTAGCTACCGTGATGCCTTTAATGTATTTAGAGTTATGAAAAACAAATGGTGAATCTCCTATTTTTTATCATTTAAAGTGAAAACCTTTATATCATTTTGTCACCTTCTATTGCGGAACTTGGATATCCCGAAGCCTCAATCATATATTTTCTGAAACTTTTGTTTTTTACAGCCACATATCATCCTTGTTGATGAAAATTAGGGTACTTATACACTATCCAGTCCAGGTACGCCAACGAAGACACTTAAAAAACTGTAATTTAGTTAATGCAGAACTATCGTACTTTATATACATTCCTACTAATAAAAGAAAGTTGTTTGTCTGTGTGTGTGTTTGCGTGTGATGGCTAGCGAAATCTACCGCACGTAGAAGTCTGAAAATTTGGATGCGGATAGTCCAAGGCAGATCTTGATGCATCTGAGGCTCAGATTTTTCATTTCTTGAGACCCGGATCCCCCTAAATTGTTAATAACTTTCCCCATTTTTATCCAATCCTCTTCGTTTTTGGGGCCCTTTCTCCATTTAACCTTTCCCCCATATCTACGTTCCGATTAAGACCCTGGACTCCTGTGGCCAGATACGGAGCCCGTTGAAGTTTTTGTTTCCTAAACGGTTTTAATAACTTGCCCCTTTTAATCCAATTTTCTTTCTTTTGGGGACCTTTTCTCCATTTAGTTATTCCCCCATTTTTACTTTCCAATTAGTACACTTCATCTTAGGGCCCTGCTTAAAACTATTAGCTGGCCTCTTTTGGAGCCCCTACTGTAGTTCACTTAAAAATCATCCGATTTACTAACTTTTTCTTCTAAAAAATTAACAGTACTTCGAGCTACTACATGAACGGCAAAAAAAAAAAAAAAAAAAAAAAAAAAAAAAAAAATCGGAGAAGATCTGGGCCTAATTGTGTCTTCATTTCAATGCATAACTTTAAAGTTGAGTCTTAGACTTCTCTCCTCGGGCCACCACCCTCATATTTTTATTGGGTCCCTAGGGCCTTTTTTTATGCATTTCTTTAAAATTTTATTCTAATGATTAATTTACACCCTATGCTTAATTTCGACTAATTAAAGATCTAAAACGCTAAGTACTAGGACCTTTTAAGATGTTTTCCTCTTAGGGTTCTACTCAAAACTAAGAGTTGGCCCCTTTTGGGCCACCTGTTATAGCTCCCTTAAAAAATCGTCCGATTCACTAGCTTTTCCTTTTTTAACAACTTCTTAGGATTTCCAGCTACTAACTCAGGGCCGAAACTAAGGGGGGGGGGGGCAGAGGGGGCACGTGCCCTGGGTGCCAGCAAAACAGAAGGCGAAGGGGGCGCCAAATGCAGGTTTTGTTTGTTGTTTGATGTAGAAATGTATATATATATGAAATTTGTATAAAATGTCTCGCAGCCGGAAAATCCAAAAGAAAAACTGAACCAAATGCATTAAAATAGACAAATAGATAAAAAGATTCGTCTACGATACAAGATAGCAAATGAATAAAAAACGAACTGTTCTCTTAGGCTATTTTCTTTCTCCCATTCGAAATGTATCATGTCTATGCCGTCTATCATTTAAATCTCTTCCTGTGGTTTAGGAGAATCACTAACATTTTTCAAGATCAGTCCCTACTCATGTCTGTATATGACACTGTTCAACGTCGTCTGGATACTGTACTGCACTGTCCAGCATGGATAATTGGCAAACGATTCCCTCACTTTGACTTTTCTATTAGATAAAAATATTCCGTGAAGGCTGTTCTATTTTTTCGCTTTTCTCACAGCGTGGAGCTTTCTTCTTTTTCCATTTTGTCATGGGCGAGGGGTTACTGCCCTGGACAATAAACACAAATTTAGGGATGAATGCCCAAAGTAAAATTCTCAGTAAAATCTTTTTCTTTTAAGTATAGCATTTGTAGAGGTACAGTAAAAAATCTCGTACAGGGCGCCATGGCTAGTAAAGCCAGAGTCGCCCTTGGCTTTATCTTTCAAAAAGTTCTTTACTCGTTTTTTTGCGAAAGTTTTTTAAGCGTTTTGCCGCCCTTGGCGGCAACTGGAATATGCCGGCCTGTTACTTTTGCTGAAATTACTTTTTTATCCAGATCCAATCTAGTATTATTAGAGGGGACGAGGTTGGGCGACTGCCTGGGATACTAAAAACAAATAATATTTGAAAGGATAATTTGAAAAATACGCAAAATAAAACTCTTTGTTAAAACTTTTTTTGAAAAAAAAAAAAAATGTCATTTGTAGGGGTGCAGGGAGAAAACCATACCCAAGTTGCTATGACTAACAAAACCGCAGTCGCCCCAGCCTTTATCCTCCCAAATTATTTTCTCGTCCTCGGGCCATTTCCAGATAAATGAAAAATGCCGCCATACCATTTGTTACAATTACTTTTTTAGATACAGATCCGGCTTTAAAGGGCGCGAGGTTGGCTATTGCTAACGACACTAAAAACTAAGGGGATGAAACATATGCAACATAAAATAGTAACCTCTCTTCCGCTTTTTTCTTTTTTAAGAATATAGCATTTGTAGAGACGCAGAAAAGAACCTCGCACGGGGTGCCATGGCTAATAAAGTCGTCTCTGCCTTTATCTTTGAAAAAAAAAATTGTCTTTTTCCCATTCTTACGTGTTTTGCCGCCCCATTCTTTTGCTGTAATTATTTTTTTAGATCCAGATGTAAATTTCCGGGACAAATACATCGTGTTCCTCTGTAATAGTCAAGCTCAATTTCTTTTTGTTTTTAATCTTATCCTACTCTAAAAATGCAAAATATCGATTATAATCAGTAACAAAGTCAAATGTATTCTAAATATCAGCTTTATGTAAACAGCATACCAAGTGTGGGGGACCCCTAAATCAGGGGCCCCAGTGTCACGATCCAGATTTAGATTTATCAGATCTGATTTAATTAGACTCTGAATCTGTGTAATTAAATCGTCATAAAAGTCTCTAACAGTATCAGGGTTCCTTTCAGCTCAGATCCAAGTTTGAGTCTCACCCAGGGCTGTAGCTAGAAGTAAACAATAGGGGGTGCTCAAGAAAATGTAGGGGGGGGGAGGCTCATACTAGTTTTCTCTCTCTCTGACACATTGCACGCACAAACACAGATATATATGATCAAAGTATTATGTAGAAAGGTAAAATAGTGCATATTCATATTGTATGCACAATGTTTCTTATTAAATTGTTTATAATAACTTTATTTGATGCTAAAAGTAAAGGCTGCAGACCGGGATGTAATGGAGGGTATACGGTGGATACGCTGTATACCTTCTAGATTATTTTAAGGAATACTGTATATCTCGCTCTCAAAAACACTATAGCATATACTCTTTAGGGTATACCGTCTGCCTACAGCATATGCCCTCTGTTTTTTTTTACTAATACATCACTGGCTGCAGAATGAAAATTTTCAGTGTATAATTATACTAGTGAAAGAATAAATGATATCAATAAGTAAATAAAAAAATGACAGTTCACCTGTTTCAAAAGAGTTGCAACCTTTAATTTTTTTCTGAATATTCCCTGCCCTTAAGGATTCTAAAGTTATGTTTTTATATGATAAAAAACATTGGAAAAATCAAGGATGTATTTTGCATTTCAAAATTATATTTGTGTCTAGTCAAATGCTAAAACCACTTGTATTTAAATTGGCTATAACTCATTAGAATAACTTTGTTTTATACTAATAATGGAAAACGCTTTCAAAATGAAAAAAATCAGTATATAACTAATGCAAAAGTCAATGTTTGCATCAGCAAAAGGTTGCTAATTATGAGTATGTGCAGATAGGATGCACGCCTATTGAAGCACTTATTTGCAGTTTTTAAACAAATACTACAATTTAGTATTTATGTAAAACTGTCAAAATCCGCCAAAACGAAGTTCAATTTTTGAACAGAGTTTCATTTGGATTTTCGAAACAGAATTTCATTTGGTGGCCTTGGCAACATTCCCAGGGGGAAGGGGGGGGGGGCTCAAGAATTTTCAGGGGGTGCTGAGCTCCCCCTGGCATCCCCCTAGCTACGGCCCTGGTCTCACCCCAACCCTCCACAACTGTTCACAGTTCTAATAATTGCTAATAGAAAAGAAGACAAGGAAAAACATTTAAACATAACTAAAACATTTCTTGGAATAGCAAATGGTATAAAAAATATTCTATTTAAATTACATAAAAATTATGTAGTAATACTAATTTAAAAAAAAAGTGCTAAGAAAATCCTTTGATTAAAAAATAATTTTTCTCGTTGAATCAAAAGAGGATTTTGACCCTCGCGATTGAGACCATCGCGACCCTTTAAATCCGCTCCTGAGAATATCAATAAATATACCTTTATAAAGCGGAAAATTTTTCGGTTCCTTTCGAATCCATTTTCTTGGTTTTAATGAATCAGTATTTGACAAAGCTGGTTACTTAGTTCAGTATTACAGAATATCTGATTATATACTTTAAATTTTAGAAACTTAGAAAAAATTCGCTTTGGAAATTTTCTTTTCGGAGGAGGGGGAGGGGGGGCAAAATCCATGTTTGCCCCGGGCGCCAAAAAGGCTAGTTTCGGCACTGCATGTCAAACTCATTTACCAGCAAGGGCCAAATTAAGCATTATACACAAATTCGCGGGCCACATTACAAAAAGAAAAAAATTATTTTATTATCATCACACAGAAGGAAATTTGTACATACAAAATTAACCTTGTTAAAAGAAAGAAAAAGATATATAAAAAAGAAACCTGAAATTCAAAAGCTACTCATCGGAAAAAGTAAAGAAATGCTATGGAAAATTTTTATAAGGAATGTTTATTAAGTAGGAGACATCAATTTTATTTTTTTGTAAAATTCACAATAGCAAGGATGACATATATGGTTTGCCGAACATAGGTAAAAATACCTTTTGATAAAAATAAAACAACATTAAACACATATGTGACATTTAAAAATTGAAAACACAATCCAAATGATATAAAAATATATTACTCTCATCTTTGCATTTTTTTTTAATTTTGTAATTGCTCATTTTTATAAAGCCAGTTGTTGCAGGAACACTATTATTTGCAATATAAACTTACTTTTTAAACCACAAACTTTTTCCTGTCAAAGTTTCTATAATTGAGTCAAAAATATCAGCTATGGTGGTTGTACCGAGCATAGGAATAATTTCCAGAAGGTCCTTACTTATTTTTAATCATACATCATGTCTGCGAATAAAAAATACCAACTGAGTGAAATTTCGTGCATCTGTATTTTCATGAATTACAATGTAATAAGCAACAAATATTAACACTATAGATTTTATTTGATTACTGAAATTTATGGCTATATCAGGAATCTTTCTAGCAATGACACGTATATTTTAGCTCATATTATTTTCAAATATCTTTAAATGCTCTGGACATTTTTTTTTTATGAAGAATGATTTCGACATATGTGTAAAGAAATATAATAATTTTCTTTTTAAAGCAGATGCCTTTAATAGGATTATGAATATACCTTATTTAAAAGAAGTATCAATTTCAAATCTAACAATTTATCTTTCTGAAGTTCTAAATATTTGCGAGTACATTCTTTGCAAATTACAACAGAGTCTCTATATATCAAACATAAAATTTCAGTTTTTATTTGAATATAAAAGTATTGTAAATTTACTTTTGTCAATCTGTAATGTTCATCTTCAGTTAATCATGTTTAATTACATTGGTTGAGAGCTTTAACATAATTTTTTTAATTCTAAAATGTATGCGAGTACCAGTATGTCTGTAAAAATCAAATAAAAAAAAAAAGGAAAAATAAAGACCACACAGGGCAGGGCTTATTTACAATGACATGTTTACTAAAACCTAAATAATGAAAATAATTAATGATATCAAATACAAAATTACTGTGTTGACTGTGTATGCCCCAAATGAAGAACCAGGATAGTCCCCCCCCCCCCCCCCCATGAAGAAATAAAAAGACGAGAAATCGTGTCACTTTCAAACTTATCATTTATTTATTCCTTTGACACTTTCAATTATCGTTAATTAGCTTCGTATTTTAATAGTTTTTCAATACATTTTTTAGTGCCCAAAAATACTGTTTATTATTTTGTAATGTGATGCAAATCAAAGGGAGCAATAAAATAAAAGTATTAGTTTTTACATAAAACTCAAAAATTTATATATAAAAAAACTACAAAGTTTTTATAAATCTTTAATTTTGTATATTCAAGATGCTCTTTGTAGTATTCCAACTGGTTATTTTTGCCATCCACAATCTCTTGGAGGTGAAATTTTAATGAATTAGATCTGATAAACAATACTTTCTGATGTTTGCCATCTCTAATGCCATGACAATGATGTCAGATTGTGAATTTTTTTTTACTAGTAATCTTTGCTTTATTTAATCATTGAATGTCTGTCATTAAATAAAGAAAAGAGTACTTTTCTGAAATAATAGTAAGATACAAAATATAAATGAAATAAAAAAAAATTAAATAAAAAAATTCTCCAACTTGGCAACACCGTCACCAAGTTAGACTTTTTTTTTTAAATAGTGCAGGTGTGTTTTCATGCAAAGTGTATGGTCTGCATTCAAAATGAACTGAATCAAATAGAGGGAATGACAAAAAATGGCGGACCACATGTTTTATATGCTTGTACTATAGCATGCATTAAAGGGTTAAGAATAAAATCTAATTATCTAAATTAATCTAAAAGTTTATCAAAGATTTATTTTATAGGAAAAGTACTAATTAAGTAGAATAGACAGTATATAATATTTCATTTTGATAAATAAATAAAAAGTATACTATAAAAGTATTTGGAATAATGTCTAATGTAAAATTAATGTAATTTATTTACAAGATTTGGGGAAAAAAAACTAAAAAAAAAGTTCTTTTTTAGCTTTCTAACATAAAAGTCATTTATCAATTTGCTTTTCTGTTCTGAGTATATTGTATAATTATGATTCATGAGTTTTTACTGAAACGAAACATGAATACTCAAAATTAATTTTTTTTTTCAAATTGACCTGCTTTTTTAAAAATTATTATTCACATACAATTAAGATTCAGGCAAAATTACTTTCAAGTGGATGTGTGCTAAGGCAGTTCTCAAATTCCTACTCAACAAACGCAAAACTTTGTGCCTCATTTTTAAAGATATACAATTGGCAGGGCTGACTATTGAAGTGATTCAGAATTGAATGGCATTTTCCACTTTTTGCTAAATTACTTATTGAGTTATAACAGATTTTTGTTACACGACGACAGGTTTTTCTTCTTTTTCACACTGTCACATCCAGAAATTCGATTCAAAACAAACTTTGACAGTGTTTTCTGAAAAATCTTTCCTTTTAACCGAAAAAAGGGAAAACAGGTATTTCCAAACAAAAATGAATTCAGAAATGTGTCAGAAAGTAGCTCCTTTGGATTTGAGAACAGTCTTAACATATGAATACATTTAATATCATACAGTATGTACAGTAGTATTATATATTTTTTAATCAAATATGCTTTCAATGCAGGCTAAACTATGTATATTCAGGCTTAATAAAATGTATAAATATACTTATACACATGTTACATATTATTAACTTGTAGGAAATTAAATTTTCTCCATTTTGCCTAATTAACTCAGGTTTTTTACAACTTTGATTTAAACCAATGTTAAAATTTTTGTTTAATTAGAAGTTCAATAATTCTAAAATTTCAGATAATGCATTTCTAATATTCTAAGAAAATTCAAAGATTTTGCTTTGTAACTGGAATTTTAAGTGAAAAGCAGGTAGCGTTGAGTATTGTTAACAGATGTACTAGGAATAAGTAAGAAAAATGGCCCGAATGTCTTTTTTTTTTTTAATGATTTTACCAATTACCTGGATTTCTACATATATGGATTGCATCCAGTAAAATTAATCTGGATAGTTGGAGTTTCACAGTAATCTGATAAATTAAATTCAAATCATTATTATGCATTATTAATTATTATACTTGACCTTTACTTTTAATATTTTAAACATTTTTAAATTTCCTTAATTTTTATTGTTTTACTTAATTATTTTAATTTATTCTAAGCATTCATTATAATTTTGAGTACATTACTATATTAAAATTGCTGTAAATTTCTGGTCACTGTTTTGTTTACATTTTTTAAACAGCAATTTCAATATAGTAATGTACTCAAAATTATAATGAATGCTTAAAATAAATTAAAATAAATAAGTAAAACAATAAAAATTAAGAAAATTTAAAAATGTTTAAAATATTAAAAGTAAAGGTCAAGTATAATAATTAATAATGCATAAGAATGATGAGAAAATTTTATCTTGAATTATTTAGTAAAACCCACCTTATGAAGGTACACTAATAATTCACATAAAAACCTTAAAATAACAAAGTTTTACTTTGTGTTTAGTCATACTTAATAACAAAAAAAAAACTGATCAATATGTAAATGTATTTGGTTAAAAGATTACGATCACCAATAATATCAGCGCTATCTTTAATTTATACAGAAATAAATTTATATTTTCTTCATGTGAAAACATGAGTTCAATCATATTAACCACAATCACTGTCGGATTCCACTTCTCCGTCCATACAACTTCGAAATAAATCCGGTCTTTTGATATGCTGCCACCACCGATATGAAAACGTGATATCGGGCACGATACTTGATGTATATTCAAGAAAAACCTAACTCTTTCAATTAAAGTTAAAGTAACAATTTATTAACACTATTTACATTTAAACTCGGATGTAAATTATCCGGTTTAACACTAAATCAAAACAATTACAGAAAACGCTCTACGTGTACCGTTAGACTACGTTCATTTATTCAGAACCGAGATTTCTATTAATCTCACACACTCCAATCCTGCGTTCGAACTCACTCCGGTCTCAGCGCTCATTTTCCGAGCAACCTTCACCCTTCGCCACCACGCTAGAACTCAACACGGGTCTCAGAGCTCCAACTCTGAACGACCTTACACCTTCGCTTCCCACGTTAGAACTAACTTCCTCTCTGGTCATTCTCCCTAGCACCTTTCTGTCTACGGGGCTACTGGTCTGTTTCCAAGGGTCGCTTGACAACCGTTCCTCCCTCTTGACTGATCTGTCTTCTTAAATAAAAAGGTGCACTCTCTTTCTTACCTATCAAAGACCACATTGCAATGGAAATACCTTTCATTATGTCCAAGTCGCCACCCTTCGGATTAAGATTTTCTAAAGGACGCCTTTAACGGTACACAATAGATACATATACAATACATACAATATGCTAATCCCTTAAGAATAGCTTTCAACTCTTGCAGCTGATTCTAAGAAACCTGACACCCCCCACCTTAGCGGAAAATATGCCTTTTAGGGGCTAATTTTCCTCAAAACTATGTAATGTCTGAGAAGAGTTCAACAGTTCCTTGATAGGTTTCTTCATTACTACAATTACATAAATATTTCAAGGTGTCTGAAAATTTAACTACTGACATCTCTAATGAACCATATACTAATGTGATAACTAAAAAAAAAATACACAATATGCTGATACACTATTATAAACACAAGATGCAAATACAATTATAAATACACAAAAAGAATAAAATTACACTAGTATTATGTCATTTTAATGTCAGTCCTTAGGCTGGGATTGCTGGAGGCGGAACTTTTTCCTGCCAGTGCTTCCTCGTTAACTTAATTGGTACATCCCTTTCCGCAATGCACCCGCTTGAATGGCTAACTTCTGCCTCTGGTGTCCCAATTAAATCTTCCTCTAACCAATCAGGCACTTGCCTGTCCAAGTCCTCTTTGTACGTAATAAAGACATCGTACACTTTCTGCCTTATCTTACCCCTCTCCGGTTTACGACCAATCTGATTTTTCTCCATTTCTACCAGTTCGATAGGACCCATAAATAATTCCTTATTTTTCCTTAAGATTGATTTTATGTCCCCAACTTGAATATTTGTTAACCCTTTTATCTCAAATCCCTTCCTGTCTTTATTTTCCGGTTGTTCTCGGTCTAACAACAGATATTTCCTACAGTCTTCAAACTCCCCGTCACTATCCAAGACAATATCGACTACTTTATTTTTAGCCATAAATGCTCTCATTTCATCTTGATACACCAGTTTCTTACTCCCGTCCCCTAACTCAACTATAACTGCAGGTCGACATATTTCCTCTTTCTCCTTATTACTCACATTCATTTCCCTCGTTAAACGACATTCTACACATGATTCGCAAAACGTTTTAGATTCCTCTGCCATATTTTCCCAATAAAATGAATGCTTGATTCTTTCTAACATTTTCTTAACTGCGTGATGTTCTCCATATAAGCGCAGTAGCGTAGCTAAGGGGGGGCAAGGGGGGCGCCCGCCCCGGGCGCCGCTGTCAAGGGGCGCCAAACTGAGAGAGGTTTTTAACGGAAATTTTCACAAATTTTGACAATAAATAAAAATTGTTGATCTTTTTTTGGTGTTAGTCTGAATGTTTTCTTTAAAATATTTTTTTATATCCAAATAATGAATGAAAACGCTTTTGTAAATGTTTCTAGGAGTGGCTCAACACACTTTGTACCTTACATGTTTACGTATCTGAAAGAAGTCGCAACATGCTTAAATGGGGGAGAGGGTGCCCAATTGAGAGACGCTTTAAGCCAAAATTTTCTCACATATTTTGACAATAAATGATAATTTTTTAACGTTTTTTCCGTGCCTGTGAATGTTTTGATGAAATTCGGCGATGAAGTGGGAGAATGGAGAGATCCATGAATGCCAGTCACAGATGGAGGCTCCTCACTGTCTAGCCTGTAGCTTATAAAACAAAGAACCCTGCTGGTGTCAAAAGTGGTGTCTTATGTCAAAAGAGCATTTCTTTATTTCTCTATTGATTTTCCAGCTGATTTTTGTGTTCTTAGTTTTCCATATTAATAATTTCATGTAATAGGGGCTTCTGTGAACCATTGCAAAATGGATTTAGCTGGAGGAACTGAAAGTAAATACTATATTATTCCTTCTTTATTGGAAATTATATTTTTTAGCTGAACTGGCATTTAGAAAAGCGAAATAATTAAATGTTTGCTATATACCCCCAATTTTCCTCTTCTTAAAGTGTGTAAAAATGAAAGCAGGGCTTTTCAATCTTTCTAGTACTATCAGTACAAATGGCTAATATCATACAACCATATATTCCTGCTACTGCTATTGATTGGAGATTTTTGAGTTTTTTTTCTTTCTAGTCAGTGTTACCAATTCGCTACTCTTTTTAAATTCAAATTGCTTGATTGCCACCATTTTTTTAAGTAGAAATATTCCCCTTATTTAATGGCAGATTAAGTAACGCGAGAATAAGGGCCAATTATACCATTTTAAAAAAGTGGTGGGAATGAAGCAATCTTAATTTTTAAAAAGTAACCTACTGGCAACACTGTTTCTTGTGACCTATTGGCAAATTTGCGGATGGATTTTTTTCAGAGCTTTGCTGGAGAAATTCGTGTTTTTTTTTTTTTTTTTCACGCCATTGTAGACGAATTTTCCGTCCTCATTGTATACGTGATTTATTATAAATAAGAAATGATATTGCAGAGATCATCTGCATAGTTTTTATGGCGAAGCCATAAAAAGCAATTAATTTGTTGTAAACCACAATATTATAAGTTTCAAGGACGCAACCGTAGTTACGCTGCTACTTTTAAACAACAAGCTCAAATTTTCTAAATAGAGAATTTCTAAATAAAGTTTTTAAATTGTTTTTCAAACCAGGATTACTATCATGTGATCAAAATAAAGCAAAAGAGACAGAAAATAATGAAATTTCATCTGAATGGACAAAAGTGTTATTCCTCTCTTTCTATTTGGGCCAATCAAAGTAAAATTTTTACGGTAATTAAAATTTGCAAGGTGCACGGATGTAATTTTTTAAGATGCATTTATTATTATTATATTATATGGTTTTATGAAAGTTTTATGATTTAATCAAGTAAAAACGTAATTTTTGGGATAAAATTAATGATGTATAACAAATATTTAATTGGAAAAAAAATTAAGAAAATTTTAAACCACACTTTTCCTACAAATTTCAACTTTTCGCAACATTTTTTTCATATTTTCCTTATAAATCTACTCTATAACTGTAAAAATCATATTTTCAAAAAAAAAAAAAAAAAAAAAAAGTTAAAATGTCATGACAAATTTTAAAATATAATAAAAATGTCTTTTTACTTAAAATTTGTGTTTTTTGAAAGTAAACTATTTATGTTGCTGAAAATCCTATTTTTAATTTTATGGAATGCAACTTAAGAATTATCAAAAAAAAAAAAAAAAAAATAGCGAGACGCGGTTGAAAAATATTTGTTGAAATTTGTCACTTAGGACATATGGAACTCCTTGGAAATTCCAAAGAGTGTACACACCTTGTAAATGAAACAAGACAGCATATTTTTTTTTCTCCATAATCGAGTTTAATTTATGAGTTTTAGCAAACGTGGTTTCTTGCAAATTTATTTTCATTATTGTAATCATTGTTGCTACTCTCATTAGCTTAAAACTACATAGTCACATCTGCTAACGTCAAATTCATGTCAAATTAGGCAATATTTGGCTAAATATATTGGCGATAAAAGTAGGTCGCCATAAATGTAGCCATCTTGGCGATAGCTGACTAATTTTTCAAAATTCCCATTGAAATTCAGTATTGATGAGAAGTAGGAATCTTTTATAATCGGGTTCACGCATTTTAACTTTGTGTGTTTAAGTAAAATTAGTTCAATTCTGAAAAACAAGGAAGAAGAAAACTACCTTTTTCTAACGGTACAATCCAGAAAGTCTTCTTTGTCGTTTTGAGAAAAAATAATGTGGTTATTTTTTTATTTAGGGGGGGGGGGGGGGGGGGGGGGGGCAGAATTTCTTCCTGCCCTGGGCGCCAAAAAACGTAGCTACGCCACTGGGTATGCGCTAGTTTTAGAATTTCCTCCCTTCTAACTTTAGGTAATACTAATTGAGCTACAGTTTCATCTACTAATTTCTCTTTATGATACAATAACCCATTTACAACATAGTAAGACCCTTTCTCATTTTCAGCCAATTCCCAAGCTTTCTCTAAATCGTTACAACTCATTTGGGATTCCTGAAATACATTTAGACTACTTTCCGTAACTTGATTAATCTTACTTTTCTCTACCTCGGCCTTTTCCTTCTCCTGACTTTGTAAATTTTCCGATCTCGCGTCTACGACATAACAATTATTATTACCATTTCTAATCCTTTCCCCTTCTTTCACTTTATTCCTACTATCTTCCTTACATTCCCTTTCTACCGATTCTCTTATTGATTTCTCGTTATTTAACCCTGACAATTCATTAGCCACGTCAGGATGTAAAATTACCTGTTCCTTACTTATTATCAATTACTGCACAAAGTACATCCTGATGAATTACATTAGTTTGACCACGTTTTGGAATAGCTAAAGGTAACTGAATTAATGGCGATTTCACTGCCTTACCAAATATCCCCTGTAAATAGATGCTCCCAGCCCCTCTTAATTTTTCTGCTGGTACTAAATCTTTATGAACGACGCTAATTTGGCAACCAGAGTCCACCAATCCTTTTGTTATCTTTCCATTTACACTAACTTCCACTTTCTCGAGATTATTTAACTTCTCTCCAATAACTTTAGCTCTCCAATTCCCTCTTGCTCCGATTCTTGCCATACTCGCTCCCCTTGGTAATTCTTTAATTCCTCGCACTGAGACATTATTGATACTAGCCCTTGGTTCTTGTCGGTTATTAATTTGATTACTTCCCTCATTATTTCCTTTTGTACAAAATCGCTGAACATGTCCTCGTTGACCACACTTGAAGCAGGTAGGCATCGCATCGTTAGGCTTCTTATATTCCGGTTTTCTACCCAAAAATGGACTAACCTCATTATTCCCATTTTGTCTCCAATTACTACTAAATCCCTCATCTTTTGCCCTTCTAGAATCTTCATTATTAACATACCTTTCTTTACCTTTATAACCCTTATAAGTTACCGCATAAGATTTTTGTTTAGCATCGAAGAAATTATCACATTCCCTCGCAATCTTAGAAACTTCTAACCAATTATTCTGTTGAGTTAATCCAATATGCGTCGCGGTTTCGCCATCTAAAGTATTTAACAACTTATCCGTGACAATTAACTGATTAACCTTCTCATACGTATCTGCACCTCTAATCTTACAGTAATTTTCCCACGTTGCTATTAAACGTGACACAAATAATACATGAGTTTCATTTTGATTCCTTCTAGCCTTCTTGAAATTTTCCAAACACGCCTTCGGTGTCGGCTCGTGTTTCCTTAGAACTAATTCTTTTAGCTTCTCATAACTCTCAATTTGTTCTCTAGTCGTGTATATTAGCAAATTATCGGCCTTATCCCCTAGCATATTTAGTAAAATTTCGGCCTGCTGGGTTTCCGGTACATTTTTTGTTTGGAATGCTCGTTCTAAACTGCTAAAAAACAGATTCCATCCCTCAGTCCCTTCTGGAACCTTGATAGACAAAGTTTTAACACTTTTAATCAATTTCTCTAGGCTACTCTCATGATTAGATTCTCTAGTCCCATTAGCGTTATTAGCCGAACTTTGAATCTTTATCCTTTCCAACTCTAACTCATGTTCCAATCTCAATTTTTCAGCCCTTTCTTCTCTATCTAACTTTTCACGTTGTAACTTTTCCTCCCTTTCTAACTTTTCTCGTTGTAACTTTTCCTCCCTTTCTAACTTTTCCCGTTCTACTACTAACGCTTCTTGTTCTAACCGTTCTGTAACAATAGTGCTAGATAATTCCATAATGGCCCCCTCTTCATATTCGTCGCTCTCCACTATCTTTTTCTTAAGCTTAAACCTGGTATCATCTTCCGAGACTTCAATTCCTAACTCTCCACATATCGCCTGAAGATCCACCCTTTTTAATTTTAGTAAGAAAGCCATACCTTCTACCGATAATTATTACCACCCTACAACAATACTTAATCACAATATCAAATTAATACTTCCTCAAATCCTACCCTCATAAATTACCTCCACACATTATACTATTTAACATATTTCAAATAAGTAATAATACAATAATAAATTTCCTTAAACAATGATACCCCACAATTTGCTTCCAATAACAAAGTAACAATAATCTCAATTTGACTATTATGCAATACAGATTTTAAATTTATACCATTAAATAATAAAATACAATTTACACAATAATACTGATACGTTGCAATTTGAATAAAACACTGATGCCAATCACTACATAAAAATATCCACCTAACAAAAATTTGCATGAAATACACATAAATTCCTAAATTTAATCTCAATAAAATATTTCAATTTCAAAATTAGTTCTCACATTAAAAAGGTAAATCACAGCACTTTTTTTTTTCGACCTTAAATTCTTCCTTGAAGATTATTTCAATTTAATTTAAATTCTACACAAATTTGCCTTCCTCATTTACTATCAATATTTCAAACTTAAAGCAAACAATATCACTTAATTTAAATATTACTTTAATAATAATTTAAATTTAAGAAATTTCAATTATTCCTTCCAACTATTAACACAAAGCATTAATTTTAATCATTAATCTTATCCGTTTAAAACAATTAGAAAATCACTTCTAGTAATTAATATACGATCCTTTTCTTAAAACAATAGTGTAAAATGGTTGTTAATATCTCATTTGATTTAGACCAATTATTATCTTGCCCATTAACTGGCGCTGGTCTTCGACGATAGAGCACAAACACTTCCGCTAGACGATCCGGCACAAACTCTCAGTAACACGGCTAACTGGCACTGGTCTTCGGTGATTCAATCTCGTCGCTGCCAACATTGTCGGATTCCACTTCTCCGTCCACACAACTTCGAAATAAATCCGGTCTTTTGATATGCTGCCACCACCGATATGAAAACGTGATATCGGGCACGATACTTGATGTATATTCAAGAAAAACCTAACTCTTTCAATTAAAGTTAAAGTAACAATTTATTAACACTATTTACATTTAAACTCGGATGTAAATTATCCGGTTTAACACTAAATCAAAACAATTACAGAAAACGCTCTACGTGTACCGTTAGACTACGTTCATTTATTCAGAACCGAGATTTCTATTAATCTCACACACTCCAATCCTGCGTTCGAACTCACTCCGGTCTCAGCGCTCATTTTCCGAGCAACCTTCACCCTTCGCCACCACGCTAGAACTCAACACTGGTCTCAGAGCTCCAACTCTGAACGACCTTACACCTTCGCTTCCCACGTTAGAACTAACTTCCTCTCTGGTCATTCTCCCTAGCACCTTTCTGTCTACGGGGCTACTGGTCTGTTTCCAAGGGTCGCTTGACAACCGTTCCTCCCTCTTGACTGATCTGTCTTCTTAAATAAAAGGGTGCACTCTCTTTCTTACCTATCAAAGACCACATTGCAATGGAAATACCTTTCATTATGTCCAAGTCGCCACCCTTCGGATTAAGATTTTCTAAAGGACACCTTTAACGGTACACAATAGATACATATACAATACATACCATATGCTAATCCCTTAAGAATAGCTTTCAACTCTTGCAGCTGATTCTAAGAAACCTGACAATCACATATTAAAATGTGTACAGAATGATATAAAAATTAAAAAAACTTTTTCATTGTTTACACCTGAAATGATGTGCAGATTTCAGGCGTTTACAGATTTTAGCGTCACAGATTGAGGGAGTCTACTATACCTTTAAAAATAGAAAAATATGCCCCTAAAGCCGCATTTCCAATGCCTTTTCCAAGACCCCTATGAACGGTCTTTTTACCCCCTACATCATTTCCAATGCACAAACCGGCTTGAAGGTGAAACTAGCCTAGGTCATTTTTTCCCCAAAATCAGACCTGCAAGGGATTAGGTCAGTAATCCGGCTTTTACCCATGAGGCAGCGCGGGTAAACAAACAAACAGCGCCACTTCACCGGAATAACTGCTTATCAACAGCCCGTTGCACGTTTTACGTTAGTGCTCCTAGCGATAATTCTCCTGTTATTTGCATTAATTGTTTTATTACGTTTATTTATTATTATTATTATTTTCCCATATTTTTTTTTATTAAGTATGGATTTGTGTTTGAATTCATCTTGTTGGTCAGTAGATGAGACAAAAATGTTATTGAGCATGTGATCAGAAAAATATCATTTCAAGTGAGGAAGCAATATTTAAAAATACCTGTTTTTTAATCATATCAAAATTAATTTTAATTATATTTTATAGATTTAAACTCAAATAAATTATTACGATCACTTAATGTTATTATTCTTTAAAATAACTGTGATAAATTTATTAATTTGAATTCAGAATATAAAAATTTGACTTGAAATTTTACAAAAAATTTGACCCTTTTAAGCATTCTATTTAATTTTAGATTCCACGGAGCATACTACTTCAGATACACTGTTTCTATTTTATTGTAAAAAAAAAAAAAAAAAAAAAGGTCGTGGATACAATGATGCATCTAATATGCACAGTAAAAAATATATACTTAAAAAAGTTTTTGATTAAAATTTTTGTGCATTTTATGTGCTATTTTCAAATAGTAGTTTAAGCCTGATAATCAATGACTTTGTGAATTTTAATCAAGAAGCTACTAATTTTTATTTTTACTATAGTATGAAAAAAATATTTTTTTTTTCTGTTTATCAGTCGGTATATTTTAAGTACCCCTTTAGCTATAAATCAGCTTAGACATTTTCTAAAATTTGAAAATGTCGGTCGATTTATTTATTTATTTTATTTTTTTTTTGGGGGGGGGGGGGGTCAGTTTTTTTAACACACAAAATTTTATTTTTCTAACTGTTGTACTATACTTGTTTTACTTTTTATGTAGATTTCGTAAGAAATACTACCTATTACATTCTCACCTAAGTTGGAAATTTTGAAAAAATTTTGCAGATCTACGCCGATTATGACTCCCAGAACACAAAACCACCCCCAGTTCAAAACTTTATCTATCTATCTATATCACTTTTTTATGGACACGATAACTTCAATAATTCTGCACAAATCTCTTCCAAACTGATACATAAAATCAAGGGGCATAAAATCTCGCTCAAGTTCGTTAATGGGCAAAATCGAACCAACGGGGTACCGTTTAAAGTTATTATTACCTCTAAGAAAAGGGCCGAAAATTTATGTATGACAGATTTTTGATATCATTAAAAATGGCCCCAAGGAGGGGTGGGAGGTTAGAAGAAAAAAATTCATAACTTCGCCAATTCAGCAGATATCAAATCAGATTAAATTTATTATAAATTCTCTTAATATTATCTAAAACTTTTATACTGACAAGTTTTTTATATGACCAATGGACACTAAAGGAATTATACTTAAAATGATGAAAAAGCCAAAATTGAAAAAGCAAAATTGGAAAACTATGAATATCTTATAGAATCTTCAGAAGAGCTTTATAAGAATATTGATAGTAAGTATATGCTATTGCAACAAATATTGTCAGCATTATGCCTAAAATCGACACTATTAAACCCCTAATAACATATATAAATGAAACAAGAAAATTAAGGACCGACATGAGGTTCAAATGACAAAATAAAATGAAACAAGAAAATTAAAACCCGACATGAGGTTCAAATAGCAAAATAAATAAATAAATATGCAACCGAAATAGAAATTAGATATATATATATATTGTAGTATTTCTTTTGTGATTGCTGATAAGTTTTTAAAAAATATAGTTTTTGGGGGGAGGGATTCAGGGCGCAAGCTGAAGTTTTCCACACAGGTGCTGAACACTAATGGCACTTCCCTGTTGCTACACGATAGACATGGGAAACAAACATGTGCTTAGCAAACGTGTGCTTAAAATTCCCTATTGTATACATTTTTTCATTTTATTTTAGCACATTAAAATTTGTATCGTTTCGTGGTTGTTTTTAAGAATAATATTGTCTAAAGAAAAGTAAAAAGAGAGCTATTAAAAATTTACATACGATTCCTTCATACATTAAAAAATGTGCACATTATCTTCTCGGATCATTATTTATAATATCCATTTTAAACATGCATTTTTTTTTTTTTTTAATTGAAGGTGATATAATTTATTGGAGTTTGGAGCACTTTTACTCTTCCTCCTCCACAAACGTAATTTTGCTAAGTTTCTAATAATCGACGTATTTTAAAATTTAAGTTATGTAATGAAATACTTAATACTGAACTATGTAATCAGTTTTGTCTAATAGTGATTCATTAAAACCTTGAAAACTGAATCGAAAAATATTCCACTTTATACGGGTTTTGTTTTAGCAGGTATTCCATTAACCCTTTAATTCCCAGAGTCGAATACGTTCTTGGAAATTCCGTAGTTCAAAAAATCTGAATTTATACAAGAAAATTTAACAAAAAAATTTCGCTTCATTTAATGTTGGAATTTCTGTTATTAAATAAATCAAACATCGCTATTTTAAATTTTTTGTATGAATTTGAAATATCCGAATTAAACAATCCACTAAATTGGAAAGCTCTGATGCTAAAAAAAAAGGTCGTTAAAACGTCTGCAACAACAGAATATGGTCAGCAATTTTTATACTAAAGAAAAAGAATGAAAATGTAAGAGCGCTAAACGTAACAAAACGGCTTCTGTTTATATTTACACCGGAAGTTCGTGCGTCATTTCACCAATCAGCCAATCATAGGTCAGAATGAAAAATTGGGCAGGTTCCGGATTTTTTAAGGGGGTTGTTTTTGTGCTTGCGTATGGAAACTAGGGCAAAATGAAAGCAGGTACGATAGCCGCATATCACCCCTCCCTAAAAAGCCAGTTTTATTTTAAGAGGCATTGGAAACGATGCTTAAGAATCTAAAAAGTGCCTTTTTCCCACCAGCAGCACCCAGCTCTCTTTTAAACCTGGAAGGAGCTCTGGTAATTGATCACTGGAATAGATCATGCACAAAGAGATTAATGTGATAAGTAGCTCCCCACCCATCCTTGGGGAGGAGGGGGGGGGAAAGCTAAAAATAATGATGAAATGGAATAATTTTTAATATTTACCATTATCAAGTTGAAGTAAATCAAAATAACACCAGACTTAGATATGTAGCTTGTTATTCACATGAGTTACAATTTAGAAATTTGAACACTATCACACTATATATGTACACCTAAAGTGTTAGAATTGTAATAGTAATTAAACAAAGAAAAAAAAAATGAGTGAGAAATGAGGTTATCATTAATTTGAACAATAAAGAGACACAAAAAGGGTTTACTTCTGGGAACTTTATTACTTTCAGAATTGGAAATATTTTGACAAATAAGCAAATTACAAGCTGCACAGAATTTTAAAGGAAAGAAAAAATAAAAGAGTTCTCTGTTTTATAAGAGATTTAGTGTATCATAATATTTTGCATGTATAACTTGAGTAACTGCACAAAAATATCACAAGGGCAATTAAATCTACAGTAAATAAAATAATTAAAATTTGAAAACAAATATTAACAGTACGGGTTTTGTGCAGTCAGAATAATTTTCTATCTCCTGTAAACAGGAATTCAGCAATACAGTTCTTTATACTGGGAAAAAATAAGTTAGGTAGAAAATCATTCTTGAACTACAAGAAATACATGTAAAATATTATTTATTCTATTTTTACTGAATTTTAACAACTTAAAGCTATGCATAACAAGAAATGAAAATAAACTGTAAGTATATTGAAGTGGCTAGCTCTTAGCAAAATATATTAATACATACACAAGTGTTCTTGATTCGAAAGTTGAAGACGCTGGGCTCAAATTGATTTTTGTACTACAACCTGTAATGATGGTCCAAATTTGACAAACAAAACAAGAAAATGCCATAAACAGAATTATGTGACAGTGTTTTGCTACTGAATTTCTTTTTCTGCTGTGAATGGCACTTTCTAAGAAAGCTAACAAGTTAAACTTGGAACACTAACAGTTTCATAAAACATACAGTATACACCACAAGTGACAAAACATAACTAAACCAACTTACTTTGATCACACTTTTAAATGCAACAATAATTTCTAACAATATAAAATTACACAACATGAGGTCATCATGAACAGTGATAATGCACATACGCAGCATATATTTCTGTCAATTAACATGGATAATAAAAATATATAAAATAATTCTTCCTTTGTGAACTTCAGTAAACACACCCAAAATACTGGTAAAACACTTCATTCTATTAAGTTTGTAAAAAAAGTTTCTGTCCAAAACATACTAGATGATTTCACAAATATTTTCTTTTTCATTTGAACACTTAGATGAGCTATTTTACTGATGACAAAACATTGAAAAGTACACAAAAACAATGACATAAGGATATTTTAACATCAGTCAAGAATTACACTTACATTAAATTTAACTGCAACTCAACCAAAAAAACACAAATAAGAGCTACACAAATTTAATAAATATAATGTAACTTCTTAATAAATAATGACTAAGACTCACGGCACATCTGTTGTTACCAACTGGTGTTAAAAAAAAAGTACAAAAAGTATTCACTAACACAAAGATTTAATGGAAAGTGTTGTGCATTTTTGAGCATCATTGTGTTAGTGCTATAAAAAAGAATTAAATTAGTAAAAATATTTTTTTTTTCTGTAAACAATTTAGATTTTCCAAATAAAAAAATTATGGGTAACCACTTCAATATACTTATATAAATAACACTGTAATTTTAATAAATAAATAGTTATTACTCGGCTTAATAGTTAACTGTAAGACTGAAAATTTTGAGAAACAAATTTTTTTGTCAGCATAGTTTTTTAAGTCTTCATGTTACTATGTTGAATGTAATCTATTGCAAATGAGGCCTAGATTGTGTCTGTTGAGATTGAGAAGGCTGTGCTTGGGCTTGATCTTTAAAATGCTTCTCCACCTGAAAGAAATAAAGTGTCACATATACAATAAAACATGAATTTAAACTAAACAGTCATTGGATTAATTTTAACACAATTATTCAAATTGGTAAAGAAATCATACGAGTTGTAATTTTCCAACTGGACGAAAAATGTCTGGGCCAGGATTCGAACCTGGGATCCCTTGGCTGAAGCTGCCATGCTCTACCAACTGAGCTATCCCGGTCAAATCTGGAGGGCATAATTCATCCAGTTAACCTTATTGATCATGGCATCTGGTCCGATATTTGAATCAGCTCAACAGAATAGATTGCAGGGAAAATTACAACTCATATAAACAGTCATTGTCTACTTTAGAAAATTAGTTACACACAAATATGTAACAATCAAAGCTTAATTGAATTGTTAATTTCATAAAGCTCCTAAAGAGCAGAATTTCAAGTTTTGAGTTATTTAAGAAAAACTGTCTGACCAAGATAAAAGTAAATTATTTTTTATGAAAAAATTACAGAATGAAAAGGATGGTTCTCTACTACAGATGGTAAAGTAATTTATTTATTACTGTTCAGTAGAAGAGGTTTCAGTGGGAAGGGAAAAAAAGATAATTTTCCCTCTTGCCAGGTTTTGTGTTTTCTACAATAAAATACTTTTTGCCTCAGTATTTACATCTTCTTTATTACATTTTAAAAAATACTAATGAGTTCAGTTAAGGGTAAAAATTAAAGATGAGCTCTTTAGAATAAACTTATATACAATAATAATAGTTTATTGTAATAATAATAGTTAAATATAAACTTATATTAAACTACTCCAGACTTTATTTTAATCCATTACAAAAAGCTAAAATATATTTAAATGTTCAAAATGTTTTCAGATACCTCTGAACTTCAAATATACGAGGTAAATTGGAGAAAAGTGAATTAAGTACTTTTCACAAGAAACTAGCTGCTAGCTCAATGAAATATGTTATGAACAGATAGAGCATTCTCTAAAATACAATTTTTTTTATTGTGCATTTTTATTTATGCAACACATGGATGTATTTGTTTTGAATAAAAGCAAAATTGTTATTCATCCATTATTTTTTATTGTTTTTTAACCAATAATCACACCCATTTATTGATTGTTAATTATATACCATACCTAACAACATGTGTCAATTTTGAAAAACATACAATTTTTATGGTGTATTTGTAAGATGTGCTTAAAAACACGTAACATTATATGGTTTCTTATGCACAAGTTATCTGAATGTTTAGTCATATCCAGATGTTCTTTTATATCTCTCCTTGCATGAGAAATTTTAATATCTGAATTGCACACGGTGCAATGAACAAGGTATTCTTCTTCACGAGATTCCGTTATTCATAAAAATTCTTTTACATATGATTTTAAAAAAACTTTATTATACTGCTCTACTTATCTTTTTCTATTGCATAACAATAAGGGAGGATATCAACTGAAAAATAAAAAAATTTAAAAATATCGAAGTAAACAACTGGTTGAAATGTCACAACAAATTGTCATTCATCGCACATGCATTCATCATTCGCTACAACTTCCATTCCTTTCAATCCTTCTAAACGACACCTAATTACAATGGGCATGCACTGATCTGCGCCAGAAGAAGAAAAAAAATATTAAAATGATTTCCCCATGGAGTTAATTGATGATGCGTAAAAAGCAGAGTTGTAGTGGTAGCTGCATGGTTTGATTATAAAAAACGGGTTTTTTACAACCATAAGGGTGTAGTGGGTAGCTGCCCAGGTACCCTTCCGGGCTGGGTTTTTTAAAAAAAAAGGAGGAGGGGAGGGAAAGGGTTACAATCCTGCTAGAAAGAGTGTGCAATTATTCATCGAAGAAGATCTGCTGATAAAATTGCTGCTGCTTGCTTGCTCTTTCCATTAAAAAAAAAAAAAAAAGCATGCATGCATTAGATTTCAAGTCTTATCTTTATCTTTTATGCAACGGTTAAAATAATATTTTATGATTCATTGCTAATTTTTGCTCAAAACAGTACAGTTTACACCCATACAAAAGTTGGCAGCTATGATGTAGTTATTCACACATAAAAAAATTGCTCAGAGATTATATATATATACTTTTAGAAATTAGCTATTCAATTTATCTCGATTGTTTACATAAAAAAACAGTATTTTTTATTGTATAAACATTACAAAAACATATGTTATATTTGCATAAAAGTATTAACCTTTTAGAAAAGAATCATCAATGTCCATTTTTTTTTTAAAGTGTTTATTCAATGACATTTTCTAATTGAAATGTATGATGGCATTTGATAATTACTAGCATACTTTAGTCAGCATTTCCGGCTTTAAAGTTTCAAACATATTTGCATGATAAAACTTGTGACAGTTACTATTGGGTTGGCAAGAAAGTAATTTCGGTTTTCACACATTCAGAGATTTATGTAAATTTTTTTGAATGAATTCTGCTAGAAATATTTTTGGCATTTTGCTATTTGATAGCAGTGACCTTGAGGTTGCTTTTTAAGCCATTGCAGTGCGATTTAGGTTGCAATTATTTGTTGAGGGTCAATTTTAACATGGAGTGCAAAAACGAACATTTTCAGGATATTTTACTTTTAGGTAGCTTTAATTCCAAAAAAGTATAAAGCTACCTATTGCAGCCGTTCGGAGAAAAGCAGTTCCGGAAAATTTCGATATATTTTCACCGATCATGACCCCCAGACCCCAAAACCACCCTCCGTTCAAATGTTGATTTATATATATATATATATATATATATATATATATATATATATATATAGATATATCCATATATATATATCTGACCTATGTCATACGATAACGCTCGTATTTATAAATCAATTTTGATGAAACTAATTGTGTGTATTAAGCTAACCAATGTCTCGACCGAGTTCGTTGGCCAGCTTGGTCCACCATTTTGTTTCAAGATGGCGGACATTTAAAAATTTTAAACTAAAATAAATATACAAAAAAGTTAAAAATTCAAATTTATTTTTCAATTATGTGTTAGGCCTTGATACAAGGATTCCAGAGCATTTTTTGGTTTACCTCTATCTTAAAAAATGGCTGAGATAGAGCAGTTTGAATTTCTAGGGTGGCTGACATTTTGAAACAAAACAGCACATTAACGTGATTACTCGCAAATTATTTTCTTTCATTGTTGTAATAATTTTCCCAATCATATGCATAAAACTATATATTCATATCCGTTAGCGCCAAATTCTTGCCAAATTTGGCGCCCAAAATAAGTCTTCATAAATTAAGCCAATTTGGCTATTGCTCAATAATTTGGCGAATTTCTTTTTAAAATTCAGTATTAACGAATCTTTCGTAAACGTTTCTTTGCATTTTAACTTGCTGATTTCGTGTAACATTAGCTAAAATTTTAAAACGAAAATATAGGAAAGCTACCTTTTCCTCCCGGTACAGGCCGGAAGGACTTTATTTCCGGAAAGGAAAAAAAGCTGCAGAGGCTCATAAAGAGATATGTGATGTTTATGGTGTTGACTGCATCACAGAGCACACGTGTCAGAATTGGTTTAAAAAATTTTGTTCTGGCGATTTTTCACTGAAAGATGACCAACGTTCTGGTCGACCGACTAAAGTTTCTGATGACCAAATCAGTGTCATTATTCAAGAGGATCGCGTCATGTAACTGTTTGAGGGATTGCAGAGAGGTTAAAAGTATCTCGCACAACTATTGAAAATCACTTAAAAGGTCTTGGACTCATTAAGAAGCTCGATATTTGGGTTCCGCATGAATTGAAAGATATTCACTTAACACAACGAATCAATATTTGTGATATGCATCTTAAACGCAATAAAAACGATCCTTTCTTGAAAAGAATCCTCACTGGTGATGAAAAATGGGTCACCTACAGTAACATAATTCGAAAACGATCATGGTCCAAGCATGATGAACCAGCACAAACCATATCGAAAGCTGAATTGCATCAAAAAAAGATCATGCTGTCTATTTGGTAGCACTGGGCGATGCATCGATACATCGCGAAAAATCGATTCGCGAAAAATCGATTTAAATCATAAATCGTCAAACCGGTTTCTTGATATTTCGTTTAGCGATGCATCACACGCACACCAGATCTACGAGGAACGAGGGCAAAGCTTTCTCCCGCGATCTTCAAAATGGATAAACAATGCATGCCTGAACTAGACCGGTGTCAGAGATCGTCTTCCCCTCCGATCTCATGTGCATAGTGACGCATGCGTGAACTAGACCGGTGTCAGAGATCGTCTTCCCCTCCGATCTTTGATGTGCATAACGACGCATGCGCGAACGAGACCGGTGGGGAAAAGGCGATTTCATTTCTCCTCTGCAGGTCTTGCATTTCCAAAGTGGATAAACAATGCTCCCGTGGAGCATCGTTGAGAGATCGCATCGTTGATTTAGTGGACATCGGGATTATCCAAAATCGATGCCGATCGCAAATAACTGCATGCCCAATTACAAGTCTGTTTTTCTAGCTGCATAAATGATCAGTGAGCAGCACCACGATGTTCATTTGAGAAAAAACGGTGATGCGATTTGTGACGTATATATAGTTACATGAAGTCACTTAGAACATGTGCGATAAGCATTCAAAGCCTGATAAATAAAAGGGGGGGGGGGACGAATTATTTTACGAATTGTTTGCGAATTATTTCATTTGCTTCATGAATTTTCAATTTAGGTATTCATCTGAAATTAAAATTATTTTCTTTTTCTCAAAGTCAGAGCAGTAAAATATTATGGGTTATTATAGTGCTTGTTCTATTATTTAGAATTTCTTTAGGAACTAGTTATTGGTCTCTAAATATCAGACATTAATATTTGGCCAGTACGGAAAATCGGGCTTCGCCCGCAAATCAATAAAATCTTTACTATTGAAGATAGTTGCTTAAAAGTTTGAGAGTGAATAGTTAAGTGAAACCTATTAAAATATTACAAATTAAATTTTAGTCAGTACAGGAAGTGGTCTACGCCCGCAAATTGATAAAATCGCTAATATTAAAGATAATTGAATAAAAATATGAGGGTGAATAGTTAAGTGTAACCTATCTAAATATCAGAAATTGAATTTTGGGCAGTGCAGAAACGCGGGTTTCGCATGCAAATAATCAATAAAATCGTTAATATGAAAGATAGTTGCTTAAAATTTGAGAGTGAATAGTTAAGTGTAATACACCCCGTGGCAGAATGTACGCGACGCTGCGACGGGCGTCGCAGACTTTTTATGACACCTGCAGACTAAAAACATACAGCGATGCCGCGGACGTGCTATAGTGCGTAAATTACGCGAAAAAAACGGCAAACTTTGTCGAAATAAACGACGAATTTCGTCAAAGAATCGTGAAAAAAAAAAAATGCAAACTTAGTCAAAAGGCCGTGAAAAAACGTGAATTTCGTCAAAAAAACCCCATCAGTTTCGTTGAAGGATCGCATAAAAATGTGAATTTTGCCGAAGGACTACGGAGAAAACACCAACTTCGTCAAAGGATCGTGGAAAAAAACTGTTAATTTCGTTGAAGAATCACGAAGAAATGGCAAATTTTGTCGTCTGATTGCGAAAAAACTGAGAATTCTGTCGACAGATCACGTAAAACGGCAAATTTCGTCCAAGAATCTCGAAAAAAACGGTAAATTTTGTTGAAGGATCTTGAAAAAATGGTAAATTTCATCGAATGATCTTGAAAAAACGGCAAATTTTGTCAGAGGATCGTGGAAAAAAATGTGAATTTTGTATGATATATTGCGTATTGCAGACTATTTTTGAAAACATTATTAGCGTTGCAGACACTTGAAGATAGTTCTGCCACTGGGGTAATACATTAAAATATCAGAAATTAAATATTGACCAGTACAGGAGGCAGGCTACGCCCGCAAATTGATAAAATCGTTAATATTAAAGATAATTGCATAAAAATATGAGGGTGAATAGTTAAGTGTTACCTATTTAATTATCAGAAATTGAATTTTGGGCAGTATAGAAACGCAGGCTTCGCCCGCAAATAAATAAAATCGTTAATATTAAACATAATTGCATGAAAATTTCAGTGTGAATAGTTAAGTGTCATTTATTTCAGTATCAGAAATTAAATTTTGTCCAGTACAAGAGACGGGCTACACCCGCAAATTAATACTAAATTCATATACTAAAATCATATTAAGATAATTCCATAAAAATATGAAGGTGGAATAGTTAAGTGAAATACATCTAAATATCAAATTCTGGTTTTTGATATTATTTTAAGAATTAAAGCTCATTTTAAAAAAGATTCTTCTAATTAATTAACATTTTTTTCAAATTTTTATTTTTTGCAGCAAGTTTTATTATATTTTGCATTTTTGTCTGTAAACATAAGCCTAAAGAAAAAAGGTTTTTTAAAACATAACATAAGCTTAACGTGTATGTATAATAAATACTCTTAAATTTTATATTAAAATTACGACCATGTTTGTAATACTAAAAGTCTAATATCGTGATGCATCGCAATATCGCGATGTAGCCTCGATGAGTATCGCGATGTAGAAATCCTAATATCGCCCAGTCCTACTATTTGGTGGGATTACAAAGGTGTTGTGTATTTCGAGCTTCTCCCAAGAAACCAGACAATTAATTCAGATATTTACTGTCAGCAACTAATAAAACTGGATGAAGCAATAAAAGAAAAGCGGCCGGCATTGGCAAATCGTAAAGGAATCGTCTTCCACCATGATAATGCCCGGCCTCACACATCTTTGGTAACTCGTGGGAAATTATTAGAGCTTGGTTGGGAAGTGATGTCGCATCCCTCCTACAGCCCTGACCTGGCACCATCTGATTACCATTTATTTCGAAGTTTGCAGAATTCTTTGAATGGTAAAAATTTCACAAATGACGATGACCTAAAACAGTTCTTGGTTCAGTTTTTGTCTGATAAGGACCAGAAGTTCTATGAACGCGGAATCATGCAGCTGGAAGAAAGATGGCAGAAGGTCTTTGAACAAAAGGGAAAATATATATTTGATTAAAGTTTATTCTTTGTCTTAAAAAAATAAGTTTTCTTCAATACTACAAAACCGAAATTACTTTCTTGCCAACCCAATAGTAGGGCTGTGAAACTGACCGACTTCAGCCGTTTGTTGGACAGTTTGAAATGAAACTAAACAAATTCTATTTCAATTTAAATCATTTTAAATTATCATTATTTAAATTTTTGAAATATAACTATCTATATTATTAAAGCAAAAATGTATTTGCCAATAATACTGAAATCATAGTGAGGTGGCAATGGCCTGAGCAATCAACTTTGCTTTTACTTTCTAAACAAAGCACAATTTCAATTTTTACATAATCAAATAATAATAAAAAAAGTACTTTCAAATGCAATTTGCCTGAAAACTGTATCTCAATTTATTGATTTTTTATGATTCTTAAAATAATTTTTAAGAATGCATTTTTAAAAAATCTATCTCTATTGCATGTGCAACCCAATTATGAAAGATTAACCCATTTGCACTTAAAACAATATGGATAGTTCAACATTTGTTTCCAGCTAATATACCATAATGAAACTAAAATTCCATCAATAACTAAATAAATAAAACAAAACATATTAAAAAAGGTTGTTATAAATAGGGAAATTTTTGTTGATTTCTATGGCTGGCATATGACCCCATATACAGTGCCTTGATACCATACACTAAGAACACCATATTAATTTCTTATTGTTTTTAGTATTAAACTCTATACTTAATATAAAATGTATTTTTGATACATATTTTGGAGTGTTTAGAATGAATTAATTGGATTTATATAGATTCATATGGATATAATTGACTCTGTTTTGGATTTCGCCGATTGTTTTCGGACGGATTATCAACGAAAACTGAGGTATCACTATAACTTGGACTGAAAGTTTTAAAATCCCTTGTATCTAATTTCTATAATTGTGTGATATGAAGTAGGAAATAAAACCCATAAATAATTTAGAAGTTCTAAAAAATTTCTGAACTTCTTTACAAAATTTCAGCACATTCTGCCAAATAATTTTTGAGTTATGCTTAAACCGTGACTTTTTCGTGATCGATTGAATAAATTCACGATTCTTCTTAACGATTGTTTAATGAATTTTTTTTTTTTTCATTGACTGATTGAAGAAATTTGCGAAATTTCAGGAATATCAGGACAGATTGCTATATTTTAGGACATTTCAGGATGTTTTTTTAATTTTTCAGGAATTTTAGAAATTTAAAGACAAGTACGACCCTTGCTTTAGCAATAAAGGACCTGTGCGGCTAAAATAAAAATAAATAACCATAAAAATCCGGACGTCTACTACTCTATATTCCTGATAAAAAGAAAGTTATGTATTTTTTGGCTTCCCCCCTCCCCCAAACACTTTTTTTATCTACTGGAATCTGGAAGAATGGAATATGCATTCAATTAATTTTTATGCATGCATAGTAGAAGTACATCACAATGATCAAAAGACGTTTTAATAAGATACAGTTTTGCGATAATAAACAATTGAATGAGAATATTTCCTTAACTGGAAATCTTAATTTGGAAATATTCTTTTTTATGATTATAGGCTTTAGATATTCGGTGCGAGATACGATCCAGTAATTATTATTAATAACGAAAATGCTAACTCACCTCTATGTGCAGCTTCCTGTTCAAAGAAAATGATTTTGAAACTGACAACTCCTTATTAAATGGGCAAAGTTTACAAGTTACAGTGTAATAACCACTGACTTGTTTTTCGATAACTTTAAAATACTGGTTATATGCCGACCAGGAAGTCAAATTTTCTTTTTCTCTGTGATAATTTTAATTCCAAAAGAAGATACCCAGCATTAAAACATAAGATTGCATTAATAGACAAAGTGTTGACTGCAAGAAAATTGATTGTTTTGGTGAGTAGGGGAGAGTAGGGTAAAACTGGGTACCCAGTTTTCTCGCTGATGGGTGCTTCCCTATGGACAGCACCCGTCTTAACTACATCCCTTAGCGTCTTCTAGCAATGTGCCATTGACTTTTGTAGCGAGTTATTTTCTGTGTCCGTGCAGTGCTATTAGAAAGAAATTCACCTCAAAAATTTTAATTTTTCGCCATCTTTTCTGCTTTTTAAATAAATTTAGCCTGTCGGATGGATTTAGGTAAGTAAACTACTGTTTTCTATAGCTTTCACACGATATTTTGATGCCAAGAAGAAGTGTGTACGTCTAGCTATACAGGAGAACGACCATGTTAATCTTTGGCCATCTGTTGGGGCAAAACCGGGTACCCATGGTTTTGCATTGAATTCTGCAATGAATTGTTTCTTCACTCCACAGCTATTGAATTGACGGATGGATACAATGTTCACTCTTCAAAGATTAGGCACACGAGGAGTGCAGCGGATACCAGAGGTAAAAGCTGAGAAAATCATTATTTAACAATATTAAAAATTGCTTGAAAACCCGAAAAAAAAGTTACTGACCTTACAAAATATGTATATATGTTTTAAAGTCTGATTCAAAATTTATTACAAAAGTTTTTTTTTTTTTTTTTTTTTTTACTGGAAATGAAAAACTTAATTTTTAATTGGTACCTGGTTTTACCCTACAACCAAAATTCAATGCTGTTTCAGATGGTCCAAGAAAATGCCTTTGTCAAGTACAGGAAAAATTTCCGCTGGCAATAGGTGTGGTTTTTCAATAGCCTACATGCCCCCAAGCACTTCTGTAGAGTGTTCCAATTTTTCTACCCTTCTAGATTTTTGTCAACAAAGAAAAACTGTTAGGTAGCTGGTTTTACCCTACTTTCCCTGATGAACTTTATTTTCTTTTATCAACAAAAGTCAATGGAAAAAGATATGACACTGCAACTGAGTTTTGTCGCTGATATTCACAAACTGCTGCAGAGAACACATTTTGTAAAGAAGAAGCGAGTTATGATCAAGTGATTAGAAAAATGGTATTTTTTCCTCCTTCTTAAAGTAGCATGAAAGCTCGCTACAAACTACTGATTTTTTGTATCGTGCAATTCGCTACACTACATTTTTTAAGTTTTAAAATGTAGCGCACTACACTACATTTTAAAACTACTAGAAAAAATAGCATACAAAACAATGAACAGTGTTGGCACTAGAAAGTAACAACATTATCTGTGTTGATGACTGCAAAATATAGTCAGAACAACGGATGAAAAAAAAAAAAAAAAAAAAAAAAAAAATGTAACCAAAATAAAGAAAAGTAAAAACGGACTGCGTAATTTTTCTTTTAGATTTTAAAAAGAAAATTATGTTTTAAAAGTTAATATTTTGGAAACTATTTTAAATTTTAAGAGTTCTAATGACTCACAGAACACCTTTGGATCCTTACGAGTAATTAGTGTTTAGAGGTGAAAATTAGCAGTTAATTAAAAAATCTGTTATCGATCGCCAAGTGAAATACACCATTTTTCGTGGAAATATGCATCTCTACATTGATTACATCTAATTAGAGAACTAGTTAATTCTTTTTCCTAAAAGATGCAAACAGATTTCAACTACTTAGCTGTATTTCAATATTTTGGCTTTTTCTCATGTGCTAACTTTTTAGTTCGATTATTTTTTTCAAGAAATACAGTTTTATTCTGCAAAATATATTCATCAGCTTTGATTCCACATGCATTTCAAGTAATTTATTCCTTTTTTCCCACCGGATACAAGCGGATTTTAAGGACATTTCAGTATCTTCAATATTTCGACTCCTGCCACAGGGCCACCAGTTGGATTATTTTTCTTCAAGAAATACGGTTTAATCATGCGAAATACACTCATACAATAGGTATAAAACTTTTATAGAAAAATATGTTTATATACAACGATTATAATTTATCTAGATGTCAAGAAAGTTTGAAACATAACAGTGGCCACTAACTTTAAAAAGTGGCCACTAATGAAACTGAGTCTACCAGCTACCAACTAAATTTCCCAGTTTTCACCTATATTAGTGTTATTTTCAATCTTTAATTCATGCTATTCTCAGAAGAGTAGATGTGAAATACAATACAAATACACAACATTGACCATGTTTTAGTATCATCAGTACAATCAACACAAAATTTCTTTCTGAGAAAATAATGGCTGATCCTTATAGATTTCATATTATTAAAGCAAAATATGACAATGAAACTACAGTATCAGATACTATTTTTAAAGAAAAAGGGCTTGCTATTAAAAGTTAAGGCATTTCATGTTTTCAAAAACATGAGTGGAAATGGTGTAAAAAAATAAAATGTACATAATATGTAAACAACCTCTAAATAGACGCATATAAAACATCAGCCAAGATAGTGACAAAAGTAATGAAAAGATGCAGATGTTGTTGGGCACAAAAGAAGGAAGACATCAAAATAACAATGCACAAAACCAGTATCAACAAAATAGTTTTCATAAAATTAATTTATTGATTTGTTTCATCTAAAACAGTAATAATTTGTCAAGTTTTAAATTTTACATAACATTTAAAATTAATATAAAAATCCTTCACTATTTGTTATTTTTTATAAAACTGCTTTTTGGGAAAATGGTATGTGCTGGCGCAATTTAGTTGCCATAAGGAGATTTAGAGATGTAGGATCCAAAAAGTTCACATACTTATTTTGTAGAGAGGCACAATTTTTATTTTTATTTGCCGACCAGTGTAATCAGCCATCTACAATTCTAGCGAGTCATTTTGACATTTCCCCATGCCTGGAATCAGAGCGATTTTTTTTTTTTAGCTCCAAATAAGCAGAGGAGAAATTACGTGAGAAGGGAACATTTTGCAATCCCATGAAGAATTTTCCCTTGAGCTTTACCATAGATTCTAATGACCCTGAAAAACTAGCTTTTAAAGTAATAACTGCTAAAAAGCATTAAAAAACTTATTTTATTTATTCAAATAAAAAAAAAAAAATACTTACGATTCTTCTAACATGATTTACAGCATCGCCATCTCCTTTTCCAACAGGCTTGCAGTTTTCTGGGCGATACGGGGGTGTTATTGTAACTTGATTCATAACAACGATGTTTTTTCCTTGCCAAGTTACTTCAGTGATTCTAAAAAATAAAAAAAATAAAATGTATTTTTAAATACTTTATTCCAAAATGAACAATTATTATAGATTAAAAACAAGCAAAAATCATAATTAAGTATGAACAAATTCCCTTCCTTTTGATTGGACTGACACTTTGAGGTGTTAAAATCTTCCAAGAGTCATCAATAAATTCAAGAACTTTTATAAAGTTTAATAATTAACTGAAAGAAACAATTATATTACTGTTACAGTTAACAAGTGTTTTTTTAAGATGTGTTCGCAATTATATAAATACACCTATAGTCATAGTCTGTCTGCATATAACAGCGCAAAAACTACCCAACCGAATGGTTTGAAATTTAACATATATAATCGTTGCAGAATTTTGTCAAGTTATGTCAAATTTTATGAAAATCGAATCAAAACTTAAAAAGATATTAATAAAAGTTTTCTTCATTCTTTTAAATCTTATCATACATAATCTATATAATAAAAGCGCAAATCATTTGACTATCATCACAACAGTTCCAGGATGGCTATTTTGCTTTTTCATATGCCAGGCGGCCTTTTTTATTCAAAATTATTTTTTCAAATAAAACTACATAAAAGTTACATTTTTAGAAAGATCGTTCAAAATAAATTAATGTTTGAGAGATGACTTATGTTTAATTATTTATATATTCTGCAATAACTTCAGTTGAAATTAGGTTGGCAGTTCAAATTCTCGATCCATGAAAGTAAACAAAAAAGAGATTCATTCGTCATGAACATTTAAAATATTAAACAACGGAGGTATCGTTCACAAAGCTTGCCGATGTAGCCTGATGTTTGTTGTAGCGATCACTGCAGGAACTGACATAGCGACGTAGACCAATCATATGATAGACATGTTACACCAATCAAATCGAATAGTTCATGTATCTATAGTAGGAGCCATAAAGAACAGATAGGTGTTTCTTGCTATACAAGTAATTTTACAAACAATGATGTCAACTGCCCTTTCCTTATAAGCCAATCAAAGCTTTAGCGAAATTATGTTAGGTGAAGACGATATAATTAATTGCACTGAAATAATGATTTTTTTTTTTTTTTTTTTTTTAACATTGTCTTGTATTGGATATTTATTTACGCATAGTATAATTTTAATGTAACAGAATCTTAACTAATTGTTTGTAGCTATTGCACCAAGATCTGAATATTTATAAAACTAGTTATAGTACGAACACAACTCATTTGCCACATTTGAAGTACAATTTCCAACTTTTTAATTTTTTTTAATGTAAATGTAAAGCTAAAACAGGCCTTGTTGAAAGAAGGAAAATTTTCACAAATAATTTCTGGTAACCCATTCACCGTTTTATTCACACAATAATTTGTTTAATAGTTACACCATTTAATATAAGTACAAAAACCACAAGTTGTGTTTTGAAAACCTTTTCACAACCATACCATTCCTGATTAAACTGGTTGAGTGGAAAATATTTGCAACAGAAACAATACGCAATAATCGAATAAAATAAGCTTCAACAAATATAATGCCCATGAAAGAAATGAAAAAACAACCAAGGAGTACATTCTGCATCACAAGTGATAATAACATTACAGTTACAAAATGGTTTGACACTTCTGCTGTGCACCTGACATCATCGTTCCTAAGAGCAAATCCTATTGATTGGTCCTATTAGACTGTTGGAGTAAAAGAGATAACTCCTTCATGTATTAAACTGTATTACAAAAATATGGATAGAGTTGATCTAATGGACTCTCTATTATACATATACAGACATCAGGGATGAGATTGACAAAAAAGCAAAAAAGCTGATAACTGCGCGCACGACGTTTGAGCAATATGTTATGAATTTCAAGCGCAACAAATATTATAATTGTTATTAAAATATATATATATATATATATATATATATTACATCAATTTAGCTTTGAGTAAATTAAAAAGAAATTATTTACTTACTCTAATAAAAGTCTATTTTTCCAAGATACAGCACATTAATAAAACCCTTCAATAGCATGAACATTTTTTAATTGAAATTTTGAAAAATTGTAAGACACTTTTCTTGAAAGAGCAAATCAAGTATATGCTAATAATTGGAACCACCTTAAATAAATGATAGACCAGATTTCCCACCCTTTTTAAAAATAAGCTTTTAAGGAATTAAAGAGATTTTTTAGGGACATTATCAGTGGTACCAACTAGTCAGTGCCATGGTTATTCCAGATTCCAGGTCATTTTTACCAGTTAGCTGGAATCTAGTTTTTGGATTTTTTGAATAGATTTTTTAAAATTTAATTTGTTTTTGCATTCCATAGCGAATTTTCTATATTACTTAAAGAATTTTTTTTTCAATCTTTCAACCCAATGCAGTAAATTCTGACGAAATTTGCGTTTTTACGGCGAAATTTGCATTTTTACATCGATTTTTTGGCTAAATTCGCACTTTTACGGCGATCTTTTGGCTAAGTTCATGTTTTTACGGTGATCTTTTGGTTAAATTCGCGTTTTAACGGCTATCTTTTGGCTAAATTCGCATTTTTATAGCGATCTTTTGGCTAAATTTGCATTTTTACGGCGATCTTTTGGCTAATTTTGTGTTTTTACGGCGATCTTTTGGCTAATTTTGCGTTTTATGGCGATCTTTTGGCTAAATTTGTATTTTTATGGCGATCTTTTGGCTAAATTCACGTTTTTACGACGATCTTTTGGCTAAATTAGAGTTTGTACGACAATCTTTTGGCTAAATTAGAGTTTGTACAACAATCTTTTGGTTAAATTAGAGTTTGTACGACAATCTTTTGGATAAATTAGAGTTTGTACAACAATCTTTTGGATAAATTCGCGTTTTTACGGTGATCTTTTGGCTAAATTCGCGTTTCTACGGCGATCTTTTGGCTAAATTTACGTTTTTACGGTGATCTTTTGGCTAAATTCGCGTTTTCACAGCAATCTTTTAGCTAAATTCGAGTTTATACGACGATCTTATGGCTGAATTCGAGTTTTTACAATGATCTTTTAGCTGAATTCACGTTTTTACAACAATCTTTTGGCTAAATTAGTGTTTTTCGCTAAATTCGCGTTTTTTTAGCAATCCTTTGTCGAAAATTGCATTTTTTCAGCGAACGTTTGGCTAAATTCACGTTTCTTTAGCAATCTTTTGGCGATTTTCACATCATCCTTTGAAGAAATTTGCGTTTTTTCAGCGATCCTTTGACGAAATTCGCGATCTTTTGCCGATTTTTTGACAGAATTCGCGTTTTTCAGCAATCCATTGACGAAATTTTTAGGGTTTTTTTCCCGTGATCTTTAGGAAAATTTCGCGTTTTTTTTCTTCGGAAAATCTGAAAATGACGAAAAAGCAGAAAATGGAAAATAACAAAAAAGCGGGAATCTCATGCCTGACACATACTCTGAGACACAAAAGCTATTTTAGAATTTTTCACCATATGTTAAATGTTACTGTTATAAATTGCTTTCTGCTTTGGAAGATAGATTCGAACAATGGATGCTTAGATTTGCTCGATTTTAAATCTCCGATAGCTAAATCCTTTATTTATCAGGGCTTCACAGTCTTTTAACGAGCCACAAAGAAGAAATGTGAGGAAGTTCATGCAGCGACTGAGCTTCGAAGAGATGGAGACTATAAAACTGATGTTAAATATGCATCTAAATGCCCCAGAAAATAAGATCTATATGTGATTGATCAAAAGAGACTATGTCCAGAATGCATCAAGTCTTGTCATTCAAGATAAATTTGAGTGAACAAAAAATACAATCTAAGTATATCAATATTACTGGTAATAACGACAGATCACTATATGCAGGGGCGTAGCTACCGTGGAGCAGTTGGAGCAAACTGCTCCAGGCGCACGAATCCTAAGGGCGCAAAATTAGAAAAGGTGAAATAAAGATTTGTAAAAATATTTGCATATATTTTTATTATTAATCAAATTTTGTGGATGTATAAGAACTGTACCTTAGTTTCAACCTCGACTACTTAGACTTAAAACACATTTTTATACTCAATTAAAAATTCACAGACTCAATTAAAAGTTTTAATTTTAATTCCAAACTGCTGCCTTAAGTGTTTTCTCCAACACTATTTCAGTATGTCTTCTTTTCTTTTTTAACTTTGTCGTTCACGACAGTTGAAGTTTTTCAAATCTTAAAGTAATCAATATTTATTTACAGGGTTTTCAGCTGTCTCTTCATTGGCTACCGCTATTTACAAATAATCTTCTTGACGGATTTCTATTGTAAATATTGTAGAAATTTAATGATAATTGATGTTTGGAAATATAATGATTGCCAAAAATGTAATCATTAAGAAATCTGGATTTTTTAGAAGCAATATGTAGCAGCATCGCCTTAGCAATTTAGCTATTTTATTGATTGAAACGCATTAACTAGAAAATTTGAAGAAAATTATTAACTATTAGCTGACCTGCGCGCCGCTGTTCAGGCTCGTGATAACCTTAAATATACCTAAAGTCACTGTTCAATGATTTTATATATTTAAACGAAAATCTATCCGAATATCTTGAAGCTGGGGCTCCACTGCCTTCGACAGCTATGATTTTGTGTGATTTTATATTTTTAAATAAAAATCTATCCAAGCAAACATGGAGTTAGGGCTGCTCTGCCTTCGGCAACGTACATATTTGTAGTTATAAACAAAGTGTTCTTCTATTTATTTATTTTTTTCATTTCACATCGAAAGCAAAAGCCAACACCAGATTCCTGATCAAAGCAAGCAAACAGCTCAGAAGATTTTAATTAGTTTTAAGTACTTAGAATTGTCCGAATGTTTTAAGATATTACATTTGATATATTGAGCGCTTTCTGGCACGAAATGGGCTTAATCAAAATGCGATAAGTAAAAAAAAAAAAATTGACTAATCTATTAAACATTCTATAATGTTTCGAAATCCTTGAAAGGAAACACAGAAACTGAGGGCAGAAAATTTAGTACTGTGTCCGTGGGCGTATTTAAAACGGAATTCTCGCTAAATTCACAGTAAATAGTAGCAGGTACTCCGTATTTAAGGCAGTGTGTCCCTCAACATTGAATTCCTAGCAGAGAAAAATTTATGAATTCAACACAGATGTTAAGTATATTTAATGTTATTATCGCCTGCCCAGTGTTGCACGGGCCAGGGTTAATAATCTTAAATATACTTAAAATCAGTGTTGAATTCATAAATTTTTATCTGGGAGGAATTTAATCTTGTGGGACCCACTGCCTTTGGCAGCATATCCTCTCGAATTAGTATGATTTTATATTTTTATACGAAAAATCTATCCAAGCGAACCTGAGTTGGGGGGCAGCGTACACACCTTGTGTGTTTTCTGCATGCTGCGGACTGTATTGGAAAACGAATCTCGAATTTATATTATTTTATATCTATTAAACTGCAATATTTCTAAACAAACTAAAGCCCCCCCCCCCATCATAGTGATAACCGATTTAATTTCTGACATTTAGATATAATATACTTTCAATTCTGACTAACACTTCCTGAGGAGGATCTAAAGATTAAACAATGTAACCTATTTTATAAACTTTCCTCTCTTTAAATAAATAAAAACAAGAACGAAAAATCATGCGCCAGGCATTGATCATGAAATGCTTTCCAACACTTTCAGACACTGTAACAAAACTTTAGTTTACTAAGGTCAAGATTAAACAAGGTCAAGATAAAACCGGGCGGGGAGGCCTACCTTCCGGCTTAAGCCCAACTAACCCCGCCCATGTCTAAGTAAACAATTTCGAAAAACGCATAACGCATAAAAATTTAGAAAACTCATAACACATTTTAAAACCTAATTTCAGCAGTTACTACCAAAAGTCAAACAAAATATCCTAATTCTTTTGTACAGCCCTGTATATGATTTATAGATTTGTATGTTTACTACACAGTATGCTAAATTTCACTTCAGTTAGGAAAAACATAGCACAATTGAAAATTCCCCTTCAGCAATTTCCGTTCAGAAACGGAAATGTACATGAGATCCGAGAATGTATGTGATCTATAGAATTTATATGTACCAATTAATATGCAAAAAATTAGTTATATTTAAAAACGCGTACCACAACTGAAAACGAGCTACCAGCAATTATTGTACATAGACAGTACTGTAACCAAATCTTTTGAGTGCCCCTGTAAACGAATGATACATTCTATGCATACCATATTCTACAGTAAGAGTCTTGTAGTGCCCCTGAATGTGAATTAATTTGAATATGTGTAAAATAATAAAAATCATTAAAATACGCTGCAAAAGATTTTTCCTCATAGACCATAATGTAACGGAATTCTTTTGAGTGTCCCTGTAAAAGAACCATAACTGCTACACACTTCATTTTCAATACCAAACATGCTATAGTAAATTCCAATACATTTATCAATTTCAAGGCATTCCGAGTATATTTACAGGAGTTAGAGCACGGACAGACGACATACAGACAGACAAACCGAATTCATAAAAACTCTTCAACTATGTTAGAAAGTGTTAAAAATGGTTAAAAAAAATCATCGAAATTGGTCAGTTAAGGCGGTATTCAAAAAAATATATTTTTCCACGCTCAACAACTCAAAATTTTGAGACACATTTTCAGACACATTTTTAAAAGTAACAACAGGAAACTTGGTGGCGTGATTTATAAAGACATTTATAAGGGCCCCATGTTTTTATTTTTCGTTCAATTAATTAGAAATTGATTTACAGACAATTATTTTCACAGTACGATCATTTTTTTTTTCGTTTCTAGCGCTATCGCTTCGGGAAATTCGGTTCAAAATGTCCACTTTGACAGCATTTTTTGAAATATATTCTGCCTTTATCAAAAAATCTAGACAATACGGAAATTATAAAGTTTCTGAATAAGAGAACCTGCCAATTGGATGCATTTTAGAGCAAAAATGAATTTACAAATGTGTCTCAAAAAGAGCAGTTCGGATTTGAATACACCCTTAACTGTGAAATAATTAAATTACAATTTCTTTTTATGATGGCGAAAAAAAAATCACCGCTTAATCCCCATCTTTCTCTACACGTATTGAGCAAAAACTATCAACCTTCCCATCCGAAAATAAAGCAAAGCTCAATTCTCTTAATATAAAACGTTAAATGATATCTCGGATGGCCCTGAGAAAATGAAAAGTCTCTAGTGGATGCTTTAAACAACTTCCTTAAAATAATTTTTTTTTAATAAAAGCAGATTTTCTTTTTCTTTTTTTTTTTTTTTGCATGGGGGAAGACTTTATACGGGTAAAGGGGATAGCATTTTATAAAAACCACAATGAAATTGGTACCCCTGTAGAAATATTTCTTTTTTAAATTTCCATCCGGGAGATGCGGATGGCAGTTTAAAACTGTAGAAAAAACAGAACACGTTAAAACAAATACGAAATCGGCCTACAGAAAAAAATGTCTTTTGAAATAGTAAATATTAATAATTGTTCTAACAAAAAGTACCGTTAGAAAGCGAAAGGGTCAAAATGCCTTTAACACTAGAACGCCGGACGGTGTCATTTCGACACCGAAGCTTGAAAGTTTCTTTCTAAAATCTGTAAATTTTGAAGGATCCTTTTTATTTCGCTCGACTTTTATTAAATATGTAGGTAGAACTCACATAAAAAATTTTGGCGAACTAGGTTTATTCAAACGCAGTTTACGGATAGATTTACCTATAACGCCGGTTTGGTGTCAATTGGACACCGCAATAATTTCACTTCCCCTATTTTAAATTTTGTTCTTCTGTGCGTTCATTGTGTAAAACAAGGGAGTCCTGTAATGTATTTTTTTTTATCTGGTCATCACGTGATTTGTTTCAGCTGCAACACCTGCCGCTTAGATGTCATTTCTCACAAAGATAGTGCATGCGTGGTTACTTGTGAGTTATGATTAGAAGAATTTTTCTGAGGTTTTCTTTCGATCTTGTTACTTTCTATGAGTAAAATTTAAAATGTCTCGTAAGAGAGGGCTTACTACGGAAGAAATTACCACGCTTATGAGAGAATTGTCAGATAATGAATCAGAAGGTGTAGAATTATCCGACATGTATGATGAATCAGATGATGAAAATTTTATTCCTGTTATATCATCTGAATCGGAAAGCGATGTGGATGTTGAAATTGATGATTCTGGAAATCAGAAAGAATTTGTTGCTTGCGATGGCTCTCAGTGGAAAGAATTTGGTTCAAGAAGTGCAACCGGTAGATTAGCAATCCAAAATATTTTGAGAGAAAATAGTTGTCCAACTAGTTATGCAAAAAGAAATGTGAATAATGACAGTGTTTTGAGTGCTTGGTTGCTTTTTATAGACAGAACGGTTTTAGAGCATATAATAAAATGCACAAACACAGAAGCTCATCGAGTATTAGAAAATGATGTTTGGTCTCTTTCAAAACAGGAACTTTTTGTTTACATTTCGATTTTATATGCACGTGGAGTTTCAGGAGTTAGTAACCTGGAACTTCATTCATTATGGTCTACTTCATGGGGTATACATTTTTGCAAAGAAACCATGTCTAGAGACAAGTTTTGCGAAATATCAAGATTTCTGAGATTTGATATCAAATCAACTCGTCGTAATCGAACTCATCAGGATAAATTCGCAATGATTTTGAAAGTATGGAATCGTTTTATTGAAAACTGCATAAGCTGTTACAAGCCAGGCCAGAATATAACAATTGATGATCAATTATTTCCTAGTAAGACTCTTTGTTCATTTACTCAGTTTATAGCATCAAAACCTGATAAATACGGACAAAAATTTTGGATAGCTGCAGATTTAGAAAGTAAGTATATTTTGAACGCATTTCCCTACCTAGGAAAAAGTGAAGAACGAGATCAAAGTCAGAGACTTTCTGAGTATGTAGTTTTAAAACTAATAGAACCCTTTAAAAATATGGGAAGAAATGTCAAGTCGACAATTTTTTTATTTCTCTTGAGTTGGCGAATGAACTAAAGGAAAGACAAACGAGTTTAGTTGGCACGGTAAATAGGGCCAGACGAGAAATTCCAGATTGTATAAAGTCAGGAAAAGAAGTGTTATATTCAACAAAAATATTAAAAAATGAAGAATCGGGCACAACACTTACAGTTTACCCGTGTAAAAAGAAAAAAATGCGATAATCTTGAGTTCTATGCATTCAAACATTGCAATTGCCAATAATTCTAAGAAAACACCTGAAACTGTCAGTTTTTATAATGAAACGAAATGTGGCGTAGATATTGTTGACCAAATGGCAAGGCAATATTCAGTCAAAGCAGGATCAAGGAGATGGCCAATTCACACATTCTACAATATGTTAGACTTTGCTGCCATAAACTCATGGATTATTTTCAAACAAGTGACGGGGAAAAAATATCAAGGCGTACTTTTATACAAACATTAGCCGAAGAATTACGAGCAGAATATATTGAAAAATCTGCTAAAAGACGCAGTAGCCATGAAGATGAACTACGAGCTGAAAATCCTTCTAAGCGTAGGAATTGCGAGGTTAAACAATGTCATGGAAATGTGACAAATAAAATGTGTTCCTCTTGTAAAAGAATGACATACAGCAAATGCACAAAATATATGTCAGCTATAAACGTATTGTCTGTGAGTGATATAAGTAATGTAAGTAGTTATTTCTCTTGTTTATATTTTTATATCATCGTGTGTACCATGTATATGTTCATATCATCTTGCAATATTTTTCTTATTTTATAGATATAATTTTATTTGTGCGTAACATATATTTTTTCATATCATCTTGAAAAATTATTATTTTACAGATGTAATATTATTTGTGTGTACCATACATATTTTCAAATAATCTTTCAAAATTATTCTTATTTTAAATATATAATATTATTTGTATGTACCATATATATTTTCATATAATCTTTCAAAATTATTCTCATTTTAAATATATAATATTATTTGTGTGTACAATATATATTTTCAGATAATCTTGTAAAATTATCCCTATTTTACAGATATAATAGTATTTATGTGTACAATATATGTATTTGTAAAAAGAATATTAAAATGTACATTTTCTTTGAAATTTTTGCTTACTTATCGACCAGTGTCAAAATGACACCTGGCCGGCGTTTCAGGGGGTAGTAAGATTTCAGGCTTTCTAGTGTTAAAGCGAACCTCTTACCTTCGTCTGCTTGAAGAATCGAGGATTACCTCAGACAGGCATAGGCACAATCGGTGGCAAGATGGAAACTCGGCATTTTGCTATTTTCATTAGGGTTTTTAATTAAGATCTCAGCTAATTATCAAAATATTAAAAATCTGAGCCTCGGGTGCATTCGGACATTCTATCCTAATCCAAATTTCCAGACTTCTACGTGTGATAGTTTTCTATCGCTGTCACCAACAAATACACTCACACAGGCAAATATATTTCTTTTATTAATATAGATTTATCTTTATTATGTTGAATAACTTTTTGTTAAAATGCTTTGGCTTTCAAATTAAAGTAAAGTATTCAAACAAAATAAAAATATATTGTTTTTAAATTTCAAAGTAAAGTTTGGCAGAACTTTTTCTAGTGACAAGAGGGCACACCAATTTCATTTGCTCCAGGGCGCTAAATATGTAGCTACGCCACTGACTATATGACTCTTTAGTCCCTCAAGCCTCACATGAGGCTCTTCCAAATTAAATAGAAAGAGACATGGCAACAGAAAAATAAAAATTTCTATCTAGTTTACAGCAGCATTTTATATACAAAATGTAGTAGAAATATTTTTTTATTCAATTTTATAATAATTCGGGAATGAGAGGGTTAATTGCGTTTCCAAGTTAATTTTTTAGTTAATTATTTTAAATTTCAAAATATTAAAATGATTTATGCCCATTGGTGTTCTCTTTTGGCCAACTATACAAAATGCTCTAATCTAATCTTTATTAAAAGAAAATTATATAAGTGAAAATTAGAAGAAATAACATAAAACCTATTTCTTAGCATACACTAAGTAATCAGAATTAGAATAAATTTTATTTTAATTTTTTAATAAAAATTGAACAAATACATCAAAAATGTAAAAAAACACAACATACAGTAAAATCTGTGAAAACTGAATCCAGTTTGAAATGCTAACATCTATAGTTTTCAGTGAAAACAATAAAATACAATTATAACAGACATTCTACTTGGTAATACAGAAACCTGTTTAATGGAATTTCTTTTCTGGTTCCTTGTGAAGTCATTTTAACAGGTTTTACCATAGCATTTAAAAAGCCTAGTTTTTAAAGATGTAATATTTCTTTTAAATATTAAATAAGGAAAAACTTACGTTTTTGTTATAGCTAGGTAAAGCTTTACACCCTCGTTGCTAACCCCAGATGAAAGGGCATTAGCTAAACGTTGCCTCTCTTTCACATGTTGTTTTGCACGACCAGAAAGCTGAAAATAAATTTTTTAGTGATAACTCACAGAAATTATGTTAATTAACAAGCAAAATAAATAAATAAATTAATTAAAAAATATTTATCAGTAAAATAAAACATGGATTTGTCAATTCTGACTAGTAACTTCTCCATACCTTCTATTTTAATTTCATAAAATCTAATTTATATAGCTATCTTTTTTTTAAAATACGCAATAAAAAGTTTTTTATACAGCCAAACAAAAACAATTATAAGCAATAATCTTTAGAAAAAGCTTCAAATCAAAGTTCAGCTATCATCTTGTTTCAAAATGACTTACAGATTTCAAACTCGAGAAAATGTGAAAAAAAAAAAAAAAAAAAAAGAAACTAAAGGCCCTGATAGATACAAAGATTCCAAAATGTTTTTTATTTCACTTTTATCTTAAAAAATGCCTGAGATATGGGAGTTCGAATTCTTTAAGTGGTCGCCAGATTATTTTTCATTTCAGAACATTACAGACAATTTGTAAATTTTAGAAAGCACAATTTGGCACAAGACAGGAATTGCAAAAAAGCCAGCTTAAATTTAAACAAGAATGAAAAATCATGCGTCAAGCATAGATTATGAAATACTTTCCAATGCATCTAGAAAACTGTAATGAAACTTCACTGTTAAATAATGTGAAGACTATAAGTTTAGAAAACATTTAACATATTGAAATATACAGTTTTTGAAATTACCTTCCATTGTCAAAAAAATAGCTGAATTATTTTGTGCAGCCCTGTATATAATCTATAGATTTGGATATATACTACATAGCATGCTAAAATTTAGTTCAGTTAGAAAATTCACATTTAGCAATTTTCGTCAATCGATGAAAATGCACTCGAAATATTTTGTACAGGAATTGGCTTTTATAGAGTGGAGCATTTTAATTATAAACTCCACCTTTTAAAGTATTTTTTAAACTAATTTTAAAGGCATTTTTTATTGCGTTAAAATTTAATGAATATCACAATTTCTTAATAATGAAGAGAGTAATACTGGAATAAGACATACACAGAGCTGCAAGTTATTTGTAGTCAGAATTGCGATTGTCAGCAAAATATTAAAAAGACATAACAATTGCTTTATTTGGTTAACACTGGCTTTTAACACTTTATTTTTATTTTTACTGCTTTAAATAATGAAATATTTTATTTTTAGGACAATAGTTGTTCAGTTATACATTTCAAGGGCCGTGCTAAGATTTTCAAAACGCTAGCCAGTATATTAGCCAAACTTATCTATAATTAGCCAAAAGTGTATAATACATTTTTTATCATCAACTTTTTCAGCCCTGACTTTATTGAATGGGTAAAAAAACATTTTCTTACTCTAAAATTTTGCCTTATTTAATCGTTGAAATCTGTGGTTAAATAAGGCAAAAATTTCTATTAAATTTTAGGGGTATCCAAAAATTGGAAGAGTTAGTAGTTGTGCCTTAAAGATTAAAATTAAACCGTCGCCAACTAAAAAAAAACACAAAAAACTGCTGCTTAACTTTGAACTCAGTACAGTTTTATTATTGTTACTTTTGTGGGCATAAAATACGTATTTTTCACTATAAACTTAAAAAAAAAAAAATAATAAAAAAAAATATATATTCCTCCGCATTTCAAAACATGATTACAACACCGAAAAGATCCCGATAAATCATTTGCCATAATAATTTCCAACTTGTTTATGTTTATCCTGTTATACATATATATGTATGAGATTATCTACTTTTGTATATTCTTCTTTGTTTCAGTTTTATAGTATAATTTCTTTAAACTTGATTTTTATCCTGATATCTTACACAGCAACTTGAATGTGTACATCGCCATTGTTGTAAAATGTGACCAGACTTCAGAGCCGTAACTAGGGGGGGCTCAACACCCCCTGAACATTTTTGAGCCCCCCCCTGGGAAAGTTGCCAAGGCCATCAAATGAAATTCTGTTTCAAAAATCCAAATGAAACTCTGTTCAAAAATTGAACTTAGTTTTGGGGGCTTTTTACAGTTTTACATAAATACTAAAATGTAGTATTTGTTTAAACTGCAAATAAGTGCTTCAATAGGCGCGCATCCTATCTGCACATACTCAGAATTAGCAAATTTTGCTGATGCAAACATTGACATTTGCATTAGTTATATACTGAAACTTGAACATTAAATAAAGTTATTCTAATGAGTTATAGCCTATTTAAATACAAGTGGTCTTAGCTTTTGACTAGACACAAAAATAATTTTAAAATGCAAAATACACCCTTGATTTTTACTTTCTTCTATCTATAACAGAAGAAAGTATTGTAATCGAATTTTTTTCGATGGATTTACAAGTTTAGGGGTCAGAGATTCCAAAAAACATCTTTTTTACAAAATGACTGTCTGTCAGTCCTTATTGTATCATCGAAAAATGTATGAAGTTATATACTTCAAATTGAACGAAATGTTTTCTCTATGTTTTTGGCTATGACCAGCAGGTTCCACTTGAATTTGGGGATATTTCGACGAAAGGGGGCGCTGCGATCGCGATTTTTGTTCCATTTTGACTATTGTACCATCAAAAAGTGTATGAAGTTATGCAGATAATTGAACCAAATTTTTTGTGTATGTTTTTGACTATAGTCTGCAGGTTCCAGTTGAATTTCTGGATATTTCGACAAATGAGGGTGCTGCGATCGTGATTTTTGTTCCATTTTCCCTATTGTATCATCGAAAAGGGTATGAAGTTATGCAGATAATTGAACCAATTTTTTTGTATATGTTTTTGACTATAAGCCTGCAGGTCCAAGTTTAATTTGGAAATATTGCGCCTAGAGGGGGCATTGTGATAGCCATTTAAAGATTTCACTTTCAAAAAAGTTGTACAAAAAAATTTGAAATCCTAAAAATTTTTAGCGTTAAATGTTCGGCCTTGATCCAAGGATTCCAAAGCATTTCTTGCTTTGCCCCTATCTTAAAAAATGACTGTGTTATATTAGTTTGAAATTATAGGGTGGCTAACATTTTGAAGCAATACAGCAGGATTCAAAAACTGGTTTAATTTATGAGTTTTAGTGAACATGGTTTCACCAAATTTTCTTTCATTGTTGTAACTATCATTTCAACGCTTTCATGCTTAACACCATATATTTATCTTCGTCAACATGAAATTCTCGCCAAGCTTAGCGACAATTGTTGAATTATCGCCAAATTTGGCGACAGAAAGACTTTACCATGCATGAAGCCAACTTGGCTATGTCTGTCTAATTTGGCAATATTCTCATTCAAATTCAATATTGACGAGAAATGGGAATGACTGGGGAATTCTGTAATCGGTTTTCGCGCATTTTAGCTTCGTATATATTTCAGTAGAATTACCTAAAACAGGGCTCGAAAAATAGCGTTCCCGGGATCCTGGGGAACCCAGAAATCATTTCTGGGAATAATTTTTTTCCACTCAGGTTCCCAGCAGGGAACCTAAAAATGAGATATTGTATATATATATTAATTATTTGTTCTGTATACGTTTGAATAAATTAGTAAATACAATATATAATGCTTAATCTTAGTGGGCAAATGTAATACAACATTTCCTTTTAAGTTACACATCTATAAGAATATGAAGGGAGGGAGAAGATGCTTTTGGATAAAGAACAGTCAAAACATTAATTGATAAACCATAAAACTAAAATTTTTGCTTATTATTCAAAACTGTGTCTATGTGACACAATATCTTCATTCATTAAGCTCTGAATTTATTAAAAAACTGGGAACATATAAATTTTTCTAAGAACCTACACTTTTCATGCAGGTTCCCAGCTGGGAACCTTAAAATTTTCAGAATTTTCGAGCCCTGGCTAAAAACTCAAAACCAAGCAATAGGGAGGCTATCTTTTCCTGCCGGCACAGGCCAGAAGGACTTTTCGTAGTCTAGTATAATACATCGGCTGCTCGCATCCAGGTAACTCGACAATTCACAAGCAGCTGAAGTACAACAAAATGACGAAAAATATTGATTTTTTTGGCTGTGTGATAGTGAATTGTGAAGCATTAACATGTATTAATATAGAAGAAAGTTTTGGGATTGGCATATCCGACTAGTTTCTAAAGTTTTTTATCATATAAAAACATAACTATAAAATCCTTAAGGACAGGGAATATTCAGAAAATAATTAAAGGTTACAACTCTTTTGAAACAGGTGAACTGTCAGCTTTTTATTAACTTATTGACATCATCACTTATTATACACTAAAAACACCAACGTTTAACACACAATATCATAGTACAATGGACAGACGTACATTTTGTGAGTAACTTGGACTCACATCCTCAGTGTCCATAAAATTAAATTAAACATTATTGTATCCCCACAAAGACATGAAATTGAATCGATAAACCCAAATGAAAATAACACACCGAAAAACTCATCACGCATGAGCTACCAATGAGATTAAGCCAGAAGTGATTCACTATGACACAGTAACTCAACACAGAAAGGTGAGATGTAAGATACGCTTGAAAAATCATTGACCAGGGAGTTACCAAATTTATGAATATAAACTGCCTCAAAGAAGTCTAAATGTAAAGGAGTGTTACATTTCTTAATAATAGTGGCTGAATCAAAGTTAAAATTATGTCCCTCACTCCAACAGTGACAAGCAATAGAGGATTTCTGCAATTCCTTTTTCTTAATATAATTTCTGTGTTCATTGTGTCTGAAACGGAGTTGTCATTTAGTCTGTCCTATATAGGACAAACCACATTGACAATTGGATATTGTAAATGCCCCAAAAGTTTTGATATGAAATTTTATCCTTTAATTGTGAAAAATTTAGGTTTATTAACTGGCTTAAAAACAACCTTAAAATCATAATTTCTTAAAATATTAGCTATTTTGTAGCTAATGCTATTGTAAAATGGCAAAATAATGAGGTTAGAAAAAGATACTGGAATAACAGAAGAATCAGGATTACTAATACCTTTATTTAGACAACGAAAAATTAAACGGTTGATATAAGACAAACTAAAACCACGATTAACAGCAACTGATCTAATATAATTCAATTTTATAACAAGGGAATCATTATCAGAACAAATGGAAATTGCTCTATTAATAAAGAAATGAAAAGCCGAGGCTTTCTGAGAAAGGGGGTGACATGAATTAAAATGAGGGGGGAGTGAGACTGCAAAGGATTTACGGTATACACAGGTGTCAAATGTATTAAGCTGACGAGTAACTAACACATCAAGAAAAGATCATTTATTTTCAACTTCATATGTAAATTGGATAACAGGATCTATGGAGTTTAGAATAGTTAAGACATTATCAATGGATGAAATAGATGGGTCTAAGAGTGCAAAAGAATCATCAACATATCTACCATAAAACATAAAATTAATACGATTAAACAATTTATCCTCAAAATAATACATATACAAATCTGCTAGGAAAGGACTTAAAGGATTACCCATCGCTAAACCATCTGACATAGAATAAAATTGATTTGAAAACTGGAATGCATTTTGCGTTAAACCATTTGCATAGTTTATTAAGAAAAAGGAATTACAAAAATCCTCTATTGCTTGTCACTGTTGGAGTGAGGGACATAATTTTAACTTCGATTCAGCCACTATTATTAAGAAATGTAACACTCCATTAGATTTAGACTCCTTTAAGGCAGTTTATATTCATAAATTTGGTAACTCCCTGGTCAATGATTTTTCAAGCGTACCTTACATCTCACCTTTCTGGGTTGAGTTACTGTGTCATAGTGAATCACTTCCGGCTTAATCTCATTGGTGGCTCATGCATGATGATTTTTTCGGTGTGTTGTTTTCATTTGGGTTTCTCGATTCAATTTCATGTCTTTGAGGGGATACAATAATGTTTAATTTTATTTTATTGACACTGAGGATGTGAGTCCAAGTTACTCACGAAACGTAAGTCTGTCCATTGTACTATGATATTGTGTGTTAAACGTTGGTGTTTTTAGTGTATATTTATCCATACAAGATTTTATTCATAATCATCACTTATTATTTCACTAGTATAATTATACATTGAAAATTTTCATTCTGCAGCCAGTGATGTAGTAGTAAAAAAACCAGAGGGCATACGCTTTAGGCAGAGGGTATACCCTAAAAAGTATATGCTATAGTGTTTTTGAGAAGAGGGTATACAGTATTCCTTAAAATAATCCAAAAGGTATATGGCGTATCCATCGTATATCCCCCATTACATCCCTGTCAGCAGCCTTTACTTTTCTTAGCATCAAATAAATTTATTATAAACAATTTAATAAGAAACATAGTGCCTGCAATATGAATATGCACTAATATACCTTTCTATATAATACTTTGATCATACATATCTTTGTTTGTGCGTGCATGTGTCAGAGAGAGAGAAATAGTATGAGCCCCCCTTACATTTTCTTGAGCACCCCCTATTGTTTACTTCTAGCTACAGCCCTGCCAGACTTGCTGTTTTTCTTTAAGATGTGCATGCTTAGTTAAGGGGACCTAAAGCACCTCTGGATCAAGGTCGAGTTACTGAACCTAGCATTAGTTTTCAGTCTCAATCAGGTCTAGTCAGGCAGACAGTGATCATTCGAGCATTCAACTGGAATTTCCGTGTTTAACCCAGAGTTATATCCCATTCACATTGGATATTTAATATATCTCAGACCCACAAACTCACTGAGAGAGTTTCGCAAATTTACTTAAGAAAGTAGAAACTTTCTATGGCTAGATACAGTCACTACTACTCAAGCTAATTGGCTGTGAAGTTTCACTTTAACTGATTTTGAGGCTCATTTTAACTTGCGTTTATGCACACTTCCCATTTGTTCATTTCTCAAACATAATGACGTTCAATGAGTTATCTTAAATGAGTTTTGCAGCGTGAACAAGCATTCTAATCCCAAAGTGTTACTATGGGTGTAAGAATATCTAAAGAAAGCTCTCCACAGACAATTCTATATATTTTTTTTTATTCTATATATATTGAGTTAAGAAGTTTCTCTCAAAAAGAAAAATAAAGAAAAGCTCTGTAAAGAAAAATAGAATGTTTTTAATAATTATTATCTTAAAAATAGACTGTGAAAAAACGTACAATAGTGCATATTTTTACAAAAAATACACCACCAACACGGAAAGAATAAACTCGAGGACTGGCCCTAGTCTGTAAAAAAAACACATTAAGCCCAAGATCTGGCCAGTACAGACCACGGTATTGCTAGTTGAAAGATCAGAAACACACACACACAAATATAATCAAATTATACAACAATGAATATCTTATTCTTACAAAACACCACTCTGAAAAAGATACTTTAGAACATCAATTATAGATAAATTTCATAAACTGAATGGTTATTATACAAGGGTCAATCCAGGCAAAATTTGGTGCCTATTTAGAGTCCCTTCACAAAAATCAATTTGATAAAATGGCCCTCTTCACAAAATTCCTTTTAATGAAATAGGTCTTTTCACAAAGTTCTATTCCATAAAAACTGACTATCTATTAATTAATTAATTTGTGATGTTTTAAAACGTGTAATTTGTAAACAAATTCACCAAAAAGGAAAACTTCATCAAAAGGGATTTTAAAAAGTTTTTGTTAGTAAATGCTTGTTTCGAATTTGAGTAACTGGATTTCAATTTGTTACAAAATGTTAGTTTTCTTAAAAATAACCTTTACTTTTCCCAAAATGGGCCTCAAGAAAAAAAAAACCTGCATCGACCCTTGTTACACATTAAGATATTCTGTTATCAGAGAATATCTTAATGTCACACCAAGTCTTTTCTGGGTTTCCCTTTTGTAGGAAAAAAAAAAATTAATAAAAAGTATTATATTGTAAAAAATAAAATTTTGTAACCAAAATGACTGAATTTATTTGATTAAAAATCAAAACTAAACATTTTTTAGCCCTCCTATTAAAATTTAAATTTCTGATGGATTTATTTCGTTTAATATAAATTACACATTTTAAATCTTATTAAGATATATATATATATATATATATATATATATATATAAATTGCTTTTTTTGGAATGGAGTTTTGTGAAAGGTCTCTTTTTAATTAACATAATTTTGTGAATGATCCTTTCTTATTAAATAGAATTTTGAGTCTTCAAAATAGAACCCAATTTATACTTGGATCGACCTTTGGCTGTAATTTTTTTTTTTTAACCTTTATAAATTACTTTTTTTAAGCACACAATAGATATACCTAACAATGATTAAAATACAAAACACAGAAAATCATGGATATATTTTTTTTTAAGATTTTAAGAATTTTTAATGCATGCACCTCATAATCTTTTATAATAACATTATCAGTTTTTAAAATGTTTGAAATTAAATGGAACATTATACTGAATATGAAATTTATATATACAAATTAATATGATGTAAAGATATTGTTATTTACATCAGATTATATTACTAAAGAAAAGAGTTATGCTGCACACTGAATTTTATAATAACATGTAATATAAATAATGTACAAAGTTATTATTTTGATGTTACTTAATATAAAGTTATTACCTTTTCAATGTTAAGAGGAGTAAGACATTGTGTTCCATTAGCAGGAGTGGTTACTTCTTTCTTGATAACTACATCCTCCACATAATCTAAATTTATCATTTTCATATCTTGAACATTTGCTTTTCCCGATTTGCTCGGACATTCTGAATATAGTTAAGGAGGAATGCAATGAAGCAGTAAATCCCCTTAATAACACTATACAGAAATAAATGCAAATTTAAATACTAACATCACGAAAATAAGGATTGCAATAGGCCACAAGTCAATAAAGCACTTCATTTGGCACATAATACAGAGAAAAATACAAATATTTATCTTATAGACTTTAAAACACGTAAACAATAGGAGAAAAAAAAGTAAAACAAAATTTAATACAGTTAAAATAAAAAAAAATACAAGTTTTATTAAATTTTTAGTTAGGTCTGCAACTTCATACTATCGTAATCAATTTTTACAATATGCGATTTTTGGTAATTTTGCTTCTCATAAAGGATACTTAAGAAGAGTATTTTTGTCTGATAATCAAATGCGACGACTTCTCCTTCGTGATCTTCACCAAAACACGTTTTACAGCTTACAATTGTTCCAACACTAAATAAATTGAATTCTTCATTATCATCAGCCATAGTACATTTCATTTTGGCAGAGGACCGCAGTTTTGTCAACAAACCTGTAAAAATAATACTGTCATGGTGTATACTTTTCAATATTTATGTTTTATTTTTTTAAATCTTAAAAAATAGTTAAAAAGATTATTCTGAAAGTATGAAAATAATAAATAATTTAATAATAAGGTACTTAGCTGCGGAGCTGCCATTTAGCTCCTTTATTATTGTTGCCATTTATTTTTTAGCTTGTTTACCTTATCATTTAGTGAATCATAGAGTTAATGAATGTCTGAATGAACGTCTAAAGCTGGGGTGCTTCTATAACAGAGTGGTGGAATAAGGGATGAAAGAATTGATTGGTTGAGACAAGTTTGGACAAAAACGAATCCCCAAGCATCTTAAGCTGCGTTTTCACTGGTCGACCCAAGGCCTAATTTACCCAACTTTCGACCTAAACCCAAGATTTTAGGTAGTTAGGTAGCGATTTTGAAGGTTTGATCAGTACTCAATCCTAAGCCCGTCTTACCCAAGCTCAGCCAATTAGAAAAGAGCTTTTTCATACATAATGGCGGCGGGGCGGATAAAAATATTTATTTTGGAATACGCCGCTGAAGTCGTGACGTCATCAATATGGCGCTGGGCATAAACAGACTGAAGTGCCCATTGAAATATCATGGACGTAAAAAATAAAATCTTCTAGGAGTAATAATTTTCATATATAAGAACTTTCAGGCACTGTTCTGCAAACTTTAAGGTACGCTTTTCATTGAATTCCACAAACTTCTGATTTTGTGCTTTAAATTTGAATAATTTATTAAAAAGTCATTAGCTTAACTCCGGTTAGACAAACAACACGGCTGAATTGGTGATATTTACATTAATGTCTATCAAGATATCTCCGTCTCTCTCTATTTATAAGTAAAACTTTTATTTAATTTAAATTAATAATTTTACTAATTTTATATTTTTAAAAATTATTAAAGATATTTTAAAATTTATAAATTATTATAATACATAAATTATATATAATATTTAAATTAAGTATATAAATTATATATTAAATATATAAAATATGATATACTATAATAATATAAATAAATATAAAATATAATATATTAAATTATAATACTAAAATGATATACTATATTAAATTAAATATTAAATCAATTTAAACATATTAAATTATTTGTATATTACATTAAATTAATATTATGCATAATTAATACTAATAATAAATAATTATTTATCATTTTAAATGTTTAATAAATATAATTGATATTAATATATAATATAAAATTTATTATTAATAATTTTAATTAATAATTATTTATTATATATATAAAATTAAATAATTATTAAAATTATTAATAATTAATTTTATATTATTTATTAATATCAATTTTATTTATTAATCATTTAAAATGATAAATAATTATTTATTATTAGTATTAATTATTCATAATATTAACTTAATGTAATATATATTTAATTTAATATGTTTAAATTATTATTATTATTATAGATTATATTATAATTTTATATTATATTATTATCAATATTTATAATTATATTAATATATTTATATTTAATATAAATTAATAACATAAATAATAATATTATTACAAATTATTAATGTAATTTATCATAGTAACATAATTTAATTATTATTAATTAAAAATAATTGTAATATAATAATATGAACAAAAATATTAATTATTTAATAATTATATTTAATATTTTAAAATAATTATTTAATAATGATATTTAATATTTTAAAATAATTAATATTAAAAACTATAATTAATATTAATAATAATAAAATATTTATAATTATAATTAGTTTTAATCTTAATAAATAATTAATATTGTAAATATAATTAATATCCTGATGATTTATATTAAATTAATACTTTATTAAATTAATAATATATTAAATTAAAATACTAAATTTTAATATATTAAATATATAAAGTATTATAATATGTAAATTATTAAAAATAATCTAATATTTTTTTATTTTAATATGATTTTCTCTTTACTTATAATTAAAACATTAAATTACTTATAAGTAAAGAGAGATAAATACATCTTGACAGACATGAAAGTAAACATACCCGATTCACAGACGATGTGAAAAACCACCATGTTTGTCTAACCGCAGTTTATTTTTTAATAAATTATTCAAATTTAAAGCACAAAATCAGAAGTTTGGTGAATTCATAATGAAAAGCCTATTTTAAACTTTGCAGAACAGTGCCTGAATGTTCTTAAATATGAAAATTATTATTCCTAGAAGATTTTATTTTTTACGTCCATGTTATTTCAATGGGCACTTCGATCTGTTTATGCCCAGCGCCATGTTGAAACGTCACACTTCAGCGGCGTATTATTCAGCTTTTACAAAAAGAAATTCCATTTTTTGTGATTGAAGCAAAATAGTGAGTTTTCTTAACAAGTTTATATATTTTATTAATGTCTTTCCGTTTAGTAAATAGCAATCCAGTATAGATTACTTCTTGTTGCATTTTTTTTGTACTATAAATATCTGTTTTTGGTAATGATTCAGATGCATTTTATTAATATTAAAATACTAAATATATAGTTCGTGTAAGGATTTCGTTTCGGATGTAATAATGGATGTATAAAGTGCAGTTCTCAAAATTATTTTATTATTGAATGTTAACAATGCAAAAAAAAAAGTAAATAAAAATTTATATTATGGATATTTCTTTCTCATAATGAATTAAATATACTTGTTTCATTGATTTTAATTTATTATATATGCTTATTTGATAATGTGTTTTTCGCCAATTTAGAATTAAATTTCTCTTTTCTCATTTAAATTAATTATAAGTATTAAGAAAGATTTGTTTACTGTAGCCATTACTGTATACCATTGATATTTAAATTGAAAATTAGTTAAAGACAAACTTCAATCCAGTTTTGTTAATACTTGAACATTCATGTTTATTCAAGCATGTAAACAAACTTTCTCTAAAATAAATAAGCCAATGTATTTTGTATTATCATGTTCTCTTTTAAAGGCGAAATATATACTACTAAATGCAAAACAGTTTGCCTTTTCAGAGATTTACTTGTTAACTTTGCTATATAAAGAAAACTCTGCTGTTCTATTTTTCTTTTTTTATGCATTTCACCTGCAGATGTACTATATATTAGAGTTCAATCTTTTTTGTTATTCCATTCATGCTGAAACTTTTGTGAAGATTTAAAACTTTGTATGAAATTTGAATCAATTGCAATCATATACAACTTTTTTAAATAGACATCTCTAAGAATTGGCACACATTATCATGTATGATTTGTTATTAATTGAGCAATGCTTTCGTGTGATATTTCATTTTGAATGAAAACTAGCTAACAATATTTTCTCACGAAATTTTTACATGGGCTGTAAAACCGTTTATTTATCACCAATAAAGATTTCAAAGAGTTCGGACAAAAAGAGCTTTTTATTTTAAAACTATGAAACGACCATACGTAAACAAGAAAATGAGCGCTTTTATCACTAAATATCAATATTTTTTTGCGAATTTTTCATTTTAAAATATGTCATACAAAATCCGGTTAAAGATAATAAAAACTTGATGTTTCTTTTAAAATTTATTATAGCCCGGCAACACCAGCCGGGGGTCAGCTAGTATTAATATTTAAAATATACATTGATATGGCACATTTATCACACAAATCTAAAAAATAATCAATTTAATCTTTAAATTGATGCTTTTGTCTGCAAAAAATAAAAAAAAGGAAAATTTTCCTGCTAAGAAAAATTGAAAAGTTGTCAAATTTTGGTGATATGCATTTTCTGGTAAATTCTAGCAAACTTTGACTTTTTGCTGGTGGTTCTGATGGAGAAGAGATATTTTTCGTCGAACATGAATAAAACAAAAGTTGTACGGTGATGTCATCTCTCAAGTGACCTTAGAGGGTCGTTCAAGTATACCCGTAAGTAATTTCATATCCCATCGTTCCTTTATAAGAAAAAATAAGCGAATAGTAGACCCCTTGCCCCCTTTTTTTTGCTTATGCATGATTTTGAGTAAAATAAATTAGATAAAATTGTAATGGTGTACAAATTCTGTGCTTGTAAATTTTCCTTGTAACATATGCAACATTTAAAATATAAAACTAATAATATAAGTTTAAAAACTGATTTTAAGATGCGTAACAAAATAATTAATATGTGTGCTCAGTTTTTTTTCTAGTGTTCCCAGTTTTAGCGAATATTCTTTCAAATGTAAAATGAAGGTTGGGTGGGGGGTGCTAAAATAAGAAATAGAAATAGTTTTAAAAAAAGCATTTCTTTAAAAAGCGCTAAACTGATATAGATAATTTTTTAACTATTTTGTGCTCATAATGCATGCAAATTTTGTGATGATATCTCCGATTTTGCTTTAGAGTGTTTTCTTCCCGCAAAGTTTGTTTCAGTTTGAGTAGCTATGCTAATATAGTGCACAAATTTTAGCATGAGGATGTGTTTGAACTTTGAACTCATAATATAGCATGAATAACAAAAAATAGTTGTGAATAAAAACAGTAGTGGTTTTAATTTTAATGTCTTTTAACTTTAATTGCATATTTATTTTACATATACCTAAATCAATTAGGTACAATTGCACATTACATTGTGTAATTTTCACAGATATTTATTTCTGCATGTTATATTGCAATAATAATACTTTCATGCCTGTATATATATGGTAAGTTTGAAAACTTATGGTGATCATGAATCTGCATAACTTAGAAATTTAAACTTTTCAAATCCTATTTAATTTCTGTATGAAATAAACCTGCCACACTTCTAGCATAAAAAGGCGTCTTAATCCCACCTAAAATTTAAACTTTGCATTATTTAACAATGGAATGATGCTCGCAAGCTAATGTTAAACCAGGGGAGTTTTGTTTAGAAATTTCTCGTTACATTTTAATATTTTGAAATGATTTTTTTACATAAAATATCTGAGATTGATGTCTATCGGAGTTTCTTTGTACTTTTCTGATTTTGGTTGATTTTTTTTCTTTGAAGACACTTTTAGTTTTTATCACTTGAGATATTTCAAAATTATTGATTTTATTTATTTATTTTTTTTTTTAGAACATAATATTTTTCCCAACAGACTGTTCATCACTTATTAGTCTTGAATCAGTAAGTTCAGACTTAGATTCAGAATGAAGACAATCAAAAAGATAAAATTAATAAATTGTTAATTTTATTAAACATTAAATTGATTTGCAGAAAGTTTTTGACCCAATATTTATGTGCGCAGAAAGTTTTTGGTTTTATATAAGTCTGCTGATTGATGAATTTTGCTATTTTTTACATGAATGATTGAAGAATTTTGCAGGGTTTTTTTTTTATGATGTTAGGCTGACAAACTTTGCACTTTTGTGGTGATCCACTGATGAATTTTGTACTTTTTTACTAAGACTGAATGATACATTTCACTGAAATTGAGAATTTGAAATGTTCTGTAAAGAAGCCCATTGTTCTGTGACATACATCACACTTTTAACCATATTCTGCTTTTGGTAAAAACTACTTTCTAGGGAACATTTATATTATTTTTGACGTCACTTCTGCCAAGAACTAATATCTCAATCTATGAAAAGTGAAACAGATGAAGAAATCAATGTCTGATGGATATCCCCGGGTTTGATTGCTCTCTGAAGATCACGAGTGTGTAGTTTTATTGTGTAACAAACGACTACCATGAGTGATCTTCTGCAAGCACGTAAAATTTGATGTTCCTCTGTGCTAGCTGCTACTTTTAAAAATATTTTGGATTGAAATTTTACCTTGAAGATCTACAATCTATTGAAAGAATAGGAGTATCGCTTCTGTGCCGAAAAAGAAGAAAATGGAGTAAGTTTATTGAAGTAACGTCAAAAATAATATTGATGTGGAAACAAACTTTTTTTTATTGTATATATATACTAAATTATTTAGCTAAATTACGTTTTCCTAAAAATAGCATGTTAGTTTCGATTAGTCTGCGGTTTTAAGATAGTAAAAATCAAATTTTGATAGTTGCATTCTGAATTATCCTGTGGCTCATCGGTAAACATTTCCTTTTTTAAAAATACTTCTGCAAATTAATTAATTTTAGGTACTTTGTTGTTGTAGTGCCCCTATCCCACACACTTAATAAGTGTCATTTATACTATAAACACACTAACGCTAAACAAAACTATTTTGATTATCATTCATACATTAAAATTAAAAAAAAATACATTTCTAACTCTGGTTTTCATGGTGAAAACCAAATTTTGATAATTGCATTCTGAACTATCCTGTGTTTCATTGGTAACCATTTCATTTTTATAAAAGTCTTGCTGCAAATTAAGTAATTTTAGGTACTTTGTTGTTCTTATTCACTATAATTTCTTTATATCTCTATAAATAATTATTGTATGTTCAGAAGATTGGCTTCATATTATGCAGAAAAATCTAGAATCAGTAAGTTCAGACTCTGATTCAGAGTGAAGACAGTCAAAAAGATAAAATATATTAACACAAGTTTGGTTAAATATTTCGGTTGAAAAAAAATAATTTTCAAGCTATAATTTTTTACTATTAAATTCAAATCTAGCATTTACATTACATAGTTTGTAAATAAAAAGGAAAATAAGTAAGCATAGTATAAGTAGTAATAAGTTATTAATTTTCATGATGAAAATTCACTTGGACAAATTTTGATTTTTGCTCATTCTACTTTTCTAGTGAGTGTGAAAATGAAGTTTGATAAAGCAAAAACAACTGTTAACTCCAGCCACATTGAAAAAGTCCTGTGAGATCTGCCAATTGGGATGGAAACTGTTTTCAAAGGAAAAGAAGGAGAACATAGGAACGAGAAATAGATGACTTGGAGAAAATTTGCTTGTAATATGATAATATAAATAGTGATAGTTTGTGAATGAAAAAAAGTTTAATTTGATATGTTGCGATTTCAAATAAATGCAGCGGCTGTACCCCCGCAATGGTCTGTAATTTTTTGCCATGTTTTATTTATCTTATTCACGACAGCAGATCATTTAGCGATCAGAAGACATTAAGGAGGACTGTTCAATGATTCGAAAACACCTGCTAGCTTGTTAAAACTATGGGCACGTTCTTTTCTAATTTCTTGTTTAAATTTGAATATTTTTAAGTGATTTTTTTTTTTTTTTTGCATTGGATAGTTGAGATTGACCTCAGCTATCTTATGAAGAAAAAAAAATGTTTAAAAATATTCAAATTTAAATGAGAAATTAGAAAAGAACCTGTCCATAGGTTTAACATTAGCGAGCAGTTGTTTTCGTGTCAGTGAAGAGTCCCCTTAAGCCTAACGCCAATCATTCTCCAGAAAAGAATTGCAAAAGGAAAGTTGCCATATAAGGTAAGGGCAAAGTGTCTTGCTTTGCCACCTGGCTCAAATGACTCAATTTTTAGGAAGTTTTATTTATTTATAATAATTGAGTTTTGTTTAGCACTTTTAAAACTAGTGTTCCATGTTTGAGATATTTTAATAGAATAAATACTATTTATAAAATAAATTTACAAATCTTTAAAATCATTAAAAATTAATTTTAAAGGCTTTGTGAAACAATTAATAAAATCCAATTAAAATTGGAATTTTAGTAAAACATACATAAATTATTGTGATATTTGAAAGCTAAGCTCTTTTAAAATTTCTATTTCAAATGCATTAATTGTACATAATTTCGAGAAAAGAATAGCTTTCCTGACTTTGTTTAATGCCTTTGTAAAATATTATTGACTGTTTAAATGGTCATTTCAGTGGCACTTTCTATTTAAAATTGCCATTAAAAAGTAATTTTAATTAAAACTTATTAAAATTTAATGAAAAATATGATATTCACTGAATAATATAGAATTCCAACCGAGTGTTTATCCCCTTGTATACATGAGTCTCTGATTCAGAATAAATATAGTCCAAAAGATAAGATATAATTTTTTTTTCAAAGAAAAAATTTGAAACTAATAAATTTTTTTATTGATTTTTGATAATTTTTAATATAAAGTAATTCAATTTTAAAAGTTTTACAACAGGTGGATTTTTACATAAGTAATTTTAACGAATTGTTTTCAATTAAATTTTGCCAGAAGATTACTTTTTTTTTTCAAAGTTTATATAAATACAATTAAATAAATCTGAAGATCTATATTTATGGTAAGAGCAGAAAAGAATAAATTCCTACAGATACATGTTATTTTTCTTAAATTTTTAATAATGGTTAAATATTTCTATTGATTATGTGAAAAAATATATATATAAAATTGGTAATATGACAAAAGAAAAAAAAAAAAAATGCTGTATGTTACAATTTTCAATCTTACCACTTCCACAAATTCAAATTATTATGGATATAATATATTTTTTTTATTTTTAATGAGAAAAGTAACATTTAATTCTTTTTTACATTTTAATGTTTTCACATAGAACACTGAAACTGAAAAAAAGAAAAAAACATCAAAATGTAGCTATTATAAAATTTTGAATAAATTATTTTATTAATATTAAATTTAATAAAATGCTTTTTTAGTATTATTTCATTCATAATCTTTAATATTACAATTATATCTATTGGATATAATAATAAAAACTGAGGCCTTTAACAAAACAGTTAATCCATGTGGCATTTCAGATGCTTATATATACATGGATTAGCTAATTCAAAGCTGGGCTCATCAATATAAAATGGTAAAATCTTTTTTTTCCTAATGTAAAGAGTTATTGATTTCTAATACAGTCAAACCTCGTTAACATGAACACGCTTAACGTGAATTACTTTTAACATGAATTATTTTCATAGTCCCCTATAAAAATGAGTACAAAGATTTGATACTGATAACATGAATTATTGTTAACATGAACAAAATTTTGATTCCCCTTGAGGTTCATGTTAACGAGGTTCGACTTATTTTGCAGGTAATTAATATCTCCCTAGATGAGAGAAAAAAAAAAGATTTGCCATTTTATAGTGTTGAATCCAATTTTGGCCAATATCGGTTGGTCTGACGTTCACCAATATCAGTCGGTCCGGGATTCACCAATATCGGTCAATAATGGGTCCCGATATAGGCTGATATTGGAAAAAAAACTAGCCATGCAATATCGACCGGTCCGGTGTTTACCGATATTGCAAAATCGCTGTTTCCGATATTGCTGTGCTACCTGGGTTTGTACGTCAACACTGTTTGCCCAAGAAAAAACAGTTACCATTAATTTACACTATTAATCTTACAAATTTATATAAATAGGCATATATAGCAGTTGTGGTATCTAAAGAATGCAAAATGGTTTTAATATATTGTTATTTATCGCACTGAACAATAAAACTTAACAATAGGCCCTAACTTAATTAGGCATCATAACTAAAATTTTTAACAGGAATCATAGAAATGTTGTGTGTTTGAAGTTCCGAGCGGACTGCAGAATGCTCATTTCCCATCATGCTTCTTTTCTTGTCGTTGCTGCGATTTAGTTGCTTCGTTGTGTAATGCTTTCATAAGAATTGTCGTGACCCCACTCCCACCTGTCAGCAAAAATAATCAAACCTTGAACCCCTCCTTACTGCTTACATAATACTTGAATGGCCCCTTAACGTTATTTTTTATTTTAAGAATTGTACATTTGAACATTCAAAGACACTTGTTTATAATTTGAAATCATCAGATTATTTTGCTTTGATGGATTTGAATTGCACCAGATGTTCAATATTATTGGGATATTTATTTTACATCAATTTTATAAGTGAATACCAGATATCTAGCAATCAAAACTTTCTTTTCCTACCAAACTGTCTTTTAAAAGTTATTTGAGAGCATGTAAAGATATGTTACTGTTATAATTAACGTATTAGCAGTGCTTAATTCATGCTGGAGCTCAGCTCTGGTACTTCTTTATTTTCAGTGAACACTTAAATATTAGCCAGAGCTTATAAATATTGTGCACCAGAATATTCGTGTATGTTGTATATTGTTGGTTGTTAAAAAAAATGCTTAGCGAGAAAGATTTTCTGAAATTTTTTTTATAAATGTTTTTGCTATTTGTTCATTCATTCGATTTTACTGTATATATATATGCATAGTTACCAACTAATCCTTATTTGTGTTACCACTAAATCCGGATAGTAATATTGACCTTATTTAATAGCAAAATTCTGCGATTAAGCCATGTCAAGATTAAGCGAATGTAATCAAAGGGGATTTCGGAAGTAGCGGTAACAAAAAAGTGGAATAGTTAACAGCTATTTATATACATAGATATATTTTTAAAAAGATCTTTTTTGCTGAAGAAAAAATATGCTTTAAATTTTGCAAAGAATGTATGAAATACAAATATGTGGATGGAGGGAGTGTTATGCTACGTTGTTAGTGCAGCAGAATTTTAGGGCCCTGGTACTTTTTTCTTTTAAATTAAGACACGTGTATTAGCATAGAGTGGGCAAAGCCCCTCTGACAAGAAAATATTTGTTTATAAAAAAATATAATAGTACTAAGCTTTTCAAACCTGATATATATATATATATATATATATATATATATTGTTCACCTTAATTATAAAATAATAAATGAATTTTAAGGTATTTTTCTATTAGCCACAGTAGATAAATCACCAAATATTCTTTATGGTTACAATAACAAAGTTTATTATGAAGCAAACCACACTCACTAAAATATGCTAACTAGCTGTGAAATTGCAGCATAGAAATATTTTAAACACTAAAAGATAGAAAATAAAATATAAATAAAAAATAAAGAAAGTAATAATTTTTTATTGAGAAAACAATTTAGAAATCAAGGATGCACAGTTTAAAAAAATGCTTTTATCGCCTTTTCTGTTTTCTTAAAAAGAAAGCAAAAAATGCTTTTTCAATAAATTCAGTAACTCACACTTTTTATCAAGTGTAAATCAAAGCGGTGAATTTTCCATTGTTGGAGCCATGCCAAATTAATGCATTGTAAAAGAAATTTTTTGAAACAAAATAAACAGAATCCTGAAATTAAGCGTGATTTTAATTATAAGCATTAAATGCTTTTAAAAGAATGTTTTTTTAAAACTTTTTACTTTTATACTTATTCAGTAACAACTCTCCCACTTTTCTCCTATTTTAATTTTTAAACTATCTTAGGGCAACTCAGTGTACTTATTTGCATGTTACGGATGAAGAGACACTGAATAGTGTAAGCCTTGTACTGTTTGAACCAGTTGTTCAAATTCACAACACATTTGGGTACTTTATGTCAGCCTAACACATGAGATAAATTGCTAAATATTGTTGTTATCACCATTATTCGTATTCTATTCATTTCTTTTGAAATATGGACTTATCATTCATTTTATTTAAAATATGAATTTTTCATTTAAATTATATATATTTAAAGTACTATGCCTTTCACTCATTTATTTAAAATAATAATAATAATAAATGGAATAATAATGAAAAAAAAATATTTTATTTCAACATCAAGGCATTGTTTTTAATTTAAGTAAATGAAAAATAAAAGGTGCTATGGCTGAAGGGGGAAAAAAAAGCTATTGACAAGATTTGTGCCCGGCTAACATAAAAGTACCCTTTTTTGTGATCTATTTGCAAAATCAGGGATTGCTCCTGGCAAAAATTGGGACCACTTCACAAAATTATTCTTAATAAAAGAAGTCCCTTCACAAAATTATATTTTTTATAAAAGCGAACACTTTAAATTTTTTTTAAATTGTTGGGATTTAAAATTTGTAATTTGCAAACAAAATAAGCTCACCAAAAAGGAAAACTTTAGCAGGAAAACATATATATATATATATAAGTGATAATATTTTTGCAAATTTAGACCTTTTTTTTAACTTTTTGTGCAGGTGGATTGATAGATTTCTCCATACCGTCAGTCTTTTAATGAATCCTGAAAATCCCAGAAGTTGGCATGAAGTAATCATGGTTCAATGGTTAATTTTTGCAATAAGTTTATATATATATATATATATATATATATATATATATATATATATATATATATATATATATATATATATATATATACTTGATTTTTTGGTACATCATTTTATTTTTCTCAAAACTATAATTAAAAAAAAAAGTACCCATGAGAGAAAAAAAAAAAAAAAAAAAAAAAAAAAAAAAAAAAAAAAAAAACCTGCATCAAACTTTGATGTGAAATCAATCATATAGAAAAAATTTACAATTTTTTGTACATCTATTTTGCATTTTACTGTGAAGACTTTTTTTTTGTGGGGGGGGAGGGGGGGTGTATCACAAAAAGTAGATGCAACTAAAAAAAAAACATTCGATAATTCTACATTGTACTGATTATATGATAAAACAAGCTGCCAGTGTGATCAACTGATACATGCTTAAATAGCATGTACTTTGAAGAAGCATCATGTGTAATGACAATTCTGGAAGGGCCCTGGAGTGAGTGAAAGGGTTCCACTTATCACTGTTTCTTAGAAGGGAAAATTACTTCTGTGTTTTTAAATAAATGATAATTATTTTTATTTATTTCAAAAGTATAACTGTACTGGTACAAAATTTTATACACATGTGCAAATAAAATGTGTAGAGCACTGAAGTAAATATAAAAAACATACATTTAGATTTTTAATTTAACTTGTGTAAAGCAGAAATATAATTTTTTATATACAAGTCATATGGCACAAAAAATACTCTCAGATAAAATGAGCTTCCACTTAATTCTGAGTGACTTCGAAATCTTATGATCGTCATTATTTAAAAAATACAGTGTTTTATTTTTTGAAACCACAAAAAAAAATTAATAGTTATCATTGATTTATTAACAGGAGATTAATATTTTTGTGGATATTTAAGACCCTCTAACAGCGAAAACTAGTCAAAACTTTCGATTATTTCTATACAAAATATTTGTTATTAACATGACAAGAGTAACAAATAATTATTTGTTTATGTTTATAATCATTGACAGCTGATATCGATCCATAATTACGACGCTTGCGCAGTAAAACCTTGTCTATGATTGGTTGGCGTTAGGGCTTCTCAGTAACCAGTGAAAACGCTCTTAGGTTAAGGACTTGGGTCGCTGGGATTTTTAGATCGTTGGGTCGACCAGTGAAAACGCAGCTTTAGCGAACCTGACATTATCGCCAAGCTAATGTTTGTTAACTTGTTTCACATATAGAGAAGAGACAGGGGTAGCGAGAGCTTTGGTAACCCTAATAGTTACGTGACTATAATAGTCACGTCATATGTTCTCTTCCTTTTTCTGTTATTATTTTCTTTGACAATAAGGAAAGGGCAACTGACATCACTCAGGGTAAAAGATGGTTTGATTGATGTATAGCGACCTACGTTATACACGGGCGATTCATGACATTTAAAACTTCACACAGAGTGGATCATCTTTACACAGCGATTGGTGGGCCCTCTGTGGCCGAGTGGTTAAGATACTATTCGGCTAATCGCTTGAGAGCGTAGGAGACAGAGCGGCGGATTCGACTCTTGTCAAATCCATTGCACACTGTTTATGAAGTTCCGGTCTGTAATTCTTCAGTGTCGTAACTTCTTTGTGTCTATCCAGTCCTGATCTTGACGAATAGTTATAAGCGGATATCTGTATCAAGCCGGGACTAACGAAATACAAGGGCGATTCATGACGTTTCAAACATCACACGGAGTGGATCGAGGCTAACGAAAAAGACAGACTACCACGGTGCATTCCACTTATCTTTTTTACAGACCGCTAGAGTGATGTGATGGTCCTTTCGTACACCTACATTGGTTCATTCGAGCATCACGTGACTCCCGCGGTCTGTAAAAAAAGGTAAGCGTAAAGAACCGCGGCTCGGGGTGGATCATCTTTAAACAGCGATTGGTACAAAGCGGAACGCCTATCGTTTTGTGCCAATCGCTGTGTAAAGACGATCCACTTCGTCTGACGTTTTAAAAGTCATGAACCGGTCGTATATTTCGTTGGCCGCAATCTGAAAATGTTCAGTAAAAAAACAAACAAACGGCGATTAGTACAAAGCATCGCGCCCATCATTTTGTGCCAATCACCGTGTAAAGATTATTCACACCATACGCACTTTTAAAACGTCACACGTGTGACGTTTTAAAAGTCATGAATCGGCCGTGTATTTCGTTGGTCGCGGATGTACCGGCAGAGGCAAGTTTGTCGGATTAGCTGGAAAAGGGGGGGGGGGTGATTTATTGACGGAAGTGTTTGATCGTATACATACCCTTTCCTTATTCGAAATTAAGAAATTTGGCATCTGATAGGGAAGTTTCAATCAGTTGATGAACCATTTTACTTCAACTACAGCGCTTAGAATACACAGTGTGGAAACCGGCTATCCCAGTAATGCTTAAAAAAGTGCTAAAAAATTGTAGCCGATAAATGTGCAACGATGCTGTACGATAATAGGGTGATAGCAGCGACATCTGCTAGATCTTTTCAACGTAAACATTCTATTGCAAAAATTCAGAAATATCATAAATATTAATAGGTTGATAATCAAGCAATGATATAAAATAAGTTGCAGAATATCTTTTAAGAAGATAATTATAAGGAAAGGGCATGTTTACAAACAAACTGTTCCATCAACCAATCTACAAATACATTTTTGTCGTAGTTATCATTGTAGGAATCATCATGGTGACGTAGGCCAATCATATTATAGATCAGTTTAACGTAAACTAATCAAATCTCCTCATACCATGTGTACACTAGGAGTCGTAACGAACGAACAGGTTTTTCTTGCTAACCACGAGGGTAATGAAAAAGACAGGTTACCACGGTGCATTCCACTTATCTTTTTTTAGATCCCTTGAATCACGTGATGCTCTTTTCGTACACCTGCATTGGTGGATTCGGGCATCACGTGACTCCCGCGGCCTGTAAAAAAAGATACGTGTAAAGCACCGCGGTAGCCTTTCTTTTTCGTTAGCCTCATGCTAACCAACAGTGACGTCAGCTGCCCTTTCCTCGAGGCTAACGAAAAAGACAGGCTACCGCGGTGCATTCCACTTATCTTTTTTACAGACCGCTAGAGTGACGTATGGCTCTTTTCGTACACCTGCATTGGTGGATTCGAGCATCATGTGACTCCCGCGGTCTGTAAAAAAAGATACGCGTAAAGCACCGCGGTAGCCTTTCTTTTTCGTTAGCCTCGCCCTTTCCTTATATATAATCATTGCTAAATCGCTTCAGTAATAAACAAAAAAAATTATTTGTGTTTGCAAAAATGTGAAAAAGAAAATCCGGACAACTTTAGCCTATTATTCAACCAAATAAATAAATAAATAAAATAAAATAAAGGAAGATAAAAATAAGGAAATATTTATTCAAGGAAATTTCTGAATCACTAATGCAGGTACACATATGAATTAGTTCCGCTTAGAGCTCCTATAATACAGGCTGACGCATCCTCGCAGATTTGGGGTTCAAATTGAAGTTCAGTCGAAAGACCAAGCTAATGAGAACCGAGTCTTAGGCAACCCCAACTCCGGCTGCGGTAGATTGATGTTGAGCTGCGTACCAATAATGCGAAACAAAATGGATATGCGTCAGCTCCTATTATAGGAGTCTTAGTTCCGCTGTATGCATACACGATACTGCAAATTGATTATTATTAACATTACTTGTAATTTATCAAATAAATGCTACTCTTGAATGATAAGTTGTATTGAAAAGAGCTAGCAGATGTCGCTGCGATCGACCTCTTACAGTTCAGCACCGTTGTCGGATTCATATTTTTAGTACTACTTTGTAGCCTTTTCCACACTATTTATTCTGGTCACTATACTTCAATTAGTGGTCAGGGTAGTTCTACCAATCAGAACTGCCTATTTGTAGTATGTGACCTGCAGCATGACATCAATTGTAACTGCCCTATTTTAGGGCTACTATAATTGTAGGAGCCTTACCCTATTTTATCGTCAAAGGCTAGCATATGTTTGCGAAAAGAAAATTAACAAATTACAGTATCTTTAAATTAAAGTGGGAAGCTTCTTTTACTATTTTAAAACATATTTTAAGTTGCTTTCTGTTACCTCGTTTAAATTTTATCACTAGTTTACTCCATAGTTTCATTTGATATATTTTAATTTATATAGATCATTATCAACCACATGATCACCAGCTCACCAATTTTTATTCAACCAATCATAAACATCTATTTGTAGCCTGGAAAATGAGCCAACCAATCACAATCCACCATCTTTGAGGGGCAAACATAAACATCCATCTGGTTTCTAAGGTGGTTGCTAGGTTGTGACGTCAGTTGAAACTGATCCGAGGCTAACGAAAGAGAAAGGCTGCCGCGGTGCTTTACGCATATCTTTTTTTACAGACCGCGGGAGTCACGTGATGCTCGAATGCACCAATGAAGGTGCACGAAAAGAGCACACGTCACTCTAGCGGTCTGTAAAAAAAGATAAGTGGAATGTACCGCGGTAGCCTGTCTTTTTCGTTAGCCCTCGAAACTGATCGAGGCTAACGAAAAAGACAGGCTACCTCCAGGGCTACACTAGATACCGGGCTTGCTCATTCATTATCATGACGTCACAAATGGTGGCTGACCGTGACCTCCCATTGGTACAAAGCGAAACGACAAAATGAAAGACATACAGCGATTGGCACAAAACGACGGGCTCGTCGCTTTGCACCAATCGCTGCTCGCGGCCAGCCACCTTTTGTGACGTCATGATAATGAATGAGCCAGCCTGGTATCTAGTGTAGCCTTGCTACCGCGGTACATTCCACTTATCTTTTTTTACAGACCGCTAGAGTGACGTCATGCTTTTTTCGTGCACCTTCATTGGTGCATTCGAGCATCACGTGACTCCCGCGGTCTGTAAAAAAATATATGAATAAAGCACCGCGGTAGCCTTTCTTTTTCGTTAGCCTCGAAACTGATCTACTGTTAATAAAGGGTGCTCTGAAATTGTTTTCACTTGAGTATGCCGTTTATAAATTATGAAATGTAAATGATAAACACGTTTTAATATTGTATAAATTCTATTTTTCCATGAATTTTACAAAAAGGAACTTTTTTTAGTACAGTCATCAACATCTTTTTGCCAATATAACTTGGGAAACAATATTGTCAAAAATGGTTAAATAATTAAATCTAGCTGTTGTTTAATTTAGTGACAATTTAATTAATGTCTAACACTTGGCTAGAAAACAAAATTGTATTTATATAGCTCACGTATTTAAATGAAGCTTATGAAGCTTGAGATGTATATGTATTAGTACACTAGCCTCCAAAAGTTAAGATACAACATGTTTTTCAAAGCTCACCAGACAAAAAATGGCAGTCAGATTAAATTTCATAGTTTATATGAATGACAAAAATAAGCTTTAAAAAAACTTACGCAAAAATTGCAGCTACTACTTTTATTTTATAGAAAATAATAGGTATTTGTGAATGAGAGGAAAATATGCAATTATGCAGCTTTCGTAATTTCGCGTGTAAGTTTTGTTGTATTCGAAATATTGTTGTCAGTTTTGTTTACAACAGCCAATAGAGTCTAGAAATGTCATTTGCCCGATTCATTAAGGTGGCGGGCGGTAGTATGGATGGAAATGGGGTTGTCACAGGACGATACTGCTAGACGACTCAATGTGTCTCACAGTGTAGTCCAACGACTCTGGGATCAGTATGAATCCGAAGATTCTGTGTACAGAAGACATGTTACAGGCCACCCACATGTTACAACACCTGCAGAAGACTGGTTTCTAGCTCTTTCGGCCCGAAGGAGAAGACGCACTACTGTGCAGCAACTCATTGCAGACCACTTTGCAGCATCAGGGAGAAGAGTCTCCACTACTACTGTGCGAAGACGTCTTCACAATGCAGGTCTCTATGCAAGGCGACCAGTTGTGTGTGTCCCCCTCAACAGACGACAGAGAAGGGCCCGCTTATGTTGGGCAAGAGAACGTGTTTCCTGGACCAGACAACAGTGGGCTTCTGTACTCTTCACAGACGAGTCCAGATTCACACTGGAGAGCGATTCAGGCGTCTTCTGATCTGAAGAGAACAATGCACTCGATACCATCAATCAAACATTGTCGAAACACACAGGTACAGAAACGGTGGAATCATGGTTTCGGCATAGACCGGGAGGCGGCAGCACAGACAATCACCTCATCGAGTTCACGGCTGAAATTCCAGAATCAGTTAAAACTCGATTCGCATATTAAAACGCAATCGGTGTGCCAAGTCATATCTTGGTGAAAAACACCTTAAAACCGATTTTACCGGTTGACTCGTAGATTTAGCATTGTGTTTTCCTGCACCCAAAGGTATGAAAACATGGAGGACTGGGAGCAGGAACACACAATGGTAAACCTACGAGCCAACTACTAAAATCGGGTTTTCGGATGTTTTCCACCAAGATATGACTTGGCAGACCGATTGCGTTTTAATATGCGAATCAAATTTAAACTAATTCTGGAATTTCAGTCGTGAACTCGATGAGGTGATTGTCTGTGCTGCCGTCTCCCGGTCTAGCAGGGATCTCACTCGGAGGCCATACTGACCTGCATGTGTTCCATGGAGGAACTGTGACTGGTGCGAGATATCGGGATGAGATCCTTGATTCACATGTGCGCCCATATGCCGGTGCTATTGGCAATGGTTTCATTCTAATGGATGATAATGCGAGAACACACCGAGCTGTGGTTGTTGAGGATTATCTTGAGGATCACGGTTTGGAGAGAATGGAATGACCAGCTCACTCTCCAGACTTGAATACGATAGAACATCTTTGGGACTATCTTGGAAGACAGGTTGCGGTTTTAAGTCCTCCTCCAATGTCATTAAATGAGTTAGAACAAGGCTTACTCCAAGTCTGGTCAGCGTTACCTATTTCTGTGTCCGACAATTTAATTGAGAGCATGAAAAGTCAATGCCGCCAATGCATTCAAGTCCGGTGTGGACATATTCCGTATTAGAAACAGATTTTTAATGTTTCTGTCACATTTTACTGCATAATACTGCGATGTAATGATTTCTCCAAAAATGGAATTTTCCACCATTAGTGCTTTTTTGTTGTAATTTCATTTATACGTTTAACTTAAGTGAATTTCTATGTAACATCTCTATAATAAAACCGTAAGTCATGTGACTGTCATCAACAGTTCCGGAATGTCCGTTTCACTTTTTCATATGCCAGGCGGCCATTTTTATTAAAAATTATTTTTTCGAATAAAACTTCATAAATGTGACATTTTTAGAAAGATCATTCAAAATAAATTAATATTTGAGAGATGACTTACGTTCAATTATGTATATATTCTCTAATAACTTCAGTTGAAATTAGCTTCGCAGTTCAAATTCTCTATCCATGAAAGTAAACAAAAAAAAAAAGATTCATTCGTCGTGAAGGTTTAAAATATTAAACCATTAAACCATGGAGATAATCGTTCGTAAAGTTAGTTTTCCATGAAAGATTTTTTGGAGCGCTGCCTGGTGTCAAAAAAATAATTCGTACCAGTGACACAATCAAAGTTTACCATAATTATGTGCTATACAACTCAACTTCATTCTTTATCTTTTCTTGATGTAAGCTGAATGTAAACAAATACAACTCATGTAATGATATCTAATGAATCAAATTTCGAAACAATTTGTCAGTTAATTTGGTATTTATGTATTATACGTGAAAGGAAGAGACACCACCGAAAATGATTGTTAATCACCAATCATATTTACCATTATTAATGACCAATCGCTTTCAAAACAGTAATTTAATATACATTTACAAAATACATAACATCATTAAGTACTTTTGTGTTATTTGGGCGCAAATCTCGCCAATAGAATTTTTAAAATCGCCAATACCAGCTTTTATTTTTCGCGTGTGCAAATTAGAAACGATACTTTTATTTTGAAATCAAATGTTCTGATGGAACAGCTGTCGTAGACGCACCGGGGCACTATATTAACTATAGAGTTGCAATATAGAGAGAAAAAACGGGTTGCTGTAATTAGAATTATAGGCGGTAATGTTGGTGTGACATATTTACGTGATTATCAAAACTGGCTTCCAAAAGTTCAATGTTTCACCAAACCATACTCGAAAATTACGTGTTATAATATGCACTTCGATTATGTCACATTATTCAAGACGTTTTAAATGAGAATAATGATAGATTTTCTTCTTGATTCTCCCGTAATCAAGTCTACAGCCAAAGTTAGCGAGAAACAAACAAACAAACAAAAAAATATTGGCAACAATGTGGTTCAGTGTAAATGGTGGATATCATTAAAGACTTTCACAAAATAGACTTCATTGCACCAAATCGTATTAACTAAAATACGCCATTTGGCAATGGATCCAATTACGGAAAACTACTTAATATGTTTAAGAATCTCCTCATTAGCAAGCATATTGCAACTGATAAGCAAACGGATGTGAAGCATAAATGCTTAAGTTGGTTAAGCGGTTTTTGTCAAGAAAGATGAAATACATAACAACAAAAAATATGCGAAATGCTACCATGATCGAAAAAGTTTTTGATTTGTCTATTAGAATCTTCCGGTTTGGCGAAGGATTACGGAAAAAAATAAATTATGAATAAAAGTAACGTGTTAGAGTGCTTAACATACATTTAAGGGAGACCAAACTGGTCGCCAGTGGCGGCTAGTTTAATAAATAACAGTTTAGCGCACATTTCCCCCAAATTTGTTGCTTCTATATTCATTCATTTGCAAATTAAACGCAAAAAACCGGCTGTACCTTAACTTCTGGAGGCCAGTGTAATTAACGAAAATTTATTTTAAACAAATTATTAATTGTATTAATTATTAACTGTAAATGTTTTGCACTTCATATGCATAATCTGGATATTGACTACTTTTATAATTTTTTCACGAGCGGCAACAATTTTGAAATTGCCAAGCAAGCGATAACACGCTAAATCTGAAAACCTTTACATGAGTAGGACCGGTCATGTTGGTGCCACTTTTCAAGGGAAGGGATGACGGGAAAGTGCACTTCTCATCGAATTAGGAAACTACTGGAAGTAGCATAAGAAGTTACTTTCGTTCTCATTTCGGCCGGGAATTCTGGGATTGGGGTTCGAGTAAACCTAAAGTGCTTGGCAAAGTTTTAGCCTTTCTTTTTCCTTGTTCGATGTTTTTATTTCAACCTCGATTAGTTCTGTAAGCCTTCTTTTAAGTACGAGCTCCACAGGTGTCGTTTAAGCCATTTCTATTTATAAAAATCGATATATTTAAAGAGAAAGAGTGTAAAAGTTCTGCATGTAGAGGGGGGTAGAACTCTTAAATTATCTTTCAGTACACCACTGCTTATCATAAAAAATAGCATAAAGCTTCAACTTTTTTTTTCTACTGAATACATGTTTATGTAAGTATTTAAAAAAAGATAAATGTATCAATAGGACAGGTGCAATTGACGTCATGCTGGAGGTCACACACTACAAATAGGCAGGTGGAACTTCCATGACCTCCAGTTGAAGTACAGTAGTTGATCAGCTGATTGCAACTTCCCTATAATTGTCATAAAATCTTTTCTAATTTAGCTGAAAAACTAAGTAAACAAATTTAATTTTTAATTGCACCTACCAGAATGTAATATGAACAAAATTTTTATATATACCTGGTTTTAATTAATTTCCAAAAATTGAACCAGATTAATTTGTTTTCATAACACTGCCTTACATATTTTCTAATCAACAAATCAAATTCGCCACAAAAAAAAATATATAAACAGCATATATATTTTTACATATTCTGTGTTATCAAATAGGGTCAGCCACAAACAGGTGCGGCAGGTGTCCAACGTGAGTAAAAATATTTTTTATACACTGCTATTAAAAAGGTTTACAGGTTTAAAATGGTTATAAAAGCACCTAACGAAATAAATATGCCCCCTTTTTTTTTACTTCGAAAAAAATTTTAGTAGACAGCTGTAAATAATTCTTTACAGTTATTAAAAATTATTTACAGTTGAATTTTATAATAAAAAGTTGGATACTAAAACAGAAGTTTCCATATAACAGAATTCTGCCTAAATTTTTATGGTTCCGATGAAAAAAAAATGCAGTTTAATACCTGCTATTATAAAAATATCTGTTTTAAACCGAATTTTCCTCAGTCCCTTGCAATTCTATCTTAGCAAATTTTACACTATCTAAGTTTTTCCCCTCTCCCCCCCCCCGATATTATACTTCTAGATACGCCACTGATAGATTAATATAGTATAAAAAACTGGAATATAATTGTAGCTATTAATTTATCCATATAAGAGAGCAGTGTTGAATTCAGGGAGTGATCCGAGGGGTACACTCCCCCTGGGGCATTGAAGTGTCCTCCCCCCCAGAAGATTTATTATTTTATGCTTTTAATGGATAAAAGATGCAATCCCACCTCCCCTCTCACCGGAGCCACAGATATCCCTCCCAGAGAAAAGTTTCTGAATTCAACACTGTTAGTAAGTGACTCTCTATATATTATGGATTTGAATTGGAATTTTTGAAACTCTTATGCACAAATTATCAAAGTATTTTTTAATGTATTTAGATTTTTTAAAAACAGGCATTAAAAAAAATTTTTTTTTGAGCAATTTAGAGAAATGTAAAGTTTTAGAGAATTTCAGGCTTTTTCTTTTTTAATTAAAACAACTATTTCTGACATAAGAAAAAAAAACATATTTTTTTAAATAATGGCATTTTGTAAATGTATTTTTGATCAATAATTGAGCTAATAAAGTTAAAATAATCGTTAATTTGAAATGAAGCTTGAACGGAATATTACACGTTTAAACAAATTACAAAAAGGTAAAAATATATCTGGAATAATAATAAAAAATGCATCATTTTAACAGAATAATAAATACATATCTCGATCAACTTAAATAACTACTATAAAGAAGCCTTTAACCCTTTAATATTAGTTTAAAAAATTTATAATTCTCAGTATCAAAATGTTAAAAAGTTTCGAATAATTCGCAAATAAACATTAAAATATCTTAATCTACAATTCGCCGAGCGAAAATGAGAAATGAGTTACTGATGAACTCGGAGTCGTGACTCTATATTTAATCTGTGTGCGAAATAACACTCAAATAAAAAGTATTAAATGTAAAACGAGAAAGGAACCAAACAGTGATAAACTCGCCATAATATCGCGACCTACGTTATACACGACCGGTGCATGACGTTTAAAACGTCACATGGAGTGGATCGTTTTTACGCAGCGATTGGTGCAAAGCGCCGCACCCACCGTTTTGCACTAATCGCTGCGTAAAAACGATCCACTTCATGTGACGTTTTAAACGTCATGCACCGGCCGCGAGGCTAACGAAAAATAAAGGCTACCGCGGTGCTTTGCGCAAATCTTTTTTTACGGACCGCGGGAATCACGTGATGCTCGAATGCACCAATGCAAGTGTACGAAAAGAGCATCACGTCACTCTAGCGGTCTGTAAAAAAAGATAAGTGGAAGGCACCACGATAGCCTGTCTTTTTCGTTAGCCTCGACCGGCCGTGTATAACGTAGGTCGCGGTATAACGCTGGTCGCGATAATACCCCCCCTTTCCGGCTATGAATTCTGGGACTGATCCTCCACAGGCTCAAAACATAGTGTTAACGTTCAGGTAGAAAGTGGCCTATGTTACGGTATTGACGTCACACGTTATCCTTCCAGTTATTGGTTCCTACTTCCATGGTTTCACTTGTCTAATGCCCTGTTCACATCGGACATTTAAGATATCTTAGGCCGCCATTTTTGAGGTGGTACCCTCCCGGAATTGAATACTTGTCCACGCCTCAAAACTCATCTAAGATAACTCACTGCGCATCACCGTGTCCGAGATCTGAACAAACATAGAATGTGCGCATGGGCATATGTTAAAGACTCTCCAGAGCCAATCAGAGTAAGTGGCACTGGCTGTATCTAGCAATAGAAAGTTCGAACTCACTAAGTGAGTTTCTGGAACTCCCTCAGTGAGTTCGGCGGTGTAAGATATCTTAACTATCCGATCTGAAGTAGTATAATAGAACTTGTAGAAGCGAGTTTCGCCAATTTCTGGAATGCAGATTTGCCATAGTTTGGACAAAAACGAGAAAAAAAAGATTTGTTTTTGCAAAAATGTGAAAAAGAAAATCCGGACAACTTTAGCCTATTATTAAAAAAAAAAAAAAAAAAAAGAAAAAAAAAAAGAAAAAAAAAAGAAGATAAAAATAAGGAAATTTTTATTAAAAAAAAAATTTCTGAATCACTAATGCACGTACACATATGAATTAGTTCCGCTGTATGCATACAAGATACTGCATATACAATCGTTTAGTATCAATAGTTGTCGTTTGCATTCTAATATTATCGAAGAGATGGCCTGATCGTCACAGCGAATATTTTACTATAATAGTACATAGCGATTAAAATGAAATTCGTTGTACCGCAAAAATACTTCAGATACGTTTCCTGAGTAAAGAGACACAACAAAAGTTCGGAGATACAATAAGAACTCATTCTGTCGAAATTAGTCCTTTATTTGAAGCGAAAAGTAGAATAATAATCAAAGCAAACAGGTGGTCGGCTTGCTCCATAGCAGGGGAGCATTAAAAGAAGTGTTTTCAACTCTACATCTCAGCAAAGACTGATCATCTCAAATCATGACAATGTTCACAGGTCACGGTCAGCGAGTATTTTACGCCAAAATAAAACAATTGGCACGACCCATTAACTCCAGACAAAAATAACCGTTAATGATAAGAAATAGATATATTTAAATTTGGCGATTAAAAAGGGGGGGGGTGTAATATTACAAAGTACGTACATTGGTAACCTTTTTGTGGCTTTTAGACTCTGAGAAACATCTGCGATCAACTAAAATAGAAACAGAAATAACAATTTGTAAAAACATAAAATGCGGATGTATATACATTTTGTGTCAAAGTGAAATAATTACAAGGTTAAAAGTAAATGTATTTTGATAACTAGCGGATGCTCAAAGTTCAGAATTAAAAAGAAAGAAAATAATACCGGACAAAGTGCATACACACACAGGGAGAAACATATTGTTCTAATATTCGAGCTGCGGTGTACATGTAAAATTAAAAGGCAAGAGATGCGAGAATAAATTGCATCTGCCTGCAAAAAGAATAAAGCATTAATCTGTTAATAAATGAGCGCGTGCAGTACTGGCACCGGTACGTAACCGGTAAGGGTGGTTAGTTACCAAAGCGTTCAGTGCTGCTAACCGATACGCTGTTGAAGGGGCGAGGCCAACGAGGTAAGCGCGTAACATCAGAATATTAAATTCTTCAAATTAAAATTAACTCTGGTCTTCAACATGCAGAAAGAAAAGGAATTGCTTACATTTTCTATGGTCTATCCAATTTATGAAATATCCACTGGTTTATATATTTCAACTATTTGATAACTTATAAACACTTCTTGAATAAATCTATTTTGCACCACCGCTGAAATAAGACTTGTAAAAAATTATATTAATGCACAATTCACATTGAATAAATAAGTTCACGTTTGGATTGATTTTAAAAATTATATTTTACATTACTTAAAATTTTAAAAGGTTTACATTTAGATTAATTTTAACATCAGGAAACATTTTTTCCTGTGACTTTACAGAACGAAGGATAGTAATACACTGACTCATTTTCATAAAGCTTGGAAAGTTACGAGTAAAGTTGCATCATTTCTTTGAAACAAATTGACGTTGAATAATTGTCCTTTTAAATGTTTTAGTTCTGTTGTAGTGGCTCGATTACTGAGTTTAGAGCAACTGAATATCCATTTATTAACTCCATGTTCCATTTATTTAATTTAATTTTTTATTTATTTGTTAAAGTTATCGGAACATTTTTGATTTGAAATCTGGCAACGGTCCAGGTTTTTGTTGTCATTAGAATGAAAGAAAAAGAATAAAATGATCGTTTGGCTGCTGTATTTTTGTGATATTTAATAAATTTTATAAAGACGATTATCTACGAGAATAAATATATTATTCACGCTACTTTCTAACATTCTACGAGCCACACCCCACACAAACTGGTGACCCGGACGTGATGACAGGAAGTTAACAAGGTGAGTATTAAAATTCCACCTTTCTGGATTGATAAACCAGAGATCTGGTTTTATCAAGTTGAGGCTCAGTTTAAAATTAACGAAATCACTAAAGAGGAAACTAAATTCAATTATTTAGTTGCGCAACTTGAGCCGAAATTCATAGAGAATATTTGGGACATAATAAGTAGTGAAAGCTTAACCAAATATTCCGATTCGAAAACCAGATTGCTTAATTTATTTAAGGAAAGTGAAAATGTTCGAATTAAGCGATTGATAACCGGAATTGAACTTGGCCCTATGAAACCTAGTCAGCTACTTCAAAAGTTAAAAACTGTCGCTACTGCTGATGTTTCAGAAAAGTTGATTAAAACGCTTTGGCTTGAAAAACTGCCCGATTGCATAAAAAATATATTGCTTGTTAGTGAAGAAGATTTAAATAAATTAGCTGTAATGGCAGACAAAATCAGCGATATGAATCCCAAAACCGAAATCTTTGCCACAAGTAATAAAACTGAAATTGTTAATGATAGCACGACGTCGTTTGCCAATAATGAACTTTTAAATCGAATTGCTTCTCTAGAACAGCAAATTTCGCAACTGTGCGTTTCACGACAATCCAGGCCTAACTTTCGAAATAACGAAAACCGTTATCGCTCCCGAAGCAGGTCTCGTCAGCGCTACAATCCTAACGGCAAACTGTGTTATTTTCATTTCCGTTTCCGTAATCGTTGTTTCCCTGATAAATGCATTCAGCCATGTGCTTGGAACAAAAAAATCGATTCCAAACAGGAAAACTTGGATCTGCAGTAGATCTAGCGGCACATACTACTGCAGAAAATGTCGAAAGTTGTCGCAAATTTCGATTATATGTGAAAAATTTAAGAACAAATTTGCGATTTTTAGTTGACAGTGGTGCTGATATAAGTGTTCTTCCAGCCACTGGAAAAAACAAAGAATCTTCCGATTATAAGCTATATGCAGCAAACGGAACAGAAATAGAAACTTTTGGCATTAAAATTCTAAATCTAGACTTAGGATTTCGAAGGGATTTTCAATTCCCTTTCGTGATTGCTAAAGTTACAAAAGGAATTCTTGGAGCAGACTTTTTGAATAAATATAATCTTCTAATTGACCTGAAAAATAAACAGTTAATTGATGGAGAAACAAAACTTTGTGTAAAAGGTGAAGTTTCTTCAATTGCTTTTAACAATATTGGCACATTAAACAAAACTGTTAAATTTCAAAATTTATTTTCTAAGTATCCTGATATTGCGAAGCCAAATTTGCTAATTTCAACATCCAAGCATGATGTGAGGCACTTTATCTGTACGGAAGGTCCTCCAGTGTACAATAAAGCTCGTCAACTCGATTCAAAACGACTGGCAATAGCCAAAGAAGAATTTAAATACATGCTCGACAATGATATTATTCGTCCTTCTAAATCCCAATGGGCAAGTCCATTACATTTAGTGGTTAAAAAGGATGGATCTTATCGTCCTTGTGGTGATTACAGACAACTTAATTCCCGTACCATTCCTGACAGATACCCAATTCCCAGAATTGACGATTTTCATCATATTTTGAAAGGTGCAAAAATTTTCTCGAAAATAGATCTTTTTAAAGCTTACTATCAAATACCGATTGCAGAAGAGGATAAATGTAAGACAGCTATCATTACTCCTTTTGGATTATATGAGTTTAATGTCATGAGTTTTGGTCTTAAAAATGCTCCCGCAACGTTCCAAAGATTTATTCACGAAGTGTTAAGAGATCTTGAATTTGTTTTTCCATATTTAGATGACATACTAATTGCTTCTGCTGATGAAAACCAACATGAAAATCACCTTAATTTAGTTTTTGAAAGATTACACAAATACAGCCTCAGAATCAATATTTCCAAATCAGTATTTGCAGTTCCAGAAATAGAATTTCTAGGTTATCTTATTACACCCGAAGGTTCACGTCCCTTACCAGAAAAAGTTCAAGCTATTTTAAATTATAAATTACCAGAAACCATTCATGATTTAAGAACTTTTCTTGGCATGATTAATTTTTACCGTCGTTATTTAAAAGATGCTGCTAAACACCAAGCATTACTACATGAATACCTTAAAGGTTCCAAGAAAAAAGATAAAAGAAAAATTGACTGGACTGAAGAAGCACGAAAGCAATTTGAAATTTGCAAACAAGATCTAGCAAATACAGCTTTATTATCCTTCCCAAATTCTGATTTACCTCTAGGTTTGTTTACAGATGCATCAGATTTGGCCATAGGCTCTGTCCTGCACCAATACGAAAATAAATCTTGGAAACCTATCGGTTTTTATTCAAAGAAGTTAAGCGTCACTCAACAGAATTATAGCACATACGACCGTGAACTATTGGGCATTTACTTATCGGTAAAATATTTTAAATACTTACTTGAAGGAAGAACCTTTACGATTTATACGCATCATGAACCGTTGGTGTATGCCTTTTTGCAAAAGCCTAACAAAGCATCACCAAGACAGTGCAGACAACTACAATATATATCCGAATTTACTACTAACATCAGATATGTCAAAGGTAAAAATAATATTGTAGCAGATTCATTATCAAGACTTGAAGAAATTACAATAATCGATTATGATGAAATAGCAAAAGAACAATCTCAAGACGAAGAAATTAAAGATTTGCAAAAGTCTAAAACTTTACAGTTAAAACAATACCCTCTTCCTTCTGGTCAGAATCTGTGGTGTGATGTTTCTACTTCCAATATTCGTCCTTATATACCTCATACTTACCGAATGAAGATTTTCCAGAAATTTCACGGATTATCCCATCCGGGAGTAAAATCAACAGTTAAGCTAATAACATCGAAATTCATTTGGCCTAACATTAATAAAGATGTTACAAAATGGGCTAGATCATGCATTTCATGCCAAAAAGTAAAAATTACTCGTCATACAAAATCAACAATTGGTGAATTTCAAGAGCCCTCAGAGAGATTTCGAGTAGTCCATATTGATCTCGTTGGTCTACTACCACCATCAAATGGCAACATCTATTGCTTAACCTGCATCGACAGATACACCAATTGGATGGAAGCCATTCCACTGGATAACAGCACGGCAGAGACTGTAGCAAAAGCCTTTTATAATAATTGGATCTCTAGATTCGGAACACCTTCAAAGCTCATTTCTGATCGTGGAGGTCAATTCTATTCAGAAATAGTACAAGCCCTTTCAAGATTATGCGGTATTAAGCTACAACATACAACAGCCTATCATCCGCAATGCAATGGCAAAGTAGAACGGCTCCACAGATCATTAAAAGCTTCTCTAAAAGCGCATAATCAAATAAATTGGACTGAAACCTTACCTACAGTTCTCTTGGGTCTTCGCACAGCAATTCGAACAGATACTCCCTATACTATAGCAGAAATGGTTTATGGAGAGAAACTTCGGCTGCCCGGTGAATTTTTACAGCCGAGTACCATGCAAGTCTCACCAGGAAGTTTTATTCATAAATTACAGGAGCAGATTCAACTAATTGGACCAAGAAAAATTCAACATAAATATATTCCGAATATATTTGTTCATAAGGATTTGGAATCAAGTACACACGTTTTCCTAAGGATAGACAGAGTACGCAAACAACTAGAACCACCATATGAAGGTCCTTATGAAGTAATTAGTCGCTCTTCAAAATATTTCACTATAAAAATTAAAGGTAATAATGTGAATGTATCTATAGATAGACTGAAACCAGCATATATTCTCTCAGATGATCCCAAAATAGTTTCACACCCTGAACAAGCAACTCAGTTACAAGTTAAGACTTCATCTACACAAAATCTGAACAATAGAAACTTTATTCAACCTGGTAATACAGTGGAAAAGCCTGTATCTGTTTTGAAACAATCACGAACTGGTAGAACAATTAAACTTCCAGTAAGATTTAGAGACTAAAATTTGCTGAAGTGTTTTATAACTATTTCTTTTGTAAATATTTTGAATAATTTTAAAATTGTATTTATTTGTATATATATTGTTTTCTATATGTTTTGTGCTTTCCTACCTTTTTTTTAACGTAACGTTCGTTACTGGTAGGGGAGTAAATGTAGTGGCTCGATTACTGAGTTTAGAGCAACTGAATATCCATTTATTAACTCCATGTTCCATTTATTTAATTTAATTTTTTATTTATTTGTTAAAGTTATCGGAACATTTTTGATTTGAAATCTGGCAACGGTCCAGGTTTTTGTTGTCGTTAGAATGAAAGAAAAAGAATAAAATGATCGTTTGGCTGCTGTATTTTTGTGATATTTAATAAGTTTTATAAAGACGATTATCTACGAGAATAAATATATTATTCACGCTACTTTCTAACATTCTACGAGCCACACCCCACACTGTAATAAGTTTATAATGGCATAATCACAAATAACAAATTATAAACATACTTCACATTATTAGAAGAGAACGATTATAACGAGGTAATAAATATCTATTGCTTGATAAACTTGAAACTTAAGAGTCATAAATTAGGTCACTTGTTTTGAAGAGATGAGAGAAAAATTATCGTTGGGTTTTTATCTGCGTGCTTCATCATTTTCTTTCTTTATTTATTTTACTTTGAGTGGAAAATATTAAGTGATTGAAATGAATGGATTAGTTTTCTACATACGCAACCAACGTCGTTCAGTGGAAGTAACCGGTAAGGGTCCGAACTAACCGAAGAAAATCTTGGTTAGTTGGGTCACGTGATCGGTTACTTGAAAATTTACGATGATGTGATACAGACGTAATTACGATGATGTAATACAGATGGCGCTACAAGTAAATAATACCATTCTGTCGACCGGTTAGAAACCGGTCACTTACCGCCCCGGTTAGTAGCCGGTCACATTGGTCACTTTGGTTAGGTCTACTGGACGCGCTCAATGAGATATGATTTTAGAATAAAAGGAAAAGAGAAGAGATAATTTTTAACAAAAGAATTAAAAAGTGTTTTTTTTTTTTTTTGTTTATTAAAAATCCATATATATGGATCTATACCATACTGCAAATTGATTATTATTAATATTACTTGTAATTTATCAAAAAAATTCTACTCTTGAATGAAAAGTTGCATTGAAAAGAGCTAGCAGATGTCGCTGCGATCGACCTCTTACCGTTTAGCACCGTTGTAAATTGCTTTCGTTTAGTTCTCATTTAGTAAGTATGTTGTAAGTTAGGAGATGGAATAAGAGAAGTCGACATATCAATCTTCCCCTGTGGAAAGTTTTGAAGCCGACAAATGAGTATTTTCCCCCTCCTGAGTCGCCATATTTGACTTTGACCGAGAGGAGACTCCAATGAACTTTACCCATATCGTCATCTGTGGGTAAAGAGAAGAAAAACACCAATAGGCGTGAAGAACAGCTTCCCCTTCGTCCAATAAACAGTCTTTTTCCGAAGGAAATTACCCTCAGAGGTGGGGTTGTTGCCACTCGTGGGTAAAGTCCATAGCGCGCACGTGCTCCTCTGCCCGTCATAGAGCGGGTCCCTATATGCCCCCTATGCCCGTCATGTCCCCCCCTATGCCCGTCATGGCGGGCATAGGTGGGTGGGGATAAGAACGGCTTCAAGTGACGTCATAAATATCGATTCCTCCTATTATATCCCCCTAGTTACAGTTCACTGTCGTAAAATATATAGTAATTGTTTTGTCAACAGGTTTGGTATCTAAACCATTTTTCAATCATTTTGTCCGCCCCCCCACCCCCCGCTCCCCCCCAAAAAAAAAAAAAACCTGTAAGTATTTATATTTTAACTCAATTATTGAATTACTCAATTAAACATTTTTATTGTTAACGTTAAACAAATCGGCTAGTTTCGTACACGTAAAAAATGGGGGTATTTTCAAGGCCTGTAATGATAAATAAACTATTTAAAAAAAAATGAAATATGTACTTGATGATAAACAAAAATCACGAGATATCAGGTATCATGGAAGCAGTGCTTTAATGAAACTGATCATCTATAAACGTTATTTTTAAACTTATGCAGACCTCGCGCCAAATTCTAGGTAACTTAAAGGAGGCTGATTCATTTCATAATCTCTCGTTGCGCATACAAATTTCTATTGATTCGCGGATAATGGGGGTTCTATGTTATGTAGTCTGGGTAAAACTGTAGGTTATTAGAATCAACTGGACATCGACATGAGCACTGGCCCGTGAGTAAGGCTGCTGTTATTTTGATGGTGGTAATGCCTGACCAATAAATTTCGCTTTTATTGCAGTTTTTTTTAACTTGTGTAAACATCGCACAATTTCAATTTTTACACCGTAAATTATGGGAAAAAATGTTGTTTCAAATGCAATTTGTTTGAGAACTATATCGCGATTTATAGATTTGTTAGGGTTTTAAAATAATTTTTAAACATGAATTTTTTAAATATATCTCTATTGCGTGCAACTCGATTATGGAAGATGACACCGTTTGCATTTAAAAAATATAAATAGTCTAGCATTCATTTCCAGCTAATATTATATAACGAAATTAGAACTTCATCAATAAATAATATAAATAAAACAGAAATTTAACGGACATCTAATCGAACTACGCACTTAAACCTTGAAATGCTTGAAATTATCTGAATCAAAATGGAAACTTCCTGCATGGCGATTTCTTTGGCTTTCAACTTCTGACATGTGGCTAATACGAAAGTATAGCTTTTAATAAATATCAAAAGTTTATTTGAATGAAAAATTTATATTTTTTTTATATAAAAATGCTTTTTGGTGCATTGAATGGGCACGCTAAAAATATATATTAAATGTAAAAAAAAAAAAAAACCCGTTTAGAGTTAATTATAAAAAAAGGTTTTCACCTACGTTCTGTAACCCGGGAAGCCTGGGTTGGATCCCCCAGTTGTTATAAAAATTAAACTTATATGCGTGTGTCTCCTTTTACTGGAGAGTGGGATAATTCCAGTTATTCCTACACATTTAGAGATCTCGATCCCACGACATCGACCTTTGATTCCTCTGCAGAAGAGATTAAAGCTTAGCAGCTGGGAAGCTCTCCTCGCGAGTAACCAACCAGAGTCCGCTAACGGTAAAGCTTCGCCAAAGTTTCGCCAACGTAGGACGTATGGGAAAAAATGGTTTCGTACTAATCTCAATTTTTATGACATACACTATATTGCCAAATGTGACCGGTCACTGGCAATTTTAGACGTTTTGTTAACTATCTAGAAAAATACATGAGGAATTAACCTGAAACTGCAGGTGAGTAAGCAATATAGTATAGGTTATATATTTCCGCGAAGATTTTTTCACGAAACCTCATAGGGAACTGTCAAGAAATTGAAAAAGAACGAATATCTTTTGGATAACCCTGTAAAAACTTTTGTAGCAAAGGCGTTCAAATTCGAGATTATTAATAAGTGGCTTATTGTAATATACTGTGTTCATTTTTATGAGGATAGCATGTATACTCGAAGGGAAATTAAGGTTTTTATAAAAACAGTCCCAAATTTCGCCTAGTTTTTTGCTTATAATTTGCAGAGTTCTTAATATAAAAAAAGTTCTTTTCAGAAAATATGACAAACAACATTGTACATAATACTCTGCAAACAGAATTAAAAAATAATAAAATTGGATAAAAAATGAGCAGGTTTACTAAAAAATATTTCACTGCGCATGCGCGAATGCAATCAAAAATATGCATAATGCAGCTAAGTATATAGAGCAACTTTTGTGAAAGTCTCAAAATCATAGCTTGAAAATTCTGAAAATTATCGTCGATAGAATAAGCTCGAAATCCGTTGTTCCCAAAAGGAAGCAAAAATATGAGGGTTTGTATCCAAATATAGTAGTACGTGCAATATTGTGTACGCTATCTTGGCACTAATCAACAGATATTTGATACAACCCCTCATCTTTTTGCTTCTTTTTGGGAACAACGGATTTCGAGCTTATTCTATCGACGATAATTTTCAGAATTTTCAAGGTATGATTTTGAGACTTTCACAAAAGTTGCTCTATATACTTTGCTAATACATTATGCATATTATATTTTGGCATTCTCGCATGCGCAGTGAAACATTTTTTAGTAAACCTGCTCATTTTTCATCCAATTTTTATTATTTTTTAATTCTGATTGCAGAGTTTTATGTACAATGTTGTTTGTCATATTTTCTGAAAATAACTTTTTTTTTTATATTAAGAACTCTGCAAATTATATGCAAAACACTAGGCGAAATTTGGGACTGTTTTTATAAAAACCTTAATTTCTCTACGAGTATACATGCTATCTTCATAAAAATGAACACAGTATATTACAATAAGCCGCTTATTAATAATCTCGAGTTTGAATGCTTTTGCTACATTAGTTTTTACAGGGTTATCCAAAAGATATTCGTTCTTTTTCAATTTGTTGACAGTCCCCTATGGGGTTTCCTGAAAAAATCTTCGCGGAAACATATAACCTATACTATACTGTTTACACACCTGCAGTTTCAGGTTAATTCCACATGTATTTTTCTAGATAGTTAACAAAACGTCTAAAATCGCAAGTGACCGCGGTCACTTTTGGCAATATAGTGTATAAGAGTATATATAGTTTTCTTCGATTTTTTAAATACTTTCCAACATAGATGAGAAGTGTTTTTGAATTCGGTTTGTTTGTCTATCTGTTTCGCAGTGCTCTAATTCTGGTAAATATATTCGGATTGCCATGTCATTTTTATATTTTATCGAGATTTAGTATAGAATGTTCGGTATTGAAAATGAAGTGCATTATTTATTTACAGCAGTTATTTTTATATTTTATCGAGATTTAGTATAGAATGTTCGGTATTGAAAATGAAGTGTCTAGCACTTATTATTCATTTACAGCAGTCATTTTTATATTTTTATCGACATTTAGAATAGAATGTTCGGTATTGAAAATGAAGTGTCTAGCATTTATTATTCATTTACAGCTGTCATGTCAAACTCGTTTACCGCCGCGGACCAAATTCAGCATTATATACAAACCCGCGGGCCACATAAAAAAAAAGTAGATAATATTATTACCACTGCACAGAATAAAGTTTTTTCGTACAAAACACAGCCATTTGATAGAAATATTCACGCAAAGTTCCAATACTATTATTGTGAATAGTTTTTTTCCATAGTTTTCTTATTTTTCGAAAAAATACTCAAAATTACTTTTTATCAAGAAAATCTATAACATTTAAATGAATTTTCTAAACTGATTTATTTTTAAAATTTCTTGTACGCGTTGGTTTGTTAGTCTTGATCTAGCAAAGGCATAGCTGTCAATCCTTCGTATTTTCTTTAAGTAAAAAAAAAAAAAAAAATTAAATTAAAAAAGTTATATAATAAAATGTGTCTTGTGTGCTACTTATTTTCTGGTTCAAATTATGTTTGCTTGACTTGAAAAATGACAAAATGTTGCACACTTAAAAATTGGTCGATTGATGAATAATCACAGAAATTTGGAAACGCGCTCTAATATGAAATCTCACTAAATTTTGATAAACTGCAGTAAAAAATTCTGAACAATAATTGCAATATCAATCATTAGAGGTGAAGTAAACAGATTAAACTAGTAAATCAACTACACATATCCACTGGTTTTTGCCAAGCCCACACCCTGTCCCAATTATTTGAAGGTGCCAAAAATTTGGAGCTTTAGTTCTGTTTGCAAAGTCCTCTAGATAAAAAGAAGTTTCAGGTTCCTAGGCAAGCACTAAGTTATGGCGGTGGGTGTCAAAAGTACTCTCAATTACTCCCAGAAAAGGTTCTACTGATTTGAGGTTTTACTCGCAGCCCTAGCTACTCCATATTTGGCATAAAAGACATTTGGCATTCCGGAAAATTCCAACAATTTTCAATTTTTTTATTCTTTTTTTCGAAATTTCCGTATTTATTTTTTCTTTCTTTGTATCCTAAACCCTGCCTTTAGGCCAAATTTCAAGTTTCTAGACTACAAAATCAAATTATTTTCAAACTTTCAATTTTTTTTTATAAACTTTTCGATTTTATTTTCGAATTTTTTAATTTTTTCGTTTTTTGAATTCTAAAGACTACCTTTACACCAAATTTTAAGTTTCTAAGACTACGAGATCAAATTATTTTAAAATTTTCGATTTTTTTTCAATTTTTTCCAATTTTCGAATATATATTTTTTCGAATTTTACGGATTTTTAAATTTTTCTTATTTTGTATCCTAAACACCACCTTCATTCCAAATTTCAAGTTTCTAGGACTACGGGATGTACCTTATCTCTTTGATGATCGGTGAGTGAGTGAGTGAGTGTCAAAAAATGAAAACTTTGAGTTCATATATGTTCTGAACTAGAAAAGTTAGAAACGTGAAATTTGAAAATTTGGTCCCATTTGCAACATTCTGTAGATAAGCGAAGTTTCAGGTTTTTGTGAAACTCCAGCGCAAATATATAAGGGGGGGGGGGGGGGGGGGTCAAAAATGTCCTGATTTGCTTCCCGAAAAGGATGCTTACGGCTGTACTTTCTCGACTTTGGCGAGATAAAAGCAACTATTTTGACATTCTTAAAAATTGGATATTCTGAATCTTTGGGAGATCTTATAGGCTTAGAAATATATAAATAATCTAACATTAATGAATTGTGGATTTCAGGATGATATTTAGATATTGTGTGAGGTGAAATGAAAATTAACATGTCTTGCAAAATTGACGTTTTGGGACCTGATATGAAAATTTACTAATAAAATTTATTCTTCACAGGTTATTTAATAAACATTAAGAGAAAGGGGAACTAAGAATTTTTCGACCCCCCATAAAAATATTTTTTTAGCTCGATTTTTCTTTTAGGTAGATTTCGTAAGAAATACTACATACATTCTCCCCCTAAGTTGGAATTCCTGAAAACTTTTTGCAGATCTACACCGATCATGACTCCTAGAACTCAAAATCACCCCCAGTTCAAAACTTTATCTATCTATCTATCTATCTATCTATCTATCTATCACTTTTTTTATGGATACGATAACTTCCATAATTCTACACAAATCTCTTCCAAACTGATACATAAAATCAAGGGGCATAAAATCTCGTCAAGTTCGTTAATGCACAAAATCAAACCAAGGATAAGGGGGGGGGGATATGCGGGGTATTTTTGTGAAAACAGAAAAAAACCCACAACTTCTTAATTTTGATACATGAATCCGTTTAAAGTTATTACTTCTAGAAAAAGGGCCAAAAAATTATGTATAACAGATTTATCATTTCATTAAAAATGCCCCCAAAGGGGGGAAAATAGGGGTTTCAGAAGAAAAAAATTCATAACTTCGTCAATTCACAAGATATCAAATCCACTTAAATCTATATATTTAAAACGCTAAGCGTTTTGTTTCGACAATCCGTGAGAACAAACTACTACATCAAATTACATCATTCTTTTTTTAAATGAAAGATATTTGGTCACAGATTTGTTATCGTACATTCGTTTGTTCGAAAATTTAATTAATTAGCCGTAATCTTAAATTAAAATTTTACTTCTGCTTATGACGTCATAAAGTCGGCAATCGGATTAACGCCCATTGTTGTGACGCACAGAGTTTATTTTCTGAACTCAATGATTGCGAGCATAAAAAATAAATATTAAATATTAAAAGCACGTGAATTTTAGGCCGAATTTTTTTAATTTGTAAGTTAAAATATAGTTAAAATGTTTAAGTATTTCGGTAAAAATATTTATCCGTGTGTTTTATAAGCAAATAAAAATTCATATTTACTGTGACGTCACGGAAATATTGTGCATTGGGTTCGTTTTATCATTAAGCATTATAACTTTGTTGATGCCATTTTTTTTTTCATTACAATTAAATGCAAAATATATTTTTATTTGTATGCATGGTGCTTAAGCATAAATGTACGTGTGAAAAGTTTGTACCGGTGAAAATGACGTTATACAGTTATACTTAGCTTGAAATGCATTTTAACATTGATAAAACTAAAAAGAAAAATTTATATGATTGTGTCAACATGGCGTAATATTAACTGATATTTCAATTTTTAATTTTAAAGATTAGAACTGGAGCCTTTATTGGTTGCTTCATCTTGATTGCATACCTTAATTACATGTTAACAATTACTTTTTTTAAATTATAGGATTAAGTTATAGGAATTATAGGATTTAAATTATTAAGATTTCCTTTTTTAATAAAAAAATTCACAAAAGTAAAGAATTTCAGGAAAAAAAACTTGAAATAATGATTGTATTTTTAGCTAGAATAAACAATGTAAGGCTAATATTTTATAGGAATTATTTTGGTATGTTTGTTATAAGTTCATTTAACAGTTCCTTATTAGCGGCAAAGTCTTATTTCTTTCACTGTGAATTTTTCTTTCGATGTCAAAAAATGGTAGTCTACTTTTGGACGCCAACCAAAACACAATGGCAATATTTAGAAATGTATAACGGTTGTGACAACAAACGGCACTATCGCTTTAGCTTTCATCGCGCTTACATCACTTCTAAATACTAAAAATTTATTTTTTTTACTACATTTTACAATTTCAATTCTTACATCCTCAATTAGAAAAAAAAAATTAGCTTTCGACTGAAATTTATTTGAAATCTGCCGCTTAATTTAACGACTTTTTAAATAATTTTCAAGCATGAAATATTTTTCAATTCTATCTCAACAATGACCATCCTTTTGTTTTAATTATGTAAAATAGCCCCTTGGAAAGTTGCAACAATTGAAAATAGGTATCCCTAACCTTCATGAAAAGTGAAAAATAATAATAATAATAATAAAAACCAGATAAATCATAAGATCAGATTATCCATAAGATCCAGTAAATAAAAGAACATAGTATAAGCACCCTCCCCCCCCCCCCCCCCTGTGATAATGCATAGAGTATTGATAGAGTATTTTGGCGCTAATATAAAATCTGTCAAAAGAAAAAAAAACTATTTTTAGTTTATGATTAACATAAAATTGATATGTTGAATTCGTTGATGTATATGTTGAATCAGAATATGCTAGGAACTGTTATTTATTATTTTTTTAAAGATCCATTGGATATTTAACTGTATAAGAGACCGACTGCGATGGAAAAGGAATAATCATCCTGATTATGTAAAGGGATAGAAGAAGCCATACAAATAAATTACAATTGAAAACATTAAAATTCTCCCTCATCTGCATATTATTTTATTATTTTTAACAAAAATTCTTCATTTTTACATAAAAATTGATTAGCTTAAAGCAATGGATGCGTTTTAGAAGATATGGATTTGAAACGAACAATGATTAAAGAGGACATTTTAAAACTTTTTTTAACGTCGAATTTCAACGGTGCCTTTCAGCAGATGCAATACATATTCGCATAGGAGCTCATTCGATTGCATTATCACAGGGGGGGGGGGAGGGTGCTTATACTATGTTCTTTTATTTACTGAATATGAGATGAAAGTAGGAAATTTGTATGATACTTTATGATAGGACTATTTGTATGATACTTTATAGGTCCATGACCTTTTTTTTTTTTTTTTTTTTTTTTTTGGCGTGGGGAATATGGTGGTAATGTCAAACTGATTTGCATTACACATTTGTTTACGGAGTGTTCATTTGGAGTTTGCATCGGAAATAGCATTTCACTGGGGGGGGGGGGGAGATTTTTTAAAATAAAATATTTGAAAGACCGTTTCATACGAAGCCCTACTTAAATAATAAAGAAGCTTATTTTACTGATATTGTTATAGTATTTTTTTCCGTCACGTTTTGACGGGTTCCATCTAGTTTATTAAAAATCGTCTTAATATTATCTACAACTTTTATATTTGCAAGTTTTTTATAGGACCAACTCTTACAAAATAAATAAATAAATAAATAAATAAATAAATAAATAATTTAAAAAATCCCTGCTGATTCTGCCTACAGGCAGAGGTATATTTCAAAGTGGGCGGTCCTAACTGCCGCATCACAGCAAATAGGTCTTTCTTCTGCAATTTTCAATATACAGGCGCCCCACGGTCTGTGTCTTCAAAACCTACCTGTGCCTGTAGGCCGAGCCGTCAGGGATTTTTTATATTCATGTGTTAATTTTTTTTAGAAAACGTCTGGGCTGGCGGGGAGTAAAATAAATTATTGCTTTTTTTTTAGTATTTAAAGTCATTTAATTGTTAAATTTTTTTTATTGCATTTTATGTTGATATGTTTAAAAAAATGTTGATAGATTGTTGAGATATGTTGTCTTGCACAGGCGATGCAAACAAAACATTATTAGTGCTCGCTCAGACAACGGAGCTCCAGTTCGAGTTTGTCGGTGCTTTGGCGAAGCCTCTCCATCACTGTGATTGGTTGCTCATGAGCCAATCTTTCCAGGTAACTAATGCATACTGCAAAAGAGAAAAGGAAGAGACGGATGTTGACCCTTGATAGGAAAAGTGTTTGGAGGAAAAAGTAACATCAGCGTTGACAGGTTAACCACATCTCAGGCTCTAAAAGACGTAGTAGTGTATGATGGAATACATCTTTCGATTTTATACACATCCGCTTGCCAATGTTCTCATGTTTAAGAGCAAAACAACAGTTGAAAATTCCCAGTGAAACAGCTGATATTGATGTACCATTTTTTCTCGAGAATAAATTAACACATGTTGATTATTCGTTTTACTGTTCATTTTTCTGTAGTGATTGTATTATGAAATTCACTTGAACTTGAAACCATACGCTTTTTAAATTCATGTAAATACAAGTTGAAAAAGTTGCATAATATCACAGAAAAAGAAAATTTTCTAAATTAATGCAAAAAAAAAATAAAAAATAAATAAATAAATTGCGTTATTTGAGATAATTTTTACGTGTTAAGCGATTTTTTTTTTTTTTTTTTTAAATTTCGCTATATAATGATTCAGAAAATTTATTTTTTCGCGTGCCAGCAAAATTATCGCATGTGGTACCTCGGACACGAGTATCATAGGTTCCCCTGCCCTGTAATATACAGTAATACCTCGGCTAACAAAGATAATTCATTCGGGAATCACATTCGTTAGCCGAAATCTTCGTTCACACCGAAACATGATTCATTAATTGTCTAATTAAAATGCAATGTGGCTGTGTTATGCCACACCCCCTTCCTCTCTCCGCAGAAAATTTCGTTAGCCGTGTCAGAACAACATCGAAATAAATCTTCTTTAAACGAAACAATCTTTAGAAGAGGTAATCGTTAGCTGAGGTATCGCTGTACACTATTTTATTTTGATTTAATTGAATTTTCAGTTTAGGGGCCCGTCCACAAATGATGTCACGCTTGGAGAGGGGGAAGGGGGTTCATGAAATTGTGACAGTTTGTGACAAGGGGGTGGGAGGGGGTAAGAAGAAGTGTGACATCACACATTTTGGTTAAAATAAAATCATTTAAAATCAGTAGATTAAATTTTGAAGTTATTTTCAAATTACGAGAATTTGAGGGTATTTTTTAATCGGGGCTAAAACAACTTTCATGTGATTTGTTTTCACTTATATTTCTTTCTTTAAAAAAAAAAATATTAATATTTTATTACTAATTGTATTACTTTATTGTATATTAATTATGTTTTCTGTTGTAAACCTTAATCTTATTTCATACAAAATAAGTACACATCATTTTTATTGTTATGCTCACAAATGTCATTTGTTAAAGTTTAAAAACAAGTAATATAATTTTTTTTAAAGTCAATTCCTATTTTTTAATCATAAATATATAAAATAAACCCGTGCAGCATTAATGTCCCACGTTATCTTTATTGAACATTATTTTATAATCATCGTTGCGGTATTTTATTTCTGTGGCATCACTCATTTGAGATAAATCTTTCATTTCATTTATGAAAACAATGGGAGGAATTTTTTTCTCCCATTTAAAACTAAAATTAATTAAATTTAATTAATGAATTAATATTTGAAAAAAAAACTGTATTAACATAAAGTGTCATCCACTACAAGTTTAAAAAAAATATTTGAACTTGAGTGGATGAATATAAATTTTTTATTAAACATGTACATTAACATAAAGTGTCATCCACTACAAGTTTAAAAAAAATTATTTGAACTTGAGTGGATGAATATAAATTTTTTATTAACGATTGAAAATTTGAACAAGATATATACATAGAGAGAGTGTGAGCTAATAGTAGGAATATAAATATGTATAGAGGGAGTGTGAGATAATAGTAGGAATTTAAATATGTATAGAGAGAGTGTGAGCTAATAGTAGGAATTTAATAAAATTTGAAATATGATCTATAACGTAGTGCTTTGTTTCTGAACTGCAAGTATATGTCTATGTAATATAGCGTGACATGTGACAAAGGGGGGGGGGGGGGTATGGTGAAGTGTGGCACTTTGTGACTAAGGGGGGAGAGGGGGGGGTAAAAAATATTGAAAAAAAGTGTGACGTCATTTATGGACAGCCCCTTAGTTTATGATGGTTATTTATTTAATAGTATAATTAATTTTATACTTTCACACGTAAGTTCATGATCATATACTTGTGAAGCTCTTTTGATGATTCATGTACATAGTTTTTTTTATTTTTGTATTCCGTTGTTTATTTTGAACTTACACTTTTTAATATTTTTTTCATTTTTTTCCGTTTATGTTCACAGATGTAATTTTCATTTTAATTATATATACATATAAGGTATAAGACAAGACAACAGATGGAGTACAAACACACAAACACCTTACAGTGGTATCCCAGGGATGTAAACACAACCAAGAACACGAGCTCAGGTAAGATGGAGCGACGAAATCAGAAAAGTGGCTTATGTTAATTGGAAGTGATAGATAGGAAACAATGGAAAAATCTGGGGAGACCTACATCCAGCAGCGAATAGAAAATGGCTGTTGTTGTTGATGATATATATATATATTATATATAACCTTAATAAGACTACACAGAAAATGGGGGGCGGGGAGCTGTTCCCTGATGAAGTGTATCACAGTATTAGCTTTTTATATTCCATTTTCTTGATGATCTTTAATTGTTAGTGCTTTTTTTTAAGCACTTTGCAAGTTTCGATTTCAGGCTGTATAACTGTTAGTAAATTATGTTTGCTTGTTCATGTTTATCTCTTGCTTATTATTTTGGAATGATTCAAAATAGATTGTTACGGTGATTATCTTAAACAGTTGATGATAGGACCATACTTCGAATTACAAAACGTATACAAATTATGTGTAGCTTTTAGCGAATGCGTTTGATTTGCAAGGGCTGTGTATATATTAATTAAAATTTAAGTTATATTTAGAAAAAAAATTCTTCATGCTCTGACAAGTAAAATATTAAAAACTTCATTCTTCTGCGACCAAAACTTAACGAGTTTTCCCTTACGAAAATAGTTCATAGAGCTGTATTAGAACTCTATACAATTCTTTATAAGTTCTATAGAATAGCCATTCTATAGAATACCTTTTCTAAAGAAAGTGTTTCTATAGAATTCTTAGAAGTCCTGTAGATTTTTTTTTTCTATAGAGTACTATAAACCTTATAGAATTAAGTTCTATAAACTAATGATTCTATAGATTTTCTTTTTCTTTTTTTTTTTTTTATAAACAAATATTTCTTGATCTTTTAAAATTTATGTGCGTAATAATTTATTTATAACTATACATTAAAATTAAAAAATAAAAATCCATTTTGTAATATATCAGTTTAATATATAATAGTACTCCATAGATTTAATATGATTATATATATATATATATATATATAATTTAACTCAATTCTAATACATTGCGTTTCAATTGTCAATGTAATAATATATCAGTTGAACTACTGAATTAAATCATGATTAATTAATTTCTTTGTAATTCATTAATTTTTTGTTAAATTTATAAAACCATCCATCTAATTTAATAAACTTTATTCACTTTAATATTATTGTAACTTTTATTATAATATTTTAATCTGAGGTATAAATGTTTAAACAATTGTTTCAGTTTTAACAAATAATAATTGATTAGACTTTTAAATATTTTTACGAGATTATATATGATTGGGAATGCAAATCACAAAATAAATAAAGTTTGAATATTGTAAATAAGAGTTTTGGAACACCAATGGTTGTATCATACTGAAAGTATTGGTTCTTCGTCCGATCAGAGAAGCCAAGCAGCATCGAGTGAGGATCAGGCATCAGGTCGACCACCTGGATTCTATATAAAATTCTATACACATATATTTTTTTATATAGAAGCTCTATATTTTTTCTATAGATATTTTTATAGAAGCTCTATAGACATTTCTAATGAACTTCTACAGATATTTCTATAGCTTTAAGTTAAACAAGCTTATAAAAAAACGGGCCATAATTCTATAGGATTCCATAATGCATTTTCTATAAATATATATTATAGAATTCTACAAGAAATTTTTGTAAGGGTTGATTTTTGAATTTTAGGAAATTTAGCACTTTTCAGCACTAAAAATCGAAAAACACTATTTTAATGCCAAAAATGTGCTAAGTGTGTTTCTATTAGCAGCAGTTTTAGAGCTAATCCCCATAACCTCTATTTTGTGTATCGTACCCGGTGTAAGTGTGTGTGTCTATTTTATTTTTCGTAATGTTAAGAATTAGAATGAAGTAATTTCATAAAAATGTAGACTATGAAAGATTTTATTTTTTTCTTCTTCTTTTTTTTTTTTTTCGTGACTATTTAATGTATTATAAGTTGTCAGCTACATTCGTGCTTTAAGTTAAAAGCAATACTCATGTGATTAATCAAATGTGTCAAATTTAAATAGAGTATCGTTGCCATAGAAGCAGCAAAAAACGTTTCTGTTCTTGTGCTATTGTGTTGCTAAGTAGATTGAACGTAAGTGTATTCGATGACATATGATGAATGTTTAAATGTATTGGAAAAAAAAACTATCGATTTTTTAATGATTTAGGAAAACGAGACTATTCATCATTTTATTGAGCTAACATCGCAGCCAACGACTAGCATGGAATGAAGCTTTGTTTAAAAGTTTAAAATTTTCAATCATGCTTTAAACAAAACAGTAATTGCCAGATTGGGAAAAAGGCAAAGAATTTTTCTTCGGAAAAGTGGGATACATTTTGAATAATACATTTTCCAACTCTGAACCAATTCAACACCGAACGAATCTCTGAATATATACGTATGTTCTGGGCTGCCAAATGGTCCGCCAACTGAATACCAATATTTTTTAACAGAAAATTTTATGGTTGGTTTCTACAACATTTCTGCAAAAAAATCACCTCCGAAGGTGGTTTCTTCAAAATTTGCAAGAAAACTCTAACAATAATTTTTTTCTAAAAATATACCGGTATTCAGTTGGCGGACCATTTGGGAGCCCTGTATGTTGTATAATCTATAATAGTGGTCATCATTTTAGAGCTGATAACTATCGTAGAATACTGCGTTCTTTTTTACGTAAAATCTTGCTAACTCCTCGATTGCGAAATCCCAGGTTAACCTATGGGAAAACTTAGAAGCGCGATTACTTATTACCTAATGTAATTATTAAAATACGGTTTTCACAATCAGAAAGTGTACGCAGATGCCGGCGATGTGCGCTTTTAAAAATTGTCTCCTTAAGGGTCCTTTTATCTCACGCGAAAAGATCCGCTCTCTAATGTTAATCCTATGGGGCATTATTTTTCTAATATGTAGTTTGTATTTCAATATTTTTAAACGATTTTTTTTTTCATTGCTGAGATCAATCTCTATTTCCGCCGTTAATTACTTTTTCGATTTTCTTTGCGAATTTTTCTTTTACGAAGATACTTTCACTTTTGGAACCGGTTTCGAAAGTGAAAGTATCTTCGTAAACATAAAGAAAAACAAAATCCGCAAAGAAAATCAAAAAAGTAATCAACAGCGGAAATAGAGATTGATCTCAGCTATCCAATGAAAAAAAATCGTTTAAAAATATTGAAATGATTAGAAAAATAATGCCCTATAGGATTAACATTAGCAAGCGGGTCTTTTCGCGTGAGGGGAGAGGACCCTTAAACTTTAAGTATTTAAAAAATCCCTACAAACTTTGAAATTTCCACTTGATGCCATTTTATCATCTTCTTAGAAATAATTAACATTTACGAAGACAATTTTTAAAAACGCACATCGTCGACATCTGACGTCTACTTTCTGATGGTGAAAACCGTATTTTAATAATTATATTAGGTAATAAGTAATCGCGCTTCTAAGTTTTCCCACAGTTTAACATGAAATTTAGAGATAGGAAAGTTTCAGTGAAGCGGGCAACTGAATAATCTGATCTAAAATACATAAATCTGCGATCGAGGCCGTAGCGAGAGGGGTGCCAGGAGACCCCTCCCCCTAAAAAAAGTTGAGCCCCCTCTGGGAAATATTCCAAGATCACCAAATGAAAATCTTTTCAAAAATCTCGAACTTAATCATTTTGGGGCTCTTTTACAGTTTTGCACAAATACTAAATGACAGTATTTGTGTAAAAACTGCAAATAAGTGTTTTAAATTAGTTTAAATAAGTGTTTTAAAAACAATAATAATTTAAAAATGCAAAATACATCCTTGATTTTGTTAATGTTCTTTATCATATAAAATTACAACTTTAGAATCCTTAAGGGCAGGGAATATTCAGAAAAAAATTAAAGGTTGCAACTCCTTATGAAACAGGTGAACTGTAAGCTTTTTATTTACTTGTTGACATCATCACTTATTATTTCATCAGTATAATTATATGATTGTCATACACTAAAAATTTTTATTCTGCAGCCTTTTTTTTTCTTAGTATAAAATGAAGGTATTATAAACAGTTTAATAAGAAACATAGTGCCTACGATATAGATACACACTAATTCATCTTTCTATATAAAAATTTGATCACATATATCTGTGTGTGCGTTTGTTTGTGCGTGCATGTGTCACAGAGAGAGAAAAAATCTGAGCCTAACCTACATTTTCTTGAGCCCCCCCCCCCCCCCCCCCCCCTAATATTCACTTCTAGCTACAGCCCTCTCTGCGATTACGATATACTTAAAGCAATATCACTTCATTTTAATCGAAGAATTAAGCAAAAGCAAAAGCAAAAACAGAGTAGAGAAGGATATATAACTTTAACATAGTACAACAGTCGTGATGTTATGAACGTTTTGGCTATATAATTCATGATGTTTTTCCCAGCATCGAAAATAAACACAATTCATAATCGTCGAAATGCTTTTATTAAATCAACAGTTTAGGAATAAGACTCACTACCACGGAAAACATCCGCAATTTAGCTTTGTATAGAGCTTCATAACTCGACTTAAATATATTAATTCGCACAGTACAGCAAAAATTAGTTTCACTTCTAAGATGCTGCAAGTTTATAAGAACTTGAAAACACACAAAATCTGAGTTCCGAGATTCGTGCAACAGAATTCAAAGGCATCACGCACATCTACAAAATGCGTGACGTAGTTAGAGTCCCAACCAATTAAAACGCCTCATTCGGTAGAAAGAACAAGGATAAAAAAAAAAAAAAAAGAGTAAAGCGGTTCCCAGAACGCGGGAAATCAAAGCTTCGGAAAAAAATCTAGAAATGTGTCGAAAAAGAATAATGGAGCTAAATACATTGAAATAAAAATATTACTGGCGTAATGCCAAAAATGAAAATAAGAGACACGCGTAGAAAATCAATTAGATTTTATAAAAGGAAAAAAAGAATAATAACATTTAAGACGAAATATTGTAAAATTAAATGGAGAAAATTTAAGATACTCTAAATATTTAAAAATTTATATATATATATATAATACCATTGAAAGCAAAAGACAACAAACAAGCTCGTATAACAAAATTTGATCAAATCTCTAATTTCACGATGTCATGTAATTTTATACATTCATATTGTTATAGTAAAAATCAATATATGGAACATCATAATAAAAATAAACTACCATGAAATCTCAGCATCATAATCATTTAAAGATAGATTATACCAAGCAAAAATTGAAATAATAAGGATTTAGTCATAGAGTATAACAGAATTTAATAAAAAAAAATGAAGATAGAAAATAAAAATCAAAGGACACGTCAGTATTTAATCATCAGTTGACAAGAATACCACGTGTCCCGGAAATGCATTATTTCATATAACAGACCAGCAAACAGCCAAAAGGGTCCATCCTTGTCAAAAAAATGCATTAAAAGAACAAATATATAAGGTTACAAGAGAAAAACAATGAATAATGAATCCACAAATCATAAACAAAAACGAATTGTACTCACATAAGTAGTGGGAAAAGGAGAGTTCACTTGTGGAGGTGGTGGTGGTGGTGGCGGCGGTGGAAGGGGGCTTATTTTTGAGGGGGGCTTATTTTTAAGGGGGGCTTATTTTTGAGGGGGCTTATTTTTGAGGGGGGCTTATTTTTAAGGGGGGCTTATTTTTGAGGGGGAGCTTATTTTTAAGGGGGCTTAATTTTTTTTTTTTTTTTTTTTTTAATTTTAGAATTGACTTTCAGTTTGAAGGCGAAACGGAGATCAATTTTTTTTTGGTGGCGCCCTCTATCGGAAGGGAATGAAATAACGAATATTTAAAATAGGTTTTCTTGAAAAGATTTCACTGAGGTTTGAACCTGCAAAATAGCTTCTTGACTTGATAATTTGTGGTAGGTTTAACTGATCAAGCCAAGAAGTTATACATGAATGTCGAGATTTTAAGTGTTTAAAGAGAGATATCGCGAGAGTGACGTATCATTTGTTAAAATGACTTCGAGAGAGGAAGTGATTAGCGTCGTGTGTCTGTATATAACGGTCTGCGTTTTGTTTTCGCTCATTTACGTATTTACCGGAAGTGAAAAGTTTAAGGTTGATTTTATACTGAATTTAAATGAAACCGGAAATTTATCTTTTTCGATATGATTGGATTGAATATTAACATATTTATTTTAAAATGTATAGTGGAAGCAATGGTAAAAAGAAGACATCTTTAGGGGTAATTACTGTTTTTATTGTGTTTGGTGTAGAAAACATAGGAAAGAGGTATAGTTAAAAAACAAATTCAATTTTATTAATAATTTTCCCAATGCAATACATGTGGACCCACTTTTCGTTTTTTAGTGGGTTTTGACAAATCTAATACAGAATCTTGTTTAATGTTTGTTGACAAATATTTATTTTTAATAAAATTTCACGGGACATTCATTTCGTTTAATGTTTCTAATAATTCTTTCTGTGCCTTGATCGGTTTTCTTTTATTCACAGAAAACAAAAGATTAAATAAATCTGCCAAGTTCGATTCGGGGATAGGTTTTCCTTCGAAACTTACAGTCAAATTTTTATCTTTTCAAAATTTTCTTGGACGTGTCGTGACAAACTGAACTAATGCTTTGATAATTTAGGATAGCTTTATCTGTTTAAGTTATGATGGTTAGATTACGGATATTTGTGTTTGGAATAACGTGATTTTTAATTTTGCCTGTTCAGTTTCAATTATATTGTGAAATGGGGGTTTATTTTTGGAAGATAATGTTAACTTTTTGTGATTATCTTGTAACAGACTGCTTTCATTAAAAGTGTATTTTAGAATTGTAAACTACAATTTTAAAATTTTCGCCTATTTGGAAAAAAAGCACAGGGAAAAAAAATAAAAGTATTAAAAAAATAATAACAACAACTGTTCAAAAATATAATAACAACTGAACAAATGATCAAAAATAATAAAAAATGTTCAAATAATAATAACAACTGTTCAAAAATAATAAAAACTATTTAAAAAATAATAACAACTGTTAAACGATTGACTTTATACAACCAACATTTAAAAAAAAGATAATCGAATCTAGTTTTTTCTAACATGACTTATTTGAAATATTCACTTTTTCTAGTTAGATTTATAACACGTAAGTGATTCGATCAGTAAAATATTATTTATAAAAGCACTAAATACGAGATTAATAAGAATTTTTAACTTACAAACATATGAACTTCTGATACACAAGTGATTCGACCAGTAAAATATTATTTAGAAAAGCATTTTTGACTTACAATTGTACGAACTTCTGATATGTAACCCTTTCTGAATCAATGTGTAAGAATTAACTGACTATTGAACTTATAACAGAGTATGATAAAATAATCACGTGACTTTTTTAAACCAATAAAATGTTATTATTTTCAAACAAGCGCCCTCTATCATTTTATGAACTTCCAAGAAACGAGTTAATATGATTATATTGTTTCCTGTTACCGCTGTGAAAGGTTGTGTTTTCCGTTTTAAGTTAGTTTACATTTAAGTGATTACGGAACGAGTCATGGATTCTGCTTTGTTAAGTGCTAATGATATGTCTAACGTGAAGAGTGAACCCTCATCACCAGGATTAAATGACCATGACATGGAATTTTTAATACAGCCTAAAGAAGAACCCGTTTCGAATTGTGAAGTGAAATCCACCTCATCAGGATTAAAGAAACAGAAGTTACCCTTTGTGTGTTCTACTTGCGACAAAGCTTTTCCCCGAAAGGTTAACTTAACGTTTCACATGAAATGTCATCTGGAGAAAATGCCTCTTGTATGTGTAATCTGTGAAAAAACATTTGCTAGAAAGTATCATCTATTAAATCATATGAAGGTCCATTCAAAGACCCCTGTGATTCATAATTGTAATGTATGTGGCGAAGTATTTTCACAAAAGAGTGATTTATTAAAGCATGGGAAAATTCATAATACTTCCAAGCCAAATCAAAGGAAAAGTAGACAGTCACCCAGTCACTGTAAATGCGACGACTGTTTTGAAACATTTAATAATAGATCTGACTTAGTCAAACATAGAAAAATTCATCTTTCACCTAAAGAACTTAACCCGTCTGATCAACTTTCCTTGGGAAACAGTTCGAAATATGAAATTTCAGACATCACTCAGTTTAGTAAAATATTTAAGTTTTTCGATGTTTTTACTCCTGCTCATTGGAATTTAGGTGAGGAAATGATTGTTGAAGTACAAATGAATAAGAACTATGAGCTTTATGTTCACATACAGAAATACGAAGAATTTGAAAAGAACGGTCGTGAACTTACCCCCACAAATGAAGGCATTACATTATCATGTGCAACATTCGACAAATTTGAATCGAGATTGGATAAATTTAATTTTGTTTCTGAAAAAGATACATTCGTATGTAATAATGACTTACTAATCGCTTATGTAAATAAGGAATCATGCATACTGCAAAAATTATTCAAATCGAAAAAGTTTGGGTTTTGTTTGAAGTCGGATTTTTTACTGCTTACAAAAGATCAATATTTGAAACTAGTGAAAAATGGCTTTAAAATTACCAAATGTCTCATTGAGACGCTTTTAACCAAGCTTATTCCTGTTTCGATTTTAGAAAACTTAAACAAATGTAAATGTACCCACCTCACAATAGAAGAGACTTTGAACTATTTCTTAAAATGTTTCGATGACGAGTTAAAGTCATCCGTTTCTCGCGTGTTTGATTGCTATCGATGTTCAATCGGAGAACCAATTAATGTGAAACACGAGTGTGATAGTTATAATTTGCGTAGAAAGTATAATTGGTGTAGCGACAGTGCACTGCTAAATTTCAACGTGACTGAATTTGTAAATAACATATTCAAGAAATGTTCATGTAATTATACTCATTTATTTTTTGAAACTATGAATATGGACTTTTATAATAACCATTTAGACAATGTATTTGTAAATTAACATAGAAATGTATTTATTTAATAAATATTTGTTTTTATATCACATATCTGTTTTTATTTCACATGTCTATTTATTTTTTTATTTTTATTTATTTATGAAATCAATCTTTGAAGTTTCATTTTCTAGAAAAAAAAAAAAAAAAATGAACATATATTTATAAGTAGGCAATTTTTTTTTTAATTGTAGTCTTTAAAGTTAACACTTTTTGGTTAAATGAAATCTCTTTTTAAGAAAAATTTATTATTTTTATTTGAATAGGTATTAAACTTATTTATTGATAAGAAAGTTTAATTTTCTCTCTCCCTTTAAACAATGACATTGCACAGAGCATATTTTAAGGAATTCTCACTGGGCGACAATAGGCTTGATCTGTTGTCCCGAACAAATATCTATAAATTCAGCACCCCCCCCCCCCCCGATAACTGCAAACCAAATAATTAGAATATCGACTTCTATAATTCTGTTTTATTAATTCTGTCTATTTTACTTCTTCTGTACCTGGTAAGTAAATAATGATGTCTTCATTGAATCATGCAAACCCGTTCATTTATAGCTAGGTATAAGTCTATACATTCACAGTTCAGACTAATTGTTAACAATTGTTATGTTAGTCATATTTCATATATATAGATCAAACATAGCATTCAACCTACCAAATTTCTGTACCTAATTAAAAATGTATGTATGAAATTTATCATTAAAATTATGTTAAAATGCTGCTTACCTTTTACTGTTTCTGCACTTGACTTTTGTACATAACAGTATTACATCTACCAATTTGGTATTTGGAGCCTGGAATAAATTCTCAAATTGAAAAGCAAATTTGACCTGAACCATTAAATATTTGTTTTTAATTTCCTGTAACTATAGTTTTAGACCCAAAGTGGAACCAATCAAAAATATTTTCCTCTTGCTGTTTAAAAACATTAAATAAAAAAATACCATGTTAAATTTTATAACATGTTTCGAAAATGCCAAATGAACAATAATTAAAGTGATTAAACATCTTTAGCCTTTCATAAATTACTGTATTTTGAAAAGAGTAGAACTAAACAAGGAAATCGATTTTACTCTTCATGTTTAAAAAAAATCAAATTCTAACTGTAAAATATTTCCAAAATACTACAGGAATATTTACAATAGGTTAAAATTTTTATACAAAGGACTTTCTTATGGAAATAATGGAATTAAACAAGGAAATCGATTCGTTCTTTATATTTTAATGAGTTAAAATTTATTACATTTTTATAATGGTTTTAAAATGTTACAATAATAATTAAAATCGTTACATTTTTTCTTACAAGTTATTATCAGTTGCAAAGAATTTTTTGACAAACTCTTGTGTTTGATAGACATCTTTGTCTGGAAGCTTTATCCTTCTTTCTTTGCTCTCTAGGAACTTTGCAACAGCAGGTCTTGGATAATAAAAAGCTGTTCCAATTCCATTAAGAGCAATAAACATTCTTGAGTTTAATGCTTCTCTTGATAGTCCCGACTGTTTTTTAGATTTAAGCGTTGTATGTATGGACAGGACACAGCTTTTTCTGAGCCAGCGTTGTGAGGTGTTAAAGAAACATTTGATTGTACCAATTTGTTAAAAACTGAGTGGGATTGAGACGCTTTGAAGTAGTGATTGAGTCTTGCTGTTGATGAGGTCATATCTGATGTAGGAGGCAGTTTCTCAGCCGTGTATAAAACAACCACATCATCGGTAAAATCGGCAACTTTGTCTTTACCAAAAACGTTCTCAACATCAAGGCAGGCTGCACTAACAATCTCTGTTGGTCTTCTTGCTTTTAAGAAAGCATCTATCCTGTTGGAGATGCTCATTTGATCCTCTTCCAATCGTTGAGAAACAAATTCTTTGCAACTCAATACAGTTTCTTTTCTCACTGCAGACCACCATCTCTTGGTAGAAACTAACGAGTTGCAAACTTACGCCTACGAGGATTTTCTTCAACATCCGAGCCACTTTCAGATTCCTTAGTAGCTTCATTTATGTCCATCAACTGCTCTTCGTATCCACCAGGATAACACCCATCTATACTATTATATAAAGAGGAACGGTGACTGACTGACTGACTCATCAACGCCCAGCCGAAATTACTAAAGTCAGGGTCACGAAATTTGGACTGTAGATTGCTGTTATGGCCTAGGCAAGTAATAAGAAGGGATTTTTGAAAATCCCCCCCCCAAGGGGGTTAAAGGGGGTTCGAATGTTTTAAGTCATTTCGCTATATCTCAGCAGCAGTTATAGGTAGGAGCGCGAAAATCAGGAAAACAAATCTACTAAAAAAATGATTAAAATGTATTTCAGCGATTTTAGAAATCCCCCCCCCCCAAGGGGTTAAAGGGGGGGTCGAATGTTTTAGGTCATTTCGCCATATTTCAGCAGCAGTTACAGGTAGGAGCGCGAAAATCAGGAAAACAAATGTACTAAAAAATGATTAAACACGTATTTCAACTATTTTAGAAATTCCCCCTGAAAGTGGTTAAAAGGGGTGGTCGAATGTTTTAGGTCATTTCGCTATATCTCAGCAGCAGTTTTATGTAGGAGCGCGAAATTAAGGAAAACAAATCTACTAAAAAATTGGTTAAACACGTATTTCAGCGATTTTAGAAATTTCCCGCCAAAGGGGGTTACAAAGGGGTCGAATGTTTTAGATCATTTCGTTCTATCTCAGCAGCAGTTTTAGTTAGGAGCGCAAAAATCAGGAAAACAAATCTACTAAAAAATAAATAAAACACGTATTTCAGCAATTTTGGAAATTCCCCCCAGAAGGTGGTTAAAGGGGGGGGGGCAAATTTTTTATGTCATTTCGCCATTTCTCAGCTGAGGGCGAAATGAATTAAAACAAATCTACTAAAAAATGGTTAAACACGTATTTCGGCGATTTTGGAAATCCCCCCCCCCCTCCCAGAAGGTGGTTAAAGGGGTATTCAAAAGTTTTGGGTCATTTCGCCATATCTCAGCAGCAGATTTAGGTAGGAGCGTAAAATTCAGGAAAACACATTCTACATGAACCACATATAGTTGCTATGTCCTTCCATGGACCGTATATTATTTATTAGTTTCAATATGTGCATAAACAAAAAAAATTATTTATCACATTTTTACAAGCTTTTAATTTTCAAAATTTCTAAGTACTGCAATTTTGTCTCACTCCCATTTTTATCCAATTTAAAACAACTTTTTTAAAGTACCTACGCTTCTCTACCCTACATTGTAGTGAACACATTGTCTACACATGCAAAGTCTTGACGGGCCGCTAGTCTTCGATAAGAGTCAAAGCATTCGTAAAAGTTTTCTTTGACAATTCTATGTCAGGCAGTGTAATGAAAGACCTTTGACTTCCCAGCCTGCCTTATAATTGTATCGTACTCTCCCTGCCTATACTCAGTATCTGCTATAATGACTGTCGCCAGTCATATTATCCGAAGCACAAAGACAGTTTTTGTTATTCAAAGATTTTTTATTTCAAAAATTGCGGGCACCATTCCCTGCCACTGGGCGACAATAATTTCACACTGGGCGACACTAGTGTCGCCTACTTTATATGTTATTTTATGCCCTGACATTGCATGTTTTGATAATTTCCATCCCACAGTTAACATTACAGTATTTAACATAGTTAAGAAAATGTTTAACTTAAACCGTCACTGTATTTATTATAGATAAGTAAACATTTTATCTTTAACCTAAATGTAATTTAAATGATTAACTATAACTGTGACTGCTTTTAATCTAGATAAGTAAATGTTTCCAGGAAACACAATCAGTTTACTGGTAGACTTTTATCGAGATTACACCAGTTAGTGGAATGCTGATTAAAAATATTTTATGACATTAATATGCAGAAAAGATCTCACGAAGAAGTACTTTCACCTTCAAAACGTCTACGTTTAGAAAAAACCATGGAAAATTTAAATACCTATGAGAAGGAGTTAAAAGACCCAAGATTAAAACTTTCTAAAATGGGTAATAACTGTGTAACTACTGAGGACTTACAAGATGTGAAACCCGAGATCGCTATGAATTTTTCAAACTTTGCCTATGGGAATGATACAACATATTTCGAGAATCCCGGTCGAATGCCAAATTCTGCCACGGACTATTTGAATACATTTTTCGAAGCCATGAATTTTGAAAATTTAGATTGTTCTACTACCTTAGCGTTTCAAGAACCTACAAATAATATTTTACAGACTACTGTTAAACGCGAGGTCAACGAGCTACAAGCAAGCAACCTTTCGCAAACAAGTGGTGAATTACAAACCACCATCTCACCTGCAAATGACATTAAAAGTGATACATTATGCAATTCCTATGTGTTTCACAAAGAACTAAGTGACTGTTTCTATTTAACTTTGAAGTTAAGAACTAAACAATATTATATACTTATACGAGAATTTAAACGCAATGTATCTACTAATGAAGAAATCCCGACAAACCCAGTGGTTAATATGGATATTCCTAGCTGGTTTGAGTTTCAATATAAACTTATTGCATTTAATTTAAGATACAAAAGCACGTCCTTTGTTTCTAATAACATGATTTTAGTGTTAAATCAAAATTCTACAATGCGAATTAAAAATTTAAAGAATCATTCTTATATTGACTTAAACGAACATCAACTAGAAAAATTAAAAGCAAGTACCTCTCATTTAAATAGTACACTTTTACAACATATGTATACAAAACTTTTACCATCTCTTATTAAAAAGAAATGTATGGTGAGTAATATATCTACAGAAAATGATGAGGTGTTAAAGTATAAACTTAACACATGTATCGAGAATAATATGTTATCAATACTTAATCAATTGTATGAATGCCATGCATGTGCACTACGACATTCGAGCAAAAGCCTTCACTCCTGTTTCACATTTAATAATAGGGAAAAATTTAATCAATTAGGGGAAGCTTTGTTAATGCTCGTAGATTTCGATTATGTAACTTCAACGTTTCTAAACGGAGTTTATAATGTTAGTGAGCACTTTTTATGTAAGATTAATGAACAAACTATTTGTAATGAATTATTTAAGACCTGAAAATAAAATGTTTTTGATTAAGTTCTGTGTGTTTATTTTTGCAAAGTGTCTATGAGTGAATTTATTAGTTTATAATTTAGTAGAAATTTTAAGTGAAGTGATGTAATCCAATTAAAAAATAAATTAATCTATAACAAAAATTAATTGTAATAAAAATATTCACATTAAAAAAAAAGGTTAAAAAAATTAGAAGTTAATGAAATTAAAACTTATTAAAATTAAAAGTTAACAACAAAAAATAAATAATAAAATAAAATAAAGATTAACAAAAATATAGTTTTAAAATAAAAGTAAACAAAAAAAGTTATAAAGTAAAAGTTAACAAAAAGTTAAAAGTTAATAAAATATTTAAAAAAGCAAAAGAATGTATGTGTTATGAAGAGAGCGGTTTCCTTGTGGAAGTAACTTACAAAATGTATGTTTATGTATTTATTAGTTTTTCATTTAGTAGAACTTTTAAGTGAACAGTTAGAATTTATGTTTTTATATAACTTAACACAAAATAAAATTTTTAACTATTGCAAAAAGATTCAACTATTGAATGGAAATATGCATATTAGTAAAACAATCACAAGTTAATAAAATGAAAGATTTTAAATTTCATACAATTTAACAAATATATATATATATATACGAAACACATTACGGATTTAAATATTATAAGAAATGTTTGATTGAAATTTTTAAGACAGATTTAATTCTTGGTTCTGCCATATATAGTTCGAACTTATTTTAGAAGATAGTTTTCAATAGTCTTGTGGTTCGAACTTGACAAAATGAAATCAAGACACAATGAATTGTATGTTATTTTAATCATTATGTCATGACTTCATACTTCTGAAAGTGTATTTAAAGGTTTCTCTAGCTTTATTCAATGTTATTAAGCGTTTGTGAAACCAAAAATTAATGAAAAAACAGATCGCCTTCTACCAATTACGCTAAGAATGTTTTATTCAATTATTATAAATAATAAAACCTTTTAGAATATTACTTATTTTAAATTCAAAATAATAAAAATTTAAAGTTAACAAAATAAATAATTCCTCTGTTCATTATAAATAAATAAAAGTTTACAAAATAAAAGTTTCAAAATTAAAACTTTATAAAAATTATAAGTTAACAAAAAATTAAATAAAATAAAATTTTAAAATAAAAATTATGAAAAGTAAAGTTTATAAAAATTAAAAGTTTTTAAAATTTTTAAGTTATGTTTAAAAATCTTCAAATTAATCAAAATTGACTTTTAGTTTTACGTTAATGTAAGTTTCAATGTTTTAAATATCCAGCTAACTGTTTATCCCCATAATCATTTGTTTACCCATCTTCCAACCAACCAACTGGTTGCCTAGCCAACCATATACTTTGTATCTACACATGCGCAGAAAAAAAAACGCTAACTTGAGTTTTACTTTAAACCTTTGCTAGATTAGATATATTATACAAGTCGAATATCTTCCATACTTAGAAAATTTATAATTTTCAACTATTCGTCCCTATTTATCTTAAAACATTAACAAATAAATATAATTTATATACTTACAAAAACAGGTTAACTTAAAAAGGGGTCCATACATTTCAGCTTGCTAAAGTCAAGTGTCGTGTTTATAACAGAATGAGGTTAAACTATCAGTTTACTTCCTTATCACTCACGTGATCAAGACCTTATCAGTTACATGTTCAGGCCGATAACAGCTAAAAACAGCGTGTTGGTCATTTTAACTTCTGACTTCGCATACTGTGGTTCGGTAAGTTTTCTTGTCTAACATTTCTTTCTTTTTAAGAAATAAACTAATCGGAAAAAATTCTTTTCATACCCACTTACTTTTAAATCACAATGTTAAAAGACTAAATTTTATTATCTTAAATTATTCTTTTAAATGTCAAACAAAAGATCTTACAATATATTTGCAAATAAGTTCTTATAAAACGGTTTTAATTAGTTAAAGGATGAACATTGTTATTTTAACTATCTATTATTTTGAAAGCGAAAAAGATTAATTCACATGAAAATTAAACTTACCTTATTTATAAGCTGGGTAAGCAGGGTGTGGCTTTTGTGACGACTTGTAGAGATTTGAAAGATAGTACAAACGTATATCAGTTAATCTCATGTGATATGATGACGTTACTAAGTGACGTCATCCACCACAGGTTAATCACGTGACTATGCGACCATAACCTTCACATTACTAGTGATGTTTAGATCACGTAGCTAATTGTAATTATCATAAAATATACTTATAATATATTTATAGAAATATATTCATAAATTAATAATTAATTAATTTATTATTTTAAAATGCTATGCTTTTCAAAATAATACGCAAATAAATTAGTTATTAATTTATGAATATATTTTTATAAATATATTATAAGTATATTTTATGATAATTACAATTAGCTACGTGATCTAAACATCACTAGTAATGTGAAGGTTATGGTCGCATAGTCACGTGATTAACCTGTGGTGGATGACGTCACTTAGTAACGTCATCATATCACATGAGATTAACTGATATACGTTTGTACTATCTTTCAAATCTCTACAAGTCGTCACAAAAGCCAGACCCTGCTTACCCAGCTTATAAATAAGGTAAGTTTATTTTTCATGTGAATTAATCTTTTTCGCTTTCAAAATAATAGATAGTTAAAATAACAATGTTCATCCTTTAACTAATTAAAACCGTTTTATAAGAACTTATTTGCAAATATATTGTAAGATCTTTTGTTTGACATTTAAAAGAATAATTTAAGATAATAAAATTTAGCCTTTTAACATTGTGATTTAAAAGTAAGTGGGTATGAAAAGAAATTTTTCCGATTAGTTTATTTCTTAAAAAGAAAGAAATGTTAGACAAGAAAACTTACCGAACCACAGTATGCGAAGTCAGAAGTTAAAATGACCAACACGCTGTTTTAGCTGTTATCGGCCTGAACATGTAACTGATAAGGTCTTGATCACGTGAGTGATAAGGAAGTAAACTGATAGTTTAACCTCATTCTGTTATAAACACGACACTTGACTTTAGCAAGCTGAAATGTATGAACCCCTTTTTAAGTTAACCTGTTTTTGTAAGTATATAAATTATATTTATTTGTTAATGTTTTAAGATAAATAGGGACGAATAGTTGAAAATTATAAATTTTCTAAGTATGGAAGATATTCGACTTGTATAATATATCTAATCTAGCAAAGGTTTAAAGTAAAACTCAAGTTAGTGTTTTTTTTTCTGCGCATGTGTAGATACAAAGTATATGGTTGGCTAGGCAACCAGTTGGTTGGTTGGAAGATGGGTAAACAAATGATTATGGGGATAAACAGTTAGCTCGATATTTAAAACATTGAAACTTACATTAACGTAAAACTAAAAGTCAATTTTGATTAATTTGAAGATTTTTAAACATAACTTAAAAATTTTAAAAACTTTTAATTTTTATAAACTTTACTTTTCATAATTTTTATTTTAAAATTTTATTTTATTTAATTTTTTGTTAACTTATAATTTTTATAAAGTTTTAATTTTGAAACTTTTATTTTGTAAACTTTTATTTATTTATAATGAACAGAGGAATTATTTATTTTGTTAACTTTAAATTTTTATTATTTTGAATTTAAAATAAGTAATATTCTAAAAGGTTTTATTATTTATAATAATTGAATAAAACATTCTTAGCGTAATTGGTAGAAGGCGATCTGTTTTTTCATTAATTTTCGGTTTCACAAACGCTTAATAACATTGAATAAAGCTAGAGAAACCTTTAAATACACTTTCAGAAGTATGAAGTCATGACATAATGATTATAATAACCACGTCTAATAACCAAACTCCATCTTTCTCCCTTCCTCATACGGCCTTCACAATCCCCCTTAGTTTCGGAATCGTAAAGGGCTATTTTGGCCGGTAGATGGCGCGATATACTTACCATAAATAGTGCTTAGTAAAGGTTACTTCTGTACATAAAAATACAAAAATCTTTGCAATATATTCATTATAAAAGGTATATATAACATATGTATCTTTTGTTTCGACGCTTTCTTTACTACAAACAGGAAAAACTAAAAGATTTAGAGGTAAAATAAATAAATACAATGCTTTAAGCAATTAAAAATAGTTTAAATAACACGCTACTACAAAATGCAAAACAGACATTATAAGTAAATTTCTATATTTATATACATTTAGATTATTGATTACTTGAAACATTAATAATTCTGAGCGTAAAATACACAGTAATAAATTAAAAAAAATATTTACTAGTTTCACAATAATAAGAAGATTAAGCAAGTTCGCCAATGAACTCATATCGAATTTTGTTTTTCTTCTCAAAACATGGATTATTTTTACACGATTCTGAATTATTTAAAATATGTATAATATGTACATTCAGAATAAATTTCAATAAATTTAACCATTATAGGTATATCTGAAATACATAAGCATATAGAAATATAATAGAATTACATATAAATTTAAATATTATATTCTAATTCTGGAAAGTCATTGTATAAAAGTATGTATATGATAAAAATAAAAAGATACTTACAGGTTTCATAATATCAAGGTTTTAAGAAAACCTATTTCGCCAATATCCGACAATCAACTCATATCGATTTTTTTTCTCTTAAAACATGGATTATTTAACAAAATAATAATAATTGTTACAGGTTTCATTATTTTAGAAAATGAACAAGTTTTTTTTTTTTTTTTTTTTTGCTGTAGCATTATGTGTTCCATTTATGAGAGAATAGTTTTTGTGGAAATTTTACAATATTGGTTACAGAAATTACAGAATATTTTTTTAGAATTTTAAAATATTAATTCATAAATCTATCCATCATACTTGTATATATAAATGTATCTATAGGTATATGCAGATTCCATTTCTGGATTAGAATTTAAACATTGATAATTTTTACAGTGAAATATACAGTAAATATTAAAATATATAATATATATTTATATAATAATAAATATATAATAATATAATAATATAAAAATTAAAATTAAGTAAACTTTAAAAATTTTCTTGAGTTCTTACATGAGGATGAATTGGCTTCACTTGTAAAATTCCTTGCCATATTTTTTAAAATGATGGGCAAAAATTTTGCACATATTAATGAGCATATATTTGTTTTATGATCGTTTAACTCACATTCCCATAAAGGGTTTTTTATTACTCTCGGATATATTAATTCATATATAGTTTTGACGATTCCGTTTGTATTTAGGATTGGTATAATTTGCTCCATAAAGTCTAAAATTGTGGAAATTAGGCAGATGAATTGGGGTTTGGGATAAGACAATCCACCTCTGTCCTGATTGGCAATTAATTGAAGAATGGGTGCATCACATTCATCTGTTTCTACGTTTGATAAGCAGGATTCACAATTAAAATTTTCTTTAATGACTCTGACGAGATATCCGCTAACAATGGCAATGCTTGCAAACTTCAGGTTAACTCTTGGTGGTGCTAGCAATTAAAAAGAAATTAATTAAGTGGTTTATAATTCCGATCATTAAAATTCAATTTAAATTTAAAAATAAATTGAGAGCCGCAGCAATTTTATAGAGCACCTGTTTCGAAAATTTTGTTCTGTACTTCTACTGATTTCTGGTGTATCGGTAATAATTTAATAAAATAATTTTAACAATTTGATGTAATTTTATAGTATTATTTTACATAAATATTTGTACACCAGTCAGTAAAAACGTGTGTTTACTATACACAAAATTTTTTATACGGTAATAAAATATTTCACAAAAGAAGTGCCTATTCTGTACGGCTCCTGGTGCCAGAGCACCACCCGCATCAACGTTGCTGCAACTCTAATTGCATTCAAAATTAATATTAAATGACTTACCTTGTTCTATCATTAGACGATCCAGAATTTCTAGAACATTTTCAGGAAGATTATATGTCAATTCTGGCTTTTGAAGAGAACGGCCTTTAATGATTAGAACATTACTTGTAGAGATACTATTATGACTCTGTCCGGCATTCGAATATTTGGATTTCATCAGTTGTCCAGTTTTTAAAATTTTCTCCATGCTTAATAAGGTTGTTCTTACATCCATCACATCATTTCCCCCATTCATCTGTCTTAGTGCAGAAAATAATGATTCAATAGGATCACTATTAAATGTTCTGGTCAAAATATAGTGATAGCCAGACTCTAACATATATCGTATGCAGTTTGTGGTAGACAATGTTGTTAACATTAATGCTTCATGTGTTTCTTTAGTTAAATACTGCATATTTCTTTCAGTTGATGATATCTTTATACATTTCATATATTCGAGAAAATCATTTTCCAGCCAATTAAGCCTTTCATCATCCAAGGCAAAGAAATGCATTTTGTTTTTATTTCTTGAATTAATATGCTGATGGCAATCGGATACATCATGCATTGTAAACCATTTGTATATGTTTTTCATAAACGTAATTGTTCCCGAAGCATCTTTAAACTCATAAGCTTTTGGATGCCTGGCTGAATTTTCACATAAAAAGGATAGAGCAGCAGTCACTGGGGGAGAGAAAATCATTACGGCGCGACCAACATTCATCTTATCGATATTAGTTGGCTCGACATGTCGCCTAGTCAAATTTCTAACTGCTTTTATATTAGCTGTTTGTTGCAGTTGTTTTAAGTATTTTCCGGAAATAATTTCCTCTTTATACGCCATTTCTCTTTCTAATAACTGGGATCTAATATTTTTGATCAAATGATTTTGATCAAAACTTAAAAAGAGAGGCCTTGTACTATCGTTTGGATGGTTTACTTTGTAATTTAACTTTCCGTTCCCGAGCATGCGAAACATACAGACATTTGTCTTGTGATTGTCAGTAACTAATCGAATTATTTTAAAACCGCAACTTTCTACCTCTGATAATACCTTCAGAGTCAACTCATACAGTTCCTTGCCAGTTAGTTGCTTGGTAAAAAAATACCCACACGGTATTCTAAAATTTGATGACAAACCATTAATTAAAAAACATAACAATCTGTTGGCTAATTGGCATGAGTTTTTTTTTTCATAATTTGTTTGAAAACCAAAAAAACAATCAGCTTTAGCATCATACTGCAGATTTTTTTTGTATTGCCATTTCATCAATAATCAGGGAGCAGAATCTTTCAAAATTATTTAATTTATCTGCTTCGCCAGTCAGTCTTTCCTTTATTAAAGATGTGACTCCTAGCTCTCCAGTAAATGGCCCCAGATAGCGCGCTAAAGTCATCTTAGACGGCAGAGTCAACAGTTTTCTGTCTCGTACACAATTATATCCTTTGGGAGAAGAGGCATTCCACAAAACGCACTCACGAATGACTTCTTCATTCCATGTGGGTCTTTTAACAAAAAAATTATCAATTTGATTCAGTATAAAAGTAGCTTTCCTATTACCCACTTCTTCACTCATAATTATCAACTTCTCTAATTCAGAATGGTATTCATTTTTCTCATAATACTTCAATTTTTCTTCGACTCTTTCTAAATGCTCTTTTAAATTTTCAATTTCGGTATTTTTTTATCCATAATTTACATTTTAAGAGCTTCACTTCATTTCTTTTTTTATCTAGAATGCTTCTAATATCAGGAACTGCTTCATTACATTCTGGTGAGGGCAAAGGATGAGGGTTTTCATCTAATTTCGGACAATCGGTATCAGTACAACTTCGTTTCCGTTTTACAGGTTTTTCTGGCTTCTCTTTTGCTTCTCTTTGAAAAACAGATTTTCTTTTTCTGCTAGATGTGGGTTGCATGTAAGATGGATAATTTTCAAATATGCTTGGCTCAGCATTTGGTAACAATCGTTTCCGTTTCGGAGTTTTTAAATAATCCTCTTCCCGAAAATGCTTACTGCAGATAACTGACGAATTTGATTTGTCATTAACACAGAAATTTTCCCTGGATATAAGTTTTAACCATTTATTCCTTAAGTCCAATCTTGAAGGAAATTCATGAAAAGAAATTCCAGGTATTTTTTTATCTGAATGCGAAACACAATATGGAACACAGCAATAAACCATTTTCTACTAAAAAACTAAGAACTCGCTATTTCACTTACGTTGTATCTAAGAAAACACAAGAGCGAACAGCGAAGATAAGGAAATTCTTCATTTGTCATGGTAAGTAATAGCGCCCTCTACGTTCGTCCGGGGAGAATATCTGATTCCTCTTGAACAAAGGGGAAATGACTTTTTGTTACGGCCGTATAAGGGGAGAAGGGATCGAGTTTGGCCGTGAAATAACATACAATTCATTGTGTCTTGATTTCATTTTGTCAAGTTCGAACCACAAGACTATTGAAAACTATCTTCTAAAATAAGTTCGAACTATATATGGCAGAACCAAGAATTAAATCTGTCTTAAAAATTTCAATCAAACATTTCTTATAATATTTAAATCCGTAATGTGTTTCGTATATATATATATATATATATTTGTTAAATTGTATGAAATTTAAAATCTTTCATTTTATTAACTTGTGATTGTTTTACTAATATGCATATTTCCATTCAATAGTTGAATCTTTTTGCAATAGTTAAAAATTTTATTTTGTGTTAAGTTATATAAAAACATAAATTCTAACTGTTCACTTAAAAGTTCTACTAAATGAAAAACTAATAAATACATACACATACATTTTGTAAGTTACTTCCACAAGGAAACCCCTCTCTTCATAACACATACATTCTTTTTCTTTTTTAAATATTTTATTAACTTTTAACTTCTTGTTAACTTTTACTTTATAACTTTTTTTGTTTACTTTTATTTTAAAACTATATTTTTGTTAATCTTTATTTTATTTTATTATTTATTTTTTGTTGTTAACTTTTAATTTTAATAAGTTTTAATTTCATTAACTTCTAATTTTTTTAACCTTTTTTTTTTTTAATGTGAATATTTTTATTACAATTAATTTTTGTTATAGATTAATTTATTTTTTAATTGGATTACATCACTTCACTTAAAATTTCTACTAAATTATAAACTAATAAATTCACTCATAGACACTTTGCAAAAATAAACACACAGAACTTAATCAAAAACATTTTATTTTCAGGTCTTAAATAATTCATTACAAATAGTTTGTTCATTAATCTTACATAAAAAGTGCTCACTAACATTATAAACACCGTTTAGAAACGTTGAAGTTACATAATCGAAATCTACGAGCATTAACAAAGCTTCCCCTAATTGATTAAATTTTTCCCTATTATTAAATGTGAAACAGGAGTGAAGGCTTTTGCTCGAATGTCGTAGTGCACATGCATGGCATTCATACAATTGATTAAGTATTGATAACATATTATTCTCGATACATGTGTTAAGTTTATACTTTAACACCTCATCATTTTCTGTAGATATATTACTCACCATACATTTCTTTTTAATAAGAGATGGTAAAAGTTTTGTATACATATGTTGTAAAAGTGTACTATTTAAATGAGAGGTACTTGCTTTTAATTTTTCTAGTTGATGTTCGTTTAAGTCAATATAAGAATGATTCTTTAAATTTTTAATTCGCATTGTAGAATTTTGATTTAACACTAAAATCATGTTATTAGAAACAAAGGACGTGCTTTTGTATCTTAAATTAAATGCAATAAGTTTATATTGAAACTCAAACCAGCTAGGAATATCCATATTAACCACTCGGTTTATCGGGATTTCTTCATTAGTAGATACATTGCGTTTAAATTCTCGTATAAGTATATAATATTGTTTAGTTCTTAACTTCAAAGTTAAATAGAAACAGTCACTTAGTTCTTTGTGAAACACATAGGAATTGCATAATTTATCACTTTTAATGTCATTTGCAGGTGAGATGGTGGTTTGTAATTCACCACTTGTTTGCGAAAGGTTGCTTGCTTGTAGCTCGTTGACCTCGCGTTTAACAGTAGTCTGTAAAATATTATTTGTAGGTTCTTGAAACGCTAAGGTAGTAGAACAATCTAAATTTTCAAAATTCATGTCTTCGAAAAATGTATTCAAATAGTCCGTGGCAGAATTTGGCATTCGACCGGGATTCTCGAAAGATGTTGTATCATTCCCATAGGCAAAGTTTGAAAAATTCATAGCGATCTCGGGTTTCACATCTTGTAAGTCCTCAGTAGTTACACAGTTATTACCCATTTTAGAAAGTTTTAATCTTGGGTCTTTTAACTCCTTCTCATAGGTATTTAAATTTTCCATGGTTTTTTCTAAACGTAGACGTTTTGAAGGTGAAAGTACTTCTTCGTGAGATCTTTTCTGCATATTAATGTCATAAAATATTTTTAATCAGCATTCCACTAACTGGTGTAATCTCGATAAAAGTCTACCAGTAAACTGATTGTGTTTCCTGGAAAAATTTACTTATCTAGATTAAAAGCAGTCACAGTTATAGTTAATCATTTAAATTACATTTAGGTTAAAGATAAAATGTTTACTTATCTATAATAAATACAGTGACGGTTTAAGTTAAACATTTTCTTAACTATGTTAAATACTGTAATGTTAACTGTGGGATGGAAATTATCAAAACATGCAATGTCATTGTTTAAAGGGAGAGAGAAAATTAAACTTTCTTATCAATAAATAAGTTTAATACCTATTCAAATAAAAATAATAAATTTTTCTTAAAAAGAGATTTCATTTAACCAAAAAGTGTTAACTTTAAAGACTACAATTAAAAAAATTTTGCCTACTTATAAATATATGTTCATTTTTTTTTTCTAGAAAATGAAACTTCAAAGATTGATTTCATAAATAAATAAAAATAAAAAAATAAATAGACATGTGAAATAAAAACAGATATGTGATATAAAAACAAATATTTATTAAATAAATACATTTCTATGTTAATTTACAAATACATTGTCTAAATGGTTATTATAAAAGTCCATATTCATAGTTTCAAAAAATAAATGAGTATAATTACATGAACATTTCTTGAATATGTTATTTACAAATTCAGTCACGTTGAAATTTAGCAGTGCACTGTCGCTACACCAATTATACTTTCTACGCAAATTATAACTATCACACTCGTGTTTCACATTAATTGGTTCTCCGATTGAACATCGATAGCAATCAAACACGAGAGAAACGGATGACTTTAACTCGTCATCGAAGCATTTTAAGAAATAGTTCAAAGTCTCTTCTATTGTGAGGTGGGTACATTTACATTTGTTTAAGTTTTCTAAAATCGAAACAGGAATAAGCTTGGTTAAAAGCGTCTCAATGAGACATTTGGTAATTTTAAAGCCATTTTTCACTAGTTTCAAATATTGATCTTTTGTAAGCAGTAAAAAATCCGACTTCAAACAAAACCCAAACTTTTTCGATTTGAATAATTTTTGCAGTATGCATGATTCCTTATTTACATAAGCGATTACTAAGTCATTATTACATACGAATGTATCTTTTTCAGAAACAAAATTAAATTTATCCAATCTCGATTCAAATTTGTCGAATGTTGCACATGATAATGTAATGCCTTCATTTGTGGGGGTAAGTTCACGACCGTTCTTTTCAAATTCTTCGTATTTCTGTATGTGAACATAAAGCTCATAGTTCTTATTCATTTGTACTTCAACAATCATTTCCTCACCTAAATTCCAATGAGCAGGAGTAAAAACATCGAAAAACTTAAATATTTTACTAAACTGAGTGATGTCTGAAATTTCATATTTCGAACTGTTTCCCAAGGAAAGTTGATCAGACGGGTTAAGTTCTTTAGGTGAAAGATGAATTTTTCTATGTTTGACTAAGTCAGATCTATTATTAAATGTTTCAAAACAGTCGTCGCATTTACAGTGACTGGGTGACTGTCTACTTTTCCTTTGATTTGACTTGGAAGTATTATGAATTTTCCCATGCTTTAATAAATCACTCTTTTGTGAAAATACTTCGCCACATACATTACAATTATGAATCACAGGGGTCTTTGAATGGACCTTCATATGATTTAATAAATGATACTTTCTAGCAAATGTTTTTTCACAGATTACACATACAAGAGGCATTTTCTCCAGATGACATTTCATGTGAAACGTTAAGTTAACCTTTCGGGGAAAAGCTTTGTCGCAAGTAGAACACACAAAGGGTAACTTCTGTTTCTTTAATCCTGATGAGGTGGATTTCACTTCACAATTCGAAACGGGTTCTTCTTTAGGCTGTATTAAAAATTCCATGTCATGGTCATTTAATCCTGGTGATGAGGGTTCACTCTTCACGTTAGACATATCATTAGCACTTAACAAAGCAGAATCCATGACTCGTTCCGTAATCACTTAAATGTAAACTAACTTAAAACGGAAAACACAACCTTTCACAGCGGTAACAGGAAACAATATAATCATATTAACTCGTTTCTTGGAAGTTCATAAAATGATAGAGGGCGCTTGTTTGAAAATAATAACATTTTATTGGTTTAAAAAAGTCACGTGATTATTTTATCATACTCTGTTATAAGTTCAATAGTCAGTTAATTCTTACACATTGATTCAGAAAGGGTTACATATCAGAAGTTCGTACAATTGTAAGTCAAAAATGCTTTTCTAAATAATATTTTACTGGTCGAATCACTTGTGTATCAGAAATTCATATGTTTGTAAGTTAAAAATTCTTATTAATCTCGTATTTAGTGCTTTTATAAATAATATTTTACTGATCGAATCACTTACGTGTTATAAATCTAACTAGAAAAAGTGAATATTTCAAATAAGTCATGTTAGAAAAAACTAGATTCGATTATCTTTTTTTTAAATGTTGGTTGTATAAAGTCAATCGTTTAACAGTTGTTATTATTTTTTAAATAGTTTTTATTATTTTTGAACAGTTGTTATTATTATTTGAACATTTTTTATTATTTTTGATCATTTGTTCAGTTGTTATTATATTTTTGAACAGTTGTTGTTATTATTTTTTTAATACTTTTATTTTTTTTTCCCTGTGCTTTTTTTCCAAATAGGCGAAAATTTTAAAATTGTAGTTTACAATTCTAAAATACACTTTTAATGAAAGCAGTCTGTTACAAGATAATCACAAAAAGTTAACATTATCTTCCAAAAATAAACCCCCATTTCACAATATAATTGAAACTGAACAGGCAAAATTAAAAATCACGTTATTCCAAACACAAATATCCGTAATCTAACCATCATAACTTAAACAGATAAAGCTATCCTAAATTATCAAAGCATTAGTTCAGTTTGTCACGACACGTCCAAGAAAATTTTGAAAAGATAAAAATTTGACTGTAAGTTTCGAAGGAAAACCTATCCCCGAATCGAACTTGGCAGATTTATTTAATCTTTTGTTTTCTGTGAATAAAAGAAAACCGATCAAGGCACAGAAAGAATTATTAGAAACATTAAACGAAATGAATGTCCCGTGAAATTTTATTAAAAATAAATATTTGTCAACAAACATTAAACAAGATTCTGTATTAGATTTGTCAAAACCCACTAAAAAACGAAAAGTGGGTCCACATGTATTGCATTGGGAAAATTATTAATAAAATTGAATTTGTTTTTTAACTATACCTCTTTTCTATGTTTTCTACACCAAACACAATAAAAACAGTAATTACCCCTAAAGATGTCTTCTTTTTACCATTGCTTCCACTATACATTTTAAAATAAATATGTTAATATTCAATCCAATCATATCGAAAAAGATAAATTTCCGGTTTCATTTAAATTCAGTATAAAATCAACCTTAAACTTTTCACTTCCGGTAAATACGTAAATGAGCGAAAACAAAACGCAGACCGTTATATACAGACACACGACGCTAATCACTTCCTCTCTCGAAGTCATTTTAACAAATGATACGTCACTCTCGCGATATCTCTCTTTAAACACTTAAAATCTCGACATTCATGTATAACTTCTTGGCTTGATCAGTTAAACCTACCACAAATTATCAAGTCAAGAAGCTATTTTGCAGGTTCAAACCTCAGTGAAATCTTTTCAAGAAAACCTATTTTAAATATTCGTTATTTCATTCCCTTCCGATAGAGGGCGCCACCAAAAAAAAATTGATCTCCGTTTCGCCTTCAAACTGAAAGTCAATTCTAAAATAAAAAAAAAAAAAAAAAAAAAAAAAAAAAAAAAAAAAAAAAGCCCCCCTTAAAAATAAGCCCCCCTTAAAAATACGCCCCCCTCAAAAATAAGCCCCCCTCAAAAATAAGCCCCCTTCCACCGCCGCCACCGCCGCCACCACCACCACCACCTCCACAAGTGAACTCTCCTTTTCCCACTACTCACATAATATGTTGAAACACATTTAACATTCGAATCATGGAATATTCAAGATGCATTATTACTGCAGTTACAGTTAAGATTTAATACAAACAGTTAAGACATTAATTAATCTAAAATTATTAAACATTAATTATTACTAAATATAATTAAATAAAATAAGAAATCCAGATATAATTTTTAGACCTTTAATCTACATTAAAAAAATTATATAATTCAAAATTTACTGTAAATGAGAATAGTATTAAAAGTGTGGAACTGCCCTCTATAAACAATTGAATAACTGGTAAAAAAATACTGTAATAAACTTAGTGCTGCCCCCTATTATCTATAAGTACAAAAATATATTGTAAATTAAATACACATAGTTAATTTTTATCCAATAAGTGCATTATAGTTAAATTAATAATATTTTTCAACCATTAGTAATACATTTATTATAATTTTTAAAGACAACTTTATACCAATCTGATCAACTAATTTATTATTAATCATTAATAATAGTAAATGCCTATATGAAAATTTATTTGCAAATATACAAAAATATCATTCAGCGTTTATTTATATACATTTATTCCGAATAGTTAACTAATTTATCTACAGGACTAAAAAAAAAACAGCTGATGCACAGTTCGCTTTTCAATACAACCTTATATTATGTTGCAATACACGAGAATGTCAAAGAAATTAAATAGGCATTTATAAGGGTTTTGTGGAATATTTACTGCTTTTCTCAAATCATTTGCTTAAAATATTATTTTTAGTATTTTACAGAATAGAAAATGTACAAAAATGCTTTACAATATAAATATATCAATTTTCAGAACTGAAACTTTCTACTCAACGTTTTTCATTTTCAAGAAAACCGAACAGTTGTAATTGGAAAAGAAATTATCCATTTAAAAATATTTTGGCTTTGTACAACGAGTAATGTTTTTTTAAAAATGCTAAAGAAAAGTATGTCTAATTCATCCATCGTATTTGTTGATAATACATCATGATAATAATCTCCGCAAATTGATTTTTATGACAGTTCACTTAAAAACTCATCAATATAAATAGTGTTTATCCAATTTCAAAGAGGAAATGAAATATGAAGAGGTTTTTACAGACTCGTGAACTGAACAAGGAAGTAAGAGACTAAAACACGTATAAATGACGTACATTGACTTTACGTCATTTCCATCCAATGAAAGAACTGTAAAATGACATCACTTGATAAGGACTAAAGAATGATTTCATTCTGCTATATTGAACTCTAAAATAGAAGCTTTTTCTCTCGCGATGGAGTTGGAACTGTATACTCCGATCTCCCTTAAACTTATCAAATTTAATTAATGTTTAAGACTAAAATTATGTAACTATTAAATATAAAATTGTAAATTAAATTCTTTAATCAGTATAATGAATGTTTTATTAATTAATAACTTATACACATTGCTTAGTCACATGGATATTCTTCAATCAACGATTTACATATTGTGTGAGCAAAAGTAATGGATACATCAATTTTCTTAATGGATTAACCAGTGATTCTGGCGGACCTACTATGCAGTATATTGAGGAGTGTGGATGATTGCTGAAAAATGGAGGTAAGCAATATCTTACCTATCCTTTGTTCCAAAAGTACAATTGTTTATTATATACCTTATTACTTTAGAGCGCGCAAAATTACTGCCTACCGACAAAATTTTCCCAACAAAGATTATGAGACTGAAATATTCTAAAGTATATAAAGGATAAAAATAAAAATAAATAGTGTCCTAAAATCCTCGAATACTTAAAAGAAATTAATTAATTTTAGATATATTCTAAAATAGAAAAATGGCAACCTTCAAAGAAGGTAGTATAATTGAAAAATTAAATTCCAGTAATTTATGCAAACTGGAAATTTAAGGTGGAGATGCTCTTGATAAGAGAAGAGCTCTTTGAAGTTGTCACAGACAACCCACCTAATCATATTACAACGGAATGGTCTAAGAAAGATAAAAAAGCAAGAGCGCTTATTAATTTAAGTATTGAGGATAATCAAATAATTCATATTAAGCATTTACAAAATGCACGGGACACATGGAACACGCTAAAAAACATCCATGAAAGATCAAATCTCTCCAGTAAACTATTTCTCCTTAGGAGACTTTATGGAACGAAATTATCTGAAGGAGGAAATATGATTACTCATATAACAAAAATATTAGAAATTAGTTAAGTTATCAGCCATAGGCGAAGAAATTAAAACAAATCATATTTCATCATTACTGCTCTGCTCTTTACCTCCTTCATACGACACCCTCATAACCGCATTAGAAGCCAGGCAGGAAGACGAATTAACTCCAGAGTTTATAAAGAGTAAATTAACAGACGAATTTAATAAAAGAAATGAGCATTCAAATACAAGTGATAATACCAACAAAGCCTTTAGAGCTGAAAGAAAATTTAAACCCACAGGTTTTAAAAAAGAAGAAAAATACTGCACGATTTGTCGATTAAAAAACCACAACACAGTTAATTGCTGGCATAACAAACATAAAACAAATAACTTTAAACAAAATGTAAGAAAAACTTCTCTTCTTCATTAGTCTTTCAAAAAGACGAGAACAGGTTAAAAAGCGCGGATTCAAATAAACCGAACAATAAAAGCACAGCTTATTTCGGAACCGAAGACAAGAAAAATTGCGCATTTATAGCGAACAAATCGCAAAATAAAGCATGGATCATAGATTCTAGCTCATCCTCCCATATATCAAATGATGAAAACTTATTTTCTGAATTTACAAATAAAGAACATACCAACGTCGTACTTGCCAACGGCAATAAACTAAAATCCTACGGTTCGGGTAATGTAAACATTACCACAATAACCTCCGACGGTAGAACACATGAAATAACATTAAAAGATGTTCTACTAGTACCCGAAATTGAAACTAATTTATTTTCGGTAGCTAAAGCTACGAAAAACGGATGCAAAATAATGTTCGAGAATAATAAATGTTTTCTAAAATATGAAGGATTAATTCGCTTGGAAGGTACAAGAAAAAACAATTTATACGAAATTCAGCAAACTAACGAAATCACAGATGAAAATTTCGTAAATATGATAACAAATTGCAAAAATAAAAATTGCGTTGAACTGTGGCATAGAAGATTAGGACATAAAAACGTCGCGTCAATGAGGGAAATAATGACTAAGGAATTAGCATCGGAATAAACATAAATAATTGTTCCCATAGTACCGAATGTGAGCCTTGCATCAAAGCAAAAATAACTGAAGCACCATACCCCAAAAAGACGGAAATTAGAGCAAATAAAATTTTGCAGTTGGTGCATTCAGACGTATGTGGTCCTATTCAAACTCCAACCATAGGTGGGAAAAATTATTTTTTAACTTTCATAGATGATTACTCTAGATTTACGATATTATATCTCTTACAAAATAAAAGTGAGATATTTGAGAAATTAAAAGAATTTATTGCCCTGGTCAACAATATATTTGGCAAAAAGCCTACAGAACTCAGAACTGATAATGGCAAAGAATTTAAAAATTCTAATATAGATAATTTTCTAAAAGAAAATGGAATTAAGCGACAGCTAACAGTACCATATTCTCCCAGCCAGAATGGTGTTGCTGAACGAAAGAATAGATCTTTAATTGAAATGACAAGAACATTGTTAAGTGACTCTAATTTACCATTACATTTCTGGGGAGAGGCGATCTGCACCGCAAATCACCTACAAAATCGACTGCCAACTAAAGCCAACGAGAAAACTCCATATGAGTTATGGTCAAACAGAAGACCAAATCTAAAATATTTAAGAGTCTTTGGCTGCAAAGCTTATGCATATATTAACAAGCCAAAAAGACAGAAATTAGATAATAAAGCAGTAGAAGGGATCTTTGTGGGATACGATAATTATTCCAAAGGATATCGTATATACACAAGCGGCAAAGATATAACTATAGCAAGAACTGTGAAGTTTTTGGAAAACTATCCGAGAAATTCAAATAAAGAAAAATTGCTAGAACTAAATTTAGATGAAAACACTAATGCCGAAAACGAAAAGTCGGAAAACCCAAATCTGATAAAAATCGAAATGGGGAAATTTCACGTTTTTCAATTTACCTTGCATCTGATAGAGTATAAAAATACGAACATTTTGATATCATTTTTACCTATATTTGAAACTTGTATAATCCATTAAATTCACTTTTAAAACGCAGTTTTTGACGTCGCGGAAAAAAGCCGCGTCACGTGATAAAAGCCGTTCTGACGTCACTAGCCATGAAACAAACCCTCGCTGTATTTCTCCCTGTTATTTTCTATGGGGGATGGCTTGCTTTGCGCTTTTTTCTTTTCTTAAAAATGATTAGTATAACAAATTAAAAGTATTGTAAATTGCTGTAATGAATAAATAATACTGTGAATTCCATGTGAGATTTTTATTCCATCGTGTTTCTAAGAATTTTCATTTCCAGATCTCGATGTAGAAATAAAGTATCGGTACAAGTTAATACTCGTACTACAATATTGTATTTTATAGAATAAGGTATACTTTTTTTTTTTTTTTTTTTTTGCACAATATTCCAATGCAAAGGTGCTACGTATTTATCAGATCTTAAAAAATTGGATTTGTCTTTTTTTAAGTTCATTGTAATCTGAAAGCTTACATGTATTTTTTTTTTTTTTTTTTTATTGTATTGTTTTCTTGAATAATAAATTATTGCATTCATTGTTTCCGGAAAAAAAAAAAAACTGTTAATTTTTTCTGAAATGATTAATCTTCCTGAATATAGTATCCAACTTTTAGCATATGTGAAATTGTGAGCGTCTGCGAATTTATTTTATTATGATGTTAACATGATAGAAATGTTTTTGTAAACTTATAATCTGCTATTCTTCATTTGTATGTTTATTTATTGATTGAATCTAAATAAAATTTTAATAAATGAATTTTTTCTTCTTTTTTTGGAATATATGAATGAGAATAATCACATATGAAACAGAAAGAAATATTTATGTATCATACATATAGTCATTCATTTTATTTATGCATATTAAGAAGTGTCTTCAAGCAATCGATAGTTTATATTTGAAATGTATATATTCATTATTCAGTAATCATAATGCAAATTTTTGGAAACCTCTAATTTTGATATCCATCCTTAATGTATAATTTTATTAATGAAAAAAAAAATGCAATCACTTATGAAAACAAATTTTAACTGAAATCATACATTCTGAGCGAAGCCTGTTCAGAATTTTTAATAAGTATTTTTACAATAGTAGCATAGTCAGAAAAAAATGGGGGGGGGGGGGGAATGTTTGCTCTATATTAATATACAGAAATTTAAATATATTGGAGAATTCATAGTTTAGGGGGTTAGAACCTCCCTTAAAATTCTCCTAAACACCCTTGGCTATAGAACTGTTTTGAAAAAGAATATTGTTCAATGTTATGTTTATGTTGTGTGATATTATTAAATATTAAGAAATAATATAGTGAAGGTTTGATAATCTTTAAATAACTAATAAATTTCTAAAATTTGTAGGACTTAATAAATATAAATTGTTAAACAAACAGACAAACAAATTCTTAAGCAAAGAATGAATCTTCAAAATATGTACCAGTAAAAAAATATATGTAATTAAAAATGAGGACTTTCTAATAACTTGCCTCTGTTACATCAAACAGCACAAGAAATTTAAGCGGAGTATGCCAAAAATGGCAAGAATAAAGTCTCAGAATCTTTAACAGAAGATTTTGTAATGAATTTGCTGACCATAAAATGATAAAGCACTAACTACTGCACATATAACAGATGCTGAAATATTCCCTAGTGTTTCAGCTACTGACTATAAAACAAAACTAGTCGGATGTGCCAATCCCAAAACTTTCTTCTATCTCACACTGTTTCGCATACACTAAAAATAATCAGCACCCAGTTATATCAAGGTTTAACTGAATCTAAAGTTTTATTAAGTTCCATACATTAGTTCTTGAGATATGACTGCCTAAAATCATGTAAATCAGGGAAAATGCAGAATAGCAGCGCCACCTGTTGGGAGATTTACACCAAAACCTAATCAACAACAACTTATGTTATCAACGTCCAACTGAATCTGAAGTTTGATGAAAATCCATGCATTAGTTATTGAGATATGGTTATCGTGATAATAATTAAACAAGTACCATAGCAGCGCCACCTGTTGAGCTATTTACACAAAAACGTAAGCAGCATCTATTTATGTCAAGGTCTAACAGAATCTGAAGTTTGATAAAATTCCGTGCATTAGTTCTTGAGATATATCGTATAAATAATGAAAAAAGTAGTATAGCAGCGCCGCCTATCGGGATATCCACACCAAAACGTAATCAGCATCCATTTATGTCAAGGTCTAACTGAATGTGAAGTTTGATGAAAATAAGTGCATTCTTGTTCTTGAGCATTCTTGTGATAGAGCTATTGCGGAAATCTCAACAAATGCAGCATAGCAGCGCCACCTGTTGGGCGATTTTCACAAAATACTAATCAGCACCAAATTATATCAGGTACTAACTGAATATAAAGTTTTGTTAAATTCCGTGCATTAGTTCTTGAGATAGAGCGCCCACAAAAATACAGACAGAAAGAGTCGCAGACTCACAGACACACAATTTTTAAAAACAGTCAAATCGTGTTCAGGACCTTCTGAAACGTATAAATCCGTTGAAAACCGGAAGTCGGAAATTTTCATAAATATAATACTTTTTTCTTGTAAGATAGAAGAAAGTAAAAATAGTTTTTTTTTAAAATATATATATGAAGCAAAAATTGGTGGTTTAAAAAAAAAAAAAAACTTGAACTTTTTTTTTTTTTTTTTTGGGGGGGGGGGGGGGGATATGAATAAGTAAACATAAATGCTTTAGGATAAAAAAAGGAAGGCCATGACAAAAAAACTTTAATTTCATGGAAACTTTTGAAAGATAGAGCAAAAAGGAATGTCAAAGAATTAATGCAATATCTTAAAGTTTACAGAGAAAATTTTTACTCAGAAAATATATATTAAGTACTAACTAAATAAAAGGCCTTTCTTATTTCTCAATATTTTATTTTATAACAAATATACTTTATCAGTATTGTAAAATAATTAAAATTTCATTTAAACTGAAATATGATGAAATAAGAAAATAATTCATTTCAAGAACAACAATCAAGAATCGCGTACTATTATTTTAGCTTTTAATCATTATTATTATTTAATAAATCAAAGTAAATGTAGAACAGAAATATATACCTTTTAGATTTAACTCCTCGTATTTCTGCATCCATGAAATCAAAATTCTTTCCTAAAAAAGCAAACATGGAAAGAGCATCTATTTTTGGGAGATTGTCCGATTGCCCTTTCACATATCCAGCCGAAATCGACATTTTCTAATCAAAATTTTAATGACAATAAAAAATAAACGATATATTTTATATTAAGATAAGTTAGATCTTACTTTTCACAAATTTGAAGTTAATAACGTTAAATAAATTTTAAGAAACAGATGAAATAAGATTGCAAATAGGAAAAGCAATGGGAAAAAGTATACGCGCAAAGCGTGAACATTTCAGTTTAGCGGCAAATGACGTCACAACCAATCACGTCGTGTTTTTGTATCACGTGGTTTTGTTTATGTTTTTGCATTATTAAAAACAGTAATTCAAAGTTATTTTCTATTATTTTAACGATTCTGAGTGAATTTTTGAGGATTTCAAGATAAACTTTATCAGTTACACACAAAAGAAAACGTATTCCTCCCGTGTGAAATTTCCCCATTTCAAGTGAAAATGATAATCAGAATGAATCTGAACTAAATCAAACCGAACCGAGAAGATCAGATAGAGTAAATAAAGGGGTTCCCCCAGATAGACTAATTTATTTGGTTAAAGATGAAAATATAAACGAACCCAAAAATTGGCAGGAAATAATAAACATGGAAAACCCAGTAGAAAAAGAAAACTGGATCAAAGCGACACAGGAGGAGATAGAATCTCACAACCAAAATAAAACTTGGACATTAGTTGACCCCCCGCCAAATACAAAAATAATAGGTTCGAAATGGCTCTTCAAAACAAAATTAGATGATAAAGGAAAAATACAAAAATATAAAGCGCGTTTAGTGGCGAAAGGCTAATCTCAAAATTTTGGCATTGATTATTATGAAACTTTTGCTCCAGTGGTTTCACATACTACAATTAGAACATTTTTAGCAGCCGCCGCCTATCATAAACTAAACATAAACCACGTTGACATTAGAACAGCATTTTTGTATGGAAATTTAGATGAGGATATATACATCACTCAGCCGGAAGGCTATGTCAAACCTAATCATGAAAACAAAGTGTGCAAATTAAATAAGGCTATATACGGCTTAAAACAGGCAGCTAGAGCCTGGCACACAAAAATTTCAGAATCGTTAGAAAAGTTAAATTTCAAACAATCAATTTCAGAGACGTGTTTATTTATACGTAATACAAAAGAAAGCAAAGCATATATTATCGTTTATGTTGATGACATTTTGAAATCTGCAAAAGAAAGTGAAATTAAAGAAATTATACAGAAACTTAAGATTGAGTACGAACTAAAAGATTTAGGTCAATTAAACTACTACCTAGGAATTAAAATTGAAAAAACAAACGAAGGATATAAACTAAATCAAAAAATTAAAATTGAAGAATTAGTTCGAAAATTTAAATTAGAAGATGCAAAACCTTACAAAACGCCAATGGAAACAGGGTATTTAAATTTTGATAACGAAGAAATACCATTGCCAAACAACATCAATTATAGAAAGACAATTGGCGCACTTTTCTATATCTCAACTGTCACAAGACCAGATATTTCAGCTGCGATTAACATCCTAAGTAGAAAAAACGAAAACCCTTCACAGAAGGATTGGAAAGCAACTAAAAGAGTAATTTCCTATTTAAATCACACTAAAAACTTTAAATTAGAAATAAATACAACACACCAACCTATACTAGAAGCATATTGTGACTCAGACTGGGCTGGAGACATACAAACTAGAAAGTCCACCAGCGGAAACCTATTTTTATTAGGGAAAAACCCAATTTTGTGGATTAGCAAAAAGCAATCATGCATAGCCATGTCAAGTGCTGAAGCTGAGTACATTTCAGCAGCAAATGCGACACAAGAAATTTTATGGTTAATTAGACTCTTACAAGAATTTGACTTAGAACAGACATTACCCATAACTATGCATAAGGACAACCAGTCCTGCATAAAAATGATCGAATCAGGAAAATACACCCGTCGCACGAAACACATTGATATTAGGTATCATTCCATTAAACACCTAAAGGACAATGGTACAATCAATCTAAAGTATTGTGAATCTAAAAACATGGTAGCGGACATCCTAACGAAGCCCACTCCCAAGCCTATCTTCGAAGTTCACAGGAGAAATTTAAATATAAGAAATCAAATTCCAGAGATTAAGGAGGAGATTGTTGATAATACATCATGATAATAATCTCCGCAAATTGATTTTTATGACAGTTCACTTAAAAACTCATCAATATAAATAGTGTTTATCCAATTTCAAAGAGGAAATGAAATATGAAAAGGTTTTTACAGACTCGTGAACTGAACAAGGAAGTAAGAGACTAAAATACGTATAAATGACGTACATTGACTTTACGTCATTTCCATCCAATGAAAGAACTGTAAAATGACATCACTTGATAAGGACTAAAGAATGATTTCATTCTGCTATATAGAACTCTAAAATAGAAGCTTTTTCTCTCGCGATGGAGTTGGAACTGTATACTCCGATCTCCTTAAACTTATCAAATTTAATTAATGTTTAAGATTAAAATTATGTAACTATTAAATATAAAATTGTAAATTAAATTCTTTAATCAGTATAATGAATGTTTTATTAATTAATAACTTATACACATTGCTTAGTCACATGGATATTCTTCAATCAACGATTTACATATTGTGTGAGCAAAAGTAATGGATACATTAATTTTCTTAATGGATTAACCAGTGATTCTGGCGGACCTACTATGCAGTAATTGAGGAGTGTGGATGATTGCTGAAAAATGGAGGTAAGCAATATCTTACCTATCCTTTGTTCCAAAAGTACAATTGTTTATTATATACCTTATTACTTTAGAGCGCGCAAAATTACTGCCTATCGACAAAATTTTCCCAACAGTATTACTGCAAATAGATGTGCTAAATTTTATAACAAGTTTTTTTTAATGGCATTTTTAAAGCACCCTTGGGACAAAAAGGATTAATAAAGGTTCCCAGTGTGGTAAATCTGGTTGAATCCCTTGTTTTCCTCAAATGTGAAAAGTTACTCAAAGCATTACTATTTCGAGAAATTAATACTTCAAAGGAAAACAGGTAAATAAATGCAGGTTCCAATGCAACGGATCCTAACAAAACAGTCGCTATTCAAAAAGTCTATATGTCCGAAAAAGTCTATATGTCTGCCTAAGAATCTCCCTGACGTCTTACAATAGGGCCAGTAATTCTATATTAATATATATTTTTAAACACTTTCCAACATAGTTACAAAGTGTTTATGAATTCGGCTTGTCTGTGTTCTAACTCGCGTTAATATACTCGGGATACCACGCAATTGATATATGTTATTGAGGTTTACTATAGCTTGTTTGATATTGAAAATGAAGTGTGTAGCATTTACAGTTCAACACTCAAAAGGATTCCGTTACATTACGGTCTATGGAGAAAAATGGTTTGCGGTGTACTTAAATAATGTTACATTATTTCAAGCAATGAAATTGATATACATCACTGAGGTTCACTGCAAAATGCTTAATACAGAATAAGGTGTTCATACCATTCATCGTTCATGTACAGGGATACACAAAAGAATTCGGTTACAGTACTGTCTATCAATAATAATTATTGGAAGTGTGTTTCCAGTTGTGGTACGCGATTTTAAATTTAACTCATTTTTTGCATATTACTTGATGTATATAAATTCTATAGATCCTATACAGGGCTGCACAAAAGATCTAATAAACCCAATAAACAACAAAGAAAAAATAAAACGACTTGTGTCAGGTGGCATGGCTTGAAACATGCACTGCTGGGTTATATATATAATTATTATTCTTTATATATATATATATATATATATATATATATATATATATATATTCAAAAGTATTTTATAATAGCTTTTTGTTATATAATGCATTCAGCAGTAATAATGTCTTCTTGCATTTGCTCCCTGCATGGGGGGGGGGGGGGGGGCAAGCAGAAATTCTTAACAACAAATAATAGACAACATGTTTTTTTTTCTCTTTTCTTTACTTAGTAAACACAACAAGTATCATTTCTAACATACTTCGCATCTGGTTCCTGGTTTCTCTAACAGCAGATTATATGCGCGTATGACCAACGCACCAGGGGGCGTTGGTATGACAGAAGAACAGGAATGCCGGACGTTGGTGTATTCCATATTTTGGAATGAAAAGATTTTAAGTGTTTTAATGATAAATAACTTTAAATATTCATAAACAGACTATTTTGATGTAAAAAAAGTTAAAAAAAAAATGGTTGGATCGGATTGTTAATAAATCGGACAAGTATGAGTATATAATTCGCGCTCAAAAGGTTCCGTACATTAAATTTATTAATTAATAAGGTCCTACTACCCCTCATTAATAAGGTCCTACTACCCCTCATTAAATTCCTACTATTAGCTCACACTCTCTCGATATATATCTTGTTCAAATATTCAATCGTTAATAAAATATTTTCTATTCATCCACTCAAGTTCAAATAATTTTTTAAAACTTGTACTGCATGACAATTGATGTTAATACAGTTTTTTCAAATATTAATTCATTAATTAAATTCAATTAATTAATTTTAATTTTTATATGGGAAAAAAAAATTTCTCCCATTGTTTTCATAAATGAAATGAAAGATTTATCTCAAATGAGTGATGCCACAGAAATAAAATACCGCAACGATGATTATAAAATAATGTTCAATAAAGATAACGTGGGACATGAATGCTTCACGGGTTTATTTTATATATTTATGATTAAAAAGTAGGAATTGATTTTAAAAAATATACATATTACTTGTTTTTTCTTAATTTTAGTTTCAATAGATTCAGAAATAGGAGAAGGAGGGGATATGTTTTTCCAGTATGCTTTCGATGATATCTCTGAAAATATAATAGTACCTAAAATTAAAGTAAGTATGTTTTTGAGTTCGATGTTATGAGATCTTTCGAGCGATACCCTACACGATATATAAAAAGAAATTTTTTTAAAGTAATTTAATTAATACTAGATGGAACCCGTCAAAACTTGACGCAAAAAATACTATAACAATATCAGTAAAATAAGCTTTTTTATTATTTATGAAGGGGTGCGTATAAAACAGTCTTTCAAATATTTTATTTAAATTTTTTTTCCCCAGTCAAATACAGTACTATTTCCGATGCAAACTCCAAACAAACAATCCGTAAATAACTGTGTAATGCAAATCAGTTTGACATTACCACCATATTCCCCACGGCAAGAAAAAAAATTCATGGACCTATGAAGTATATACAAATAGTATATTCCTACGTTCATATCATAATCAGTAAATAACAGAACATAGTAAATAAAGTTCACATCTCCCCCCCCCCCCTGTGATAATGCAACCGAACGAGCTCCTATGCGTATGTGCATTGCATCTGCCCAAAAGCACCGTCGAAATTAGACGTTAAAAAAGTTTTAAAATGATTAAATTAAAAGTTTTAAAATGTCTTCTTTAATCATTGTTCGTTACAAATCCATATCTTCTAAAACGCATCCATTGTTTTAAGCTAATCAGTTTTTATGCAAAGATTAAGAAGTTTTTTACAGTAATAAATCTATCTGCAGATGAGGGAGATTTTTAATGTTTTCAAGTGTAATTTATTTGTATGGTTTCTTCGGTTCTTTGACATAGTCAGGATGATTATCCCTTTTCCATCACAGTCGGGGATATTTTTCCTCTTTTACAGTTGGCAAATGTAAAAAAATAAAAAAATGCAATTCCTAGCATATCCTGATATCTGATGGAACATATTCATCAACGAATTCAACTTATCAATTTTATGTTCAACATAAACTAAAAATATGCTTTTTTTTTTCCTGACAGATTTTTGTTTAGCGCCAAAATGTTCTATCTTATGAATAATCTGATCTTATGATTTATCACTTTTTTAAAAAAAATTATTATTCACTTTTTATGATGGTTACGGAAATCTATTTTCAATTGTGGCAACTTTCCCAGGGGCTATTTTACATTATTGAAGTAAACTGGTGGTCATTGATAAGATAGAGTTGAAAAACTTTTCATGCTTGAAAATTATTTAAAAAGTCGTTAAATTAATCGGCAGTTTTCAAATAAATTTCAATCGAAAACTAATTTTTTTTCTAATTGATGATGTAAGAATTGAAATTGTAAAATGTAGTAAAAAAGAGAAATTTGTAGTATTTCGAAGTGATGTAAACGCCATGAAAGCTAAAGCGATAGCGCCTTTGTTGTCACAAATGTTGTACATTTCTAAAAATTGCCACTGTATTTTGGCTGGCGTCCAAAAGTGGAAAAACATTTTTTGACATCGAAAGAGAAATTCACAGTGAAAGAAATAGGACTTTGAGCTAATTAGGAACTGTTAAATGAACTTATAATAAATCTACCAAAATAATTCCTATGAAATATTAGTCTTACATTGTTTATTCTAGCTAAAAATACAATAATTATTTCAAGATTTTTTTCTACCATAACACCATTTTTAATAACTTTAAATTTCCTGAAATCCTTTACTTTTGTGATTTTCTTTTTATTAAAAAAGGAAATCTTCTATCCTATAATTAAAAAAAAAAAAAAAAAAGCAATTGGTAACATGTAATGAAGGTATGCAATCAAGATGAAGAAATCAATGACGGCTCCAATTCTAATCTTTATAATTATGAATGCAAAAATCAGTAAAATTATGTCATGTTAACACAATCATATACATCTTTCTCTTGTTAAAATGCACTTCAAGCTAAGCATAACGTCATTTTCACCGGCGCAAACTTTTCACACGTACTTCATATACCTTGCATTAATGCTTAAACACCATGCACACAAATATAAATATATTTTGTATTTAATTGTAATGAAAAAATGGCATCAACAAAGTTATAATGCATAATGATGAAATAAACCCATTGGACAATATTCCCGTGACGTCACAATAAATATGAATTTTTATTCGCTTATAAAACACGCGGATAAGTATTTTTACCAAAATTTAACTTGCAAATTAACAAATTCGGCCTTAAAACAGCGTGCTTTTAATATTTATTATTTCTCTTTTATTCAACCACAGAGTTTAGAAAATAAACCCTGTGCTTCGGAACAGTAGGCGTTATCCGATTATGACGTCATTAGCAGACGTAAAAGTTTAATTGAAAATTACGGTTAATTAATTAAATTTTCGAACAAACGAATGCACGATAACAAATCTGTGTCCAAATATCTTTCATTTAAAAAAAGAATGATGTAATTTGATGCAGTAGTTTGTTCTCACGGATTGTCGAAAGAAATCGCTTAGCATTTTAAATATATAGACTAGATGGAACCCGTCAAAACTTAACGGAAAAAATACTATAACATTATCGGTAAAATAAGCTTCTTTATTATTTAAGAAGGGGTGCGTATGAAACAGTCTTTCAAATATTTTATTTTAAAAGTTTTCCCCCAGTCAAATACAGTACTATTTCGGATGCAAACTCCAAACAAACAATCCGTAAACAACTGTGTAATGCAAATCAGTTTGATATTTTACCGCCATATTCCCCTCGGCAAGAAAAAAATTTCATGAACCTATGAAGTATCATACAAGTAGTATATTCCTACATTCATCTCATATTCAGTAAATAAAAGAACATAGTAAATAATGCACACATCTCCCCCCCCGACACACACACACTTCTGTTATTATGCAACCGAATGAGCTCCTATGCGCATGTGCATTGCATCTGCCCAAAAGCACCGTCGAAATTCGACGTTAAAAAGTTTTAAAATGTTTAAATTAAAAGTTTTAAAATGTCCTCTTTAATCATTGTTCGTTTCAAATCCATATCTTCTAAAACACATCGATTGTTTTAAGCTAATCAATTTTTATGTAAAGATGAAGATTTTTTTACAGTAATAAATCAATCTGCACATGAGGGAGATTTTTAATGTTTTCAAATATAATTTATTTGTTTGTTTTTTTCGGTTCCTTCACATAATCAGGATGATTATCCCTTTTCCTTCACAGTCGGGGATATTTTCCCTCTTATACAGTTGGCAAATGGATCTAAAAAATACAATTCCTAGCATATTCTGATATGTGATGGAACTTACACATAACGAATTCAACATATCAATTTTATGTTCAACATAAACAAAAAATAGTTTTTTTTTCGATAGATTTTTGTTTAGCGCCAAAATGCTCTATCTTATGGATAATATAATCTTATGATTTATCACTGTTTTTATTATTATTATTATTATTATTATTCTCTTTTTATGATGGTTAGGGAAATCTATTTTCAACTGTGGCAACTTTCGCAGGGGCTATTTTACATTATAGAAGCAAACTGGTGGTCATTGATAAGATAGAATTAAAAAACTTTTCAAGCTTGAAAATTATTTAAAAGGTCGTTAAATTTAGCGTCAGTTTTCAAATAAATCTCAATCGAAAGCTAATTTTTTTTCTAATTGATGATGTAAGAATTGAAATTGTAAAATGTAGTAAAAAATAGAAATTTGTAGTATTTAGAAGTGATGTAAGCGCTATGAAAGCTAAAGGGATAGCGCCGTTTGTTGTCACAACCGTTGTGCATTTTTTTTTAAAAATGCCACTCTATTTTGGCTTGCGTCAAAAAGTAGAAAACCTTTTTTGACATCGAAAGAGAAGTTAACAGTGAAAGAAATAGGACGCTAATAAGGAACTGTTAAATGAACTTACAATAAACCTACCAAAATAATTCCTATGAAATATTAGTCTTACATTGTTTATTCTAGCTAAAAATACAATCATTATTTCAAGTTTTTTTTCTACCATAACACTATTTTTAATAATTTTAAATTTCCTGAAATCCTTTACTTTTGTGATTTTTTTATTTAAAAAGGAAATCTTCCAACCTATAGTTAAAAAAAAGTAATTGGTAACATGTAATCAAGCTATACAGTCAAGATGAAGCAATCAATGACGGCTCCAGTTTTAATCTTTATAATTAAGAATGGAAAAATAAGTTATAATTACGTTATGTTGACACAATCATACACATTTTTCTCTTTAGTTTTATCCATGTTAAAATGCATTTCAAGCTAAGCATAACGTCATTTTCACCGGCGCAAACTTTTCACATGTACTTCATATACGTTGCTTTAATGCTTAAACACCATGTATACAAATAAATATATATTTTGTATTTAATTGTAATGATAAAATGGCATCAACAAAGTTATAATGCATAATGATAAAATAAACCCAATGGACAATATTCCCGTGACGTCACAATAAATATGAATTTTTATTCGCTTATAAAACACGCGGATAAATATTTTTACCGAAATTTAACTTACAAATTAAAAAAATCGGCCTAAAAGCCACGTGCTTTTAATATTTATTATTTCTCTTTTATCTTCTCGCAACCACAGAGTTTAGAGAATAAACTCTATGTCTTGCAACAGTGGGCGTTATCCGAATTGCCGACTTTATGACGTCATAAGCAGAAGTAAAAGTTTAATTGAAAATTACGGCTAATTAATTAAATTTTCGAACAAACGAATGCACGATAACAAATCTGTGTCCAAATATCTTTCATTTAAAAAAAGAATGATGTCATTTGATGCAGTAGTTTGTTCTCACGGATTGTCGAAAGAAAAAGCTTAGCGTTTTAAATATATAGATATTTGCTAATTACAGACATTTTTCTTTTTTTTTTGAAGAACATTATCAAATATCCTTGGATGATTCTGCGTCGATACAAGCCTCGAGTGCCCGTCAAGTCTTCCTCTGACTGTCCGACAAGTAAAGTTTGTGTGTAACGGAAAAATGCGTTTTTCTCAAAAACTAAATTACCTAGGAAAATTGCTATAGTTTTCCTGCAAGGCTTAAATAAACTCCTACTACCCCTATTTATTTATTTTTTTCATAATTTTAGTTTCAGTAGATTCGGAAATAGGGGGGGGGGGGAGACATATTTTTGCAGTGCATTTTCGACGATATCTGTGAAAATATAATACTCAAAATTAAAACAAATATATTTTTGAGTTCGGTATTACGAGATCTTTCACGCGATACCCCACACGATAGACAAAAAGAAAACTTTTTATTTTTTTAAAATAATTAGCCCCTTAAATTTTCCCTAAACATATTTGTGAAAGACTAATAATCTGAAAATATGTGGGTAAAAAGATTTTATAACTTTCCACGTCCCATAGTTTACTAGAAAAAGAGCTGTGACAGACAGAGGAGTTATCTTATATTATAATAGTTCCGTTTTTAGGTGCGTTCGTAATACGGAACCCTAATGATAACGATTTCAAAAAACAAATCACCCATCCCTCTACAGATATCTTACGATATCAAGTGCCAGACTCGCCCCTCCACACTAAAGTAATAAGTTATATATATACAGCCTCTAAGGTTTATAAAATTTGGCTCGTCTGTATACCTGAAAATAGACTTTCTAAATGGCGGAAAATAACTAAATATGTTCAAAGAATTCGGCAATTTTGGCGACGCGACTATCTTAATAATTTGCAAGAAAGAGCAAAATCAGTTATTAGTGAAAGTGAATGGCATTTGACGATTTATCAATAACTCACGCTGTTTTCCAAACGATTAATCTCTCGCCAAAATATCCGATTTTCATCCAACACAATCCACATGCAAAATGACAGCATTTCCGTATTTAGAATAGAATTCCATGTTATATAGTGAGAGCAACCATCCCCCGCAGCCTGTTGCAATGAGTGAAAACGAAACCTGTCTCGAATACCCGGGCGTTTGGTCACTGAAATCAGGCGGCGGCGTAGCAGTTCTTTCAAGGCTCCCGCAGAAGGCGAACGCTGGCCTGGCCGTATATGGGAACGTGGAGTAGATCAAGACCTCTTTTTATTATTATTAATTTTCCAGATGGACCGGAGGAAATAAATAAACGCCGGGATGCTTTCCTTCCTCTGTTCCAGATATGCGATTCTAGCTTGCTTAATTAATTGTATCCTCTGCAGAATTTCCGATGCGTCTTAACTTTTTTTTACTACGTTTCAGAGGTTAAATAGATGTCAGGAATGAAATATCTTACATGAAATTATGTGGATGCTACGTCAAATGTTTGCTGAAATGAGATCTTCTAAAGGTTTTCACGCAAAAGCGTTTTCATAAGGGTAAGCGAAGGCATTTACCCTTCTCTCCTTATTCCCCTCAGTGTTGAATTCAGGCATATTTCTCCGGGAGAGATTTCTGTGGCTCCGGGTGGGGGGGGGGGGGCGACATTTTAGATTTCTCGGGTGGAAATTGTACTTTTTGATCATTAAGAAACATAAAATCTCAAATCATTTCAATGCTCAAATCATTTCAAATCATTTCAATAGGGGGGAGGGGGGCATTTTAATGCTCCAGGGGCAATGCCCCCCCCCCTTCCCTGGAAACCCTTGAATTCAACACTACTTTCAACGTCCATCACGGTTAGGTTTCACTCGGCCCGAACCCGAGAATTTCATTATTTATGTCTACCCGAAACGCGAAATGAAAGAAAACTTATGCTATATTTTAATGCAATTATAGGAAGACAAAAAATAGCCTATTATAATTTTGTCGCTGATATTAATTTTACGTTTTCTGGAGAAAAGTAATATGTCTATTCATTCATGTTAAAATGCACCGTTGTTTGATCTGAAAGAATATTTTTGTCTTTCTTTTTGAAAATCAAGTATACCTAAACCCGATCCGAACAAACCAAAACCCGACTCGAATCCGACACGCAACAAAATTTAAAGCCAACTCAACCCGAACTTCACATAAATTTAAAAATAAATAAATAAAAATAACTAGAGTCAGCCTGACCTGGTCCTGACACGCAACAGTAAAACAAGAGTCAACCCGATCCGCAGAAAAAGAAAAAAGAAATAGAGGCGTCGGATTGCTTAAAATCGGGTTATCCCACCCGACTCCCGGTATAAACGAAACCTTTCTTTATAAAGTTTGGTTGAGATTAAGTTGAGTTGCGGGTTGAAGAAAAAAAAATATTTTTGGGTTCAGGTAGATTTTTGTTTCTTTAAAAACAAGAAAGAAAAATCATGCGTCAAGCATATATTATTAAACACTTTCCAACACCTTTAGAATACTATAACAACACTTCATAGTATATATAATATGGTGGAGGATAATATCTTCTAAGTAAACAAAAACACCCAACCGGAGCATCATTCGAAAAACGCATAACACATTTGAAAACCCAATGTCAGCAATTACCGTCAACAGTCGGAAAAGTATCCAAATTTTTTTGTGGAGCTCTGTATAGGATCTATAGATTTATATAGATACTGCATATTATTCTAAAATTTACTTCAGTTAGGAAATGCATAGCACAATTGAAAATTCTCCTACAGCAAATTCCGCCAATAAAAGGAAATGTACACCAGATCTTTTGTGCAGCCCTGTATAGGATCTATAGAATTTATATACATCAAGTATTATGCAAAAAAAAAAGGAGTTAAATTTAAAAACGCGTAACACAACTGGAAACACACTTCCAGTAATTATTATTGATAGACAGTACTGTAACCGAATTCTTTTGTGTGTCCCTGTACATGAACGATGAATGGTATGCACGCCTTATTCTATATTGAGCATTTTACAGTGCACCTAAGTGATGTATATCAATTTTATTGTTTGAAATAGTGTAACATTATTTAAGTACACCGCAAACGATTTTTCTCCATAGATCGTAATGTAACGGCAGGGCCGTACAGATAGACCGCGATCCTCGGTAATAATTCCAAAGCGTCCCTCTCCCACCTTAAGTATGATACAATAACACCTGCTTTGATGGAAACTCAAAAAAACAGTTAAAAAACCCTTTTAGACAGGTTAATTTAATTTTAGAAGGTAAAATTGCATGGTATTTTTTTTTAGCAGAGCCATGATTTTCTTTTTAGGTGCGTTCGTAATTATATAAATACGTAGTACCTATTGTCGTCGTCTTGTCCGTCCGTCTGTCTGTCCGTCCGTCCGCATATAACAACGCAAAAACTACCCAACCGAATGGTTTGAAATTTAAGATATATTATCTTCGCAGAATTTTGTCGAAACATTTCAAATTTTATGAAAATCGAATCAAAACTTTAGGAGATATTAATAAAAATATTTATTAAGAAATTTGAATTAAAAGAAAAAAAAATCGGTGATTTCTTGCTATAGGAGCTTCCGATCGATGTTTAATCGTCAAGCGACCGAGATACTTATTTCATGACAGAAATTAAACTGCAGACGATATAATTCATTTCACAGAATTAAAAATCATCAAGATCTGAATATTTATATAAAAAGGTATGGTACGAACGCATCTCATTTGTCACGTTTGACGTACAATTTCCAACTTGCTTCCGTTTGTACGACTCCACTATAAACAGGCTTTACTGTATCAGAAAATAAAATTTTAGAATAATACTTTTTTAGAAAATCTATATAGTATTTGCTTACAATTTTATTATTTTTCTTTTGCAGTACAGTTTGTGATGCATTTGTAACACTTTTTTCATCTACAGATTTTAAATATAAATTTAAAATAGTAAAAATGTAATTAAATTTTAATTGAATTCATCAATAATGAAAAAAGTTAAAAGTAAGAAAGAAATAAAATGTGAAACCTTAACATGTGACTTTACTCAGCTTTCCACGTAATTCCTGTTCGCGTATCCTTTTCTAAACTTTTTTGAGAGGGGAAGGGGCCTGTTTTTTTTTTTATTTTTTATTTTGTTGCGCACAGTTGAGAGGCAACTGATACAGCTTTATTCTCACATTTGTTTATAAAATTAGCCAAAGTACTCATTATTGATAAATGTGCTTCACTTTAAGAAAATTGCAATAGCAAGCTTTATCAAACATTATTGGTATTTATACATTTCTGTGCTTAAAATGTTTATGTAATACTAATGGTTCTATTTTAATCAAGTATGACAAATTACTTTAGCTTTTGTGCAATTTCAGATTAAAAAAAAAAAAAAACTGATTTGGGACAACTGATATACTTCAAAATATCAAATTCCTTGATGGAGCGATTGCTCTTTCCCTAGCCTCCTACAAATGGCGCCCCTGCGTTAAACGTATCTTTCACTTTTAACTGTTAATATTAATTCGTTGTTGGGGCTTTTTCTCCATTTAGTTATTCCTCCACTTCTACATTCCAGTTAGGACCCTTCATCTTAGGGTCCTGCTCCAAACTATCAGCTGGCCCCTTTTGGGCCCCCTACTATAGTTCCCTTAAAAATCATCCGATTTACTAGCTTTTTTTTTCCTAACAACTTCTTAGGACTTCCAGCTACCACTTGAACGACAAAAATTTTCTCGTCCAAGACCCGGGCTTTCTGGGCTCCTTTAAATTTTTGCGCCCTAAATTTTTAATAACGTCCCTTTTTAATCCGATTTTCTTCGTTTTTGGGGGCTTTTCTTCATTTAGTTATTCCTCCACTTCTACATTCAAGTTAGGACCCTTCATCTTAGGGCCCTGCTCCAAACTATCAGCTGGCCCTTTTTGGGCCCCCTACTATAGCTCTCTTAAAAATCGTCCGATTCAATAGCCTTTTTTTTCTAACAGCTTCTTAGGACTTCCAGCTACTACATGAACTGGACAACTACATGACAAACTACTTGACAACTACATGACAAACTACTTGACAACTACATGAACTACATGACAAAAAATTTCTCAAATAAGACCGAGGACCCCTAGTCCCCTTTAAGTTTTTGAGTCCTAAATTTTTAATAACTTGCCCCCTTTTAATCCGATTTTCTTCGATTCGAAAATATCAGCTGGCCCCTTTTGGGCCCCCTACTATAGCTCCCTTAAAAACCGTCCAATTCAAACACCTTTTTTTTCTAGCAACTTCTTAGGGCTTCCAGCTACTACATGAACTTGACAACTACATGACAAACTATTTGACAACTACATGAACTTTGGTATTCATTCGGTATAATTGTATGAATTATATTTCAAGATGGAGGTCTTTTGTTTCTAAGTGTATTTACCTTAACATCATATTCTGAAGATGGTCATAGAAGTTGACCGAAACGTTAACTTGAAGTAATTTTAAAGTTTAATTTTGCATTAATATTTATACACCATTCAGTAAAAACTTGTGGTTTACCTTACACAAAATTTTATATACGATAATGTTTTGATGGTGTAACGGTCCAGCTCAATCATCAAATTATATCTTCTTGAATTATAAACTTTAACAATTGATTTGAACTATACATATTCCTGTTTATTCTAATGTACCTGTTTAAAAAGTTAAATGAATAATAGCCAAGTGAAAAAGCTTATGTGTTTGATTTTTTCTATTTATCATTTTGATTAGATTATATGAATTATTTTATAACATTCTGATTAAAACACTATTATGTGAGTGAACGAACGGACTTGTAAATTTTTTTTACATAATCTATAAAAATAATTTTTTTTAAATTGAATTTTACAAGAAGTAAAATTTAATACCTTAAATTTAAACCTTACCTTTAATAACTTAAATTTTATATAAAAAAAATTACAGTTAAAAATTAAACGTAATATGTGATATAAAAATTAAACGTAAATGTGAATAATATATTCACATTTTATTTTTCGATTATAAATTATTTAATGTATTTCGCGTATGTTAGTTAAACTAATATAATGAATGTACATATAATGTATATTATTAATTTTCTTTAAGTTTAAATTTTATTAACTTATATTATACGCATTATACTTTTAGCAGTTGTTATACAATCAATTGATTTTACTAATTATAAATCTCATTAAAACATACTACATTCATTACTTTAATGTTTTATCATTTATATATCAAATATATTTTTTCCTAATTGTACATATATGTAATTAAACCAACTTGTATTAATTTTTATTATACAAACATTAGATTTTACTTATTATACATACACATGATTAATCTTATTCATATTAATTTTTAATTGTTTACTTTGAAACCAACGTAATGTTTAAGTTAATAACAAAGTTTTTTTTTGTATATTATAATTCTTGTTTTATAATACTAATTAGGTTTCATCAATTTATTGATTATAATTATATTAATTAACTTATTATCGTAAGCGATTAACTAATTACACTTTTGTTAAGTAACTTGTGTTGCCATATCCGCTTTTGAAAATATTCTAGGATTCATCAAATGATTAGACATTATAATAATATACATACTTTTTCGATAAATGAACAATTTGAATCTTTATCCTGTGACATCATATTTACTTTTAAATAATATGCTTGCTTTAAACTGTAACCGTCACTGTTTATTAACCTATGTTAGTAACTGTTTGGATACGACATAATCAGTCTACTGTTGACTTTTGCCGTGATTACACCTCTTACTGTTTGCTATTTAAAATGTATAAAAAATGGCTTATGAATTAGATATGGTGAAAAGATGTTGTGAAGAAATGGTTTCTTCGACAAAGTTTCAACGTTTAGATAAACCTATGGAAAATTCAGATATTTATGAAAAGGAGAAGATCTAATTTAGACGAGGACTATGCAACACTATCCCCAAACATGGAGTTGGTATGCTGCAGAACCTAAGATTGCTAAGGATTCTGCAACCCTAATATTTACTAACTGTGGTGATGACAAAACATCTTACCTTGATTCCTGTTGCAAGTCAACCTCTGCTATAAACTTTTTTGGATATATTGTTTAAAGACATAGATTTTAAAAATTTGGAAACATACCTTACCTCAATTCCTGCGTGGGACTTAATTTCATCCAATGAACAATTACAAGAACCTCCAAATAACATTTCACATATACATGAACATTTACAAAGCATAACCCCTCCCATCGCATGTGTGAATTACATTTTCAAAACCAAATATGGTAAATCTCGCATTTTAACTGTGTTTCGGATTAAATTCGGTGGTTTTATATTTTAAACTTTAAAACGTCATAATAGAGATTTAATCAGATTTTGTTGGCAGAACTTGTTTGCCGCATTTTGATTTCAAAGATATTATATTTAAATACTAGATGACCCGCCCGGCGTTGCTCGGGCCCGTGATAATAAAGTTAAACAAATCTAAAGTTTGTATGATTTTATATCTTTAACCCGATTTTGTATAAATTATTTATTTAAAATTGCTTTGCATGGCGACTGAAAATCCTTTATTTCCACTTTCCGCCGATACGGGCGCATTCTGATAAATGGAATTTGTTTTGTGCAAATCAGAGCAAGGCGTTAACCCCCCCTCCCTCCCCATACCCGCAAATATAGCGAATAATTTGTTCAAGAAAACCACCTTTACCTACATTAACGCGATCATTAAAAAAAAAAGAATTAAATTTTTCTGATAATTAGAACATAACGAAGACGCTACGCTAAAATAGCCGGCAGATGGCAACACTTCCCATCCTCAATTTCAGATCTATATCTTAACTAGTTATCTAAATTTTTGTTCATTAGTAAAAATTGGCAATTATTTCCTTTCATTTTCGCAAACTGAATGGAGGGATCGGCCAGAGAAACAGATCTCTTTGTAGTTCAGTTTTTAATGAAAGCAGATCCCTGTCTGAAACTTTCTTGGAATTTTTTCACTGGAGTCGGCAGTTTTTTGCATATTACCGGCCGAATTTTTCAAAAATCGCATAGACGGACGCAGACTTTTTTTTTCATATGCTCAGAAATTTTCAAATTGATGTCTTAATTAGTTTTCTTAAAATTATCATTAGCTAATTAGTAAAATAATTTCGAATTCGTTCATTTCCGCTGGCAAATCCACAACAGAAGTTCTTATCTTTAGCCATTTTGATCTAAAAGATGGCTTTTTCGATGCGATGTTTAATGATATTCTATTTAATATCTTGAGTAATTATCAAAATATTAAAATTCTGAGACTCAGGTGCACATGGTCAGACCTTGGACTATCCAAACCTAAATTTTCAGACTTATAGGTGGACTAGATTTTGCTAACCATCGCAGGCAGACAGACAGACAAACAAACACACACACACAAACACACACAGAGAGAAACTTTCTTTTATTAGTATAGATATATACATTTATATATTTGCATAAAATTAACTCTAATTTAATAGTTGCTAAAAAAAAAATTATTGCGAAGCTGCAACAGTGAAAAGGGGGAGGGGTCACTGGAGTCTGACAACCTGTGATACAGACGGAGGAACGGGTCAGAACACACGAAATTTTCGTGACGTAATTAATGAAAGACTTCCTATGTGTATTCTCTTCATAGTGTTATATAACATGCAGAAAACATATATGAATTCTTTCTTATTATTATAAATTCATTCTTTTATTAAGGCAGAAATGCCTCTTTATGACGTTATGGAGAGTGCGAATGAGTGAAGGATGTTGGCCGTGAAGAGAAAGAAAGGCGCCTGCCTACCCGCTGCTGGGCGTGCATACACATTGCGCCTACTCGCGGTCTGGGACGTTGTCGTTTCGGGGTAACTGGTTCAGCGGACACTGCGTGAGGATCCTGGAACGGGGCTAACTAAACAACGGCCCACGCAAGGACAGAGAGAGTGCATCAAATTTAATTTTTTTTCATACCTCGAGTTAACAACCTCTTACTTTTCATACAGTGTTCGTTAATAGTGATAGGAATTGAATATCAGCTTGTATAAAATAGTTAAGTAACAAGTTGGAAATTGTACGTCAAACGTGACAAACGAGGTGCGTTCGTACTATAGCTAGTTATATAAATATTCAGATCTTGACGATTTTTAATTATGTGAAATGAATTATATCGTCTGCAGATTAATTTCTGTAATAAAATAAGTATCTAGGTCGCTGGACGATTCAACCTCGGAAGCTCCTATAACAAGAAAGCACCGATTTTTTTTTAATTCGAATTTCTTAATAAATATTTTTATTAATATCTTCTAAAGTTTTGATTCGATTTTCATAAAATTTGAAATGTCTCGACAAAATTCTGCAAAGACTATATATATTAAATTTCAAATAATTTGGTTGAGTAGTTTTTGCGCTGTTATATGCGGACAGACGGACGAACGAACAGACAGACAGACGGACGAATGAACAGACAGACAGACGGACGGACCAGACGACGACTATAGGTGCTACGTATTTATATAATTACGAACGCACCTAAAAAACGTCGCTGTCTTCTGTCTGTAATTAGCCCGGACTGTAATTAGCCTCAACCGAAAGCGCAGCCATGCCATATTTTTAAGATGAACTTTATAGCAGTATCTCAGCTTCTATCGGATAGAAGTGCGCAGAATTTTATATTTGAGGTTATCAATTAAAAGTATATATGTTGGTCCAATTTTGTATTTGGATATCCAACATGGGGGTGCTCTTTAATTGTGCCATTTTTTTATTCACGGATCATTATATTTCCAAGTTACATTAAAATAAATGCTATTACTTCGTATTTTCTAGTATATAGCAGTGCTATCTATAGATTTAAAACGCTAAGCGATTTCTTTCGACAATCCGTGAGAACAAACTACTGCATCAAATTACACAATTCTTTTTTTAAATGAAAGACATTTGGACACAGATTTGTTATCGTGCATTCGTTTGTTCGAAAATTTATTTAATTAGCCGTAATTTTCAATTAAACTTTTACTTCTGCTTATGACGTCATAAAGTCGGCAATCGGATTAACGCCCACTGTTGCGAGGTACATAGTTTATTTTCTGAACTCTGTGGTTGCGAGATAATAGAGAAATAATATTAAAAGCACGTGGCTTTTAGACCGAATTTTTTAATTTGCAAGTTAAATTTAGGTAAAAATATTTATCCGCGTGTTTTATAAGCGAATAAAAATTCATATTTATTGTGATGTCACGGGAATATTGTTCATTGGGTTTATTTTATTTCTTTTTTTTTTCTTTCAGTGTGACGTCAGTGATGACGTTTTGGTTGGATACTCCAAACAAACGGTTGCTATGTTTCATTTCTTATTAAATATAAATCGTAAAAAAATGTTACCGCTGCATATAATGTATTGAAACACTTTACCGTGAGATATAGCTATAAGAAATAGCTACATATATAAAATATAACAGAAAATACAACATAGCAACCGTTTGTTTGGAGTCAGTTTCCAAGCAAAACGTCATAATGACGTCACGACTGAAAGCGTCTATTATTATGCATTATAACTTTGTTGATGCCATTTTTCATTACAGTTAAATACAAATATATTTTGATTTGTATACATGGTATTTACGCATATAAGTAACATATACAAAGTAAGTGTGAAAAGTTTGCGCCGGTGAAAATGACTTTATGTTTAGCTTGAAATGCATTTTAACATTGATAAAACTAAAGAGAAAAATTTATATGATTGTGTCAGCATGACGTAATTTTAACTGATTTTTCCATTCTTAATTATAAAGATTAGAATTGGAGTCTACATTGATTGCTTCATCTTGATTGCATGTTACCAATTACTTTTTTTTTTAATTATAGGTTAGAAGATTTCATTTTTTAATATAAAAAATTCCCAAAAGTAAAGGATTTCAGGAAAATTAAAATTATTAAAAATAGTGCTATGGTAGAAAAAAAGAACTTGAAATAATGATTGTATTTTTAGCTAGAATAAACAGTGCAAGGCTAATATTTTATAGCAATTATTTTGGTAGGCTTATTATGAGTTCATTTAACAGTTCCATATTAGCGGCAAAGTCATATTTCTTTCACTGTGAATTTCTCTTTCGATGTCAAAAAATGTTTTTCCACTTTTGGACGCCAGCCAAAATACAGTGGCAATTTTTAGAAATGTATAATGGTTATGACAACAAACGGCGCTATCGCTTTAGCTTTCATCGCACTTACATCACTTCTAAATACTACAAATTTCAATTTTTTACTACATTTTACTACATTTTATAATTTTAATTTTTACATCATGAATAAGAAAGAAAAAATTAGCTTTCGATCGAAATTTATTTGAAAACTGCCGCTTAATTTAACGACTTTTTAAATAATTTTCAAGAATGAAATGTTGTTCATTTCTATCTTAACAATGACCATCAGTTTGCTTCAATAATGTAAAATAGCCCCTGGGAAAGTTGCCACAATTGAAAATAGATTTCTCTAACCATCATGAAAAGTAAAAAAAAAATAATAAAGCCTGATAAATCATAAGATCAGATTATCCATAAGATAGAGCATTTTGGCGCTAAACTAAAATCTGTCAAAAAAGAAAAAAAACTATTTTGAGTTTTTGTTTAACATAAAATTGATATGTTGAATCCGCTGATGCATATGTTGCATCAGAATATGCTACGAATTGTATTTTTTTAAAAATCTATTGGGTATTTAACTGTACAAGAGGTAAAAGATCCCCGACTGTGATGGAAAAGTGATAATCATCCTGATTATGTAAAGGGACGGAGAAAACTATACAAATAAATTACACTTGAAAACATTAAAAATCTCCCTCATCTGAAGATTGATTTATTATTGTAAAAAGAATTCTTCATGTGATTACCTTAAAACAATGGATGCGTTTTAGAAGACATGGATTTGAAATGAACAATGATTAAAGAAGACATTTAAAAATTTTTAATTTAAACATTTTAAAACTTTTTTTAACGTCGAATCTCGACGGTGCGTTTGGGCAGATGCAATGCACATAGGAGCTCATTCGGTTGCATTATCACGGGGGGGGGGGGAGATGTGTGCTTTATTTACTATGTTCTTTTATTTACTGAATATGAGATGAACGTAGGAATATACTATTTGTATGATACTTCATAGGTCCATGAAATTTTCTTTCTTGCCGTAGGGAATATGGCGGTAATGTCAAACTGATTTGCATTACACAGTTGTTTACGGATTGTTTGTTTGGAGTTTGCATTGGAAATCGTACTGTATTTCACTGAGGAAAAAAACTTTTAAAATAAAATATTTGAAAGACGGATTCATTTGCACTCTTCTTAAATAATAAAGAAGCTTATTTTAATGATATTGTTATAATATTTTTTTTCCGTCAAGTTTTGACAGGTTCCATCTAGTTTAAATCAATATACCGTATTTATCCGAGTCTTTTCCGCACCTTAAGTGCCCTTTTTTCGCTGCACTGTAAGGGTGGTGTAAAATACGCGGGAGGAGGTGTTTGTAAAACACGCGATTATTTATTTTTCTCAAAAGAAAACTTGGAGTAAATATAGAAATTAATTTCTATTCTATCATATGTATATAACAATACAACTTTTAAGGAATGAATAATTAAGATTTAAGAAAAAAGTGTATAAGAGTTTCAACAGGTCGTATAAATAATTTTTAAATATGGAAGAAACAATCTTAGGGGCATTCTAACACATGGGCTGATAAGTTCCCAGTCTGGCACACAGATGGCATTGCAATCGTCGAACCGATGTTTTTTTAGTAAATACTAACCTTTAAAAGGTATTAGAAAAAATGCCATGACGATTCGCCCTGTGGATAAAACGTTAGAGTGGTTTTAGTTGAACGACTTTGTTGATAAACAAAAAAATGGATAACAAGAATTTCAAGAATTGTTATTTGATAGGGAAAAATACCGTTCAAACAAAAGCTTGGATAGATAAGCGTTATTCGGACACTGCAAAAGGTAAATTAAAAATTATTGACTGGTTTGCTGAATTTAAACATGGTCATATACGGACACCAGTGATGCACCACACTAAAGAGGTGGTTACTCCGGAAAACATAAAAAAGTCCACAAAATCGTTTTGGGGAACCGTAAAGTGAAGTTGCAGGAGATAGCTCAGACTCTGAAGATATCCAAGGAACGTGTAGGTTTTATTTTGAATGAACATTTGTCTATGAAAAAGCTGTTGTCAAAGTGACTGCCGCGCGTGTTGACTTTTGACCAAAAACAACAACGAGTTCTGAGCACTGTTTGGAGCTTTTTCGTTATAAAATTATGTTATTTATTATTAAATTATTATTATTAATCATTTATTAAATTATTATTATTAATCATTTATTAAATTATTATTATAAAATTATTATTATTAAATTATTTTTAAAATTATTATTATTAAATTATTTTTAAAATTATTATTATTAAATTATTATTATAAAATTCTTATTTTTAAATTATTATTATTATTATTATTAAATTATTATTATTTATTATTAAAGTTATGTTATTTATTAAAGTTATAAAGTTATAAAGTCATAAAGTTATAAAGCTTTGTTAAAAAGTTGTGTTTTCTTTATTAGACCGGGAACTTATCAGCCCATGTGTTAAGCACCCGTCTCTCTCTCTCTCTCTCTCCCTGTGTCATTTTTTCTACCTTGATCTCTGTTCCTGTCTCTCTCTAATTCTCCGTCCTCCGTCTATATCTATCTTTTCCCATTTCTTTGTCTCTATCGCTCTGTCTCTCTCTGTCTTGCTCTGTCTATATGTCTCTCTCCCTGCCTTGATCTCTCTCTCTCTCTCTGCGTATCTTTCTAACTATCTACCAAGCACTCTCTCTGACTCTCTACCTCCCTGCCTGTTTTTTTCTCTCTGTATTATGTTACAAACCGCATATTCAAATGCATATATTAGTCGTTTCATAAAATCGTTACACAAATTTGTTTCATAACATCAATTCATAAGACTTTTATGTATACTAGGGCATCCAACCCGGGCTTCCCGGGATAGAAAATATTAAAAGCCCTTTTTTTGTTATTGAAAACTCTAATAGATTTTTTACATATAATAATTTTTGTTAGATTGTCCGCTAACACCACCAAAGAGCATTTTTATATGAAATATGTCAATTAAATATTCAAGTAAAAATTTTGAAATTTATTAAAACCCGCAATTTTGTATTGGCTTCGTGTTAGAAGTTAGTAGCTAAAGAAATCGCTAAAATTTCGTTATCTACAGCAGTTTTTTTTATTTTGATAATTTCAGCAGTTTTAAGCGCTTATTTCAATTATATGTCTGTTAAATCTGTGTTTTATTTATGCTATTTTATTTATTCCTTAATAAAGTTTTTAAAAGCTGGAAACAAATGCTGAACTTTTTATACTGTTTAAAGTGCTAACAGATTAATATTTTGTGATCGTCTGCAAGCGATAGAGATAGATTTAAAATAAAATCATGCTTGAAATTTAATTTAAATGCTATCATAAATCAGTCAATTAAGATACAGTTTTCAAACACATTGCATTTGAAAGTAGATTTTTTTCCCTATACAACGGTGTAAAAATTAAAAATGTGCGATGTTTAGAAATTTTAAAAAATGCAGTAGCAAAAATCGTAAAACCGAAATTTCATTGTCAACTGTTGCCATTCGCAAAATGACGTCAGCGATACGCACGGACACGTTTGTCCTTTATAATATAGATAGATAGATAGATAGATAGATAGATAGATAGATAGATAGGGTAGATTTATCTTCATTAAACAAATAAAAACATAAAAGCATAAAACTGTAAAAACTGATTTTTTTTATTAAAACACAATATTTATTACTAAAATGGTTATTTAACTAATAACTTAAATATTTTAAGTAATTGTTGTAAATTAGCTTAAAAAAAAAAAAAAAAAAAAAAAAAAGAAAAAAAAAAATTAGCCACCCATATTCATCAAACGTCCCACTGTGCGAAGGTGGCAATGACTTGACCAATAAATTTCGCTTTTACTGCCATTTTTTTAACTTCTAAACATTGCACAATTTAAATTTTTATTCCATCGAGCAGCGAAAAAAATATGCTTTCATATGCAATTTTGTTGAAAACTGTATCTCAATTTACTAGTTTTTTTAAATGTTTTTTACAATAATTTTCAAACAAGAATTATTTTAAATATATCTCAGAAATAAACGTGCACCCCGATTACGAAAGATTAACTGACTTGTGCTTAAAATAATGTAAATATTTCAGAATTTGGGCTTTTCCGTGTAATATTCCGTAATTAAATTGCCACACGAAATTAAAACTTCGCAAATAAATAAATAAAGTTTTCTATAAACAGTCAAATGCTTCGTGATTTGGCTAATACGAAAGTACTAATCTTGAATTTTGGTATACTTGGAGGGCAATTTAATAAAATATACTAAATGTAAAAAATCTATTAGATTGTGCAATTAAAAACGATTTTCGTTTACGTTATGTGCATTCAATCATATATCGGGCATCTTCAACCCGGGTATTCCCGGTTTGGATCGCCTGGTATCGATAAATTAAATTTATAAATAAGGTAGGTGAACCAAAGGTGGCCATAGTTAAGCTTCGAGGATTTTTTATAATTTTCTGGTTGGGTGTGTGGTGGCTAAATTTTTGTTTGTAAATTTTTACACTTATCTGTAACACATATCATGTATACTTTTCTTTGTAAAATAAAATGTAATCATTTTCATGATGCAATTTCAAATTTGTAGCTTGCGGGCCACCTTTTTGCGCATAGTTTTCTTAAGGTGGCCCATGTATGGAAATCACTTTTAAAATGTGAAAAAATACTCGGCAAACTATTTTGCTTACTATTATGCTCTGATAATCCTTTCTTTCTTTTGCTATCTTTCGAGTTTTTCTTCTTAGTCTTGTTATCTTATGATACGAAAAGACTTTGAAGCAATTTTTGTGCACGGTAGTTCAGGGATTTTCTTCTGTGACTTACTGACTTCTTTTGAGTGATCTCTAATGTTAACAATAAAGGGTAATAAGTCTTTTTCATATATTTATGTAGAAATTTTGAAAATTACCCTTACTACACGGATTTCCACATTTGTTTTCTAAGGTGGCCACCATGGCAACATGATGCGTATGGTCGCCATTTGCCCGACGTAAAAGTATTAATCTGATAAATTTCTTAGAATAGAAGTAAATGGGGTTAAAGAGAAAGAAATAAGCTTTCAGAAAGCGTATCATATAACTAAAAGTTGTAAGAATTTAAACATCTGTAAATTAAAATATCTTTTTATCTGGAAATTAGAACGACTACTCCTCAAAAGTGAAATCACTGCATGAAATGTCGGAGAATCAAGGTTATCTCTTTAAATTCAGACACGTGCACTGGAGATACATGATTGAGTATGCAGTAGCACCATTTTGTGATTAAAAGTTAATTTAATTCTACCTTTGAGGGGTGGGCTACCTTAGGAACACTGACCCACCCGACCCACCTTTGGTTCACCCACCTTTACATATTATTAGAAACTGTTTGTTTTTCTGGTACGTGTATTGTCGTGTATTATCCACTATAAACCAAGCACTAAAATAAGTTTGAGACCCCTCTTATATAATCGAACTGTGTAACCTCTTTTATTTGAAGTCAATAAAAAAAAAAAAAAAATAACATAACATTAAAAGTAAGGAATCATTGAATCATTTTGCATAGGTGCCGGTAGAAATCGGAGAGGCAAAATTTTTAAATAGATGTGCCTGTGGTTTGCAGCCTTGATCGCGTTTTTTTTTAAATGGCGAATGTAAACATAAAAAATGATTAAAAAATGTATATATATATATATATATATATAATCTTATTTTAGCTTATTTTATGTTTACATTCGCCATTTAAATTATTTCAAAGAATTCGCCATTGTAATATTGATATGTATACGGTACATATTTACAAAATGTATTGATATGTATACCGTATCTGAAACATACGGTACATATCAATACATATTTTACTGATATGTTGTGAAACACAAAACATATCAATATAAAAAGCATTTCAGAAGTTTAACACTTAAAAAATATAGTTAAAAAATAAGTTTTTACCAGATTTTTTCAAAAAAGGGGGATTAAAACATAATTTCTTTCTGCTTCCTGAACCCTCTATATTTACGATAAGATAATTGATTTTTTAAATTTTCCATTTAAGATAAATTTAAAACGCATAAACGTAAAAGTAAAAACATTATTAAAAATTGACTTCCACGGGGGGTGGAGGGGAGTCACAAAGCAGAGGCACTTTTAAAATATTTGTAAAAAAATGTATATGCTATTTTTTTTTTCAAATTTTATTTATTTATTTATTTTAATACAGAGAGAGGCAATTGCCCTTCCCTGTCCCCATTGCTGGAGTCTTACGATCACTTTATTCTAAAAATATGTTATAGTACAGGTACGTTAAGTTTTGTTGAGTTATTCATTCACTGATTATGAAATAAGTCATGTAAGAGATTTTCTAGGTGGATATCAGATGCCTTTGAGAGTCTTCTTTAAAACATAATTATTCAAATGGAAAAATGAAGCTGCGATAAATTTAAAGAAGCCAACTCTTTTCTTTCTTTTCTTTAGTATTCTTCGTCTATCCATTTACTCTTATACATTGATTATTAGGTGCGTTCGTAATTATATAAATACGTAGCACCTATAGTCGTCGTTTGGTCCGTCCGTCTGTCCGTCCGTCTGTCTGTCTGTCCGTCCGTCTGTCTGTCTGTCCGCATATAACAACGCAAAAACTACCCAACCAAATGGTTTGCAATTTGAAATATATTATCTTTGCATAAATTTGTCGAGACATTTCAAATTTTATCAAAATCGAATCAAAACTTTAGGAGATATTAATAAAAATATTTATTAAGAAATTTGATTTTTTTTTTTAAATCGGTGCTTTTTTGTTATATGAGCTTCCGATGGATGTTAAATCGTCAAGCGACCGAGATACTTATTTTATGACAGAAATTAATCTGCAGACGATATAATTCATTTCACAGAATTAAAAATCATCAAGATCTGAATATTTATATAACTAGCTGATACATATATATCTGAATATTTATATAACTAGTTAAGATATTTGTATGAACAGTGTCATAAAATATATACTTAACTAGCTGTTTAACCCGTTCTACGCACGGGATATCATGAATTTAATTCTAAAACGTGCGTACGAACGCACCTCGTTTGTAACGTTTGACGTACAATTTCCAACTTGTTACTTTATATATTTGCAGAGCACGTTTCTACTATTTCTTCCAAATGAGGGGGCAAACAAATGAAACATGAACGTCCGCAATGGAGAAGGGCCATGCTCACCGGCATAGGTTTTCAAATTTAATAAGCTTTCTTTTTTTTTTTTTTTTTTTTAATAAAAATAAAAACGGATAAAATGTTTTTTCTGCATTAAAAAAACTTTTATCGGAAAAGTGGATTTACAGGTAAATTCGATTTACTCTTGAGCATTTCAAACTACATATAAACACTATTTTTTCTTTATCTTTTAATACAACAATTTCTTTGATGGAAGATATGTATATATAAATAAATTTCAAAAACGTATTTGTATATGTATTTTTTTAAATGTATTCATGGCAAAAAAGAATGAAATACATAAAATTAATTTCCCTTTTACATTCGAGACTGCTTGTTATTTATATTTCTTTAATGGGGGACAACTCCCCCGTCAAGACTCCTGCAGGCTCTAATGGCTCTGTTTAAGAAAGATTATCCGATTAAAGACGATTGAATGATAGTATTACGACCAACGGTGATCTTCTGTAATCGGGTTGCCATTCATTTCTCTTTGACTGAGTGATTTTTTAGTTCTGAAGGCTGCATCCACCGCTATCACAGCAGCTGACAGCTGTTTTCATGATTGATTAAGTAAGATCAATTGCACATTTGAAAATCAGCTTGTATAAAATGTTTGTATCCCATCAAAAACGTAACGTTGTAAAAAAGGAAGCCAAGTGTCGTGACTCTTTTACCGTAAAAAGTTTTGAGATCGTGTAAAGTCAAGATAGCTAAACTTGGCTTTACACGATCTCAGAACTTTTTACGGTAAAAGAGTCAAGAGACTTGGCTTCATTTTTTACAGGTGACGTTTTTGGTGGGATTTCGCTTCTTTTTGTAAGTAATCCTCCTTTTCTTGATTTTGGGCTCTTTTTGGAGATCATCCACTGATTTTCACTAAGCCCACACGCTGTCCCTATTATTTGCAGATACCAAAACTTTGAAGCTTTAGTATCATTTGCAAAGTCCTGTAGATTAAAAGAAGTTTCAGGTTCCTAGGCAAGCAGTAAGTTATGGGAGGGGCGAGTCAAAAGTACTCCCAATTGCTTCCAGGAAAGGTGCTACCCATCTGAGATATTTACTTGCAGCCCTAGATACTTGATATTTAGCACAAAAGTACTGTTTAGGATAAAAAGAAAGCCAAAATTTAAATTTCCGGAAATTTCCAATAAATCAAACTACATTCAATTTCTCGATTTTTTTTTTTTCGTTTTTTTTATTCTTTTTTCTTTTTTTTCTTTTTTTCTTTTTCTTTTTTTTTTTTTAAATTTCCGGATTTAAAAATTTTTCCTAACTTTGTATCCTAAACCCTACCTTTCTGCCAAATGTAAAAAATGTCAAGCTTCTAGGACTATAAAATCGAATTATTTTCAAACTTTCGACTTTTTATAAATTTATTGATTTTTCAATTTTACTTCTAAGTTTCCTGATTGTCATGTCAATATAGTAATTCTTTGATCCGTCTTCTTAGGATCATTTAGGTTCAATTTAGAGATAAATCAAGATAATCTTAGATTTACCATGATTTTATTTAGAATGGATTATCAAGTCATAACCAGCCGGTAATGTCGGGAGGGGAGGGGGAGCTGTGAAAATTTTTGTTGTGCTAACATAATTTAACAATCCACATTAAATAAGCAAATTAAATAGAGTACTATAACCTGTGAAAGAAAACAAACATGTCTATAAAGAAACCGCCCATAACGCAGCCAGTCTTATAGCGGATCTTTTCTATACCGAAATTCGTAAACAAAAGAGAGAAAAAGCATAATCCGGTTGAAAATAACATAAAACAATTAGGCTAATAGGACAATTATCTTACAACTCACGTGTCTAGCACTACAAAATCAAATTGTTTGCGAATTTTCGATTTTTTACAAATATTTCGATTAAAAAAATTTTTTTTTTCGAATTTTACAAATTTTTTAAATGTTTCTTTTATTGAATCGTAAATACTACCTTTACACCAAATGTTAAGTTTCTAAGACTACAAGATCGGATCGGATTATTTTCATTTTTTGATTTTTTTCGATTTTTTTTTTCTAATTTTCAGGATTTTTTAACTTTTTTCTTATTTTGTATCCTAAATACTACCTTTATTACAAATTTCAAGTTTCTAGTGCTATAAAATCGAATTATTTTCAAATTTTCGAACTTTTGATTTTTATATTTTATTTAAATTTTTCCTTTTTCTGTATCCTAAACGCTGAATTTTTAGTTTCTAAAGCTAAAAGATCGATTTTTTTTTCAATTTTTCAAATTTTCGAGATTTTTTATTTTTTCTTTCTTTCTTTCTTTTTTCTTTTTTGTATCCTAAATACTACTTTTATTCCAAATTTCAAGTTTCTAGCTCTAAAAAATCGAATTATTTTCAAATTTTCGGTTTTTTTTTCGATTTTTTTGGTATTTTTAATTTTTTTTTTTCTGAATTCTAAACACTTTCTTTACACCAAAATTTCAAGCAGTCATAATTTCAAAATTTTCTAAGTCTGCGAGATCAAATTATTTTAATTTTCTCTCTCTCTCTCTTTTTTTTTTTTCGAATTTTCGGGATTTTTAATTTTTTTCTTAAATAGTTTCCTAAATATTACCTTCATTTCAAATTTCAAGTTTCTAACGTTATAAAATCGAATTATTTTTAAATTTTCCTTATTTTTAGATTTTTTCGATTTTTTTATTTTATTTTCGAATTTTATTGTGTTTTACATTTTACCTTATTCTGAATCCTAAACACTAACTTTACGCCGAATTTTAAGTTTCTAAGGTTAAAAGATAAAATTATTTTCAATTTTTAAAATTTTTTCGACTTTTTCAAATTTTCGAATTATTTTTTCGAATTTTTCGGATTTATTAATTTTTTCTTATTTTGTATCCTAAATAGGGGAGATGGGGGATGAATGGGACAAGGATGGATGGGACGTTCTCAATATTTCAGGCAATAAACTTTTTTTTTTAGTTGCTTCCTATCCTCATGGATTTCACTACCATAATGTGCTTCAGAACCAAAAGAAAGACCACATGGCTGTTTTCATTTTCCTTCAAATTATCATTTCCTGAAAACTCTGCTTAAAAGTAATTTTTTTTTACATTTGAAGTTACTTAAATATCTTATGCAATATAAACAATTAAGATATGTTGTAGTTTTTTATTTCAAGGCTAAATATTGGTAATTATAATGAATGCATATTAACCATTGCGACAAGATAATTTTTGAGACAAAATGGCTGACAATTTAATATATGCATCATGGTGATGATTGGGACATTTCAAATGTGATTGTCTCATTCATCCCTAGAGGTAGCTGAAAAATATATTTATTACCTAAATAATATTATATAGTTTGATAAATTAATAATTTATGGTAATTATTCTTTTAACATTTCATCTTCATTGTAGTTATCGTCTTCAGCCATTGAATGCTTCCGTTTATGGGCCTTTTAAGGTAAAGCTGAGATGAGTCCAATATGATTGGCTAACAAATAATTCTGGAGATCATATTATAATTTACAATCTCTCAGCTTTTGACCAGGAGGCATTTTTTTCAGCTTTTAGTCCTTAACATTGAATAAAGGGAGGAAAATATTTGTGTCCCATTCATCCCTGCTGTGGGGATGTTTGGGACATAGAAGAATTGTTTTTTAATTTCACATTTTTTTTCTGTATAATAATAATCTTGAATAAATACTGAGCATAAGATGTAGTCAAACATTTAATGTATGAAATGTGATATATAATTTTGATATCAACTTAAATGAAATATTTAAAATAAACATTTTTGTGAAAATGTCCCATTCATCCCCCATCTCCCGTAACTACCATTATTCCGAATTCCAAGTTTCTAGCGCAAGAAAATCGGATTATTTTCAAATTTTCGATTTTTTTTTTCGATTTTTATTGTGTGTTTGATGTTTCCTTTTTCTGAATTCTAAACACTACCTTCACACCAAATTTTAAGTTTCTAAGACTACAAGATCGTATTATTTTCACTTTTCAATTTTGTTGGAATTTGTTGAATTTTCAAATGTTTTTTTTTTTTTTCGAATTTTCTGGATTTTATAATTTTTCCTTTCCTTGTATCCTAAACACTACCTTTATTCCAAATTTCAAGTTTCTAGGGTTACGGGATCTACTTAATCTTTTTGATGACGCGTAAGTGAGTGAGTGGGTGACAAAAAATCGAAACTTTGAGTTCATATATCGTCTGCACTAAAAAAAAACAGAAACGGAAAATTTTAAATTTTGGTCCTATTTGCCACATGCTCTACATAAACGAAGTTTCAGGTTTTTGGGATACACCAGCGCAAAGATATGAAGGGGGGGGGGGGTGTCAAAAGTGCGAGTTGCTTCCAGAAAAGGATGCTTACGGCTGTGCTTTCTCGACTTATCTGGAGGCACTGCTCAGTGCCTCCAGATAAAATATCACTGCCTCCGGACTTTTATAACGACGCTATAAAAAATCGTTTTAAATATTATGTTATTTCAAATGTATCGTTTTAAATATGACGTTTTAAATGTATCGTTTTAAATGTGACGTAATTTTCACCATCAAATGCTTTTCACACATATTAATTTAATTATTTGAAAGTTTTCTTTCTGTTTCAATATTCAAGTATAAATATGTGTTTCAATTATAATATAGTGTTTGAAAACGTAATAAGAAAATGATTTTAAATATGACGTTTTAAGTATATTGTTTTAAATATGACGTTTTAAATATGGAATTTAAATATGACGTTTTAAATATGGCGTTTTAAATATATGTTTTAAATACGACGTTTTAAAAATATCGTTATATGATGTAATTTTCGCCATTAAATACTTTTTGCACGTAATAAATTATTTATTTTAAAGTTTTCTTTATTTTTTCCTATTAACATGTGTTATTTTTAAATTAAAAAGTGTTTGTGATTATTATTATTTCGGCTTTTAAAAATCTGGCAACAGTAGGTAAAAAACGGCTATTTCAAACTATGAATTAAATATCAGTTGTAATTTTCTAACTGGACGAAAAATGTCCGGGCCAGGATTCGAACCTGGGATCTTCGAATCCTGGCCCGGACATTTTTCGTCCAGTTGGAAAATTACAACTGGTATGATTTCTTTACCAATTTGAATAATTGTGTTAAAATTAATCTAATGTAATCACGTATCCAGTGTTTACTGGAGTTCCATTACCTGCGACCTATTCTGTTGAGCTGATTAAAATATCCTACCAGATGCTAGGATCAATAAGGTTAACTGGATGAATTATGCCCTCCAGATTCGACCGGGATAGCTCAGTTGGTAGAGCATGGCAGCTTCAGCCAAGGGATCCCAGGTTCGAATCCTGGCCCGAACATTTTTCGCCCGGTTGGAAAATTACAACTGGTATGATTTCTTTACCAATTTGAATAATTGTGTTATCTTAGTATGAATTAAATCTCTATTCAAAAAATCAAATTTAAAAAAAAAAAACTCAAAAAAAAATTTCGCATATTTTTCCAAATATTGTTGATCATTCCTGAAGTTGGGTTTTTAAATATGTTATGTGTTTACCAAATTTTTTACTTCGACATCATCTTTTACTTTATTAATCATCGGTAAATATTTGGAAAATTATTCGGGAAGTGTTGGAAAGTGTTTCATAATCTATGCTTGACGCAGGATTTTTCGTCCTTGTTCCTTTTACACTCGTGTATTTAAAATTGGTCTTAAACGAAATAAGAAATTATTGTTTCAATTCCCCTTTTTGAAACATACTCGTAAATGAAAAGTCATTTTTAATGCTTTTCAACATAGTTGAAAAATGTTTATGAATTCGGTTTGTCTGTCTGTGTGCCGTCTGTTCGTTCGTGCTCTAACTCGCTTAAGTATACTCGGATTGCCATGTAATTGATATACGTTATTGAGGTTTACAATGGCATGTTCAATATTGAAAATGAAGTGTGTAGCACTTTTTTTACAAGGACACTCAAAAGAATTCCGTTACATTAAGGTGTATGGGGAAAAATCGTTCGCGGTATTTTAATGATGTTACACTATTTCAAATATATTGAAAATGATACATATCACTGATGTACACTACAAGTGGCTTACTATAGAATAGGGTGTGCATAGAATTTATTGTTCATTTACAGGGACACACAAAATAATTCGTTTACAGTAAGTAGTGCGTATGAAGTTGCTGGAAGTGCGCTTTCAATTATGGTACTCCTTTTTTAAATTTAACGAATTCTTTGCCAATTACTTGGAGTGTATAAATTCTATAGATCATATACAGGGCAGCACAAAAGATCTCGAGTACATTTCCGTTTTTAATGATCGAAATTTCTGAATGGGAATTTTCAACTGTGCTGTGCGTTTTCTACCTGAACAAAATTTTAGCATACTATGTAGTATATATATATAAATCTATAGAACATATACAGTGCTGCACAAAATAATTCGGATATTTTTTTAGACTGTTGAACGGTGATTCCTGAAATTTGATTTTAAAATTTTTTACGTAGACATCATCATCTTTCACCACAATTAAACGGTGAAGTTTTGTTACTGTTATTCTGGAAGTGTTGGAAGCTGTTTTATAATCTATGTGTGATGCATGATTTTTCATTCTTGTTGAATATTTAATATTGTTTTGACAGAAGATGCTTAGTTTATCTTATTTCACGTTTATATTCTCCATTCACGAAAAGTGGCAGCGTATTACTGCTTATTTTACTGTTTATGACTGTTAATTTTTACAGTATAATACTGGCAGCTGCGGGATGCTAGTAATATACTGCAAAATCAACACTTTTTTTTTTTTTTTTTCAGTGTACAATGAAACTACGTAATTTTTTAATGGAAATTTTTATTTATAATTATTTGCTGATGCCTGTGCAATATCTGAGAGAAATTGTGAAAAGGCGAGCACACATTTATTCCAAGTATATAAATTATTCCACGAAAAGATTCGGCAAAATTTTTATTTTACAAACACCCCACCCATCTCGCGAAATATTGCACCGAAGTTCATGTTGTTGCTTTAATTTTTTTTTTCTTCTTTTCGCTTCTTGGTCTTGGAAAAACCTATTTATCAATGGCGACCCACGCTCTTTAGAAGGCAGTTTCTTGAAATTTTTATGGCTTTTTACTGGGATATCTCGTACCTCAATTCTGGGACGACGTTATTGCATTTTATGACCTATAAGTTGATAGCTATAGCATCATATCCTGTTCGCTTGCTAAATTAAAATACACGGTCTCTCGTGTACAGCGAAGACTTTTATAGATTATATGATGCGACCATAATGTTTACAAATGCTGATCGATTGACTTTTTTTTTTCTTTTAGAAAAAGCTAGTTTTGCCAGTTATTCTAATTTAAATAATCAAAACGTTCGCAACGTTAATTCTGTGATTAAATAAGGAAATGATGAATACATGCAATGTTCACCAATTTCGATATTTCTACTATAGTAAGTTATAAATCAAGCTTTTCACTAAGCAATATACAGGCAAAAAACGTCGTTTCTTATCGTTGACCAATATCTAATTCCTAAACTGTTAGTTTTAGAGATTACCATATATTTCGTCATATAAAACTGAACTGTGCCTTTGGGCGCCCGTCAGGCACGTGAACCGCCGTATCCAGGTTTGGAAGAACCTATAGCACGCTCGACCAGGAGAGTCCTATAAGCGCTACGATCGGTGGGGGCCCGCGACCCGATCGGGGGGACCCGCTGACCATCCCCATTTTTCCAAGAGATTGGCGATAAAGGTCGATTGACGATAAAGCCAACGAACTCGCACTTTTGATACCAGAAAAGTGATCGAAATTTAAAGATGCACGTTGTACGCCGCACAGTGGGAGATTTGACGAATCTGGGCGGCCAAAATTATTTTATTGTTTTAAACTAATTTAAATGTATTAGTTAGTAAATAAATTAACTTTTTGTAATACAAATTGCTTTACAACTTAAAAATAACTGATGTTTTGGAACTTCCATACTGGTTTTTATTCTAGAAAATTAGTATTATAAAATAAATGATAATTATGATAAAAAATCGAATAAAATAAAAATATAACTGAATAAATTATAAGCATTAATTATTAACAGTATGGACAATTAGTTAATAAATCACCAATAAGGTGGAGTTTCTTAATCAGATGATAATTCAGAGTCGTCATCTGTTTCTTCATAATCAGAATCCTCTTCATCAGGAGCTTCAGAAGATTCCATGGGCAGTAACATTTCTAAGGTTTCTTTAAGAAATGATTTTGATTTTTTTCTTATTGTGGGTCTCATTCCAGTTAACACTGGATCTGAACTCAAAAGAAATCTGTTGATAACATCACGGTTACAAGAAATTCTTGAAAATTTTCGTGCTAAATTTTGACGAAATGAGCGAAAATGTTTGTTCCGTGTTTCGGCTGCTTCTTCAGACAATTGACTTATTGGTAGTATATCTTTCTCTATTACAGAGGGGCCATGTATTAATATTTTGTGCATTGTGGGTGACATTGGGTACCATTTATATAATTGGATGTAGAGTTCTGCTGTCTTCTCTGTATATTCTTTAAACGTATCTAGGTGAATTTTGTGGCCACTGGATATGGTTTCAAGAATAACTTTAAAACGGTACATTAAATGTTTGTCAATGCCTGTAATTTCAGCTGCTACAGAGGGGTCAGTAAAAAAATCTGCTGCTTGTATTTCCATCGTTAGTGTTACCATATTCAGACTTAGATACATCTACAAGCAAACCCAATTTTGTTTTGAAATTTTCTCGAATGGTCAATTTTCTTTCTTTAGCGATAGCATTTTCGTCTTCTGTATTCAAACTCCCCTTTTTTATGGGCAGTTTGTATGCTAAATGCAGCACATTTTTAAACAATCGAATTCCAGCATGTAAAATCGATAGCCCGAATTCTAACGTTTCGGGTTTGATGTTTTTCTTTTTAGAAATATCATTAAAATCTTTCGAAGACAGTCCACAAACATAGCAACACGTTGTCGATTTTGTACTTGTCGCTGCGTTGCATATTTTTCCATCGACCATAGTAAGTATCATTTTATGTTTTACAATAAATGTACTTTTCTCTAATGTAATTTTTGAGGGCAGTACAGAGTTTAACCCCATTTTTTATGTAATTAATCTTGTCATTAATCATTTCAGTTTTTTTTTTTTTTTTTCAAATCTTATCCGCATGGGTCTGCAATAACGTGGTGATGAAGGTAATGGATTTTGCCAAATAATCTTGTTGTTTACACGGAAAATTAACTGAATTGGTACAAACGAGCTCTGGAGTATGTACGCATCGGAAGAGGAATCATTTTCAAACTTTTGCTTGTATTGTACTTGTTGCGACCCATCGCAATTTAAAATTTCCAAAACTTCATCCAAATAAATAAATAATCGTGTCACTGTTAAATGAAGTAAATCTTGAATATTGATTTCAGTGCAAGTTTCCGTAATTTTAAAAGATTTTTTGTCTGGATAGCAGTCAATTTTAGTCCGTTGTAGAAGACCGTAGCAAGGGTATACATTTTTTTTATATCTTCTTAGAATTTCATATTGGTTTCTGGAAAGGTTAGCTTCGACAAATATTGACAATGCTTCCAAAGGGGACATTTGATTTTTCTTTTCAATTCTGCTGAGTTCTCAAATATGCTTTTTTTTTATTTTGTTGCTTTTCATTGGTGAATGGGTTAATTCTTTAAGTACATGGGCAGCATCTCTCTTTCTAGAGGTTTCTAACTTTACCTGAGCGGCTTGTGTAAGTACTTCCACATCTGTTCAACTCCTTAAGCTTTCACAATTTCTTCGCTATGACCTATTACTTGATTCGTTGAAAACTTTTGCTGGCTTCCCTGGGCGATTTATTTTCCTTGGAATTTCTACTGTACCTTCAAGCCATTCCTTATTATTTTTCACAAATACATCTGGTTTATAATGGGCTGCAATCCATTTGCTTTTCAACCCATATTTAAATCGGGAGAAAATGTGCTTGAGTGTTTTAATTTCATCGTCTTCAAAAGTATCACTGTTAAGAAGATAATTTTCCAGAAAGTGCAATCTATCATGTATATTTGTTAAATTCGGCTGTTGCATAATGTTAAACAATTCTCTTCGAATCATTACTTTGATGTTCGAAGCTCTTAGAGAAAAAAAATACAAAATATAAACAAATCATAATGCATAACAGATATATACAATTTAGATAGATAAAATCATTCAATCCCTTATTTTTTAAGAAATCGAGCAAGTTTTTGCTAACTTTTAATAAATTCATAAGCAAAATTGTCTCGACTTATTTTTAGACAAATAAATGTTAATAATGAGCCATAAATTACTTCAGTTTTTTGAAAAGTACTCAAATAAAGATAAACTGGAATTAATAACATTTTCAATAATGCTTTAAAACATTTTTTTTTTAATTTATATAATTTTTATTCTAATCAAAATGGCTGAACAATAATAACAGAGGATTGCTTTGTAATTATCCATAACCATTTTTTTTTCATTTTAGAATTCATATTAAAGATATGAATTAAAAATCAATACATACTATTTTCGAATGCATACTTCGAAATTTGAAAGAGCAATATTTATAGTGCCTTCATTTTAAAAACCGAACGATTCTGGAGCTACTTTAAACAAAAACACAAAGTCAAAGGCCTATATTTATTGTTACAAAAATAAACTTTGCCGGGAAATGTCGGGAAATATAACTAAACCCTTCGTAAAATGAGAAACATGCAAACAAAATAAAGGAAAAATATGCATTACTTTATATTATTCTTGCAACCAGTAAAACTATTTTTTTCTCAATTCAAATATTAAAAAGTTATGAATACATACCTGCCTCGTCACTATCCATAACAATTAGATTTTAAATATTTTCAGAAATGAATTCACATTCGAAAATGGAAAATCAAACTGAACAACGATCTGCTGCCGATGCACTCAACCCAACGCCTCAGTTTCAACTGATAAGAGGAGGTCATTGTTTGCTTAAGTGAGATAAAAGGCTGTCATGTGATTCCCCAATGATTCAGCTGCAACATGCATCAATCCATTCGAACCTGCGTTGTACTTTATAAAATCGACTTTTGTCCAGCCAGATTTGACAAATCTCCCACAGTGCGCCGGTCCTAAGCCGTTCTCGCTTATTGAGTTATGATACTTTGAATTTTATGGTTTTTCGGCATTTTCTGGTATAGAACACTAAAAAACGCGTTTTTATCAGAAAATGCTGAAAAGTTAAAAAATACAATGTATCATGTCTCAATAAGTTTTGCCGCAGAATACAGGAGTTTTTCTGTTTTACTTATTAGAACATGGAGAATTTTTTTCAAAATTTAACATGTAGGACCCACTGTACTGTATAAAATTTAATTTTCGTAAATTAAGAAAAAAAAAACTATTTTGACGTAAATGGCTTTTGATATGATGAAGAATAAAATTTGAAGCATATCTGCAATTGAAAAATATATATATATATTTATATATATTTCTCTTACGGGGCGCAAAAATGAGACTGAATTTGTAGCTTGCCGTTTGGCAACAACCGTAGTTTCAAGAGCGACGATCCTCAGTGGTTCGTTTTACGGTCACATGATCCATTCATCAAATCAAAATTCAGAGCAGGAGCTCTTTTTAAATACAACACGATCTTCCCGCCGATGTATGAACAGCAGTGGTCATTGGTTCGTTTTACGGTCACGTGATGCACTCATCAAACGAGCGTTTTGACCAAGAGATTCTTCCGGACTCAGCAGAAAACATGATGTCTACGCTTTGTTAACTTGTCAAGAGTCTGAAAGTTATTTTAGTTTTCACATCGTCGAACGAACTTTAATATCAAATTACCTATTACAGAGGTGGCACCAACTAAAAATATTTTTAATTGTGTTTCCAAAGAAGCTTTAAATTAATTGTGTTTCCAAGGTAATATTTTCAGTTAATTAGTTTAACATTTGAAAAATTTGTAAATTTGTAAATGTTAAAATGATTTATGTCCATTGGTATCACCAACTAAATGCATTTTTAATTGTGTTTTCAACGAACTTTTCAATTACTTTTCTTTACTTTAAAAAAATTGTAAGAGATTTATGATGGTACTTATTCTGGCTTGAGTTGTTGCAAAAAAATGGCGAGCGAGCGAAGCGACCTGGGACTGTGTAGCGATCCTAATGTGAATTTCGTCGCAATTCACGAGGGTGGGCGAGCGTTAGCGAGCAGGAGGCTGAGACCTAGTACGTCTAAAATTAACTGCTTAGGTATTAGGTATTAGCTTTTGGTCAATGATATAAGAAGAGACACCCAGTATAATAAAATTAACGTATTTTTTAATGCTTTCATTACTACCAAAATAAATGGTTATAATTCTTTAAAATCTATGAGCTAACTCAACTCCATGGATTTTCTGAAAACATGCACTATATCATATTCTTGGAAAGGCATGTAGTTTACGATTATTTTGAGTCCATGACCTTTTATCTTCCAAATTCTAAGCAAATCACAGCGTAAAAATAAAACAGTATGCAAGGAATGTTTTCGACCAAAAATTCACTGCTTCTTCTTCAGGTGTAAACACGTGTCATGTCGACAGAGTAAGCGATTACACAAGTAAGTCATTATAAGAAGTAAGACGCCCGAAGCTGATTCCAAATTGGTGTTTGCATATCGTATCGTTGAAAATCTGCACGGGTAACCTAACAACACTTTACGCTACAAAAATGATATTATCGACGGTTCTAAAGAGCGTCCTGTAAAATCTGAACACGTTATTTTCAGCCATGCATTCTTTCACATAATTTCGAGTTTCTGAAACAATACACGTCATAAAAAATATTGATGCAACAGGTTGATTCACTCCCTCTTTTCTTTTTAACCCCCCCCCCCCCCCCCTATGGTTAAAAACCGAAAGAAGAAGGGTTATACAATTCGCTTACGTATGTCGATAAATGCTGTATGATTACAAATATATTTTAAACTATCGAACCGATTGTCTCAAATATAGTATCGTTTGATTTCTCTTTTATCATGAAAGCTATATAGGTTGCAAAATATTTGGAAAGTAAAAAAATATAAAAACTGGAGAAAAAATTCGGGGTATTCTATCATAATTATTAAATTATTAAATCAATTTTCACAAATTAGATTTTTTGCTTTTTAGTTCCATGATATATTTTTTTTCATAATTGAATTTTAATTAAACAATATTTTTATAGATACTTGTTTATTTATTTATTTTTTGCTCTTTATAATAACTCATTCGCATAGTCATAATTTATGAAAATATACACTTTTTTTAATTTATTTTTTTTCGCCGAACTTCGTAAAAGTAACATTGAGATTACCAGACGTCCATGGGAATCATGTAGTTCATGCAATTCTCAATATTTTTTAAGCGGTAGTTAATTATATTTCACACCTCTAAATTTCATTTTGAAGCCCGAGAATTTAGACCAAGACTTTCTTTTTTTCCCCCTGAATAATACTGATTAAAAAAAAATTATTTAATGACAGTTTTCCCAATAATAATAATACAATGCCCACCCCCTCCGTTTTTAAATAATGTTCTCCTATAAATCTTTAAGGTCTCCGGCAGTAACTACTGTATAGCAAATTTCATACGTAGTTTTACTTGGAGATATACAAAATTTTCTGGAAAAAAAAAGGGGGGGGGGTGAGTTCCGGGGGTGATTTGCACTTTTGAATCAAACACAATATCTCATGTTTTCCGGGGCGACACTTTTATGCTCCGATGGAAGCCCCCCGCCCCCCTGCATCCACCACTGATAACATATAACTACAGCCCTGGTGGAAAGTGCGAATTAGATGTCTTCTATCACAATTATTAAATTATTAAATCGATTTTTACAAATTAATTTTTGCTTTTTAGTTACACGTTAAATATATTTTTTTTTTCTCATAGTCAGGTTAGTTTTTATATATTATAAAAGATACTTTTCTATTTCACTCTTAAGATACTTTATCACAACGCATTCTTATTTCCATATTTATAATTTGTGAGAACATACATTCTTCTAGTTATATTTTCTTTTATCTTTCTCACGAAATTCAAACGGAAGATTAGTGCATTCGCCTTTTCAAATAAGTGCATATACTTGCATACATGAATATAAAGATAAAAACAATATGAAACGTTATGATGTGCAATAACTCTTAATTTGGAGTGAGAATTTCTTGCCCAGTAATAAAATTATGTATCACAAAAGAGAAGGGTAGATAAGGGCCTTTTTACGCCCATTGGTCTTGTCATATAATATTATTTTCCTGACTAGCATACACACTGACCAGTAATGAAAATATATTTGGTGAAATATTTTTTATTTTTATAGAAAATTAAATAATTTGAAATTACATTTTCATTAATAGAAAGTAATTTATAACTATTTATGTAACTTTCATCTAATGAATCGTCCCTAGACCATCCTGTTGCAGCATTTTGAAGTGTTTGTGCATATTCCACACATAGCTTTTTACTTTCGGTTGAACAGAATTAATCCAGAATAATCCAGATCAGCAACATAAAGCATTGTAAATTGTTTGTGATATATTTTACTTATGTTTATGAGTTTTTAAAATAGTGCACGAATGTCTTGTACCCTTTTAAAAGTGTAATTATAAAGCAGTTCCTAAAGTAGTCACTTTGGCTTTCCAAAATAGGAAAAATTGAAAAGGATTGTTGCTATTAATCGGAATGATTAGGTTCCAACTAAACAATCTTGGATTTGTTTTTATTGCTATGATGTAGAGATCATATATATTTGTAATTTTATTCAAAATTTATAATTTCTTAATTTTTTCAAAAAGTTAATTTATATCTTTATTTAAATTCTATTCATTCTAAAGTAAAGTCATATCTATCCCACGATAAATGCTATTTAATCATGTACGCGTAATCTTTCATTTATTCTGCAGCTTTCGTTAACCGCATAAAAGTATTTCCCTTCTAAATTAAAAATGCGACAGCGGATATTTCTAAAATATATATGATCTCTACATCATAATTGCTGATTTATGAGTTTCAAATTTTCATTTTTTTTTTTTAAATAAAAAACGAAAGTGAATGAATGATAATAACTGGAAATATTAAGCGTGGATATTAATAGCTTTTTTTTTTTTTTTTTTTTTTTTTTAACTATGGGGAAGGAAATACTATGCAAATTTTAAAATATCTGTAACATTTCTTCAGGGTATTCAGATGCAAAGAATAAAATTTAACTATCCTAATAATATTATAAATCTCATTGTGTGCAAATGTTAGGCTGAAGCCAGCGTCAAAATGGAGCATTTAATGATCCTGTATCTTTGCATATAGGTGGATTATAACCCTCAAATGAACGATAGGTTTTTGTTTATTTTATTCAAATATTTTCTTTAATAATTAAAAATTTCATTATTTTCATAGAGAATAAATGTACATTTTTCCATAAAATTTAACCATTTTATTTTATCGTTGCTAGGGCTTTGATCGTTGCCAATAAATAAAAACGCGGAAAAATAATTTTTCCTCAACAATTAATTTTAAATTGAACGATTTTCACGTGAAAAATGAAAATTAAAAATAATTCAAAAGAAGATGAATTTTCGTGATATTTGAAACAAAAATATGGAGTATTTGTTATTATACACGAAGTATGAACATCGGTTACATTAAAAAGATATTTTTCTGTCAAAAACTGCGTTATAATTAGAAGGAAAAATGAACAATAATTAAATTATTAAAAATAGATTTCGCTTGGACCACGGAACTATGAAAAGGATCCTCCTCGGCTTGGACAAATATGACGTCATAAATAAAACATGTATTTTCAAATATTCGTAATAATACAAGGAGCATGAATATCAATGTATAATGAAGGTAGATAGATAATTTAAGTAACGTAATATTTAAGATGAAAAACTGAAATATTTTTTATCGATACTGATTAATTACCAGTTACATACAAATATGAGTTTTCCGCTAAAATGTACGTCCTGATTGCCAGAAAAAGAAAATTAACAAGAATTATGCCATTAAAAAGAGATTTCTCAGAAGAAAAAGTGACGTCATATTTGAAATAAAACGTGAATTTTCAAATGTGTTTTGCAAGGAGCGTGAATCAATTCCTTACATTAATAATACAAGGATCAGTAAGTTTAGAAAGTAGATGAGTTTCACGCCATATTTAAAACGAAAAATTTAAATATTTTTTTATCTATACCGATTATTAAGCATGAATATCAGTTACATACAGATGAGAGTTTTTGCCAAAAACCACACCATGGTCATTGGGAAAAGAAAAATAAATACGAATCTATTATATTAAAATCTGACTGCCTGTTTGTATTTTGCAACTACTCCTTTCAGATTGTCGAACGCAACGCGATTTACTTAACACCGGTTATCATTGAACCGAGGATGTCATAAACTCTCAGAATTTAAAAAAAAAATTATTTAAATTCCGAGATATTATTATTATTATTATTATTATTTTGTCAATTTTAACGAAGTTTCTCTAAAATTGGCAACTATATTATTCCATTTTTGTGATAAAAAATAAGAAATAAAACGGATTAATATATTTTTTCTCATTAAAACTGAAAAATATAATTTATTTTTAATTTGAATAGATGGTGAGAGAAAAAAAAATCTTGATTACAGTAAAATTTTTGAAAAATAAAAACGTATTTTTACATATTTAAACTTCATGAATAAATTTATTCTGGAGAACAAAAATCATCTGTCAACATATTTTCATTTAGAAATTAGAAATAAAGATTTTTTTTTTCAGTTATAGATTAAATCAAGGAGGCAAATTTAAGCTCCTTGCATTTAGGTCTACAATTCACAAGAATTGAATTTAATCAAAAAGAATGTACTATTTCTACTATCTTTGAAGGGTGGCTATTAAAACGTTTTACAAAGGCGTTAAAAGTAAAATGGTTTACCAGGTAAACTTGACATATGTTTTTACACAATTCGCCGATTTCCACGATTTTATTTGACCCGTCTTTTTTCATTGGTCGCAGTTTCATTTTCGTGATTATTTGTCACAAAATTTCACTTTTTTAAAACTTAGTTATGTCAAGGCCTCTATAACATAGAAATACTGTATTGTCTCCTATGGAATGTGATAAAGTTAGTTACGTTTCTAAAGTTATTTACGTTTCTAATTATCGAGAATGAAATATTTTGCTTAATTAATGCATTTATTCTTCTTTTAATGATACGTGAACGAAGTCACAGGTAACAGCTAGTTAATAATAAGTTTTTATGTGGCATTGTTAAAAGTAAATTTTTTTTAAATGATTTTTACACGATAAATAACAAAGTTATTAGAAAATTTTATTTTTAATGCCTCAAATACTCAAAGTTACACTTTTCTTCCCGTGGCATTTTCCTTTTCGTCATAAAATGCATATGATTTATACCCAACCAATGATTTTAAACCAAATTGTTTGGATTATGTTTCAGAGTTTGGCTTGTTTTAAATCAGTTTAATAGACAGTTCGTATTTTACTTTGGAATAACAAACATTTTACTTCTTAAAATAGCAAACAACTTACTTTTTAAAACGTTAGATCAATAGTAAACAACTACGAAATTTGTTGCAGGTGCAGGTAATTAAGCCAACAATGGTGTTGATCAGCCGATCTACCATGACATCAAAACTCAGCTCTTAGGCAGTATCTATAGGAGGGTATTGTTTCAATATCCTACAACTTCTGCGCCTACTCTTTGGTTTTTTTCATGTGGGTACCCTTTTTTATCAGAGTAGCAACACAAGCGCAAGACACATGTTTGCAAGTTTTTTAATGACAAATTTGCAGGGTTTTTTTTTTTTTTTTAACTATAACAACTCGCATTACAGAATGATATACGCTTGTACAAGTTTTAGATCAGTAATGAAAATTAAAAAATACAATCAGAAAAAAAATATATATATGCAATAGTTACGTAATTTCTCAAACAACAAGTAATATAAACTTTTTTTTAAAAGTCAATTCCTACTTTTTAATCATAAATATATATAATAAACCCGTGCAGCATTTATGTCCCACGTTATCTTTGTTGAATATTATTTTATAATCATCGTTGCGGTATTTTATTTCTGTGGCATCACTCATTTGAGATAAATCTTTCATTTCATTTATGAAAACAATGGGAGGAATTTTTTTCTCCCATTTAAAACTAAAATTAATTAATTAAATTTAATGAATGAATTAATTAATATTTGAAAAAACTGTATTAACATAAAGTGTCATCCACTACAAGTTTAAAAAAATTTATTTGAACTTGAGTGGATGAATAGAAAATATTTTATTAACGATTGAAAATTTGAACAAGATATATATATAGAGAGAGTGTGAGCTAATAGTAGGAATTTAAAAATAGTCTATTAAAAAAAAAATAACATAACTATTATATTTAAAATTTTAATTTTTTGCCGAGCGATCAATTTATAGTTTAGCTACTGTCAAAATTATTTTAAAAAAGCATTGAAATCGCATTACTATTTCTCGAGAAAAAAAGTAGAACAATGACAGCTGTTTTATGTGTGGTATGTTTCGTTTGCGAAACCGTGTAACTATTGTATTTCTTATTTTTATTTCTTGCCGAACAATCAATTTATAATTTAACTATTGTCAAAAATATTAAAAAATAAGTACTCAAATCCTTTCAGTAGTCAGAAAAATTCATATCAATGTCAGGTATTTCACTTGTAATTTCGCAACTGTTGTCACCCCTGTAATAGTAGACGTTATCTCCAATCTATTGGTACCGGTATTGTATTGTTTTTATACGAGGAATTTACGGAAAAAAATATAGAGAGATTTTCTTTTCGAAAACTGTACGAGAGCAAGTATACAAACCACAGACTCTCAGCTCTGATCTGAAGCACTGAAATTTGCCTTGAGTTGGATATGAGTCCTTGTTAGAGATCTGCACGGGCCGGGCCAAGGCCCGAAGCCCGTACTCGGCCCGGCCCGCGGGCCGGGCTCGGGCCTATTTTTCTTCACGGCACTCGGGCCGGGCCGGGCCCGTGCCATATTTCTTTTCTGAAGGCTCGGGCCGGGCCGGGCCTAGTGATTACTCTTTACGGGCCGGGCCGGGCCCTACTTTGTTCCTGAAGGATAAGGCCGTGCCTTAAATTATTTTTTCCGTACAGAGCCGGGACTGGTTTCATTCTTCCTAGTCTTCATGCCTTAAAATTTTTAGTCCTGGTTTTGACTCGTATGAAAATCATTGTCTCGGCGTACCTGGTCCGTTCGAAAGTCAGTAAAATAAGATCTGGCATAAAAATCTTTTCAAAACATGCATACATTTTTAAATCGCCATTATTTTATAATTAAACATTAAAATTTATTCTTTTTAAAGAATAGTAGATTTATACACTTATTAAAATATAGCTAAATTAAAATATAGTAAAACGTGTGAAAAAGAACCTGCTTATGATGGAATTCTGTCTTAAATTGAAAAATGTGTTGATCCATTAAAAATGAATATACTAATATGTAAGAAAAGAATATATAATACATTTACACCTGCTAAGAAGGCAAATTGTCTATAACTCATTTTTTTTCTTTCACCCTATGCAATTCCATCTTAGATTTTACTGTATAGCATTTTCTGATTTTTAACACTTCAATAAATGGAATATGGATTAACAATATCGATGATAACTTAAACACATACATACAACAAATAGAGATTTATTAAAAAAATAAATATTCCAGCTTGAGGCACCTCTATAAAAATGAAGATTATAAACATGAAAAAAAAAGGCTGAGATAGGAATTTTTGGTTAGATCTCCTCCTATGGGGCAAATTTTTAACCAAATCGACGTAAAAATTATGTTTTGTAGAAATTCACTTGGGCCGGGCCCGGGCCGAGATTTTAACTTTTTTCCGGGCCGGGCTCGGGCCGAACTTTTAACTTTTAAATCGGGCCGGGCTCGGGCCGAACTTTTAATTTTTGTATCGGGCCGGGCCGGGCCAAATTATTTTTTGTATGGGTCGGGCCTGGAAATTTTGGCCCGTGCAGACGTCTAGTCCCTGTACAGTCAATGTAAAAAAACAAAAAACAAAAAAAAAACAAGTTGAAAATTGTACGTCAAACGTGACAAATGAGGTGCGTTCGTACTATAGCTAGTTATATAAATATTCAGATCTTGATGATTTTTAATTCTGTGAAATGGATTATATCGTCTGCAGATTAATTTCTGTCATAAAATAAGTATCTCGGTCACTTGACGATTAAACCTCGGAAGCTCCTATAAAAAGAAAGCACCGACTTTTTTACAAAAATTCAAATTTCTTAATAAATGTTTTTATTAATATTTTCTAAAGTTTTGATTCGATTTTCATAAAATTTGAAATGTCTCGACAAAATTCTGCAAAGATAATATATCTTAAATTTCAAACCATTCGGTTGGGCAGTTTTTGCGTTGTTATATGCGGACTGACGGACAGACAGACGGACGGACCAGACGACGACAATAGGTACTACGTATTTATATAATTACGAACGCACTTAAAAACGATATATTCCATACGCTTTAATCGCCACATCCACATTATAGGAGAGAAAAACGAAAAAAGACGTTAGATTAGACTGAGAATTATCTTTTTTCAATAAATGTTAAAAAATAAGATTAGGGAGCCGTCTCCATATAGAAATTGAAACAAATTTTTAAATTTTAATACTAAAACCGAACATCATGGCAAGCTTTTTTATTTTTATTTTTATTTTTATTTTTATTTTATTTTAATTTTTGTTTTAATGTATGGTAGTTTTCAAAATTGTTAAATATGAACACATTTAAAGATATCGAAACTTTTTATATTATTGTGTGTAGCATATTTAATAAGATTTATTTCCCATAATGAAACCTGTTGTCAGAATTTATAGGTGCAATTTTATGATTAGCTTTTCGACCCTCATTCTTTTCGGGTAATACCAGAAAAGTACGTGGGATGAAAAAAGGATATTGGAAAAAAATAATTGCAGAGCTTGCAAAGAATGTTTTGAAAAAATAAAAACAGTCAAAGAGTGATTTTGATTTTCATAAAGATGATAAAGAGATGAACTTATTCTTTCCTGCTATTTCCCAAATTGTAATAAAGATAACTATCCTTTTGTCTTTAAATAGTAAATCATTAAACTTATAATTGAAATATTATAGTTCCTTAGTTAAAGTTGTAAATGTATATTATTTCTTTTTAATTAAAATCTAAACTTAACCAACATATCCAAACTGTTTTAAACCACCGGTGGGGTAAAATTGGTTGAATTGGCTTTATCATAAATATGATGTATATGATCATATAATTAAAATTATTTTATGATACAAGGATAAGTGCCGAGTATGTACGCAAAGTACATTAAATTCAATTGGAAATTTTGGTTTCAAGAAGCAACTAATAATAAGGTATTAGGTTTCAAGCCACTTTTCCCTACATAAATTGAATGAAGACATTATTCCAAATCTAATGCCTATTTTCGTTTTCCACTGCGACAATTTCGTGTTTATAATGTATGGGATAACTTTCTTTTTCTTTTTTTTTTTTTTCTTTCTCTACACTGACTACACTTGCAAAACAATAGCAACAACAATAACAACAATAATAACAAAATCGGTTTTCAAGCCGAACGCTAAATTTCCCTTTACATCGAAACAGAAAATTGAATAAAGTAATAATAAAATTATTGATTATAAACAGAAGCGAAATTATTGATTATAAATTGGAAAACAGTACATTCGGCTAACCTATCAGTTTTGTCCCGTCAAATGTTATCCCGTCAATTGGCTTTTTTTTTTTTTTTTTTTTTTTTTTTTTTGCTAAATCACATAAAAAATGTTTAAATTTAATCATTAAATGGTTCTTTTTAGTCTATTTTACGATTTCTATCCATATGTTTATCTAATGGATTTAAAATATTTCAAACTATAATGTAATTTATAAGTGAAAAATTCTCATATTGCAATAAAGAGTTAAAAAAAATTCGCCTCAAAATGTCATCAGGAACAGAAATTGGTAAATAAAGTTAAAGATTTGAAGTAAATTTTATTTAAGTATATTTTCGACAACAAGTATATTTTCGCATTAATAAGAAATGTTCACCAGAAAAAAATGATGTGTTAGGAAACAATGCTAAAAAATATCACAAAAAATAAAACTAAAAAATGTCGGAATTCAATTTTGAGAAGAAAAAAAAAAAGACTCTTTGAAGTATTCCCGAATGTTGAACTATCCAAAGATCACCAGAACAAAAAATCACAAACATTTGAAACGTAAACGTTTCGTCGAGACCCACCCTTCCATTTATTTCTTTCAATACCTCAAAGTTTAACCAGTGACGGATTTTTTCTTCACCCTTTGAAAAAGTTCATTTAACTTCCGTAGGTAGCTGATGGGAAAAAAAAAAGTAACGTTTTTTTCCTGGACAATAAGTTTTGTGATGCCGAACTGCAGAAAAAAAACAAGTGATTGAAACGGGCTTTCGTCACTTTTTGAAGGTCGGTCTATCTTTGGGTGTTTTTCAGACGTAGACTTGACCTTATTTTTCACGCATGACAAGCTTAAACGATGTGAAAGGTCATTGTTCTTTCTCGCAAAATTACGATTTTTTTTATTATTTTTTTTAACTTATTTATTCTGTTAAACAAGAAATAATTAAAAAACTTTTAAGTAACACGCTAATCGAAAATTTGATTTGATTTCAAACAGAAACGAAAACTTTCGCCCCTGAACCCTGCTCTTTATACGTCACTGTTCTGAAAATACATGAATACTGCATTGTCATCGACAATGAACTTGTGTGAAAATTTTGAACAAAATCAGTTCGTTAGATATGTGATTTCAATAGAAAACGTGAAAGAATGTTTTTTGCCCCTTACGAAGTACGGAACTAAAAATACATGCATATTGCAATATCATCGACAGTGAACTTGTGTAGAAAATTTGAGCAAAATCAGTTCGTTAGATATGTGATTTTAATCCAAAAAGTGAAAAAAAAAATGTTTTTGCCCCTTATGAAGTACGAAACTGAAAATAGACGAATACTGCATAGTCATCGACAATGAACTTGTGAAGAAAATTTGACTAAAATCAGTTCGTTAGGTATGTGATTTCAATAGAAAACGGGAAAAAGGGTTTTTTCCCCTTATGAAGTACGGATATGAAAATACATGAATATTGCATTGTCATCGGCAATGAACTTGTGTGGAAAATTTGAGCGAAATCAGTTCGTTAGATATGTTATTTCAATCCAAAACGTGAAAAAATGTTTTTGTCCCTTATGAAGTAACGGAACTGAAACTGCACGAATATTGCACAGTTATTAATATTAAACTTGTGTGCAAAATTTCAGAAAAATTGCTGCGTTAAATATAAGATTTTATCAAAAAAAAAAAAAAAAAAAAAAAAAAAAAAGAATGTTTTTGCCCTGGACCCTCCCTCTGATGAAGTCTGAAACCGTATAAATATTGCATTGTCATCGACAATGAATTGGTATGCAACATTTGAAGAAAATCGGTTCGACGGAAGTGGGTCAAAAATCGATTGCAAGGTTTGACCCAAAAGCTGTCTTTGAACAAACGAAGTTAAATAAAAGTATGTAAAAATAGTAAAACAAGAATGAGAAAAAAAAATCTTTATTGGCCGATTTTAATTATGCGTCAGTTGTTCTGATAAATAAATACTTTTTTAATTTTTAAATTAAATATTCTACGAAATTCTTCCTTTTGATTATTTTTTTCTGTGGTACCTTCGTAACAAAAGTACCTATCTTCAAAATTTTATAATTTTAGGGCCAGTGAGTGGTTAAGGCTGCTTATCAGTCAACTTCCCGATTCTCCTCGCTAATGTTAAACCTATGGGCGTAGGATGCACTTGTAGATTTAAAATTTCTCCTCAGGAAATTAATATTTTTAACTTCTGTTTTTTTTGTACTGTTCTTAAAGGAGGTCTCTTTTTTTCTTAGTTATAAAAATATTTCTAAAATATGTGTTTAATTTATAATTTTATGTGTTAAAATCTTAGCGAAACTGAATAAGATTTTAACACTTCACATAAAATTAAGTATATATTTTAGAAAAAAATTGACAACTAAGAAAAAAAAACAGACGTCCTCTAAGAACAGTACAAAGAAAACAGAAGTTAAAAATATTAATTTCCTGAAGAGATATTTCAAATATACGAAGGCATCCTACGTCCATAGGATTAACATTAGCGAGGGGAATCGGGGAGTTTACTGACGACCAGCCTTAAGGTTACGCTTTAAAATGGGGGGCATTGTCAATTGTTAATGCATTAATTTTATCATTTTTATATATGACTTGCCTCAGAAATATCGTCATTACACTATGACCAAACATCCTACACTGCAAAAAAAAGAAAAAAAAAATTGTTGATTTTGGAGTATAATACTGACAACCAGTTGCTAGTATTATACCGTAAAATTAACAGTAATAGACAGTAAAATAAGCAGTAATGCACTGCGCGCATGCGCGGTAGTGTATTACTGCATTTTGTGCATTATTGAGCACAGAATGCAGTTACAGAGTGCATTATTGAGCATTCTGTTCTAAATAAACCTCTTTCCGAACGAAACTCCGGCACTCGTTCCCGCTGTTTACAGCACCGTGTAGAAGGCGTGTTGTGCTGTGCACGCACGAAAAATCTGTTAGTTCCACTTTCCACCGCCAGGGATATCAAATGTACGTCATAATTAGCTATATCTTAATTACTTCATGTTAAGTTGAATGAACCGATTCCCGTTGAAATTGGGCCCATAGAACCCGAGAAAATAAATCACCCCCCTGGATTTTAATATTCATAAATGGTGGTAACCAAGGGTTGAAAAAATGATACCGAAGTTTTTTAGTAACTGGGAGACCTCGGAAGAATGTCAGAAAAGATTTCGTTTGAATCGGACCAAGATTAAATGCAAAATCTTTTAGTTACATTTTCCGCCGCCAGGGGTGCACTCAGTTCTAAGCAAACCTCTGTCCGAGCGAAATTCCGGCACGTGTCCGCACTGCTTATGGAAATGTATAGAAGGCGTACTGTGCACGCGCTGAAAATCTTTTAGTTCCCCTTTCCACCGCTATGGGACCCCAAATTTATATCTTAATTAATTATCTATATCTCAATTAGTTCATGTAAAGCTGAATGAATCGATTCTCGTTGAAATCGGGCTCTTTGTTTGAATAGGACAAATTTTAAATGCAATTTTTTTAGTTCCACTTCCCACCACTAGGTGGTGCACTCTATTCTAAATAAAAGTCTTTCCGATCGAAATCCCGGCACGTGTTCCTGCTGCCTACGACACCCTATAGGAGGCGAGCTGCGCATGCGCTACAAAATCGTTTAGTTCCATTTTCTACCATCCCCAGGTGGCGCCAAATTTGTATCTTAATTAGTTATCTATATCTTAACTAGTTCGTGTTAAGTTGAATGAACTATCTGTCTTTGAAATTGGGTCTATAGAAACCGAGAAAAACCCCCCTCCCTGGTGATTAATGTTCAGAAATAGTGGTAACCAAGGGCTGAAAATATGATACCGAAGTTTATCTAGTACCTGAGGGACCTGAAAAAAGGTTTCGTTTGAATCGGACTAATAATAAAAAGTTCTGATTTTGGAAGCAGGGGTGACGGAGGGAGTTTTGATCAGAGCATTAACACGATTATTTAAATTACAACCAAACACTCATTCTATCCCCCCCCCCACACACACACACACAGAATTAAACGAACGACGTTAAAAAATTTGGAATTATTAATTTTTGAAACTAAAACAAAATGACTTTTTTTTTTCTTTTGACATACAAAAACAGTAAGTTATCGTTGTGAATTTCTGAAATCAAGTTCATAAATGACGTCACGTACATGAAAAAATTCTAAAAATCGCATAAAACAAATCGCGAAAAATGCACAACTCGCTGTTCGAATTGCAATCTGCTGACGACCTTTTCATCTGCCAATCACAATTGTCTGGTTGACTTCTCGCTGTACGTACAATCCTATCAGCTACCAATCACAATTTCCCTCCAACGGTGTTTAACTTCTAGCGGAATCAAGTAACGTCATACGCTGCAAAACATGAAAAAAAAGGTTAAAAAACGCATAAAAAATGAAAAAAAAAAATCTAATAAAAAAATCGGGATAATAAATAATCCGCCCTTACCTTTTAAAATCATGATTTTTTATCTGTAAAGAATTATCAACTTTCTCCAAATTAAAAAGAGAAAAAAAAAATGACGATTCTGAGCGTAGCTGAGGCTGAAATGGAAGCAACCACCGAAACAATCAAGCATTCTGGGCAAAAATTGTTTAGTGTCAAAAGAAAAAAAATCGCCAAAAATTCAAAAATCGCTGTACGAATTTTGCATAAACTTTATTGAAAAGAGGACAAAATTTATTATTTTGGGCTAAAAGATTGGAACCGGATTCCGGTTACTAATGTGGAAAAATCAGAACAAAACGTGAAAAAACACTAAAAATCGCATAAAAAATTTAATTAAAAAAAATTTGTTCAAAAATTCCAAAATCGGCTTCGAGGTACAAAACTACATGCATAGAGGTACCTTCCCACCAAATTTTGTAGCTCTGCGTACAGCGGTTTCTTCAGAACACAAACAAGAAACACACAAACACATACACACACAAACTTTCTTCTTTATTATAGTTGGAGATTTGTAAATGAGCAATATGCGCGAAAGAAGATTGGCAATCTGCTTTATACGGAATTGGATCTCAGGAAAAGCAAATCAAAATATCAATCAGATTAACAATATATGACACATGCTCGGATTCGAATGCAATTAACATTGTTACACGATTTTTTATACTTTTTATAATAAACCTTGTTTTTCAATAACATAAATGTTTGTAAAGTTTGATGATTTTATTTTCTTTTTTGAAAAAAATTATAAATAAAATTGTTTAGTTTTTTTTGACTCAGAATATAAAGATATTTAAACAAATTGCGGTTTTTCTGGATTTTGATGAAATTGGGAATGATTTCCAAAATATTGATGTATTGTTTTACTGAAATATTAGATAACCAAACGTGAGTTTAAAAGAATCATCAAATACGTGAATGAAATTTACTATGTATATATTTAAATAAAATACTTCGCTTATGCACGATGAGTTTCCATAATTTTACCACTCTGCTTAAGCACTTATAGTTTCTTATCTCTGGTGCATGAAATATCTTACAACTACACTCTAAAAAAAATCCGTGAAAATACAAGAGATTTTCCGTTAAATTTTACGGAGAAGTTTCATTTTTCCAAAACAACAGTACAATTTCCGTAAATGGCATTAGTTCCGTAAAGGAGATTTCAAATCCGTAAATATGCAGAAAGTTTTCCGTAAATTTAATGGATTTTTCCGTATTTCTTACAAAACTGTATAATGTCCGTATTTCTAGTGCCATTTCCGTAAATGACGTTCAGAGGTTTGCGTACAGAAATCGCCTTGTTTGAAATGCGAATTAAGATTGTTTTATTTAGGATCCAAATCCTTCTAGGATCCAAATCTGAACCAGTCCTACTCGTGGGCCTATTTTTTTGTCATTAGACTCGGGCCAATCCTGGAACTCATTCTAACCAGGGTTGTGTCTGGGCGGTAATTTTAAATGAAAATAATAGTGATATTTTTATTTTTTAGTGAAATCTTTAGAAATTCATTTTATTTCCATAAATTACAGAAAAATATTTTTTAAAATCTACTTTTTTTTTTTCTTTATGGTACTTTAAATTGTGAATTTTTTCACAGACGTTTTAAAATTTTATTTTAATTTTATTAACGTGAGGCAATATTAGGTTATTAAAGGTTTCATAAAATATTATCTTTGCAAATTATCGATATGTTTATTGTATTGAACAAAACTGATTTGTCTTATAAATTTGTGAATTAAACTAAAATTTAATTTTTTATAAATTATAATTTTTTACAAAGTTTATATTTTTTTCTTTAAATTTATAAAAGTTATTAATCATTTTTTCTTTACTTTCATAAAAATGAAGTTTATGATTTTATAAAGTTTATAATTTATTTCGTTAGTTTATGATTTTATAAATTAAACTAAATTAATTTAGACTAAATTAATAAGTCCAAATTTAAACTTACCTATCCCAAGGTCATTAATTTCAAAATTTTCTCTAAAAATCTATTTTTTATTTTAATATTTTTAAGGTTTCATAAAATAATATCTTTGCAAATTATCGGTATGTGGGTATTAAACGAAACTGATTTGTCTTATAAATTTGTGAATTAAACTAAAATTTATTATTTTATAAATTATAATTTTACAAAGTTCATAATTTTCTCTTTAAATTTATAAAAAAATAATAACTTTTTGTTTACTTTATAAAATTATAAACTTCATTTTTATAAAAGTTTATAATTTATTTTATTCATTTATAATTTTTATAAATTAAACTAAATTATTAAGTCTAAATTTAAACTTACCTATCCTAAAGTTATTAATTTCAAAATTTTATCTAAAAATCTATTTTTTCGTTTTGATATTTTAAAAATTATTCATTTTAATGTAACCATACACAAAAGTTCGCAGCAAAGCTTAAATATAATAATTTAATTTATTATAAATTTGTTTATTCACATAAGTTTTTAAACTAAGAGATAAGAAAAATTTACTTTAATAGCATGTAATAAATACGTCTGCTTAAGATAATTATTGATTTTACTGAAATTGATAAATAAATCAACACACAAATTATTTTAAAGAGCATATGTACTATTGCAAAAAGAATCAATCATTACTGTTAATACAATATTTTACGCATATAATACATAAAAAATTTAAATTTATATGTTATAAAGCATCAAATAATAAAGCAGAATATAGAACAATTTTGAAAAGAAAATATTAAAAACAACAGAACTCTGAAAATATCCATCTAAGAACATCAAGCTTTTGCATCATTAAAAACATCTCAAATAAGTTACAACATTTGAAAACGTGTCCTGTCCAACCGTAGCGTAGTGGTTTGGGTGATACTTATCGTGGGAAATGGTGGTTGTTTGTTAAAAACGCGCTCAGAAATGAACGGGGAAAAAAAAAAGAGAGACGTATATGTTTCTTGATGGATAATTTTTTTTTTTTTTTTTTTTGGTCCTATAAAATTTATTTTAACGACATAAAATTTTCTAAAAAATACGGAAGATATCTGTTATAAAACGGAAATTTAAAAACGGATATTTCAGAAATTACGGAAAATTTCCTGGAATTTACGGAATTTTTTTCCCGTTAAAATACTCGGTTGCCAGTACAATTTCCGTTATTTTCAGGCAAATTTTTTTACTGTTAAATATTCTCTGTGGTTGTACATCATGTCTTGATGTTAGATTGTCCGTCCTCCAGCTCAATTGTGATAATTTTTAATGTGAGTTTTTAAGAAGCGACCTCCCCCCTCCAACCCTCCCCCCCTCTTCTCACCCCCCCCCCCCCAAAAAAAAAAAACAACTACATAAATAAATAAAGGTCGTTCTAGAATTACCATACATTATATAGATATCTATGTTAGATTGACGCTCCTCCAAACGAAAACAACAATCAATTACCAATTATGCAAATTTTTATTGTGAGTTTAGAGGTGGGGCATCAACCTCCATCAGGATCTGGACCTCACTTTGGCTTGATCATGGACTGAAAATATAGTATTAAAATAGTTAAACAATAAAACTAGCTATTTTTTTTTTAATACAATAAAAAAAATCCCCTAATATTCTACTTGCCCACGTTGTCTTTATGTTTTTTTTTTAATTTTCAAGAGTTATTTTTTTTCTAGAAATTGAATCTGATCGGGCCTGGCCGTAAACTGCGAAAATATAAACGGGCCGGGACAGGGTCGAACTTTTACTTTTTACACGGTCTCGGGCCTGAAAATTTCGGTCCGTACAGACCTCTAGGGTCCGGTCGACGAAAGCTTTAAAGTTGGAGACCCTATCGGGTAAATCAAAAATGTCAAATCAACACAAAAAAGTGACATTTTTTACCTGACCACCTCAGAATTTTATGATATTAAGCTCAATTGTTAGGATCATAGAGAAATTATTAAATATTCCGTGATAAGTCTCTATCTCTTTTGGTTATGGAGATAATTGGCTTCAAAAATGGACAAAAATCGTAAATTTTTGCATTTCTTGCATTACAAATTTAATCATATATCATTCCGTAATTGACACAGGAACTTACCTTTGATGTCGTTAGAAAGTGCATGAATTGGGCTTTCATATGATATATCATATGCACATATTTTTTAAATTTTTAACTCCAAGGTCAAACATTTTGACCTTTGACCTTTCATATTTTAAAAAATGGTATTTTAATTTTTTTTTCAAAAAAATGTATGTTACTGTTATACTTATTTTCTATAATATCTGAAAGTATTAGTTTGGGACAATCATGGGATGCTGAGTTATAAATTAAAATGCAAACATCAGTACTAATTTAAGTTACAGATTTAGGCCGCTTAATTTTATGTTGTATGACTTATTGTATAACTTATGTGTGTAACTTAAGTATTAATGAAAACAAATTTTTTTTTCATTGTAAAGTTCACAAAACAAAATTTTCCCTTACTTTTTTTTTTGTTTGTGACGGTAGGGGGGGGGGGGGGGGAGACTGGGCTGTAGTAACAAACTACTGAATCATTCCGCATCAAATCAACGCAGACAACCTAACCTCTTATTTGTTTTTTTAATGAAAACACATGTGAAAAACAAGGGATTATATATTATAAAAAATAATGGAAAGGATACAGCAGGAATTAAACTTAATACATCGAAAAATAAAAAATGGAAAACTATGAATATCTTACGGAATCGTCAGAAGAACTTCATAAAAATATTCATAGTAAATAGATGTTATTTCATCAAATATTGTCAGCGTTATGCCTAAAATAAGCAATATTAAGCTCCTAATAACATATAAGAAACAAATAAAAATAAAAACCTACTGGAGTTCAAATAACAAAATAGATAAATTATTAATCAACATAAATAGGAATTTGATCATAAAGTAATGTACAAAACTCCCCAATATATATTAAGATCTGTCTCATAATTTGTGATTATCAATAATTAAAGATTTATTTAATAATATTACAGTATAAAGAGACATTATTACTATTATTTTTAAATCTTAAATAAAACCTCTTTTTATAAATTTTAAGGCAAATTTCCTTCTAGAAGCAGTAGAAGATTCAGTTGAATTTCATTCAACATGGTTTATATATTACTAAATAAATTATAAAATAAATAGCTACTTTTAATGTACAATATTCTCGAGTCACAATATGGTTGAGTCATGTATATTCTAGTGAGTGCAAGCTGGACCTAGAATAAAACAGAACTCTCTTGCTGCTGAGCTTGTGACTTAGTCTGTAACCAGAGTTTCTGATGACAACTTACTCATTTGCTTTACAATGATAAATAATGAAATTCGATTTTTGTATATAAAATTATAAGAATATATGGTCGGAACCCATAATGAAAATATTTATAAAAAACTGTTTATTTTTGTAACTGTTTTAGAAATTCAATCTATTACATTGGCTGGCCTAACTAAAGAAACAAATATTATTTTAACTCAAGCTTACCAAACTGCTTTTTCCATTAACTTCAACTTATAAAATTATTGAAAAATTAAAATTTATTCCTATAAATAATCAGTAACATGTAATTATCAATTGGGGCTTTGATCTTTTGTGTTACGGAATGAAAAATCAGAAAAAATTGCACCACTTTGACACAATTTTTGTTTCATTTAAATCTTAACATAACGTCCTTTTCACCGTCACAAAATTTACATGTGTACCACTTTAATTTTCATACCCATATCTACTATTTTAAAAATATTTTAACGTGCAATAGATCCTTAATGAATATAATTTCCAAACTTGATGTCACATTTGCCAGCTACAACAGCAAATATAATAGTAATTCACATTATTTCCTTTTCCCTTGTAAGTCTGGAAGAAACCCAATTGCCACCAATGTAAAGAAATTTCAAATATAAATATAGGAATATTTATTGCAGCACACCTACAAATGAATAGCTTCCATTTAAAAAAATAAGTATTAAAACTGGTTCACAAGGAAGATGACTAAAAAAGCAGCCTTGTGTTTTAAGTATAGTAATAAAATACTACACAAAATCATAGAAATGCTTTGACATATTGTGGAAATCCACAGCCTTTCTTCTTTAGGGGGTTTAAAAACTTCATTGCCTTGGGAGGAGGTGGGGATGTCTGAATTCAACAATGGGTACTAACATAAAAGGAAAATTGTATTAAGAAATAGTTCATACTGTCAGTACTGCTTTTTGCTTTAATTGTGCATAAAATTACTTTTTCTACTTAAAATACAGCAAACATGATACCCCCAGCCTCATCTGAATCCCCTCCCCTCCCTGAAGAAAAAAAATATGTTTGTGAACTTTGCAGTAAAATATATTGTCAGTAATATATATATATATATATATATATATATATATATATATATATATATATATATATATATATATATATATATATATATATGTAAGATACCGACTCTGTATAACGGCCGCACCTCGATATAACGAACACACATCGATCTCTCTGTAACGAGAAATGCAAAAATTTACGATTTTTGTCACTCTTTGAAGCTATTTATCTCCAAAACCAAGTGAGATAGAGACTTACGACGGAGTATTTATTCATTTCTCTATGATCCTAACAACTGAGCTTAATATCATGAAATTCTGAAGTGGTCAGGTTTTTAGCTGTGTTGATTTGACATGGAATGACCCTATCGCACACACATGCACAGAATTAGAGCTACAGAGAGGAAGATATGAGCCGGTACAAATTATCGGGATCCTGTTCTGTTAAGTAGCCCGTATTTTAAATAAAATAAAATAATAATTAAACAAAAAAAAAAAAAAAAAACAAAAAAAAAAAAAAACACCTCGATTATCTTTTTTTTTTTTTTTTTTTTTTCCATGAAAATTTTTTAAGTTAAAATTGTGCAATTTATATTGAAATTTACAGTTATAGCGCTTTTGATCGCGGCGTAAAATTGATCTATATTTTTTTTATATTATAACGCTGTTTAAATCTTAAGCAAATATGCGTTATTTTTTAAACAAGCAATTATTCACTACTATTTGGACACGCACACTCTCTGTACGGCCCTGCACACAATACAAGAATACAAGAATAAAATAACTACAATGAAAAAAAAAATACTTTTTATTAAAGGTAACTGAACTCGGTTACTATTATTTTTATTTGTGTATATCTTCCTTATTCTGTTTTATTGTTACATAACTTGTCATGGCGTGTGCATAACAAGCCTTCCGCAAAGTAGCTTGCACGGGAAGATGCGTTTTGACTCATAAATACATATTTATTACTCTTTACTCATTCTCATTTCATTTTGTCAATTTTGACATCGACCGCCCGTGGTAGCTATTAATTTACATATTGGAAGACTTATTATCGTAACACGTGCACGTGATAAGTAGTTTAATGCAGAATAATTAATAATGATCATTTTTTAATGCACTACAAATATAATAAATGAAATACAAGTTAATAAATGAAAATAATAAACCTAGAAGATAAATAATGAAGATAATGGAACGTTGTTATTTCCGATTAAAGTCATTAAATGAAGAGTAAAAATAGCAGACGACAAATAAGTATATTAGTAATGTAGATTATTAAATGAACATGTCATTAAAGTGTTTATTAACACATGAATAAATAACAATTAGTTGAAAGATTAATATACAGGGTGTCCCGAAAGGTCGTGTACGTTTAAGAGGCGATAGAGTCCATTGCAACACACGTTTTATGTATAGGAAATCAGGATCGCAATCCATTTATTCATGTATAAATACAGGATGTTTCACTACAGGTCGAACGCGGATTTTTGTTCATAACTTTAACAATAATGAAAAGAAATTATCGAAATATCTGACACAATAATTTTTCTTTGCGTGAAATGTGATGATATCTAGAGAAATGTACCGTGATTAGGGCAGTGATGATATTTGTACTACATTCAGAATTTATATTTCTGCAGCATTTCGTTCACTGTTGTTTGGATGCGTATCGTAGCCAATTTCAGTAATCATCGGGGAGTTATCGCATTTCATAGAAAGCAAGGTAAGTCTGTTGAAAATATAGTTACAATATTTTTATTATGTAGCCCAGTGGTTAGAGAATAATAAAAAAAAAGGCCGAATTCAAAATTAATTAGGAGACAGCTGGAAATTGTTTTAAACTCTTTAGTTTAGGTCTTTAATGAATATACTAAGTTTTCCCTCTCGTATTAGGTGAGCTTTAGCCGCTATGTACAGATTTATAGTCGAAAAACACTTTTTTTAATTACCATAACAATATCTCACAACAATCAACTCTATCAAAAGCATTGTCGATACAAATGCTGTAGAGCTTAAAATTCTAAGTAAAATGAGTACCCACACTTAATATAGTATTTGTTGTACATTAAGCTCGTAACTTTATTTCAAAGTTTCGCTAAATCGTTAATCAAGAGCTTGAAGCCAGAATAGACCAAGTTATGAGTCCACCCTGCCTCCAATTTTTATATACATGATTTTTTTTTTTAGTTTATTGAGGCCTTCACGATATTTTTGTAAATATTTTAGGGCTTTATTTTGGATATTTTGATGATTATGGTTTAAGCTATTGATTAGGGGTTAAGACTGGTGACTATTTTTATATTATCTCGTACCACTATTTACCAAAAAAAATTCTTCGTGGTAAATTTCTTTTGAAAGCATCCTAGTATAAGTGTATGGCAGAGATTATTTTTGAAAAAGTAGTGCGTATAGAATAAAGAACTAGTGACTGGGATAACATATGTACCACCATCGTAATAACAGAGAAAAACATGACGCGAAAGCTTCAACAATGTTTGAGAGGGATATGAAAAACAACAACATTCATGTTAAGCACTTATTATTTAACATAATAACTAAAGTAATGTTATATAATACAGTAAAAAACTTTTATATCAATTTATTTTTTTAATGTTGATGGTGTGTCATAATTAACAATGTCAGTTTGTTCATTGTCACTTTAATCCACTTGCACCGGTTCACACTCTACCTCCAATAAGTGCACTTCTTCTGAAATTACTTTCTCCATCATGATATTGATTTCCGCCTCTTTGTTGACTGAGTTAGTAGTGATGTCATCATCCGCCGGAGAGTTGGTATATTCTTGTCCTGTGCAGTGGTAGCAAATTGTAGAACAATTGATGTCAGCTGTCCTACAGGCCAAAGTACACTCTTTTTTTACACTTGCAGAATATCATGTAACGAAGTGCTGGAGAATCTGGTTCCTTGGGGGTAGTGACTGGGAACAACCATTGACTTCTAATATAATTTGTAGTCAATGGGAACAACCCATGTTTTGTTTTGTTTTTCAACTCCAATCCAAAGGATTTTTGGCAAATCTACTCCAAAGTTGAACCTGTAAGTATGCACGGAGAGGGTGTTCACGTGCAGCTGCTAAAAAAAAGGGGGGGGGCAGAGACGCTAAATTGAATATCAGTGATCTTTGTGACTTTTTTATCAGCGGTTTTTGAAAAGGTGGAATCTCAAATAAATCTAATGTTTCTTCGTTGCCGTTTGTCCCATACAAAGCTATCAAAATTCTGTTTCAATGATGTCATCAGAGAAAAGATTTTCATCACTGAAAATGTTCACAACTTGATGCAGTGAAGTAGTACCTAGAACTCTGACAATATTTTCCTTTCCCAATCTAAAATGAGCGGATGGGATATCGCAACCACTGGAATGCATGTAGAAACAAAACGTTGTTTCTTATGGGTGGAAGCAATGTCCAGAGTTGCTGGATCTTCTGTCTTACCTCTTCCAGGCTTCAAGAAGAAAATGCTTTCGGAAATAGTAGATGCCGCCATTATTACCTGCAGGTGGATATCGTCACCAACTACCACAACGCATTGTTATGAGTTTTCCATTTCTAAAGAACTTTTAATTATTAGATAGACATCATCTTTATTAGCTTACTTCACAACAAAACCTTCTTTTTAAAACTACACACATAACAAACTTAGTTGTTGCTTCTTCTTATCATTTGATAAGAAGAATGATAATAGAAATGAGATATGAGAAACTTGTTTTTAGACATAGTGGATGACATCGACTTACTAAACATAACATGACCAGCTATGTTTTTCTTTGTTCGTCTGATACGTTCTGCTGATTTTGTACTTTTTGTTGCAACAGTTTCAGGGTAACCATCAAAAAGTATTGTGGCCCCCGCGTTGAAGTGCCTTTTGGCGAAATTAACATATTTTTGGAGGATGGAGGGAAATGAATCATTTGACTATACTACATCACACAGTGCAACAAAAATCCATCATCGATCACATGGCAAGTTGAATTGAAATATACAACATCAGTCGTAGTAGAAAATAAGTCATAAAATACTGACCTCTTTCATCAATTTAACACTTTTTAATTGCTCATATTTTAAAATTAAATTTACTTATTTTATTTGAGAAAAAGAGTTTTGCTGCAGATTTTAAGTTTACATAAGTATACTTTGTTGAATAAGACATTCAGATTTAAAACCGGAAAAAGCGATCAAAACTTAATGGTATAACAAAGTTTTTCTGTTTTTCTTTTCAGTGATTAATTTATAAATTGATCGTTTCTGAAAGAATTTAAAATAAAAAATACAATAGTTAAGCGATTTTGAAAAAAAAAACTATTTTTTCTTCTAAAATTAACATATGGATTGTATTTTTTATTTTTATTTTTGGCAAAAGATCAATTCAATTTATAGTATAGCTCCTGCCAAAACGATTACAAAAATTATGGAAATCACTTCAGTAGTTATAAAAAAAATAAAAAATCCCTGACGGCTCGGCCTACAGGCACAGGTAGATTTCAAAGACGCAGACCGTGGGGCGCCTGTTTGTCGGGAATTGCGGAAGAAATGACCTTTTTACGATGATGCGGCAGTTGGAACCGCCTACTTCGAAACCTAACTTGTTTGCTTGCAGGCGGAATCGGCAGGGATTTTTTTTGTTTTTAATTTTTTTTTTGCTATAACGGTTGGTCCTATAAAAAACTTGTCAATATAAAAGTTTTAAATAATATTAAGAGGATTAATAATAAATTTAAGCGGATTTGAAATCTTGAGAATTGGCGAAGTTATGAATTTTTTTCTTCTACCCCCCCCCCCCCCCTTAAGGCAATTTTTAATTATATCAAAAATCAGTCATACATAAATTTTCGGCCCTTTTCCTAGAAGTAATAATAACTTCAAACGGATTCGATACGTATCATAAGTAAGAAATTATGAGTTTTTTCTGTTTTCACAAAAAGCCCCCCCCCCCCCCCTGGTTCGATTTTGTCCATTAACGAACTTGACCGAGACTGTATGCCCCTTGATTTTATGTATCAGTTTCGAAAATATGCGGGAGTTGGAACCGCCTACTTCGAAAAATAACTTGTTTGCAGGCGGAGCCGGCAGGGATTTTTTTTGTTTTTAATTTTTTTTTGCTATAACGGTTGGTCCTATAAAAAACTTGTCAATATAAAAGTTTTAGATAATATTAAGAGGATTAATAATAAATTTACACGAATTTGATATCTTGTGAATTGACGAAGCTATGATTTTTTTCTTCTAAAACCCCCCTTTCCCCCCCCCTTGGGGCCATTTTTAATTATATCAAAAATCTGTCATACATACATTTTCGGCCCTTCTCCTAGAAGTAATAATAACTTTAAACGGATTCGATATGTATCATAATTAAGAAATTATGGTTTTTTTTCTGTTTTCCCAAAAAGTCCCCCCACCGTCCCCCCCTTGGTTCGATTTTGCCCATTAACGAACTTGACCGAGATTTTATGCCCCTTGATTTTATGTATCAGTTTGTAAAAGATTAATGCAGAATTTTTCCAGTTATCGTGGTCAGAAAAAAGTGACATAGATAGATAGATAGATATATAAAGTTTTGAACTGGGGGTGGGGTGGTTTTGGGTTCTGGGAGTCATGATCGGCGTAGATCTGCAAAAATTTTTCAAAATTTCCAACTTAGGTGAGAATGTAATAGGTAGTATTTCTTACGAAATCTACCTAAAAGATACATGGATGTCAACTGTTTTACATGTTATTTCGCAATTGGTATGTATAGTCATCGCCAAACTTTAGTTTTAAAAGAACGAAAATTTTTTACGTAAAGATTATGAATACTTTCCTTCAATATTCAGAAGCTTTTTAAACTTTTATGAATTTAACTTAAAATCCTCATATACCTGTCTATGATAATCTGTTAAATTAATTTTTATTAAAACCATCATAGCCCTTTCTGTAACATATTGAAATTTAAAATCGTACTATTTGTTGACTTTGAATTCCCGCTAAAAACAAGACCCCTGCACTCTCATTTGTTCGCTCCTCCACTCCCCCCCCCCTCCCCCCCAGGCCCTTCCAGTTTATATTCAAACTCCTTAATTCTAATACGTACGTACTTTTATTCACTCAAAATAATAATACTACGACACATTAAACACTACTCCATATTTCAAATACAATATCGGAAATAAGAAATAATATTTGCCATCATTTATTAATCATTTTTAAAATATGCATAAAATCATGAAAAAAGGCATTGTTTTAGTTATTCATTTGTTCGTAGCGGCTAAAACTCCAAAATAAAGCTCTAAAATAATAATTAAAAAACATCGCGAAGGCCTCAATAATAATATAAAAAAAAAACATGTATATAAAAATTGGATGCAGAGTAGACTGATAACTTGGTCTGGTCTGTTCTGGTTTCAAGCTCTTGATTAGCAATTTAGGCAAAACTTTGAAATAGGGTTGTGAGTTTAATGTTTAACAAAGATATTAAGTGTGGGTACTCATTTTACTCAGAATTTTAAGCTCTACAACATTTGTACAGACAATGTTTTTGATAGAGTTGCTTGTTTCGAGATGTTGTTATGGTATTTTTAAAAAACGTATTTTTCGACTATAAATCTGTACATAGTGGCTAAAGCTCATCTAGTAAGGGAGGGGGGGGGGGAGACTTAGTATGTTCATTAAAGTCCTAAATTAAAGGGTTTAAAACAATTTCCAGATTTCCCCTAATTAATTCCGAATTCAATCACCTAACCACACTGGGCTAATTGTAAACGTTATGAACAAAAATCCCGATTCAGCTTGGAGTGAGGTATGGTATAGAGATGAGCGGGCTCTCTTTCTGGAGCCCGGGCCTGCCCGAGCTCGATGATTTTAAATCCGAGCCCGCCCTATCCCGAAACATTTTGTGTTTTCAGAGCCCGAGCCCGTCCGAGCCCAATACCGAAAAAATTTTCGTAATATTTAAAAATTGTTTTAAAAGTTGTTTTAAAAATTGTTTTATCTCATTTCTAAAAAACTTCGTACATGAAAATTACTGTTAATACCGCGTACTCAATTAATTTTATGGAAATTTACATTCAATCTTATCAAAAGAGAAGTTTGGTAGCAAATAAAAATATACTTCCTTAAAAGGATTTTCATATTTTTCTCTCCCATCAAGCAAATCCGATGGACACGTTAACATAGTGCGTTTATGAATAAATGCATAAAATGTGTAGTAATTACTATTTCTATGCTGAAGAATTGAACAACGTTTTCTATTTCGTATAAAAGGTGTATATAGTAAATTATAATTGATTCCTTAATTAAAACAACATTTCGTGTTCCTAAAAATCAGCTTAAATTAAAAATTTGGCACCGTTATCTGAAAGATCTTATGCTTTTATAGGAAAAGTGGAAACACTGCTCGATTGGTTTCTATCGGAATAACAATACATGGCAATTATATCTACTTACGAATGAAAGTTATTTCGTAACTGTGCAGCATGAGAAGAGTTCATGATTAAAAATAGAATCACTAACGATTATGACTCGCGAAGAGCGATTATGACTCGCACACAATAGAAGACTAAAAATTTGAAAACCTAAACTAAAGCTGATTGACTAAAAACAAAACAAAAAAATATATTCATTTCGCGTTAGATCTCTAAAAAAAATAAAATAAAATAACGTTCCAATTAAAAAATATCCTACTGTCACAAACGAAAATCTAGCAACAAATATTATTCTCGCCTCTTCCTATTGGCGCCGTATCACCCAATCGTCAGTCGCGTCGCAAATATCGAAATTTTTCTTTTAAAGTAGCATTCCAATGCTAGAAAAGAAAAATAATATTTATGTTTCCCCTTCTATTCATTCTGATCAAAATAACATTAAAATGACTTGAAATGGAAGATGGAATTTTTTAGGGAAAAAAAAGTTATTTTTATTTTTTCTATATGAAAATAAATAAAATTGTCAGTCTCAGAAAGAATGAGCCCGAGCCCGCCCGGGCCCGAAGGCTGGTGTAAAAATCGAGCCCATGTCGGGCCCGGGCTGATCCCGTCTCATCTCTAGTACGGTACCCTACAATTATGTTTGAAAAAGTGGATGGCGAACCCTAGTTTCCTATACAGAAAAAGTTTATTGCAGTCTGCTGTGTCACCTTTTAAAGTTTGTACACAAACATTTCGGGATACCTTGTATGTAATCAGTCAGTATGATTGAAGTATAGTAGAACCTCGATTATTCGAAGTAACTTGGACCTTTAATCACAACGAATAATCGTAAACTTTGTTAACCTTTTACTTTTCATATTGATTTGAAAAAAACTAATAACAGTTATAATTGAAAGATGGGTTTAGTTTTTGAGACAGAAATTACACTTCAGACATAAAAGAGGAATGCACAGACAATAATAAAAAACGATCGTTTTGTCATTTTTCACAGAACATAATTTTCACGGTGTTCTTAATTTTTTTTTTTTTTTTTTTTTTGCCGCGGACTTGGGTCGGACTATCCCTTAATATTCTTTCCGGGCCGAGCCCTAGTCATTAATAAAAACAATTGAGCGTAATCTGTGTCGTACTTGTATTTTGTTTTATTTTTTTAATAATCGCGATATTGTACAGTTTTTAACGGAATCTTTAAAAATGTATTTTGATTTAATACGTTACAGAAAAATATTTTTAAAATATACTTTTTTTTTAGAGTTTTAGCATTCTGATTTTCTTTATTCATATTTTTATTTCATTCTAAAGTGCATTATTATTATCAGTATTATTATTATTTTACGATTCTTTATATATGTAATTTATTAAGTGAATATTAACTTTCTTATTCCGCATTTCTTAGTTTGCTGACATATAGTTTGAAAAATGGTGTACTTTAAAATTTTTACATAAGTATGTATGCAATATTCTTTTTTAATTATTTTATGTGAAATATATAAAACATGTGTGTATATTTAAAGTAACTTTTGTTTAAAAATATCTATTTTTTTTTTCTTTTGAAAAACTAAGCCAATCTGGACTGGGCTGGATCGGGGCGGTACTGATTTCATTGATTTTTTTGGGGGGGAGAGGGGGGTGGGAGGCGAGGCAAGGCCTAAAAATGTCCGCCAATTCAGCAGACTTCTACTGTTATTTCAACAGAATGTTTAGAATTTGTTTCAATTTTAATAATTTGTTTAATCGGCTGAGGTTATATGCGACACAAACATGAACTTAAGGCTGTATGAATAAATAAATAAATAACACTTCACCGCATTCTCCGTCAAGGTTATCTCCATAAGCAACGAATGTAGGTTACGGCTTTTTTGATGTCTTGACGAAAATATAACTACGATCGTGATTGATAAGTAGATTGAATAACAGATATTTATACGCAGCAGAAAGACGTTTAAGCGACTATAAAATTTCCCAAGATGACATCCAAACTCTCACTTTCCAAAAGGTTTCTTGTGTAAACCCAAGGTTAAATTTTATGAAGGATTTTTTGTTCGTAGTCTTTCATTAAAATAACTGATTTAAAAACTTAAGATGAAATTAAAACAAAATAAAGTGTTCAGCTGATGTTACATTGGCGATGCGTTTAGCAGCTGACGTCGAAATTATTTTTGTAACTATGCAATACTTTTTAACTGAATATCTATTTAGACATTTTCAAAATATTATCAATGACAAAACAGCTACTAATTAATTTCCATTTTATAGTAAAAATCTTGTCAATTTTGTAAACGTTTTTGTCTTTGTCAGCAAACATTATTTTTTATGGCACAATTTTGCTTATGTATTAAAATTAAAATGATGAAAATTTTCCATGGAGTTGTTTTATTTTATTTTGCATACGGATGCATGATAAATACGAGCATGCAATTGAATAATATATATATATATATATATAATGTTTAAGAAAATATTTCTACCAGCACCAGGTACCTATTCATATTACATAATTTCAGTTATGCTGTTAAAATTTAAACAAACTTGGGAAAATTATGAATTTACAAAATGTAGAACTCCAAAAATCAGAGGGGGGAGGGGCGGAAAACACGTGTTTTTTAATGCTGGGTTCAGGAAGCGAAAAGAAAAACTAAATTTTTTAATTCTTATTGCATCAGATAAAAATCTCACAACTCGTTTTTACTGCCGCGGCAAGATATTTGAAATTGATTGTGAAGGATTTCTTTTCCCTTTTCTTTTTCATTTATTTATTTTCTTAATGTTGTTTTGAAAAGTTGCAATCCGCAGAGAAAGTTAATGAGTCACAATGAGTCAGGTAAAAAAGTTCATCCGTTGAATTTCAGATCAAAATATTGGGTGTCACGAGAAAGCTATGCAAATGAAAGGAAATATAACAGCGGAGAGAAAAAGTCAAAGAACGAATAACGACAAATCGAAATTAGATGAACGATTTTTCAACTGTTGCTTTTTTGTTTCCGCATATGACAAATTCATTAGTCATAGTTTCAGATTTTCATCTGTTGCCTTTGTTAAAAATAAATACAAAACAAACATAAAAGGTTTCCACCGATGGGCTTAACTATTTTATAATACACTGTCAAAAAATAAAAAAAAATGTTGATATTACGGTATAATACTGGCAGCTGGGGTGGCAGTAGTGATGGGCATAACGATTATTTTGATTATTCAAATGAATCATTCGGGCATGCGCAGTAGCATATCTATCAAACTCCAATATTTTTTTTTTATTCAATTCTACCAGAAATTTTGGAAAAAAAAATATTTCTGCAAAAACTTTTTTTTTCCAAAATTTCTGGTAGTAATTGAATAAAAAAAAATTTGAAGTTTGACAGATATGCTTCTGCACATACCCGAATGATTCATTCGAATAATCGAAATAATCGTTATGTCCATCACTAGGTGGCAGTATTATACCGTAAAATCAACATTTTTTTTTTTTTTTTTTTTTTTTTTTTGCAGTGTGGACATTAATCTCAGGTCAGAATGAAAACTAATCTCCACTGAAACTTGTTTTGTTATAAAACTGTCCCTGAATGCGATAACAATGTAATGTTTACTAAGATGTTTACATTATGTATTATGTTTCATTTCAAGTATAATTTCTCTTAAACATGAGAGCTCAGAAAATATTTGCTTTAATATTGAATAACAATTGTAACATCAATATTTGATTGAAAACCGTTTTTTGAAAAATGTACAGGTATTTTAAACCATCCATTCAAAGAGCTTAAATTTTAACATCTTTAAATTACCTCGTAACTTTTCTAATTGAAATTATCTAATCTAATCTAAAATTATCTAAATTTTAAAAAATTATAAATTTTTCTTTTTTTTTATTATATATATTTTTTTAAACTGTTTTTTTTCCTTTATAAAATCTCTCTTGTTAGAATTACTTTTTTAATATCAAGAAAATTCTACTTTCTTTTCATTTGTATTGTGATAAAAATATTTTTATACCCTCAAATACAATAGACTCCCTTAAATCCACGCAGCTTAAAACCAGAGGTTGTGCGGATTTTAGAATTTTGCGGGTTTCTGGTGACTGCTTTGTTTACATTTTTAAACAGTAATTTGAATTTAATAATGTACTCGAAATTATAATGAATGCTTACAATAAAGTAAAATAATAACAAGTGGGTAAGTGTGATCGAAGATCGCTCAAAGGGTTTCGTTTAATATTCCTTTCAAAACACTTTATCCTTTCTTTAATAAATTCAAATAAATTTCATTTAGCAAAAAAAAGAAAAAAAAATAGTCACGTTTTCATCAATAGTTCAAGTTAAAATTTACCGGTCTATTTTTTCGTTTTTTTTTGTTTTTGTTTTTTTCGAATATCTAAACCAGCCCGATAGCGGACGAAGAATAATATCCGTCATGCGGACTAAATGCGATATTTAAAAAAAAGTAATTTCAAAATTAAACAAATTGTACACCTTCAAAATGTTATATGCTAATATTTCCACAATCGGATTTTTATCACGATCTCAAACTCATATATTTACTATTCTCTATTACTCATATTGATACTCGCTTTGTATTATTCTGCAACATCTGAAAAATTCGTTAAACTTCCCGAGGCTAACGGAAAAGAAAGGCTACCGCGGTGCTTTACGCATATCTTTTTTTACAGACCACGAGAGTCACGTGATGCTCGAATGCACCAATGGAGGTCTACGAAAAGAGCATCACGTCACTCTAGCGGTCTGTAAAAAAATATAAGTGAAATGCACCGCGGTAGCCTGTCTCTTTCGTTAGCTTCGAAACTTCCAATATGACGTCAGATTTTCTTTTTAATTCTCTAATGACGTGATATTAATCTGCTTTGTTACACATACTCATACTCCTTGTATTATTGAGAAATCTTAGACATTTTCCGTTTTATTACCACTATGACGTCAATCAATTTTATTTCATATTTACCTTTTATTCAATTGGTGAAACTTTTTATTTCATTTTCATTTTTCACGTGGAAATCGTCTGATAGAAAATTAATTATTGTGGAAAGAATTTCATCTTGGATTTTTAATTTTTGGCATCTGCTATAACTAAAAATGTTTAAATTTAATAGGAAAAGGCTGTTAGAATTTTGGTTTTTTATCTCTATATTCAAATTTTAATATTTTGAGCTCTTCATAGCTTTTATTCAGCTATATACACAAAGTTTCAACTCTGTAAGTTATATAGTTTTTGAGAATGGCTCTGTGACAGACAGACAACGGAGCGGGAGTAATAGGGTTTCGTGAGATGAACAAAACCCTAAAAATTAAGAAAAAAAAATTTAAAATACCGTAATTTCCGGCGTATAATCCGCAGCTCAAAGAGTCGTTTTTCGACCCAGAAATATTATTTTATAAAATGTAACTTAAAAGATGGCTGTAAATATTTAACTACAATTATTGAATAAAATTTCTGGGTTGAAAAACGACTCTTTGAGCTGCGGATTATACGCCGGAAATTACGGTATTAAAAGTAGAGGTCAAGTAAATAATTAATAATGCATAACTAAATATGCATAATGATGAGATAATTTTTTTCTTGAATTATTCAGTGAGACTCTCCTTATAATAATTAATAACACACTAAAAGTACACTAATAATTCACATCAAAATCTTAAAACAAACAAACTTTTTTTTTTATGTTTAGCCATTTAATAACCAAAAAAGCTTGATTAATATATAAATGTATTTGGTAAAAAGATCGCGATTACCATTGGTATCAACGCTATCTTGAAATTTTTCAGAAATAAATTTATACTTCCATCATGAGAAAACATGAGTTCAATCATATTAGCCAGATTTCCATATTAAAATGTTCACAGAATGATATAAAAATTTAAAAAACAAACTTGAAATTTCACCTGCATCATAAGTGTAAGTTTCATTGTTTACATCTGAAACGATGTGCGGATTTTAGGCATTTGTGGATTTTAGGGAGTCCACTGTAACACTTCAATTACTAATGTACTATCGGTCCAATAGGGAAACAATATCGTATTTATTGAGTTTTTATTAGAAACTAGCTTTAGTCCGCGGCTTCGCCCACGTAGAATGCCAGTTTTGCAATACGGAATGCAAATTTTACATATATTTTTTACTTATTTTTTGCATAATTTATCTAACAATAGTGTAATTCCCATTAAAATCTGTTCAGTAGAACTTTTCAAAAAAAGCTAATCTTTCATAATCGGGTTGACCTAATTATAGAACTTTCCCACGTAATTCTATAATTATGCAACATAAAACGTTGTTATATACTAAAACATTCCCTGAAATATTATCTAACTAGCAGTGCAAGTTTCATCGAAATACATTCAGCAAACTATTTTTATAAAGGCTTACTTTCGTAATTAGATTCGTCTGATTATGGAGTTTTCCCCCATAATTCTATAACTAAAGCAACGTAGAACAATATGTTACATACTAAAACCTTCCTCGAAAAATTATCTAATTAACAGTGTAAGTTTCATCGAAATCCATTCAGCAGAATCTTTTAAAAAGGCTTATCTTCCGTTATAGAGGTCATCTGATTAAAGAACTTTCCTCATAATTCTATAACTAAAGCAACATAGAACGATATGTTATATACTAAAACCTTCCTTGAAAAAATATCTAACTAACAGTGTCAGTCCCATCAAAATCCAACGAGCTGAACTCAAGTTATAAGACGCTGGAATGGAACTCTCATTTGCATTTTATATAGAGAGTAGATAGTCGTAATAAAACTTTTCAAAACGGAATCTGAAATTTCAGAATCCTGCCTTAAACGGAAAAAAATCTTGGTATCGGTGGAAATAATAAAATATAGACGTGTACCTTCTAAGACAGAAACCTATCTAAAAGTAATTTTGGGAGTCTCATGCGATTTCCTCTTAGAAGATTTTACTACATTGTGTAGTAAAAAGTTGCAAAGTAAGTTAATGAATCAGAATGAGTCAGATAAAGAAATTCATCCGACAAATTAAATATCAAAATATTGGGTGTGACGGGAAAGGTATATGCAAATGAGAGGAAATATAACAGCAGCAGGAACAAGAAGTCAAAGAATTAGTGATGGACATAACGATTATTTTGATTATTCGAATGAATCATTCAGGCATGCGCAGAAGCATATCTGTCAAACTTAATTTTGTTTTATTCAATTACTACCAGAAATTAAAAAAAAAATAATAATAAAAGAATAAGTTTCTGATTTTAATTAGAATTAGATTAGATGCCAGATAAAAATGAAAACTATGTTTCGTTATGAAAAATGTGTTAGATTCCTGGCAAATGTGTTAGAAAAATGTGTTTCGTTAACGAAACACATTTTTCATTTTTAATCTGGCATCTGATTAATTAAAATCAGAAACTTTTTTTTTTTTTAAATTTCTGGTGGTGATTGAATAATAATAATAATAATAATAATAATGACAGATACGCTTCTGCGCATGCCCGAATGATTCATTCGAATAATCAAAATAATCATTATGCTCATCACTAATATCAAAATATTGGGTGTGACGAGAAAGGTATATGCAAATGAGAGGAAATATAACATCAGCAAGAACAAGAAGTCAAAGAATGAATAGTGACAAATCGAAATTTAGATAAATGATTTTTTGATTGCAGTTTCTTTTTCTTTTTCTTTTTTCTTTCTTTCCTTTTTTTTTGTTTAATGTGATAAAATAATTAGTTACAGTTTTGGATTTTCATCTGTTGATAAGATCTTTTTTTTTTTTCTTTTTCAAAAATAAATACAGTAGAGTGTTGATTATCCGAACTGTACAATTATCCGAACACCTCTTTTTTGGACTGAATTTTTTTTCAAAACGGCCCTTGAGATCGAAAACGTTTTACAGATCAGTGGATCGAGGAAAATGAAAACGAATGTTATGAAAATGATCCAGGTCCATCCCATGAATGTTTGGAAACAGCTATAAAATATTTTGGAACGACAGGAGAATGCTGACTCCATTCAACTTATGTATTTAGGAAGAATTCATGAGATGGCAGCGTTGAAAATAATGTTTTTTTAAAGAAAAAAAAAAAATCCAAAGCTTTTTTGCTTAAATTTCAAATTTTGCAGTTCATAAAATATATAAAATAAATATATAAATAATAAAAAAAAATTTAAGAAAAAAACTTACAAAATTTTTTTAAAAGATAAAAAAAAAAAGACAAAATAAACACAATTTTTAAACATGCCAGCATTAACAGCTGCCAGTCCTAAGCCTGGTTAAAATGTGAATGAAAATTGTGTACACAACAAAAGAATTTTTTTAAATCTACCTATCCACTACTACTATATTTTAAAAATCATGCATTTGTACCCTAAAAAAACTGTTACACGTAAAAAATGCATTTTAGCCATTTTGGCATAGTCAGGAACATCCCTAAAAATACCTGTCCAATTATCTGAACTTTTGCTTATCCGAACTAGCACCGGTCCCGACAGGTTCGGATAATCGGTGCTCTACTGTACAAAACAAAGTAAACGTTGCACCAATGTGTTTAGTTACATTACTATAGACATTAATCTCAGGCAAGTGTGACAACCAATCTCTATTGAAACATAAGTTTGTTGGGCCCCAAAATGTCTGTAAAATGGGCCGGCCCCCTCTATTTCTCGTTATTATTTTTTTACATTGTATTTAGAAAATTTTTTTGGAGTGGAAAGTTTGTCTCATTTGCATACTACTTCAGGAAATTTTTCTAACCGGGAAATCTGAATGTTATCAATAGGCTATTAACCAATCATATGTATATATGGCATCCTGGTGCACTGTTGGAACTGAACATACAATTGTATCTACTAAAAATATACTCTGTCTGAAGTATATACAAAGAATACAGACACACACAAAAAAAAGTTGTGTAATGATATATGTGAACCCGGAAATAATATCTGTTGCATTTATCAATTTCTATGTAGAATTTAGAAAACTTTTTCCAAATAAACGGGGCCCCAAAATTTTACTGCGCTTCCCCTAGCTCCAGGGGTTAATCGGTCACTGCCTATAATTTTTGATAAAAATACTTTTAGAGCAAAAGAAAATAATAGTTGCTGCACAGCACATGCCTCAAGGCTCCCAAAAAGGGCGGAAGTGCGGGTATGCGATCTGGAATGTTAATTTTGGGCTGAAAGAGCGATGCACCATTGGCCAAAACGTTTTTTTAAAGAAAAAACTATAGTCGGATGTGCCAATCCCAAAACTTTCTTCTATCTCATACAAGTTTTACATACACTAAAAACGAATCAGCACAAATTTATTTCAAAGTCTAACTGAATCTAAAGTTTTATTAAATTCCATGCATTAGTTCTTAAGATAGAGCGCCCACAAAATTTTTGTCACAGAGTCACAGCGGACATTTCCTAAAAACAGTCAAATCGTGTTCTGAGGTCCCTCTAAAACGTATAAATCCGCCGAAAACCGGAGGTCGAATTTTTTCCCGAATTCAATACTTTCTTCTTCTAAAGGTAGAAGAAAGTAATAATATTCGCACTGAACTTGAGGAAGAGAACTAATTTACGTTATTATGTATTAAGACTTGTTATGCAACAAGATGAGGTCATTTCCACAGCTGTGTTTATTCTTAAATAGTAAGTTTTTAGACAGTTTTGCTTTTTATAATAAAAGTCTATAAAATACAAGTTACAAAAAAACACTAAATAGTAACATAATAAAATTGTCTATTATATTAATGAATATATTGCAAATTTATTCGCATTCTCGTGTATCACCTTTAATGATCCCCATTATTGTTAACACTGCTAATATATGTATGACTGCTTATTTAAAAGGGAAGCCGTTAAAATAATACCGTGACAGCAACTTAAGGAACAGCATTTACGGCTTTAAAATGCATTTCCCTCGTCATTCAAAGGCTATTGTCCCGTATATCCCATGTAAATAACATCACGAGACCAATTTTCCACGATACGTTTACAGGTAACATAATAGAAAAACCAGTCCAGATGAACCTACGCATTTCATTCAGGAATGCACATCCTCTACATCCCTGCCTGAAATATTAATAAAGAGATGAATGTCCAGAGAAAATGAGTTCTTTGGATGGGGATCAAATTAATCTCTAGTTACTTGAATAGGTTCGAATATTTGAAAAGTATTGAGCAAATAAGCTGATATATTTTATGATACCCATGTCCTTCTCTACACACCAGCCTGAAATATTAGTAAAGAGATGAATATCCAGATAAAATGAGTTCTTGGGATGTGGATATAATTAATCTCTAGTTACATGAATAGGTTCGAGTATTGGAAAATTATTAAGCAAAGCTGAGATATTTTATGATATTTATGTCCTTGTCTTCTAGCTACATACCTGCCTGAAATATTAATAAAGAGATCAATGTCAAGAGAAAGTGAGTTTTTGGGATGTTGATCAAATTAATCTCTAATTACTTGAATAGGTTCGAGTATTGGAAAATTATTAAGCAAAGCTGAGATATTTTATGATATTCATGCCCTTCTCTACATACCAGTCTGAAATATTAGTAAAGAGATGAATATCCAGATAAAATGAGTTCTTGGGATGTGGATATAATTAATCTCTAGTTACCTGAATAGGTTCGAGGATTAGAAATGTATTGAGTAAAGCTGAGATATTTTATGGCATTTATGTCCTTGTCTTCTAGCTACATACCTTCCTGAAATATTAATAAAGAGATGAATGTCAAAAGAAAGTGAGTTTTTGGGATGATGATCAAATTAATCTCTAATTACTTGAATAGGTTCGAGTATTGGAAAATTATTAAGCAAAGCTGAGATATTTTATGATATTCATGCCCTTCTCTACATACCAGTCTGAAATATTAGTAAAGAGATGAATATCCAGATAAAATGAGTTCTTGGGATGTGGATGTAATTAATCTCTAGTTACCTGAATAGGTTCGAGGATTAGAAATGAATTGAGTAAAGCTGAGATATTTTATGGTATTTATGTCCTTGTCTTCTAGGTACATACCTTCCTGAAATATTTATAAAGAGATGAATGTCAAAAGAAAGTGAGTTTTTGGGATGTTGATCAAATTAATCTCTAATTACTTGAATAGGTTCGAGTATTGGAAAATTATTAAGCAAAGAAGATATTTTATGATATTCATGCCCTTCTCTACATACCAGTCTGAAATATTAGTAAAGAGATGAATATCCAGATAAAATGAGTTCTTGGGATGTGGATATAATTAATCTCTAGTTACCTGAATAGGTTCGAGGATTAGAAATGTATTGAGTAAAGCTGAGATATTTTATGGTATTTATGTCCTTGTCTTCTAGCTACATACCTTCCTGAAATATTAATAAAGAGATGAATGTCAAAAGAAAGTGAGTTTTTGGGATGTTGATCAAATTAATCTCTAATTACTTGAATAGGTTCGAGTATTGGAAAATTATTAAGCAAAGCTGAGATATTTTATGATATTCATGCCCTTCTCTACATACCAGTCTGAAATATTAGTAAAGAGATGAATATCCAGATAAAATGAGTTCTTGGGATGTGGATATAATTAATCTCTAGTTACCTGAATAGGTTCGAGGATTAGAAATGTATTGAGTAAAGCTGAGATATTTTATGGTATTTATGTCCTTGTCTTCTAGCTACATACCTTCCTGAAATATTAATAAAGAGATGAATGTCAAAAGAAAGTGAGTTTTTGGGATGTTGATCAAATTAATCTCTAATTACTTGAATAGGTTCGAGTATTGGAAAATTATTAAGCAAAGCTGAGATATTTTATGATATTCATGCCCTTCTCTACATACCAGTCTGAAATATTAGTAAAGAGATGAATATCCAGATAAAATGAGTTCTTGGGATGTGGATATAATTAATCTCTAGTTACCTGAATAGGTTCGAGGATTAGAAATGTATTGAGTAAAGCTGAGATATTTTATGGTATTTATGTCCTTGTCTTCTAGCTACATACCTTCCTGAAATATTAATATAGAGATGAATGTCAAAAGAAAGTGAGTTTTTGGGATGTTGATCAAATTAATCTCTAATTACTTGAATAGGTTCGAGTATTGGAAAATTATTAAGCAAAGCTGAGATATTTTATGATATTCATGCCCTTCTCTACATACCAGTCTGAAATATTAGTAAAGAGATGAATATCCAGATAAAATGAGTTCTTGGGATGTGGATATAATTAATCTCTAGTTACCTGAATAGGTTCGAGGATTAGAAATGTATTGAGTAAAGCTGAGATATTTTATGGTATTTATGTCCTTGTCTTCTAGCTACATACCTTCCTGAAATATTAATAAAGAGATGAATGTCAAAAGAAAGTGAGTTTTTGGGATGTTGATCAAATTAATCTCTAATTACTTGAATAGGTTCGAGTATTGGAAAATTATTAAGCAAAGCTGAGATATTTTATGATATTCATGCCCTTCTCTACATACCAGTCTGAAATATTAGTAAAGAGATGAATATCCAGATAAAATGAGTTCTTGGGATGTGGATATAATTAATCTCTAGTTACCTGAATAGGTTCGAGGATTAGAAATGTATTGAGTAAAGCTGAGATATTTTATGCTATTTATGTCCTTGTCTTCTAGCTACATACCTTCCTGAAATATTAATAAAGAGATGAATGTCAAAAGAAAGTGAGTTTTTGGGATGTTGATCAAATTAATCTCTAATTACTTGAATAGGTTCGAGTATTGGAAAATTATTAAGCAAAGCTGAGATATTTTATGATATTCATGCCCTTCTCTACATACCAGTCTGAAATATTAGTAAAGAGATGAATATCCAGATAAAATGAGTTCTTGGGATGTGGATATAATTAATCTCTAGTTACCTGAATAGGTTCGAGGATTAGAAATGTATTGAGTAAAGCTGAGATATTTTATGGTATTTATGTCCTTGTCTTCTAGCTACATACCTTCCTGAAATATTAATAAAGAGATGAATGTCAAAAGAAAGTGAGTTTTTGGGATGTTGATCAAATTAATCTCTAATTACTTGTATGATATAGAATCATTTATACATATCTTTATTCTAAATTATTATCTCCCTAACTTAATTTTCAATATATTAATTAATATTCTCTTCGCTAAAATATATCTTATTCTAAAACCTCAAATGTTAATTCCTTTTCTCATATGAAAGACTATATTTACTAAATGCAGCATGTACGTTATAAATCTATTTTAATTCCAATGCGGTTATAACAGATGTAATGTTATGTGTTCTGGACATTCATTGACAGCTGCTTGGGCGCCCAACCTTTTTCTGTTCATAAACAAATTGTGCAAGTAATGTAATTTCCCAGATACAAAGAAACTTTTTCCTTTGACTAAAATTCCTTTCCCACCGGGTTGCTCGCCTGTGTCCTCTAAAATTCACAAAAATTACGGGTTCGCCAAATGTGGTAGCTTTTTCATTACATCCTCCCAAAACATTTCTATTAATTATCCTTAACGTACAAAAATTCTTCTACGCGTCTGCGGTTTGTTGGCTCAATGTATTATCGAATCTTGGCGATACAATGTACTGCCCAAAAAGGGCAGATCACTCCTGGCTCTTGGTCTGTCAACAACTGTTCTAAGCCTCTAATACCCGAGACCACCCCATTCTTACCATCTTATACTTGCTATATATCAATAAAAAACTTTCAGCTGAGATGTCTTCGTTCATTGGATAGTTCATGTCTGCCTTCCTGGATGTAGAACCTTTGGGTATTTGTTACAACGCAAACTGTACGAAAGAAACGGCCCAAAACCTATCTCAATTCATGCATTATGCATTCAAATATTTCAGCCCAACAATAATCATCATCATAACTTGAATAGGTTCGAGTATTGGAAAATTATTAAGAAAAGCTGAGATATTTTATGATATTCATGCCCTTCTCTACATACCAGTCTGAAATATTAGTAAAGAGATGAATATCCAGATAAAATAAGTTCTTGGGATGTGGATATAATTGATCTCTAGTTACCTGAATAGGTTCAAGGATTAGAAATGTATTGAGTAAAGCTGAGATATTTTATGGTATTTATGTCCTTGTCTTCTAGCTACATACCTTCCTGAAATATTAATAAAGAGATGAATGTCAAAAGAAAGTGAGTTTTTGGGATGTTGATCAAATTACTCTAATTACTTGAATAGATTCGAGTATTGGAAAATTATTAAGCAAAGCTGAGGTATTTTATGATATTCATGCCCTTCTCTACATACCAGTCTGAAATATTAGTAAAGAGATGAATATCCAGATAAAATGAGTTCTTGGGATGTGGATATAATTAATCTCTAGTTACCTGAATAGGTTCGAGGATTAGAAATGTATTGAGAAAAGCTGAGATATTTTATGGTATTTATGTCCTTGTCTTCTAGCTACATATCTTCCTGAAATATTAATAAAGAGATGAATGTCAAAAGAAAGTGAGTTTTTGGGATGATGATCAAATTACTCTAATTACTTGAAAAGGTTCGAGTATTGGAAAATTATTAAGCAAAGCTGAGGTATTTTATGATATTCATGCCCTTCTCTACATACCAGTCTGAAATATTAGTAAAGAGATGAATATCCAGATAAAATGAGTTCTTGGGATGTGGATATAATTAATCTCTAGTTACCTGAATAGGTTCGAGGATTAGAAATGAAATATTTATAAAGAGATGAATGTCAAAAGAAAGTGAGTTTTTGGGATGTTGATCAAATTAATCTCTAATTACTTGAATAGGTTCGAATATTGGAAAATTATTAAGCAAAGCTGAGATATTTTATGACATTCATGTACTTCTCTTCTACATATCTGCCTGAAATATTAATAAAACGATGAATGTTCAGAGAAGATGAATTTTTCAGTACGCCGCACGTGTCTTTATGTTACTACAAATCATCCGTGTTGTATTAATTCTAATTAAATTAGGTTTTAAAAAATCATGTTTATTATTTGTATACTAACTGGACATTGCATTAAACAAGATATCATTAAAAGCTGTAATTTAGACTTTAAAAACCGATGGCACATTGAGTCCGCAGTCCGGATCTTTATGTTACTACAAACCGTCCGTGTCTTTAAAAGTTAAGTGTCTCGGAATACTGACAATCGGCAATAAGAAGATAATTTAATTTAAAAGTCGTTAAATATCAGTTTGAAAATTGAGTGAACATTGTATTTCATTATTTATTTTTAATACCATCTCTTCTCCTAATCCGAGAGTACAAGTTGTAAAATTGCATAATTATAACGTGATTATTTACTCCTTATTATTAGTTTTTAACACTTTCCAACCTAGTTGAAAAGTGTTTATGACTTCGGTTTGTCTGCCGTCTGGCCGTATGGCCGTCTGCCGTCTGTCCGTGCTCTAACTCCCGTAAATATGCTCGGATTGTCCTGCAATTTTTATATGTTATTGTCGTCATCTATAGCATGTTCCCTATTTCAACGGAAGTGTGTAACACTTATAGTTTTTTTACAGGGACACTCAAAAGAATTCCGTTACATTACGGTCTATGAGGAAAAATCATTTGCGGTTTATTTTAATGATGTTACACAATTTCAAACACATTGCAATTGATATATATCACTAAGGTGCATTACAAGAAGCTTAATATGGAATAGGGTGTGCATAGCACTTATAATTATTTTACATGTACAGTCAAAAGAACTCCGTTACATTACGTCTATGGAGAAAAATCGTCTGCGGTTTATTTAAATAATGTTTCACTATTTTAAACGCATTGAAATTTATATAGATCACTAAGGTGCATTACAAGAGGCTTACTACTGAATAGTGTGTGTATAGCAGTCATCGTTCATTTACAGGGACACACAAAAGAATTCTTTACTGTCTGTTAACAACAATTCCTGGAAGTGCGTTTTAAGTTGCTGAACGCGATTTTAAATTTAACTCACTTTTTGTCTATTACTTGGTGTGTATAAATTCTGTAGATCATATACAGGGCAGCACAAAAGTTCGCGAACACATATCCGTTTATTGACAGAAACTCCAGAAGGAGAATTTTAAACTGTGCTACGCGTTTCATAACTAAACTAAAATTTAGCATCCTATGTAGTATATATACAAATCTATAGATCCTATACAGGGCTGAATAAAAGTATTCGGATATTTTTCCGAATATTGTATATGTTGGAAATTCGTGAAATTACGTTTTTAAATATGTTATGCGTTTTCCAAATTGTTTATTTAGATGTTATCTTTCAGCTTATTAAACGGTAATGATTTGTAAAATTATTTTGGAAGCGTTGGAAAGTGTTACATAATCTATGCTTGACGCATGATTTTTCGTTCTTGTTTAATTTTACATTTTTTTCTTCTAAGCGAAAAAACTGTTAAGAAATATAAACCCAAACACTTGTCAAATAGCATTCAAGAAAAGTGATGTCACTCATCCATTCACAAATAATTCTTTATTAAGTAATTACCATCTCTTCCAAAATCTTATTACTTGAAGCATTTTTTTTTTAAAATGTCATCTCCATTTTAGTCTGAAGAGCTGTAAAAATAACAAACGATATGAAGAACATCGCAAACTATTTAGTCACACGACTTATTAAAGCTGCTTCATTGTTTTTTTCTTTTTAGATAGAAAAAAATATATTCGCTAATTTTAAGATCAGTTTTGAGATGAATATCTGTCTTCTGACTTACTAAAGAGATTGCTTTGCTTCTCAGACTCAGACGACTGAAGAGTGGCCATTTATGCACAAGTATCTTCCTCTGCTTAAAAATGGAGAAAGTAGCAGACGACATTGCGGAGGTGTTCGAGAGATTGATGAAATCACAAGAGCTGTTCTAAAAAGGCCATTTTTTTTTCTTTTGACCGTCTCGTTTACGAAAATGAGCTTATCAACTTTCCAATTAAGATATTCCCAGAGAACAATTTATTTATGAAAACACTTTGGTATTTTTATTGAAATATGCACATGTTTATGCATGATATTTTAGATCGTTTTTTGCCAAACTATTTGCTTATCTTTTGCGGAAATCATGTTGTCAGTGAGGCTTAACTGTGAAGACACGAAAGTTTTTGGTTTATGTCTGTTCCGCGATAACTGTCGCAAAAAGCGTCCGATTAGCTTGATATTTGGTGGATATGTTGGTGAGGTACCCGAATTTAGATGTAAAATTTTTGGTTAAATGCTTTTCTGTAAGAATTCAGACGATTTTCAAATTTTGCCTTACATTGAGAAAAAAAAATGGCGCATTTGAATAAATTATTTAAATGTTAAATTATGGATGTTAAAATTTCCCAATGGTGGTCTTAAAGCAATCCGAGTAGTTTGAAATTTTGCTAATACATTTTTCAGATTTTTTTAAATTAGGTGAATATTTTTTGATGGAATTTTATGCATCTGTTCGAAAGATATAAAGCAATTTGTTCTATCGCTTTACATATTTCATTTTTTCTCTTTTTCTTTTAACAGTTCCCTAGCAACTATATAGCCTATAAAAAATCAGTAAAATAACCCCTACTACGAAAGTTTAAACAGAAAATGTGGATGAGGAAAATAAAGGTTTAGCCAGCCTTTCGTAATCTGGTCTACAAGTAAGGTTCGCGTCAAACAGGAACGATGATAGCAATATTAAGGTTTAAATTGAATGCGTATACTGCATACTATTAAGAGTCTATCGCAAAAACTATTTTATAGAGCCAAATCACGTTTGCGAAAATAGTCAATTGGCAGTGGACACGATTATGGATATACCTGATAGGTTTAAAAGTCTCCAAATATGCCTATTTTTTGAGTGATTTTAACATGATTTTGCTATTGAGTAGATTAGGAAGTATTTAGATAAGATCTTTCATCGAAATATTATTATCTGACCGCAAAAACTGTTTTTCCGAAACAAAAATTGTAAAAACATTAGATTTCTAAATTAAATATAAGTATAGTAAAAATAGTTTACATTTCTATAAGTACCTTTCTTGGATGAGATTTTATTCAACTTCTCATCAGATGCAGATGTTTCGCTGGTTTGTAGGTAAATAAGAATTGTTATTTGGATATTGAGATAACATAAAATCCTTTTCTAAACTTATGTTTATCCTAATAAAATCACAGTGTAAAATGAAATACAAAATATACTATAATTATGATGTAGAACAATTCATAACATTGACAAAATACATATTATTGAAATTAACTTTGTCTAACTAGATAAATGCATAAATGTCAGTAGCAAATAAAAAACTAATTGATTACACGCATACACACTGAGGGGGAAAACATGATTTTACGGTATAATACTGGCACCCCAGTTGCCAGTATTATACCATAAAATCAACATATATATATATATATATATATATTTTAACAATTGTGAAAATGGTCGAGAATGGACCTCTTGACGTCGTCACTTTATTTTTTTCAAGCGTTTTTAACGAAATTCTGTAACTTTAGAAAAAATTTTCTTTGAATAGGCAATAGAAATGCATAAAATCGCAAATTATCAGATATGAAAAAAAAAAGCCGAATTCAAAAATTGACGTCGGATGAGAAATCGTCTTATAAAGCAAAAAACGTGGTCTTCAACTTTAATTTCCTCAAAATACCTTTAGCTAAGACATCAATCTAAACAAGAGTTAAAGCAATACTTAAATTTTGCTTAGGGGATGTTCTACAAATAGAAATTGTACCAAACTTTAAAAATTTCAATGCTAACACCTAAAGTTGGCATCATATTTGGATATTTCGGTTTATTCTACCTTCGGATACCAAACGGGAAGTCAGTAGATAGGTAATGGGACTTCTGCAGCAGCAGACGGCGATGTTTGCTGCCGATATCATACTATAATAGTAAGTGGGTGGAATAGCTAGCGTGGGGAAGCTATGTTACAGTAGGGTGGGACGAATAGGTTTGCAATAAGAGGGGGTGGGGGTATTTTAGGGGGGCTAAATTAATAAAATTTTTAAATATCTTATAGTACGAGGTAACGGTTATGGTAGAGTCCGAACACTGCCTCGCTATCTCTCTGCATTTTCCCAATGGTTGTTGGAATTTTTCTTTACCTAGTGTTTTTTTATTTTTTTTATTTTTTTTTCTTATGCAGTGCACTAGGAAATAACATCCGAACGACAGTCAACACTTTTAACTCCAAAAATCGCAGAAAATAACTGTTTGCATCTAAAAGTTCCTTACTTGTGATTTTCTATACTCATGTTACAATTTTAATTTTCTTGGGGCGCTGTATTTGTATTTATTTTTATACAAGGTTTAAAAATTTTCAATACGAAATCCTATGTTTCTTTCTTGAATTCTCTTTGTCATGTCACATTTACTCTTACATACGCAAATTTCCATTGCTCCATATTGAAAAACATGTTGCGTTAAAATGTGATCGGGGAAAGTGCCAAAGTTGAGAAACGTATTTTGAAGGTTGGGTGATGTTGTGGCTAAAACTATTTAAATAATCTAACAGTTATTTGTTAACTCATCAGGAAATCCAAAAATATATCGTCGTGGAGATACTGTATTTATCATACATAAAATGCCAAAAAAAAAAAAAAAAAAAACAGAGATTTTCAACTGTAAATTAGTATAGTGTCGTAAAGCGGCCGATTTAGTATTTTACTGTTTTACTGTTGATTTTACGGTATAATACTGGCAGCTGGGATGCCAGTATTAGACTGCAAAATCAAGAATTTTTTTTGCAGTGTGTGTGTGTTTGTGGTGGTAGTGGTGATTGTGTGTGTGTGTGTGGGGGGGGGGGGGGGGTTCTACATGGATTTCAATAGGAATGAAAAAGATGTTTCTATTTATGAATTTTTAATAATTGAATTAATAATTAATAAGAAACTTTAGCGCTATCACTGCATGGCGTACATTCGGGTTTTCTTAAATACTGAACAATATTTGAAAATATATGTAATCATAAGTTTATTAAAATAAATAGTTTCTATATGCACTTTTATTCCTGATTTAAAAATCTCTGATTGTATACTTAAGTCTAAAGCACGATTGTATTAAAGTTAAAATAACAGGAATGTGAAATTTTGGAAATAAAAGGAAATTTTCGTTTTCAAAAGGTTAAGTGTTTTGATTTAAAATGCTTTAATGAGTAATTCTTGTTTCTACAAATAATCTTATAAAAACCGGAAGTTATTTCAAATGATAACCGAAATACAATAGAAACAATAGGCGTTATCCCGAAGGTGTGACGAATTTCTCTGTAACCTGCCCTTACTTTTTGTTCAACGCCCTTATTAATTAGACGTAACATGATTGATTTGTACAGACCTTGAGAAGATAAGCCTCTCTTAGGATGACGTTTTTACGCTAAAATATTCGCTTAACTTGAACAATATTAACTTCTATGTTAATTGCAACCCGAGTCCGACTCTTAACTATTGCGCACAAAGCAAAATTTGGGCGCCTTTATGCAGAGGCGCTGTGCAAGAACCCTGACAAAAGGTTCTGTTTTTTCGATTATTTTTTAACCGACTCCCTATAAAAGAGGTTATACAATTCGACAATTCGTTTGTGTGGATATACATTTTTTTAGTAGCTGAACCGCCGACCTTGCCTTGGGCCCTTCAAAAAATAGCACGAAATGCGAAGAAACTCTAAAAATCGAAATAAAAAATCGCAGCACTAATTCCGAATAAACTTTATTGAAAGGTAATGAAATTTAGAATATTGGGCAAAAAGATTGAAGTCGGATTCCTTTTACTAATGTGCAAAATTCGCAGCAAATCGCCAAAAAAGGCTAAAATTTCAAAAATTGCAGAGGACAAAATTTACTACATTGGGCTAAGTTTAAAACACTATTTCTTTTACTAATGACAAAAAATCTCTGCGAAACGTGAAAAAAAATCTAAAAATCGCATTAAAAAAAATTCGCGAAAAATTCAAAATTTGCTGTACGAAATCCGAATTGATTTTATTGAAAAGATGATACAATTTACTATACTGGACTAAACGATAACAACCAGATTATTTTTACTAATGTGTAAAAATCGCCGCATATTGCAATAAAAAAAAAAAAAAAAAATCATTAAATATTTAAAAATCGCAGAAAGGAAAATTTACTAAAGTGGGTTAAAACATTGTAACCGGAATTCGTCCACGAATGTCTAAAAATCGGTGCGAAACGCAAAAGAACGCAGAAAATCGCATTAAAAATCACGGAGGACGAAATTTATTTATTTTAGGCTAAATGTCTGAAACCGATTTTTTTTTTATTTATGTCAAAAAATAGCAGCGGAACGCGAAAAAACGCTAAAATTGCATTAAAAATAGCTAAAATATTAAAGAACACGCAGGACGATAGTTACTATATTAGGCTAAAAGTTTGAAACCGAATTATGTTTTTGAATGTCAAAAAATAGCACCGGAACGCAAAAAAAAAAAAAAAAAACACTAAAAATAGCTAAATTATAAAAAAAACGTGGAGGACAAAATTTACTATATGAAGCTTAAAGTTTGAAACCATATTCCTTTTCCAAATGTCCAATATATATATATATATATATATATATATATATATATATATATATATATATATATGTGTGTGTATAATAATAATAAAATCGCTACAAACGCAAAAAAAAAAGGTACAATTTTAAAAATCGAAGAGAACAAAATTTACTATAGTGAACTAAAAGTTTGAAATCGAATTTCTTTTACGTATGTCAAAAAATTGCAGGGTAACACGAAAAACCGTTAAAAATCCCGATAAAAATCGCTAAGAAATCAAAAATTGAAAGAGACAAAATTTAATATATTAGGCTAAATGTTTGAAACCGAATTCATTTTACGAAAGTAAAAAAATAGCCGCTGAAAGCCAAAAAACGCTAAAAATTGCATTAAAAAACGCATTGAAAATCATTGAAATTCAAAAATCGTAGAGGACACAAATTACCGTATTAGAAAACTGCTGTAAAACGCCAAAAAAAAAAAAAAAAAAAAAAAACAGAGAACAAAATTTACTATACTGGATTAAAAGTTTGAAACCGAATTCCTTTTACGTATGTCAATCGTCGCGAAACGTGAAATAAAGCTAAAAATCGCATTGAAATTCGATAAAAGTTCAAAATCGTGGAAAACAAAATTTACTACATTAGGTTAGAAGTTTAAAACAGAATTAATTCATTTTATGAATGTTAAAAAATCGTCGCGAAACGCGAAATTCCACTAAAAATCGCATTAAAAGTCGCCGAAAATTCAAAAATCACAGATGACAAAATTTACTTATAGTGGACTAAAACATTATAAACCGGAATTATTTCATGAATATAAAAAAAATTCCACGGAATACGAAAAATCGCTTTAAAAATCGGAAAAAATTCGAAAATTTCAGAGGACAAAATTTAATATTTTACGCCAAAAGTTTAAATCGAAATCTTTTTTCTAGTGTCAAGTAATCGCCGCAGAACGCAACAAAACGCTAAAAATCGCATTAAAAAATTCAAAAATCGCTGTAAAAATTCTGAATTAACTTTATTTAAAAGAAGACAAAATTTACTATTTTGGTCTAAAAGATTGAAATCGGATTCTTTTTACTAATGTAGAAAAATCACCTCAAAAGGTGAAAAAACGCTAAAGATAGCAAAAAAGTTAAATTTTAAAAATCTAAACTAAAAATGTATATGCTAAAGTGATAAAACTCAACACATAAAGGATTATAAAAACCTTTAAATGTTAAGGAGCGATTTTCTTATATCTATACTAATAAAATAAAGTTTCGCTCTGTGTGTGAGTGTCTGTGTGTGTATCTGTTGGCGATGGCTAGGAAAATTTAGCGCACCTAGAAGTCTGTAAATTTAGATTTAGGTAGTCCAATCCCTCTCTTGGTGCACCTGCCCCTCAGAATTTTAATATTTTGATAATTAGCCTAGATATTAATTAGATTCTCATTAACCATCGCTTCTAAAATGACATCTTTTAAATCAAAATGGCGAAAGAAACGAACCGGCGCGGCGCGGCACATTGCATTTGCACGCGGAAATGAACGAATTCGAAATTATTTTACTAATTAGCGAATTTTAAGAAAACTAATTAAGATATCAATTTGAAAATTTCTGAGCATATGTTAAAAAAAAATCTGCATCCGTCTATGCAATTTTTGAAAAATTCGGACGGTATTTTTTCTTAATTTATGCAAAAAACTGCTAAAAATCTGCCGGCGCCAGTGAAAACAATCCGAGAAAGTTTCAGACAGGGATCTGCTTTCATTAAAAACTGAACTACAGAGAGTTCTGTTTCTCTGGCCGATCCCTCCATTTAGTTTGCGAAAATGAAAAGAAATAATTGCCAATTTTTACTAATGAACAAAAATTTAGATAACTAAGATAGATCTGAAATTGAGTGTTGTCATCTATGCCGTCTATTTTAGCATAAGCGTCTTCGTTATGTTTTAATTATCAGAAAAATTTAATTATTTTTTAATGATCGCGTTAATGTAGGTGAAGGTGGTTTTCTTGAACAAATTATTCGTTATATTTGCGGTTATGGGGAGGGAGGGGGTTAACGCCTTACACTGAGATTGTTGTTATCTCGGTCCCGGGCAACGTCGGGCAAGTAGCTAGTAATAATAATAAAAAAACTAATAAAAAAATCCAAAATCGGGCTTCGAGGCGCATTACTTAGTTACAGTGGTATCTTCCACCCAACTTTTGTAGCTCTGCATATAGTAGTCCCTTCAGAACACTGCATACAAACACGCACACACACAAACTTCTTTCCTTATTATTATGGATATGCCCCCGCATAACTTTTCAACGAATGCTCCGATCTTTTAATTTTTTAGGGTTTCGTTCATCTCACCCTATTCGTCCCTCTGCGTTGTCTGTCCATCACAGAGTTGGTTCTCAGAAACTATATAACTTACAGACATGAAATTTTGTGTACTTATAGCTGAATACCTACTATGAAGCTCAGAATCATAAAATTTTGAAAAAATCGTATTAATATAGAGAGATAAAAAAAACAAAAATCTAACAGCCTTTTCCTATTAAATTTAAGCATTTTTCGTTATAGCAGTTGCCAACAATTAAAAATCCACAATAAAAAAATTTCTACAATAATTAATTTTCTATTGAAAGATTTCCACGTGAAAAATGAAAATGAAATAAAAAGTTTCACCAATTGAAGAAAAGGTTAATATGACGTCATATTGGTATTAAAACGGAAATTTTCAAACATTTCTCAATAATACAAGGAGTATGAGTGTGTGTAAGTACAGAAAGCAGGTTTATATGATGTCATTAAAGAATTAAAAAGAAAATTAATCTGACGTCATATTGGAAGTTTAACGGATTTTTTCAAATGTTTGAGAATAATACAAAGAGAGTATCAATATGAGTAATAAAGGAAGCAAGCAGATATGACGTCAGCAAGTGATTATAACGTCATATGAGTTTGAGGAATGTATTGAATCATGATAAAAAACCGATTATGGAAATATTGGCATATTTAAACATTTTGAAGGTGTACAACATGTTTAATTTTGAAATTGATTTTTTTTTAATATCGCATTTAGTCCACATGACAGGTATTATTATGACAGAGCTTCGCCCGCTATCGGACAGGTTCAGATTTTCGAAAAAACGAGAAAAATAGACCGGTGAATTTTTAATTTATAAGAAACATGACCTTTTTTTTTTTTTTTTTTTTTTTTTTTTTGAAAATGAAATTTATTTGGATTTATTAAAGAAAGGATAAAGTGTTTTGAAAGGAATATTAAACGAAACCCTATGTGCACTCTTCGATCACACTTACCCGCTTGTTATGTTTTCTTTTGTCTGGTGGAAAAGCTTCATTTTGCTGGTGGTCCCATTTAAATTTCATTAGATCCAACAAAAATATGTCTGTTTGTCGTCTGTTTTTTTTTTTTTTTTTTTTTTTGTTGGTAATATATAGACTTTAACTGTCGTAAAAATTTACCAATCGTCATAAATTTCGAATATAGCGTTAAGGTACTACTTTACGTTTTTAAAATAGTCCCTGTATCGTGTATAGTTTTTTACGGGGCCAAGTCAAAACTAGTCGTTGGGGGACACCGTAATACTTACCCATCATGGATATGCATAATATAAAGTATGAAAATAAAACATGTGTAAACTACTTATAAAATGCATTGCAATTCGTATAAAATCGGGCTTGATGACGTCATAAACTTTAAATGCTCTATTACTGAATTGCGTAAAAGAAACATCCTTATAACTCCAAAACTAATAATCATACTAACTAACGGTTTATTGCGTCGGATTAAGCGTCCCATTTCCAATTAAAATATATATTTGAATTGAAATTTGGATGAAATACAGAGTCATGAAAAATCGGAGAGTGTGGAAAATATGATTAGAAATATCTCGGCAACTAATTATCCGACCGACTTCATTCTTCATGCAAAATTTGTTTTTTTTTATTGTCTTTTATATTCACTCTTTAAAATGAACAATTTCGAAAATTTTTATATAACGTTTATCAGAACTATTATTTTGAGAGTCCGAAAAAAATAGTTTCGGATAATCGAGGTTACTGAAATTCAACAAGCTTCTTCCCATCATTACATACTAAGTACATACCAAATTTCAAGTCTCTATCTCAATTTGTTCGGGAGATAGAGCGTTTACAGACACACAGACGGACGACAAAATATTTTTTTCGAAAAATATGTTTTTCGGAATCTCCAGTGTCTGAAACGTTTAAATCCGTCAAAAATTTTTGTTCGATTTTTAAAACGGTTACAAGACTTACAAGACCCTATATACGTATGATGGGTAAAGTAATATTTAATATATCACCGCCTATTGTGCATCAAAATAAGTTCATATTGGCAACAATCTATTATATTAAAATCTGAGTCTCTGTTTATATTTCATAACTAGTTCTAGAATATGGAACGCAGCGCTTTGGCATTGGCGGCACTAACACCAGTTATTCGCATGGTTTCGAGATTGTCACATAAATTCTCAGAAATTTAAAATTTAAATTAGTTTACGATATATTATTTTACTTTTTTGTACATTTTAATGACTTTTGTAATGGTGACAACTAATTTACTCCATTGTTGTGAAATAAAGGGGAAAAAGGGGTTATTATATTTTTATAAACGTCAACTTCTCATTAAAATGATTTTTTTTTTCAATAGATGCTGAAACAATGTCATGATTTAATTAAATCTTTAAGAAGGATCAGTTTTCTTTAGAAAGCAAAATATTGTCTGTCGAAAAATTGATATCAAATCATTACATCCACTTTTTTGTGTTTTGCATCCAACCAATGAGGTAAAACAAAAGTAAATTTAAGCTCTTTGCATTTAAATAGAGAATTATTGCCCCCTATTTACAAGAAATTAATTAAAATTAGAAATACTGCTTTTGAACTAATTCTTTCTTAAACACGGCGCTTAAATATTTTCACAAACTCAATAAAGTGAAATTGTTTAGTATGAAAAATGATATTTTTGTAAGCATTTATTTTAATTCAAAAACCTGAAATACTTTTGAATAAGTTCACCCAAATGACTTCACTTTTATGTTTGTTGTTGTGGATGAAATATGGAAAAAGAGGAATAATAAGGATTATTATATTTTTATTGGCGTCATTTTCTCATTAAAATTGAAAATATTTTTTTTTTGGCAATATATATTTTTATCCATTAAAAATATTAATTCATGCATGAAGGGAGTTATATAATATTTCGATCTTTTTCATTTCTCAAAGACGAATCAACCATGATCATCAGCAAAAATTTGATGTTTTCTTTTTACAAAGAGAAAATAAATCCATCCAGCTTCATTCTCCTATTTCCAAGTAGGTTCGTCGGCCTTTTTTCCCCATTTTCCTTTTTACAACCCATTCAATAAGAAGTAATCATCTCATTTACAAACAACTCCACTAGGAAAGCTTAATCTCTCAGGATTTTCACTTTTACTACTCATTTAATAACACTTGAGAGGATTTAAAACCTGTGGGTTTTATATGCATTTATGCTAATGCCTTGTACACAATGACCTCTACGGTATGAATTCTAATCACGAATTTTTCGGCTTACTAATTGTTGTTATTAAGCGTGATTCTAAACTTGCAACGACAACCGGAAATTGAGTGTTAATACAGAATCTAATTTTTAGCTATATTCAGTATATAGTAATTGTAGTAAAACCTTTGAAAACGGAATCGTTAGTGAACATTCCGTTTTAGACACGTTTTCTTTCTTAGAAGGTATAATTATATGGTATTCTTTCCGTCGCTACTGTGAAAATAGTAATGATTGTCTTAATAAATCGCCGAATTCTGCTATTGAAGAAGGGGCGAGGATTACTATTCAGAAACAGTGGTCTTCCAAATCCGTAATCTTTGTCTTCTATCCATTAAGGCACACAGTTATAGTCACCATTGAGATCGATCATTTTTTTTTCTTGTTCTGTTGTGGGCCATTGAAATACATATTGTCATTTGTTACTGATTGATGTTGTTTTTGCAATAAATGACAATTTTTCCGTGCCTTTTGAGTGGCAACGGTTAAATACCGATGTAATTTATTTTTTGTCTGCACCTGGGAGCCTACCTTCAGGAACATGCTTGCAGGAAAAAAGTGCATTTCGAAAAAAACTGGACTTATGTAGTTTTTGAACTGGCAATTCATTTCTGTTACTTTCAGATTTCAATTTTTTTTTAAATGTAATATTTTATTCTGTTTGTGAAATCACCTCATAAAATAGTGTCTCAATTTTTTTTTCATTTATTTTAGCACGCATATTAAATTGCAATGCATTTTTACCATAAAAAATATACGATTAATTCAGTAATAGCAATCCTCCCCTCCAAAAAATAGAAACGAAATTTTCTTAAGTAAAAGTTGGCTAGAATCATTTTTGTCACTTTCCAACATATAGTTGAAAAGTGTTTATGAATTTGGTTTGTCTGTCTCTCCGTGCTCTAACTCTCGTAAATATACTCGGATTGACATGAATTTTTTATATTTTATTGAGGTTAAAAACAGAATGTTCGATATTGAAAATGAAGTGTGTAGCATATGTTATTCGTTTGCAGAGACACACAAAATAATTCCGTTACATTATGGGGAAAACTGTTTGCGGTACATTTTATTGATGTTGCAATATTTCAAACATAATGAGATGGACTATACAACATGCTTTCCCAGGAGTATAGAATAAATATCATTTATAGTTTGTTTACAGGGACGCACAAACCAATTCCACACTGCAAAAAATAATTGTTGATTTTACAGTATAAAACTGGCACCCCAGCTGCCAGTATTATACCGCGCATGCGCGGTAGCGTATTACTGCTTGCACGGCAGCGTATTACTGCTTATTTTACTGTTTAATACTGTTAATTTTACGGTATAATACTGGCAGCTGGGGTGCCAGTTTTATACTGTGTCACAAGAGGCTTACTACAGAATAGTGTGTGTACAGCAGTCATCGTTCATTTACAGGGTCACACAAAAGAATTCTCTAATGTCTGTTAACAATAATTCCTGGAAGTTCGTTTTAAGTTGCTGAACGCGATTTTAAATTTAACTCACATTTTGTCTATTACTTAGTGTGTATAAATTCTGTAGATCCTATACAGGGCAGCACAAAAGTTCGCGATCACATTTCCGTTTATAGACAGAAACTCCAGAAGGAGAATTTTTAACTGTGCTACGCGTTTCCTAACTAAATTAAAATTTAGCATCCTGTGTAGTATATATACAAATCTATAGATCATATACAGGGCTGAATAAAAGTTATTCGGATATTTTTCCGAATATTGTATATGATGAAAATTTATGTTGGAAATTCCTGATATTACGTTTTTAAATATGTTATGCGTTTTCGAAATTGTTTACTTAGATGTTATCTTTCAGTTTATTAAGCGGTAATGATTTGTAAAATTATTTTGGAAGCGTTGGAAAGTGTTACATAATCTATGCTTGACGCATGATTTTTCGTTCTTGTTTAAATATCTCATTTCGTTATAGGAAAAAAAAATTCTTAATAATATTTTATTAGTGTTGGATCATAATCTATGTTTGATGTATTATTTTTCATTCTTGTGATAAATTTAAAGTGTTTTTTATGATATTATGAATGTGATGTGTCCTTTGTTTTAAGGAGCGTTCTGGTTTCTTTCAAATCTTGGTTGAACACTGTATATACAGAGTGCTTCTAAAATACATAGCAAAAATGAAAGGGTAAATCAAGTGTACGGAAATCAGCAAAAATCGCATAAGAACATATAGATGCCACAATTTACTTATTTAGTCAAATATACAGTCGTCTCTTTCACAACTGAATCCGAATTTTTATTCAGAAATTTATCGATAATGAAGACAATGTAACGATTTTTAGGTGCGTTCGTAATTATATAAATACAGGATGATCTTTTTTAAAGTGACAGTGTTTGGAGCACCCTGTAGCGCGATCTAATAGCCGAAATTGCACCAAACTTGGTATTTAGACTAATCAAAACATGGGAAAAAGGATTCCGTGAAAAAAAAATTAGTTCCAAAAATCTCCGCTAGGGCATTTTGTGGCGCTGCTGTAGCTTACAATAACGAGAATTAGCATAAAACACGGGTATCAAAGAAAAATGCAAATGTTGTGCGATGACAGCGTCAGTAATAGGGGCTAGAAAAGCAAGCTCCGACAATAATCTCAGCTGAAGTAAACGAGCTCCAGTGGACATGCCTCTCACGTTACCGGAACGTGCGTTACTGGTGAAGCTGTATTATATGAATCAATGTAATGCATCCGCAGCTCTTCGCGAATTTCGAACCAGAAAAAAAATTACGAAAGGGGCCTTTATCGCTGAATGGTCTTAAGAAAATGATTAAGAAGTTCGAGGAAACGGGGTCACTGACCATTCATGCTGGGAGAGGACGTAAACAAGTATCAGAAGATGTAATAACTGATGTGGCAACTGCAATTGTCGAAGGATCGCAGGGAACCATTGCTGGTACTAGCAGCGCCCGGGGTGTAGCTCGACAATTGGACATGAATTAATCTACGGTATGGAGAGTTTTGCGGCGCGTTATTGGAATTTACCCCTACAAAATCAGCCTCTTGCACGAACTGAAACCAAGTGATTATGATAAGCGAGTGACATTCGCTCTATCGTTTCTTGCCAGGGTAGAAATTGATGATGCTTTCCCATGGCACATTCTGTGGGGAGATGAGTGCCATTTTTATCTCAATGGGTCCGTAAAAACACAAAATAGCCGAATTTGGGCTTCTGAGCATCCCCACACCGTGCATGAAATCCCATTAAATTCCCCAAAAGTCACTGTTTGGTGTGGTTTCACAGCCGAATTCGTAATTGGGATATTCTTTTTGGAGACCATCACTCCGACATGACCCGAAACGTGCACCATAAATGCAGAAAGGTACCACGAAATGCTGCAAACGTTTGTAATTCCACAACTTCAGCAAGGAAACCGTCTCCAACAGACAATCTTTATGCAGGATGGTGCTCCGCCACACATTGGTAATAAGGTAAAGCAGCTGTTGCGCCAAGCCTTCGCTGATTATGGAGTCATAAGTCGGAGTTTTCCAGTTGCATGGCCGCCTCGTTCCCCTGACCTCACGCCCTGCAATTTTTGGCTCTGGGGTTATTTGAAATCTCAAGTTTATGTTGGTGGAGTATCAAATTTGTCTATTCTAAAGGACAACATAACAAAGACAGTGCGGAATATTCCTCGTGATATGTTACATACGGCTGTGGAGAACGTTGTGCACAGAATGCACGGTGTTATTTCTGAGAACGGTGCTCACATTGAAGGTGGTCTAATTCCTCACCAAGGAAGTTAATGTAGTAAATAAACATTAATAATTTAACTGCACGATTGTATGTGTTATTATTTTTCTTTTCTCACATTTTATACATTGGAAAGCGCCACAAAATGCCCTAGCGGCTATTTTTTGAACTAATTTTTTTTTCACGGAATCCTTTTTCCCATGTCTTGATTAGTCTAAATACCAAGTTTGGTGCCATTTCGGCTATTAGATCGCGCTACAGGGCGCTCCAAACACTGTCACTTTAAAAAAGATCACCCTGTATATGTAGCACCTATAGTCGTCGTCTGGTCCGTCCTTCCGTCTGTTCGTCTGTCCGCATATAACAGCGAAAAAACTACCCAATCGAATGGTTTGAAATTTAATATATGTAATCGTTGCAGAATTTTGCCGAGTCATTTTAAATTTTATGAAAATCGAATCAAAACTTAAAAAGATATTAATAAAAGTTTTCTTCATTCTATTAACTCCTATCATTACATAATCTATAAATAAATGCGCAAGTCATGTGACTGAGGAAAACAAATACGGGCTGACCGTTTCTTTTTTCATATGCCTGGCGGCCATTTTTATTCAAAATTATTTTTTCGAATAAAATTGCATAAAAGTTACATTTTTAGAAAGATCGTTCAAAAAAATTGCTTGCTTGAGAGATGAGTTACATTCAACAATGTATAGATTCTGAGATAACTTCAGTGGAAATTACGTTAACCGAATATCTCAATCCATTAGAGTAAATAAACATAGGAGATTCGTTCATTATGAGTCATAAAAATATTAAACCATGGAGGTAATCATTCGCAAAGCCAGATCTCCATCGTGAATTTTGCAGCGCTATCTGGTGTCGAAAAAAAATTCGCATCTGTAAACGTGGCATACGTAATAAGAGAAAAGAAAGGCATGCTCATCATTTTGCTCATAACAGACGATATAATTCATTTCACTGAAATAATAACGAAGATTTTTTTTACATTGTAAAACTGGTTATAGTAAGAAAACACCTCATTTGTCACGGTTAACGTACAATTCCCAATTTGTTTGAATAGATGTCCTTTGTTTTGTGTGAAATGTAAATGATATTAGGATAATTTCTGGAAATACAGTAGTTTGGTTCAGGAACAAAGAAAAAAAAGATAAACCCATGCTATTTTATCATAAAATCATCGCAAACAGATGTGAAAGGAACAAATCGACTGAAAATTGTGTATTATTTCCGAATATGAATGGATTTTTTGAAATAGGTGTCGTCTACATAACAAAAATTGCATCAACTTTGATTTTTCAAATGGTAGCACACACTTTTGACACCATATTGGAGTTCTTCAGATCAAATCAGCTCGGAAAAAAAGTATTGTTTATAAGATATTGTTTATTGCAGTCAACAGCGCCATCTGAGCAGGCACTGCAACAGCACCATCTGCTTGATCGCGGTCGACCTCTACTCAATGGTATCGGTGTCTTGTACGTTCGCGTTCACCTGCTGTGTCGTCTTTCGCCTATAGCTGTTCAACGCTTCGTCCGTAGGCAAAGCCCTGATTTTTTCCTGGAGGGCTTTTTGAAGCTTACACTCTAAAATTGGAAGGAGTGAGAAGTTGACTCTTTGGAAGAGTGAGAGGCATTTTCACTCTTTTAGGAGTGAATTTTATAAATATGCACTCTTTAAAGAGTGGAACTTTCCACTCTCTAGAAAAGAGTGAAATATCTCACTCCGTTGTCGAGAGTGACTGTTCACTCCGTTGACAAGAGTGAGATATTTCACTCCGTTGAAGAGTGAGGAAAAACAGTTTTTTCCAATAAAATCACAACATGGCGCCAGCTCACGGATGAGAATCCGAGTAATCTCCGTTATCGAAACGAAATGCCTAAAATGAAATCCTTTATATATAGTAGCACGATTTTAAAAAAAACTGAAAAAGGCATTGAAATAATAAATGAATCTATAGAATTATGGATAGGAAATATATTTTATGCTTTACAAATTGCAGGATTTGCCAATGCTAAGAAAAGTGCAGGGAAAACAAATATTTGAAGTAAATTTATGCTTAGCTGCAACACAATTTTGCTTCTATTTTATAAACAGAAATTTAATATCTCTGAATGCTAATTATTTTCCTCTTTATTTAAATAACCTATTCTACATATTTTATATCATTTCTAACCTCTTTGTGAATATAAACAAAATATAACTATACAGATTAAATTTTCTGTTATTTATAGCACGTTTGAAATTAACATAAGAGAAATGAAAAACGTTGCATTTAATCACTGATTTTATAACATTTATTAAAGAAAAAAAAAAGAGTATAAATGTGTCGGAAATAATCTTAGGAAAAATTTAACAGCTATAATTTAAGAAATAAAAAACGTTTTTTACCCTGACTGAAATTTTCCCCCTAAAAATTAGTTTTGAAAAGTAAATTTGAGGGCCCCCTTGTATTTCAGTGAGTAAACTTCGGCTTCACGGGCCTATTTGGTAAACAGGCCCTGGGCCTCGGACATATGAAAACATTATTAGCAAGAAAAAAATGAATGAATAAATAAATAACTGCTTTGTTGTAACGGAATTTTTGTCATAGCGGAAATGTACAGACGAGTAATATGCACATTTTTTAGACGATTTCGGCGTTGTTGTTTTTAACGTTTAAAATATGAATATTGCTTTCTGAAATAATCTGTATGATAATCTTGTTTCTTGATTCTAATTCTGCATAATGCTTTCGATGGATATCGATGTAAGATAAATTTGCGATAGTCATAAATCCTTACTTGAAACTTCGTTTTCCGCCTTGAAATGGGCTCTTTTTTTCCTTGTTTTTTTTTTTTTTTTCATCTGGTATCTTTTTACTATGTATATGTACTGATTTTTGGAATAGCACTTTCCAATCAATTGTTATGTTTATTTCGCACTAAAAAGTTTTTATATTATGCGCTTTGCAATCATTTTAGACTGTGGAATTAGCATACTTCTGTTCGGAAGAAGAAAAAAAAAACGCAAACGCATCTTCCCATTCACAGCTTTTTTAGCATGCGCAATCTTGAAATAAGAATAAATTTGAAAGTATCAGACGATAATATAAATTACACATAATAAGCTGTTGTCAGAATTTTTTCCTCTAAAAGAATTCCATTTTTTTAAATAATTTATCAAATTTGTCTAAAAAATGTGCGAACAGTCTCTGTATTATATGATACAAAAAGAAGGTTTCAGTTTCTTATTTACACAGTTGAGAAACACCGTAAATATTTATGATTTTTACACAAATTTAATAAGTGTGTTCGAATATCACAAAAGAAACAAAGCTAAAATAATGTAACTAGAGCTTTTTTAATTGTAAGCGGCTGTAGCAAGCTGTAGGTACCAGTTCTCGTCCGAGTGCTGAAGTCAAGCAGCAACGAGCTCGGTTACTACTTGGGAGGGTGACCGCCTACGAACAAGCGTGTGTAAAAATGAGTTTCTCTTTTATTCAAGAATTTTAGTCACTCCTGAAAGAGTGACTATTTACTCCTATCAGGGGTTTTCAATAATTTCACTTTTTCCTAGAGTGAATAGTCACTCTAAAGAGGTTGGGCAAATTTTGACTCTGCGATAGAGTGAATATCCACTCCTCCGGAGTGAATAGTCACTCTTTCTTATTTAGAGTGTATAAAGTGGTATGACAAATGTACTCAATGTACTTGGTACTTATGTGGAAAAATAAAGTTATGTTTTATCTTTAATGTCTCATTACATTTTTTGTCTTTCATACACACCTCTGTCCACAGTCGCCAGGGGAAACTTATTTTCCGACTGCCCCTCGTATAATATTTTTTAGATGCAGGTTTAAACTTCTAAAGAAAAATTAAGGTTAAAAATATCTTCAAACAACATTAGTCAAGCCAGAGTATCGTCTCATTTATTCCATCAAAGTTACTAAGATGACTAAAGATGGCAAACGCCAAAGAAATATATATATATATCAATCGTATTTTAACTGCATTAGAGGGTGGCATAATCTGTTTCGGAAAATAACATGGTACAAAGAAAAGTAAGTTGAGAATTTGAATTTAAATTTTGCTTTTCAATCATAAATATAAAATAAACCCGTGCAGCAATTATGTCCCACTATATCTGTATTGAAATTTTTTTTTATAATTATTGTTGCGATATATATATATATATATATATATATATATATATATATATATATATATATAATACTATGATGACTTATACCTCTCCGATCTGGTCATATGCAAATCTAGTATAGAAAACCTGTCTAAAATTTATAATAGAAATTTAAGAGCCATCAGAAATGGTTGCAGACCTCAGTAATAACACCATCAGACGTGATTTAAAAACTTTCTCAATCATTCAGATTCAACGGGTGAAAAAACTTTCTGAAACTTTTTACAAAAATTAATACATTATTCCCGACAAGATTATTGCTGAACTGCCAGACTATAAGCACGATGTCTGCGACCCCAGCAATAGGACAAGATCGTGTTATTCAACATTGATTAAAGATAATTATCTGATTTTCTTTTTGTTGATGTTCTTTCTTTCTTTCTTTCTTTTTTTTTTTTAATATACATTTAATTTAAACTTCTTACACAGACACACGTATATATATATTACGAAAATTAAATTTCCGCGCTTCATTAAATTTATTCCATAAAAATTTCCCTTCTAAATATATTCTACAATCCTAGTTTATTAAATTATTTCCTATCTTAAACAATATTCATTCATTCCATTTATTTCAATTCCTTTCTATTTAAATGCGTATTTTAATACTTTATTTCCTTTCAAAATCTTTCAGAGCCCACTGACATCTCAGAGCCCAGAGATTTTGCATGTCATTTGTTGTCTTAAACAAGAACGAAAAATCATGCGTCAAGCATTGATTATGTAACACTTTCCAACGCTTCCAAAATAATTTTACAAATCATTACCGTTTAATAAGCTGAAAGATAACATCTACATTTCCCGCAATCATTTTTCTTCAAGGCCTTTTTATTTCTCCATCTTAAAATGCCGATATTTATTCTATTAAAGTTGTATGTTTTATGCTATTTTATTTTCCTTATTTTATCCAAAAGTCTATTCGCGCACTTTTCCGGAAGGACCGCGTCAGTGCATTCTCCTTCCGACCTTAAAATATAGTTCTTTTCCGCTTCGAAGCTGTTATTGGCTGTCCCACGTGTCCACATTGGTGTAAATAACCTTCCGCCCCTTGGTATTTAACACCAAACATGAGAACAGAGCCCAGAGATTTTGCATGTCATTTGTTGTCTTAAACAAGAACGAAAAATCATGCGTCAAGCATAGATTATGTAACACTTTCCAACGCTTCCAAAATAATTTTACAAATCATTACCGTTTAATAAGCTGAAAGATAACATCTAAGTAAATTATTTGGAATACACATAACATATTTAAAAACGTAATTTCAGAAATTTCCAACATATATTTGCAACATATACAATATTCGGAAAAATATCCGAATACTTTTATTCAGCCCTGTATAGGATCTATAGATTTGCATATATACTACATAGGATGCTAAATTTTAGTTTAGTTAGGAAATGCGTAGCACAGTTTAAAATTTTCCTTCTGGAGTTTCTGTCAATAAACGGAAATGTGAACGCGAACTTTTGTGCTGCCCTGTATAGGATCTACAGAATTTATACACACCAAGTAATAGACAAAAAGTGAGTTAAATTTAAAATCGCGTTCAGCAACTTAAAATGCAATTCCAGGAATTATTGTTAACAGACAGTAGAGAATTCTTTTATGTGTCCCTGTAAATGAACAATAACTGCTGTACACACACTATTCTGTAGTAAGCCTCTTGTAATGCACCTTAGTGATATATATAAATTTCAATGCGTTTAAAATAGTGAAACATTATTTAATTAAACCGCAAACGATTTTTCTCCATAGACGTAATGTAACGGAATTCTTTTGACTGTCCCTGTAAAGTAACTATAAGTGCTATGCACACCCTATTCCATATTAAGCTTCTTGTAATGCACCTTAGTGATATATATCAATTACAATATGTTTGAAATTGTGTAACATCATTAAAATAAACCGCAAATGATTTTTCTCCATAGACCGTAATGTAACGGAATTCTTTTGAGTGTCCCTGTAAAAAAACTATAAGTGCTACACACTTCAGTTGAAATAGGGAACGTGCTATAGATAACGACAATAACATATAAAAATTGCAAGGCAATCCGAGCATATTTACGGGAGTTAGAGCACGGACAGACGGCCATACGGCCAGACAAACCGAAGTCATAAACACTTTTCAACTAGGTTGGAAAGTGTTAAAAACTACGTTGCTGTTTCGAAGAGAGTCACAGGAATATTCGAATGTTATTGTAACATCGTTTTGTAAATGTAGTTCGTTTGAAAGCATCATATGACTAATTGCTAAAGTTTTAGTGGTGAAAATGTCCAACTATTTTAAGGATTTGTAGTGTAGGCTTTTCAACTGACTTTATTAGAAGAAACTAATAAAATTTCTTCTGTTATAAAGAGTTGTTCTTCTTTATTCTGGAAATTGCAAGTGTTTTTCGACCAAGGCCAAAAGGCATAATAACGACGACTGCATAAGCTCTATTTAATATAGTGATCTTAAGTATTCATCGAATGGAGCTTTACCTTAACTAAATACGGAGTGATACGAAAGCTTTAGTTTTAAAAACCTTATGATAGCCTATTATTAAACCGATCTCTACTTTATTTACTTCCAACTTCATGACATATTACCGAATTATCATAACATATATATATACACTCATTACTAATAATTTAAATATATATATAATTTTTTTTCATTTGAAAAATATTCAGGACTTACTTTTGAAAAATTGGGTCAACCCGAACGTGACCTGAAAGAGTCAAAATCCAACCCGAACCCCAGACATTTAAAGTCAACCCGACCTTCAACAAAAAAAAAGTTAGCGTCAACCCGATTCAATCCGAATCGCTGGTTACCCCCGACCTGATGCAAGAATCTGAACTTACTTACGAATCTCATTAAACTATTTTTTTTTTTTTTTTTTTTTTTTTGCCAGAAAATTTCAGAAACTTTGAACAAGTCTTGTGGTGCAAACTGCACTCCGATACGGACAGTTTGCTATTTTTAACACTTTCCAACAAAGTTGAAAAGTATTTATGAATCCGGTTTGTCTGTCTGTCTGTCCGTGCCATAATTCGCGTAAATACGCTCGTATTGTCATGTAATTTATGTGTTATCGAGGTTTACTATGGTATGTTCGGTGTTGACAATGAAGTGTGTAGCATTTATAGTTCGTTTACAGGGACACTCAAAAGAATTCCGTTAGATTACGAACATGGGGAATAAAGTTTCCAATGCATTTTAAAGTTGGATGTTACATTATTTCATACACATTGAAATTGATGTACTATACCATTGAGCTGCACTAGAAGATGTTTACTGTAGAATAGATGTGCATAGCATTCATCGTTCATTTACCGGGACACACAAAAGAATTCGATTATATAGTACAGTAACGGACAATAATTGCTCCCTAAGTCCGTTTCTGTTGTGGTACGTGTTTTTAAATTTGACAAATTTTTGCATATTAATTGGTGTGTATAAATTCTATAAATCATATACTGAGCTGCACAAAAGATCTCGAGTACATTTCTGTTTATTGACGGAAATTGATGAAGGGGATTTTTCCACTGTGCTATGCGTTTCCTAACTGAACTAAAGTTCAGCATACTATGTAGTTTTATACACAAATCTATAGATCATATACAGAGCTTCACAAAAGAATATTCGGATATTTTTCCGAGTTTTGAAGGTTATTGCTGAAATTGGGTTTTCAAATGTGTTATATGCGTTTTCCAAGTTGTTTATTTGACATCGTGTTTCATCTTTTTAAGCAGAGATGTTTTCTTACAGTATTCTGAATGTGTCAGAAAATGTTTTATATTCTATGCTTGAAACATGATTTTTCGAATTTTTTTTTAAAATGAATTTTCAAAATGTGAACGAACTTTAAAAAACCCTGTATTTGACAAAAAAAAAAAAAAAAAAAAAAAAAAAAAGCGTACATGTATATATAGCTGTACGCATACACACATGTATGTATATCCTGGGCAGTCTTTAGGCATGCGAGAGATTGAATTGTGAGATTTGGAAATGGGTCACACAAACAGTGGGGAGATTGAATGCGACAAAACACTGGAATATAAAGTTATTTTTCCGCCCCAGTTACTCCTCGGCTCGTCCCTAATGTCGCTAGAGATGGCTTTTTATATATGCAAAAAATGCTTTATCCGATAACGGGTTGAGAAATCTATTTAGCATTCTACATTTCTCATTCCTTACTGACAATATATAAATTATTCAACAATTGATATTTTGTAGTTGTTTTTTTCCCCTCGTCGCAGTTTTAGAAGATAGCAGAATAGAGTACATTTTTTCATTAGCGACAAATTCTTATTTCTTTAACACTACGGACAATTTTTGACGTCGTCAGAAATGTGTAGGCCACTTTCAGACATCTGCCAGAAAAAAGAGGGGGAGGGTGTTTCTCTGTTTATAGCTCATAGATTATATCTATTATCATTTCAATTATTACATAATCAAATCGGGAAAAATAAACTTTCAAATTAAATTTGTTTAAAAACTATAGCTCAATTTAGTGACTTTTTAAATAATTTGCGAGCATGATTTTTTTTTTTTTTTAAACTATCTCAACAAGAGAAGACTTGTTTGCTACAATAATTTAAAGTAACTAGTGCATTTTAGTTTGAAAAAATATCAATATTAGTTGCGACCACCTAGAGAACAATTTACAAACATTCAATATGCAATATTTATAATTGAAATGATTCGCTAGGTCGCAAAAAGTTTGTCCAAATTTAAGCATTTTAAGTAAATGATGAAAATGTATAGTCGTCTTCGCTGAAGTAGTCGAGAATATTATTCCAAATTTACCTTACCAAGAAAAGTACAAGTATATAATTATTATTATTATTATTATTGTTATTATTATTATTATTATTATTATTAACAAAATGCTAATAAATATCTTCCTCGATGTCATTCCGGGATTGAAAATGAATAATAATTGTTAACAGTAATTTTTAGCGATTTAACATGCACGGCATTAAAATCAAAATCTACTGTCATTCCAGTAGGCTAAAAATTCGAGGGGAAAATTTCTGATAAGGCCGCAGTGTCTGGGGGTACAATACATGTTTAAGAGCAACCTTCAATGGTAATGCAACTAAAAATAAACAACAACGAACAATCATGCATTAGTCATAGATTATGAAACACTTTCCAGAACTAATAGAATATTATTAAGAAATTTCATTTTTTCTTACAATGAAATGAGATAGATTAAAAAAAAAAAAAAAAAGCTTATAGGGTGAAACCCCCAGTAAGTGACACTTTAAGGATTCTTTCTTGTTCAAATCACTATTACAACAAGTTAAAATCTATATTATACTTATCTTTGTTTTTGAAAGGATAGTAGAGATATATTGAAAAATTATTGTTGGCAAAATTTTGAAAATTTATACATTTTATTATTAAAAATTAATTTTATTCATAAATATGGTCAAAAACTCTACTAATTGACACCATCCCTATTTTGAAACACCAGTAACTGACACAAAGTGAACCAGTGACTGACACTTTATTTTAAAAGATTTAAATACTTTAAAAAAAACTTTATTATTTATTATAAAAACAAAATACATTAATATTTATTATAAAAAGGGGAATTTAGTAAGCTGTACTGCATTATTAGTAATGCAGAATACATAGTAACAGTATATAGCAGTAATATTTAGTACTGCATTATTAGTAATGCAGATATCCAATAACTGACATTTATGAACCAGTAACTGACATCTGGTGTCAGACAGAGGTAAAACGACATAAATTTTAATGGCTTTTACTAGAAGATAATTTAATTTATTATTATGCATTTTATTAAAATTTCAAATAATAGATATCAACTTTCTTTAATACATCTAACCAATAACGAACACCTCTGTCAAAGACTGGTGACATGAAATTCTAGGAACCAATAACTGGCACCCCCCCCCCCCCCACCATTAAGCTAAATTAAATATCTATAATCCCTAAATCATGGCCCTAATACTATATCATATGCATCTTTAAATTAATTTCTATACAAGTATAACTTTAAGGGGGAAAAAATAGGATGGTTGCATTATACAAATAGATTAGAACAACACTTCCTTAATTTTAGAAATAAGATGGTTGCTTCAAAATGGCACATTTTGTATTCTCAAAAGTTTCTTTCTCAATGAATATCTTCTTGACCCTCTAGTGGTGAATAAATTGACTCCAAAATAAAAATAAGTGTCTCATTTACCACTAGATGACATTACTTTGTGGAATTTTACAACAAAATGCTTATTTGAATTAGATTTTTTCTCAAGTGTCAGTTACTGGTTAAGTATCAATAACTGGGGGTTTCACACTAGAACTCAGTCAATGAAAACACCCTTCCAGTAATTATCGATCTTGATCAATCCTGTAACGAATTTTTTTGTATGTATCTGTAAATGAACAATAAATGCACTCCATAATCTATAGACAGCCTGTTGTAGCGCACTTCAGTGATTTCATTATGTTTGAAGTATCATAACATCATTAAAATGCACCGCAAAGGATTTTCTCATATACATCATAATGTAATGGAATTATTTTTTACGTCCCTGTAAACGAACTATAAATGCTACTTATTCTATACTTTTGAGGAAGCATGTTTGTTGTCCATCTTAGTGTTGCATATTATGTTTGAAATATCGCAACATCAAGAAAATGCATCGAAAATGATTTTTCTCCATAAGTCATAATGAAACGAAATTCTTTTGAGTGCTCCTGTAAACGAACTATAAGTAATACACACTTCATTTTCAATACCGAACATTCTCTAGTAAACTTCATAACATATACAAATTTTATGGCTATCCGAGTACAGTTACGGGAATTAAATAAAGTACAGGCAGACAAACCGAATTCATAAACACTTTCAACTACACTGCAAAAAAAAAAAAAAAAATGTTGATTTTACGGTATAATACTAGCACCCCACACTGTTAAAAATTTGCAGCAAACTGTCCAGTCATTTATACGTTTTTAGAGAAAACAATTACACTATTAAATATTTGCAGCAAACTGTCCAGTCATTTGACCGTTTTAGAGAAAACAGTTACACTGTTAAAAATTTGTAGCAAACTGCCCTGTCATTTGACCGTTTTTGTAGAAAACGGTTACATAACCGTAATTTAACTATATTCTGACCATTATGGGGAATAATATGGTCAGAATAGCGCTAACTTATGGTTATGTAACCGCTTTCTATAAAAACGGTCAAATGACAGGGCAGTTTGATACAAATTTTTAACAGTGTACATAACTGTAATTTAACCCTATTCTGACCATAATATGGGCGGTAATATGGTCAGAATAGAGTTAAATTACGGTTATTTAACCTTTTTCTCTAAAAACGGTCAAATGGCTGGACAGTTTGCTGCAAATTTCTAACAGTGCAGTTGCCAGCATTATACTGTAAAATTAACAGTAATAAACAGTAAAATAAGCAGTAATTACACTGCCTGCGCGGTAGCGTATTATTTTACTGTTTATAACTGTTAATTTTACGGTATAATACTGGCAGCTGGGGTGTCAGTATTATACCGTAAAATCAACATTTTTTTTTTTCAGTGTATGTTGGAAAGTGCTAAAAATTAAATTTTTCATCAATGTCCAGGTTTTCACTGTGTTCGTCCCACTGCGCGGTGGTCAGATCATCGCTTGTATTAAAAGTGTGAAAAGAATTATTGTAAAAAGTTAAAAATTGTAGGAGAAGTGTTGTTTTAAAACTCTCTTCATTTTGTTTTAATTATTATTATTATTATTATTATTTCAAAATGTATCGTATAAGAACTGCATTTTCTCTTGATTAAAAATTTTTCCTTCATAAAACCATTTAATAATGTGTCAAAAAGGTACTCAAATAAAGAAAAAAAAATAGCTCAAAGGTTACCAAATCTCCTTGAAAATTCCCAGCAATTGTTATTAATAAGCAGCACTTTAACCGAATTCTTTCGTGTGTCCCTGTAAATTAAAGATGAAAGCTATACACACAATATTCTATAGTAAGCCTCTTGTAATTCACGTTAGCGATTTACATCAATTTCAATATGTTTGAAATAGTGTAACATCATTAAAATAAGCCGAAAATCATTGTACCCCGTAGGACCGTAATGTAACGAAATTCTTTTGAATGTCCCAGTAAAGGAACTATAAGTGCTATGCACATCATATTCTATAGTAAGCCTCTTGTAGTGCATCTCAGTGATACATATCAATTTCAATATGTTTGAAATTGTGTAACAGCATTAAAATAAGCCGCAAATGATTTTTTTTTTCCATAGACCGTATTGTAAAGGAATTCTTTTGAGTGTCCCTGTAAAAAAAAAAAAAAAAAAAAAAAAAAAAAAAAAAAAAACATAACTGCTTACACATTTCATTTTCAATACCGACCATGCCATAGTAAACCTCAATAACATATATATCAATTGGTAGGCTATCCTAATATATTTACATGAGTTAGAGCACAGACAGACAGACAGACGGCTCTTTTCAACTATGTTGGAAAATGTTAAAAAGCGGTGAATTTTCCAAAGTATTGTTCGGTGCCCTCGCCAAATTAATGTATCGTAGCGGAATTTTTTCGGAAAAATCATGAATTGCAGTCATGAAATGAAGCGTGATTTTCAAGATAAATAATTGAATGCTTAAAAGAGTGCATTTTAAAAGAACTATTCTTATTTTTATTTTTATTTATTTTATTTTTTTTGCTTATTGTTATTATTATTTTACTTTTAATACTTTGTGCGTTTTTTTAAAAAAATCTTTATGATGTATTTAAGAAGTTTGTGTATGTCATTAAGTATAGTAGCACAAAAATGTCCCTAAAAAATTTACGAAAACTATTTATCAATCTTTAAAAAATTGCAGGGCTGTAATCTTTGACCTATGTGGTATTCCAATGCAGGAAAAAATTCCGGAAGGTCAAACAAAATTCATTTGTCTCGAACAACTGCAGCATTAACTTCAATTTGGTGATGCAATTTCGGCTTTTGAAATAATCAATACTATATAAAGAATTGATCATCTGGATGGAACAAATCATCTATATCGGCTTAAAGGTAATTGTTAGTTTTCGTGGTGGTGTTCATTTCCGATGAAATGCAGAGTTGCACAAGTGCATTAGGCCTGGAGAGAAGCATAAAAGAATCCATATTCTTGCAGAAAGGGGGGTTGAACCTTTCTAATAGAAATAAAAACTCATATGGTGAATAAATATAGAAAAAAGTCCTTCCGGCCGGTACCGGGAGGAAAAGGTAGCTTTCCTATATCTTCGTTTTATAATTTTAGCTAATTTCACTGGAAAGCAGCAAACTAAAATGCAAAGAATCCGTTTACAGAATAATCGTTAATACTGAATTTGAATGAGAAATTCACCAAATTAGTCAACTACAGCCAAGTTAGCTTTATTGATGGAAACTTATATTTTTTTCGCCAAATTTTGGCAATATTTCGCCAAGTGTCACCAAGTTTGGCGAGAATTTGACGCTAACGGATATGCATATAGTTTTATGCGTATGATTGGGAAAATGATTACAACAATGAAAGATAATAATTTGCGAGAAATCCCGTTCATTAAAACTCATAAATTAATTCCAGATTTGTTTTAATCTGCTGTTTGGTTTCAAACTGTCAGCCACCCTAGAATTTCAAACTGCAGTATCTCAGCTTTTTAAGATAGAGACAAAACAAAAAATGCTCCGGAATCCTTGTATCAAGACCTAAATACTTAAGTAAAAAATAAATTTGAATTTCAGATTTTTTTGTATAGTTTTTTTTTAGTTTTAATTTTTTTAGTGGCCACCATTTTGAAACAAGATGGCGTACAAAGCTGGCCAACGAACTCTATTGAGTTATTGGTGAGCTTAATACACAGGCTTAGTTCCAAAATGGTTCATAAATGCGAGTGCTATCATATGACATAGATCAGATTATATATATATATATATATATATATATATAACAACATTTGAAAGGAGGGTGGCTTTTGGGGTCTGGGGGTCATGATCGGAGAAAATATACCGAAATTTTCCGGAATTGCTTTCCTCGGAACGGCTGCAATAGGTAGTTTTTTACTTTTTGTAATAAAGGCTATCTAAAAACATCTTTGCGTCACGATGAATACGTGATGTGTATGTGATTCAAAACTCCTGGACAAAACTTTAAGGCGTGATAAAATACTCCCAGACAAGTTCAAAACACCACACAATGCATGGTCGTAACTCCAGCAGTGAAGCGCTACAGTGTGCTTTCTCATTGTGGAGAGATAACCATATTTTTTTCTACACAATATCTAACAAATTATTACTTATTTTATTTATGTGGCATAGTGGTACTGACTAGGATGCTAATATGGATGAAAATTAGAAGGAGAAATAAAAAAATTGCAAAGTAAGTAGCTCAAGAGAGTAAAGGGGAACGGGAGGCTGTATCTTAAATTGGACCAAATTTCCTTCAGAGAAGTTGAGAGTGAATCAAAACACATGGACAAAACTTTAAGGGGTGATAGGACACATCTAAACATGCTATTTTAGCTATACAATGCATTGGCGTATAGCAAGCGGCAAACCGCTAGATGGCGCTGTCATCACACAAAATGCTGGTTTTTCACACACATCTTCATTTCTGCCGTGGATCGCAAAAAGAATGGCTGGTTTTACTAATCAGGAAAAGGCGGACATGCATTTCATGCATGGTGCTACGGTTGTGAGTAGTCTGGAAGTCCTTGTGTAGAAAGCATAGTTCTCTCCATAACCAGACAACGCCCTGTAGTGCTCCACTGCTAGAGTTACGATAATACATTGTGTGGTGTTTTATATTCTTTGGGTTTTCCCAAAAGTTCTGAATCACTCTGTATAGAAAGCGATAAGGAAAGCAGCATCTTTTTCAAATACTTTTGAAGAGTAGAAATGCAATTTTTATAAAGAGCTCGGTAATTAAAGGCACGCTGAATTTTTAAGTTTTCATCAATTATAGAGACTTCTCTAATGAAGAAAACGTATATATATATATATATATATATATATATTACATAGGTTAGAAGCTCAGAAAGGTTAGAAGTAAACTTTATACAGGAGGAAAGAGTTCATTCTATTTGTATTAATAGCGCTAAATTATTAAATAAAATGGAATTCGTGTTTTCTTTTATATTATCATCTGTACATAATAAGTTGACCGATGAGTAACACAAATTTAAATGAATTTAATTAAGGTGACAAGGTACTTCCTTTTTATAGAGCTTTGGCGTGATAGGGAAAATGACAAGATTAAATTTGGCGAGAAAAGCAAAATTTTTAAAAGTACTTTCTACCAACCTTTATTTACATTTTAAAATCGCATCAGATAATTATCTTTGTGAAATTATTACCAATGTAGCAATCGTGCAAGAAATTTGTCCAATATTTAATAACTACATTGAGAAGCAATCTATATTCGATCTATACATAAATAGGCCGTATTATAATGTAATACAAAATATGGTTACATAAATAAGTCATATTAGATTTGAAATTCCTTCATTGGTCGCCGTTTATTTTTGATGAATGTTTATAATATTTGGCAAGAAATCGCACTCTCTCTAAGTATGCCAAAGCCTCTATAAAAAGTAAGTACCGGTGAATAATCGCTGCTAACAACTTGTAGAATCTGGGTTTTTCATCAATTAATACATTCCTTCACCATTTGTGTCTATTAGCAACTTCCTTTCCCCGCAGCATCACGAATTCTTTCAATGTCATCGTCCAACTTATCGTTTTTAGGACGGAAAACTCTAAAAATTCATAAAATTCAAAGTATCATAACTCGGCAAATTTTGGTGGTACAAAAATGAAAATTTCATTATTTAACTTGTTAGAACATGGAGAACGTTTGTCTAGATCATACATATTGAACGAGCAAGCAATTTTGGATGTCCGGACGATCTCGAAAAATTCTGTAGCGATTTTCACGAAACTTGCTTCCTATACTAAATCGAGCACGTGAAAACTATCTAGCTAGGTCTCGAATTCAAGAAAATTTGTTTTCACAGGTTGAAACAAATTCAGCACTGAAATTGTTGCTTGCTTTAAATCATTATATCAGGGCTCCCAAATTGTACGCTTTTCGAATACCGGTATTTTCTTAGAAAAATTTTATTTTAAGACTTGTCTTGCAAATTTTGCAGAAATCACCTTCGAAGCTAATTTTTTGCGGAAATGTTGTAAACACTTACCATGAAATTTTCTGTTAAAAAATAGTGGTATTCAGTTGGCGGACCATGTCCAACCATTATACTAGCCTTTAAAATAATGCTTTTAACAACCGAAGTAAAAAAAAATGCGATGTTAGATATAGGTTCTGGTCCTGCTGTTCAACATCGATCACATGATCAACTTGGATATTTGAAACATCTGAATGGGGTTTAGTTCTTCTTTCCTTTAAGGTAAATATTTTATTGGTTGTGTAATTCGAAACCACTCGTTGTAGAATGCCGTGGATTTCTCAGGTCATAAGCAGATATGTTTAAATTTAAACTATACTCCGATATGAATTCTTGGTCCAATTTCGACTCAACATATAATTTACCTGTATGGATATCTATCCAAAATTAACTTTATTCATCACCTGAAGTAATAACATAACTAAAAGTCCGCTATACCCTTTATCTGTATCCCTTGCTTTTTTATAGTAGCCACTTCTGAACCGACGGGTAAGTATCCACACTTCAGTAGGTAGTAAGCCTAAAGGAAACTCTGAAGATTATCAGAAAAAACTTGTTGGGGTTGGTTCAGTTATATCATTATTTCGATTATTTGCTTTAGTCCGATTTAATTGTTCCATGTATCTATCTGTAACGTCAACACCCTAACATTCCCTTAAAGCACCTCTATCTGTTAGTCTTTGATTACTGTTACTGTTGGTAACTTTCAGATTGATTGATTGACATAACCTCAGCAAAATGAGATCGTCAGTCGCTGATACATTAATGGTTTTCTCACGTATATTTCATTCTTTCAAATCACAAATGATTCTTAGTATACCAGATATTGGTTTCAATTTTAAACAAAGATCATCATTTGAAGGTACCATGTTGTATTTCACAGTGCTACCACTACGATTTTAACAACTGAAGTCGAAAAAATGCGATGTTAGACATAGGTCTGCTCCTGGCTTTTTTGAAAATTTTTGTTAATGTGTAAATATTTTTCAAAAACCTTGAAATTTTTTGCTAATTTGTAAATATTTTTTAATTTTTTGTAACCTTTTTTTAAAATTTTTACTAATTTTTGATATTTTTTACTGGCTTGCATATATTTTTTCATTAATTTTATGCATAGTATTATCAAAAGTTGATTTTCATATGTATGTGTGTAAATTAGATATTCATTGGTTAAAATGTTGTTTTGTTGAAAAAGTTAAGAGATATATTCGAAGTCTTCTGTAAAGTAAAATTAGTTATTTGCACGCATGTAGAAATTTAATGTTAAAAATCATACAATATACTTTAATAATGAAATATGTTTTATAAAAATAAACACAGATATGTATAGCTAAAAAAGTAACAAAATTCTTTACAAAAGTTTGTATTTTTTTTTTACAAAAATCACTTTTGGATATCATGTGTCAACTCTACAATGTTGCGTGAGTTGTTTGGGTAAATGTTCTAAAATCATAAATTTTATAATTGAATAATTTAATTCTGTGATTAACCCTTTCCAGCGCGGAGTAAGTCTGTTTGCAAAATGATGAAATAATGGACTGACACCGGAATTTACAAACGAATTTATTTGAAAATAAAAACTTGCGTATTTTCCGGAACTGAATAAAACGAAAATTTTAATTAAATATTCTTGGTGCCGTTTGTCAGTTTTGGAATTAGAATTAGGTGTCCTTTTTTGTGACCACCGCCCGTTAAAGGGTTAAAGAACATATCTTTTTCACTATGTAGAATCAATTCTTAGATAGGGGGATATATATTATGTTCTATACAGTCCATTTTTCAAGGTATCCAATCTTATCCTTGAATGTTAAATTCTTCAAACTGCAGGTTAATTTTTGAATGTCCTTCCTCAATGAAAGAAATTATCGTGTTCATTTATGCATATGAAAGAGTGTATCGTGGTCATTTATGCATATCGAAGAGTTATCATGGGAAGTAAGTTCAGGGGGTGATTATTGAGAAGATGTCAGAGTTGGCGAATCCTTTGAAAAGATCTAAAGGATTTACTTGTACGGAGTGAAACAATTTGTTAAAACAAGAAGGTATAGTGGCACTTGGTTGTTTTGGCAATCCGCAGAGTGCGTTTCCTGGGTACTGAAGTACTGAACCGGAGTGTAGTTTTTCCTTTTATTTTGTATGATGAAGCAAAGAAGACGAAAATCACTTCATTAGAGTTAATAGTCTTTAATTGGAGAAACATGTCACAATTCACAATCTTCCATAATAGTGAGATTTTGATCAATCGAAGTTTCAGATTTTTTAAATGAATCTGGTGAATATTGGTGAGGTGACATTTTAAATTTAAAGTCAGGGGTGAAGAACACAAACATAATCCAAAGAATAATCCAGAAATGCTGTTGAACGGGTCCGATCAAGTTCACGTAATCCAAAGAGTTTTATGAACATCAAGGTGATTCTTCGTTATAAAACCAAAGGGTGGCCAAAGGGGCCAAGACATTTTTAGATGTTTATGAGATGAAGATCAGAGGGCAAGTGTTCTATCCGATATGAAAGTGGGCGCAAGGAAAAACACGCCAAGCGAGATACATTTCAAGCCAAGAGAATCGCATTTTTTTTGCGTGGGAAATGTAACCGTTACTTATATACATATCAACTTCATAATCGACGTCATTGGAAGGGAAAAATCTTTTGGCGAAGATTGCACTTTGGCTAAAAAGAGAGATTAAGAATTTTACCGTTAATTATTGTTTTGGGAACAGGGCTTTCGAGGAATGCAGCAAAGGCGCCGTTTAAATGTTATAGACATCTGGAACAATATGCGAGACAAAGCTGACCATGAAAAGGAAAACATTTTATGCCTTGTATAATTTCATTTCTTTTGATATGTGGAGACCGAATAAGTACGTTAATGATAATTTAAAAACAATATGCATGATTTTGACTAAAAGTCTTTCGTTGAAAGAGAAAGATAAAAAGGGTGCGCTTTTTAACAGCCGGGAATGTATATGAATTACGATTATGCAGAAAGGGGAAAATATATTTGATAAAATACATAAAATATAGATTGCTTTAATTTTTTGAAAGGAATATATATATGGTATCTTTACCATATATATATCACCCCGTCACAAGATTTTGAAAAATTTAGAATGTCACCCTGTAAATATAATACAAAATATCAAAGCAGAAAATAATAATAAAAATAAAATAAGTATGCATACAATAATGTAAATAATAATATGTAGTACTACAATAATATCTTCATATTAGTATGATAAATGGCCATACATTTTTCAAATTGCAGCAAAATATACTTTTAAAGTCTTTGAAAAGTCTTTTATCCATATTTAGTACTAATGTTAGCTGCATATTTTTTTTTTGTTTGTTTTCTTGCAAGTTTATTCATTTTACAATATGATGGTGCACCTATATAAATAAACTCTTAATTGTTCATTTTTTTTTTTTTAACACAGTCTTTAAAAAGAGTTCAAGAATGAAAAATTACAGCTGCATTTTTCTTTGAAGGTTTTCTCACGTGATTTTATTTATCAACAAACATGAGCATGATAAATGAGTCTTTAGTGCACAAAATTTTTTTGTATTTGCTTAAAAAGTTCACAAGTTTGCACTATATTATTAAAAATCTTAAATGAAATGTAAATACAAAAATTTCAAAATAAAAGAAACACAATTACAATTATACCATGATAATATAGAGATTATAAAGATTATAAAGATACATATATAAAATATTAAACGTAAAAAAAGTTTTCGTGTAAAGACACAGGAGAGATAATAATGATGCAAGACATGGGCATCGATAAAAATATCTCCCCTTAAACTTGTTGTAATAACAAGGAAGAGACCGCAGTTTAGGACATTGGTCATATTCGGGACAGGGCGTATTTAGGGAGAGGGGTTTATTTTTGGTAAACCCCCCCTTGCTCCGCACATATTTGGAAACTCCGCCTATGATTGGAGCGACTCGGGTTCATCTACGGGTTTGAAAAAATAGTAAAATTGGGTATACCAATTTTAACAAAGTTTTGCTCTCATACACAATGGAATAAAGACCCCCACATGGGTAATAATTTTGAACGGGGCTTATTCCACAAGGGCGAATAAAAACTAAAAAAAATGCAAAATAAATCAAAGTTTTTTTTTGTTCAAAAACCTAAAAATCCTTCCATAGACACGTTCTAGAGTGAAGAGAGCATAAAGTCACATTCGGGATAAATATATATTGTTTCGAAAATTAAATTCTCAAAATAATTCATTTATTTTAAGTTATTTAAAAATTCAAAGATTAAATTAAAAGGAAAATGAGTATTAAATTCAAATGAGATAATTAATTTGATTTTTTTTTTTTTTTTTTTTTTTTTTTTTACAAAATGCTAAGTATACTTACAAATGCAGAGAGTGTTAATAGAATTATCAAATGTTTAAATTTATAACAATACCTATTATTCTTAATTTATATTATCTATATATTTTATTTATTTATTTATTTATCCATTTATTTATTTATTTTTATTTTTATTTAATTTTTTTTAACAGGATTTTAAATTATACGAACTTGCTAAACAAGAATATGGGTGGAAAAAAATCTTTTGCCAAATAAACAAGTTCTGCAGTACTGCTACATAACACATAAACAATGGACCAGCCATATCACAATAAAAACAAATAATACAATACTACATAACATGCATGCATAAATACACCTGTTACCATGGATAAGGAGCATTTATGAATCTGGCAACAGAAAATTTTATATTCATATTAATATTTTATCACCTTTCGAGGACGTAAATTATAGGAATGAGCACTTTGTTCAATATTGTTATTACTAGGAGTATTGTTATGAACATTATGATAATTTAAGTCAAATAAATGGTTATTTCTAGGAGGTGCAAGTAAAAGTCTGTCTATATGAACTCTGAAAATTGAATTGTTAATATGAGAATTCAGTTGTTGAATTGAAAAAGAAACAGGTGAGTGTTTCTTTACAACTACATAAGGTCCTGTATACCTTGGCTTAAATTTATCTGATGATTTTAGGTATACAATGTCTTTCTCAGTAATTGGCCTGAGTTTTGCCTTTTTTTTTATGATATTCGTTTCTTTTAATTTGAGATGCTTTTATGTTGTCATAAGCTTTGTTGTAAATACCATTTAAATCATGAAGGAGATTGTAAAAGTCTACATTTTGGTCTAGAAAGGGTTGATTAGCATTTAAATCATATGTATCAAATATTAGAGATAATTCGCGTCCAAAATGTAAAAGATTCGGAGAGAAAGAAGTAGAAGAATGTTTAGAACCATTATAGAGATTTTTATGAATAGCAATGGCATTTTCAAAGGAATGTCCTTCTTCTTGCAACTTAATTTTAATGTCCGAAGGTAAACAAGATATTAATCTAACGTATTTTATTTTATTTAATGCGTCTTTGTCAAAAATTTCGGGGTATACCTTTGCTACAAGCACATTAAGTCTATGAGCAAAATTTTTTACTGTCTCCTGTGGTAATATTGTTAAACAATTTAAATCGTTTAAAGTTGCAGCCGAAGAATTCTGTGAAAAGAATTTTTGAATGCGATCGCGAATAAATTCAAAGTCTTGTGCGTTATATAGTACAGGGTCTTCAAGATAATATTTTTTGGCGGGACCTTTCAGTTTAGTTTTAAGATAATCAACTGTTTGTTCATTAGTTATTTCCTTAATTTTCTGATACGTTAAAATTTGGTTAAAGAAATGGTCAACTAAATCTGAGTCTCCGTAATAGTCATCAACAGCATAATCACAATTTTTAGAATAAGCCATAGTGATATCACCTTAAAAGTTTAATTATTATTATTATTATTATTATTTTAGACACAGGTAAAATATCATAAAAAATGCAAAATAAAAAAAGCAACAATTTAAACAACCCACACTTGATAATTTATTTAAAAAATCATTAAATATTTAATCATAGAAAACTTCAAGAAAATTTAACTATTAAAAAGATTGGTTTTAAATACTGAAAAAAAATATAAGATAGTAAAATAGAGCATATGAGAAAAACATATTTTTCCGTCATAAAATTGTCATATAAAATGCAAAATAAAGTCTCTATGAGTGTAAAAGAGCACTTTTATCTTACCTGTACCTAATAAAACTTATTATAATCTATTAAAACCTTTTTTAAATATTTACAGTATAAGATTTTTATTAAATAATTAAAAGTTCAATTTCTTTTTTTTTTATCAACCTTTTACAAGAAAAATTCTTACCTCTGAACATATCCATGCGCTTTTCTGCAAATAATATCAATATAAAAAAAAGCACTGCAAATTCTTAACAAAAAAACACTGAAAATCCTTAAAAATAAAAGAATGATATCTTTTATATTAATCTTTCATTACCGCGTATTCTCAAATCACTTTTAGTATTCTTTCTTTGAGTCAGAAACAATAAGAAAAACTACGATGAAAAATATATTGTGGTTAAGTAGTATTTGGAACACATGAAATCATTTGATGAATGAATAAGCGTCGAAGACCAAAGTTCTTCCCAGATAATGATAATTCTAGCTAGCACAGCGTAATTGGGAATCGAATTATTCAGTATTCTTTTAGTTCACAGTTACACGGCAATTTGAAAAAGTTTTTCGATGATTGAGGAAAGAATAAATAAAAAGAACATAGTAGAAGTTCACGATAAAATAGGATATTCAATGTAGATGCGGGCGCAGATTTTATGAATGAAAAATCACTCATTGAAGAAAACCACATGTTCAAAAGCACTTGTTGAAAGGCCTAGATTGCAGATTCTCGAACTGCCGAAGAAAAAAAAAGCACAAAAATGCACGTCTTATACGATGAATATATTTCACAATAGTACTTTGCGTACACCTTATGGAATAAATGATTCAGGAAAAAAAAAGGTTTCTCATCCTAAGAGCTCGGATATCTTTAGTTATATGATCCACATTTGCATATCTCACGGAAAATGGTTAAGTTTGAAGATAGTAACTTTTGATGATGAGTAAAAGAACAATCACAAGCAGCCTCCAACACAAGCATTTTCAGAATGAAAAAAATAGTCAGAAAAATTGCAAATTAAAAGTTTTGTTTTTTCGTTTTGTGGCCCCAATGACACACCCTTTAGAAATTGTCGTGCGAAAACGATCACATCCAGTTCAAAAGTCCGGCACCAATGCATATGAAAGAATTTATCGTGTTCATTTATGCATATGAAAGAGTGTATCGTGGTCATTTATGCATATCGAAGAGTTATCGTGGGAAGTAAGTTCAGGGGGTGATTATTGAGAAGATGTCAGAGTTGGCGAATCCTTTGAAAAGATCTAAAGGATTTACTTGTACGGAGTGAAACAATTTGTTAAAACAAGAAGGTATAGTGGCACTTGGTTGTTTTGGCAATCCGCAGAGTGCGTTTCCTGGGTACTGAAGTACTGAACCGGAGTGTAGTTTTTCCTTTTATTTTGTATGATGAAGCAAAGAAGACGAAAATCACTTCATTAGAGTTAATAGTCTTTAATTGGAGAAACATGTCACAATTCACAATCTTCAATAATAGTGAGATTTTGATCAATCGAAGTTTCAGATTTTTTAAATGAATCTGATGAATATTGGTGAGGTGACATTTTAAATTTTAAGTCAGGGGTGAAGAACACAAACATAATCCAAAGAATAATCCAGAAATGCTGTTGAACGGGTCCGATCAAGTTCACGTAATCCAAAGAGTTTTATGAACATCAAGGTGATTCTTCGTTATAAAACCAAAGGGTGGCCAAAGGGGCCAAGACATTTTTAGATGTTTATGAGATGAAGATCAGAGGGCAAGTGTTCTATCCGATATGAAAGTGGGCGCAAGGAAAAACACGCCAAGCGAGATACATTTCAAGCCAAGAGAATCGCATTTTTTTGCGTGGGAAATGTAACCGTTACTTATATACATATCAACTTCATAATCGACGTCATTGGAAGGGAAAAATCTTTTGGCGAAGATTGCACTTTGGCTAAAAAGAGAGATTAAGAATTTTACCGTTAATTATTGTTTTGGGAACAGGGCTTTCGAGGAATGCAGCAAAGGCGCCGTTTAAATGTTATAGACATCTGGAACAATATGCGAGACAAAGCTGACCATGAAAAGGAAAACATTTTATGCCTTGTATAATTTCATTTCTTTTGATATGTGGGAGACCGAATAAGTACGTTAATGATAATTTAAAAACAATATGCATGATTTTGACTAAAAGTCTTTCGTTGAAAGAGAAAGATAAAAAGGGTGCGCTTTTTAACAGCCGGGAATGTATATGAATTACGATTATGCAGAAAGGGGAAAATATATTTGATAAAATACATAAAATATAGATTGCTTTAATTTTTTGAAAGGAATATATATATGGTATCTTTACCATAAATAAGTTAAGTAGTTTTAAATAAAATTTCTGATGTGAAATAGTTTTAAAAAACTTGAGTAAAATTTCCGTTAGTGTTAATTATATGCATTCTAATATATCACATACAGGGTGGTTCAGAACTAAATGTAAAAAATGTAAAGGCAGGTAGAGGGGACGTAAATAAGTAGATTTCGTATAGGAATGTGGGTGCGGAAATCCAGCGTTGAAGCAGTAGAGGAGCGCTGTGGAGTTTAGCGGATGAAAGCGGTTCGCTGGCTTAAATCGTCATTCTCCGCAGGGATTTTGAGCAACATGCATCGTTACGGAGCAAGCCGACATGCATTTCATGTAAGGGGCTGCGTAAGGACATGGAGCGGTTGCTCAAAGGATGCGCAAGTCCAAAAGCTCTCGAGCTTGTCGAAGGACTATCGTCTGTTGTGTGTAATACTTCTTCTTCTACTGCAGGAATTCTGCGATACCTTCCAGTGCCCGTATCACGCCTGGAAGCATAAAACGATCCACTAGCACTCAACTCCCGATGAAGGCGTTTAAATTTAAATGTTCGTCGATTCCTACCCGGAAATCGTTTCATGTACATCCTTTGAGCAGTCGCTCCATTTCCTTGCGCAGCCCCATACATAAAATGCATGTCGGCAAGCTCTGCATTGGTGTAACGATGCATGTTGCTCAAAATTCGTGCGGGGAATGGTGATTCAAGCCAGCGAAGAGCTTTCTTCCGCCGAACTCGACAGCGCCCTCTACTGCCACAACGTTGCATTTTCGCATCCACATTCCTATATGAAATCTGCTTATTTAAGTCTCCTCTACCTGACTTTATATTTTTGACATATAGTTCTGAACCACCCTGTATAAGTACTCGCATGTTTATTATTCTTTAACTCTACATGTGTTAGCGATGAATCATTCGGAGCATCCGTTTCTGACAAAGAGGGTTTCTGTTGTTTTGATTCATCATCATCTTGCAGCAACATCTATACAATAAAAGAAATATAATTATATACTTAGAAAAGAATTAATAGATAAATAATCATTTATTGATTTTTTACAATGATATAGTACAACTTTGTTTGTTAACGGGGACATTGATTCCTCAATTGGGTTAAAATCAGGAAATTTACTGGAGCTACACATATACAGTCATCTTCAGGCAAGAGTTTGACAAGGGAAATGAGAAACTCTGCGTCACTTTTCAAAATTTTATATTATCATCAGTTAAAGTGATCATGTGGCAAACTGCGCATCAGTAATAAAAATCATCAGTATAATAAACTTTATCAAAAAGTTTTGCTTGAATAAAATCAGTATGGTTTTAATACTAAAATATTAATTATATATATATAAAAGTAACAGATATACAGAACTTCGAATGCTAGATGACAAATTTACTCTACACGGAAGATGTTAATTGGAAATTCACTAAATATAGTATAAAATTTTGTTTATGCCATCATTGTAAAATCTTAAGGTTGTCTGCATATCGCCATGTTAATAATAGTGCTCGTACAAATGCAGTTCAAACTTTCTTTATAGTAAACTCTAAATTACTATATTCTAAGAAGTGATAGTGACAATGGAAGCAGTTAACCTTCTAATTTTTAAAACTTTTTGTAATTTGTTTTTGTTAAATTTCTTAACTGTTGTAAAAAAAAAAAAAAAAAAAAAAAAAAAAAAAAAAAAAAATGTAATTATTTTTAAATTTTTATAAAAACATTTTTGTAAATTTTTTTGTTAATTTTTTGTTTAACTTTTAAAAAAACTTCTTGTAATTTTTTTGTAAAAATTTATTAAACCTTTGTAATTTTTGTTTACCGTAAACCGAACAACTTTGCCACTTTTTGAAAAATATGTTTTTGGCGCTCTGAGAAGTTCCAGATCTAATTGAAATAAGCGCTAGTGTTTTAATTTCACAAAGAAGACATTGTGTGACACTATTCCTGCGTGTTTTTTTTTTTTTTTTTTTTTGGTCTTATTAGTTGTTTTATGGTCGTTATCGGTGAAAATATTTTGTAACTGGAAAATAGGAGATTTTGGAAATCTAAAAAAATGTTCCGTTTCACCTTTTTAATCCAAACGTATGTAAAAACTGCCTATTTTGTCTGATAAAGTATAAAATAAGCTTTCGAAATCGTTTTTGGAATTTAATCTAATGTTTAGAAAAATGTAAAAATTTCGTTTTCTGACAAGAATGTTCAATTTTTTTTTCTAACTGCTCTTCTATTTTTTTTTTATTGAAATTTAGGGTGAAAATTTTAGTAACTGACACTTTAAGGATTTTTACACGTTCAAATCACTATTACAAAGTTTTAAATCTATTTTTATACTTATCTTTGTTTTTCAAAGTATAGTAAAGATACATTAAAAAATTATTGTTGGCAAAATTTTGAAAAATTATATTTTTCAAAATGCATTTACTAAAAATTAATTTTTTGTCACAAATATGATCAACATCTCCAGTAACTGACACTATCTCTTTTTTGAAAAACCAATAGCTGAAAATTAAGTTATAACAGTTAAGAGAAATAAGTTACCACTAGACGACATTACTTTGCAGAATTTTACAAGAAAATGCTTATTTGAGTTAGATTTCTGTTGAAGTGTCAGTTACTAGTTAGGTGTCAATAACTGGGGGTTTCACCCTATATGTCATGATTTAAGTACAACATTATTTGAATTATAAAATTCGATTTTTCTGTGTTTTTATGTTGATTTTCACTGTTTTTTAGACAGTTGGCAAGTTGTCCCGTTTCCTAGGGAACTTTAGTAACACAGTTTTACGTGAAAAAAAAAATTAGAAATGCTTACTTAAGTTAACACGTTACAACATATTCTTAAACTAGATTTCAATACTAATGGTTTAAGACCGTTTTAAAAGCATTATTGAACATTATGATGAGCAAAAGATGGGTAGGAAAAGAAAATCTGGCGAAGTTGTCCCGGTTTACGCTAATAATTTTTGTGTTTCACATTTTTTCACGGAAGTTGTTAATTGTAAATTCACTAAATACAGTATAAATTTTAGTGTGTGTGTGATTATTGTAAAATCTTAAGGTTGTCTGCATATTACTATGTTAATAATAGTGCTGGTAACAATTTCTTTATAGTAAATTGTAGATTAATATATTTGAGATGTGATAAAGTAAATGGTAGCAATTAAACTTGTAATTTTCAAAACTTTTTTTGTTATTTTTTTTTAACTTCGTAAAAACACTTTTGTAATTTTTTTTTTCTTTAACTTTTTTTGTAATTTTCTTTTATAGTCCAGTCAAATAGTCAGAAATAGATGCAAAAAATTTGCCAGAAGATTTTACGTTTTTAAACTGTTTATAGGGATGCTAATAACAGGAATTAATACTTTTCCAACAAAATATCTTGATGCTAAATTTTTTAGAGCCAAAAAGCCACGACATTTTTGGACTTTTTTCAGTTTTTTGCTTATAACTCGAAAACTATAAAATTTTTGTGTGCCATATACTTAATTACAAAAGGAAAGAGCATCCGACACATTTTATTATTAAAATCTTTTTCTGAACCAATTACTTAGCGCGCTACAGCTTTTTGAAAATGATACTTTTTTCCAACTTTGTAAAAAATCGCAAAAACCATCTTTTGACACAATTTTTCCTTCATTTTATCCTCTTTAACGTAATTTGTTTATATTACAGATATTTGCATGATATCGATAATGATTAATTGCAACGGTAACAATGTAAAAAAAAAATTACAACATTGTAATTTTTTTTGTATTTAGAACTTAGGTGGACAACATTAATGTTAGTAAAAAATACTTACGATAACATTTTTATTATACTTAGTAACATCTGGAGCGTTTGCGGGTTGATGAGTCTGGTTCGACAACCTCAGGTTGAGGAGTAGACGAGCGGGTTGCTTGTTTTGTTCTTCAATAGCTTTGATCATCTTCGAGCTTGTTGCGACATCATCAACCTAGACGTCAAAGTCATTGTCGTTGTTGGTTTGGTCGATGACTTCCCAGGCATCAGCTTTATCACCTTCTTGTTCTGGGTAAATAATGCCGTCTACATTTCCGCAGTTGAACCCGTTATAATTTTTGCAAATTACCGAGTACTTCAGTCCTGATTTTTGACAAGAACATGCCTTGTTTACACCCCTTTTTAAAGCTACATGAAACAACATACAGCAAGAATTTAGGTGTTGGATTTTGGCACATTTAAACTGGCTGAAAGAGACGCCAGACCTGCGAACCCACCCCCATTCTTCAGGAGGGATGTTGTTTCCCAGCCAAGCTTGCACCTAGTAGTAACATCGGAGGAAATGATGCTGCGCAGTCTCTTGCGTTGTTGGTAGCCTTGCAAGATGAACTTTCTTTTTATGGCAAATTTAGCAAATAACTGAAACCTCAAAGTGTTCAATGTCTTTGTAATGCCTATGCATCCACTGTACACTGCGATAGTGGATTTTTCCCCAGCCTTGGTGATTTCTTGACCTGTAGACTCTGTTTTATTGAACACACAGGCTATTTACTCAAGATGATCATGTTTTGTCAAAGTGTTACAAAACTTTGACTTTCCTTACCCAAAAAGAGTGGATGTTGTATCGCATCCGCTGATTGCATGAGTGAAAAGAACATTGTTGTAATTGTATTTGTATGACATGGTTGAAAACCACACGGTTTCAATATTACCTTTTCCTGATTTTTGTGTTGGTGTCCCAAGCCCGTCATGATCACGAGAAGGTAAATAGAAGCTTGGGCTCTTGAAATGGCTAAGGTAACAATCATGACATAAGCGTCTCCTTCTGCCTGGTCAGCTTGAATTTTTTAATTTTAAAACTTTGTTTTAAACAGGGAAATGAAGCGGTTCTTGTTTCTGTCATTGGCTAGAAATTTATCCTGAGGGACTCTGTTTAACATTTCTGCTGCAACTATGAATTCAGCAGAAGTGTGCATTCTAGATCGACGCTTTCTGCACTTTTCGTTCTATTCTGTTCCTCCTCAGATAGATACCCATCGAACAGAACCGCGACCAGTGATCCAAAAATTTTCTAAAGAAAGAAACATAACTTTTAACAATAGATTTGAAAGAAACATTTCAAAGGCCAAGTTACTTTGTAAAAAAGGTACAAACAAAAAAGGTCAACAACAAAAAACTTATCTTTTCCTATGAGATCCAGTTTGTTTAATGGGATGAATGCACCGTAGAACGAGGGTTTTGTGTCTTTTCTCATCCCTTCGTCGGAGAACAGAGACATCGGATAGGGAGCAAGTTCATATGTTAGTGGACTCTGCATGTTTTCATCACTCTGCTTCATTAAACAAATCCTTTGGAAGAGAGTCGATGGATGAACTGTATGTTTCCGAATGTAACTGTAACGTTTCCGAATCTTAAACAACAGAAGCCAAAGTTGCTACTTTATCCTTTTTCTTTAATTTCACACTCTTAAAATTGTCTCCAACAATCCTTCGGACTCCTGCCTGTCCTATTTCTCCAGCCAAATAGCGGTTAACGTCCCCTCCAACAATCCTACTACTGTTGGACATTACTTAATCACTTTCGGGAAAAGGAGGATGCACTAATAACTAATCTCGTAGTTTGTTTGAGTCATTACTGTATGTATCAACGAGGGAACTTCTGGCATCCACGTGCTGTTCAGAAACTTTAAAGCCTACCTCACAGTATGCTTCTATTCTACTTCATCGCATATGTTTTGCATATGAATCATTCCCAGAGTCCATCTCGCTAAAACGCTGTCCGTCATTTCTCGTCCATGTGTTAGTCCTTCAGTGCTCTTCACAGTTTTCATTAACGTCTGTTCAATCGCCGTATCAATCAGTGCAAATCGCAGACCAATTCTTATCTGATCGCCGTATGATAAAATGACATTCGGCTGTGAACTTTCGGTATTTGGAAGTGCCCATTGTTTCTTCCAGCTTCAGCATGTCTTGCAAGTACAGATGTCCACACTTGGTCTATAAGAAATGTCCCGCAGCATGGAAGTATGAAAGCATTTTTTGCACAGTTTCCAGATGGAAGATCCAGTTTCCTGTTGCTCCTTTCTTGAAAGTTTTCCCTCCTCACTTATTCATCAATAGGTACGCTTCGTTTCCGCAGAGAGACGAAAAGAAAGTTTTTCGGAATAGGAGGCGCAAAATAGGTCACTTCCTGTGAAGTTGAAGAAAAAGAGTCATTTTCAAAAAGCCGTAGCGCTCTTAGTAATGAGTTTAGAAAAATGTTTTTATAATGAAATTTGTAGAGAATTTAACGATCTTTGTTTTTCTAATTAGGTATAGTACACACAAATTTCACAGTTTTCGAGTTATAAGCAAAAAAAAAGAAAAAAGTCCGAAAATTTCGTGGTTTTTTGGCTCCACAAAGTTTAACCTCGAGATATTTTGTTGGGAAACTATTAATTATTTTTATCAGCATTCCCATAAACAGCTTAAAAACTTAAAATCTTCTAACAGATTTTTTCCATATATCGGCACTATTTTCGGATTATTTGACTGGACTATTAATTTATTAAAAACATTTTTGTAATTTTTTTTGTTAATTTTTTTATAAAAAATTTTTGTAATTCTTTTTTTTTGTAGTTGATAATTTTTTTTAAACTTTCGTAATTTTTGTTTAATAATTTTTTGTGTTTGATATTAGGTAGCTTTCAATACAAAAAAGTATAAAGCTACCTATTGCAGCTGTTCGGAGGAAAGCAGTTCCGGAAAATTTCGATATATTTTCACCGATCATAACCCCCCAGACCCCCAAACCACCCTCCGTTCAAATGTTGATTTATATATATATATATATATATATATATATTATATATATTTATATATTTATATTGGATTTATATATATAATTTAATATTTGATTGAACATTATTTATACTTTGTATAGTTGTGATTGTGCGTTGCCGATCACCTCCGTTTAAGGTATTATTGATGTGCAGTTTTCATACATTTATAAATTAACTTATACAATAACAAATTAAATTATACAATGATAACATTGGTGATTATAACTCATATATATATATCTATTTGCAATATATATAAAAATAAATATATATAGTTTTTATTTTTGTCTATGAATAATTAAAATTAACAAGTATTTTAATTACTGCATTGCATTAATTTGATTGAAAAACAGTAGTAATACTATTAATTATCAACATTATAAATTTTGAGATATTTTGAATTGTTTATGAATTATTTAATTAGATATTTAAATTAATCTATAAATATAAAATATATTTACAATGTAGTATAAATTAAACATTAATTATTTAAAAACAAGTCTAATATATATTTAAGTAGTAGTAAAAATAAAACATTAATTATTTAATAAATGTCTATAATATCAGTGGATTAACACAGCTGGCAGCAAAAATAATTTGAATTAAAATAATATCTCTTTTACATAATATATTCTTGTTAAGAATATCTGAAATGCTGTGCAAGTTGAATTAATTCTGTGTAGATTTATTCATATAGTAGTATTATATTTTATTTGAATTTTGAGTAAAATTACAAGTTAGTATTGTTTTTTAAAGTTTATTTATATAAATAAATCTAATGAATAGTATGTAACTAATAAAGTGGATATTTAACTAAATATTAATTATGAACTATTATAATACAAATAGATGGCGACACTTTACCTTTCAGGTAGTTGTAGATAATATTGTTAATATTATATTTAATTTAACTATAGAGGGAGCTATTGATTGTATATTAATTTTACTTTCAGGAATTAAAATTGGATGGAGTAATATATATTCACGGATATAAATTTGTTATAAGTGTATTAAAACCAGAATTATTTTGAGTGTTTTTGAATCATTTTGTGATTGGGTGTCATTTATGGGGTTGTGTTTTAAAAAAAGTGTGCTCTCAACTTGTCTTACAAATCATTTCTCTCAACTCGACTTAGTTAACATGTATGATGCATTGCCATGTGGATGTGAATATTATGTAGACGTTGTGACATTTTAAGGATTCTGTATAATTATTGTGAGTAAAATATTTTATCTACACTTTACGCGTTCATATTTCCAATTTTATTATTTCAAAACTGTTATCTCGTGGTAATTTAGTGAGGTGTTAATTACAGTTTTTTGGATAATCGATGTGAGTGAAATATATTGTATTTTCTTAATGGTTTTTTATTTCCTATTTAAATATTTCCAAATTTTAATATTTCCAATTGTTGTCTGGTAATAATTCAGTGTACCTGGATGATTCTACTGATCTTAGCATTATGCCAGTAGAATTATGAAACACTGAATTATTAATTAAAACACATGTGGGTGCATCCAGGCTGATGAGTACATGTGCATGTGTTTTTCCATGTCCAATTCATATTTAATTCTCATGTGGTCCAATTTTCCATTCTGTATGGTTCATATTTAATTTGTTAATCCATTTGTGTTTACTTAATTGCAACTCCAATTTATAATTTTTTTTTTTTTTCCCCTTTCTCTCTATTTCTTTTTTCAATATTATTTTGGTATGAGTAAAATTTGGCCAATTACCATTGAAGCATCAGCTATGGTAATATTATGTTTGCACATGTTAATTATTAGCTATGTGGTATTCTGTATACACAGTATCATTGATTATCTCTTTGGAGATTTAAGTAGAATAGAACTTGATATGTTTTTTGAAATTCATAGATATTATAATTATATATATATATATATATATATATTTGGATGAAACTAATTGTGTGTATTAAGCTCACCAATGCCTCGACCGAGTTCGTTGGCCAGCTTGGTCCGCCATCTTGTTTCAAGATGGCGGCCGCTGAAAATTTTTAAACCAAAATAAATATACAAAAAGTTAAAAATTCAAATTTATTTTTTAATTAAGTGTTAGGCCTTGATACAAGGATTCCAGAGCATTTTTTGTTTTACCTCTATCTTAAAAAATGGCTGAGATAGAGCAGTTTGAAATTCTAGGGTGGCTGACATTTTGAAACAAGATAGCACATTACAAAAAAACAACGATTAATTTATGAGTTTTAGTGAACGCGATTTCTCGTAAATTATTTTCTTTCATTGTTGTAATCATTTTCGCAATCATATGCATAAAACTATATATTCATATCCGTTCGCGCCAAATTCTCGCCAAACTTGGCAACAATTGGATAAATATCGCCAAATTTGGCGACCAAAATAAGTCTTCATAAAGGAAGCCAACTTGGCTATAGCTCAATAATTTGGCGAATTTCTTATTCAAATTCAGTATTAACGAATCTTTTGTAAACGGTTTCTTTGCATTTTCGCTTGCTGTTTTCGAGTAACATTAACTAAAATTTTAAATCGAAGATATAGGAAAGCTACCTTTTTCTCCCGGTACAGGCCGGAAAGACTTTTTTTAGATAGTTACAATTATTTTTGTTTAATAGTTTTTTGTGTTTGATAATTTTAGATAGTTACAATTAATTATTTTCATTAATGTATATTTAATTTCTATGATGTTTCCATGGTAAAAATTATGTGGGATATATATTTGATAAGTGTTAGAACATAAATTTTAACTTGAGATTCGAATCTTTGAATAGAAAATACTAGTCAAATATTATTTATCAGCGTCTCTATTCCAATATTTTCGTTTCTGTGATATAAAAATAAATTGAAATCATTCAAATGGTGTAAAACATCACTAAGTGCAAGCTAAAATTGGCCATTTACTCGGTAAATCTATATTTTTATATGTAAATTCATGAAATATAGATTTAAATTTGTCGTTTTTCCGTTATGAACACTGGAATCTATGTCAGTAAAAATATTTTCACAATCAACATTCAATACTATAATATTATTCGCTACAAACGAAGGTCATGTATAAATAGTATCAAAATTAATAATTATATTGTAGAAATCATAGCAAATATATACATTTTTATTTCTTAACTTGATGGATATGTGTTGGTTTTATTCGCATAACGAGTAAATTGTTGTATATGAATCATTGATTTAATTTGTTTCGATTAATTATTAATATTTCTTGGAGATGTGGGCCATCTAAGGGTTAAATTCGGAAAAACTGGTGTCTTACAGTACAATTAAAGCTGAAAACTTGCGTAAAATTCATTTAAAATCATTTTTTTCCGTAAGGAGTTGGCTAAAAATTGGTCTTGGTAAAAAAATTTCATTTATATTTGCCTTTGCTTAGTTATTAATATTCCTTAAGATGTCGGTTGTTAAAAATACCCTTAAAGTATACGTTTAAAAATAAAAATAAAAATGAATATCAATACTTAGAATATGCGTTTAAGTGAAATTTTAGATAGTGGTATTTTTGTGATAGAAAAATAAATTAATCTTATCTTGGAAAATATAGAAAGTTAAATAGGAGTTCATATAATTACTATTACATGTTCATTTAATAAAAGTAATCTAAAAAGTGAATATTTTCACTATTTCTTTGTATTATGATCGTCTAAGGGACAAAATCATATCTAAAAACTTGTGTAAAATTCATTAAAAATTCCTCTTTTTTCTTTAAAAATCGATATTTTCTTTTGTTTTTTTTATGAAATAATTAATACTCGTTAAAATGATGGAGGAGAGTAAACTATGTTAAAATTTAGCACATATATATATATATATATATATATATATATATATATATATATATATATTACAAAATTTAAATTTTTTCCGCAATTATTCTATAAAATTTGTCCATTCAATAATATTCGGTATATAACCCAGCTTATTAAAATAATTCTCATTCTTAAAATAGCCTTTTACTATCCATCTGTAAAGCCAATTATTCCTAATCCACTTAATACTATTTATTCGAATGTAGTTATTCTAAAAATGGCGATAGCTTTTTTAATTTATTCTTTAAATAGAACATCTTTATTTTAATCCATTATTAAAATTCATTAGTATTATTCCCGTGTGGTCAAATTGCTATAACTTCTTTATTTAAATGCTAAAATATCGTATCTCTTAAAATATTCCGCTCAAAAAACCTTATTTCATAAAGTTATCCTATTATTAAATATCAAATGTCTATTAAAATATTTCCGAAAAACTTTAATTCTTTCTTTTTTTTTCCCTTTTTATAAAGATTCATTTTCTTTTCTTCTTATTATTTTTATTACGTATTAAATTCGAAGTTTAGCTACAGCCTCAAAAACAGATAAGCTGGTTTGTTGATATGACAGGCATCTGGTACGAGATTATGGAATATTCTGGATGGCCGTAGAAAGTTTTTGCATTTTACAACAAAATAAATCCACCGTAAATATTGATAAAGTTCCAAAAGAGACCTTTTGATTCGATAGAAGTGGGTCACGTGACGTATTCTGTATTATTGCGCAAGCTAGTTTAAAAACACGATCATCCTGATTCGGAGAGGATTTTTTCGACGCTGGTGTTTGCTAAAAGAATCGGGACGGATTCTAGAAAATAATGTAACGTTATATTTTTTTTCGTTTAGCGTTGGCTAATGAGCATTTTCCCTGAAGAGATGTCTTAAACTGGAAATAAAAGGTTCTTCGACAAAAATATGGACTGACATTTCTTGTTGTTGATGATACCACCCGGCCGCCTGATGCGAACTAAAAGGGAAACCAATAACATAGCTAACCCTATTTATCACGAGCACGACTGCCTTCTTCCCGGATTTGAACTTGGAAACACGACATTAATATAATAAGTCGACAGGATGCTGTTGATCAACAGAAAGTTTGTGTAGTTAAACGTGAAATTTGCCGATTAGAAGAATATGTTACGAGGACGTCTACGCCATTACAGCACGTTTACGTCTGGTGTTTTGTTATTTTGTACTTTTATAATAAATTAAAAATGGTCAAGCCTAAAAGAGAAAAGAAGAGGAAAAGTTGGCCTAAGTGAAGTTGTTGCTAGAGAATATACTATTCATCTTCATAAGCGTCTTCATGGTGTTGGTTTTAAAGGATTGCGAAAAAGCAGAACTTTTGTGTTATCAAGAAAATTAAAGATTTTTAGATGTGTGAGACTTTCCTGTGAAATATGCTCAAGAGTAACTGTAAGTTGGTATTTTTATTTATTGGTATCTTTATATGTTGATATTTATTAGTTTATGTTATATTTAAAATGTTTTATTTATTTAATAGTCTACTTTGAAATTTAAAGGTTTTATATACTATGTTATACTGATTAAATTTTTGTTTTTAAAATTTATTTCAGTTGCAAATATTTAAGTGTTGTTAAGGTTAATTAATTTATTTGATGATTTCGTGTGATACGTCATTGTAATATATAGACAGCGGTATAATTTATATTTTCATGTTTTAAGAACAGATATTCTTTAAAAAAAAAAAAAAAAAAAAAAAAAAAAAAAAAAATCTATTATTTTTAAAATGTTACTGAGATCGTAAATTACATATTTATTTACTATTTCGTTATTTGTATGGTATATAGTGTTATAAGTTTAAAATTTAATGTTTTTAAGATCCGGATATTTAAAAGAAGATCGAGTTAACTCTTTTGCTAGATTAAATATTATGGCAGAACCAAAATTTATAGCATTTGATCCAGATTTAGGAGTTGAGATACAGGCGTGGTTAAAATACTTTGATGATGCTTGTGAAAAAGAAAAGAAGGATGATGATTGGAAGTTTAAAAATATTTCTCAAAATTTAAAGGGAGAAGCTCTTAAGATTTACATTAATGATTGCCTTAATTGCACTAAATACGAACAGATAGCTGATATCTTAACTGAGAATTTTATTAGGGTAAATATCCCGAAATTTTCTGAATTTTCTGCTTTGAAATTGGATAGTTTAAGTAACTTAGAAACTTATTTTAGAAAGAAAATTGAAATTGGTAGGAAATTGCATTTATGTGAAACTATATTACTACAAGGATTAACCGATGGTTTAAAACCAGAATATCAAAATTATCTAATTGTTAACCCTCCTGAGAGTACAACAGAATGGTATAGAATTGGTAAGCAATTTGTGGAAGTTCCCACCCCTGCTGTTACAAGTCCATCATTACCAAGTAAACCTAATGCAACTAATTTTGACATTCCTCGATATAGTGTGCAGCCTAATAGACCAAATTTTCAACAAATTAATACTCCTAGGCATTGGATTCAGTCAAATCGGCCCAATAATCAATTTAATTCTCCTCGAAACTGGGTTCCTCGACCAAACTATAATTTTCAAAGACCTAGAAATTTCCAAAACGGAGTACAAAACAATTATTTTCAGAACCAGTACCCATCTAGGCCATGTAGAATTTGTGTAAACAAGGGTATAATGAATGCTTTTCACTGGAAAAAAGAGTGTATTTTTAATAACAACTCAACACCCTCTGATACTCTTCCAATTGGTACTCCTAATATTTGACAATTAATTGTGTATGGATATACGAATAATTATAATTTACCATGTGTCGTCGATACCGGTTCAACTATCGCAATTTTACCATTAAAGTTTGTTAAAAAATTGAATGCTAAAATTGAAATTGTTCCTCCAGTTACTATTGGTCAGGCAAAGGGATTTTTACAAATTAATCAAAAGAGTAGTATTCTTCTTAAAGTGGGTAAAATCCAAAAATATGTTAACTTTTTAGTATGTGATACAGATTTGGATTACTGCATCTTGGGGTTAAAAGAATGTTCAAAATTTAATTTAAATATAAATTGTAAGAATTGTACAGTAAAACAGGGAAGGAAGATTATAAATAGGAGTATATCCATACATGATGAGAGATCACTTCATTTTAATACTGTAACTGTAAAAATACTACAACAAGGTAAGGATAACTTGATAACTTCTGATTGTGACAATTTGAATTTATTTAATGATGGTAACTTGATAACAACTTATAATGAAGATACTATTTCATGTAAAGATGAGTTATTAACAAATGGTGATAGTAATGAGAGTTTAAATGGATATAATGATGACAAAGTATCACCATATACTAATGAAAATTTTGTGAATACTCAGGACTTATTTGCAGCTAATTACAATGATTGTAACGTGCAGCCTGATTACAGAAGTTCAATGACTCCTCAAAATTTTCGCGATATTAATGATTATAATTCAGATTTAATCGGGGAAATAAATTTAATTGAAAATGGGGATTTAAGGGAAATAGTTCAAAATTATAGGGATATTTTTGCAAAACATAAATATGATGTGGGTAAGATAAATATTGAACCACAACGCGTTTTACTAAAATCTGACCTACCTATATCTTTGAGGCCCTACAGAACTTCCCCCTTAGAGGAAAAAGAAATAAAAAATCAAATTCAATCTTTGTTAGCGGCTGGTCTCATAAAAGAAAGCAATAGTCCTTATTCTGCCCCCGTCACCTTGGCTATGAAAAGAGAGGAAGGTAAAAAGACCCGACTATGTATAGATTATAGGAAATTAAATGCAATAGTTAAAAACGATGCAGAACCTTTACCTCTTATCGATGAAATTTTAGATAAATTGAGTAGTGCCCAGTATTTTTCCACTTTGGACTTAGCCTCTGGCTACTGGCACATACCAATGCATCCATCCGATACAGAAAAATTAGCTTTTGCCACCAATTTTGGCCTCTTCGAATGGCTGGTGCTCCCCTTTGGTATAAAGACAGGCCCCCCGATATTTAATAGAACCATTAGAAGAATCCTCAATAAGTATAAAATTGATTTTGCTTGCCATTATTTCGACGATATCATAATTTTCTCCTCCTCTCTAGAAGAACATTTAAATCACTTAGCAAAAATCTTTGAAATCTGTAAACTAGAAAACCTTAAACTTAAACTTTCTAAATGTAAACTAAATCAAAATAAAATTAATTTCTTAGGCTATGAGATCACCAATGGGACTTTAACTCCAGCTAATACCAATATTGAGACAATTAAAAAATTGAAACCTCCCTCTAATGTTAAAGAACTACAACGATTTTTAGGTTCCATTAATGTTTATCACAAATTCATAGATAAATATGCTGAAATTAGATACCCCCTCAATAAGTTACTTAGGAAAAACACAATATGGGAATGGAACTCAGAATATCAAAACTCTTTTGAGAAATTAAAAAATACTCTAATTGCAAAACCAATTTTAAAAATTTATGACCCAAAATTACCCCTCCACATGTTTGTAGATGCCTCTCAGGTAGCAGTAGGTGCAGTTCTAAAACAACCAGGGAAAGATAATTTTTTGCATCCTATTGTTTACCATTCTAGAATTTTGAAGAGTTATGAACAAAATTACTTTATAACTGAATTGGAATGCCTTGCTATCATAGATACTCTTGATAAGTTTTATCACTATTTTCATGGTACTAAATTCACAATCCATACCGACCATGCATCTCTGGTATGGTTAAAGAATGTTAAAAATCTAAGAGGTAGACTTTTTCGATGGTCTTTAAAACTTAGCATGTTCGATTATGAGATCAAGTATCAAAAAGGTTCTACAAATGTCGAAGCGGACATGTTGTCACGAAATCCTGTTGCTTATCTTAATCAACATGTAAGTTTATTATTGGACAAAAAAGAAATTATAGCGATGCAAGATAAAGATAATGTTTGTGACAGAAAATACAAAAAAGAGAATGGGATTATAATTATTCAGAGAAAAGGATTCAAAAAAATAGTAGTACCAATGTCACTCAGGAGAAAATTATTACATATTGCTCATGATAATTTTGGACACTTAGGAATACAAAAAATGCTTAACTTAATATCTCCAAACTATTATTGGCCCAACATGACAATAGATATTACACAATTTGTTAAACATTGTGATACATGCCAGAGAAATAAAAAACCAAAACAAAAAAGATTTGGCTTGTTACAAGCTATGCCAGCCACAGATCAACCTTTTGAATGTCTTTCTATTGATACTGTGGGTGGATTTAATTATTACAATTCAACAAAAAAATTCTTACACATAATAATAGATCATGCAACTAGGTTTGTTTGGGCTTTTCCATCCAAAAGTGTTACTACCGAAACATATACTAACTGTTTAAAACAAATTTTCAATATTCAAGCACCTAAAACAATACTTAGCGATAGACATAAATCTTTTAGGTCTCCAAGATTCAAAAAATTCCTCAGAAAATATCATGTTCAACAACGTTTTACATCATCACATCACCCCCAAACCAATGGGAAGGTAGAACGAGTGAACCAAACTATAGTTACTAGACTTAAATGTAAAGTTAATTCCATTTCTTCTAAAATACCTTGGACTAGATTATTAGACCAAGTCATCCAAGAATACAATAACACACCACATTCCATAACCAAATTCCCACCTGCCTATTTATTTTATGGTCAATTACCTTATGAATCTCCTTTAAAACAAAATTATTACCCTCCTGTTAATAAAGCACTCAAAATTGCAAAAGCGCGAACTTGTGAATTCCACCTTAAAAGTAAAAGACTCTATGATAGAAAATTTGTTGAATCTCCACTAGAAATACAAGATTATGTAATTTGTGAAGAATTTAAATATCCTAACACTAGAAAATTAGAACCTACTTTCTCTGGACCATACAAAATAATAAATAAACTTTCTGATGTGACCTATGAAATAAACAAATTTAATTATGAGACTAAATTAAATTCAGTTATTGTACATGCGTCTAAATTACGACCCTATTTTTCACCAGATAACTTCAGACTATTTCATGAGCAACCCAAACAACAATCAAAATCACCACAGACATCACAATCACCATCACAAAATCAAACTAAAGTAAAAACAATAGAATAAATTCTAATTCTTTAAATATCTCTTATTACTCTAGTTTCAACATTATCAGGTATGTCTTTGGTGTACAACAGAGATATTACCCATTTTTGAAAGTTTAATATTTTAAAATTTAAAATAAATGTCACAGCTTTTATTTCAACATTGTGGTTATATTTTAGCCTGATCAACTAAAATATTTACTTGTTTTTGAGAGTTTTTGAGGTTGAGTAGACACCTTATGCAGGCATAAGATGTGTATTTTGATTTTAGGAATTGTCAAATTGATGTTGAAAAATGAAATTAAATGTTTTAATTCTATATCAAAATAAACTATTTTTACTTTATTTACTTTTTTCTTAAACCAATTGTTTCAAAAATTTAATATTATGTTATTTACTTCAATAGATAATCAAATAGTAACCGTTTATAAGTATTTCTATAATTATATAAATGATTGGATAGTGATGATGTGATTTTACAGTGATTGTTTTGGTGTGACAATAGAAAATTAAGTATCTAAACTAATTGCCTTTGTATTCCATTTCTCAGCTAAAATTAACATCTTTTATTTGTTATTTATTGTCTTTATTTATTCTAAGTTTGCCAAAAAAACAACTCTCTGCATTTAGGATATGAATACTTATAACTTAACAGTATAATTTTGTAAAAGGGTATCAGAGGAAAAAATTATTGTAAGGAACTAATGGTTGAGAGTTCAATTTCTAAATATTTAGATTTAAATTTATTTGGATTTTGAAATTATTATATATTTTTTTTTGTATACTTTCGACCGGCAAAAATACTTTCTTATATAATTAAAAAATAAGAAATTTATTTATTTGCTATGTAATTATTTTATCCTCAACCAATATTTTCCCTAACAATAAATAAGCAAACTGTGATATTTTCTTAAATTATACTGATGTTATTATATTATTATTTCTACTATTGAATTATATTATGAATTACTACATATGTTGAGAAGTATTAGTTATATTGAAAGTTATTATTGTTATGTTTATGAATTGAATTTTATTATAGCATTTATTTATATTATTGAAGAGTTATATTATTTATTAGTGAAAAAATGTTTGACAAATATTAATTAAAGATGGTGGGATCCCAACAGAAATATAACAAATCTCACAGGAATATAACAAAGATAACATATTCCAAGTACAATAAACGACCAAGAGATAATTTGACTTGTTTATTATGTGAGAAAATTAATGTGATACTTAAGAGAAGATGTTGTGACAAGTGCTAGCATTATAAGGTCATTATAAAGTATTGGTAAGAATGACTACAGTTTTAAAATTTTGATGGAGTAATGTCTTTATTTTCAGCCTTTACATAAAAACTTTATTTTTAAGAAAGGGACTGCAGTAACCATTTTTTTTTTAAACAAAATGAGGACTTATCACGATCCAAGAAAGGGACTGAAATAAAACAGTTGGATCTAATGAACTCAAATTTGAATTAAGTCGAATTTTTTTTTAAAAACTTTGTTTTAACAATTTGCTAGTGACTACTTATTCTAAAACTTGTGAACTTGGTAAAAGCAAAATTCTGTTACTATTATTATCCTGTTTTTCTTGTTTATTAATATTTATTATTTATTGTTATTGTATTTTTCTTGTGCACTTACAAATGGTAAGTGAGATTGTAACCATTTCTTGTATTATTTTACAGGGGAAATGCTCGTAGCTTTATTTTTATTTATCTATTAATTTTAATTGATTACTATTATTTTATTTTTGTTTTTGTTTTTATCTTCCAGTTCTTCAGAAATTCCCCATCTCCTTGCTGGCAGTCTCTAAATTTATACTAGTCAAAATTCAAATTTCTAAAGTATTAAATTTATATTGTCTGAATTTACAGTTACTTAACTATTAACTTCATCCAAAATCTTTAGGGAGGGGGGATAATATTACAAAATTTAAATTTTTTCCGCAATTATTCTATAAAATTTGTCCATTCAATAATATTCGGTATATAACCCAGCTTATTAAAATAATTCTCATTCTTAAAATAGCCTTTTACTATCCATCTGTAAAGCCAATTATTCCTAATCCACTTAATACTATTTATTCGAATGTAGTTATTCTAAAAATGGCGATAGCTTTTTTAATTTATTCTTTAAATAGAACATCTTTATTTTAATCCATTATTAAAATTCATTAGTATTATTCCCGTGTGGTCAAATTGCTATAACTTCTTTATTTAAATGCTAAAATATCGTATCTCTTAAAATATTCCGCTCAAAAAACCTTATTTCATAAAGTTATCCTATTATTAAATATCAAATGTCTATTAAAATATTTCCGAAAAACTTTAATTCTTTCTTTTTTTTTCCCTTTTTATAAAGATTCATTTTCTTTTCTTCTTATTATTTTTATTACGTATTAAATTCGAAGTTTAGCTACAGCCTCAAAAACAGATAAGCTGGTTTGTTGATATGACAGGCATCTGGTACGAGATTATGGAATATTCTGGATGGGCGTAGAAAGTTTTTGCATTTTACAACAAAATAAATCCACCGTAAATATTGATAAAGTTCCAAAAGAGACCTTTTGATTCGATAGAAGTGGGTCACGTGACGTATTCTGTATTATTGCGCAAGCTAGTTTAAAAACACGATCATCCTGATTCGGAGAGGATTTTTTCGACGCTGGTGTTTGCTAAAAGAATCGGGACGGATTCTAGAAAATAATGTAACGTTATATTTTTTTTCGTTTAGCGTTGGCTAATGAGCATTTTCCCTGAAGAGATGTCTTAAACTGGAAATAAAAGGTTCTTCGACAAAAATATGGACTGACATTTCTTGTTGTTGATGATACCACCCGGCCGCCTGATGCGAACTAAAAGGGAAACCAATAACATAGCCAGGGGCGCCATTTCGGGGGGGCTGGGGGGGCAACCGACCCCCCCAAGAAATCTGAAATTTCAGAAAATTTATCAGTTTTCACAGGCTAGACTAGGGATGAAAAACATGTGGCCCGCGATGAGTTTACTGGTGGCTCAGGAATCAATTTCGCCGATCGGACGCGAAAAAGTCGCGAATTTTGCCGATCGGGTGCGTAAAAATCGCGAATTTTGTCAAATTTCGCCGATTGGACGCGTAAAAATTGCAAATTTTGCCGATCGGGCCCGTAAAAGTCGCAAAATTTGCCAATCGGGTCCGTAAAAATCGCGAATTTTGCCGATTGGGTGCGTATAAATCGCGAATTTTGCCGATCGGATGCGTATAAATCGTGAATTTTGCCGATCGGGTGCGTATAAATCGTAAATTTCGCCGATCGTGTGCGTAAAAATCTCTAATATCGCCAATCGGGCGAGTAAAAAACATGAATTTTACTGATCGGGTGCGTATAAATTATAAATTTTGCCGATCGGACGCGTAAAAATCGTAAATTTTGCCGATCGAGCACGTAAAAATCGCGAATTTTGCCGATCGGGTGCGTATAAATCGCGAATTTTGCCGGTAGGGTGCATATAAATCGTAAATTTCGCCGATCGGGTGCGAAAAAAATCATAAATTTCACCGATCGTGTGCGAAAAAAATCACAAATTTCGCTGATCGGGCGCGAAAAAATCGTAAATTTTGCCGAACGGGCGCATAAAAATCATGAATTTCGTCAATGACTAGGGAAAAACTGCGAATATTGTAAATTTTTTCCATCCTTGCCAACTGAATTGGGTTATGTTGACTAAGGAGGTGGTTGAGTATAGGGGGCTACCCTCTTTTTAAAATTAGCATTTTTATGAACTTTTAGGCCGATCCTCCTCCTATTTCCCCAAAACAAAATTTTGTCCACACTACGGATTTTGGCTCTCGACAATCCAGTCATTTTTGTGACTGGTCTACCTCTTATAAATGTTGTGCACCCCTACATGATATCCACATTTTATGACTGAATATGTTAAGAAGTACAATTTAGAATAATATGTTTCTCCTCCTTCCCACCTTCTTTCTTGAAAACACAATTTTTTTTTTCGGCACTGGCAATCTTTAAAGCTAAATTTACTCCTTCAAATAAGGTCAAAGAGTATTTTCACTCTTTGAAAATAATCTTAACTATATCTCTTTTATAAATACAAATGTAAACTGTTGATATATCCTTCCCCACAAAACTGAATATGTTGACTGGGAAGGAAGGAACCCAGGGGGATAAAACTACCTTTCCGAAAATGATGTTTTTTTAAAAATCTAATTGTAGATTTAGATCCCCCCCCCCTCCGCCTTAAACATTGAAATGTTTTCTAAAACCTTGCTATTGCGACATTCTTTAAGTGGGACATTTATTATTAATGAGTATTTTGGCTAGTTTTAGAAATATATGCGAGAAAAAAAATATATGAATTGCTTCTGAGCTGTGTACAGCAGTATTAAAAGAAAACTCGTTATCCCCAAGGCTAGAATTTTAGTGATAAATTTTCTCTTTAGCCAAAAATTTAAGGGGAAATTTTTTATTTTTTTTTTCGGGAGCAGGGGGGGCGTGTATATTCAATTTCCTAATTATATGATTTGTTAATTTTGTTTTATTAGTGTCACATTATATTTACTCCAATAGTTATAATGCTATTAAATCATTTGCTTTATTAAATGATATTATATATACAGTATGCTCTTAAAAATCTTCACAGCCTGACACTAGAGTCCTGTCCAGATTTGGTTGTAACCGACCCGAATCCTGACTTTAATCCGATAGACTTCAAGCCGAATCCGAAATATTCATACTTGAACCCCCGAAGTGAAAGAAAATGAATGTATATTTTAATACATTTGTGGAAAAGTAATCTACAAGTTTACTTCTTATGTGCAAAAAATAACACATATATACACCCATTAATATCTATAGTTTTTTCATTTGAAAATTATTCAGAACCTCCTTTTGTTTAATCGGTTCATCTCGAACCCGATTCGAAAGAGTCAAAGCATAACCCGAAGCGTATAAAGTTTACTCGACCCGCAAAAAAAAAAAAAAAAAAAATCAACCAAACCCAAAACGAAATGCATTTCGGGTAGCCGATGCAGAACTAATTTCCAGTAAACCCGGAAATGTCCAAAAAAATGTAATTGACCGCAACCCCGCCCGAAATGAAAGAAAATTAATCCATATTTCAATATGATTTGGAAAAGTGTAGACTACAATTATATCTTTAATAACAATTTTATCTTTTATGTAGAAAAAAATTTTTTTTTTCATCTGAAAATATTTAGTATTTCTTTGAAAACTCGGGCAACACGAACCCAACTCAAAATAGTGAAAACCCAACTTGAATCCGAAACAATTAACCCTTTGATAACGGGTGAGGATTGACTACTAATTTTGCATTAATCGTTCTACAATTTCAAAAAAAAATCCCTGTGACAGATTTCTCTTGAAAATATTCTAATATAAGTGTATGACAGATTTGAAAAAGTTGTACTAATAGAATAAAAAAAAGTCCACTGGGACATCTATGCCAAACCGTAGTCAAATGCTCCAAATCAACCTGACCCGCAGCGAAAATAAGCCGCGTCAACCCGGCTCGATCCGTACTGCTGATTGGATCGTGTTGCCCCACCTAAGGCTCCTATATATACCTATGTATTAAAGGAGCCCTAGCCCCACCCAATGCAGGAGCAAGGGACCTGAGACCAAGGGTTTTGCAGATTTCTGAATTGTATGGAATTTAGATCATAGTCTGAAGAGGAAGGCAGAAAATGACTGCGGACATCATTTTCGGACATCATTTTCTGCCATTATTCCAATTTTTACTGACAGAAAACCATTAATGGAAATTTTCTTATACCTATGGATTACAACATTTGCAAATTTCGTAACTTCTTGATGGTGTTCGTGTGGTGATTATCTCGTGACCGATTGAATTTCACGACTTTTTTCGTGATTGTTTTTTTTGGTGATAATTTTCTAAATTTCGCTATTTTCTGTGAATCACTGACGGAATTGATTTTTCAATCCTTTGTCTAAATTCGCGACATTTTTTTTTCAACCGATCGACGAAATTCGCTGCTTGTTTTCGCCATCTGTTGGCGAAATTCGAGACTCTTTTCTACGATCGTTTGTTGACATTCCGGAGTCTTTTTCCGCAACCAACTGACAAAAATTGCTATTATTTTGCACAATCTTTGACGAAATTCCGATCGTTGACAAATTTTTTTCCACCATTTGTCGAAATTTACGATTTTTTTTTTGTTTTGACAACTGATCGACGAAATTTGCTATTTGTTTTTGCGATCTTTTGACGTAATTCGCTACTCTTTTCTACGATCGTTTGTTAACATTCGGTAGTCTTTTTCCGCAACTAACTAACAAAAATTGCTATTTTTTTGCACAATCTTTGACGAAATTCCGATCGTTGACTAATTTTTTTCCACCATTTGTCAAAATTCACGATTTTTTTTTTTTTTTTTTTTTTTTGGGCAATTGATCGACGAAATTCGCTATTTGTTTTTGCGATCTTTTGACGCAATTCGCGACTCTTTTCTACGATCGTTTGTTGAAATTCGGAAGTCATTTTCCGCAGCCGAGTGGCAAACGTAGATTTTTTTTGCACGATCTTTGACGAAATTCCCCTTTTTTGCGCGACTGTTTGACTAAATTAGCGATTTTATTTGTTGTTGTTCAATCTTTTGACGAATTTCGCGATATTTTTCCTCATTAGTTATACTAAATTCGCGATTTTTTCCGCGTTCGATTGACAAACATCTCTATTTGTTTCAGTGATCTTTGGCGAAATTCTCAATATTTTTCCACGGTCGTTTTAAAAAATTAACGATTTTTTCAGCGACCAATTTTGCCAAATTAACTATTTTTTCTAATTCCAATGCGTAACATTCGCGGACTACCACTGAAATTAAAAATATATTCGCAGAAGTATCAAATGTTTGTGAAAGAAGTTAAGATAAGCAGGCAAAATCTCACACTGCATTTTTTATTGTGGGGCCTATTTCTATTTTGTGCACGATTTGGGCAATCCTGCACGATATTTCAAACCCTGTCTCTAAAAAAAACTTTGTCCCCCCCCCCCCCCCCTCCCTCCCCAAGAAACTCATGAAAAGGTGCCCCTGTAGTAAAACCTGCAAAAATAGAGTTGAAAAGGACTGTAAAAAATCCCCATTTTAGACAGATCTCCATCTTAGCAAGTATAATTGTATTGCGTTTTTTTCGTCGAAACTTGATTTTTTTTGTCCGTTTAAGAAAGAATTATGTTATAGACACGTTTCACTGTAATACACCTATGCTCTTCATAAGTGCTTTATAGAAAGAAGGTTTTAACAGTCTTAAAGAATACCTGAAAAAAACGGTACTTGTCTATAACTGAAAACTTTCATAATATTTTAAAATTCTACTTGCTAAGACGAAAACCTGTCTTAAACGGAATTTTTCAAAGGTCACTTGAGATTCCGTATTAAAAGTATTGCTGTCTCTGTATATATGATTCAGTAAACGCTTCTCGTTCGGAGAGGTTGCGGGGGGGGGGGTATGCCACCACCTTAAAAAAAACTTTGCCCCCCCCCAAGAAAGTTCTGAAATGGCGCCCCTGAACATAGCTAACCCTATTTATCACGAGCACGACTGCCTTCTTCCCGGATTTGAACTTGGAAACACGACATATATATATATCTCAGAACATGGATTTTTTAAACATTCATAACGAAAGATATTTACATGTCTTTAAAGAAAACGCAGGCCCCTACTCCTATTGTGATTTCTCCCATTTTCTTATAATGGGGGGGGGGAGTGAATTACTGCCTCTCCTTTTAGATGGCTCGTGCTGAGATTAATACGTTAAAAATCATTCAAATTTCGAGTATTTTTAATGTATTACGGATCAAAAACTAAAATATAAGTTTAAATTCCATATCATAAGTTGATAACGTCATCTTATAGTAGAAAAATCCTTATGAAATCAGCATTTTTTCTTGAAAATTGATATTTTATTTTGCCTAATTATTAATATTCATTAAGATGTACGTTGTTCAAAAACTAAAATATAAGTTTAAATTTCATCTTATAGCTTGATATGCTCATCTTGTAGAAAAAGTCTTAAGAAATCAACTTTTTTACTTAAAAATGATATTTTCCATTGTTTTGTTTAATTATTAATACTCATTAAGGTGTTCGTCATTAAAAATTAATATATATGTTTAATCTTCATCTTATGGTTTGATAACCTCATCTTATAGTATAAAAATTCTTAAGAAATCGGTGAAAAATTCTGAAAATGCGGTGGCCATGGTGCCACCGCCGGCTGAGATTGAGCTCTCGTTTTCTCACTACTTACAAACAATAAAAGATAATTATAGTGTTCCAAATATTTTACTTTACTTCTGATCTTCATGGTACAAAAATGTACTCCCATATTGATCTAATCAAAGCTTATCATTAAACTCCTGTTCACCTAGATCAGTCGCAAATTATGTTTATTTGACTTGGGGGAGGGGGGGGGAGGTTGGCAGCCGTGCAAAGATAACGTATAAGAGTACGCTACCAAACATAGCTAAAATATGCCTAATTGAATTGCATACATTAAAATATCAATCGATTGATGAATAATTACAGAAAATAGGAAACCCATATCCATATATTTTTACATTAATATGAAATCACACTGTAGTTTTATTAACTGCAGAATTCTGCAGAATAATTCCAACGTCAATCGTTCGATTTGAAGTAAATAGATTAAACTGATTTTCATATTTCTTCAAATTCAAAAAACTATTTTTATTCATTTTTTAATATATTTTTAGTATATTGTAGAAATTTCCACTTCGATGATTTTTGTAATAATGCCTGGCCTCATTTAAATTGAAATACATTTTCCTTTTGAATATTATTTTATCAAAGTAATAAATTCTATTTGAAACGCTAATACTATCAAATAACAAGATATCATTATGAAATTTGCCTTGAAGTTGAAGTTTACTCAAGTGCTTTGTAATTCCAAGTGAAAACGCCAAGTACTTTGTCTATTGGTGGAATTTTAATAATCCATATTCATAATTTGTCGATTTAAAATGAAAATTCTGACATTTTTTCAGTTCGAAAATAACAGCTAAAACATTATAATGGAAAGCCGTCAATTCCCTATAAGAAAGTACACCTGTTTATTTTCTTCAATATCGTAATCTTCAATATCATAATCTCCTTCATATAAAATATCTTTTCCAAGATATTTTCTAGATTGACAATTATAATCATGTTCTACGAATATACGTTTATAAGCACTATAAGTTTTTAAGCACATATCCGGCTTTTAGAAATCAATCCGTTATAAATTAATCTTTCTAGCAATGGTACTTATGCTTATAGTATTTTCAAATTTCTTTAACTGCTCTAGACATCATTTCTTTAATTTCGTTTTGAGTGATTTCGACTCGCGAAATATTTAATGCAATAACGATAATAATTAATTTTTTAAAGCAAATGTATTTCATTCAATAGGCTTAGTGAAAGCAATTTGATTCTCTTTTAAAAAGTATCAGTTTCAATTCTGACAGTTTATCTTTTTGATGTTTAGCCAGATTTTTGTGAGTTTTCTTTATACTCTGTGTTGTAGCATCTCTTAATGTTACATTCTTTCCAAACTCCAACAGAGTCTACATATGAAAAATAAAATTTCAGTTGTCCTTTGAATATAATTGTGTTGTTAATCACCTTAAAAAGTTCGCGATGTCATCTTCAGTTTAACATATACGGTAAAGGGCTTTAAGATTTTTTTATAAATCCTGGGATGGTTGAGAGTATGTCGATAAAATGTGTGTATATACAAGGTGCGTCTAAAAAGTTCGGTGAATGAAAGCATAAAACAAGTAAAACTAAACATGGAAACAAAATATTTTTAATCACCCTCAAAGTAACATCTGTTGGCCACAATATACTTATGACATCGTTGATAAAGCTGCTGGAATGAGTCAGTGAAGGCCTCTTTTGGGATCAACCGAAGCACAGATATCACACGTCGTCGGATGTCTGGTATGTTTGCGAAACGTGTGCCCTTCATGACTCCCTTGAGGCAAGGAAACATAAAGAAGTCTGCAGGCGACAGATCAGGCGATTAAGAGAGGGTGCGGTTACGTCAGGAGACGATTAAGGGGCGCGGGGAATCTGGTGTGCACCATTCCTTTGTTTGCCGTTTCGACTCCGGATCGTACTGGTAGCACCAGCTCTCATCTCCTGTGACGATGGTTTGCAGAAGAGGTTATATCTTCGTCACAAGTGTCAATGAAATGGTGGATGTGGGATAACAGTTACACGATGTTGGGCCAAGAAGTTGTGTACACGGATCGCAGTATGCGGACGTGCGTTGTCATTCAGATCACTCCACTTTCCACTCCTGTACATCTGTGGGCGAACACGTCGGATGCGCAGCAGTAAACGCTTCAATACAGTTTCGTAGAATTCGGCATTGACAGTTTGCCCTTGCGGGACAAAATTTTGGTGGATCATGCCGTTGCTGTCGAAAAACGCAATCAAGAGCGTCTTGATTCTGGACTTCGCTAAGCAATTCTTTTTGGGGCACGGGGAACCTACTGCGCACCAATTCCATTGTTTGCCATTTCGACTCTGGATCGTACTGGTAGCACCAGCTTTCATCTCCTGTGACGATGGTTTGCAGAAAGGTTGAATATTCGTCACAAGTATTAATGAAATCTTGAGCAGCGTGCATTCGTGTTTCCTTCTGCTCGTCGGACAATGAGTGCGGCACAAAACGGGAACAGATCTTGCGCTTACACAATTCTTGGTGAATGATGGTGATAACACTGTCCTTACTAGGATTCGTAAATAGTAGAGATTGATTTAGCGGGACCCTTATATATCAAGCATTGGATAAGGTCTAGATTATCTTATTTACTTGCGGTATCTATAGAGCTATACACCTTGAACTGATTTAATCGTTATCGACTGAAAAATTCTATACGGCGCTTTATTGCGAGATGAGGTCACCATCGGGTTATTTACACTGATAATGGTACTAACTTTCGATGTGCCTTTAATGAGCTATGCAATTTGGAGAGGACTAAAATTGCCCATAAAACCTTTCTGCAACGCATCTTCAAGAAATTTAATCCACTCACTGCTGCGTGGCGGGTTGGCTGGTGGGAGAGTTTTGCAAGAACCGTTACAGATCTCCTTAAAAGAACTCTCGAAAAGGCTACTTACTTATGAAGAGTTGCTTACTATTCTGTGCGATTGCAAGTTCATAATCAACTCTCGTTCGCTTACCTACCTATCCGAGGATCTCATCGATTTGAGTCCAATAGCGCCTGCTATATTCCTATTAGAGAAAATTCCAATACAACTGCTGGTGACGTCGATCAATAGAATCCAAGCATTTTCAAATGAGAAATATCGAGCTAAGCTTATGGAAGAATTTAGTTAACGATTCAGAAAAGAATACTTAAGTCAGCTACTCCAGGAGTCAAAATCCTAGATCACTGATCGTAAAATTAGGTGATATTATACTCATCGGAGATGACATCAAAAAGAGATTGAACTGGCCACTTGCCAAAGTAATTCAACTGATTCCTGGAACGGATGGTAAAGTTAGAACAGTTAAACTAAAGAGTGAATCCGGGATTTACTTTGCCCAATACAGCGCATTTTTCTGTTAGAACTTCAAGCTATTCAGAGTTGAGACATCCGAGATGAAGCGACGCAACCTGATGTAGTTGTGAACGATCCATCACCTATTGTTGAATATGCAAAGACGGTTCATATCCAGCACAGGATCCTTCCTTCCATATCGAATCAACGGTAACTAGAGTCGGTCGATTTGTGAAAATTCCCAAAAGACTGGATTTGCTGCGTTTCTCCAGCAAGGTTTTGCGCCAGCATTTGCAGACTCATAAAGTGGGAGGATGTTGCGTCAGTACCACTGAAGTGAAGTGAAGTGATTACGCATCGAGTTCATCTTCTATGACGTCTTTCACGAATCAAAACTAAAACTTTTTTCTCTAGTATCTTATTCTGTGTTTTTTGATGTTGTGGTGTAGTAATGTAAACATCATCGGGTAGATGTCGGTCGCTGAATCCACAACATATTTTGAGTTATTATTATTTCCGACCTGTGAAGTGTTTTTAATGTTGTTTGTGGTTGTCCACTCGATATAATCACTGTCTTAGATTTGGAGGGAGTTAAAGCTGGAACAGGAAGACGAGAAACATCAAGATGGTCTAATGAAGTACTATTTTCATTCTCCGATCGAAAATAATATGTAGAAATAACAGCAACCTGGCAAAATCACAGCCTTTGTTGGACGAGATATGCACTGTTTAGACGTAAGGTCTTGACTGTAGAAGTTTGTTTGTTTATTGATGACACACATCAGACTTGTTTGATTGACTCAAATGCCCGCTTACACGCCGACGTCGAGATGAGAACAGGATAGACACAAGGAAGTAGACATCACTGAAGAATACAGTCGGAAACTCCACAAAGAGTCTGCAACGGAGTCAGCGGGAGTCGAACTCACCGCCTGCTCCGAACGCTCTTCAGCGATTAGTGGAGTTATGCCTTAACCACTCGGCCATGGAGGGCCCCTGTAGCAGTAGTAACGATATAAGAACGGGGAATTTCAGCAGCGTCTGGCACCACACAGTAGCCAGAATCCAAGTACGATGATAAGTTCGAAGCTTAACAAGTTGGCCGTTAGTAGTCAGTACTTGAGATTGATTTCGTGAGCAAATGGTCAAAGCTGCGCGTTGTTTTTCCCTATTTAACTGAAGAGAATTGTAGATGACATTCGAGGCAAATGTAAAGAGAAATTTATTGGTATTTAACTTCAAATAGGTCGTCGAAAGAGACATTGAGCTGGAGAAGGCAAATTTTGACGCTGTGTGTTTCTCCAATTTAGAAGCGCCAATCTGAAATCTGCGTGCTCTATATATAGCACGCGTCTTAACATTAATTTTTCTATTTGAACATAGCGTTCTGCTAATCCATTAGATTTAAGATAATGTGGGCTAGTTGTAAAATGCTGTGTGTTTCCGGTCTTTGGTAAACTTATAAAAGGCCTCTGATGAATATTGCGGACCGTTGTCCGATTCAATAACATCTGGTATTCCATGAGTTACAAAAGAAGCTTTTAAATGGTCTATTACAGACTGTGATGAAGGATGCACTAGTTTTTTTAAATCAAAATATCCCAAGTAACTGTCGACAATAACACAGTATTGATTTCCAAAAAGTTTAAACATATCAGTAGCCACTCGTTGCCACGGGAATTGAGGAAAATGTTGCATTTGTAATGGTTTCGCGTTTGGTGAACGGGCTGTCTGCTGGCAAACAGAACAGTTATCGATAAAAAGTTGAATATCACGACTCATTCTATGCCAAAATATAATTTTTCAAGCAAGATGTAAAGACAAAATAAATCCTAAATGCCCTTGATGAATTAAAACACTTTGATTTTAATGCAGAGGGAACTATGAAACATATTCTGATTTGAATAATAAATTGTCATGGACAGCTAATTCTTCTCTAAAGTTCCAGTATTTACGAAATTGTTGGGGAAATTAGTTAATCCTAGGCAGCCAACCATCAAGAATTAAACTTTTTAAGTCTTGTAATTCAGAAGCTTCATTAACTGCATTCAACAGTTCTGAAAAAACCAATAATGAAAGAAAAATATCGCACTCAACTTCAAAAGTTTCAACCTCTTTATCTTCTATAAGGTCAATGGACTTTACCCTTTACCCATATTACGCCAACTACGGGCTTAACCCTTTAAGACCTGAAGAGTTTTGGTAGAAATTAAAACTTGGTTTTTAACCCTAATATAATCATATTTGATTGAAAAAAATATTTACTTTGTCCGGTTACATCAAGCATAGGCGTAGCGTGATCGAAAAATTTTGGGGGGCACAAATGTTTATTAAACACACACATGCGCGCATGCACACATTCTCATATACATATACAATATGGTATCTTGGTTAAAAACGGCCTCGCAGAAATCTTTCACATTGGGTAAAAGGAATTCAGTTGCAATCTTCTAGCCCCCTAGATCTAAAAGTTTATTTTTCTTAAACATTCTTCGTACAGCAATTTTTGAATTTTTTGCGAAATGTTTATGTGATTTTTAGCGTTTTTTCACGTTTTGCGACAATTTCTTAACATTTGTGTTAGGACATAAGTTTCAATCTTAACACAATATAGTAAAATTTGTCCTCTGCCTTTTTTTAATTTTTGTGTGATTTTTAGCGTTTTTTTTTTTATCTTTCCGAGGCAATTTTTTAAACATTCGTACGAGAAATCTGGTTTTATTTTTTCAGCCGATATAGTACATTTTCTACTCTGCGATGTTTTAACTTTTGAAAAATTATTATGTGATTTTTCGCGTTTCGCGGCGATTTTTTTGACATCCGTAAACGGAATCAAACTTCAATCTTTTATTCCAATACAGCAAATTTTGTGATCTGCGATTTTCAGATTTTTCATGAATTTTTTATGCAATTTTAAGCGTTCCGCGGCGATTTTCTTAAACATTCGTAAATAACATCTGGTTTCAATTTTTCAGCCCGATATAGTAAATTTTGTCCTCAGTGATTTCTAAATTTTTCTTAAATTTTTTATGTGATTTTTAGTGTTTTTCTGCGTTTTTTGGAAATTTTTTAACATTTGTGATGCGAATCTGGTTTCAACCTTTTAACCCATTATTGTAAAATTTGTCCTCTGCGATTTTTAAATTTTTCATGAATTTTTTTGACATTCGTAAAATGAATCTAGCTACAATTTTTTAACCCAATATAATAAATTTAGTTCTCTGCGATTTTTAAGTTTTTCGTGATTTTTTTTTTTCAGTTTCTACGCATTTTGAAGCGATTTTTCTAACATTCGTAAAATAAATCTGGTTTCAGTCTTTAAATACAATATCGTTAATTTTGTCCTCTGCAATGTTTTCATTTTTCGTAATTTTTTTTATGTGATTTTTTTTTTTTCCACGTTTTGTGGAGATATTTTCACATTCGTAAAAAGAATCCAGTTTTAAACTTTTAGCCCAAAAAAGAAACTTTTTTTTCTCTTTTCAATAAACTTTATTCGGAATCCGTACTATGATTTTACGTTTTCATGCGATTTTAACACTCTTTCGCGTTCCGCGGCGATTTTTTGATATTCGTAAAAGGAATCCAGTTACAATTTTTTAACCTAATCTAATAAATTTTGTTCTCCGAGATTTTTAAGTTTTTCGCGATTATTTTTTGCAAATTTTACGTTTTTATGCGTTTTGCGGCGATTTTTCTACATTCGTAAAGGAAATCTGGTTTCAATCTTTGAACATATAGTAAATTTTGTCTTCTGCGTTTTTTGAATTTTTCGTGGAAATTTTTTTTTTTTTTTTTTTTTTTTTTTTTTTTATGGGATTTTTTTTTTTTTTTTTTTTTTTACGTTTAGTGGAGATATTTTCACATTCATAAAAAGAATCCACTTTCAATCTTTTAGCCCAATACAGTATTTTTTTTCTCTTTTCAATAAAGTTTATTCATCATCCGTAGAATGATTTTAATTTATCATGAGATTTAAACTTTTTTTTGCATTTCGCAGGAATTTTTTAACATTTGTTACAGGAATCGGGTTTCAATCTTTTAGTCCAATATAGTAAATTTTGTCCTCTGCGATTAAAAAAAAAAAAAAAAAAAAAAAAAAAGGGAGAGAGAGAGATTTTTAGCGTTTTTTCGCATTCTGTGGGGAAAGGAATCCGGGAGGGATCGTAAAAGTAATCCGGTTTAAATATATTGTATTAAAATCCCGTACATAAAAAATTGTATGCGATTTTCTGCGGTTTTCCGCGGTTAGCGGCAATTTTTTAACACTTGTAAAATGAATTCGTTTTCAAGCTTTTAGACTAATATAGTATATTTTGTCCTATGCAAGTTTTGAACTGCTCGCGAATATTTTAGTGATTTTTCGCTTTTTTCGACAAATTTTTTTACCTTTTTTTTTTTTTTTTTTTTTTTGAAACGGAAAGAACTAACTCTGTTAAATTTTGCTTTCCTGCGATTAAATTAAAGTTGGAAGAATACAAAATCGTCGTAACGTGAACTACGATGCTCAAAATATTAAACTAATTTAGGTCGAAATAAAAAATTAAAAAAATTAAAGGTTAGTTTGATTTGAGACCAGATCAGGCGTAGCCTGCAATGGTGTACGCCGTTGACAGCTGTTGGACTCCACTCTAGGTTCATTTAATTCGAGGTTCACTTGGAAAAAAAAAGACCAAGTAAATGAGGAAAGCTTCGCTAGATCATTTTATTGAAATTCATATTTTTGTAACAAATGTAATAAACAGCACCACAACAACTGTATCTGGCGCCTGGTAGAGAGGGGAGGGGGCACCACCCGTGGTACGGCCCTGATAATAAATAAAAGACATTTATTAAACTTTTAAGACATTTGAAATACGTTTAAACGGCACTTTTAAGAAGTAACTAATCATTTAATGTATGTGCGCCTGCAAAATTGTATGGAAAATTACACCTTCGCTAGCAACGGTATTTCTGGAACGGATTACCATCGTTTACCAAGGTACAGCTGTATATTAACTTTAAACAGCTCATTCAAGAAGGCTTACATTTTGAAAAAAAAAATATCATAGCCATTGTATCTCAAAAATGCGAAGGTATAGTAGAAGATTAAGTGCTGTCAATAAAAAAATTATAAGCAAGAGAGAGAGGAACATATTTAATAATTAAATGAAGAAAATATTAATTATTTTTTACAATCTTAGTGATGTGTGGTTGCATTCCATTGGTAAATAACTCCAGCGACGCAGCTTGGAAAAGCAGGATATTTATGACTTGATTAAATTATAATTAAAGTTACAACAAATTAAATGAAATATATATTGCGGGAAAACAGAACTCCCACTCTGATAAACACAACTACATTTTCTAAAGTCTACAGACGGAATGAGAAGAAAAGAAAAAGTACATGTAGATACTAACCGCAGACAGCGGAAAAAACAGCTGACACATTGAAATTGTCCGCAGCTGTATGAGAGTGATAGTTCAAACTTTCGTTTAATGAATGTTCGTATCAGGGTTTGTACTGCACAACACAATTTTTGCTACCAAATTCATTAATTCAAAGAAAAAGAGCTGAGCTATCTATACTGATCTGACATCTGATTAAGTAAAAAAAAAATGAAGAAATATAAAATGAAAATTAAAGTAGTTATTTCATTTCCATTTTGGGTCAATACAAGACAAGTCTTAATTGACGGTATCAACATATTTTATTGGGTCAATACAAGACAAGTCTTAATTGACGGTATCAACATATTTTAGAAATTGATGTTCAGAAAGTTGGGGGGGGGGGGCACGTGCCCCCCGAGGCTACGCCTATGACATCAAGGAGGATCCACACAATTATGTGGTGCAGGCTTGGCTTTAAATCACAGGTAAAGAGGAAATTGTTTTTCTTTTACTTAGAATCACCTACACAATTGTGTGGGTCAGGTCTTAAAGGGATATAGAAATAAACACCAATAGGGGTGCAAGATGTTTCAATTCTGTTTCTCTGATATCCAATGAACACTACAATCTAGGGTGAGTACTGAATAACATTAAAGTATAGGGCAGTTGCAATTGACGTCAGGTTGGAGGTCACACACTACAAATAGGCAGTTCTGATTGGTGGAAGTACCCTGACCTCCAAGTGAAGTACAATGGTTGATCAGCTGATTGCAACTTCCCTATTCTTTGAAGACGCGCAGATGCTGCTTGTAAGGATTTTTTGGCAATTGCCTCTAAAGATTTATGATCAGTTTCAATTGTAACTTTGTAACTGGCTTTCCATAAATATACTAATCATGGAACTTTTTACATCCAAAACGAATAGCAAAACATTTCTTTTCAATTTGAGGATCGTATTCTGTACGACATATGCTGTGTGTCCGGTCCATGGAACTATGAAAAGAGAGGAGTATACATATCAATCTTCCTCTGTGGAAAGCTTTGAAGTCGAAAAAAATGAATTCTTTCCCCTCTCCTGCATCCGCCATATTCGACTTTGACGATAGCAATCCAACCAGCAATACCCAATGCAACACACGTACACACGGCTAAATATGGCGGACGTGGGAGGGAGGTAAGGACGGCATCAAGTGATTTCATTTCTGTCTGCTCCATCTATTGGATCTTCCTTGGTCGGGTCCCATCGACGGGATCTAAGATCTTAGATAGCACAAATCCTTGTAATACCCTTGTTTTAACCTTAAAAACGCTTGAGTTAATGTTATTCTAAGCTACGGGTAGGCAGAAACCCAGATAACACAAACCCTTTTCAAAACCTTGTTATATCCTTGTTTCAACCTTAAAACCTCTTGAAACAACGTTATTCTAAGCTTACGTGCTGTGTGGGAACAAAATGGACTTTATTCATGTCACGTCAGTTGCAGTTATATAGAAGTAAACACTGCTGCTTCTCCGTCGTCCAATGAACAGTCTTTTTCAGAGGGTAAATACCCGCAAAGGCGGTGCTGTTGCTATTCGTGGGTAAACTCCATAAGTCATGCGAATAGTATTATTTTCAGACCATTTGCTCCGCGGGTGCAGTACTTAAATCTGAGGAAATGTACTCATTATCTGCAATGTAACTCAAAATTTCTCCCGGGGACAGTAGATTTGCTCGGGGTATCACTGTCGCCCTCCCCCGGAGAGATTCCCGAAACACTGCACGAGAATCATCTGAGAATCAATTGGACTTTACCCATGACACGTCATCTGCGGGTAAAGAGAAGAAAAACACCAACAGGCGTGAAGAACATTTTAACACAGCTTCCCCTTCGTCCAATAAACAATCTTTTTCGGAGGGCGTATACCCTCAGAGGCGTGGCTGTTGCCACTCGTGGGTAAGGTCCATTGTGATTAGAGGATTAGAAGATCATCAGCTGATTGCAACTTCCCTATTAACACAAAATACCAAATCTTCTGGGAGTATTTTGATGCTTCGGTTGGTTGGTTGGTTGATTTTATGATGGCCGATTATCTACACGAAGGATATAGGCCCTAGGGAAGAGTGCCCTCCGTGGGAGTCTTTCTAAGGGATCCTAACCCGTATTTACAGTAAGGTTCGAAGAAAGCCACAGAAAACTCCGAACGGTTAGGTCGACGAGCGCGAAAGGGGCTTGAACCCAGCACCTCCCGTCTACCAGCTTTGAGAGCAGAACCTCTCAGCTACTGGTGGAGCTTTTGATGCTTCGGAAGGGGAAATGTCCTCCGGGCCATTCCCTGAATTTAGCACTGATTTTGTGCATTGTTTCACATTCAGCATAAATAACTAAAAAATATTCGTATTTTATTATTCACACAGTCTACTAAAATGTCAGGTTTTTTTTTTTTTTTTTCATCTAAACGATGATATTTCCCTAACAAAATCGTTGTTTCAAAATATTCTATATGCAGTTGCAGACAATCAATTCCCTTTAAGAAAAACATGTAAATATTTTGCTTCAGAGGAAAAAACATATTATTAGTTGCCAGTATTTCTCCTTTGCCATGATCATTTAATGTATGATATATTTTAGAAAATCGCTGGAAATATCCAAAAACTGCGCTTCAGTCGTAAATATTGCATCACTGTTCAGTGTACTTTTTTTGTCGAAATGATATAGCAACCTTTGTCTTTGCACACCTACAGTTCCTGGTGCAGTGTGGGTATAATGTCGACTTTCTTTCTCTACAGGTGAGAAAAAATATTCAAAATTTTACATATTTCACTCACTAATTGTAGTAGTTTATGACACAAAAATGTCTAAAACCTTTCTTTGTTTCAGTACAAAACATTTTAGAACATGGATTGTCAGCATAACAGATCAAAACAATTCTATTCTCCATGATGTTTATAGTCCCAGCTTGCTGTATGCCACACAAATATATTTTTTTCCTTTTTATTTTCGCAATTTATTTGTTTAGTAAAGTCATATATCGATTTTTTTATAGTTTGTGGCAATTCCGAAAAACGTTTTTTTAACAGAATAACGTGCACTAGACTACTTGCAAGCTTTTACCAAAACCAGTATCAACGATATATGAAAGTCAGAATCTTGTCATTTTAGCTTTAATAACGAATTTTAAATTTTTATTTATATGCAATTTTACAATAACTATTTATATTTTATTTCTCTGCTTGTCTTTACTAGGTTAGAATCTTCCAGATGCTGAAAAATGAACAGCGATCTTTTTTTTTTTTTCTTTTTTAAATGATCGAATTTAGTGATAAGAACCATTAAGTGAATAACTGAACACTGTTGATTGCACAAGTTTATTACAGTATCATAAGACAGTAAAACTAATATTTAGCATCTAGCAAGTTTCCTATGCTTATAAATTTAGATATAGACATAATAGTTTTACGTATTGGAATTACGCGCTTTGTGTATTTATTAGTTAACTGGTTTGTTATGTATTTTAATAGGCTTTTGTTAGTAGATGATTAAACAGACGATTTTATTTATCATTCCAATGTTTACCCTCAGTCTTTAATAATACATATGTTATTATACACTGAAAATTGTGTACTGCAGTTTTTGTTTAAATTCCTAGTTTGTGTCATGTGTAAATAACATAGCGTAGTAAAAATATTTTATCAAATATATAGCGGAAGTGTTTATCTAAAGTACCTACTGTAAAATCGCACTGTTATTGCATTGCAATAGGAAAAAAAGATTTTTAATCCTGCAACTTAAATGTTGCAATATTTTAGCGCTGTTATCACTGAATTGAGCAATGGTATCATGTATTTAATATTGGACGTTTTCCAGATATGTTATCCTGATATTTTCCTCCTGCTCCTTTCAAATATTATGTAGCTATATCTATAAATAAATATGAAAATTTAAAAATAAATAAATTAGATAATTGTTACTTGTTATTTTAAGTTGTTTGGAAAATTTAAATGTATAAATTCTGTTATTGTTTATTTTTGCCAGTTTTATTTTTCCTGAGATGGACAGATAAAGGGAGATTGGTATAATGCACTGTAAAATAAGAATATTTTATATACCTACTAGTTTGATCTATATATTTTGTGACTGCATTTCCCTAACTAAATGTTTTATTACTAATTTAAAATGTAATTAAAGGGGGTAATATTATATAGATGAAAAGTTTTGGGTTATTCCGTCCTTATAACTTTCAATTTAATTATAATTTTACGCCTAATATCTTTCTGCTTTAATTTTGTCTTCTTAATGTACTTAGAGGATTTTTTCTTAGTGATTGACATTTTTGTGAAAATTAACAAAAGTTATTTTCATTTCAGAAGCATTTGATTGTCTGTGATATTGCTGATTATATTATATTCTTATTCTAAATTATGGTTGACTATTACGCTGCTTTAGAAATAACCAGTAGTGCCACTACACAAGAAGTCAAACAAGCGTGAGTTTTATTTGTCATATTTAAATTTTAAATAGTGTAAAAAATAAAGGAAAAATTGAATTGTTTTTTATCATATTAAATTTCATGTAAAATATCTTTTTAATTTTAACTTATTTAGCTTTCCAAATGAAATATTTCATAAGTTAAATACATTTAAAAAATATTTTTTTATGTATTTCTAGTTCTATTTGCCAAGTTGTATGTCCTGCTTCTCTTATTTTAGCTTTTTAAAATTATTATCCCCTGAAATGAAACTACAAGTTTGAATGTTTTAAATACTAAATAAAGTTATTTCTAAATAAAACTGCAGAACTGATATTTGACAGCCTCTGATCAACAGATTTACTAATTATACATGTAATTAATTTTTATAATACATTTTACATTCAGAGTTGTTTTGTCAGATGAATAATCAAACATTGAAGACAGAAAGTAATAGCTTTTTAGCAACTCGTGACTTAAATTATCTTTATTTGAATGGGAGCCCCCATTGACATCTTTTTCCCATGCCCTTGAATATTATTCGGCTTCTTGAATGGTTTAATTACCAGATTATAAAATATGCAAGGCAGAGTTATTAATTGCATAGCCAGGCGCAAACCTCGCCATAGCAAATTTTATTTTTCACATGTGTAAATTAGAAACATTGATTTTGATCTTGAAATAAAATATTTTGGTTTATGGTATTTCTTCATTTTTGGTTTTATTTTAAATGAAATGAGTGAAAGGTTAATATTTTTGGCTATGATGATGTCATACACTCACGCACAAGTTTTTTTTTAAAAATTGGTTATAAAAAGGAAAAAAGTCGCCAAATTTAAGGAATTTTTTCCTTTAATAGCAACCTAGCCATTGTATGAAGTTATTGGTTTGGCACAGACTTGAAAATCGCACCAACCAAAATTCGCAGTGTAATTCTAAAGAATGTGTTACATATTTTTAAATGAAATGAATATTATACGAATGATGGTAATAGGAACAATATTTGGTGATTATCACTGGTACTCAGTTAACATAAAAACACACAATTTTTTATTCTTATTACCTTCTGGTAGGTGCAGTTTAAAATTAAATTTGATTATTTAGTTTTCAGTTAAATCAAAATAATTTATGCTTTATGACCATTACTGAAATTTTATTTTTAGTAATGGTCACATGGGGTCCATTACTAGAAACTGACTATTTAGGCATTCCAGTAATTGATACTGGTCCTAAAACCAGAAAAATAATTGAAAATTAAATGAAATTTTGTTAATGGCCACTAGTATATAAAATTTTAAGTTTTCTATTACTATCAAAACAAAAACATAATTTTTTTCAAGAAAATAAGGATTATGTAATTTAAGTAAAACTAGCTCTTAGCTTGTTCAGTAAAATTTTCACTGAAAGACTGTAGAACTTTGAAACATTTTTTTCAGTAATTATTGGTAAGTCTGATCATTTGACCATTTGAGTGATATTCTAAAATTATTATAGCATTTTATAAAAGTTTTACTTGCAGACATAGTGTGTGTTCTTATTTTTTAAATCAAAAGATTTATAATAACAGAATAGCAATGTTTACCTCTGGGGTCATTTACCTTATGTACTTGAAGTTGTCAACACCATCCAATATATACCTTTAAGACCAGTGAGAAAAAAATTTGTGTAAATAATCTTGTAATCTAAAGAAAATGTTACTTTTATTCATAAAGTTCAAACTTTTTTCTAAAATCTGACTTAAATTTCAATGAATTTTCATTTTACCTGTGCTGAAATTAAGACTTGTTAGTTGAAATTGAATTTACATAGTCATCCTGATGGGAGTTTTAATGACTTCTTTTAATTATTGATGTTTCACCGTTGTTTTTTAACAATGTACATTACTTTGCTGTTTTTTTTTATCTATTAATAAAACTTGCTCTACCTTTTTTCTAAGTTTTAACATTCTGGATAACATTCCATGTTATCTAAACCTTGAAACCCATGTGATATCTCGGCCCATGCACACGCACACAAAACTCTGCTTTTCATGAATTAGGATAGGTAAAGGGGAGAAGAATTATGATGTTGCTTGCAGGGATCATTCTAGAACATAAAAAAGGGCCAGGTGCACATTACATAATAAGGGCAATTTTGTTGAAAAGGGCACATCATTTCATAAAAAGGGCATTTTTATAATATGTGCATATTCTAATATACTGGTGGGGAGAGAAATCTGGCAACAGCTTAAAGTATTGCTTAATTTAAAAAATCCAATAACATTTCTGATCATAAGGGGCTGTCTATAAATGATGTCACACTTTTTTCAATATTTTTTACCCTCCCCCCCCCCTTTGTCACAAAGTGTCACACTTCACCATACCCCCCCCCCCCTCCCTCTTGTCACATGTCACACTATATTACATAAACATATACTTGCAGTTCAGAAACAAAGCACTAAGTTATAGATCATATTTCAAATTTTATTTTTAAACTTTAACTACGTGTTTTAATGACATTTGTGAGCATAACAATAAAAATGATTCGTGCACTTATTTTGTATGAAATAAGATTAAGATTTACAACAAAAAATATAATTAATATACAATAGTAATAAAAATATTAATATGAAGGAGCAATTGATTTTTTTTTTAAAGAAAGGAATATAAGTAAAAACAAATCACATGAAAGTTGTTTTAGCCTCGATTAAAAAATACCCTCAAATTCTGGTAATTTTAAAATAACTTCAAAATTTAGTCTGCTGATTCTAAATGATTTTATTTAAATCAAAATGTGTGATGTCACACTTCTTCTTACCCCTTCCCACCCCCTTGTCACAAACTGTCACAATTTCATGAACCGCCCCTCCAAGCGTGACATCATTTATGGACGGCCCCTAACTTTTCCTACGATATTCAAAAACCTCTCTCTCAAAAACTTTTATTCAAAAGATAACTTTTTCCCGGTTTTAGCAAAACTGGTTTTGAAAAAGCTACAAAATAAAAGTTCTAAAGCTACTTCTCAATTTTGTATAGAACTTATGTTAGTTATCATATGGTCAAAGACCAGAATGCATGATCTAATACTATATTTCACTAGAGAAGGTGAAATTAATGAATGACCCTTAGTTACCCTTTATGTTTTGTTCAATGGAAAAAAAATGATAAATGGAAAGATGAATCACTCAAAGTCAAAGATTAGACATACCAGGGCATTTCACAAAGAAATAAAGAGGAGTACTCTCCCTGATGTACTGTACAAGCATTCTAAAAATAAAAGGTAGGTAAAGAATTTTTGAAAGTACAATGCAAACAAGGCAGGATTCTGCCAAGGAATAAAAGGGGGGTAGAAATCTACCTAGAAAAAGGGCAAGGAGGGTAGAATTCTACCTGGAAAAAGGGCAAGGAGGGTGGGATTTTATCTAAAAAAGGCATGAGGGTAGGCAGCCCTTCTGAAACTCTCTAGAATAATCCCTGTTGCTTGACCTTGGCTAAAGAGAAAAATTGATCATAGGTTGTATCTCTGCGGATCAGAGCACCTTTTTTAAGAAGCATAAAAATTGTCACTGATGATAACAAATGTAACAATGGTTTGTGGCCATTTCAAGGAATACTACTTGGAAACCCTTACTGCCTGAAACACCTTTATTTTTACTTGCAATCATAGCTGTTAGAAAGTTTTAGGATAGTAATATCTTTTCAAAATAGGATATGAACGAGCGAATAAATGCTGTTTTGGAAATTCGGAACTCTAGCAGACTTAGTCCGGGTTATCCAGAGATCAGAGTTAAAGGGGTCAGAGTTGGCGAGATTCCACTGTATTTTAAACATGATTTATTTATTATATTGGGCTTCTATTTCTTTTCTTTTTCCCTGTCACCTTTTTAACATTTCTTGTATAACAATAACAAATGGTGCAAAATAAGAATAAATATGAAATTTGCATGTTGCTCTTATTATGTATTAATTTATCAAATTAAATTCATTTTTAATAAACTTTAAGTAAAAGATTTAGATCAGTATATTGTTTTAATGTCAAATGTTACATAAAAAAATTGTAAAATTATCAAAGTAAAAAAAAATATATATATTTATTTGCTAAGCCTAATAGTATCACTATTTCATCCCACAGTTTTTTGCTCTAAAATATTAATTTTATGTTATTTTGTAATAAAAACTGCAGAAAGTTTATCCAGAATAAGGAAATGGAGGTATGAGAACTTAAAACATTTGAAACTCAAGCTGCAGTTTTTGTCTACGCCAATAACTTGACTTTGAGTACTCAAACATTTTGCATTTGAATCCCCTGCATTGCCCTCCCCTTAATGCCATTTTCACATACAAGTGATTCTTCAGCAAAATGCATAACATTTTTTAGTGTATGATGAAATAAATATATTAGCACTCAAGTAGCCAATAGCAATTGTTTTTCTTTCACAGTTTTTTAGTTTATACATTTACACAAAATAAAAAAAAAATATTATTTGTTACTCCTTTCCCTATTTGCAAAAAGTGTATTTGAAAAATCAGTTTTTCTTGCACAAATTTTCATAAAAACAAACATGAGATAATTTTTGGACAGTCAAATTTAAACATGGTCATCAAACTATTTTTTTTCTTTTGTCTCCATCCTTTCGTATCTATTTTAGTGGAAATTCCAACTTAATATGTTGAAAATGAGTTAATTTTTTTTTTGCTTTCTAAAACAATTCCTCTTAATACAGAGCCTTCAGAGCACCATTTATGTAATTTTTCTGTTTATTTCAATTTTTTTTTCTCAAAGTTCTAGAAAGAATTATTGAAGTATAATTTTACATTATTAATAAGGATCTTAAAAAGAACAACTACAAAAATTTTCAACAAAATCTGGTATCATGAAGTTTAATTTTTGTGTTAATTACATTTTCAGGTACTGAATTTTTTAAAATTTACAATCTGTATTTCATATGCAAGCTCGCACATTCTCTGTAAATATAAAATTATTCTTTTTGGGGGGGGGGGGGGGGGAAATGAAAACTTGAATTTATGTTGCCAAATTATTTTTCATGATTTCTTGCTATTTTTTATAATTTATCAAGGAGATAGGAGATCATAATTATTAAGATTATGTACTTTTAATTGTAATAACCATATTTATTATTTCTTCATTTATAATGTGTTTTATAAAGAGAATTAATAAAAGTGAAAAAAAAAAAACATATATATATATTATATAAGTTCTATGGTTATAATTAATATTGTTTATTTCTAATGTCTTTTTTTTTATTTTTTTTATAATAAATACAAGGAGTTATCAAAAAGTTCCAAGTGAGTTTTTCATTTTAATGAAAATAGATTTTTGCAACCATGCCACCTTCAAATTGCTATCTGCTTTGATGCAGTTTTGTCAACTTTTATTTTTCGACTATTGAAAGCTGCTTGATAAGCATTTTTTGATAAGGCAAAATATATCTCATGATTTGTCAATTCTGGAAGAAAAAAGGCCTTTTGTTCTAGACTCATGTCTAGTGAATATGAGACTGGGTCAGTTTCGGTCGGGTTTGGAAAAATTGTTATAGGAGGGATTGGTATGCCTTCAGGGAGGACTTTTGAAGAGAAAGTGATGTGAATTATCGTCCATCAGACTTTGATAATTTCTAATTTAGAAATGAACTAATAACGTATATACTTTCGTATTATTAGCCGCATGACAGTGGTTAATAGCCAAAGAAATCAACAAAGCCTTAACTATTTATGTGAACTCTTTTGATTACGATTATTTCTGTGCTTGTTTTAGTGTTTGTTAGATTACATATCTCTTAAACTTGTTTTATTAAGCTGAGCGAAGCAAAATTATTTTGCTGTGACTTTAATGGTATCTTAAATGTCATGGCCATTGTGATTTTCTTAAAAAAAAAAAAAAAAAAAAAAAAAAAATAGTGGACTTGAGGAATAATTATAGATCATAAGTGTCATATGCTTAACGTTAAGTTAATTTCCAAAGCACAATTTTTGAATCTATTTCTTTCCTGTTGCCAGAAAAAAAAATTGTGTATGGACAATATCTACATCATAAAGCAAAAACACATCCATGAGTAACTCTGATGTTATTATATTAACAATGGCAACAACTTAATTTTTTTTTTTTCTAAATTTATTAACGTTTAAACATTTATTTCAGAATTTCAATTTTTTTAATCCATCAATAAGGGGGCGTGTACTTTCAAATGCAGTTTGAAAACTGTGTCTTAATTTACTGATATTTAATTGGTTATAAAATAATTTTAAAGCATGATATATATTTTTTTTTATCTGGCATGTGCAGCCTTCTTACAGAAGATTGACATGTTTGCACTTAAAATAACATAAATAGTTCAGTATTTGTTTGAGGCTAATATTTCATAACAAAATTAAAACTTCATTAATAAATAAACAAAGAATATAAATAAAACACAAATTTAACAGGTATATATTGGAACTATGTGCTTAAACACTGAAATAATCTGAATCAAGGTAATGAAAGTGAAAAAAAATAAGTTGTGTTAATTTCTAAATTAGAAATTATCAAAGTCTAATACAAAAGTACCATTTTTAATAAATTTCAAAACCATAGAAATCATTTTGATATAAAACTGCTTTTTTTGGTAGTATTAGTGGGCAATCTTTAAAAAAAAAAAAATTCTTGGGTAAGAACCATTTTAAATTGAAAACTATGTTCTGTAATCCGGAAAGTCCGGATTGGATCTCTTGGTTTACTTAATACAAATTTGTTTTAAATTGCTTATTTCTTTTGTTTGAAAAAATTGCTTTTGTGCAGAAAAGCTTGTAGAGGTATAGTGCTGCCATCTGTACATGACAATACTACAGGGGTGATTGTGTTCAGGTTATATACCCGAATTCAGGTATTTTTTTCATTTTCAGTACCAAAATTCTGGTTTGTCTGATAGTTAAATTCATAAAATAAGACTAAAATATGAATTTCATATCATTGCTAAACAAAATTTAAATTAATATTTTTCATAATTTGACCTAACTGCAATAAATTATATGTTCCCTCGTGTTTTCTCGCGAAAATTTCAGGTATTTTTTCATGAACCCACAATAATCTCTTCAATACATTAATTAAAAAACTAATTTGAATTTCAAATGGGGCAAGAGGAAAAAATGTCCTGGAATTATTTTTTAATCACACCTTGTATTTTTTACAACCAATGAAATTGGGTAACTATTCTAGCACATGTTATCAGCTTAAATCTAATTAGTAATTTGACTCATAATGCTTCAGAAAAAAATTCTTTTTTTCTATAAAATATATATATATATATTAATTTTTTTGTTATTCTTTCTCTGTCAAATGACTAAATTTCAATATGACAATAACCCAAACTAATTGCTCAACCTGGTGAAACGAAATAACAAAGTCTGTATAACAGTAGTCCTTATTTTAAAGAAGTCATTGCATTAACTTGTATGTTTTTTTCTTTTTGTATTTCAATAAAGTATTTCTGTATAATAACTACAATTAAACTATACTTTATTAGGTATCGCAAACTTGCTTTAAAGTGGCATCCTGACAAAAATTTAGACAGAAAAGAAGAAGCTGAAAAAAAATTTAAAGAAATTAATGAAGCTTATGAAGTTTTGTCTGATGGTAACATTTCCTTTCTATTAAATGTGTAACATTGTCTGTTATTTTGATGGAAAATTGTACTTTATCTTGTGTGTACTTGTACCCTGGGAAGGTGGGGGTAAATGGGTCCACAATAAAAAAAAATAAGGGGTTTCATATCAGTCCTGGCTTTACTGTTTGGAAAATATTGACGTCATTCACCAAGTGTTGTTGAATTAGGTCTACTCTCAACACAGTGGAACCAGGACCAATTTTAAAACTTTTTTGTGAATCCAAATAATCCCAGTTTGCAGTACTGATGCTTGGTACTTCTGTGGTATAGGGGCCTTGGCATCATAGGCGTACAGTTTTGAAAATTATTGGTGGGGCTCAACTCTTTTTTACACAAATATGTATATGAAAGTGTAAAAAAAAAAATAAAAAAAATTACCTATTTAATGTTGTTTTTTTCTCCCTTTAAAGAAATTAAACAGACACTGATAAATAATCGCAAGTTAAATAAAACTTTAAGACAATATAACAATTCAAATGTACAGAACCATTTAAAAAATACTTGCTGATATTCACAAATCGTTTATAATAAAATCACAAAGAAAGTTTACTTTGAATAATGCCTTTTTCAGAATACAGATTTTTTTTTTTTTTCTATTTTCATTTTTTACATAAAGTTCAACCATTGAGCATTTTATTCAAATTTGAAAAACAAAAAAGAACATAAAGTGAAAGTTTTCCAATGTCGTTTATCCCTACACCAAAATAAAAATAGGAAAAAAAATGGAACATTTAAAAATTCTATAAATTATTAGAAAGCAGAGCTGCCAACTACTACGAAAAAATCACGATTTTGAACCACAAACTACGATGCTACGAAAATCTGTCTAAAACTACGATTTTCTGGGGGGGGGGGGGGGGGGGGAACGTGAATTTCGTCACAGGATCGAGCTAAGAAATGCGAATTTCGTTACAGGATCGCTGAAAAAACGCGAATTTCGTCAAAAAATTGGCGGGGAAAAGCAAATTACGCCAAAGTATCGTCGAAAAAAAACGTGAATTTCATTCAACTGATTGCTGAAAAAATGCGAATTTCGTCAAAAGATCGTTCAGCGGTGATTCTGGTCCGAATTTTCCAAAAAATTAAGGCAATGATTTCCGAAAAAAAATATATATATCGATCTGAAAATTCGGACATTAAATGTATCGGTATTTCGGCAAATGATCGCCGAAAAAAATCAATCTCGTCTTTCGTTCGAAGAAAATGCGCCAATTTTGTCAAAGGATCGCAGGAAAAACGTGACTTTCGTCAGAGAATCGCGAAAAAATGGCAAATTTCGTGAAAAACATTGCGAAAAACGGCAAATTTCGTCAAAAGATTGCAAAAAAACGACAAATTTCGTGAAAAACATTGCGAAAAATGGCAAATTTCGTCAAAAGATCGCGAAAAAACGACAAATTTTGTCAACAGATCGCGGGAAAAACGTGACTTTCGTCAGAAAATCGCGTAAAAACGGTAAATTCCGTCAAAAACATTGCGAAAAACGGCAAATTTCGTCAAAAAATATCTAAAAAAAAAAACGCAAATTTTATCAACAAATCTTGAAAAAAAAAACTGCAAATTTCGTCAAAAGATCGCGAAAACACGCAAATTTTGTCAAAGGGATGCAAAAAGAAAGTGGCGGGAGTGGACACCCCCACTCTCGGTTGTATCAACTTACTCGACCTGATGAAGGACTCTAACTCAGACATTTTTCTCTGGAAAATATACCCCTCCCCCCAACTGCCTTGGAATCTTTCAGAAAATTCACTGTGAAGTTCAGAAATTTGGCTTAGGAGTGGACAGAGCATTAATTGAATAGGAATAATTATGTTTAATCAATCCCACCCGCAACAAAAAAATTAGCAAAAACAAAAGAGTCTCCTACTTTGTGTGCTTATGGATATACACATGAGTTTAATTGATTATTTGCTCACTTAAAATTTACAGCGTAAAAAACAGCCACCAACCAACCAACCTTCAGATAAAATTGAATTTGGTGTGCTACTATTTCTCATTTTCAAAGGTTGGCAGGTCTCAGAAAGTAAAAAAAAAAAAAAAAAAAACTCCTTTTAGAAAATTATTGGTGGGCCACGAGCCCATGCAACTGTATGCCTATGCTTGTCATAGGAGAAAGAATGGTGAGGTTAAATTTGCTGAGAAGATCAAAATTTTAGGGAAAGCATGTATCAAAACGTGGCATATTCTCAATAACAATACTACAGGGGTCAGAGTTGTCCTATATTTATAAAATAACTTTCAAAAATGTCCTATATTTCTGTACTTTCTCATATATTTGGTATTATAATCGTCACCTGCTAGCATTTATGATTTTCTGCTGTTTTGTTTTTGCCGTATTTCCATAATTACGCATGTATTTTTTGAAATTATCATTTGTAATGTTAGAATTTTGAGGTTTTGACACAAGACATCGCCAAATTAGAAAAATATCTAATATCTCACGAACTATTGGACTTAGAAGAATGTACTTGATACTATTCGATTCAGCATACAAAAATACATTAAAATATGTTATTTAACACAACTATAATATCCAATTTTTAAGAAATTTTTTTAAAATATTTTTTTTTTTTTTTTTTAGTCTTTTAAGGGTCTAGTTTTGGAAAATCCTTTCTTAGCATTTGTCTACGTCCTAAGAAGTATTTTTTCCTGCAATTTTCATGTTTCTATGTTCAGTAGTTTTTGGTTGTGTATTGAGGTCAGGACTTTCTTATATATATATATATATATATATATTGATTTAATATCATTAATTAGTGTATAGATTATGTGTTAAATAAATTTTTTATTGCTAAATATTTCCTATAATGCTATTTTCTAAATGTCCTATATATGTAGTATTTTTCTTGAAAAATAGCCTATATTTTATGATTTGGTCACTCTGATCCCTGATACTTCCGAGAATAACTAGTCTGTATTCAAGCCCGTGTTATGGGTTATATATCAATGTCTAAATATTTCCTATAATGCTATTTTCTAAATGTCCTATATATGTAGTATTTTTCTTGAAAAATAGCCTATATTTTATGATTTGGTCACTCTGATCCCTGATACTTCCGAGAATAACTAGTCTGTATTCAAGCCCGTGTTATGGGTTATATATCAATGTCTCAATATATGAAAAGCAATAGCAGCAATGAAACTAAAACAAAGGCAATACTGTTTTATTCAGTATCGAACAGTGGAATTTCCAATTTGCAAGAATAGCAGTGATAATGAACATAGCATTAACAAGTAAATGTATTGGGATGTTCCTTACTTGAAGATCTTAAAGACTGATAATCATTGCAGATACATTTTCTGATTTGAGTTAAGCAGACCAGTGAATAAATACATGGACCGGATGGAAGAAGGGATTAAAGAAGATTTTGTTATGGGTTATTCGGTGCTGTTTCTCAGTGGGTCAAGCAAAACAACATTTTTGTTATGGGGTATATCTAACTACAGAGTCAGAAATGGATATTATTATTGCAATATTTAAAAAATATCAATATCTGATTGATATACTTATAAATAATCCAGTCCTGATCCAAACGAACCTAGAGATATGGACTCCACTGCGGGGATCATTCTAGAGAGTTTCAGAAGGGCGGCCTGCCCTCCAATGCCCTTTTTAGATAAAATCCCACCCTCCTTGCCCCTTTTCCAGGTAGAATTCTACCTTCCTTGCCCTTTCTCCAGGTAGAATTCTACCCTCCTTTTATTCCTGGGTAGAATCCTGCCTTGTTTGTATTGTACTTTCAAAAATCCTTTACTTATCTTTTATTTTTAGAATGCTAGTATGGTACATCAGGAGTACTCCCCTTTCCCTCTTTATTTCTCTGTGAAATGCCCTGGTATGTCTAATCTTTGACTTTGAGCGATTCATTTTTTTTCATTTATCATTTTTTCCATTGAACAAGACATAGGGTAACAACTAAGGGTCATTGATTAATTTCACCTTGTCTAGTGAAATATAGTATTAGATTAGGCATTCCGGCCTTTGACCACATAACTTACAGTTACATAAGTCCTATAAAAATTTGAGAAGTAGCTTTAGAACTTTTATTTTGTAGCTTTTTCAAAACCAGTTTTGCTAAAACTGGGAAAAAGTTATCTGGTGAATAAAAGTTTTAAAGAGAGAAGTTTTTGAATATCGTAGGGAAAGGGGGAAATGACTGTGAATATAGTAAACAATTTTACAATAAAAATCGAGAACAAGTTTCATTTTGCTATTTTTAATACTTTTCAAACAGTGAAGTTATGGAAATTAGAAATTTTATTGGATTTTTTAAATTAAGGAGTACTTTAAGCTGTTGCCAGACTTCCCTCCCCACCAGTATATTGGTATATGCGCTTATTACAAAAATGCCCTTTTTATGAAATGATGTGCCCTTTTCAACAAAATTGCCCTTATTATGTAATGCGCACCCTGCCCTTTTTTATGTTCTAGAATGATCCCTGTCCACTGGCTTGGACAGCTTACATTGAGCTTGCTATGCATGATTTGGTTTGTTTTTGCAAAGAATCTAGAATTTGTATGATTTTATATTTTTAAGCAAAAATCTTTCCAAATCAATCAAGTGCCCCTGTTATGGTGATTGCCGATTTAATTTCTGACTTTTACCTTTCAATTCTGATCAGAATATCTTGAGGAAAAATTAAATTGAAAACAATGTAACCTACCTTAGTGAAAAAGAATAAGATAATTGGTAAAAAAACAAACAATCGAAATTGGTCAATTAACTGTTATGTTATTAAATTATAATATTTTTAACACAGTAAAAGAAAAGAATAATCCTGCAGCTCAAACTCTCACTCTTTTAAAATGCAAAGTGGGGGGGGGGGGGGGTGTATTTCCCAGACGTGCACCAAAGCAATACCTGCACTGACACTAGCATGCTCCCTCTTTTTTAAAATGTGAAATAATAATGTCCAAATATTGAAAATAGATAGGATTCCTCAGATATGTGCAGAAGCGATTGCAGGCATAATAGCAAGCTTGTCCATAAATGTTCAATGATTTTTTTTTTTTTTTTTAATGAAATCTGCCTCCCAAAAATGTTTTTTAAATAATAAGTATTAATATATTTTTAAACAGTTATTGTTGCAACCAAGAAGGTACCTTGAATAAGTGGGTATATAGATTAACCCCTCGATATTCGCGCTACTTGGGAGATAAGAAAAAAGCTCAATATAACGAGGGGGGCAAGAAGAGTGTTTATAAATGAAAAAAATCCCTGACGGCTCGGCCTACAGGCACAGGTAGATTTCGAAGACGCAGACCGTGGGGCGCCTGTTTGTCGGGAATTGCGGAAGAAATGACCTTTTTACGATGATGCGGCAGTTGGAACCGCCTACTTCGAAACCTAACTTGTTTGCAGGCGGAATCGGCAGGGATTTTTTTGTTTTTAATTTTTTTTTTTTTGCTATAACGGTTGGTCCTATAAAAAACTTGTAAATATAAAAGTTTTAAATAATATTAAGAGGATTAATAATAAATTTAAGCGGATTTGAAATCTTGAGAATTGGCGAAGTTATGAATTTTTTTCTTCTAAACCCTCCCCCTCCCCCCCCCCCCCCCCTTAAGACAATATTTAATTATATCGAAAATCTGTCATACATAAATTTTCGGCCCTTCTCCTAGAAGTAATAATAACTTCAAACGGATTCGATACGTATCATAAGTAAGAAATTATGGGTTTTTTTCTGTTTTCACAAAAAGCCCCCCATCCCCCCCCCTTGGTTCGATTTTGTCCATTAACGAACTTGACAGAGATTTTATGCCCCTTGATTTTATGTATCAGTTTCGAAAAGATGCGGGAGTTGGAACCGCCTACTTCGAAAAATAACTTGTTTGCAGGCGGAGCCGGCAGGGATTTTTTTTGTTTTTAATTTTTTTTTGCTATAACGGTTGGTCCTATAAAAAACTTGTCAATATAAAAGTTTTAGATAATATTAATAGGATTAATAATAAATTTACGCGAATTTGATATCTTGTGAATTGACGAAGCTATGATTTTTTTTCTCTTAACCCCCCCCCCCCCACCCCCCCCCCTGGGGCCATTTTTAATTATATCAAAAATCTGTCATACATACATTTTCGACCCTTCTCCTAGAAGTAATAATAACTTTAAACGGATTCGATACGTATCATAATTAAGAAATTATGGGTTTTTTTCTGTTTTCACAAAAAGCCCCCCCACCCTCCCCGCTTGGTTCGATTTTGCCCATTAACGAACTTGACCGAGATTTTATGCCCCTTGATTTTATGTATCAGTTTGGAAAAGATTAATGCAGAATTTTTCCAGTTATCGTGGTCAGAAAAAAGTGACATAGATATATATATATATATATATATATATATAAGTTTTGAACTGGGGGTGGTTTTGGGTTCTGGGAGTCATGATCGGCGTAGATCTGCAAAAATTTTTCAAAATTTCCAAGTTAGGTGAGAATGTAATAGGTAGTATTTCTTACGAAATCTACCTAATAAACAGACATAAATTAAGCTACAAGGTTTTCAATTTAATACTTGTTCAAAAAAGCTACATGTTTAACACAAAAGAGATGGTAAAGCGTTAAAAAAAATACTAAACTGTACATATACAGTATCATTTTTTACTTGCATTTTATAGTATTTTCTGAAAATAAGAATTCAAGAGTTGTTTATTTTTGATTTTCTTTGATTATCTGCTTGCCACTGGAAATTAAAGAATGAAAATTAAATAATTCCATTTCAGTTATTTGCTTAGATTTCGACGTTTCAAAAGTTTTAAATGCTTTTTCGAGAAACTGAACAGCTTCGGTCATCAGAGCTACTAAATCCTTGTCAGATACTTCCTCTTCATCATTCTCTTCTTGGGCCATAGAACTATTATCTCCTTAAACTGTAGAAATAATTTGTCTGCATCAGTCAAATTTTGAAATATGGGTTCACTGTTGTCAAAATGTATCCATTCATTTGCATCGTGTATAGAAAGTTCAGTTCTTACTAAATTGATTGGCAGTTTTTAAGGATGTCTTGTAAATTTTCCTCATTTGAGTTACTTTGTGTTTCAGTGTCCATTCATTCCTTATTTTTTTGGGGCTTATCTTCCGGGATGAAAACAGATTTTAAGCTTTTTTACCGGCATTTTTCAATGATGTTTTGGACCATGTTTTCACAGCAAAAAACATTTAATCTTTAACAGTCGGTTTTTTGAGCATATGATAAAGGCTTTTCTTAATCTTCTAAAAGTATCTTGGTTAATGACTCTCGGGATTAATTTCTTTTGAAAATTGAGATGACACCTTGTTCTAGTGGTTGTAAAATGCTTGTGTTCACTGGTAAGAAAATAGCATGGAATTTTTTATCCCTGGAAATGAGCACTGTTTCGTCAGGATGGGCTTTGCAATTGTCCAGAAGGAGCAAAGCTTTTTCTTCTAATCCTTTTGTTTCTAAGGTGTAACCAAACTAAAAGAATAAACACATCATTGAACCACCACTTAAATATTTTTTGCATCATCCAACAGTTTTGTGAGAAGTCATACGAAACTGGTAAGGTCTCCTGATTCACGTTTTTCAAAATTCTTGGTGTCTTACTTTTTGCCAATTAAAAGCAACTTTAGTTTGTCAGTTCAAAACTTATTTGTAGTAAATAAGGGAGTAAATCTGTCCTTTACTACTTTGTAACCTAAAGTTCCAGGTACACTTTTCCCTTCTGCATTTTCTTTGACACACATTTCCAAAATAAAGCTGTTTCAACAGCATTATAAATCTGTTCATCTATGTAGCCTTCTTTATTTATAACTAGCTGATCTGCCTGACGTTGCCCGGTCCCGCCAAAAAATAATACGAAATGCAAAATCTCTCTAAAAATCGCTGCACAAAACTGTTCATTTGGTAACTCTTTTGTCTTTCGGAAATTAGAGAGATGGACCCCGAAGCGAAAGTAAATTTAATACCACCTCCTCAAATGTCTAGATCATTTGATTCAAAATTTAAAAAAGGTTACCGTTGGATTTTCACAAAATTTGTATTCGGAAGAAAAACTAAACTATGAGTCTAGATTCAATACCTCCAATATTTTTTTTTAATACTCGAAGAAGAGTGAAAATGAAACTATTTCGTTGTCAGGGATTATCAAATCGGTTACTGACTTTTGCGTTTTCAGAAAAAATAGCCCTTTTCGGCGCATGCATAGAAAAATCTTTTAGTTCCATCGCCAGGGGATGCTTTCTGTTCTAAACTAATTTTCAAACACGTGTCCCTGCTCCTTACGATACCGTGTAAAATCTTTTAGTTCCAGTTTCCACCACCAGGTAGGTGGAGCATTCTGTTCTAAATAAACCTCTTTCCGAACTAAACTCCAGCACTCGTTACTGCTGCTTATGGTACCATGTAGAAGGCGTAATGTGCACACACCAAAAATCTTAGTTCAACTTTCTACCACCAGGGATACCAAATCTGTATCTTAATTAGTTTGTTAGGTTGAATGAAAAGATTCCTATTGAAATCAAGCCCGTAGAAGCAGAGAAAATAAATCACTCCCCTGGATATTAATATTCATAAATGGTGGTAACCAAAGACTGAAAAAATTATACCAAAGTTTATTTAGTACCTGAGAGACCTCAGAAAAATGTCAGAAAAGATTTAATTTGAATCGGACCAAGATTAAATGCAAAATCTTAGTTACATTTTCCGCCGCCAGGGGGTGCACTCGGTTCAAAACAAACCTCTTTCTGAACGAAACTCCGGCACGTGTCCCCACTGCTTATGGCAATGTATAGAAGGCATACTGTGCACACTAAATTTTTAAAATTTCCACTTTCCACTGCTATGGGGCACCGAATCTGTGTCTTAATTAGTTATCTATATCTTAATTAGTTCATGTAAAGTTGAATGAATCAGCTGTTGAAATCAGGCTCTTTTTTTTTAATCTGACAAATTTTAAATGCAAAATTTTTTAGTTCCACTTCCCACCGCTAGGTGGTACATGCTGTTCTAAATAAAACTCTAGCACGTGTCCCTGCTGCCTAGGACACTGTATAGCAGGCAAGTTGTGCATGTGCTGCAAAATCTTTTAGTTCTATTTTCTATCGCCAGGTGGTGCCAAAGCTGTATCTTAATTAGTTGTCTATATCTTAATTAGTTAGTGTTAAGTTGAATGAATTAATTGTCGTTGAATCTGGGCCCATAGAACCTGAGAAAATACCCTTCCCTGGTGATTAATGTTCAGTAACCAAGGGCTGAAAAAATGATACTGAAGTTTATCTAGTACCTGGTGGGGGGGGGGGGGGGGCTGAAAAAAGGGTTCATTTGAATCAGACTAATAATAAAAAAGTTCTGATTTTGGAAGGAGGGAACTTCGATCAGAGTATTAATGCGATATTTAAATTACAACCGAAGGCTCAACCCCCCCACAGAATTAAACCAACGACGTTAAAAAATTAGGAATATCATAATTTTTTAAAACAGAAACAAAATTTTTATTTTTATTTATTTTTTTTTTTTTGACATACAAAAACAGTAAGTTATTGTTGTTAATTTCTGGAATCAAATACATAAATAACGTCACGTATATGAAAAAACTCTAAAAATCGCATAAAACAAATCTCGAAAAATTCACAATTTGTTGTTGTTTGCAATTGCAATCAGCTGATGATCTTTTCATTTTCCAATCACAATTGCCAGTTGACTTCTCGTTGTGCCTATAATCTTAGTGACGTCATACACAGCAAAACATGAAAAAAAGGTTAAAAAATGCATACAAAATGAAATTAAAAAAAAAAATCTGATAACAAATAATCTGCCCTTCCCTTTTAAAATCAAGATTTTTTTTTAATCTGTAAAGAATTATTAACTTTCTCCAAGCTAAAAAGATTTTTTTAAAAATGATTCTGAGCGTAGCTGAGACTGAAATGAAAGCAACTGCCGAACCAATCAAGTATTCTGAGAAAAATTTCTTAGTGTTGAAGAAAAAATTTGCCAAAAATTCAAAAATTGCTGTACGAATTTTGCATAAACTTTATTGAAAAGAGGACAAATTTTACTATATTGGGCTAAAAGATTGGAACCAGATTCCGGTTACTAATGTGGAAAATCTCAGCAAACCCTGAAAAAACACTAAAAAACCCATAAAAAATTTAATTTAAAAAAAGCTCTTCAAAAATTTTAAAATCGTGCTTCAAGGTGTAAAACTACATGCATAGAGGTACCTTCCCACCAAACTTTGTAGCTCTGCGTGCAGCGCTACAAAGAACACAAATGAGAAACACACACAAACTTCCTTCTTTAGTATAGTTGGAGATGTTTCTCAAATCAACAGAAATTTTTTCTACAGAATCATAATCAACAAAACGTTTTTCTCAGTCTATTGAAAGTTGTCCTATTCCATGCTGTTTCTGCCATCTCCAAAACCACTCATCACTTGCTGTGAATTTGTAATTTGGATAATCTTTTATCATTTTAGCCAAAAGTTCAGATTTAGGGCGTGTCAAACACATGGCCTGCCAACTACTTATCTGTGGTCCACAAAGCCTTTGGCATTTGACCTGTGTTTAATTTGTCAGAACACTTTTGCACAAAAACACTTGTATCAACCACGTGGTCTTAGAGAATAGTAAACACGAGAGAGTGTAGTAGTCATATCAGAGTTATGAGTTTGGTGGGCTTTTTTGGGTAGATTTTATAAGAAATACTTACTACCTATTACATTCTCTCCTATGTTGGAATTTCTGGAAAATTTTTACAGATCTATGCCGATCATGACTCCCAGAATCCAAAACCATCCCCAGTTCAAAACTTTATCTATATCACTTTTTTATGGACACAATAACTTTAATAATTCTGCACAAATCTCTTCCAAACTGATACATAAAATAAAGGGGCATAAAATCTTGGTCACGTTCATTAATGGGTAAAATCGAGCCAAGGGTTGGGGGAGGTGGGAGCTTTTTGTGAAAACAGAAAAAAACCCATAACTTCTTAATTATGATATGTATCGAATCCGTTTAAAGTTATTATTGCTTCTAGAAAAGGGCCAAAAATTTATGTATGACAAATTTTTGATGATATTAAAAATGGCCTTAAGGGTGGGGAGGGGGGATAGAGAAATAGGGGTTTAAGAAGAAAAAATTCATAACTTTGTCAATTAAAAAGATATCAAATCTGTTTAAATTTATTATAAATTCGCTTAATGTTATCTACAACTTTTATATTGACAAGTTTTTTATAAAACGAACCCTTACAGCAAAAAAAAAAATCTTTGCCGCCACTGCCTACAGACACAGGTAGATTTCGAAGTGGGCATTTCCCAAGTACCGCATCATGGCAAAAAGTCTTATTTCTTCCACAATTCCTAATAAGCAGGCAACCCACAGTCTGTGTCTTGAAAATCTACCTGTGCCTATAAGCCAAGCCGTTGGGGATTTTATTTTTATTTAGAATGCTATCACTATTTGTGAATAGCAATATGTCTTATTTATTCTATCATAAAATGAGGGGAATATTTCTCTTTGCAATCTGATAGCATTCTGAATTTTAAAAAATCCCGCTCATCTGGCAATACTGATGTATACAGAAAGATATGACTCAATTTTACATTTTTGCACAAAAAAATTGTGGATGCAAAGATAACCAAATGGTACGTCGCAAAGCACAGGATCTTGAGTCTGAAAATTTAAAGATTTGTAAAATTTTTGTAGTAGTTTACTTATTTTTATTTGTTTTGTCATTCTTTATTTTACTACTGCCTTTGATTTTACATCACTTTACAAAATAATATGCTGCATTTATTAAATACTAAGAAGTGTATTGTAAAATTAATAAAATTCGTCACTAATTATGAAAAAATAATTTTTTTTTATATAACATAAATATAAATTAAATAACTTTAAATCAGTCACTTTAAAAATGACACAAATTGTAACTTTTGTGCTTGACACAAAAACCTGAATGTCATCCAAGTCCTTCACTTGGGCTTTAGTACAACATATGGATTTTGGATTTAAGCTCTTTCATTATTTTCATTACTTAGGTTAGTCATTGTTAATGAATCCTGCATGATCTTTCTTTCATTTTTTATAGATATATTCGTACATACATTTTGTCATACTCTCCAGGGCTGCCATTTGCAACTAAAATGCTACTAAAAGCGACTATTTTCAGCATCAGGCAACTATGGCTACTATTTTAGCCCAAAAACCTTCAAAAGCGACTATTTTAGAGGAAAACCAGAAAAAAGGAGACTATTTTCTTCTATCTTTACAAGAAGAAAGTATTGGATTCATGAAAATTTTCGACTTCCGGTTTTCGACGGATTTATACATTTTTAGAAGGTCCTGAACACGATTTGACTATTTTTAGAAAATGTCTGTCTGTGACAAAAATTTTGTGGGCGCTCTGTCTCAAGAACTAATGCTCGGAATTTAATAAAACTTTAGATTCAGTTAGTCCCTGATATAAATTGGTGCTGATTAGTTTTTGGTAAAAATCGCCCGGCAGGTGGCGCTGCTATGCAACATTTTTCATGATTTCCGCAATAGCTCTATCTCAAGAAATAATGCTCGGAATTTAAAACTTTATATTCAGTTAGTCTGATATAAATTGGTGCTGATTAGTTTTTGGTAAAAATCGCCCAGCAGGTGGCGCTGCTATGCAGCATTTTTCGCGATTTCCGCAATAGCTCCATCTAGAGAATTAATGCTCGGAATTGAATAAAACTTTATATTCAGTTAGTCTCCGATATAAATTGGTGCTCATTAGTTTTTGGTAAAAATCGCCCAGCAGGTGGCGCTGCTATGCAGCATTTTGCAGGATTTACACGATTTTAGCGATAGTCATATCTCAAGAAATATTGCACGGAATTTAATAAAACTTGAGTTTCAGTTAGACCTTGATATAAATGGGTGCTGATTCCTTTTAGTGTATGCAAAACCTGTGTGAGATAGAAGAAAGTTTTGGGATTGATACATCCGACTAGTTTTAAACTGATTTAAGTATATTAAAAGGAAAACTGAAATTTTATGTTTGATATGTAGACACTGTTGGAGTTTAGAAAAATTTTAACATTAAGAGGTGTTAGAACAAAAAGCATAAAGAAAACTCATAAAAATCTGGCTAAACATTGGAAAGATAAACTGTCAGAATTGAAATTGATGCGCCTTAAAAGAGAATCAGTGATTTCGTCAAGTCTATTGGAGAAAATACATTTGCTTAAAAAAAACTAATTGTCTTTATTACATTTAAATATAACGCGAGTTGAAATCATTCACTACAAAATTTAAGAAATTATAGAGCAGTTAAACAAAAGTAAGCTCTACATCAAATTTAAAGTTTCTAGCCCCAACAATATTATAGAAATTGCAATTTTAGAACCAGGAGGACGAAGACGAATTTAATTTACTTCACATTATGTTTCGCTACTGTCCGGTATTATCACCAGAGCATCCAGTTATTTAGGAGAATAAAAAGAAAAATATTAACATGTTTAAGATAATATTGTTATTCTGGCTGACAGTGTAGGTCATTTGCTATTTAGTTTTAATATCAATTGACTGACAACCCACCATTTGGAGATTCATATACAGAGTCTCCAACTTGTATGGATATAATGTTGCTTGACCCAAATGCTGAGTTACTGATCTTGAATTGTTAATTGTCCATTTTTGATTTTCTATTGTATAAGTAAGTAAAAAAATTTATTTTATTAGTATAAAAATGTAATTTTCTGTGTCTTTTTGATTTACAGAGAAAAAGCGCAAAGTATATGATCAGTATGGTAAAGAGGGATTAGATGGTGGTATAAAGAGAAGGCGGCATTATCATGGCAGAGGCACAGATGCATTTGATGATGATTTCTCACCATTTTTCCAGTTTTCATTCCGTAATCCTGAAGATGTATTTAGGGAATTTTTCGGAGGTGATCCATTTGCTGATTTCTTTGGCCATAGTGATAGGAAAAATCAGAATGGCAGTGGTATGTATCATTTTCTTTTCTTTTTAAAATAAATATTCTTTTTTTTAAATCTGTACTATTATGTAAAGAGACAGTCTGACTGACTGACTCATCAACGCCCAGCTGAAACGACTGCAGTCAGGATCACGAAATTTGGAGAGTAGATTGCTGTTATGACCTAGGCAAGCAATAAAAAAGTATTTTCGAAAATTCAACCCCAAAGAGGGGGTAAAAGGAGGAGGTCGAACATTTTATGCCATTTTGCTATATCTCAGCAGCAGTTTCCTGTAGGGGCATGAAATTCAGGATAACAAATCTACTAAAAAAATGGTTAAATACGTAATTCAGTGATTTTAGAAATTCACTCACTAAGAGGGTTAAATGGGGGGGTCGAACGTTTTAGATCATTTTGCCATATCTCAGCAGCAGGTTTAGGTTGGAGCATGAAATTCAAGATAACAAATCTACTTAAAAAAAATGGTTAAACACTTATTTCAGCAATTTTAGAAATTCTCCCACTAAGGGGTTAAACATCGGATATGAACCAGATTATGGAAGATTATACAAATTAGATAACTATTGTTGATTTTTGATTAGATATTTTGCACAAGACATTTTTAAAAGAATTTTTCTTTTCTAATCATAAAGCTGAGGGAGTTAGTATGATTGTGTCAATAACACGAGTTTTTTCTGATACGGTTTATAAACGCAAATGCGTTATTGTGATCGGTCTATTTTTAAAATATTTCATTTTTACTTATGTTACCTGGAAGGCCAAGGTTAACTCGGGTAAATATGGGTGGTTCTGCTATATTAAAATAAATTTATTAGTTTCAATATGTACATTAGGGGTGCACAACCTGTGGCCCGCGATCGGATTACTGGTGGCCTGCGGATAAATTTTGCCGATTGGACGCAAAAAAATCGCGAATTTCGCCGATCGGGTGCATATAAATCACGAAATTTTCCAAATTTCATCGATTGGACGCATAATAATCACGAATTTTGACCATCGGTGTGTAAAAATCGCAAATTTTGCCGATCGGGTGCGTATAAATCGTAAATTTCGCTGGTTGCCTGTGTAAAAATCGTGAATTTTGCTGATCGGAGACCATATAAATCGCGAATTTTGCCGATCGGGTGCGTAAAAATTGCAAATTTTGCCGATCGGGTGCGTAAAAATTGCAAATTTTGCCAATCGGGTGCGTAAAAATTGCAAATTTTGCCGATCGGGTGCGTAAAAATTGCAAATTTTGCCGATCGGGTGCGTAAAAATTGCAAATTTTGCCGATCGGGTGCGTAAAAATTGCAAATTTTGCCGATCGGGTGCGTAAAAATTGCAAATTTTGCTGATCGGGTGCGTAAAAATTGCAAATTTTGCCGATCGGGTGCGTAAAAATTGCAAATTTTGCCGATCGGGTGCGTAAAAATTGCAAATTTTGCCGATCGGGTGCGTAAAAATTGCAAATTTTGCCGATCGGGTGCGTAAAAATTGCAAATTTTGCCGATCGGGTGCGTAAAAATTGCAAATTTTGCCGATCGGGCAAATATAAATCGCGAATTTTACCGGTCTTGCGTGTATAAATCGCGAATTTTACCCGTCGGGCGTGTATAAATCGTGAATTTTACCCGTCGGGCGTGTATAAATCGTGAATTTTACCCGTCGGGCGTGTATAAATCGCGAATTTTACCCGTCGGGCGTGTATAAATCGCGAATTTTACCCGTCGGGCGTGTATAAATCGCGAATTTTACCCGTCGGGCGTGTATAAATCGCGAATTTTACCCGTCGGGCGTGTATAAATCGCGAATTTTACCCGTCGGGCGTGTATAAATCGCGAATTTTACCCGTCGGGCGTGTATAAATCGCGAATTTTACCCGTCGGGCGTGTATAAATCGCGAATTTTACCCGTCGGGCGTGTATAAATCGCGAATTTTACCCGTCGGGCGTGTATAAATCGCGAATTTTACCCGTCGGGCGTGTATAAATCGCGAATTTTACCCGTCGGGCGTGTATAAATCGCGAATTTTACCCGTCGGGCGTGTATAAATCGCGAATTTTACCCGTCGGGCGTGTATAAATCGCGAATTTTACCCGTCGGGCGTGTATAAATCGCGAATTTTACCCGTCGGGCGTGTATAAATCGCGAATTTTACCCGTCGGGCGTGTATAAATCACGAATTTTACCCGTCGGGCGTGTATAAATCACGAATTTTACCCCGTCGGGCGTGTATAAATCACGAATTTTACCCCGTCGGGCGTGTATAAATCACGAATTTTACCCGTCGGGCGTGTATAAATCACGAATTTTACCCGTCGGGTGTGTAAAAATCACGAATTTCGCTGAACGGGTGTGTAAAAATCACGAATTTCGCTGAACGGGTGTGTAAAAATTGTGAATTTTGGCAATAACTAGGAAAAAACTATGAATATTGTCAATCGCGCATGGGAAATAAATGCAAGATTTTTCTATCCTTGCCAACTGAAATGGGTTAACTTACTAAGGAGGTGGTTGAGTATAGGGAGCTAACTCTCCTTTTAAAATTAGCATTTTTATGAACTTTTAGGCCGATCCTTCCCCGAAACAAAATATTGTTCACCCTTACGGATGTTGGCTCTCGACAATCAATTCATTTTTGTGACTGGCCCTCCTCTTATAAAGGTTGTGCACCCCTACTTGATATCCACATTTTATAACTGAATATGTTAAGAAGTACAATGTAGAATAGTATATGTTTCTCCTCCTCTTCACCTTCATCCATGAAAGCATAATTTTTTTTTGGCACTGGCAATCTTTAAAGCTAAATTTACTCCCTCAAATAAAGTCAAGGAGTATTTTCGCTCCTTGAAAATAATCTTAGCTATATCTCTGGTATAAAACGTAAACTGTTGATATATCCTTGCCAACAGGACTGAATACGTTGACTGGGAAGGAAGGAAGGAACCTAGGAACCTACCCCCCCCCCTTCCCCCTAGACACCTCCTGTAAACAAAATTCTACTGATGGTGGCCCTCGACAACCCAGTCATTTTTGTAAGTGGCCCTTCGCTTAAAAAAGTTGTGCACCCCTAATGTACAAAACAGAAGAAAATATTTATCACAATTTTAAAAACTTTTAAAGTTCAAAATTTGTAAGTACTGCAATTTTGTCTCACTCCTGCTTCTATTAGATTTAGAACAACTTTTTAAAATTATCTACACATCCCTACATTGTAGTCAACACATTGTCCACCCGCGTGAATAATATAAAATACTCCTATTTTAAATGTTCTATAAATGAATTAAATTAATTGAAATTAAGATTTTAAATATTTAGACTTTAAATACAGAAGCGTCTTATGAAAACATTTTCCTTCATATAAGTTGCCCTTTTTTCTTTTTTTAAGTTATCAGGGTTTAGAATTCTTCCATAAAAAACTTAGTTATTATCAGTGGACCCATGTGAAGATTTCACACTGCAATCTACTACTTTTTAGCAATATCTAATACTTTTTAGATGCAGGTTTAAACTTCTAAAGAAAATTAAGGACTAAAACTATCTTTAAACAACATTAGTCAAGCCAGAATATAATCTCAAGCCAGAATATAATCTCATTGATTCCATCAGTTACAGTAAAAACAGATCGAGCATTGCAAAGGCCAAAAAAAAATTTATCAACAGTATTTTAACTGCTTTAGAGGGGTCTGTTCGGGGGAAGAAAAAAAAATTGAGGTTTTAAGTTTCAATTTTGCTTTTTAATCATAAATATAAAATAAACCTGTGCAGCAACAATGTCCCACTTTATCTTTTTGTACTATTTATTTTTTATAATCATTCTGAGCATCATATAATACGATATTTTATTTTTGTGACAACAATAATTTGAGGAAAACCTTTAATTTCATCTATGAAAACAATTCTGATTTAATTTTTAATTAACAACAATTTTTAATCAAAAAATGTTTTTACCAAAATGTGAGTGTATTATGTCAGAAGCCTGTTCAAAATCCTTTAATATGGTATCTCATTTGTTGTTGTGCGATTCATATTTGCTGAGAAAATGGGATGTTGACAACAGAAAATAATACATATGATTTTTACTAGAAGCTAATTATTTTTAAAAATTAAACATTATATATTGCATGTACCATCTTTTTGTTTTTGTAGTAAAGAAAATATTTATTTTAAAATCATGGTTTTTAATATTTATCTTTCAAAGAGTATTTTCTTTTTGGCAATATTTATTTAATTTATGGTAACTTCAGGGGTGGAAAATCTGCTCCAATTGCTCCGAACTGCTTCAATTTTGATTTCCTGCTACATTCTGCTCCAAAAATAGCATTTTTTTAAAATTGTGCTCCAATCTGCTCCAAAAAATAGAAATTTCTTAATCTAAAAAAAAAAAAAAAAAAACCATTAACTTTGTATAAGTTTGGCAACGCACTGCTATGATGCATGTAGCTAAGATATGCAGCATCATTTAAGTTTAAAAATTATCTAACTGAATAATGGATTATCCTCTTTAATAAAAAGGTACGTGTTGCTGACGACTGGGAATTTCGATAATCGTTGCCACAGGAGTCTCGGAAAATGAAACATTTGAAGTTATTGAAAAAATTAATTGCTCGAAAAGTATTTGTCAGAAAATTGTTAGAGAAACTGCGTTAGAAAGGTAAAAAATTGCATTTTTCTTGATATAAATTTCAAATCCACTGATTATGCACTTTTTCAAATATTGAATTTCAAAAATTACCAAATTTCACAATGGAGTACTATAGCGAAAACTTCACGTGTAAAAAAAATAACAGCAATTTGTCAGCACGAGTCACAAATTATAGTAGCCGTATTATTCTGTTAAAATATAAAAGTGAATTATGATGTCATGAGTGCATGATTTTTATTTTATTTTTCGACAAATACTAGATGCTCCATTTCTTTTTAGTTGCGAATAATATAGGTTAATGTTAATTCACATTATTAAAAAATGCAGCTATAAAACCATATAAATCAATGGAAAACAGTAAGTAATAAATTGTAAACGTAACAGTAAACCATATTAAAAAAACACAACTTAGTGAAATAAGTATCCGTTTTTATGTTATTTTAGGATATTCCAGGTAAAGGTACAGACTACTTTAAAATACAAGGTTAAATTCACCAATATATTTCATTTTATTCAAGGTTCTTTTGGAGAAACCGACCAGCGCAGCGGGCGTAGTCTGCTAGTACTACATAATCATTGTCTTACATTTCAGTTTTTATAATATAACATATCTTAATCCAAAGAGGATGATTACTCCAAAATGCAGTTGATGTACCATCTATCAAAAATAAGCATTATTGAAAAGATATCCAGCATTAAGACTGTTCTGAAAAAAAATATTTTACCCCCTCAACAATGCAGAAATTTCTGACATATCCACAAACTATTTTTAGATGTAAAAGCATGAAATTGGTAAGGCATGACTACTGAAGTAATTTGAAATTGAATAGCAGTTTTTGATAAATGTCACATTGTATGCTATAAGTGATTTTTGAGGCAGAAAGACCTTTACAGAACTGTACCATCCTAAAATTCAGTTAAAAATGCCCACTTTCATAACATTATAAAAAATAATCTTTGTTTTTATTGAAAAATAGAAATGCTATTTGATTTCAATGCTAAAACATAAGTTTGTTCTATTACAAAACCATTAAATTCTGATACAGAACTGCAATTTATTCTGATACAAAACAATTTTTTTATTTTTTACTCCTGTATTATGAGACTCCAAATCAGAAGATTTGTTATTATAAAGTGTGCTTTAGCCAATTAGCCAAAAGATTGGTTGCTGTCGTTCTTTAGCAGTGGACTGAATTTCACGAAGATTGTAAAAAACAAATTGCATGAAATCAACAATAATACTGTTGATATAGAAAAGCATGCACTTTTCACAAAGTCTACAATGCATTTGGCCACGATTTTAAAACGTGTCTTATTGACTTATACTACTTTTTTAAAAGAAAACCACTGTGCAGTCTAGCGATTACTCACAGTTACAGGTATCACTTGGGTTATTTAAATTTACTATCAAATGTGTGTCATTTGCCAAAAATATACAATAACTATTGTAAGTAAACATATTTAACTTGTTACATTCTGTTTTTAATTTAAATCCTTTCTTAAATCTTTTCCTAAAGTGTTAGATAAGTCAAATCATACTTGCCAACTTTTACACTTTGGGTGTAAAATTTACACTTTTTGACCATCTTTTACACTTAGGATGTTTATTTTTACACTTTCTTGCAAAGTTTCTTCTAAGCTCTATTTTACTCCCTAAAAGTAGGAAATACTTTTTAACTTCTTTTATTAATGATAGTTGCTGAATATAAAGGAATATTTCATATAGTTAAAATCATGAAGCAAGGGTTCATATTCAAAATATACCATACAAAATCTTTTAATTTTCATTGTATTTAAATGGAAATCGTGTTTTGGGTAATGTTTTTGCTTAGACTTTCTTTTTAAAAAAAAAAAGAAGCTGTGTGTATATGTTTCATATCAAAATATCAGTATATTATTTAACAACATTCATCTGTGACATGCTTAAATGCTGTTTATATATTTTTTACATAATGTGTTATATGTCATATGTGTAATATGCTTTTATGAAAGAAAAAATGACTTCACACGTTATTTTACACTTTGCCATTTTGATAAGTTGGCAGGTCTGGTCAAATTATTTTTTAATTTCTAAAAGGGTGTAAAATATTTGTTGTCAGAATATGGTATATTTATTATGTATTTATTGGAATGTGGAAAGTTAATTAATCTGTTATAGTTATATTACTACAAATTTTGAAACTCTCTAAGTATATAATTTTTTTTCTTGTTTTAACATTTATTACATTTTATACTGTTGAAATTGTATATATGCACTATGTTAAAGAAAAGTTCATTAACAAAGCATATTTGCTTTTAATTTGGAGCTGCTACAAAATGTAATTAACCCACTCCAAAATTGTAATTGACGTGCTCTAAAACTGGCATTTACTACTCCAAAACAGTAATTGACGTGCTCCAAAACTGGCATTTACTGCTCCAAAACTGTAATTAACCTGCTCCAAAACTGGCATTTACTGCTCCAAAACTGCAATTTGATCTGCTCCAAACCTGCTACAAAAATGGATTTTCGATTTTCCACCCCTGTAACTTTTTCCATTTGAATAACAAAATGAGTTATTGTTGCCAAGTTTATTCAAGGAAATGCACATAAATTTTTCTCTGTCAAAAATGATTTATATTTGGGATGTCCAATTTTAAATGTGAAAATTTTGGGGTTTGTTTGATATATTCAAATTTTGTAGCAGTTGACAGTATATGACCATGCATGGAAATTTTTTGTTTCTGTATTTAAAAATAAGTCATGGGATGCACGACTGAAGTGAAACTTACTCAGTTAAATCTACTTTACTGAAAATATGGATGGCATTTCGAAACGTAGACAAGGCTTTTTTTGCAGACAACATCATTGAAGATGACAAGTATTTCTTATTTATTCAGTGTTTCATCATCCTTTCATACTATGCCTCAAATTCAGCACAGACCATAAATGAAACCAGGAAAATTCTACTTACTCAGCAAAACAGATCCATTGGAAATATTCCACCAACAAAAAATGTTCTCTTCCATCACTTGAAGAGGACCATCCTGCTGTGTTCTTTGTAGACAAATTGCTTTCAAATGAGTTTTCCAGGCCAGGATCCGTGTCAGTGGGGGTGGAAAAAGGTAGGAGATAACTAAGAGTCCCTCTGGTTGTCAAGCACCAAAATCACCATGAAGCTACAACAAGAACGAAAAATCGTGCGTCAGCATAGATTATGTAACACTTTCCAACGCTTCCAAAATAATTTGACAAATCATTACCGTTTAATAGGCTGAAAGATAACATCTAAGCAAACAATTTGGAAAACTCATAACATATTTAAAAATGTAATTTCAGGAATTTCCAACATATACAATATTCGGAAAAATATCTGAATACTTTTATTCAGCCCTGTATATGATCTATAGATTTGTATATATACTACAAAGGATGCTAAATTTTAGTTTAGTTAGGAAACGCATAGCACAGTTTAAAATTCTCCTTCTGGAGTTGTCAATAAACGGAAATGTGTTTGCGAACTTTTGTGCTGCCCTGTATAGGATCTACAGAATTTATACACACCAAGTAATAGACAAAAAGTGAGTTAGATTTAAAATCGCTTTCAGCAACTTAAAACACACTTACAGGAATTATTGTTAACCCTTTCACGGACGGTGGTCACAAATGTGACCACTTAATTTTAATTAGAAACTGTAAAACAGCACCCAGAATATTAAAAAATTTTTTTGCTTTTATAATGAACTAGAAGAAAAGCAAGTATTTAGTTTCTAAGAAATTTGTTTGTAAATTCTGTTGTCAATCAATCATTCCACTATTTTACGAACAGAAGTAATCCATGCCTGAAAGGGTTAACAGACAGTAGAGAATTTTTTTGTGTGTCCCTGTAAATGAACGATGACTGCTATACGCACAATATTCTGTAGTAAGCCTCTTGTAACGCACCTTAGTGATATATATAAATTTCAATGCGTTTAAAATAGTGAAACATTATTTAATTAAACCGCAAACAATTTTTCTCCATAGACGTAATGTAACGGAATTCTTTTGACTGTCCCTGTAAAGTAAATATAAGTGCTATGCTATGCACACCATATTCCATATTAAGCTTCTTGTAATGCACCTTAGTGATATATATCAATTACAATGTATTTGAAATTGTGTAACATCATTAAAATAAACCGTAAATGATTTTTCCCCATAGACTGTAATGTAACAGAATTCTTTTGAGTGTCCCTGCAAAAAAACTAAGTGCTACACACTTCAGTTGAAATAGGAAACATGCTATAGATAACGACAATAACAAAAATTGCAGGCCAATCCGAGCATATTTATGGGAGTTAGATCACGGACAGACCGGCAGACAAACCGAAGTCATAAACACTTTTCAACTAGGTTGGAAAGTGTTAAAAACTGATTGCATGCAAGTGCAAAGAGATGTGTACATCTAGTCGATGTATTGGTGAATTCATATTGCAAGATTCCTCAAGGAAAAAAAAAAAAAAATCAAAACATTCGCAGACAAATCACATGCCTGTGAAAGAAGTAAAGGTGAAAAGGCAATTTTTTTAATTATGTGGTATTTTCCTATTTTGTGCAGGATTTGCGACATTTCACGACCTGCTCCTTAAAGAAAACTATACCCCCCCCCCCTCTTCCCCCCCTCTTCCCCCTTTCTTATTTTCCCAAGAAACTCTTGAAATGGAAGGCCTGATGGAAAATAGTGTCGGGGATGATCTGAAAGAAGTTTTTACGCCTATGTTTCCTGTACCTTTATAGTTTTCATTTTTCATATTGGAAGAACCAAGCTTACTTATTTTATAACTGAAACCTTATTTTCAGAATAAATTGCTTTCTTATTTGAAGAAACTACCATATTTTTTATTGAGTGTTTTTGAGCTGAAATCTGAACTATGAAATAAGATGCGGACATTCATAAAGTGCTTTTAGTTATGGATACATTTCCCCCTCTTTTTAAAGTAGATGTATGCGGCTATTTTGGCTACTATTTTTGTAAAAATGCAACTAATTTGACTATTTTTCATTGAAGGCTACTAAAGCTACTATTTTCAGTCATTCGGCAGTGGCGGCAGCCCTGGGGCAAGAAAAGGGAAGCTTAGAAGTTAAAAGAAAATTGCCCAAGTGGCACCCAGTGAAACATGAGTGCTGGGATATGTTGTAATGCTGTAAGAGTTGGCAGAATGTTACATTGTTGCTGCAAAAACTTCTAAGCCATTTGTCTTGGAACAAAGTTATGAGGACCTTATTTGTGGCTTTTTTCAACACAATATTGTAATAGTACGATTGGTAAAGGATATATGAGCATTTTAACAAACTTATGTCTCTCGTCATACGGCCATTTTGATGACGTCATCATGGGCATGACCTGAGTGTCTCCTTACAGGTGGCAGTTTTCTGTTTCTTAACATGTATATAAGAACTGTGCAAAATCTCATACTAGTATCTGGAAGTGATGATTGATCATCTTGATTTCACTTTATTTTAATGTTCATTAATTTTTAACATTTTATAAAATTAATTGTAATGTCATATAATTAATATTTTCTTTGTAGGTTTGTGTTTAATTAAAAAATATATTTGGTACTTTTCTGTTATATGGACACCATGCCAAAATGTATGCTGATGCATAATGTATGTAAATGTATGCTTGGCGACAATGGTGTCCATATAACAGAAAAGTACCAAATATTTTTATTAACAAAAATGTAGAAATACATTGCATCATAGGAATAATTTTACATTCCAAACATATACAGATTCAGTGAGTTTTAATTTTGTGCAATTTCATCCAGTATCCTGGACTTTTTATGATAAAGTAAACTAAATGGCAATCTTGCATGTCACTTATGTATAATAGCATAAGAATGCCATGTGCTATATCTACACACCTTTTATTTGAGCCAGTTTTTGCTTCTACTCTGTAATTCAGAAGATAATTAATAATTAGTGAAAAAATTTTGCTGACATAAGATTGTCATTACTATGCAACATCTTTAATTTTTCTTTAGCATTTCTCCCCCCCCCCCCCTCCCGTCCGTCTCTCTCTCTCTGTCTCTGTGTGTGTGTGTGTGGGGGGGGGGGTTAAATGTCCCATTTGCCTCGCAATAATTTCAACTATGGATTGAATTAAAAAATTTTTTTTTTTTGCAAGCCTGAAGTTATAAAACATTTTTAATTTGCTTTTCACTCTTAAGTATACTTGAACTTTGAAGAAACTGATCTCTATTCATAAAAAGTTGCCTAAATAATTAATTTGTATTTTTTTTTTTTTTTTTCAATATTTGTTTTGCATATTTTTGATTACCAAAATACTCATCACCTTTTTAAATGTTTTAGGTGGCCTTCGAACTCGGGATCCATTCCAAAGTTTAGGGTTTGGATTTAGTTCTTTCCCCCAGCTGTTTGGAAATGATATATCTGGAGGGTATGTATTTTCCTCCCATTTTTTTTTCTTTTATTAAATGAATTTATTATCTAAAAATAAGTCTGTTTTTTAATAAAATTTTATTGCTATTTCATTTACAATTAAATATTTATTCATTTCTGTTTCTATTATTAAGGCTTGTTAATGGTTTTTGTAATGTCACCAATGAAGATTATAAATTGTAAATACTGCTGAAATATTGTGGATGGACTTAATATCTCAGCTGTCATTCTTTCATGGGACAAGCTCTTGTTACCTCTAAATTGAACACAAATTTTGTAATATCCATGATCTCACCACATTCAAATAATATGATACATATACAGTCAAACCTTGTTAGTAAGTCACCTAGGTAAAGTCACTATGCATATTGCATCATGTTTCAGACTCCGAACCATTCTCGTATGCCTTTTCACATATTGTACTCTGCATATTTCATCGTTATTTTTTCAACCACTCCGCTTAAGACATCACTTGTAAGAGTGCAATAGGCAAACTCTATCCTATTTCTTTGTCAAGGCTATCTCCAAAATCACTAGTTTTTATTGTACATGACTGTAAGTTTAACAATATTCCAGATTACAGCATTTTTTCTTAAAGATTGTCTGCCATATCAACAACTTCTCTGAATTTCCCTTTGTGTGAGCTATTGTTATTGCAAAAACTTAATTTTTGAGATGTGAGAAGATGAGGGGATAGAATATTTTTCAACAATAGATAAGACTGGCATGCACATGTGTGGGAAGTCGTTTGACAACACGTGGAGTGTTAATTGCCATGAGAGGGGAATTGGGTGGGTGGGGGAGGGGTATGCACAAAACATATCTGTGAGGGGTTGGGGAAAAAATGAGTTGGCCTTTGTCATTTCCCTAACAAGATGAAATTAGTTTATAGTCTGACATTCTCATATTCAGAGCAGGAAACCACTTTGCTTTTCAATCAGTGTTCTGCTTGCTAGAACTGGGCGATGTTAGGATTTCTACATCGTGATACATCATCGAGGCTAAATCACAATATCACAATGCATCACAATATTAGACTTTTAGTATTACAAACATGGTCGTAATTTTAATATAAAATTTAAGAGTATTTATTATACATACACATTAAACTTATGTTTTAAAAACCCTTTTCTTTAGGCATATGTTTAAAGACAAAAATGCAAAATATAATAAAACTTGCTGCAAAAAATAAACAAAAATTTGAAAAAATGTTATTTTCAAAAAGATTCTTCCAATTATGAGCTTTAATTCTTAAAATACTATCAAAAACCAGAATTTGATATTTAGATATATTTCACTGACTATTCCATTTTCATATTTTTATGGAATTATCTTTAATATGAACGATCTTATTAATTTGCGAACGTAGCCCGTCTCCTGTAGTGGCCAAAAATGACACTTAACTATTCACACTGAAATTTTCATGCAATTATGTTTATTTGCGGGTGAAGCCTGCGTTTCTATACTGCCCAAAATTTAATTTCTGATAATTTGATAGGTAACACTTAACTAGTCACCCTCATTTTTATGCAATTATCTTTAATATTAACGATTTTATCAATTTGCGGGTGTAGCCTGCCTCCTGTACTAACGAAAATTTAATTTCTGATATTTTAATGCATTACACATAACTATTCATTCTCAAATTTTAAGCAACTATCTTTCATATTAACGATTTTATTGATTATTTGCGGGCGAAGCCCGTGTTTCTGCACTGCCCAAAATTCAATTTCTGATATTTAGATAGGTTACACTTAACTATTCACCCTCATATTTTTATTAAATTATCTTTAATATTAACGATTGTATCAACTTGCGGGCATAGACCACTTCCTGTACTGGCTAAAATTTAATTTGTAATATTTTAATAGATTTCACTTAACTAGTCACCCTCAAACTTTTAAGCAACTATCTACAATATGAATGATTATATCAATTTGCGGGCGAAGCCCGCCTTTCCATTCTGGCCAAGTATTAATATCTGATGATGTATTACACTTTTAATTCTGACCAATAACTAGTTCCTAAAGAAATTCTAAATAATAGAACAAGCACTATAACCCATAATATTTTACTGCTCTGACTTTAAGGAAAAAGAAAATCATTTTCATTTCAGATGAATACCTAAATTGAAAATTCATGAGGCAAATCCTCCTTGGCACTATTATATCGCTTAAATGTGAAATAATTCGCAAACTGGTCCCCTCCCCCCTCCAGTTGCAAATTCAACTGGTTTTGAATGCTTATCACACATGTTCTAAGTGACTAATTCATGGAAATAAATATACTTCACAAATTGCATCGTCGTATTTTCTCAAATGAACATCATGGTGCTGGTGCTGCTCACTGATCATTTATGCAACTAGAAAAACAGACTTGTAATTGAGCATGCAGTTACTTGTGATCGGCATTGATTTTGGATAATCCCGGTGTCTACTTAATCAACGATGCAATCTCTCAATGATGCTTCACGGGAGCGTTGTTAATCCACTTTGGAAACGCAAGACCGGAGGAGAAACGAAATTGCTTTTCCCACCAATGTCGTTCGCGCATGCGTCGTTTATAAACATCAAAGATTGGAGGAGAAGACTATCTTTGACACCGGTCTCATTCACGCATGCATTGTTTATCCATTTCGAAGATCGCGGGAGAAAGCTTTGCCATCGTGCTCGTTCATAATCGTTCTGGTGTGCGTGTGATGCATCGCTAAACGAAAGATCAAGAAGCCGGTTTGACGATTAGATTTAAATCTATTTTCTGCGATATATCGATGCATCGCCCAGTGCTACTGCTTGCACTGGATTGTTTGTTGGCTGTTTCTGTCCTCATTTTAGTTTAGAGAGCACTTAAATTTGGAAGTTGTTAAAATGGCTACTAAAAAGTCATGGGGAATTAGCAGAAAAAGTCAAGTTAATCGCTGATTTTGAAAAATTAGAAAAGATGGATCTTCCAAAGCAAGCTCTATCTCCAGAACAACATTAAACATGATTCTGCCTGCAAAAGAAGCAAATTTCAGCAGCGATCAAAATGGCTGTAAATGAAAAAAGATGTGCACATCTAATTTTGATGTTAAAGCTGTGCTAATCAAATGGTTCAAAAATGTTTGTTCCAACAATATTGCCGTATTGTGAAACATTTTAAAAGAAAAGCAGTAAAAGTAGTCAAAGAACTCAATGTTGAAAACTCTAACACCAGTAACTGATGGATAGAGCACTTAAAAGAATGACGCACTTTCTTTGAAAAAAATTTGTGGAAAATCAGCAGCTATTGACAAAAGCGATATAAGTTTGTGGACAAATTTGATATTAATAGTTTTATCCAATTACAAGCCATTGGCTCAGTAGCAGAAACAGTGAGCATGTCAGCAGGTGCTGTAGATTTTTTCAGACCTTGCAGATTAATCTAACATCTGAAACAGAAATGACGGACTTTATTTTTTTTTTTTAATTTATTTTGTCTCTAGTTTTACAGCATTTATTTTATCATTTTATTATATTTTCTTTGTAAATGCAAAATTTTATTTTATGGTTTACTATTTCATCTCTATAATAAAACTGTAAGTCATGTGACTGTCCTCAACAGTTCCGGGATGCCGTATCGCTTTTTCATATGCCAAGCGGCCATTTTTATTCAAAATTATTTTTTCGAATAAACTGCATAAAAGTTACATTTTAAGAAAGATCGTTCAAAATAAATTAATATTTGAGAGATGATTTGCGTTCAATTATGTATATATTCTGCAATAACTTCAGTCGAAAGATTCGCAGTTCAAATTCTCTATTCATAAAAGTAAACAAAAAAAAGATTGATTCGTCGTGAACATTTAAAATATTAAATCATGGAGATAATCATTCGCAAAGCAAGTTCTCCGCGAATGAATTTTTGGACCGCTGCCTCGCGTCAAAAAAATAATTCGCACCAGTGAGACAATCAAAGTTTACCATAATTATGTGCTATACAACTCAACTTTCGTACCTTTTCTTGACGTAAATTGAACTCATGTAATAATATTTAATGAATCAGATTTTTAGCATTTTTAAAATCGCTAATACAGCTTTTATTTATCGCGTGTACAAATTAGAAATGATACTTTGATTTTGAAATCAAATGTTTTGATTTATGATATTATTTCTTATTTATTTATTTTTTTCTCTTTTAAATGAAAAGTGTGAAGTATTTTAAATTTATGTAATATAAGCATTTTAGATTAAAGTTAAGTATTTTAAATGAAATGAGTGACAGGTTTATAATTTAAAATTAAATTAATTGTAGTATGAATGACGGTGATGGGAACGATATTTGGCGAATTATCATCTGCTCCCGGCTAACAAAAATACTCATAATTAAAAAAAAGAATAAAAATAAATAAATGATAGTTTGTTGTAAATAAATATTGATATACATATCAAAAATAATTTATAGAATTAAAATAAAAAATAAAAGTAAATAAACAACAATTTCCATAACAAAGTTTTCGCCAAATTGGCGGGGGAGGGGGGGGGGGAATCGCGCCAACGTGCGTATGTGACATTTGTGCCCAAAAAATATGCGAAATGCTACCATGATCGCAAAAGTTCATGATTTGTCTATTAGAATCTTCCGATTTGGCGAAGGATTAAGGGAAAATTAAATTATGAATAAATGTAACGTGTTGCAATGTTTAACATACATTTAAGGGAGACCAAACTGGTCGCCAGTGGCGGCTAGTATGATAATAGTAGGCTTACAAGGAAGGTTTCCTTAAAGTGCATACACAAAATATTTGCTAAAAAAATATAGAAAAAAAATGCTAATGAAACTACTCACATACATTATCATAGGATCAGTTAAATTTAAGAGGCAGATTTTATAAGAATGAGGCAGAAATGGGGGTGTCATTATACACACCACTTTTGATTTTGCTGACATTTTTATGGTGGTTTCTTCTAATGATTTTAGAAGAGACCTATATATTTTTTTTCACAAAAAAATTTTTTGTGACCCACAAAAATTCTTAAAGTTGGTCATGACTCAGTATTTTTCTTGAATCGACATCTTTCTGTATTCGATTATCTCAGTGCATTGAGCATCAGCTAAAGTAATTCTTGTGTTTACAACATGACCTTTAGTAGCTAAATTGAATTATTTTGTAAATTTCATGGCTGACCTTCAGTGCAACCTGGCAGTGTTCGCCAAACTTTGTCGCGGAAAATGAAAAAGCGCCATATCTGAGACCTCATGGACCCATGCACTGAGGGTCAGCCATAGTTTTGGGGTTTAACTTGTGTAGTACTACTCAGTATTAACTTAATTAGCTCATTTGTTGCATGGCTCACCCTCAGTGCTGCTGAAAAATAGCTACTTTTGTATCTAACAAAACCAAAAAAAGTCCTTTTGGTGACCCTGTATTTCAGTGAACTGAGGGTCAATGTGGAACTTGATAATTGTATTTCATAGTATGAGACCTGTCTTTTAACAGACAATTGACAAAACTTTGGCTAATGGCCATGCCAACACATAAGGCTTACTTCAAGACATTGTGGAAATGGAAAATATGGTAACAAAGCATACAATTAGCTGTACAGTAAGGTTTAAAGTAGGAAATAAAAACTACTTGCAAGTTACCAAATAGCTAAAATAAGATAGAAAGCTATAAAATAGCAGTTTTTATTTTTTATTTTCTAAAATCCATTCTTTAAAAAAGTTGTGACATTCAAAAATTTCATCTTCTCTGAAAACAAATGACAGTCTATGAGTTTGGGTTCCCTGAATGGTTGGTTCCAAGCATTTCAAGATGCTGCTTTGATGAACCCAATCTTGGTTGTCTGTTGTTTTAGGCCATTGGAAATTGTTTTTTCCTTTGCTTCCACTGGGTTTCATATATAATTCATTTGGATCTGATCATCTTTTATTTTAACACCATCACCTAAATCAAAACATTTTTTTTTCATTCACCAAGCATATCTTGAAATCAAAATAGGCCTATTTTCAAAATAACCTACTTACCAATGTACTCTGCTGTCTCTGTGTACAGCTGCGCTGTCACATAACTACCAATTTGTACTGGAATTCTCTGTTCATTTATAATTCTTTGCAGAGTAAATACAGCGCAACCATTACCACCATAGCAACCAGCATTATCCGATTTTTAATACAGGTTGCGATGATGTGGATGAAACTTTGCAAGAACATGTGCAGCAATGTTCAATGTGTCTTAATCACATCTGAAAAGACATGTAAAATAAACTTCTTTCTTGAGTGTCTCGCAGTTTTCTTCCTTGTGTGAATAAAACATCAATGTGGAGAGGAATGACATACCACATTTCCCAAAATAATCCTTTCGTGCTTCTCGATATTTTGTTGGTATTACTTTTTGTGCCCAATCTTTCAGCCAGAATCTCATGGCGTTTATTTATGCTGGTTGTCTTAGATGCATTCTGCTGCACACCATGTAATATGTGCCTCATCCAGTTCATCACATAATTCAAGGTGGGTGACGTCCAAGATTGGCATCATAAACCGTCTCATTTTTCTTAGCAGTATCTTCAACAGAGAACACAATTTTTGAAGTTGAATCAAATCGTTGAAACACATTACAGCATTCATCAAAAATTTCACTAAGCTCATGTTCACACAAGGACTTGAAGCAGTTATCATAGGCATAGGAAAAAGCAAATACTGTGCAATGCGAAGTGCATTGGCTATTCTCTGAACAGTGGAGAGCATATCAGAGTTTCAAATAGCGCTGAGCTTTCTGAAGCATAGCATTCAGTTGTTGTTTTATTTTTTTTCAAATCAGCAGCACATTCATTTATAATTGTTTGCAGCATTTGGAATCCATTTAATCCTTCCACGGTGGTGTTGTCCATTCCTGCAATATTGTGTTGTTGACTAGGCTTCAAAACATTGAGGATATGTAAAAGGGAACTTACTGATAAAGGTGTATAATTAACTTCGGAACAGAATTAATGGTATTGTAAAATAGTGTGGCTTTTCAATGCATTAAGGATGGCCCGAGGTACAATCTGCTTCTCTCTGCTGTCATACACTAATGTACTTGCACCATATGCTACATCTTGAATTGTGCCCGGTTCAAATAGATAGTGAAGAAAATGTTCACACTTATGGATGTCCAGTTTCTTCCTGGTTGTTTTTTTTTCAGGGACTTCAAAAGCTCCTGGGCCATATGTAGATCTCCATTTCCATGCTTTGTCAACTTCATACTTTGTACATTCGAAAAAATACATAATATCACGTTTGGAGATAAAACACTCAAGATTAAAATTTTTGTTTTGCTATTTACTGCACTTTCATAGGCTCGTACAATATGCTGAAGTAATTCTAGTACATCGCTTTCGGACTCTGAGGATGGAGATGAAGATGACACTTTATACAATACTTTCCCTTGCTCTGGTGCAAAGTTTTCACAAAACTTGTTTTTAAAGTTATTTTTCTTAGGTTGTTATTTTATTATTAGGCTGGATCAGCTGTTTCTTCTGAATGGTTCTCATCCGCTATTTCTGTTCCATGGTTCACATCATCAATTATTCTGTGCTTGCTAAATAACATGCCATCCATTGGAAAAGATGGAAATATCAAATTACAATGTAAATATACCTTCCATGATGCCATGCGAACATTTTCTTTTTTCTTAGCAGGATGCACTGTATGATCAGGGTGTGCAACACCTTCTTGATGGCTGCCAAAATATACCATACGGTGTCTGTGGAATGCACATATCACACCTTCAACAGTAGAAATGTTTTATTGACTTTTATTACTAATAAGCTGAACTTCAGAAACATTTCGTTTTGGGTAAAATCCAATTTTTCTCATTGCGGTAAAAACATAAAATAGTATTTGTTACAATCTTTTTTTTAAGGTGTTCAATAAAAACGTTTTACCAAAATGATGAACATTGTTTTTGACTCTTTTTTTCAGTTTCAGGGTGTACATCATTGCATGGAAAATTATTTCTCTGAATATGATTGCTAAGAATTACAACGTTATTTTTTTATTGCTTATGCTACAAGTGAAATTATGACATTGTAAAAAAAGGATATGGTTGCCTACTGACTAGTCACATATAAAATAAAAAAAAACATATGACATATAGTGGATAGTTTATAGGCCTAATATATAGCTAATTTGTGTGCTATGTTACCATATTTTCCATTTCCACAATGTTTTGAAGTAAGCCTTACGTGCTGACATGGCCATTAGCCAAAGTTCTGTCAACTGTCTGTTAAAAGACAGGACTCATAGTATGAAATACAATTATCAAGTTCCACATTGACCCTCAGTGCACTGAAATACAGGGTCACCAAAAGGACTTTTTTTGGTTTTGTTAGATACAAAAGTAGCTATTTTTCAGCAGCACTGAGGGTGAGCCATTCAAAAAATGAGCTAATTAAGTTAATACTGAGTAGTACTACACAAGTTAAACCCCAAAACTATGGCTGACCCTCAGTGCATGGGTCCATGAGGTCTCAGATATGGCGCTTTTTCATTTTCCGCGACAAAGTTTGGCGAACACTGCCAGGTTGCACTGAAGGTCAGCCATGAAATTTACAAAATAATTCAATTTAGCTACTAAAGGTCATGTTGTAAACACAAGAATTACTTTGGCTGATGCTCAATGCACTGAGATAATCGAATACAGAAAGATGTTGATTCAAGAAAAATACTGAGTCACGACCAACTTTAAGAATTTTTGTGGGTCACAAAAAAATTTTTGTGAAAAAAAATATATATAGATCTATTCTGAAATCATTAGAAGAAACCACCATAAAAATTTCGGCAAAATCAAAAATGGTGTGTATAATGACCTGCCTGACTCTTATAAAATCTGCCTCTTAACTGCAGAATTCCAGTAGAAAATCTGTAAAAATATAAAATACTTAAGAGTATTTTGTGCAAAAAGACATGATTTGGCGACCAACACTCTTTCTTAGCCAAATGCAAGTGATTTTAATGCATTTGGAAATTGCTTGTTATGAGTGTTTAAATGCACAGTACTTAACAAATTTTAAATTATGAAATAGTTCATTTTTATAAGTTTATTTTTATATAATACATATAAGTTGCATGTTGCTGAAGTTATCTGGAGGCACTGCCGTGCCTCTGCCAAGTCATGAAAGCACAGCCGTAAGCATCCTTTTCTGGAAGCAACTCATGGCACTTTTGCCCCCCAATCCCCGTATCACTGTGCTGGAGTATCTCAAAAATTTGAAACTTCGTTTATATAGGACCAAAATTTGAAATTTCTCGATTCTGTCTTTGCTAGTGCAGACGATATATGAACTCAAAGTTTCGATTTTTTGTCACTCACTCACTCTCGCGTCATCAAAAAGATTGGGTAGATCCCGCAGCCACAGAAACTTAAAATTTGGAATAAAGCTAGTGTTTCGGATACAAAGAAAGGAAAAATTATAAAATCCGGAAAATTCCCAAAAAAACATTCGAAAATTCAACAAATTCGAACAAAATTGAAAATTGAAGATAACACGATCTTGTAGTCTTGAAAACTTAAAATTTGGTGTGAAGGTAGTGTTTAGAATTTAGGAAAAAAAACATCAAAAACACAAAAAAAATCGAAAATATTGAAAAATTTCAAATAATCTGATTTTGTTGCTCTAGAAACTTGGAATTCGGAAAAAATTAAATCCAGAAATTTGAAAAGTTTGAAAAAAATTAATTATTTGATCTTTTAAGCCTTAACTTAAAATTCGTGGTAAAGATAGTGCTTAGGATTCAGAATAAGTTAAAATAAAAAGCACAATAAAAATCAAAAATAAAATAAAAAAATCGGAAAAATAAGGAAAATTTGAAAATAATTCGATTTCATAGTGCTAGAAACTTGAAATTTGGAATAAAGGTTATCCGGATTATTTAAGATACTAAATAAGGAAAAATTAAATATGGATAATTCGAAAAAAAAAAAAAAATCATTTAAAAAAAAAAAAAAAAAAAAAAAAAAAGTTCAAAATTGAAAATAATATGAACTCGTAGTCTTAGAAACTGAAAATTTGGTGTAAAGGTAGTGTTTAGGATTCAGAAAAAGAAATAAATTAAAAACACAACAAAAATCGAAAATAAAATAAAAAAATCAAAGAAAAAAAAAACGAAAATTCGAAAATAATTACATTTTGTAGAGCTAGAAACTTGAAATTTGGAATAAAGGTAGTATTTAAGATACAAAAAAAAAGAAAAAATTAAAAAATCTGTAAAATTCGAAAAAAAGAAAAATCGAAAAATTGGAAAAAATTTGATTTTGTAGCTTTAGAACTTAAAATTCAGCGTAAACTTATTGTTTAGGATACAGAAAAAGGAAAAATTAAAACACAGAATAGAATAAACACAGAACAAAATAGAATAAACTCGAAAAAGACCGGAAATTTCAAAATAATTAGATTTTGTAGCGCTAGAAACTTAAAATTTGTAATAAAGGGTACAAAATAAGAAAAAATTAAAAAATACAGAAAATTAGAAAAAAAAATTCGAAAAAATCAAAAATTGAAAATAATTTGATCTTGTAGCCTTAGAAACTTAAAATTTAGTGTAAAGGTAGTATTTACTATTTAATAAAAGGAACAATTAAAAATTCGTTAAATTCGAAAATAAAATCGAAAATTCGAAAACAATTTGATTTTGTAGTGCTAGAAACATTAGTTTTAAGATAATTGTCCTATTAGCTAGTACACCACCCCTAATTATTTTGTTATTTCCCCCAGATTATGGTTTTCTTTTCTTTAGTTTACGAATTTAGTTATAGAAAAGTTCCGCTATAGACTGGCTACGTTATAGGGGATTTCTTTATAGTCAGGTTTGTTTTCTTTTACAGGTTAACATGTTATACTCTATTTAATTTGCAAATGAAATATGGATTGTTAAATGTTGTTAGCGGCACAAAAATTTTCACAGCTCCCCCTCCCCTTCCGACATTACAAGGCTGGTTATGGCTTGATAGTCCTTTCTAAATAAAATCATGGTGACTCTAACAGGGTTCGTACGGTCCTTGAAAGTGCTTAAAAGTCCTTAAATTTTTTTAAAGATTTTTTGGTCCTTGAAAGTATTTATTTTTATTCAAAATTTGCAAAAAGTGCTTGAAAGTCCTTAAATTTTTCTTTGATTTTTTTCCCCTTAATTTTTGTCTGAAAAATTTCAATGATAATCATTTTTCTAAATTGTCTGCCTTCTTTTTGTCTTTATTACTATCGGTAATACTTTAACAAACGCCCTAACCTTAACCAGACAAAGCGGCGACGTCCCCCCCCCCCCCCTTCCTAGTCAGCGGCTATGCCCTCGCAGCCAGGAGCGCTTTCGTATCTCCGGATCTATGGGTCCGATCACAACGGGGTATGGCTCATTCGCCTCGACATCGATATCCTTAAAGATTTCAGTTATGTTCATATAGAAGAGATTGTGCCCCCTGGTGGTGGAAGGTGGAACTAATGGATTTTGGAGTTATCTCGAGTTCTATGGGTCCGATCACGACGCGGTTTGGCTCATTCGCCTCGACATCGATAGCCTTAAATATTTCAGTTATGTTCGTATAGAAGATATTGCGCCCCCTGGTGGTGGAAGGTGGAACTAATGGATTTTGGAGCTATCTCGAGTTCTATGGGTCCGATCACGACACGGTTTGGCTCATTCGCCTCGACATCGGATAGCCTTAAAGATTTCAGTTATGTTCGTATAGAAGAGATTGCGCCCCTGGTGGTGGAAGATGGAACTAATGATTTTGGAGCTATCTCTGGCTCTATGGGTCCGATCACAACGCGGTTTGGCTCGTTTGCCTCGACATCAATAGTCTTAAAATTTTCAGTTATGTTCGTATAGAAGAGATTGTGCCCCCTGTCAGTGGAAGGTGGAAGTAATAGATTTTGCAGCTATATCCGATCACAATACGGTTTGACTCATTCGACTCGATTTCGACAAAACTTAATGATTTTAGTTCCGTGTTTCACCACCCAGGGCAATACATTTAAGGTTATTACACGGGACCGGGTATCGCCAGGCGGGTCAGCTAGTTTTCTATATTTTAAAATAAATTTATTCTAGGTTTTTATTTATACTTCAGACATAAAAATAATTACATCTTAATTGATTGTATGCTTACATGTGTGATGTATTTGTAGATTATTTCTGATGTATTTTTATATTTCTTACACGTGACAAACATTCTAAAAACCTTGAATCTAAAAAAATGAAAAAGAAAATGAAAGATTTCTTCTCAAAAACAGCATCTACTTCAAACAATTTAGATGCCAATACATCAGAAAAAATAGATGCTAGTACTTCAGAAAATTCTGAAAAAAATAGAATTGACACATTTGTTTCTAAAAATGATGTACTAGATGCTGAAATATTGTGGGCCTTAAAGTGCATTAAAAGTCATTATTCATATAAACCCTGTGAAGATATTGCACAATTACTTTTCAGAATGTTCTCAGACAGTAGCATCGCTAGCAATTTTTCATGTGGAGAAAAAAAAATGTGCATATATATGTCATTTTGGTCTTGGCCCTCATTTTCAAACGCTTTTGGTAGATAACTGCAAAAATGCAGAGTTTTTTACCCTGCTCTTTGATGACTCTAAATCAAACTAACCAAAAAAAGCAGCTTGATATTCATGTACGATATTGGCACCAGGAGGAATGTAGAGTCAGGACACAATATTTAACATCAGCATTTATTGGGCATTCAACAAGTGAAGACATTCTCTCAGCTTTGTATGAATGTGTTGTAAAATTGGATTTATCCAAACTTCTACAAATATCTATGGATGGGCCTTATGTTAATTGGAAATTCTACAACAGTTTACAGGAAGACTTATCCAAGGAATATGGCATACAATCTTTGAATTTAGGTTCATGTGGTCTCCATATCCTAAACAATTCCTTCAAACATGAGATTTCATCCATCGGGTGGGACATAACTTCAGTTCTGTCAAGTTTGTATTGGATTTTTAAAGATCCTCCAGCAAGACGTGATGATTTTATAAATGTCTCATCAATGAAAAAATTCCCTGTAAAATTCTGTTACAGGTGGTTGGAAAATGTCTCAGCAGCCGAAAGGGCCATAGAAATAGGGAATGATATCATAACATGTGTAAAGAAAATTGATATGGGTATTTTGCTAAAAATTACATCTAAATAATTTTGTATCATTAAGGAAGCAACTAAAGATAAAACATTTTTGATAAAATTGAATTTTTTTCTATCGCTGTCAAAACTACTTTTACCATTTTTGAAGCTACATCAGAGTGATAAACCAATGATTCCATTTTTTTCCACTGACTTGTTGAAACTTGTAAATGATTGTATTCAGCATTTTAAGGATCTGAAACCTGAAAATCAGATACAGAAAGTTGATGCACTATGCAAATTTAATTTTAGTGATCCAAATATGCACAACGATAAGGTAAAATATATTTAGGTTTTGCTGCAGAGCAACTAATAAAAGAAAAGAAAAGGAAAACAGAAATAATAGAAAATGATATATTTTCACTTAGACAAGATTGTCTAAAGTGCGTTACAACAATGATAAAACATTTAATGCAAAAATGTCCAGTTAATTATTCATTAGTAAGAAATGCAATTAGCATTGACCCACGCATCATGGCTGGGCATCCCGAGAAAGCAAGAGAAAAAATGAAAAGCATCTTTAGTATTATCTCAAAATAAGCGTGTTTTAGAAAAAAATTGTGATGAGATTCCTATCCAGCCGATTTCCTATCCAATGTTGTCAAGCCGAATTCATTCGATTTTGCTTCATTTGACCCAAACAATCTTTCCTTGGATACATTTTTTCAACCTTACTTTTCTGGAAACAAATATGAAAACCTATGGAAGATTATTAAAATGATTCTTATACTCTCCCATGGACAAGCATCTGTCGAAAGAGTCTTCTCGGTTAATAAAGCCCTTGAAGTTGAAAATTTGAAAGAGGCATCTTATATTTCTCAACGTGTGATTCATGAATATATCAAGCTGTCTGGGGAAATTCACAATTTGCAAATTACAAAAGAAATCAGAATAGCTGCTTCACCTGCTCGTTCAAAGTACATGCACATGCAGCATTTAGAAAAGAAAAAAAAACAAAGCTCAGGCTGAAACAAAACAACTGAAACAGAAAACTTTAGAGGATGAGATCACCTTTCTAAAGAAAAAAAAGATTTTTCTTGAAAAGGACATGCAAAGTACAAATGTAGAAGCTAATAATTTGGCTGATAAAGCTGAAACATCTAAGAACATAGACTTGTTTATGCAATATCATGAACTGAGAAAAACTATCAAAGAAAGCGAAATTCACATTAATAGCCTTGATCTAAAATTGTTAGAAAAAATTTCAGAATTAAAGAAAATTTAATTGTGTTTCTCGTTTCATAATTTGTATTATTAAAATTATTACTGATATTTTCAATTAAATATATTATACGTTTTTTGTAAAGTTCAATTCGTTGTACATCTAATGTACTTATATTTACTTAAAAAGTTCTATATATTTACAAAAATGAAAATTTCAATTCAAACATGCAATTCATTAGTTTATTCAATTTTTAGGTGCTTAAATTTTTTTGGTTTTGGTCCTTGAAAGTCCTTAAAAGTCCTTGAATTTCATGTAATGAAATGTGTACGAACCCTGTTTAAGATTCACTTGATTTATCTCTAAATTGAACCTAAATGATCCTAAGAAGACTGATCAAAGAATTACTATATTGGCATGACAATCAGGAAACTTAGAATTAAAATCGAAAAATCAATAAATTTATAACAAGTCGAAAGTTTGAAAATAATTTGATTTTGTAGTCCTAGAAGCTTGACACTTGGCAGAAAGATAGGGTTTAGTATACAAAGTAAGGAAAAATTAAAAATCCATAAATGGAAAAAAAAATGAAAAAAAAGAAAATTGAAAAAATGAATATAGTTTGATTTATTGGAAATTTCCGGAAATTTTAAATTTGGCTTTCTTTTTATACTAAAAAGTAATTTTATGCTAAATATCAAGTATCCAGGGCTGTGAGTAATATCTCAGATGGATAGCACCTTTCCTGGAAGCAATTGAGAGTACTTTTGACTCCCCCCCCCCCCCCCCTTCCCTTGGTGCTTGCCAAGGAACCTGAAATTTCTTTTTATCTACAGCACTTTGCAAACGAAACTAAAGCTTCAAATTTTTGATACCTGTAAACAATAGCGACAAAGTGTGAGCTCAGCGAAAATCAGTGGATGATCTCCAAAAAGAACCCAAAATCAAGAAAAGTAGACTAATTATATACATCACGAGAATGTGATGTATATAATTAGTCTTAATCAAATACCATGCCATCCCATAACATATTAAGGTGTAATAACTTCCCTGTGCATATATAATTAGCCTTAATCATATTATCTCATTCCGTCCTATAACATAGTAAGGTGTAATAACTTCCCTGTGCTGCATAATTGCCAAGTCACAAAATATTTAACTAAAGATGTAGAGACTAGGAGTGATTTGTGAATGAAAATTTCAGCATTAATAAGATAGCTAAACTTGGCTTTACACGATCTCGGAACTTTTTAAGGAAAAAGTCACGAGACTTGGCTGCATTTTTTACAGGTGACGTTTTTGATGAGATTTAATTTTACATGGTTTCATCGGCTGGATAAGTTTTAAGTGTATTTTAAAAATAACTGTCTGATCAAGAGTGCTGTTGTTATAAATTTCTATATTAAATAAGTTGTCGTTTCCATGGAAACAATACTAAGTTGTTCCCGGCATGAACAATATCGAAGTCTAATTGATCGCTCAGAATCGAACCTTAATTTTGAGTTTGACACAATTTTAATCAATTTAAATTTTGTTCTAAACCGTAGAATATGATCCTTAAAATTTCATTATATATACATATAAATGTATGTGACAAAACTGTAGTTATGTTAATCTTACTTCAACTAGTTCAGTATAAACAGGAGAAAAAGTTCTTCCTTAAAGGGTATTTATCATAAAAGCATATATATATATATATATTTTTGTAATTTCATTGTATCGCCAACAGACAATAAATTGCCAAAATAATGAAAATTTCATTATTTTTCTTCAGACTATCTATCAAGTTTCCACAGAAATTTTTTTATAAACATATATATATATATATATATCCTCATGATAGGAATATTGTGTAATTTTAAAATTTTTTTCAGAGTATCACTTATGAAGACCTTTCTTGTTAGTCCAGCTTTATTGAGTTGCAGATAAATTTTGGTTTGCTGCAGATTGACACAGAAAATTCAGTTTCTGGGGCCATCAGATATATAACTTAGACGAAGCAGGGTTATCTTTTTAGTCTACAACCAGATGAGACACTGTGTTTTTGCTTAGAAAATTGTTTGGGTCGAAAAAAAGTAAAGATAGGTTGACAGTATTGCTGGGTTCGAACATGCCCGTAACTGATAAAACCATGTAGTCATTGGGAAAAAGTCAAACACTGCAGTGCTTCAAAAATGTTCTTCTGTGGTCTATAAAGCGAACTTTGAAGTATGGATAATATCCACCAATTGGGAAGAAACTAAAACATTGGGCAAAAAATTTTGTTCAGAAAAAGAGAGTAATTGTCAAAAGTTTAAAAGCCATCAAGATTGTTAATATGCCTCCCAATGCTACATCAGTGCTGCAACTGCTTGATCAAGGCGCATCATTTTAAACTTTGATTAAAAAATTGCAGTATTTATTTTTTAGAAATCCTTAAAAGTATTAGATGAGAGCAGAGTTTTGCATCTCTGTTCTAAATTCAATTCATTACATTTACAAAAGCTGGAATGTTTCGAAACTAACTATAAATAATCGTTTCAAGCATGCCAGATTTAACTCAGGTTCTGAGTTGACCGATGATATAGAAGATAAGGATATTCCTTTGGCTGCAGTATTTGAGGAATTATGCAAACAGCAGCAGCTCGTACAACTGGTTGATGAAGATGCCTATACGAATATAAACAAACCTCACCAGAGTCAACTGAAATTTTAGCTGATGTTTTGGAAGCGGAGAATTGATCAGCCTTAGAATTAGACAGCGATCATGAAGAAGAGGAACCTCCCAAACCAGATTGTTACTAACAAGGAGAGGGCCAAGCTTGGTAATCAGATTTTGATTATTTTTATATATCTTGTAGGGTCCCTTTTATATATCTTGTAGCCCCTTAATCTCAGGTTCAACAAATTTTATACAACACCCCTTAGTTCTTGAGAAATAGGGTCTAATATCTTAACACAACTAAAATACTTACTTTATATAGAAATCAGTGTGTTGGTCGTAGCTCAGTTGTTATGGCGTCTGCTTGTTATCTGCGGGAACAGGTTCTAGGCCGAAACGCGCTACGTTTGGTTGTCTCATTTTTTAGCTCGCAGGCTATCAAAGTCTGAGAGCTTATGTGCCCGCCCGTTCTGTACGTATGTACGTAACGCGATAACTCTGGATATAAATAACCGTTTTGCTTCAAACTTTGTTTATGGTTTCATTGTGATAAGGCGCTTCCCCGATTAGTTTTGGGGGTTCATTGGTTAAGTAGAAAAGGGGGGAATGGGAGGCTAACCCCCTTAATTTAGATAAATGGGTTTTTCATGCAGAATGATCCCATTTTCTTCAAATTTTGTATTTGGCTTCATTTTGATAATGCGATTCTTTGAATAGTTTTGGGGGTTCATAGGTTAAGTATAAAGGGGAAAGGGGGGGGGATAATCCACCCCCCTTAATTTAGATGAATGAGTTTTTCATGCAGAATTATCAGACTTTCTTCAAATTTTGTATATAGGTTCATTGTGATAAAGTGCTTTTCTGAATAGTTTTGGGGGTTCATTGGTTAAGTATAAAGGGGGAAAGGGGGGTAATCCCCCCCCCCCTCCCCCTTAATTTAGATAAATGAGTTTTTCATGCAGAATTATCAGATTTTCTTCAAATTTTATATATGGGTTCATTTTGATAATGCGATTCTGTGAATAGTTTTGGGGGTTCATAGGTTAAGTATAAAGGGGAAAGGGGGGGATAATCCACCCCCCTTAATTTAGATAAATGAGTTTTTCATGCAGAATTATCAGACTTTCTTCAAATTTTGTATATAGGTTCATTGTGATAAAGCGCTTTTCTGAATAGTTTTGGGGGTTCATTGGTTAAGTATAAAGGGGGAAAGGGGCTGGCTAATCCCCTTTAGATAAATGGGTTTTTCATGCAGAATTATCAGATTTTCTTCAAATTTTGCATTATTCATTGTATTTAGAGGCTTCCCTGATTAGTTTAAGGGATTCATTATTTAACTATGAAGGGGTAACGGGGGGATGACCCCCCCCTTAATATATTGATTTCTTTATTTTTCGAGGGGCTTATTTCAAATTCTTTGAAATAAGAATATAATATACAATTAGTGTGAATAGCCTGTGAGCTCAATGCCCTCAGTTTAACTGGGCAGTTTTCTTTTTATTGTTTTATAAATATAATTGTAATTAAAATTTAAAAATTATAATATTGTACATTAATTATAATTTTAACATATTTATTTTTTTATTTGTAATTAAATCGTTGTATAAAACATCATTAAATGGTTAATTTTTCTTTTAAATCACTTGTAAAATGTATTTCATGTATGCTTTATCAATGCAATAACATTGAACAATTGTCAATTTGTGATTTTAAAGAAACATCATTTATATATTGCCTTAACAAGGAAAGTCAATGTGATGATAATACTACTGTTTTTAAAGTAAGAAGCATAATTATATTAAAAGATAGCATAAGAATTAAAATACAACATATTTTTTTGCATATTAAAAATTGTAATTTAAATGATGTTATTAATAAAATAAGGTATGATTTTGCAACGATTTTGGAATTTTTGCAAATGATGAAAAATGTTTAATGTTTTAAAAATCAAAAATGCTAAATTAAAATTTAAATATGTTAACAATGTATATTAATTTTTTTAACTGTGAGATTATTAAATTATAATTACAACTATATTTATAAAACAAAAAATGAGAAAAACAAACGTAGCGCATTCCTGTCTCGAACCTGGGCCCACGGATCAACGAGCAGACGGCATAACAACTGAGCTACGACCAAAGTAGTAGTTTCATTACAAAGTAACTGTTTAAGTTGTGTTATAATATTAGACCCCCTATTTCTCAAGAACTAAGTGACGTTGTATAAAATCTGTTGAACCTGAGACTAAGGAGCTTCTACCCTATAACATATATAAAAAATAATCGAAATCTGTGATTACCAAGCTTGACCATCTGCTTGTGAGGACAAGTTCTAACACCTGTTGCTATAAATCAATATTTTATGAATTCTAATTCTTATTCTACTAATTTATATAATTTATAATATACTTATAAAAATATTTTATGTTTTAATATCTCTGCTTAAGAAGTCACTCCGTGCTTATTAAGTCATTTTTAAGTGGACCCAAGAATGATGTACTAGCAAGGTTTGACTGTACTGCATACAGATTTAGATTATCCTGAGGTTCTTTACTCTTGGTTTGTTATATAGCACTTGTTCTAGTGGTGGGATTCAACTGGTTTGCTAGAATCTGTAGCTGACTTACTGTTGAATATGGCAAACCAATTGTTAAAATAGCACTTGTAATGCGGAAATGTTTATTCTTTACCATAGTGTATACAAAATTCCAAATGACTTCTCTACATATTCACTATTGTTGCTAGAAAATGTTTTACAGGTATTTGTGATTATAAATATATAAAGTGGACATTAATGACAATTTCGGCAAATTGACAACTTTGTGACAAAATTTAGCTTCAAACGCGTATTTAAAATATTCCAGAATTTAAGCTTCTATGGTCCATAAGAGTCTATTTACCAAGAATATCCAAGACTACCTTTGAACTTTCTTGTCAAATCAAGGGTAGGGATGGATTATTCATCAACATATCGGTCAAATATTGATATTTTAAAATTATCGCAATACCGATATCTAAGCTCTGATTCTGACGATATATCCCAATAACAATATCTAAGCTCTCTGACTCTATCTAATATCCTAATAACTTAAAATTTTTTCTGCAGTGCGACTTTGAAATCCTAGAAAAAATGTCTAATTACAGTACTAATATCGGAATAATCCTTTCCTCCCATACATTTATTCGGTGCCCATTTCATTCAAAGCCGAATGATTATCGCTTTTGTCATTATTCTAATATCCTGATACATTTTATGCTTTACTTTTTATTCAAACAAACTGCATTTTTCCCTGTGCCTTTGTTACTTCATTTTTCACTGTCTGTTCCTTACTGAACAATACTATTATCGTCTGTGTTTCAATACCGTCGCTGCTATTGGTCTAGACATATTGCAATATGTCCTAATCAATAAAGAAGTGCTAAAATATGTAAGAGTTATTGTGGAGTCGATAATATTACCAGTACTTAGCAGCTGGGAAGCTCTGTTTGCGAGCAACCAATCAGTGTGCTAAAAGGTAAAAATTTCACCTTTTGCCATGTCAGTGAAGTGAAGCCTCCCTATTCTTTCACTGTGATTGGTTCTTTTGAGCAGAGCTTACTAGCTATTAACGTCTAGTATTGCGAACGCTGAATATCGGCCAATATTTATTCCTATTATCCTTGTTTTATCGGTAGAGAGAACAGGAATCGGAGTGAATTTAATATATGCTGTCTTGAAGTCAAAATGAAGTGAAAAAGGTACATTTTAATTAGTATAATACTATTAAACTATACTATTCCAAAATGTGATTTGAATATTTATATTTCAAAAAAGGTTTTAATGTTGTATTTATGTATAGTAAATAGATAGGAAGGTACCGTATTACAGAGACAAGAAAAACCCTGGGTAGGGTTACTGTTTTCGAAGGTTTCAAAACTTGTAGGGGGGAGCACTGAAGATAAAACCGGTCTCTGTGAAAGGACAAAAAAGACTGCGATAATTCTCGGGCTGACCAGCTGAACGGTGGGAATTTGGTGCGAAAAAAAATACCGAACTTCCCTCAAATAAAGGCGACTGACCAGTTACCTTAGCAACTAGACCGCACGGAGACTGGTTACAGAGTTTTTCTAATGAGAGTTAAACAGTATAAATACATTGATTTTTTTTTTCCCCCTATTATCCTTTGACTGCAGGATTTCCACGGGCAAGACATTTGTAGAAAAATTTATATAATTTACAATTTTTGAAGCAATTTTGTATTAAAAATTTCACAGTCAAAGGTTGAAAATGATAAATTTACTACATATTTCATATACAGGATGATTTGAAATATGTTATAGTATAGGAGATAAAAGGTCAATTAGATAAAGGTCAAAAATATTTTGAAAAAAAAAAAAATTGAGCAGTCAGGGGGTTAAGAATGCATTGATACCTTGGAGAAAGATTGAAAAAAATTTCTGCAGCATTTGTCATTTATTGAAAGCTATTTAATTACAAGTATATTAGCATGACATGTGGCATTAAACCAGTTTAAGTTTTTGCTATTGCTGTTTACTTAATCCGTATTAAAAACAGAAACATCCTAAATTTAAGAACGTTTTATTTTAGTTTATTTTTTATAATATTCTCAGTCATACATAAGGTGAGGATATTAAATAGTTAAAATAGGAGAGAATAGGGAACATAAATTTTAAAAGAAAAACACTGTTCAAGCAATGGTATAGGCCCAAATAGATATCGAACAATGTGTACTTTCATAAAATATTTCTGTTTTGTATAAATATGAAACTATAATATTAAAGGTTTCGGTGTGAGCAAATAGGTATAGAGAATTCATTCGTTGCTTTCTATACCCGTTGTACTTAAATTGCTGCTATCATAACATTTATCTTTGGAAATTAACAATTTTTGTATTCCCACACACTTTAAGTTAGTTATTGTGGTATATCACCAATATCAATATTAATTCGTTGATATACTGCGATATTAAATTTCTGATATTGTCCAGCCCCAATCAAGGGTATTAAAGAAAAATTGCTCCAGTCATTAAATTATTCTCATGATAATAGGCTTCAGTAAAGTCTTGCGTTCTTTGAACAGTTAAGGTTATTAATAGTTAATTGTTTGGAAATTTAGAGACAGCTTGAATTTCTGCTATTTTTGTGCTCTACATATTCTGTTATGATGTTTTGATGCATTTTCTAATAGAAATTTTGATCAGTGCTTGATAATTGTCAAATAATTGGCAAATAAATTTAATGTGTTTTGGTTGAAAAAATGTTTAAGGAAAAATATTTTAATGCACACTGTAATGTAACTGTGTTCTTTGTAATGTTCGAATCTATGTGATGCACAATTTTCAATTTATACTTCAGAAAGTCATCAGGGCTGCGAACTGGTTAAGTTATTTGTATCCCACAAATGCCTGGGAGGTTAAGGGGGTGGGGGGAGAGGACATCTTCCTGTTGGAAAGTATTTTATAATTTATGTTTAACACACCATTTTCATTTTATACCTGAAAAATTCATCAGAGCAGAGAACCAGTTGTTAAATTATTTGAATCCAACTGACTGGTTTCCGAACTATTTTGGGTCCATCATCTTTTAGGAGATAGGATACCTATATCCCACCATAATTGTTGAATAATTATGTGTCTTTTCAATTATTTCTCATTGAAATAATGGATAAATGTACTATGTTTTCCAAAACATATCTTTTTTTTGTTAAAGAAAAAATGTTACAAATATTTTTAAGTCATCTGTGCTACTATTAAATGCTAAAAATCAAAGGTTCTATTTCTGGCACAATGTTTATACAAAGTTTAATGTTAATCACTTGATCTAAATAAAAATTTGTATTGAAAGATACAAATGCAAAAAAAGAATGAAATAAAACATTGAAGATTGTAAAGAGAAAATGTAAGAAACGTTTGGATTTTTAAGAATGCTTGAATTAAAACTAAATTTTCTACCTCCTTAGAATTTTTTTTTTTTTTTTTCATGTATAAGTTACAGAACCCAGCTGTTTTCTTATTTTAATAGGACAATGAAAGCACATCACAAGTGTGACATATTTAATAAGACTCGCTAGCTATGTTCATCTGAAAGTTATGCATTAAAATATTTTATATAACATCTAGCTCCTTACGTATAAAAGTACTGAAATTTTTATGTTATCATATTTTTATTATGTTTTATGTTTGAGTAATGTTCATAACTGTTGATTTACTCTTAGAATTTAATTTATTGCAACATAACTAGACAGCGGATTATATCAGATGCATATTTTAAGACTTTATGATTAAAGCATATAAATACATAAAGTGCCATGAAATTGTGCTTTCTTGCATACTTTAAACTTTTTAGCTCCTGCATGTTCTATAAAGAATTTTAAGGAATTTGTTATAAATTCCTTAATGTTTCTTTACTGTATGCAAAATATGTCGACAAAATTTAATACATTTTGTTTTACTTAATAATTGGTCAAGTTTTGAGAAACATTCTCATCAAATTTGAATTTTCTAATTGGATAAATTTTGTCATTTTCACTTTTTTTCTAGTGTAAAGTTTTTACTAAATTACCTCTGAAATGCAGTGCAATTCTAATGAAGACTTTCAGAAATAATTGAACAATGTCAGAATGTTCTGTTAAATAATGCTGTTTGTGAAATAAAGTTCAAGAGTGTTTTTCAGGAATTTTTTGAGTTTGCTGGATTAGGAAAAGACATTTCTGATATACAGGGTTCATACAGACTCCTTAGACTACTTAGAAACTCCTTAGAAATAAAAAAGTTTCTAAGCAGTGCTTAGAACTCCTTAGATATACAAAATACTCCTTATAAACTCCTTAGAATTATCGAGAAGCAAAATTAAGTGACTTCATGCTCTTAATTGAAGTATACAAGATTAGAAAATAGAGACATGAGGATAAATATTGTCTGTATATATAATGATCTTTCTTAGGTAGGACATAAAAATAAAATGTTATGTTTACAAAAGAAGAATTCAAGTGATTACAGGGAATTTTCTTACCATTCTAAAAAGAAAGAAAGCAATAAGTTGTGAATACTGTGCAGTTGTAACACTGACCCATTAGATTTTAATAGTATAAGATCTGTTTGAAAGTCTTTTCTGTTAATTTTCTTAATTAAAAATTGTGCATGTTACAGTGCAAGGAGCAGTAATACTAATATATATATATATATATATATATATACAGTAAAACCCGCTTAAGAAGTTTTCCAAGGGAATGGAAGGCAAAAACGTCTTAAACGAGAAAACTTCTTAAACGGGAAATTAAGAATGTTTGAAACAATCATTAGTTTAAGTTTTCATAGTCAGGAGAGGTCTTTTACATTGTTAAAATAATACATAAATTTATATAAAGTTGAGTTTTACTTAAGAAATTTAAACTGATTTGCACATTTTAAAAAAATCTGTCAATCAAGTAAAAATGCATAATTACCTTAGAAACTCTTTATTTAATCCAATGTTTGAAGACAGAGAGGGGACATTTCTCTTTAAGCATCATTTGATATGCTTTTACAGAAAAAATCGGTTATAGATTTTTGCTTATGTTTTTTCTCGGCAATTTTTAGTTGATAACAGTCCAGTTGTCTTAAGTTTTTAAAAATTTCCTCAGGCACATTTTCAACACTTTCGATAAAACGCCGAAATGTTTCTAGTCCTTTCACAGCATCCGAAAAACTAGGAATTTCCTCGTGCTCTTCCTCAGTGTCACTCATTTTTTCATCTTCTGTAACCTCACAAATATCATCTACTGTAAGCACCTCACATGGCAATATCTTGTCATCTACTGACACATACTCTTCAAACGATGCTGTGAAATCCATCCTTCTTTGTAACGTCTTCCAATCATCTTCAATGTCCAATTCATATTCTTCTGTTGATTCTCCTTCCAAAAATCCTGCTTTCTGGAAACAATTGGCAATTACAGATGGCGTTATTAACTCCCATGCAGATAAAATAAAATGAATAGATTGCAAAACGTTTATTTTTCCTATCTCTCCAGTATTGTCCAGTTTTTCAATCATCCAATTCACAAGCCGTTTTCTATAGTGCTGCTTAAACACTTTAATAACTCCCTGATCCATCGGTTGCAAAACCGAAGTAGAGTTCGGTGGTAGGAAATGCACTTTTATGTTAGTAAAGTTACTCGTGTCTTTGGAATGGGCGGCGCAATTGTCTACAAAGATAATGATGTTCTGTTTAGCTCTCCTCATTTTAACATTTAATCTTTTCAAATAGGCTTCATAAATTGTAATCGTCATCCACGCAGTTTTGTTATTTTCATAATCACAAGGCAGTGATTTCACATTTTGAAAACATCTGGGTTTCTTGGATTTCCCAACAACCAAAATTGGCAATTTCTCGGAACCGTCCATGTTTGCACCCAATAAAACTGTAAGTCGTTCTTTATTTTTTTTTACCTCCGTGACAATTTTCACCTTTATATGCATACGTTTTATCCGGTGAAAGATTATAGAAAAGCCCACACTCATCCATGTTAGACATCTTTAGGATGATAGCCGGTTATCAAATCTGGTAAGATTTGTTTCCATTCTTCGATTTCTTGTGGATCGACGCTTTTACTCTCACCTTTTATAGAATTGTAACTTAAACCAGCTCTTTTTTTCATTCTATCAATCCATCCATTTGAAGGTGCAAATTCAATCTCCATTTTTTTGGCAATTTCCTCAGCCTTTTCTCTAAGAATAGGTCCACTTATAGGAATATTGGCGGATCTGGCTTGCTTGAACCAAAGTAATAATTTTTCTTCCATAGCTTCATATTTTCCTTTTTTGACTTTTTTAATTTTTCGAGATTTATCGGAGGAGTCGTTTAATATAAGATTGCGTTTTGCTACAATTCCATTCAGAGTAGTCACCGGCATATTCAATCTCTTAGCAATTTCAACTCTTGTTACGTTTGGGTTGCTATCAACTTCTTTCAAAATTTTGATTTTGTCTTCAATTGACAAGGCCTTTCTTTTAATTCCCTTGCCCGACATTTTGAAGAGGAAAAAATAAATAAGAATTTTTTTCGTGAATTTTCCAAGAGAGATTTGACGCTTACACTCACTCAAAAACAGATTGAATGAGCCAAACTGAACACAGCTTTGGTTTGGAATGAACCAAACATAGCTTTGGTTCATTCCATTCCTGGAAAGGGGTGAAAGAGACTCTATTCTAAAGAGAAAGCAACTGGTCAACTTAAAGAACTACCCCTGAGTAGGAGCAAACCATTTCTCTTTAATCCCTTATCAGTCACTATTGTTGCAGCCATAAGGGACTCGGACTTACCCTCTCTCTACATTTCATCAGACAAACTGATATGAAGGTGAAATAAAGGTGACGACAATCCTTTTCAATCTTAAATGTGCCCTTTTGAATAGCGAAGAATATAGAGAAATGCTTTTCCAGTACAGAATGGGGGAAAAAAATCCCTCAAAAGACTGAAGTAAACGTGTTTTGAAAGTAAAATTAAGGGGAGAAAAAACTTCTTAAGCGGGAAAAAGTTTGGAACTAAACTTTTTAAACGGGTTATTTTAACATTGTAAGAATACGAAAAAAATGGGAATCGAAAATATAAACTTCTTAAGCGGGGAACTTCTTAAATGGGTTTTACTGTATATATATATATATATATATATATATATATATATATATGTGTGTGATAAGTTCTTTAAAATTTTTGGACTCCTTAGATACTCCTTGGATTTTTTCTTTTGAATTCTGTACAAACCCTGGATATAATTCTGATTTTATTATCGATCTTCAAAATGAAGAACTGTTTGATAACCCATTTACAAAGTTACCTTTACTAGGACTTCCCTCAAAGGGATTAGTCTGAGTGATATTGCTGAGAACATAGGGTTAACAATTACAATATAAAGAAAAAGAGCAAATTAAATGATAGAATTACAAAATATCATATATAAATTCATATACACTATTAAAAAAATAGAAAAGATGTATTGTTCATCAGATGTGTTGTCATATTTTTTTTTTTAACATGTGGCAAAGAATCTCATTTTCTTAAGCGCGTATTGCGCAAAACTTGAAAAAAAAAAACCGCCGGATCTTTTAAAACGCCAAGCTTTTTAAAGTTACGTAATTGGATTTGCAGCCAATAGATTATTCTATCAAGCGTTGCTTAACGCAAATTTAATTTCATTGTTGCACCTTTTTTTGTGTGAATTTAAAATTTTTCTTCCTTGATTATATATCTATTATTTGTATAACTGTTTATAGAAACTCTTACACTTCAAACCACATTGATAGCATGCTTTGCTACAAACCAGATTGCAAAACTATAGTCTAAATCACTATTAAAGTATACAAAAAATCTTTCGATGACTTCTGTAAAATAACTTTTATATTAAATCTTCATATCGGCAAAATTGAAATAGTATATATATTTCAAAGTTAAGCTTGACAGATACTTCTTTATTATTTTCTAGGAGGCTCTGCCTCTGTTTCCCTATCCGTTCTTCTGCCCGTCTCTCTAACAGATTGTCTATCTCTCTACACGTCTCGCTACCTGTTTCTATATTTCTCTACTGGTCTCGCTACCTGCCAATCTATTTCTCTAACCGTCTGTCTATCCGTCTAACTACTTGTATATCTAGCCGTGTCTCTATCCACTTCGCTACCCATTTGTCTATCTGTCTCACAACTTGTCTATCTGTCTCTCTATCCGTCTGGCTATACGCCTCTCTACGCATCTCCTTAACCATCTCCGTACCCATCTACTGTCTCTCTACTCGTCTGTATACCCGTCTCACTATCCGTCTGTTTTTGTACCCGACTCGCTACCAATCTCATTACCCATCAGTCAACTCGTCTCTGTACTCATCTCTCTACTCGTCTCTTTATCTACCACGCTACGCGTCTCGCAACCTTTCTCGCTACATTCCTGTCTACCCATCTCGCTACCCCTCTGTCAATCCTCTTTTTACCTTTCTCTCTAGCCGTCTGTCTATTTGTTTCGCTACCCGTCAGCCTACCTATGTCGCTACTCGTCTCTCTACCCGTTTGTTTACTCGTCTTTCTACCTCTCGCCACCTCTTCCCAATATTTAAACAATTCATTTAATATACAGAAGCTGTTTATCAGTTATTAAATGCAAAGAGAAGTAATTTATCTAATGTGTAATCAGATGCAATTTTTTTTAAATATATACATAAACCTGAATAATAATTCATCCGTTTTGTGTCCATAGTTGTTTATATCATTTGACAGTAAATCTCAACTTCTTAAACCTGAATCATCTCAAGCTTTTTAAAAAAAACCACAAGGTCTGTATAACTGCAACGTACCCTGAGGGCTATATTAGCTACGTGTAATTAAGCAAAGTGAAAGTTTCATTATCGCGTTTGCAGCCAATTGCTTATGCCAGAAAGCGTGGCTTAACGCCATTTTAAATTCATTACCTGTAATTTTTTTTTTTTGGGGGGGGGGGGGGGGTAGGCGGGAAGGGTTTCAAATATATACATTTAAATTAAAACTTTTGCCTCCATGCCATTAGTGTTGTTTGTATTATTAACTAATACCTTGTAGAGCGAGCTTCATTTAAAACACTATGTAAAAGACTTCTTCTACAGTTTTTTTTTTTTTTTAGGAGAAACTTTCGTAATTGGGCCCAAAGCCAATCGGAGCATTTAATATCATTATTGTAACTCTTATAGAGTTAAAACAATATTGTTGCTAGCTTTACTCTTGTTTGAGACCAGCCTTGCCTGTGTACCTGAATGGGGAAAAGTTTCGTATCCTATGTCGGTTGGCGAAAAAAATTTTAAATGGTGCCAAAAGGTAGTTTTAGCATCTTACAAAATTTTTCAAGAGAGCGGTAAAACATGTTTTTCAAATATTTACAAACATACGTTTATTAAAGCATGTTTTTGCACCATCTTAAAAATTTAAGCACGATGCTAAAATAAAATTTTATCGCCATATTTGATATTTTAATAAGTAATGAAAATACATAAACTTATTTAACAAACCTAAGAGGCTTTTTTGTGATAAATAATTGTTATTGTCTGGGGGGTAAATTGTAAACAATTAATAAACGGCTAGTAAATAATAAATAGCATTTAAAATCTAAAAATGGAGAAGTGGTCCGTATAAAAATGCAAAACATAACATTATACGCTTGATATATGTAAATCTTTTTTTTATCCTTTAATATTTCCGAAGGCACAGATAAAAGGGTAAAAATCTCTTTTCCAAATGCCAAATAGAAAATATACAAAATAGAATGCTAAATATACAAAATAGAAAAATATCTGCAAAAAAATATATTTATATAATACTACATCTGCAAAAAAATAAGATTTAGATAAAGTAAGCCAAATCCTGCACATCCCAACAATCACATCGAAAAACTTATAACCAAAAAAGAACTCGCCAAATCTTACGGCACAGGAGATGGATTTTTCCCTCTGAATGCAGAATATTATTATTTTTTTTTTCTTGTACGATGGGTGATTATAATATAATTGTTTCATTTCACATACTACATACCGTTTGATATATTGGTACTTTTATGTTATCCTGGCGCAGTTGATAAATCACCAAATATTGTTCCTATAACATTTTCATATTGATTTCATTTCATTTAAATATAAACCTTTCACTCATTTAATTTAAAATACATGCCTTTCATTAATCCCATTTAAAATGTTAAAAAGAAAAAAAAAAAAGAAATAATGCCATAAATTGAAACCTTTTATTTAAACACCAAAGAATTTTTTTTAAATTTACACACGCGAAATAAAAAAAGCTGCTATTGCTGAGATTTGCGCCAAATCTCTAATACCAAGTCTACCAAGTTATTGCGGGTTTTTTCTTTCAAACAGAAAAAAAAATCCAGATTAATTTTCGATTTCTACTAAATTGAAATATATTTTATTGTGCTGAATATTAGTGCGTGCATATTTTTTTGCTCCATGTACTCCATGAACATTTCAATTCCGATTGTCTACGAAAATCTCCCGGCGGTGAAAATGACGTACGCACAAAATTTTCGTGACGTATGTACTTTAATTGTGCTTTTTTATCTATTTTTTTAATATAATTTCCAAACGGGTTGACATTTATTCTTGGTAATAAATAGACGTCGTTGTCACCTTTATAGGTACCTGCTGTAAAAATTTGAACGAAATCCGTTAAATATTTTTTGAGTTATGCTTGACGAAAGGTTTTAATATCCATCGTAACTATATATGGGGCAAAGTAATACTGCGCTGTGTATGAGTCTTTGTTGCACTCAGGCAATTAATATCCATCGTAGCTATATATGGGGCAAAGTAATACTGCGCTGTGTATGAGTCTTCGTTGCACTCAGACAATTATTTCTCCATTGTATTACCCCATTTTCTATGAGATAAATTTGTTGTTCCAAATGAAACTCCAATGATTCATGTTTTTTTAGCAATCTATATATATTACGCTATCGTACGTGGCATAAAAATTTCGATTATTTGTTAATTGTTTAATGACAACATCCGAATGAAATGCATCTCATTGGTTATTGTGTAAGAGTCCTTTGGCAAGATTTAGGCCGAGGTAAATCGGGTTATTTACGTTTTGCTCTTTCGCTGCAATTATGGAGCTTCAAAATATCATTAGAAGTGCTCATAAAAGATCTCTGCGGATGCTTGAAAGTGAAGAAGCTGAATTAAGAAGAGAAAATCGAAATTGATTGGACCAAGAATGCCTTCAAACACAGAGCATAAGCTATCGCCAATATAGGCTTAATAACTGTCGCATGCACAAACGCGTTGCTTCTGAAATTCAAATTACTGATTTAAACGTTTTGGAGCATAACTGTGGGATTTTGAGTGAAAAGTGCAATTTTTGCCAAGCACTCTATTAGAAATAAGAATTAAACAGCAGCCAGGAGTTTACAAAATGTTGTCCTGACGGTAAAGTCCACTCCACTGTTATATTTTTCAATGACAGTCTCCTCGGGCAACGCCGGGCGGGTCAGCTAGTATTGAAAATTTCTACAAAAAGCTGTTTGCTAGATTTGTTAAATTTCAGCATTTTCAGCTGTAGAATCTTATGAGTGATATGGATTTTTCAAATAAAATTATTAAATCTAATGAAGATTTTGTGATTAGTGCTAAAACTCTCCAGCTGTTGAGTGATATTGATTTAACACACTGTAAAAAAAAAAAAAAAAAAAAAAAAAAAAAATATGCAAATACTATAATTTTATTTTAAAGGCATGTTCTTATGTTTTGAAAATCTCATTTTAAGAACTGTTTAAGCATGCTGAAATAACTGATGTTAAAAAGAGGTCATCTGGCAAACTTGTTTCTTTACCGTTCTTTTTAGATCTGTATGATTGTAGCAAGGAATGCCTTTGATGCAGAAATTGTCAGATATCAGATTGAATTTTTTACTTATAAAGTCATAAATTCAGAAAGTATTTATGTTCAGTTCGAAATAGGTGCTATGTTAAAGAATAAAGGTTCTAAAATATACATCTGTTTCCTTTTTTCTTATGCTGAATATTCTTACTTATACCTCACAATGATGCTACTTATAAAAGAGTATTCCGTATTATAAATAATATAACTGGTAGCAGAAATAACCTATGACTTAAAACTTTAGAAGTATTAATAATTGTAAAATGCAAACCAAAAGAAATGTGCCATGAAATTGCTCTTACTGCAAAGGAATTGGCTCAAGCTAAAAGAACATTTCTCTAATCTTTCACTGTAGCGTAAATAATTTAACCCATACAAAGCATGACTTTTATTTATATTTATATATATATAGTCTAGTTTTTACATTAATAAATTGATTTTATATATATATATATATATGTAGTTAAAATATGTGTTTTGATTTTTTAGTGTAAAAATTGTATTTTTGTATTCATAGATGCATTTATATTATATTACGTAATAATTACTTTAAAGTTTTCTTCTGCACTAAAATGTACCATGATTTTGAATTTTCTTTGCTCCTGTAAAACCTTAGAAACTCCCGAAATGTTGTGTCTGTGTTCCTGAAGCTGTGAAAACAAGTTAGCAACTCTGTAATATTGAATTTATTATAGCTCGAGTGTAGACCTCATACACAGTATATAAATATGTATTATGACATACATATTTAAAAAAATAAGGAATGTTCAAAAGGGTCAGCTGGTGACAATGGAGACTAATAACACTAATACAGAGGAGTTAAGGGTTTGATAACTTCTGCAGTATTTCAATATTGTGCTAGTGCTGTATAGCACACTATATTATCAACATCTCTGAGAAGGCAATCTTTAAAGGAAGTAAAAATTAATTTGCATGTGTATGCAGTTATTAAAAGTGCTTAATACCTATGTAAGGTGATAAAAGGTAATAAAAGTGAATTTATTGAAGATTTATTCAGCAAATCATAAGAATGTGACTGGAGCCATTGATAGTTTTAATAAGATATTTTCTTTGTTTGGTATATGTCCCTGCAGAAAGATTTTTTTTTTTACTTTTTTTCATTTTTATACAGATTTGCATAAATGAAATTGCTGTTTAATGCTGATTGTGTGTTAAGATTGATTTAATCTATTAAGATTTTTTGTTTGTTTGTTAGCTTTCCTGATTTTACAACTAGTTTTAATGCAACTGTATCAACTGGTAGTACTGCCCCTACAATTAGAAAAACATCCACTTCTACGAGATTCGTGAATGGGAAAAAAATTGAAACAAAGAAGTAAGTTTAATTTTGATGTTCCTTTATTTACTAGCTTGTAAAAGGTCTCTCTACAACCTTTTTTTATTCTATTAGTGTAAATACAGTAAAACTTCTCAATAAATGAGCACCACGAGACTGTAGAATTTGGCCACTATTCAAAGGTAAAAGCATACAAATGTATTGGGGTTTGAGAAAGTGTTGTCTAAATAGAGGTGTTAGTTATAGAAATTGTACTGTATATTAGATTAAGATTGATACTTTTAAAGCATTCATATGTGTTCATTTGCCTTTTACTAAAAGATCAGAACTTAAGCAACAAGCTGAAGTATGAGTGACAATTTTTCTTCAGCAGTTAGCTTTGTAAGCAGTACAAAAATTGCCATTAGAAGGCATTCCTATTTGTTTCTAATAAATGAAATATTAAAATATTTTTACTGTTTCTTAGATTAAAATTAACTGGGTAGCTAACATTGATGGGATTAGCAGAAAATGATCAGTTGATTTAGTTTTTGGTGTAATCTTACATGCCTGGTCTTCATTAAAGTTGAGTAAAAGTTGTTTTTTTAAATATGTTCTTCTAAATTACGTCATGAGTGTTTCTGACATTGAAGGTAATTTAAAAATGTAGTAAATTAACGAGTTCGTATCACAGTGACAATTTTGTGTGCATTAAAACATGCCTTTTTTGGAGCACAATGTGTGTGTGTATATATATATATATATATATATATCTATATCTGTCGATATGCAAATCGCATGCTTCAAGGTCAAACAGCAATGTCTCAGTAGGTTGCAGGGTTACCACACCAGTCAGATAATTTCTTTTATTCAGATTGCTTGATTGAAAATGCTAAAAATGGTCTGTCACTTTAGCAGATAGCTATGTAGGTCCTGTTCAACGTTTTTGTGTAAGCATAGCACGTATATTCGTGAAGATGTTAACATTTCTGAGAAAAATTCAAAAGGTTTTTTTTTTTTTCTTTTTTTTTTTATAGCATGCAGAGTTTTTAGCCAAATTTAACACAGCTTTCCAATAACTTGAAAAAAATCATAGAAATAGTATACTGCAGGGCTGCCACTGCCGACTATTTTTTAATTCTATCACGCACCACTTTCTCAAAAGGATTTTTTTTCACATACAGTTTGACAACTTGTTAAAGAGAGATATAGTACAAAATTTAATTTTTAAAAATAGTGCTACGAATAGAATATAAAAAATAGTCGCCAGTGGCAGCCCTGATACTGTGATTAAAATATTGAATAGTTGAGATATAGGTATTTTTATGAAATAAATTTTAACTGTGCATGTGCGAACTACAGCAAAGATTTTTTTTGTCATGATATGATAGTCAATCAGGGGTGATTGTGCTCCGGGGGTACCCCAGATTTCCGGGTTTTTCTTTCAGCTCTTCCGGGGTCATAAAATCATCCTGTTTAGCGGGAAAAAACGAATCAAAACTGAAAATATGTTGCAAAAAGTGCAAAACATTCGCCAAATTAGCTATAAACGTTTCAGTTACGGCAACCCTTACCCAGAACCTGATCGGAGTGAAACTAGCAAACCCTCTGCCTCTGCCCTGCGTTTTCCTAACCCCTTGTCTTGTTTTAACCAAAGAATATAAACGAGAATACCGATACCGAAAGATATTCTTTGTCCTACCCTTAACCAGGAGACAAAAACCAGTCTTTTAAAAGATTCCTGAGTATGAATCTTCATTTCCTCCCCCCCCCCCCTCCCTTTCGTTTAACAATGCTGATCCTCCCCAAATTCTGTTATGGGCTGCAACAGATGTCAATGAGTGCATATTTTTCGTAAGCCTTCATTCAATACCCTTCCCCTCGAAATTTGCGCTTTTCTATGGCGAAATGGCTCTTGGTAGAGCATAATTTGAAAAGAAGAAATAAATAAGTAGACTAGATTAGGGTCTGCACGAGCCGGAATTTCCGGGGCCGGGCCGAACGAAAGCTACATTTTCTCGGCCCGTACAAAATTTAGTGAAAACAGGCCCGGCCCCTGGAAAATCCATTAAACCACGCCTGACTCAATATCTAAAAAAATTCAGATTTTTCTTAACATACAATTAAGATTCTATATTTATGGGATAATTTTACGGTCCCTGTGGCAGAATATACGCGATGCTGCGACGGGCGTCGCAGACTTTTTAAGGTACCTGCAGACTAAAAACATACAGCAATGCTGCGGACGCGCTATAGCACGTAAATTACACGAAAAAACGACAAACTTCGTCGAAGGATCGTTAAAAAAACGGCGAATTTCGTCGAAAAATCGTGAAATTCATTTAAAGATCGCGAAAAATGACTAATTTCATTGACAGACTCGCGAAAAAACGCAAAGTTAGTCAAAAGGCCGTGAAAAAACCGTGAAATTCGTCAAAAGGCCGTGAAAAAACATGAGTTTTGTTGAAGGATCGCAGAAAAATGCGAATTTTGCCGAAGGGTTACGGAGAAAACGCCAACTTCGTCAAAGGATCGTGGAAAAAACGGTCAATTTCATCGAAGAAACGTCAAATTTCATCGTCGGACCGCAAAAAACAGAGAATTCTGCTGACAGATCGCGAAAAAACGGCAAATTTCGTCGAAGGATCTCGAAAAAACGGCAAATTTCGTCGAAAGATCGTCAAAAAACGGTAAATTTCATCGAATGATCTCGAAAAAACGGCAAATTTCGCCGAAGTATCTCGAAAAAAACGGAAAATTTCGTCGAAGGATCGCGGAAAAATGCGAATTTTGTCCAGACCAAAGAAAAAACACAAAATTCATCAAAAGATCTGAGAAACTGGGTAATTTCGTTGACAGATTGCAATAAAAACGCAAATTTCGTCAAAGAGCCGCGGAAAAACTTGATTTTCGTCAAAAGACTAAAAAAAAAAAAAACAGGAGTTTTGTTGAAGGATCATGAAAAAAATGCGAATTTCATCAAAGGGCCACAGAGAAATGCAGTTATATAATAAGTTATGGTGTAAATGGATATCAGTATTTTGCATCAGTAATTTTCAGGATTTTTCACCTGTGTGTCAATAATTTTCAGGGTTTTTTACCTTGTGTCACAATCACCCCTGGTCAATATGATAAGGCAACTCATATAAAGACCAGTGAAATATCGTGAAAACTCAGTTACAGCAATAATTGATAAATTGAGGAGTGTTTAAGCGAGTTGTTTGTTTTTTTTTTGTTTATTTGTAAATTTTTTCCTAAATATTAAACTGAACAAAATGCATTTCATTACATTCTTGATTAAATTGTCTTTCTACTGATATATTATGGTATTACTTAATAGAAAGTAGTGTTATGAGCCATCAAACCTCAAAAATACACCTTTTCAAAAAGGCTTTGACAATTTTGTCTCTACTATACATTGCATAAAGTTACTTAAAAGTGCATTTTAAGTAGAACATATTTTAAAGGGGCAGACCAAAAAAAAAAAGAGAAATATATCCGAATGAGTGATATAACAAGACACAATATATTGAGGGGTTACTGTATATTATGTGATCCAATTAATCAGTTATATATGTAATGCTTCTTATCTGTTTTTACAGAGTTCTAGCAAATGGTGTTGAAACTGTTACTGTAATGGAAGATGGAGTGATCAAATCAAGGACTGTAAATGGTGTACCCCAGCCTCTAAATGCTATTCGTCATAATTAAGAAAATGTAATGATATAATTTTACTTTTCAATTGGAGGAGAAAACCCATTTTGATTGTGCAAAAATATATGCTGCCATTTCAGGAAACAATGTTTGTATATATATATGGACTAAAACTATTGTAATATTTGCTCTTTGCAAAAGCTGTAAAAATTCTTATCTTAAATTACTGTAAAGCTTTTCTTTTTAAACCATTAAATTCTGCTGAATGTGTGAATGGAAGACATGTAATGTATATTTATTTCATCCTGTATGGATTGATGTCAGTGGCCAATATTTTTGTTTGTACTTAAAACTCATGTGTATAGAGCATATCTAAAATATTTAAGATAAATATTTTAAAGTTTTTCTGTTAACTTGATTATTCTATTTATAGTCCTTCAACAAATTAAACCTTGCTACCTTCATTGAAAAAGTCATTTTTTTTTCATATTTAAAAATATATATAGCAAGTTACTTTATAAGTTTAAAAAAAAATAAAGAAAATGCAGATATAAAATTGCAACAAAAATCAAGAATCTTTACTTAGAAGGGTTTCATATAGTGCACAGAGAATCCAAACAATAAAGACCACTTAATAGATTTTTTATTATTTTTTTTTTTACTTTAAAAGTTTGTTTTTAGTTCATCAGTACCTTAATTATCCTGACATGAATAATAATATATGAATCTTTTGCTTTTTAATAGATTGTCCTATTACAAATATTTTACATTATTTAAATAAATTTAGGCCATTTTAATTTCCATAATCATGTGTGCTATATTTCTTAGAAAAGAGAAATCAACACAATTTGCAAAAAGGTTGGAGGTCATAATTATCATGGATACCTTTAAGGATCCTTTCTATTTTAATTCATCATGTAGATAGTCTTTTTAAATCTTGAGAATTTTTCTAGCTTTAAAAATGTAGGAGACTGTTTTATTATGTTTATAGTATTCAGTATATTAAAAAATGAATGAAGTTTATGATAAACTGATTCTTTAGCAGATATGATTTTTAAGACTTTTTGAGGAGGGTAGCAATGCTCATTTAATATTTTATTGGACTACACATAATTTTGTCATATTGATCTAAATTTGTCTTCCGATTAACATTTTCTCTTTATTTAAAACATCTTTATACCCAAAAGACTTTTTAAAAAAATCATCGTATTTGCATTTAAATTTGTCATTCATGTTTATATCATTTCCCTTTTTTTGTAGCTTATTTATTGATATATTTCAAACAATGATATCTTGAGTGATAACATCCACGGACAATATTAGTTTTATTCACTGCACTCATTTTGCTTTTGTATATATGTTCCACCATTGTATTATATTTGATTTTCTTGTGCTTACTGTCTTCACGTTTATATTCCATGTAAAAAAACTGAACTGGCAGTGGCAGAGATGCTGTTGTGTTAGATTTTGTGTTATCATGTTTTGACTGAAATAAAATTCAGAGTACTAATATGCTTGATGGTTCTTTTCCCTGACATATTTGATATTTTTTAGATCAAAAATTTAATTGTTCATGTTTATTTGTTTGCACAAATCTTTTCTCCAGAAAAGAGTTTTGGGTTGCAAATATGATCATTATTTATGATTCTTCAGTACTAATGCAGTCAAACCTCGTTAATGCGAACACTCAAGGGGAAACTTTTTTGTTTGTGTTATCCGAACTTAAATACATTAAATACAACTGGACGGGGCAATCAGAAACAGATCGTTCTAAAAGTAATTCGCATTTAAGCGTGTTCATTTTTAAGAGGATTGACTGTAGAAACAATTTTTTTTCATTGATTTGCCTCAAACATCATCATAAAAGAAAATTCTAAATTCTATTTTGCATTTAACTAGAAATGCTCAAGCAATCCAATTAAAAAAACAATAAAATGGTCATTTGTACACTGCATTCTTATAAGATAAAATATAAAATAAATTCTAACAGACATTTATTTATTGGTCTAAAACATTTTGGATTAAAAAAAAAAAACACACATTTTGGATTTTAAAAAGATATATGTTAGTCAATATGATTAATCTGGTCATTATTAATAACCAGTTATTATTAATCATTATCAATCGTAACAGATATATATTATGTAGTTTCATTTTTCAGAATTACAGAGCATGCTGTTGAAGCATAAGTAGTTCATATTATAGAGTTACCTATTCTTGGAACTCAACTTTTAAATTTAACTTTTTCAAGTTATTATATTAATAGCATAGGATTTAAAATGTTCTCAGTCTGGTTCTCGCACAACTTTATTTCATCGTTGAAGAAAAAATATGGAAATTCAGTTTTTTCATCTCTTTAACGAATTAGAATTAATATTTTCTAGATTTGCATTTGTAATTTTATTTTTTCTTTTATATATATTTAAAAAAGAAAAATCATCTTTAATTTTTGCATTTGTATGAAATTTTTGATTTTTCTTGCATTACTTTGTCATTTCTAATCAGTCACTGGGATAAGAATTACATTTTGTAATAGGTGATTATAATGCATGCATATGACCTTAAAGTGCTACATTACCAGTTTATTTTATTTTGAACAAATTTAGTAAAGTATTTTCGAAGTAATGTAGTAATTCTAGGGCATATGCAGAAAATTTTAGCAATATGCCAGGATAGATTATACAGTGAATTGCCAAATTAATGTGGACAGACACATAATTGTGTAATTTTAAATCATTGTTGATGGTTTAAATAAGAGTATGTTAAGTGTTGCATGCAAATATTTAGGTTTAAGAAATAAGTTCATAAAATTAAGCATACACAGGAAGAATAAATATAAATTTGCTATATATATATATATATATATATATATATATATATATATATATATATTACAGGTGTTTAAATTTTTCTGCAATCTGTCAAATTATTCTATAAAAATTTTTTGCAATCTGCTAAATTATTCTATAAAATTTTTCTATATAACCCAAGCTTATTAAAATAATTCTTATTCTTAAAATAGTGTCCTTCACTATCCATATGTAAAGCCATTTTACCGTAATCCACTTAATAGTATTTATTCTATTTTGCAAATGGTGCTTCCTGCTTATGTTTCTTATTTTAAAACCCTTTTTTATTAAAATCTTTACTAAATAATCCCTATCATTTCCCGTATCTAAAATCACTCTAAATTTCTTAAATACGATATAAAATCTCATGTTTCCTAAATTATTCCATCTTAAAAAAATCCTATTTCCGTAAATTCTTTCTTATATTAAATGTCTCCTATTATGTTTCAATATTTAAATATTTCTCACTTTTAATCTGTGTCAATTATTAAATTTCTTCCCTCGTATTCTAAAAAATCGTCTGCAGTCAAAGAATATATTTTTTATACCTATTCTCAAAGTTAAAATATTACTTCATTTTACCACGTTTTTAAAGCATTTAGAAAATTCCAGTTCTAACCAGTAAAATCATTTGGTGCCAATAACATCCGGAAGTCTAATCTTTACAATATCTCTACACCAGAAATTGGATTAATTCCTTCAAATTCAGACTATGATTGGCTAAAACAGATCACATGTCGAGTTTGTATCCTAGTGCCTAGCTCCCTTAAAATCGCTTGCACTGCTCGGAGACACAGAATTTTTACGGATTCTCTCGCCTTCGAAGTTGACAAATAATTCTGGAGTCGTCGTGAAAAGAATGGAAGTCCCTGTACTATTCTCGTAACCTTTAATATCATGGAAACTCAATAGTGTGTAATTTTAAAGAACATTTTCCTCATATGCTTGAATATGTTGGACTGAATAAAATAACTGAAGTGAAGCCACTGTCTGCTTATTTCCTCTATTTTTCATTTCACGTCTACGAATATGTTTTCCGAATGTGTATGACTGCAATTACCTGTGCTGTTAATTTGGGAACACTGCCTTAATCACTCCAAAACCTTCCAATCCAAAACATCGCATATGTATTGACATTTCAGTGCATGCTTTTGGATGTTATTTTAGGGCTTTAGTGCAGCATATTTAAGATCTGTTCTTTTGTGTTGCCTTTTGTTGGTAATGATTTTCTTGGTGATGTTCTTTTTCGCTATTACACATATTGTTTTTCAACAGTGTTCATTGCAGAAAATTTTTCTTTCCAAGGTAAAACTGTTCTGTTTTCTGCTCTGTGAAAAATTTAATGCTTAAAGTTTTATAGCAAGAAGCTGAGTTATGCATTAAAATATATTCTTGGCACCAATCCTGAAGTTGATGTATTGACTGACTTTTTCATTGCTAAGGAAAGTTTCGATGAAAATCTTTACAAGACAACTCGTGTAAAATCTATCAATTGCATAGAATCTCAGAAAGTTTCGATGAAAATCTTTACAAGACAACTCGTGTAAAAGCTATTAATTGCATAGAATCTCAGAAAGTTTCCATGAAAATCTTTACGACAAAAGACATCTCGTGTAAAAATATTAATTGCAAACTTGAAATAACAGAAGTAAGTTTTCATTAACTTGATAGGAAATGTCATTAAATATTGATATAGACTATTATTTTTAAATCCTAATCTTTCTTTAATTTATTAATTTTATAAAATTAATAATTCTAAATGTAGATAAACATATTTGTAAGCAACAACAAGTAACATTGTATTAATTCTATCCTGAAAAATCTCAAATTGCACAATTCTTTTCATTGTCCACATTAATTTGGCAACTCACTGTATATTGACAATTTGTATAAAACTGGTGATATTCATAATTTATTCTGATTAATAGCTATATTCTGATAATTCAACACATTTTTCGTTATGTTAAAAAAAAAAAAAAAAAATTTTCAAACTACATATATTCAAAACATCTTTCTTGTATATAGCTTTCTCTTAACTATAATGTGAAATAACTGTCGGCGAATTTTAGAATGTTTTATTTCGTTACTATTTGATGTGAAAATGTGAAAGTTACTTTTTGGGATATCAACATAAAATGATAGTAATAAAGAAACATGATTGCCAAATAGGTAAGGAAGTACTTCATATTTAGCCTTTTGTCATTCAAAAATGACTGTTAAATCTACTAAACCAGTGTTTTCCAACTTATTTAATGGTGGCATGATTTTTATGGTGCATCAAGGTATACTAACATTAACAAGTTGGAAATTGTATGTCAAACGTGACAAATGAGGTGTGTCCGTACTATAGATAGTTATATAAATATTCAGATCTTGATGATTTTTAATTCTGTGAAATTAATTGTATCATCTGCAGATTAATTTCTATAATAAAATAAGTATCTCGATCGCTGGACGATTCAACCTCGGAAGCATGTTTTTATTAATATTGTCTAAAGTTTTGATTCAATTTTCATAAAATTTGAAATGTGTCTACAAAATTCTGCAAAGATAATATATCTTAAATTTCAAACCATTCGGTTGGGTAGTTTTTGTGTTATATGCGGACAGACTGACCAGATGATGACAATAGGTGCTACGTATTTATATAATTACGAATGTACCTAAAAAGGGTACCTCCATTATCAAGTCAACCACTTTTCATAACAAAACTATCGCCAAACTATAGGATTTAAGGCCAAAAATGCATGATCGTGGTGCCACATTATTTGACGTCAGAAGCATTATATGTGTTTGCTATGACATCAATTGGTTTTTAATTCAACATTTACCTGTATTTTTCATTGTTTTACTGATTTATTAGTTATTTTTGGTAATTAAAATATAAAAATTACGTCCTTAAATGGCGGTGTCATGATTTTAGAAGAGAAAAGCACTGACAAAATCTTACGATGAATAGTGACTTACAATAGATCAGTTTCAACTGACGTCACAAATATTTATTCACTAGCTGAGAGGGATAATTAAGAAAAATAATGTAAATAAATAAATATCCAGAAATTTTTTTTTCTGTTTTCATTAATATGTGGTAAATTTTATTGTTTAAGTTTACTAAGTTAACACATTGGTGAATGAAGCTTTTCCAAATTTCTTATATTTATTTTCTTTGAGATTCCAATGGCAACATTCTTCCATTTGTTTATTTGGCATTACAGTTTGGCGATAGTTTTTTGTTATGAAAAGTGGTCGACGGGATAATGGAGAAGTGCCTTTTAAAAAAGAAACGTTTGATTTTACGAAACACTCTGAAACTAATGAACTGATTTTAAAAGTACTTTTACTGTATGATAGCTGATAAACAGAATTCCCAAGTAAACTGAATTGCATTTATTTTTTGGAAGGGGTGGGTGCAAATGGGTTGGAATGAAGGTTTTCTTATAAATTCAAGTCTTCATGTTTGCCTAATGCGACACAAGAATGTTTCCTCAAAATATGACTTAATTAGTAATATTTAAATTATTTGCAGCAGTACAATTTTCCCTTAATGTTAATAGGAACACAAATACCACCCATTTCAACACCCACCAATGCAAAGTTGCAGGTTTTGCTAGTACAAAATGAAAGTATGTTTATTTGTAACCATTCTTATTTTCTTTGTTTCTATTTTTCTGTTCATGACTCTCACACGTAAAAGAAAAAAAAGCGATGGAGTATGCACACGTCCAGTAATTCCTTAAGGTTAATTCTTAATTTCTCTTTTAATATGTGAGACGTAAAAGTTTGGGAATCACTGTATTATAAAACTATAGTGGCTCATTGGCTGCATATGTTTTGTGATATAACCCGGGCTGTGGAGTCTGAGTTGGAGTGAGGCCTATTTTTGGGCAAAAGAGTCGGAGTCACTAAAAAACAGGCAGACTCCGACTCCAGCTTGTTTTTTAGACAGTTTGTAGTGAAATTAAACTAATTCTATGTAATTTTAAATTTATAAACTGAATTATTATTTTTATATTTGGACTATCTATGCAAGGAAACCCAGGTTAAACAGGCCCAATATACAGTCCAGTGTACAGCATATATAAAAACTGTTTTGAATTGAAATATCTAGTTTATATTTAGTATATAGTCTTTTCTGTCGTTTTTTTGGAGGTTGCGGAACCCGAGGTAATGCAAAAATTGGAAATTTCTGCTCTTTTTGGAATCTACAAAATCCAAAATATCATGGTAATATATATATATATATATATATTTTTTTTTTTTCCCCTCAGATTCTTCAGGTTTGTGGGACCAAGAGTAATGCTGAAATTGTAAATTTTCTCACTCTTTTTTTTTTTTTTTTTTTTGTGCATAGGACCCCCCCCCCCCTTTCCAAAAATAAAATAAATAATAATAAAAATGTGAAATTGTAATTTTTTTTTCATGAGTCTGCAATACCCAAAATAATGATGAAATGTAAAATTTCTAATATTTTTCTCCTTTTGATATTCAGGTTTTTGCAGACCCGAAATAAAGCCAAAATTATAAAATTTAATGCAGGAAATATAAAATTTTCATCTTTATTTTCTTTTTTTACATCTGAATTTTTCGTGCCTGGGTACAGAATAATTCCAGAATTGCAACATTTTGCATTTTCTTTTCCAATTCAGCGAGATCTGAAATACTAGAATTTCCATTTTGTTTACTTCTTTAGATTTCAATATTTGGATTTTTCGGGTCTGCAGGACCCAAAATTAATAATGCTGAAAATATAAAATTTTTGCCTTTTTTTTAACGAAACCGTGAGAACAGAATTAATTATAAAATAGCAAAATTTTCACTTTAAATTTTCTTCCATTCCCTCGTAATTTCTCAGGTTCTGGAGATCCCAAATGATGCTTAAATTGTAAAATTTTGTCCTCTTATTTTTTGGTTCTGCAGGAATAGATATAAAACCAAAATTAAACATTCTTTCACCCATATTTTGGTATATGTTTTGATTTGGCATAAAATATTTTGGTTATCTTAAAATGACATACCAACATAATATATGTTTGGATTCATCTGATAGATCTTTTCGTGTGTTATTCAAAATAAATTTTGGAGATTTATTCTATTTCAACTGTTGTTTCTATCTAATAGCTTCAAATTTAACTTTTCGATTACAATTTACATGCATATTTTACGTGTAGTTTTTTCAGAGTTTTGACATAATTAAATTTTACCACATATGAAATTTAATGCATATTGTATTTTTGTGTGAGTGTACATGGAGTATCTGGGAGGAGGGAAGCGGTGATGTTCAAAATATTTTCAGTCTTGACCCGAGCCGATTAATGTAGGGGCAAAGTTCCACAGGCATTTTATAAGAGTATTTGTGCCTTATTTAAAAAAAAAGTTCTGCATTTAAAAAAGGTGAAACTTTTTATACTAAAATACTGTCCAACGTTTCCCGTTGCAGTAAATGAGTCCTGTCTTGACTATCACAGCTTACACCCATAATTCATCCAAAAAAATATCTGTTGATATGCACATCATATACCTCAAGGTCAAACAGAAATGTGCCAGCAGGTTGCAGTGTTACTGTTTTTTTATTATTTTTTTATTCCGATTGCTGCCACTTTTTTTAAATAGTAATATTTCCTTTATTTAATGACAAATTTTATAAAGCGACTATTACTATTTCAAAACAAGTGACAGCAATGAAGCAATCTGAATAACAGTAATCAACAGGCAGTACTAGTAGTACTTTAGCCATGTCGGAGTCGGTTCCTTTAAAATTTCAGGAGTCTGAGTCTGTCATTTTTACCGACTCCGCAGCCCTGGATATAACCCTGTTTTTTCATGCACCTTGCTCTCTTCTAGAACTCTGTATATACATATATATATATATATATATATATATATATACACACACACACACACACACACATCTCCTTACAGATAAGGGTCCAACTCAAATCCGAGAGTTCTATTTGTAATAGACTAACTTTGCAGAATAATTTTCATCAAATCCAACCTGAAACTGCAAGAAATGTTTTTTGTCAACCTGAACCCAAGATGCAAAATGAAAGAATAATTATATCACTTCAGTGAAGTTATGGAAGACCAGTCTATAGTCATATCTGTTGGGTATAGAATAGATTTTATTACTTTCATTTGAAACAAAATCTATAGATATATATGAGTATATATCCTAACTTGATCTTTAAGAACCAACCTGCAATAACACTAAAATATAGGAGTTGTAATTTTCCAACTGAGTCAAAAACTGTCCAGGCTAGGATTCGAAACAGGGACCTTTATAGCTTCAGCTGTCAATGCTCTGCCAACTGATCTATCCTGAATGATTCTGGCGATCACAATACACCCTGCTACCTTATTGATAATGACTTCTGGTCTGTTATTTTAAACAGCTCAACAGAATAAATCACAGGTAATGGAACTCGAGTAAACATTGGATACGTAATTGCACGTGATTAATTTTAACACAATTATTGTAATTCGTAATTAAACTATATGAGTTGTAATTTTTCATCTGAGTGAGAAAGTGTCCAGACCAGGATAAATAGTCATAAGCCTTCCAAATATATATAAAACCCTGTCGAACCAACTTGTGGTTGTATTGTGCTGTCTTCTAAAAAAGAAAAAAACCCACACTAGTTCATCAAATATAAGTCAGGTTTTTTTGTTTTGTTTTATTTTTATGCACCATTTAAAATAATAAAAATAGTTAAAAACACCTAAGGAGTGCTTATTTAGTTTTAAAATAATTTAAACTAATAATTGCAGAATTCTGCCATAATATGAGTTTTATTTCTACAGATTTTCTTGTTATAAGAGAATTTTAGAATGATCAACATAAATTTTTAATTGTTTTTATGCTGAACCATTAATATATAATAAAATGCTTCATTTTCAACTCATTATGTTAGTTGTGTTTTTTCAGATAAAATAGGTTATTTTTTGGAAAAGTGTCTTTTTTTCATTCTCACTAATTGGCTGCCATTTTGTAATAAAGTGATAAAATGAAAAATGCTCACCATTAAAATCTTAGACAGAACAAGCTGTAAAAATTTAGTAATTTTTTTTTTTTTTTTTTTTGCATTCTTTATTAGACTACATAGAGAAAATTTCAAAAAAAGGTTTTTTTTTATGAGAGGACAGCACAATATTTGATTAAAATCAGGTTATCCAACATAATTGCAGTGTAACTCTGTCTTGTGCTAAGTCGTCTCTTATCTAAAGTTTGAAGCCTTCCAAGGCAGCTTAATTTAATAAAAGCTGGGACCTTTTTCTTGACATGACAATTTTCCATTCATGGTTATGAAATTGAATATTGGATGGTTAAGTAGAAATTCTGGTAAAAATAATCAAATAAAACATTTTTAAAATTGCTGTACAAATTTTGATAAACTTTATTGAAAAGAGAACAAAATTTACTGTATTGGGCAAAAAGATTGAATTTGGATTGCAAACTTCGATAATCTGAGAAATATGCTACTTTTTCTATTTAACAAAAAATCCAATTAAAACAAATTGGAAATTTTACGTTAAACATGACGAATGAGGTACGTTTTATAACTAGTTTCACAATGTAAAAAAGTCATCTTTATTATTTGAAGGAAATGAATTATATCGTTTGTTATGAGCGAGATGAGCATGTCTTTTATTTTTCTTATGTATGCCACATTTATAAATGAGATTTTTTTTTTTTCTACTCCAGACAGCACTGCAAAATTCACCATGGAGATCTTGCTTTGCGAATGATTACGTCCATGGTTTAATATTTTTATGACTCCTAATGAACGAATCTCCTGTGTTTATTTACTTTAATGAATTGAGATATTCGACTGTTAATGTAATTTCCACTGAAGTTATCTCGGAATCTATAAATTTTTTAATGTAACTCATCTCTCAAGCAAACAATTTTTTTGAACGATCTTTCTAAAAATGTAACTTTTATGCAATTTTATTCGAAAAAATAATTTTGAATAAAAATGGCCGCCTGGAATATGAAAAAAGTGGTTTGCCCGTATTTGTTTTCCTCAGTCACATGACTTGCGCTTTTATTATATAGATTACGTACGATAGGATTTAATAGAATAAAGAAACTTTTATCAATATCTTTTTAAGTTTTGATTTGATATTCATAAAATTTGAAATGACTCAACAAAATTCTGCAATGATAATATATTAAATTTCCAACCATTCGTTTGGGTTGTTTTTGAGCTGTTATATGCGTACAGATGGACCAGACAACAACTGTAAGTGTTACGTATTTTATATAATTACGAATGCACCTGAAAAAATTTAAAATCTCAGCATTTAGACCTGTCTTCAACTTTTGGGAACCAAATTTGCAATAGATTTCATTTCCATACTCTTCACCAACCGACACACACACAGGTTACAGACAAAAACTTTGTTTTATTAGTATAGATACAAAAATCAGTTAAAACTAATCAGGGGTTTGTTTTTACTAACTTTTGATTTTTCATAAGTTAAGCATCACATCAATGATATATACATTAATATTAATAAAAGATAGTTTTTGTCTGTCTGTGTCGGCTATAGCTAGGGAAATCTGTCACACTTTGAGATCGTCAAGTTTGGTTCTTGATAGAAGAAGACATCCGATGTACACGAGACTCAGATTTATGACATTTTTATTAGATTTTTCGTTGCTTTATAATTGAAAGGAAAAAATTGCATATTTTCCTGATTTCCAGAGTTTGTTTGCGATTTTGAGCCACTTACAAAAGCAATCAAAATTGAACTTTTTAGCTCAATACACTAAATTTTGTCTTCCTTTCCATAAAGCGATTTTTTATAGTCTCTTTTTTTGCTGAAAGTGAGGACTTTGTGTTTTATCAATCTATTTCTATTTGGTACCTTAGCCATTCAATGTTATATTCGGCATTTGGCATATTCGGTTAGACTGAATTTCAAAATATTTGGCCAAACTGAATATTTAAACATTTTAAAACCTTTACACAATTTCTATGTTTAACTGTCAATTAATGTATTCAAAATAATTAAGAAATAGAATCATTTAAATAAAAGGGATTGTTTTTACATTATTTATCTTCTGTTTGAAAAGTGACATTTAAGAAATTTAACTATTAATAATGACCTTCATAGGAATTAATGATGTACAAATGCAAGTTCCTTGAATATTGTCTGGTAATAATCTGTTTCTTGTTTATTCACAAACAGGGTGTTTATGAACAAACTTTCAGAGGTGATAATAGGCATCAAGACAAACAATTTCTGTACAGGAAACAGGATCGCATTCCACTTATTAAGGGGCTACTTCACTCAGATGAAAACACCCGCTCGCTAATGTTAATCCTATGGAGGAAATTTTTGAAGATATCTCGTTCGCATTTCAATATTTTTAAATGATTTTTTTTGCATTGGATAGCTGAGGTCAATCTCTATGCATGCTCCTTTCTACTTTTTCGATTTTTGTTGCAGTTTTTTTTATTGAGGATACTTTCACTTTCAAAACCGGTTTCGAAAGTGAAAGTATCTTAATAAAAAAAACTTGTAATCAAAATCGGAAAAGTAGGAAGGAGCGTGCATAGAAATTGACCTCAGCTATCCAATGCAAAAAAAATCATTTAAAAATATTGAAATGCGAACGAGATATCTTCAAAAATTTCCTCCATAGGATTAACATTAGCAAGCGGGTGTTTTCGTCTGAGTGAAGTAGCCCCTTAAATCAAAAATACAGTTTGTAGACACTGCTCTCTGATGCATTTAAAAACTTTTGTTAAATCAAAAATCGATTTTCAAATTATTCATTGAAAGGAAAATGGTGCATTTAGATAATTGATTCAAATGCTAAATTATGGATGTCGAAAATTTTCAATGGGGGAGGTCTTAAACTAGCATCCGTCAGGCCGAAATGAGTCGCATAAACTTACAAGATAACATTTAAAATATATATTTGAAGGGTGTAGATGCAAAATTCACAATCTCCACTTTTAGTAACTGCAAAAAACTGATTATTATAAATAAACATGATATATAGGCACAATTGTTTTCTGATATATTTGTTGCCATAAATTATGGCACTTCAGTGAGAATATCATCTAAACGACGAACTCTACTAAAAGCGACATAAGTTGCTCCAAGTGACTCCTCCTTTGGTCCAATGTCCACAGCAATTTTTTACAAAGTTGAAGAAATGATGATCTTGGCTGCAAAATTGTTACTCATTTAGTACCACCCAGGGAGCATATGTAGCTTAAGGAATGCTATGGACGCGAGTAACGTCTGTGGTGCAATGTAGATCTTTAATACGAGAGATGTATGAAAAACATAAGACAATTGTCTTACAATGGATCCCCTCACACTGTGGTATTCCCTGTAACGAAAAAGCAGATGAATTGGCCAAAAAAGGTTGTTCTGTTAATCAGGCTTCATGTAACTTAATTAACTATAAGTCTGCCTCTTCAATGGTTAATCAAATGATTAAGACATCATATATATTACTACTAAAATCAACGAACAAAAGAAAAATCGTGGAGAAATACAATCTCTAACGTCTAACCTCCCCGATTGTCCAAGAAGCAGTGCTGTAGCTGCCTTTCGTCTCGTGCCAAAACACTGTGGTGACTCCAAGGTATCTACCTCTTCTTCAGTGTCCATATCGCTATTATCAAATTTTTGTACGGTTCTTGGAGCTTTAAACATAGATACCACTTCAGTGGGAAGTTGTTTTAGGTTTTTCTTTTGCGCTTACTTGATATTTGTGAATCACTACTGTTTACGAATAAATTAAAAACATCTTCGTTTGTCTTGAACTTGATGCACTTCCTGAAATTGTGTTCTCTATATCTTTTCAAATCTTTGTTACGTGCCTCTTGCGCCTCCTCACTTAATTGGCCGAGAAACCAATGCCGCTGATGTTATTTCTGGACTATGTATGAGGTATTTGTGCACAGTTGGTGCATGTTGTACCATGGATACTTTTCAACAAAGTATCTTATGGTATGATGAGTGAAAACTCTGAATTTTTTAACATCGATTTCATACAGCCTGGCAACAACTATCAAAACTGAGCGTCTTTTAATTTATCCACACAAGTACTGAAATTGTTTTTCCGTTTTGGTTACGGTTTTGACCCCTTTGTGGTCACCGTAGTTCCTCTTCTAGCCTTGAGACCTTAGTAGTATGGTATTTGCTGCCACCACCGGTATTAAACTGATACCAGACACGTTGTGAAAAGAATTCCTCATTTAGATAATCAACTAATAATTTATTGATTAAAATTAGCATAAAAAATACAGTAATAGTCCTTATTGGTCCATATATATTATTAGCACTTTCCCTATGCGACTGTCAAATGGCAATCTCCCTGATCGCACATATTACACTACTTCGTTATGCACTACTAATATACACAGTTCCGATGAAGTTATATCACAACCACCTCAAAAGATGATTCCCATACTCGCCTTATATATATCCGGCTGTATCTCGCCTCGCTACCTCCGGCAGTCTAGACCTCTCCACGGATCTACTCCGATCTGTTCCGCCTACGCTGTACTTCCAGGACACTGCTGGTCTTACTCCCTCCACTACACGCTGGGAACTGCCCTCGTGTCATACACTTCACCCCTCTCTTCAGATCTACGGGGCATGCCTTTCTTCAACCACGGATTTTCTCCACCTGTAAATACATTTCTCTAGAAAGTTCCCCCTTTTCCTATCATCTTCCCAACTCAGTTCGCCAGGAATTCAGTGCTCGTTGTGTCCACATTCCAGAAATGGATTAGTTACTTTCATAATGACCCACAAATAGCTATGCGGATCAGGAGAAATTCTATTGTCAATCACAAACAGAAGTTTACAGGAAAAGAAAATATATATATGAATACAGTAATATACAATAATGATTATATATAATTAATTAAATTAACTAGATATATACAACATAGGTTCTGTTAAAGTCAGAAACCTGACACACCCCACCTTAGCGAAAAACATGCCTCTTAAGGGCTAATTTTTCCCAAACACTTGATAACTTTTGAGTTAGCATACGGTTCTATTGAGTCCAATCAGTTCATAAAACAGTTTTGTTTGATTTAACACCTCTTGTTATTGCATACTCATTTCCGGTGTCTGAACATCTCTACTGACGTTTCCATTGAACCATATGTATATATGTCATTACTAAACATAGTTACTGACGACCTTAGCGAAAAATATGCCTCTTAAGGGCTAATTTTTCCCAAACACTTGATAACTTTTGAGTTAGCATACGGTTCTATTGAGTCCAATCAATTCATAAAACAGTTTTGTTTGATTTAACACCTCTTGTTATAGCATACTCATTTCCGGTGTCTGAACATCTCTACTGACTTTTCCATTGAATTATATGTATATATGTCATTACTAAAAAAAATTACACAACTTACTAATACATTTAGACAATACACACAAATATATACAAAAAAAAGTTAGACTAGTATTATGTTATTTCATTAGCAGTCATTAACTGATATTGCTGGAGGTGATATTACTTTCTCCTTCCAGCCTTTCCTAGTTAACCTAATAGGTACATCCCTTTTCGCAGCACACCCGATCGGATGACTAATTTCTGCCTTAGTTAAATTTGACTCTAACCATTCCGGAACTTGCCTATCCATGTTCTCTTTGTATGTGATAAGGACACTGGTTTCGGTTTGTTCCTAAACATCCCCGGTTTCTGATCAATCCGATGTTCCCCACTTCTACGGATTGTATAGAACCCATAAATACTTCCTTGTTTTTCCTCAAGATTGATTTTATATCTCCAACTTGAGAACCCTTTTATCTCAAACCCTTTCATGTCTTTAATTACCGGTTGTTCCCTATCTATCACAAGAGTTTTTCCACGGTTTTCGAATTCCTCATCACTATCAAATATAATATCAACTACGTTATTTCTAGCGATAAATTCTCTCATTTCATTCTGGCGCACTTGCTTCTTACTCCCGTACGCTAATTCAACTATAAATGAATGTTTAAATGTTTTCTCTTTCTCTCCGTCACTCCGATTCATTCCCCTCGTTAACTGACAGTCTAAACATGACTCACAAAATGTTTCAGCTTCTTTAGCAATGCCTTCCCAATAGAATGAATATCTAATTCTTTGTAACATTTTCATAACCGTGTGATGCCCTCCATATACGGAAGTATGCGCTAATTTTAGAATTTCCTTCCTTCTGATTTTAGGTATTAGTAATTGAGCTACCGTTTCTCCTACCAAATTTTCTTTATGATACAATAACTCATTCACAATGTAATAAAACCCTTTATCCTATTTAGCTAATTCCCAAGCTTTCTCTAAATCTTTACAATCCATTTGGGCTTTCTGAAATACATCTGAATTACTCTCCGTAACTCCGTCAACATTACTTTTCTCTACCTCCGTTTTTTCCCTTTTCCTGACTTTGTAAATTTATCGACTTCGTTTCTACGGCATACGGCCCTTATCATTTCCTATCATTTCCCATTCATTCATTTTATCACTACTATCTTCCTTACTTTCGGTCTCTTCGGATTCTCTTAATGATTTTTCGTGGTTTAACTCTGCCAATTCATTAGCCACTTCAGGATGTAAAACTACTTATTCCTTACTATTGTCAATTATCGTGCAAAGTACATCCTGATGAATTACATTAGTTTGACTGCATTTTGGAATAGCTAAGGGTAATTGAATTAACGGTGATTTAACTGCCTCACCAAATATCTCTTGTAAATAAATGCTACCAGCCTCTTTTAGTTCTTCTGCAGGTACTAAATCTTTATGAACGACACTTATTTCACAACCTGAACCCACTAATCCTTTTGCTCTTTTCCCATTTACACTAACCTAATTTTTCTCAAGTTTATTTAATTTCTTTCGAATAACCTTAGTTCTCCGTTCCCCTTTTGCTACGATTCTTGCCATAATCGCCTCCTTTGGTAACTCTTTAATTCCTCGTATGGAGACATTATTGATACTAGCCCTTGGTTCTTGTCGGTTATTAATTTGATTACTTCCCTCATTATTTCCTTTTGTACAAAATCTCTGGAAATCTACACTAGCCCTTGATTCTCGCCGCTTATTAACATGCCTATTTCCTTCATTATTTACTTTCGTGCAAAAGCGTTGGTAATGACCCCTTAAGCCACATTTAAAACAAGTAGGCGTTGCATCCTCATTAGATTTTTTGAACTCTGGTTTTCTACCCGAAAATGAACTGACTTCATTATTCCCATTTTGTCTCCAGTTACCACTAAATCCATTATCTTTTTCCCCTTTAGAATCTCCGTTGTTTACATATGTTTCTTTACCTTTATAACCCTTATAAGTTACCGTATAAGATTTGTGTTGAGCGTCGATGAAATTATCAAGTCCTTAGCAATTTTCCAAGCTTCTAACCTAACCATTTACTTTGTTGCGTTAATCCGATATGCGCAGAGGTTTCATCATCTAACGAATTTACTAATTTATCGGTAGTAATTAATTGATTCACCTTTTCATACGTGTCAGCACCCCGAATCTTACAATAATTTTCCCACGTTGCTAGTAACCGCGATACAAATAATACATGAGTCTCATTTTGGTTCCTCCTAGCTTTCCTAAAATTTTCCAAACATGCCTTTTGTGTTGGTTCGTGCTCCCTAAGTACTAACCCTTTTAACTCTTCATAGCTCTCCATTTGTTCTCTAGTGATATAAATTAGCAAATTATCCGCCTTACTTCCTAATATATTTAAATAAATAAAATTATAATAAATTATAATAAATAAAATTACCAACAATATTCGGAAAAATATCCGAATTCTTTTGTGCAGCCCTGTATAGGATCTATAGATTTGTATATATACTATATAGCATGCTTAATTTTAGTTCAGTTAGGAAACGCGTAGCTCAGTTTAAAATTCCCCTTCTGGAATTTCCGTCAATAAACAGAAATGTACTCAAGAACCTTTGTGCTGCCCTGTATATGATCTACAGAATTTATACACACCAAGTATTAGACAAAAAATTAGTTAAATTTAGAAACGAGTTCAGCAATTGAAAACGCACTTTATGCAATTATTATTAACAAACAATACCTAATTATTTTGTGTGTCCCTGTAAATGAACTATGAATGCTATACACACAATATTCTATAGTAAGCCTCTTGTGATGCAACTTAGTGATATATATCAATTTCAATATGTTTCAAATAGTGAAACGTTATAATAAATTATAACACCTTGTAATAATATATTACTTTTAAATGCTAAAGGTGTAAAATTAACAACATAATATAAATTAAAATAACTTTTATTAGTTGTTTTACATGTTTCGACTCTTTCCGAGTCATTTTCAAAAACAAAATGAGAATATTCTAAAGTTGCACGGGCTTTGAAGTTATTATTTTCATGTACTTTTTTTTTTAATTACGCACGTTATCTATTATTTTTTACTTGGTTGTTTATTTTCATATCTTTGATCATGGAGTAACTCTAGCCACAGTTTCGGTAAATTAAAAGATGCCGCATCGTTACATATTGTATTTTTGCGTGTTAGTATCTCTATGGTTTTTCTTATTATGGATGGATAGCCGTGTATGGTGGATGGTGGTTTGACTATTAAGCAGATATTGAAACGTTTAAGGCTGTGTTTTAATTTTTCAAAAAATCTTGGATAATATTGAAGAGTATAAAGTTTGTATTTTTGCGAATCACCTTTCTTTTCTACAGCCTTAAACGTTTCAATATCTGCTTAATAGCCAAACCACCTAAGAAATTAAAGAATATCATTTGCAGTAAAATTGACCCAATTAATTTTGAGAATTATTCAGGAGTATATGAAATACCTTTTATTAGAGAAGACGGATGCAAGAATTACTACATAAGCATGACCAGCAGGAAATTTGATTGCAGAAAAAAAGAGCATATAGCTGATATTAAATACAATAGAAAAACTACAGCCCTGGCAAGATTATATCAAGAAGAAACCATCCAAATAAATTTCAATGAAAGTAAAATAATATTTCCCTCCAGTCTGTACTACCCATCCATAATAAGAGAAACCATAGAGATACTAACACGCAAAATACAATATGTAACGATGTGGCATCTTTTAATTTACCGAAACTGTGGCTAGAGTTACTCCATGGTCAAAGATATGAAAATAAACAACCAAGTAAAAAAAAATATAATAGATAACTTGCGTAATTTTTAAAAAAGTACATGAAAATAATAACTTCAAAGCCCGTGCAACTTTAGAATATTCTCATTTTGTTTTTGAAAATGACTCGGAAAGAGTCGAAACATGTAAAACAACTAATAAAAGTTATTTTAATTTATATTATGTGGTTAATTTTACACCTTTAGCATTTAAAAGTAATATAGTGAAACATTATTAAAATAAACCGCAAACGATTTTTCTCCACAGACCGTAATGTAACAAAATTTGTTTGAGTGACCCTGTAAAGGAATTGGCTATGGAGTGCTATGTACACCATAGCACTCTTGTAGTGCACCTCAATGATATATATCAATTTCAATATGTTTGAAATTGTGTAACATCTTTAAAATAAGGCATAAATGATTTTCTCCATAGATCATAATGTAAAGGAATTCTTTTGAGTGTCCCTGTAAAAAAAAACTACACGTGCTACACACTTAATTTTCAATACCGAACGTGCCACAGTAAATCTCAGTAACATATATCAACTGACAATCCGTATATATTTACGCGAGTTAGAGCACGGGCAGACAGACAGACAAACCGAATTTATATTTTCAACGATGTTGGAAAGTGTTAAAAAATAATTGGTAACATCTAATCAAGGCATCAATTAAGATGAAGCAATCGATAAAGGCTCAAATCCTACTATTTATAATTAAGAATTGAAAAATCACTTAAAGTTACGTCATGTTGACACAATCATATAATTTTTTCACTTTAGTTTTATCAATGTAAAAATTCATTTCGAGCTAAGCATATAACGTCATTTTCACCGGCGCAAACTTTTCATACGTACTTTATATACGTTATTTTTATGCTTAGCCACCATGTATACAAGTAAAAATTTGTATTTAATTGTAATGAAAAAGATGACATCAATAAAGTTATAATGCATAAAGGTAAAATATACCCAATGGACAGTATTCCCTTTAGTCCAGTCAAATTAGGTTTTTTTCTGGACATAATTACGAAAGTTTTCAAACTTGGAAATAGTGTTTGGGAGGGTCTACTAATGAACATACTAAAAGTCCTGATGGATGAGGGGTGAGCGCGAGGGGGGGGGGGAGGAGGTAAAAGAAGGTACCATTTTTCGGTTTTTTGTTAATATCCCGTAATCTATAAGTGCTACGGAAAAATTGCTAATACAAAAGATAAAGAGAATTAAATTCTCTACAAGATAGGTTCTCTACATTTTTCTCTAGAATCCATAGTTAACGAGATAATTGCATTCAAAAAATAAGAAATTTGCCAAAAGTCACACCAGCGCCAGAGAGCGAGTCAACGGCACTTACATTGCACTTACTTAACCTAAACTTATTTGAGTCCCCACTCCCTTAACTAACATATCTACCGATAGGTTGAATAGCGGAGTTTCGTTGGGATAGAGGTTTATTTAGAATAGAATGTGCCCCCTGGCGATGGCATGTGAAACTAACAGATTTTGGAATTTAGGTATATTTAAGGTTATTATCACGGGTCCGGGAAACGCCGAGCGGGTCAGCCAGTATAATATTATAATTAACACTATAAATACGCAAATATTTGTAAGTAGTGCATGTAATAAATGTGTATAAGTACATAAACATAAATATATTCACTACATAACTCATTTAATATGGTTTATTAATAATAATATTAACAATAAAGGGCTATGGAATTTTAAAAACAGAAATTTTAATTAAATTAATAATTATAAAGATACATTAAATATAATAATTATAAAGATAATACAGTTATAGTAGTTATAATTACAAGTAAATCTGCAGATCAGGAAATCTAATGTTTTTACAATTTTTGTTTCCGAAAACAGTTTTGATTGTCGTTCTATAATATTTAGATCTAAGAATTTATCTAAATACATCCTAATCTCCTCTATAGCATTAGCTTACTAAAATCAACACCAAATAGGTATATTTGGAGACTTTTAAACTTAATGGATAGTCATTCATCATCGTGTCTACTGCCAATTGACAAAATTGTTAACGTGATTTAGAGTTATAAAGTATTTTTTGTGATAGCCTTTTAATACGAGTAGTATCCAGATTCAATTCAAAATCGTAATGTTAATAACATCGTTCATATTTGACGCAATTCTGTGTTGCAGACCAAATTACGAAAAATTAGCTAATGTTTTGTTTCCCTCAGCCAGGTTTCATATTTCTTCTTTCGCAATCGGGATTATTTGATTGAATATTTTTATAGACTATGAAAAACAGTAGCTAAGTAACGATAAAAGTAAAAGAAAAAAAATGAATGTCAAATAAGTAAATTTATAAAACAAAATGTTTTACATTATTCGAAAACATGTATGAAATTCCACCAAAATTTATTCTTTCGCCAAATGGAAATTTGAAAATCGCCTGAATTGCCATAGCAAAGCATTATGGCGCAAAATAAAATATTTTATATTTTCCGAATGAATGAATCAAATGTAACAAAATACAATACAGCTATATCCGGGTACCTCACCAACATGAATACTTAATTTCAAGGATATCATAATGGAAATGGAACATAAATCAACATCTTTTGAAATTTCCCATTGAACCCGGGGTAATCAAAATGATCAAGAACTGGAGTATAATGTTTATTCCTATATTATTGTATTTTACGCATTTTTCATTTTTGTATGTTTTATGTTAACAAAAAATGTCATTTGATAAAGTTATTGTTCAGACTTCCATTCTTCTGACCACAACATTTATTAATGTTCGTTTAAGTTTAGGTTAAGTAGGTGTAATAATGTAACAGCCGTGGACCCGCTCTCTGGCGCTGGTGTGACTGTTGACAAATTTCTTCATTTTTGAATGCGATTATCTCGTTACCTATGGACTCTAGAGAAAAATGTATGTAACCTGTTTTGTAGAGAATTACTGATTATACTAGCTGACCCGCTCGGCGTTTTCCGGGCCCGTGATAATAACCTTAAATATACCTTAAAATCCAAAATCTGTTAGTTTCACATGCCACCGTCAGGGGGCACATTCTATTCTAAATAAACCTCTATCCCAACGAAACTCCGTTATTCACCCTATCGGTAGATATGTTAGTTAAGGGAGTGGGGACTCAAATAAGTTTAGGTTAAGTAAGTGCAATGTAAATGCCGTTGACTCGCTCTCTGGCGCTGGTGTGACTTTTGGCAAATTTCTTGATTTTTGAATGCAATTATCTCGTTAACTATGGACTCTAGTGAAAAATGTATAAACCTGTTTTGTAGAAAATTTAATTGTCTTTATTTTTTGTATTAGCAATTTTTTCGTAGGACTTATAGCTTACGAGATATTAATAAAAAACCGAAAAATGGTACCTTCTTTTACCTTCCCCCCCTCGCGCTCACCCCTTACCCATCAGGACTTTTAGTATGTTCATTAGTAGACCCTCCCAAACAATATTTCCAAGTTTCAAAACTTTCGTAATTATGTCCCAAAATGACCCAAAATCTGCCTAATTTGACTGGACTACTTGATGTCACAATAAATATGAATTTTTATTCGCTTATAAATTGCACGTGCATACATATTTTTACCAAAATTTAACTTGCATATTAAAAAATTTGGCCAAAAATGCACGCCACAGAGTAAGGAGATTAATTTAAGTAAGAAGATGCACGCGACTGAATAATTTTCATTATTTCTCTTTTCTCCTCGCAGCAATGAAAATAATCCAATTGTCTTCATTTTGAAGAAATTATAAAAAAAAAATATTAAAAATTCTGCTCATTAATAAAAGTATTGAACAAACAAATGCACGATAACAAAATCCGTGGCCAAATATCTTCCATTTAAAATAAGAATTATGTAATTTGATGAAGTAGTTTTTTCTCACGAACTGTTGATAGAAAATGCTTAGCGTTTTAAATATCCTATAGATAATGCATTCATTTTGACTTTCCCGATGACGAAAGATTTGGGGAAAAAAAATGTTTAAACACAAAATAGCTAATCTTTCATAATTGAATCAACGGACACGGTTAGCGTCAAACGTGCCAGCAACAATATTATTTCAAGTGTATGTAGATTTAAAGAACTCTCCACAAAAAGATCAAATAACACTTGCTAAAATATGTCATTCGGTAGTGGACATGATTACAGAAGATTACGTAATATGTTTAAATATGTATACGCAAGCGAAAACTAAATTGCAAAATAATTATTTTTCAAGCTCTGTACTTGAAAACTGAAGTATCTATACTAGTAAAAGAAAGTTGTTTGTCTCTCTGTGTGTGTGGATGGCTAGCAAAATTTATTGCACGTAGAAATCTGAAAATTTGAGTGAGGATTGTCCAAGGCAGGTCATGATGTACCTGAGGCTCAGATTTTTAATTTTTTAAGACCTGGGCCCCTTTAAGTTTTTGTGCCCTTAATTGTTAAAAACTTGCCCCCTTTTTATCCGATCTTCGTTTTTGGGGACCTTTCTCCATTTAGTTATTCCACCATTTCTACATTCCAGTTAAGGCCCTGGGGCCCGGTCCGCGGCCCCTTGAACTTTATGTGTGCCATGCATTTACACCCCCTAATTGTATAATCCTTTCAATGCATAACTTTAAAGTTGAGTCTTGGGTCCCTCTCTCCATGCCATCATCCTCATATTTTTATTGGGGCCCTAGGGCATTTTTAAGCATTTTCAACCATTTATGGCGCATTTCTTTAAAATTGTATTCTAATGATTAATTCATATTATGTTTAATTTCGACTAATTGAAGATCTAAAGCGCTAAGTACTAGGACCTTTTAACATGTTTTCATCTTAGGGCCCTGCTCTCAACTATCAGTTGGCCCCTATTGGGCGCCCTGTAGCTCTCTAAAAAATGATCCGATTCACTAGATTTTTTTTTTCTAAAAACTTCGTCGTCCAGCCACTACATAGACTACAAAAAAAAAAAAAAAAAAAAAAAAAAACACTCAGACTTTAGCTACTACCAATTTTGAATATTAATCTCCTTCTTGGGGCCCTTGGTGCAGCTTCTTTAAAAATGATCCGATTTTCTTTAACATAGTTCTAGGGTCCTCCGGCTTCTTTTATAAACTACTAAAAATTTCTTTAGACCTCAGCTACCACCTTTTTAACACTTTCCAACATAGTTGAAAAGTGGTTATGAATTTGGTTTGTCTGTTTGTCTGTGTATCCGTCTGTCCGTCCTCTAACTCTCATAAGTATACTCGGATGGTCATGAAATTTTCATACATTATTGAATTTTACTGTAGAATGTTCAGTATTGAAAATGAAGTGTGTAGTATTAATAGTTCATTTACAGGGACATACAAAAAAATTCCATTACTTTTACGGTCTATGGGAAAAATTCATTTGCGGTTTATTTTAATGCTGTTACACAATTTCAAACATATTGAAATTGATATATATCACTGAGGTGCACTACGATGGGCTTACTATAGAATATGGTGAAGACTATAATTGATACATGCATCAGGTAATGTTATTAATTTAGTTCAGTTGAAAAACACATAATGTATTTGGAAACGAACTTCAAGAAAAAATTTGGATCAAAGATCAAAGACGATTACTGAAGAATGCCTACGTGGGGCGTAATGCTCACGTTTACTCCACATCTAGATGAGAACAGTCTATGGAGATGGCATCAAAAGATTCAGAAATATAAAAGTTCTCTCGCAGCAGGCTGCGGTGGAATGATGCTGATGTAGGAGCAGTCTGGATGTGCGCTTTGATGCCTTGATTGGTGTCGGACAAAGAGGATAGGGGGGGGGGGGGAAGGCCCCATCAGAGCCAAATAATTAATTATTATTATTATTATTTTAAATCTTATATCTTATGCAAACAATTTATTTTAAATAAGATGCAAACAATTAGTTTATATAAGATTCACATAATTGAATTACGTAAGATGCAAAGAAAATTAAGTATAATTACAAGTAAGATGCAAAAAATAATATAAATAAATAAATATATTTTTTCCTTACAATAGCAAGAGAGCTAAGTAGGAAAGTTAGCAGAACCCGGTGCCAAAAGCAAGGCGGAAGACGTCAAAAGGAAAATTTTAGTGTAGAAATGTCAAATGGGAATAACAATGCAGGTACCATAATTTTTTGAATTTGGAATAGCTGAACGAAGCGTTTAGGGTGGCTCCCTCCTCCTTCTTTTGGAAGGCGGAGCAAAGCCGTCATCTCTGCTCAAGATGGCAAGCGGTCTCTTCTTCCCTCTACTGCTATTTACAATGTAAGGTTGAATGGACCGCAACGCTAAATTGGGTATTAAAAGTCGATCTCTGCGGAAATTTTGTGCAAGTTTTTTAATAACTTGCGAGATAGGCCTAATATTGAGATCAGCATGGATGACGTCATTCTGGACAAACGTTGTGGCCTTGCAAATCCTACGTAATAAAGAGTTTTGAAAATTTTGAATTTTCTGCATCCGAGTTTCACAGACCGACCCCCAGATAATTGACCCGTAGGTCATGGTTGATCTGATGAAGGATTTATACAGTAACAATTTATTCGAGAGTGACAGACGGCTGTGATAAAGCCAGTAAAGATTTAAGGCATCCTTGAGCTTTGGTATAGATTTGACAATTACGTCTTGAATCTGCCTAGCCCAGGTTAATTTTGAGTCTAGATAGATACCTAGATATTTGTAATTGGTGAACTAAGGTATGAATTCACCATTGAGAGAAAGATTAACAGTTGGGGAGATAGATTTATGGGAAAAAATCATGGCAGCACTTTTTGCTGCGTTGACTTTGATACGCCAATTTCTAAGCCAGATCTGAAGGACCAAGAGGTAGGCTTGGAGTTTAGTCATCACAAATTCTAATGAAATATTGCTGGTCATGATGGCCGTGTCGTCCGCATATCATGCTAAGAGGACATTGGGAATAATGCGAGGAATATCATTAATGTAGAGGTTGAACAGCCAGGTGCTTAACAAACTACCCTGAGGGACGTCTGCTTCGATAATGCGAGAAGATGAGGAAAAAGAGTCATTAACTTTAACAGAGAAGGTCCTACCGTAACGGTACTTCCAGAAAATAAGGATAAGTTGAGGCGGAACCTTGAGCAGAATTAACTTATAAATAAGTCCATAATGCCAAACCCGATCGAAGGCTTTAGCAATATCTATGAATACGACGCCAGTTTTTTGTCTACGAAGGAAACCCTCGTGAATGAGTTCAGTTACCCTCCAAAGCTGGTGCTGTGTCAAGTGTTTGGACCTGAACCCAAACTGCTCGGGTATGATAATCGAATTGGAAGTAACGAACTCTTTCAGACGATTTGCAAGTATGTATTCATAGATCTTAGACAAGCAGGATAAGAGGGAAATAGGTCTGAAGCTAGAAGGGGCGTGCCTGTCCTGTCCCGGTTTTGGGATCGGGACAATCAGCGCCTTCTTCCAGCAGTCAGGAAACATACAGAGATTTAACATGCAATTATTTAGAATAGTTATAGAAAGAAAATGAAGTTAAGTGGAAGATGCAAGAGCATATTGGTAGAGATTATATCGAGACCAGGCGATTTGTTCATCTTGAGATTCCCGATATAAGAAATCACCTCAAAGGGGAGTGCAGGATTGAGAGTGTTATTGTGTGAAGTGTTTAAGAAGTGTTCAACCTCTGGGTTGACAATGTCGACAGTCCCAGGATTGACGAGATCTCTATTGATTGTAAATTGGCTTCTAAGACTGTCTGCAATGAGCTCAGCCTTGTCTGTGTTAGAGTAGGTCATACCATTTGGGCCATTTAAGGCAGGAATGTGTGTTCGTGTCCTAGAATGCAGGCCGTTGCCCACCAAATTGTGTTGTCAGTTGTCGATAAAGACTCCATGTAAGTGTTCCAACGTGAAGTACTAAACTCCTTGATTGCAGCAGAAACCTGGTGTTTTTTTTCTGTTAAGTGCAGTTTTTAAGAAGGGGTCCCTAGACTTCTGCCAGTCCTGTCTTAAACGATTTCTCTCTCTTTTCAAATCCTTGATGTGCTCCAGGTAGTCGAAACGCGTCAACCACGCTCTGCCTAGGTTTCACGATTTCTTAGAAAGCATTATGGAGTGAGTCTCCAAATGCTTGAATAGAAGAAGTTACGTCTTAGGCAGAGTGAATCTCAGTGGTCCATGTTTTCTAGGACATGACTGAAGTCCTCCCAATTGACCGAGAAGGCCTGGGCGATGTCGAGTCTGAAGTTGCCCACTTCGAATCTAAGCACAACCGGGAGATGGTCCGACGAGAGATCATTCACCGTTTGGATGGTGTGCGGGAAGGGAAAATTGCGGGTGATGGCGAAATCAATGATGGAGTGATGAGTATGGCGGGTGGACTCAAAGGGCGCCAAAATTTCCGCATGATTTTGATCTGTCCACCTGCCAAAATTTGGAAAGACAACCTGTCAGAGTATTTCTATGAAGCTCTACATATGGACTATGTACTGTACAATATTTTAATAGGGAACATGCTTCAATCTGAATGCAAAGTCTGATGCATGCTTATGCTTTATTTTAAGTTTTACGCATTTCTTGAACACTTTTAAGCTTTATGCATTTAAAATACAATTTAATGAATGTCGTATATTATATAGTTACATAAACATGGATGAACTAAAACTGCACAACGTTATTAAAATACACTCTAGACAATAAGCAATAATATATCCATAATGTAATTTTTGTGTGGCGTTGTAAAATTTAAAATTAAACAGTAAAAGTTCAATCTAAACTTACTTTTCTACCATATTAGAAAGCATTCCATAGCGAATATGTTAACATATATTAGTTTTATTCAGTTTGAAATAATTTAACATCATTTAAAGGTGCTTCAAAGACGTAGCTCCCACAAACTAATTATTTTGTGTCATCCTGAAGGATCATAAATGCTATGCAGAGCAATAAAACTTCGAGTTACGCTGTCAAATTTAATATTTAAAACACACATAGATACTCATCAGCGTACAAATGTATAAAATCAAAATTTAAATTTAAAAACATATTTAAAATGTACCTAACGTTTCGGTCTTTATCTGCAAAACCATCATCAGGTTTTTTTTTTTTTTTTTTTTTTTTTTAAAACTTCTTTTCAGAGCTCAGTGTGGATACACCAAGAAATCATATATATTTCAATTAATCAACCGCCCTCTCTGATGCAAACGTGTTTTTAATGTTTGTACTTTTCCGTGGAAATGTTCATTAATTCAAACAACTGACTTCTTGGTGTATCCACACTGAGCTATGAAAAGAAGGTAAAAAAGAAAACCCCCTGAAGATGGCTTTTCAGATAAAGACCGAAATGTTGGGTACATTTTAAACATGTTTTTAAATTCAAATTTTGATTTTATACATTTGTACGCTGATTAGTATCTGTGTGTGTTTTAAATATATGCAGAGACATTTCAATAAAGAACATGCTGTAATAAACCAACGTAAGGGTGAGTATACTATGTCAAAAGCCTGTGCAAAATATTTTCGTATGACACTTAACTCATCGTTGTGCGTTTTGTATGGAAATAGGAAAAGGAATGTTGACATCAGAAATAATGTATATGATTTTTAATTTTTTTTCTGAAGTAATAATAATTGTAAACTGAAAAAATGTATTATTTCCTTTCTAAGAATGGACGAGCATTTCTCTCCTTAAGGAATTAAATTTATCACTTCCTTTAAATCAAGTTAAAAGCCAAATATTAAGAATTTTGAAACATTTTGTGCAAATGTTGTTACTGTGTGAATTGTGTGAATTGTGTACATTGTGTGAATAATAATAAGTTAATAATGGATAAATGCCTGAGACTTTTTGGCTATCAAATGTTAAAAAAGATAATGTTTTTGGTTTTATTAAAAACCACCTGTTTGGAAATTTACATCAAAACCTAATCAGCAACCATTTATGTCAACGTCTAACTGAATCTAAAGTTTGTTTGATGAAAATTCGTGCATTAGTTCTTGAGATAGAGCGCGCACAAAATTTTTGTCATAGACAGACAGACATTTTCTAAAAACAGTCAAATCGTGTTCAACAAGACCTTCTAAAACGTATAAATTCGTCGAAAACCGAAATTGAAATTCTTTCACGAATTCAATACTTTCTTCTTGTATAGATAGAAGAAAGCAATAATATCAGTCAGAATAATGTGAAAGAGTCATATTTTGTCCAAAACCTAGGCATCTGTCATGTTATGCTAACGAAAAGCAAGTTAAACAAAAACACGTTTCGTTTCATAAAGCCTTGTCAACTCTGTTTCAAGGAAGAGATACCCAAAATTCTACAGAAGGGAAGAGATAAATGTAGATTTTTAGAATTCAGGGATCCCTCCACGTGCTAAATCGGGACAGTTTTTCTTTAAAATGGGGCCCAGTTTTAAGGTATGTTTTCATTATGGCATTGTAAGCCACGAGTAAAACGATTGTCGAGGAATGACAATTCTTTTTTTTAAAGAAAAATCATGCTGAAAACTATAAATATAACTAGATAGTCTCAATATTTGTTAATGACGAACAATTTCAATTTTCACTCCTTTAAAATATTACAATTAATAAATAATGACAGTAAATTTTAATTTAATTTTAATGATATTTAAATGTAACCTAAGTATTGGAATATGTAGAAATGCTGATACAGATATGGATCGCAAACAGTTATATTCTTAACCGGTTTTCAAGTTATTATTTACAAAAAATTTTATTTTATATATAATTTACAGGGTGTCCCAAAACATTGACCTCGGTTTTTATTCCTTAAATATTGATCATAGACATATATTATAAATTACAAAGTTAAGTTTTTATGAAATCGATCAAAAAATTCGGATAATTAAATTTGAAGAACTATACCAATTTAATTATTTATACGTACAAAAAATTTTCCTAATGAGTCAAATGTGCCCCATACAATAATAAGGTCATGTACAAAATTTCAGCATTTATCATGAAAAGTCACAGATATATGTTTAAACAAAGTTGGAGAGGGGTTAATCATAAATTAAAATGTAGATGTTTACAGTTGGAGTACAGATGACCGTACGCAGAAATACATCATAGGCAAATAAAACATGGCTCTTATCTTTAGTTTTATTTACGAATTTACAAAAACATGCTTCCTGAAAAATACCTTAAAATTTTACATGAATTACAGAATAAAACTTGGAAATGGCACAGTCAATGAACATTAAAACAGCTTAGAAATGTTTGACAAAATATCAATGAAACGTAATGTAAACATTTATAAATACATTTAGAATAATGCGTAAACATTTTGAACAAACTTTGTAATCGTTTTGAACAAACTTTGTGTTAAGTTATTATTTCTACTTTCTACACAGTTTAGATACTTTTGTACGAATAAAGAGCACAATTATATTTTATTTATGAAACCAATGTTTTCTTTCGTAATTTGTGTACGACCCCTAAAACGCGATCACCCGAGATGATTTTTACCCTTTGCGAACTCATATGCAAGACATCGAAAAGTGGTTTAAATCAGCATTTGTGTATTTTCATATCTCTGCGACTTTTTATGATAAAATGTTGAAATTTTGTACATGACCTTATTAGTGTTTATGGGGCACATTTTACTTACTGGGAAATTTTTTGTAACGAGAGTCGTGTAAAAATTTAAATGTTGTATTTCTTCAAATTTAATCCCCTGAAAATTTTAATCTATTTCATAAAATTCTGTACCTTTTTCTTTTACGTTAACTTTGTAATTTGTAATATATGTCTATAATCAACATTTAAGGAATAAAAGCCGAGGTCAATGTTTGTGGGACATCCTATATGCATTTTGTATCTCCACGTATAACTTTTGAACGGATGATCCGATTTTTATGCTATATTTTTTTGTTGGAAATGTCTCTTTCCGTTTAAGTTGTAATATATATATATATTTATATTATCATTTTTCTCAGCAATGTTTGGGCATCGATTTGCAGCCATTTTTAAGTTGGTGTCTGGCTGATTATCAAGTACCTACCATCCATTTACATCTACAGTCAAATTTGTCTTTTTGGTGGGTCTTGAACATTATTTTATGTTCATATTACTATTTAAGTTGAATATTTGTTTATTTATCTAATTTCTATTTCAGTTGCATATTTATTTATTCATTTTGTTATTTGAACCTTATGTCGGTTTTTAATTTTCTTGTTTCATTTATATATGTTATTAGGGGCTTAATATTGGCGATTTTAGGCAAAATGCAGACAATATTTGATGAAATAACATATACTTACTATGAATATTCTTATAAAGCCCTTCTGAAGATTCTAAGATATTCATAGTTTTCCTATTTTGCTTTTCCAATCTTTGCTTTTTCATCTTTTTAAGTATAATTCCTTCAGTGTCCATTCCATTGTTTTTTAGAATGTCTTATCATATATATATATATATATATATATATATATATATATATATATATATATATAATTATAATATCTATGAATTTCAAAAACATATCAAGTTCTAATATCATTCTACTAAAATATACAAAGAGATAATTAATGATATTGTGTAATCAGAATACCACATAGCTAATAATTAACTTGTGCAATCATAAAATTACCATAGCATGTGCTTCAATGGTAATTAGCCAAATTTACTCATACCTGAAGAACATTTAAAAAGAAAGAGAGAGAAAGGGGAAAAAATTATAAATTGGAGTTGCTATTATGTAAACACAAATGGATTAATAAATTAATTATGAACATTATTCAGTGGAAAAACTGGACCACAAGAGAACCAATCAAGAATTGTATATGAAAAAACATATGTGGATGTACTCGTCAGCTTGGCTGCACCCACATGTGTTTTAAAAATAATTCAGTATTTCATAATTCTACTGGCATGATTCTAAGAACAGTAGAATCAGCCAAGTATACTGAATTATTACCAGACAACAATTGGAAAAATTTAAAATTGGAAATATGTAAAATGTAAATAAAAAACCATTAAGAAATATATAATATATCACTTACAACGATTATCCTAAAATCTTTATAAATCACCACACTAAATTACCACCAGATATCATTTTTGAAATAATATTGGAATTTAGAACCCTTAAATTGTAGAAAAAATGTTTTACTCACAAGAATGATACAGAATCCTCAAAATATAGCAACTTCTGCATAATGATCAATTCCACATGGCACGTATCAAACATGTTGACATTCGAGTCGAGTTGAGAGAAATGATTTGAAAGACAAGTTGAGAGCTCATTTTTTTTTTTTTTTTTAAACACAACTCGATCAATGACACCCCAACACAAAATAATTCAAAAACACACAAAACTATTCTGTTGATAATACTCTTATAACAAAATTATATCCGTGAATATATAATTACTCCATCTAATTTTAATTCCTGAAAGTAAAATTAATATACAAGCAATAGCTCCCTCTATAGTTAAATTAAAAATAATATCTATAATATCATCAACTAACTAAAACGTAAAGTGTCGCCATCTGTTGGTATTATAATTATTCATAATTAATATTTAGTTACATATCCATATTATTATTAACATAATCACTTCATTAAATTTAATCAATATATAAATTTTAATAAACAATACTTCCCTGTAGTTTTAATATTAAATTCGAATAAAATCCTACAATATGAATAAATATACACAGAATTTATTCATCCTGCACAGCATTTCAGATATTCTTAACAAGAGTATATTTTGTAAAAGAGATATTATTTTAAAACAAAGTGCTTTGCTGCCAGCTGTGTTAAACCACTGATTTATATTATAAACTTATAATTAAATTATTAATTTTTTATTGTTACTTCTACTTAAATATATTTTAGACTTGTTATTAAATAATTAATGTATTGTTTATACTTATACTTAATTATATTTTAGATTTCAGAGATTAATTTAATATCAAATTAAATAATTATTATTATCACTACTGTGCTTCAATCAAATTTATGCTATGCAGTAATTAAAAATACTTATTAAATTTAATTTCATAGATAAAAATAAAAAACTATATATATATTTATACACTTTGCAAATAGATATGTTTGTGAGTTATAATAACCAATGTTATCCATGTATAATTTTATGTGTTATTGTATAAGTTAAATTATAAATGTATGAAAACTGCTCATCAATGACACCCTAAACATATGTGATCGGCAACGCACAATCACATACTATACAGAGTGTATATAATGTTCAATCAAATTTTAAATTTCCTAATATGTTATAATTGTATTAATGTATGTTATAATTGTAATATTATATCTAGTGTTATATGTTATCGCACATTAAAACAAAAATTTATTACATACAGTGTTAATAATTAAATGATATAATAAATGTTATTTAAAAGAGTTGATAATTGAATTTATCATAAAAATTGGATAACCATATATTTTTGCTTGATCTCGAATAAATCTAATATTTTTGTTTTTATTTATATCTGAGCATAAGTATTTTATACGATGTAGATAATTGATAATTATATTTTTATATACAGATTTATGTAAACATGAAGCATAATTGGTAAAAATATTTACTTTAAATGGAAAATCAAATCTCTTATCATAAATATCAAAAATTAATTTATAATTATTATTAATATTGATTTTTAAGTCAAGAAAGTTAATATTATTATTAATTAAATCATTTTCGCTTAATTTAAGTTGAGTAGGATAAAAATTGAGTGGTGATGTGCAATTTTTTTCATTGAAATAAAATATGATAATGTCATCAATATATCGATAAAATACATAATCATTGTTCGTACTAATATTTCTTTCATAATAATATAAGTAAAGGTCAGAGAGAATACTAGATGCTGTTCCGCCCTGCGGAATTCCCTGGCATTGTTTATAAATAATATTGTCATATATGATGTAATTATTATGCAATGTAAAATTTAGTAAAGTTTTAAAAAAATTTACTGAAATATGTTCTTTTAATTTTAATTGAGATTTAAATTCTTTAAATAATATACACATTGTTTTATGTAAGTCTTTTATATCAATGTTATTAAATAAATCATTAAAATCCAATGTTTTTATGAATTTTACCGGATTGATATTATGTATTTTATTAATGAGTTGAAAACTGGCAATGTTGGTCGCAATGTTGGTTATTATGTTTTAACGTTATATCATATATCTGCTTTAAAATATTAAGTAGTAAATTACTTGCATTATTATTATATGTGTTACACCCGATGGTAACAGTGCGAAATTTTATAGGATTTTTATGAAATTTTGGAATTATAACAAGATAAGGATAATTTAAATTATTACATTTGATTTTTAGTAATTTGTGATAATTTAATAATTTTCTATTATTTATTTCAATATTTAATTTAGTTTTATTAAAAATATTACTTGTGTTGATTGCATTGTGAATTAACACTTTATAGTATTCTTTACAAATGATAGCATAATTATTTGGAGATTTATCTACATAAGTAATTATAAATTTGTTTTGTAATTCTGATATATGTTTATTTATATTATTAAAAGCTGCATGTGTAATATGATGATAATTTTTTATAATTTCATTTTTCATTTTATCTATAACAGAAAATCTCCATTCACTAAAATACTCGATTGGTTTATTGTAATCAATAGCAATTTTATATATAAATAAATCAATATCTTGAATAAACTGCAATATTATGGATTTGATATTACACTTATATGGAAGGCGAAATTTTGTTCCATTATGCATTAAGTTTTGTAAAATAGGTTGTTCTACAATATTAAGATCACCAGTAATGATATGACCATGTGTTGTATTTATGTACTTTTGATATTTTGGCTCATTACAATAACATGGGTAATTATTTGAAGAGACCATTTGTTTTGCAAAAGAATTGTAATTAAAAATTTTACGTCCAAGTGTGCGATTATATTTGTATGTCTTGTGAATGGTAAAATTTTTTATTGGAAAATTGTTAGTAATGTTGTTTATTATATTGTGTAAATTGATATTATTAAATACATGATTGGAAAAATTTATAATTAATTGTGTATTATTAGTTTTATATTTAGGTTTATTAGAAAGACATGTATTTAATAGGTTTGCCCTATAATGTAGAATATCATAAAAGATATCACAAAAATGTGTAGAATATTGATTCTTTTTAAATACCTTGAAATATTGGTTCAAATATTTCTTTTTTATACTAAAAACATGTTTTCTTATATCAAGCCAACAATAATCATTACAAAATTTTGCCTCAAGATCATCAAGCTCCTTTTGAATCACAATATCATCAGCGTATTTTTTGTTATTATGTTTACCTCTACCAGATCTTAAAGTTTTTTTTATGTTTGAAAAATTTAATCCTGAATAAAGATTTTTATAATTTTCATATTTAGTTAAATCTGAAAATACAGGATGTGAGTTTTTGTATACTAATTGATTTAATCCATAAGGATATGTAGTATTAAAATGTCTTATATATTTAGATTCTAGAAAAAGTCGTTCAGTAAAATTTTTTTGTATTTTAAGTATTTTAATAGTAATATTTTTAAAATCATGATTTTTGAAATGAGTATATTCAATATTATGAGTTGTTTGAAATTTAGATTTTTTATATTTATCAATATGAGAACGATGTAAATTTAGCCGCTTATGTAATTTTTGTCGAGACTGTCTTATATATTCCATATTACACGAATTGCATTTCAATGAATAGATTACATTGTATGCTTTGCAAAATTTTACCAAATTAAGATTGTTATTATTTGAAATCTGTGACTTATCAGCTAATGGACATGTAAGGCAACGCTTTGATTCACACTCACGAAAACATAGTACAGGCTTGGGACAATAGAATAGGTTATCTGATAACGATCTAGGAAGATCCCTAATAATCTTCCTGTACCGAGCATTAGTCCTGGATCCACCAAGGCCTAAAGTGCCAGTATCTAACATTTTACTAATAACTGCCATAATTGTTTGAAAGCAATAGAAATTGCAAGAGATACATATAAAAATATATTTAAAGATAAAAAATGTTTTGAATCAACCTTATTGTTATAAAGTACTTGAATATCCATAAAAAATAATATATATATATGTACACTGATGTCCACAAATTAAGGGTCGGTGATCAAACGCTTTCGATTTTACACGGATTGTCGAATATCTACTGAAATTCTTGACAAATTGTCCTTGAAATTCGAGGATGTAAAGAACATGTTTGATTTACTATTTTTCAGTGAAGATTTAGTCGCGAGGGCAATTAAATCCAAAAATAAATTTAATAATAAAATAATATTTACGATATCTCAAGTAATATAAAATGCTTAAAATAGTCTGTTACTGTTAAAAATGACTATCTGGCTCCTGTTCAACGTTAGTCTGCATTTTTGTAAGCATAGCATGCATTTCCGTGAAGATGTTAACGTTTCTGTGACATATTCAAATGTTTTCTTCTGAGATCTGTTTTCCGAAAAAAAAAAAACGATTTTTTTTGGCATTAGATAGCAGAAATTAATGCCAAAAAAAAAAAAAAAAAAAAAAAAAATCGTTTAAAAAAATTGAAATGCAAACGAGATATTAGAGAAATAATGCCCCCATAGGATTAACATTAGCGAGCGTGTGAAGGGAAAGGACCCTTTAATCCTTTGCACGCGTTTGTCGGTTGAGTCCTGAAAAAGCTTGTAGCTAACTCTATTTGAGAATTGAACTTTGGCTACCAGTATTTCAGAACAGTTTATATTATTATTTCTAGAACATCTGCAATAGAAATTTGTTTAGAAATAGTGGTAGCCAAAAAAAGTAATCGATGTTCATAAATAATAATCTTCAACGACTGTAAAGGATTAAAGAGCTTTCGAAAGACTGTAAAAGTCTATCGAGGATTTCCTACACTGCAAGAAGAAATTGTTGATTTTACAGTATAATACTGGCACCCCAGCTGTCAGTATTATAACGTAAAATGAACAGTAATAAACAGTAAAATAAGCAGTAATACACTACCGCGCATGCGCGGTAGTGTATTACTGCATATTTTACTGTTTATTACTGTTCATTTTACGGTATAATACTGGCAGTTGGGATGCCAGTATTATACTGTAAAATCAACTTTTTTTTTTTTTTTTTTTTTTTTTTTGCAGTGTAATACAGTGAAACTTATTTTAAACAAAGTTCTATAATTTCATCACTACAACATTTGTTATTTATTTATTTTTTCTACTTCCTATACGAGTATTTATAAGAAGAAAGTATAATTGGATTCTGGAAAGTTTACGTCTTTTGAATTCTGACGGATTCACACATTTTGGGATGTCCTAAATATCATTCGACTATCTTTTGACAGATTTCTGTCTATGTATTATACACCTTTTGTGGGCACTGTAACTTAAATGCACGGCATTATTTCAGAATTTCTCATCTCACTTTCCTGGCGTTTATTTCTAGAAAGTCAGCATGAACACTTGTGAGAGGATATATATTAACTGTCTCTGTTTATGCCGTTTAATGTGACCACGCAGCAGGAACCCGGAGCCAGAAAAATGTTTGATGCTCCAGCTCCAGCTCCCAGATAATAAGCGATGGCTCCGGCTCCGACTCCACGCTTTTGAGTTGCAGATTTTAACTTGCAATTTTTATTATAAAAAATAACATTAAAAAAATAATAACATAATCATCAGATTTTCATTTGCAATTTTTATTATTAAAAGGAACATAAAAAAAAACTAGTCGTTAGGGGCCACCGTAATACTTAATGCATAATATAAAATATGAAAATAAAACATGTGTAAACTATTTATAAAATGCATTGCAGTTCGAATAAAATCGTGGCTTGATGACGTTATAAACTTTAAATGCTCTATTACTCCAAAATTGATAATCATATTAACTAACGATTTACTGTGTCGGATTAAGCGTCTCATTTCCAATTAAAATATATATTTGAATTAAAATTTGAATGAAATACAGGGTCAGGAAAAATCGAAGAGTGTGGAAAATATAAGATTACAAATATCTCGGCAACTCATTGTCCGATCAACTTCATTCTTTACGCAAAATTTATGTTTTTTTATTGTCTTTTATATTCCCTCCTTAAAATAAACAGTTTCGAAGATTTTTATATACCTTTTATCAGAACGAATATTTCGAGAGTCCGAAAAAAAAATAGTTCCGGATAATCGAGGTTACTGAAATTCAATAAGCTTCTTCCCATTATTACATACTAAGTACACACCAAATTTCAAGTCTCTATCTAAATTTGTTCGGGAGATAGAACGTTTACAGACACACTGACACACAGACAGACAGACGGACGGATTTTTTTTTTTTTTCTAAAAATATGTTTTTCGGAATCTCCAGTGTCTGAAACGTGTAAATGCGTCAAATTTTTTTTCGATTTTCAAAACGATTACAAGATTTACCCTATACTACATATGATGGGTAAGTAATGATAACATACTAATTAGCTCACACTGAAAATACAAATTTAATTAAATTCACAGTTGAGTTATTTGTTCATTCTTAAGAAAAGAATTGAATCTAATAAATCCTCCTCCATATTTGATCTTAAATCATTATAAATGTATTTTAATGCCGAGAATAGTCTTGGCTAATGGACAATGCCGGTACAATGCGTCAGGCCTCTTGAATGTCTGTAGGATACAATGGAATTGCTTTAAATGGACTAACATTTTTCTGTAGTATTGGCGTATTTTCTATTTTCTTACCAGATTTAAAAGAATATTAAAAAAAACTAAAGGAGCCCTGGAGCAGGCAGGGCTGTAGCTAGAAGTAAACAATAGGGGGTGCTCAAGCAAATGTAGGGGGGGGGCTCATACTATTTCTCTCTCTCTGACACGTGCATGCACAAACACAGATATCTATGATCAAAGTATTATATAGAAAGGTAAATTAGTGCATATTCATATTGTAGGCACTATGTTTCTTATTAAATTGTTTATAATAACTTTATTGGATGCTAAGAAAAGTAAAGGTTCAAGACAGGGATGTAATGGAGGATATATGGTGGATACGCCGTATACCTTCTGAATTATTTGAAGGAATACCGTATACCTTCTTCTAAAAAAAAACTATAGCATATACTTTTTAGGGTATAGCATCTGCCTAACGCGTATACCCTCTGATTTTTTTACTACTACATCACTGGTTGCAGAATGAAAATTTTCAGTGTATAATTATACTAGTGATAGTGAAATAATGAGTGATGATGTCAATAAGTAAATAAAAAGCTGACAGTTCACCTGTTTCAAAAGAGTTGCAACCTTTAATTTTTTCTGAATAATTAATTCCCTTAAGGATTCTAAAGTTATGTTTTTATATGATAAAAAACATTAGAAAAATCAAGGGTGTATTTTGCATTTTAAAATTATTTTTGTGTTAAGGGTGTATTACAAAAGCTAAAACCACTTGTATTTAAAATGGCTATAACTCATTAGGATAACTTTGTTTTATGCTAATTATGGAGAACACTGCAAAATAAAAAATTTGAGTATATAACTAATGCAAAAGTCAACGTTTGCATCAGCAAAAGGTTGCTAATTCTGAGTATGTGCAGATAGGATGCGTGCCAATTGAAGCACTTATTTGCAGTTTTTAAACAAATACCACAATATAGTATTTATGCAAAACTGTAAAAAGCCCCCAAAACTAAGTTAAAATTTTGAACAGAGTTTCATTTGGATTTTTGAAACAGAATTTCATTTGTTGGCCTTGGCAACTTTCCCAGGGGAGGCTCAAAAATTTTCAGGGGGTGTTGAGCCCCCCCTGGCACCCCCCTAGCTATGGCCCTGGGAGCAGGGGGAAATTTAGAGCTTCAGCTCCGGCTCCAGCTCTGGGAAAACACAGCTCCGGAGGTGTGTTTTCGGCTTCAGGCTCCAGGCTTCAGCTCCGGCTTCAGGCTCCAGCTCCAGCTCCGGGTCACTGCCACGCAAGGCTTATGGTAATGGGAAATCAGCTAGATATATTCAGATTTGCTGTCCAAAGATTCTTGAAAACCTTTTTATTCGCCTAAATAAAACAAATAAGGATACAAATAGCCTAAGGAGAACGGATTTATTTTCCTCATTCATTTGCTACCATGTAAAAAATAATCTTTTTATCTATTCACTGACATTTACGCACATGGCTTGATTTTTGATTTTGCGTTGTCCGGCTGCTGGACTTTTTATTCTTTTATTATAACGAACGACTAATTAAATCATCCTTCGGTGACGCCTTCTGTAGGCGACCGGGGCCCATGCCCCCCCCCCCCCCACCTCTCTAGTTACGATCCAGCTTGACGTTGAAACACCCTGTATGTGGCCTATGACCAAAATAATCAAATATTTATTCCAACCAACATTTAATTTTTGAGCATGCGTTAATAGTTCCGCCCCTTGCGTAGTACCTCCCGAGACAAATTCCGAACATAAATTTTCCTAGCACGGGGAGGGGGAAGAGGGGGGGCAATCAAGAGGGCACGGCGGGGCTTGATTCTATTTCTAGCGCCCACAATATTTTTGTTCTATTTTCGGATTTTTTTTCTCAGGAGGCTTAGAAATGTGCCTGTAATCTGCCAGCCGACTAGGGGACAACGAGGGGAATGGGGAGACAAGGGCACCACTGCGTGGGTGGATAAGCAACAAGTTGCTATGGCGACAAAAACGAACACGTCATATGGTTTCATTTCAGCGACGACTAGGGGAAATGTGATTTCCCAATGAGAACGGGTGTGCTATTTATGGCCACGGGAGGGGATGAAATTTTAATGATTTTTCTAAATACGGCGAAAACAGGTCATTATCGGCGGCATTGTCTTTTTTGGACCGCGGCACAAAAGCGCTACAAATCGCTCTTTTCTAGTAAAACACATGGAAAGGGTTCAAAGATGTGGCGAGAGAGACCCTTTTTAGGGTGCTTGACAGATTTTTACTCAATATACTTCGATAGCTTTTCTATTTTTGGCGAACTGTTGACCTCATTATTGGATCTATAATTATCTGCGTAGTATAAATATGGTAATTTGAGTTATTTTGGGATAGTTTTCCATTTTACTTAAAATTGCTTACATTTTTCATTTGATTAGTCTGTAGGAATAGGAACTTTTATAACTGAAAAATCTTCTACACTTTCGGATTTGATCTAATTTCATCGATAAGAGAGAAAGTATACTTTTATTATAATTATTATTATTATTATTATTATTATTACTATTATTATTTTTACTATTATTATTATTATTATTACGTTACTTAGTATTCCGGTTTGGCCATAATTAACTCAAGAAAGTTTTTTCGTAATAACTTCTGAACTAACATTTTTGTAAATAAAAATTTACGTCAAAACGAAATTTAAAAAGTGAAAATTATTTTCATCCACCACCGCATAAGTTTTAAAACTGCAATTTTTTATATATTTTTTTTTAATCTGCCCTAACTGTTACTGTGTAGAAACAACAACAACAGCAATAATAATAATTTAAATTATCATTCGCTGAAATTTCTAATTCTCATTAGCAATATATATATATATATATATATATATATACATATTGGTAACTCAGATAAAGCGGGAACTCGGTTAAAATCTTCTCTCTGACAAGCCCGTGTTAGTATGTTCACTAAGCTCCAGGTTTCACCGCAATACAAGCATTTTTTAAATTAATATAATTCTACAAATATAATGCAGTTTTAATACATTGACTAATGATTGACACCCTCAACGTTCACATTTATATATATAATTAAGTTTTTTATATAAAGTTATAATAATCATATTTTTTTTAGCATTTAAAATAAAATACAGAGAAAACAACATTACAGTTTTGCCCTTTTACTGGACAGTCAGAGGGTTGCGATGTTCGGATAATCGGAACTCTATTGTATTGAGTAAGAAATTTAGAAATTGTAATTATATTTTATTTAAAAAAAATTCAAAGTTTTTTAGGGATTAAATTTTTTTTTTCTCAAGAACTAATAATTATAGTCTTTATAGTGTAGGTTATTTTAAACACATACTATAGATCTACTCAGTAAAAAAAAATGGCTCACTCTGACAATTAAATTATTAGAAATCTTGCGCGCAAGACATATAAGATGAATTCATTTATTAAAAAAAAAAAAAAAAAAAAAAAAAAAAAAACATTTTAAATTAAATTTAAAAAAAAACTTTATATGTATCTAGACTCTTTTTCAGAAGATTAACTATTAGAATATATTTCTATTAATGTGTGTTTAAAATTTTCTATCTAAAATTTAATTACGAGGGAAAGTTATTAAGTAAGTCACAAAAGATAATTAAATAATAACTTGCAATGATATTCACTTCAAAACTATTTTTATTTCTCAACATATTCTCCAAAAATATTTATGCACTTATATCACCGTTTTATCAGTGCCCCAACACCAGCTGCATACGATTCTTTGGGTTGCTGTCTCAGCCACATTAGGAAATCAGGTTGAACCTTTTCATCATCTGTGAACATCATCTTGCTTCCAAAATGGTTTTTTAGTGGACTAAACAGATGAAAATCGCTTGGGACTAAGTCGAGGCTGTATGGTGGATGTTGAATAAGTTGCAAAATGATATTCACAGATGATGAAAAGGTTCAACTTGAACTCCTAATGTGGCTGAGACAGCAACCCAATACTCTGCCGAGCATGTGCGCGGTAGCGTATTACTGCTTATTTCACTGTTTATTACTGTTAATTTTACGGTATAATACTGGCAGCTGGGATGCCAGTATTATACTGTAAAATCAACACTTTTTTTTTTTTTTTTGCAGCGTAGCTTGCAATGAGTGCAAAAAAGATTACATTTAGCTTGCACCCCAGTGTACCATGAAATACAGGGATAAACATACATTTTTATGGAGGGTTTTATTTAAAAAAAAAAAACATATTTTGTAATTTTCAATATAAGTTTTTTCATGTAGTTTTTTTCTCTATTTTAAACTGTCGAACATTTCGTTTTATGATAGATCTACAAAAAGCATACTGGGATAAAATTAATTATTAAATTAAATCATAGTAGATGGAGAATGACAGTTCAAAAAATACACTTTATTTAGAATTCATATATTAAATTTAATAGTATTAAAAAATGATAAGCAAATCAGTAATACATTTTGAAAGATTTATTTTAAAATTTGAGCATGATTTAATTTAATTATTTCTATTATCCCAGTATATTTTTTTGTAGATCTCATCTATCATAAAACAGGCTCGACAGTTTCAAATGACAAAAAAAAAAAAAAAAAAAAAAAAAGAAAAGAAAGAAAAAGAAAGAAAGAAAGAAAAACGAACTAGCCAAGATTATGTAATGTGTGGAGAGTTTGTCATTCTTAAATAACTTGATGTGGATTTTAATTTTTAAAAAGTACACTCTAGTGGTATAGGGTCATTTATAAATATACTAAATAGAACCACGTCAAGTATGACGGGTGAAAATAAAATGATTTAAAAGTAAGTTAAATAAGAACAGTTCCAGCATTATACTTCCTGAAAAGTTTGGAAAGTAATATGAACATTAATGAACACAATGCAAATAAATAAATAAATAAATAAATACAATTTATTTAGAATTTATATGTTAGATTTAATATTATTAAAAATAATAATAAGCAAAGCAGTAATACCATTTTGAAAAAATTATTTTTAAATTTAAGCATGATTAGTAGATGGAGAATGACAGTTCAACCTCAGCAACGCAGGCGGAGGCGGAGGTGCGGAGGAAATTTTTTTCTCCCCCTGCCTCCCCCCTCCCCCCTACCTCCCCATCACCCCCCCTACCCCCCCCCCCTTTTTTTAATTAAAAATTTTTTTTAAATGTTTTATAGTACGAGCTATCGGTGATGGTAGAGTATGACCACTATCCCCCCCCCCTACCCCATGCCCCCCCCCAATTTTTTTTTTTTTAATTTAGGAGAGAGAAAGTTTAAAGTGGTGTCGCCCTCTATCGGTAAGTATGAAAATTATGGAATTTAAAATGACTGCTTCTGAATTTTGAGTTATAGCATAGTATAAAATAAAATATTCTAAAGTATCTAACCATACTGCTTACAATGGAAATTTAAGTTATAGCATGGTGTAAAATAAAGTAACTTACCACTGCTTACAATGGAAATATATAGTTATAGAATAGCACTTAATAAATAATTTTAAAATGTGTTACCATAGTGCTCGCAAAGGAATATGAAATAGAAATTTAAGTTCTAGCATAACGCTAAATAAATAATTTTAAAGTTTCTTAGCAAACTGTTTACAATGGAAATATTTAGTTATAGCGTAGCACTTAACAAAAATTTTAAAGTGACACATGTAAATAATTATAGTTATAAACCGACATATAGGCAGATAGACAGGCACACAGACAAGCAGGCAGGCAGGTAGGCAGACAGACAGACACACAGTGAACTATTTGTTACGTACACACACAAGCATGCATATACGAAGTGAACTAATTGTAATAAAATACAAGACGTGCATACGTTTTAAAACATTTTTTTTCTTTACAGAAATTAAGAAAATATTAAATTTCGACTACAACTTTCACTTTGAAATAGCGTACTCCCTTGTTAAAAATTATTAGCTTTTAACAAACATGTAAATGAAGCGGGGTTCGAACCTCGACCTTGACAAAATGATCTCATGATGTGTTGATTTGCAGTAGGTTTAAACGAACACACCATGAGACCATGTTTATTAGACGCGATTTAAGATATATAAGAAAAGATGTCACGTGACTGAACATATTGGATTATTACTATACAGTACTAATGATATTATAAATTTTGTAAAATAATTTAAGCTTTACGATAAACTTTAATGTTTAAACTTACAAACACATTGGAATGTATTTATAACATATAAAGTAACCTTATAAAAGGTTGGTTGGTTTGTTGGTTTTATAAACTTGCAAAACAAAGCGTTACTTACCAATTTGCATACAAGAGATTTTGTAACATAAATTATATAATACAGCAAATTTTAACTTACCAAGTGAGGTTTAAGGATACTGTAATAGAATTTTTAATTGTATACTTTTAAAAAGAAAGTTTAACTTACCATTATGTTTATGCTCGGATTCGAACTGTCAACCTTTTGGCTAGCTTTCCAATGCGCTCCCAATTACGCTACGATGGCTCCGTACAATTAATATAAATAATGAAACCTAACACAATGTTACTTTTTTTTTCCTAAGATTTTCAAGTTAATAAAACAGGATATGACGACATTTATAGAATAACATCCTGTTTTACAACGATAAGAATAGCAATATAAGAAGCTTGTACACCATAATGAATTTACTGTTTAAAGTTTTGACTTAAACGATTATTCTTCTAATTACTTAAAACCTTGCTGTATATTTGCTTGATCACCTATCTGTTTACCCTGCTTTTTGGATACTTCTAAACCTGAAAATGACTACTTCGCTTAACACATCTTACTATGAAATTTCAGAAATCAGCGAATTTAGTAGAATATTTCAGTATTTTGACGTTTTTACCCCATACCATTGGGACTTAGGGGAGGATACGATTGTCGAAGTGCAAATGAATAAGGACTGTGAGTTAAACGTTCACATTCAAAAATATAAAGAATTTGAGAATAGTGCTAAAATGTACCCTACAAATGAAGGAATTACAATATCGTGCGCAACCTTTGATAAATTTGAAACGAGAATGACAAAATTTAATTTTGACTCTGCAGAAAAAGAAACATTCGTATCTAACAACGACTTACTAACGATTTATGTGGATAAGGAATCATGCATACTGCAAAAACTATTGAAACCTGATTGTTTACTACTTACAAAAGAACAATTTCTCAAACTAGAGAAAAACTGTATTGAAATTAGCGAATGTCTTATTCAAACTTTTTTAACAAAACTTTTACCTGTTTATGTTTTAAAAAACGTAAAAATATGTAAATGTTCTCACTTTACAGAGGAAGAGGCGATGGACTATTTTTTAGAATGCTTCGATCATGAATTAGAGAGATCAGTATATCGCACGTTTGACTGTTATTTATGTTCAATCGGCCAACCAGTAGAAATGGATCATGAATGTATGAGATATAATTTAAGAAAACAGTTTAACTGGTGCGCAGACAGTGCTTTGTTAAATTTCAACATTAAGGAATTTGTGAAAAACCTACTAGAGAAATGTACATGTAATTATACTTATTTATTTTTTGAATCTATGAATGTAGACTTTTATAATAAGCATTTGAGCAATGTATTTATAAATTAACGTAGAAATGTTTTATATTTAATAAACATTTGTTTAGTTTTTCATCATGTGTCTGTTTTTTATTTATGTATAAGGAATAAATAAGTTTAGTTTTACAATTTTTATTCAGAAAATGTAGAAACTTGTTTTATTTTTCTACAAAAATTAAGGATTTTATACTATTTCATTAAACATGTGTACCATTATTATAATATAACTTACATATTGTATACAAAATACTACCCTTTACTTGATAAATTATTTAAGATTTTAAACCAAAACTGAGCGAATATTATAAAGATTATCGAGTTTGAAAATAGATCTGTTGTCTACCAGAGCAAAAACAGGAAACTACTTATTTGCCGATAACATCCCTGTTTTCTTACTGATAACGATACTTCTTGTATAGTTTAAAGTATAAAAATTCTTTCACTAAATTGAATATTATGGTTTTTTTTTTTCGTGACATGTAACTTAATTAGCAATACCATATAATGAACGAGTATTTTCACACATTTAAATTTGCATTTTAAGCTATGATGAATACATAATAAAACATTACTTGTTTACTTTTACATAAAATATGGAAAATAAATTTGTACTTAACTTATTAAATCACCCACTGTATAATAAAAGATACTTTACCTAATTACTTATGTTAACATACAGACTAATTTCTGTATAAGATATATATCACGTGACGCTATTTTTAATTATTTTAAGCATGCGCGCCCTCTACAATTAAATAAATATTCATGAAAAGTTTTATTTGAAATAATATTCATACTGTTTCTGTGCCGTTAAGGCGTTCTAATTTTTTCTCCGTTTAAGTGATCTGCGATTTTAATTGATTTAAATTAAATAAGTACAATGTAAGACATGGTGTTAGACGAACCAACCAAGATAAGAAAAGCCTTGACATCGGAGTTTAAGGAGCAAATAGACTGTACTATTTTAATGAAACCTGTTTTGAATAAGGAACCGATGGCCTCTTCATCAGATCAAGTCGATCAAAAGTTACCTTTTACATGTGATACATGTAAAAAAGTATTTACTAAAAAATATATGTTATTAAGACATATGAACTTACATTTAGAAAAAAAACCCTCTAAGTGTGATAATCTGTTTACTACAAAGAGCGCTTTACAGGATGATATGCTAATTAATCCCAAGACATCTGCCACATATAAATGTGAGAAATGCAGTAAGACTTTCTCACGAAAAAATGTGTTAGTTAGACACATGAAATTTCACTTAGAAAAGAAACCTTTTAATTGTAAAATGTGTTCGAAATCATTTGTGCAGAAAAGCGACTTACTAAAGCATAACTTAGTACATTCTAAACAAGGCGTTATGCATAAATGTAATGAATGTGATAAAAAGTTTTTACGGGAAAAAAATTTAATAAATCATACTATGATTCATAACACCCCTCAGCAAAAGAAAAGGAATATTGAACCGTTTACCAGACACTATAAATGTGTCGATTGTTCTGAAATATTTAATCACAGATTTGACTTAGTGAAGCATAGAAAAATTCATCTCTCGCCCAAAGAACATATATCTGAACAGCGTACTGAACTTTTAAACCATTTACAGAATTTATTACTACGTATAGACACTTTACAAAATGCTATAAAAAATGAAACTATTCCTTTTTGAAATATTGACTTTACCAATTTATTTGAACTATACAACTTCTTGTATATACTAATGTATGTGTTTAAATAATTAAATAAATAATAGATAAGTGAAAAAGCTTTTATGTTTTATTTTTCAATATGATTATATCACTATTATGTGAATGAATGGACTTGTAAATTTAAACCCTATGTATAAAAATAAATTTCTTGCACTTTTACAAGAAGTAAAAATTTAATACAAATATATTTCAGATTTTTTAAATATATTATTGATTCACATATGATAGTTAAATTAATATGCTATTAAACATATAATTTTGTATAATCTATATTATTAATTTTCTTTAACACATATTACTTTTTTACAATAAATCGATTTAACTAATTATACATTTGTGTAATTAAACAAACTTATTTTACTAAATATACGTATCGATAATTAATTTTTATTATTTACATACACATGATTATACTTTTTATCGTACGCGATTAACTATTTATACATTTAATAAGCGTTGCCATACCCGCTTTTATAAATAATTAGATATTATAAAGCATACGGATTTCACATAAACAAGCAATATTCATTAAATGAACAATTTGAATCTTTAAGCTATAACGTCATATTTACTTTTAAACTTGCTTTTAACTGTAACCATCACTCTTTTTTAACCTATGTTAGTAACTGTTTAGATATAATATAATCAGTTTACTGTTGACTTTTGTCGTGACTGAACCTTTTACTGTTTGTTATTTAAAAAATGGCTTGTGAATTAGATGGGATTAAACGGTCGTGTGAAGAAATGGCTTCTTCAACAAAGTTTCAACGTTTAGATAAACCTATGGAAAATTCTGATTTTTATAAAAATGAATTTTTACCCAAATCTAATATACAGGAGAACTATGAAACACTATCACCTACCATGGACTTGTATGCAGCAGAGCCTAAGATTACCAAGGATTCTACAACACCAATATTTACTAACTGTGATAATGACGAAACGTCTTTCCCCGACACTTGTTGTGAGTCTACCTCTGCTAAAAGCTTTTTGGATACAATGTTTAAGGATCTAGATTTTAAAAATTTGGAAACATATCTTACCTCACAGCCTACAAGTGGTTTAATTTCTTCAAATGAACCATCAACTAGCATTACACATAGTAGTGAACAATTATATAACATATCCCCTCCCATCGCATGTGTGAATAACATTTCCAAAACCAAACATTTTAAATCTCGCATTTTTGTCATGTTTCGGATTAAACTTGCTGATTTTATATTTTTAACTTTAAAACGACATTATAAACAGTTTTATGTACATATTGAAGAGATCAAACACAATGCATTTACAAATGAAGAAATTTCATCAACAAATAGAATTTTCATGGATATTTCAACATGGTATGAATTCCAATATAAAATTTTTGGATTTAATTTAAAATATAAAAGTTCATCGTTTATTGCTAACAATACAGTATTAGTGTTAAATTATAATAATTCTATTATGCAAATAAAAAATTTAAAGAATTATACACATTGTGTTTTAAACGATTTTCAGTTAGAAAATTTAAAAGAAAAAGCTATTGATTTTAATAGCAATCTTATTAAACACTTGTATACAGTTCATCTACCGCAGTTAATTAAGCAAAAATGCACACTCGTTAATTTACCTTCTGAAATCGAGCGTGTTTTACTAACGAAACTTATCTCTTCTATTGAGGATAATGTACTGACAATATTAAAACAAATTTATGAATGTGTAGGATGTATATTTAGACACCAATCCCAAAGTCTACATACATGTTTCACCTTTAATAAACGTGAAAGATTTAATCACTTAGGGGATATGATTTTAATGCTTGTAAATTTTGATTATGTTATTTCAAGGTTTTTAAACGGAGTTGAATGTATCAGTGAAATCTTTTTACGTAACATTAATGTGGAATTTATTCGAAATGTATTATTTAAGTCCTGAAAATAAAATATTTTGCTTTAAATCTGTGTGTTTATTAATATTGTTTAACTTGCAATTTAAGATTAATAATTTCTCTTATATGTTTATAACAGAAACATGATAACATAGTATGTATACTAAATGTTAGTAACATACTACACATGTTAGTAAATGTATTTTTGAACTATTATAAAAGTTTTTTAAATTTTACAAGATAACAAAATTATTTTTCAGTTAAAAAAGTTTTACAAATTTACAATTTTAAATTTAAAACTTAATAAAAGTATTTCATACTTTATCAATGTTGATTCGTCTTGTATGTTAATATTATATAATGGTAACATACTATATAGTTGTTATGTTACTACATATACTTATAAAAATAATTTAAACATATTATATTATTGTAAAAGTTTTTAAAAAAATTACAAACTAACTTAATTAAATTAAAAAATTATAAGTAAACAAAATAATTATTTTTTTAATTAAAATAAATTAACAAAAATGAAAAGTTATCAAAATTATTTTATAAATGTTTTAAAATACTTAATTTTAATAAATTGTGTCTATGTATATATGTATATATATATTATATATATATATATATATATATATATATATATATATATATATATATATATATATATATATATATATATGTACCTATATACATGTGGAACTTTAGTTAAGTAATCGAAATTCTCAAACTTTGTCATTAGAAACCCTATATTCTGATAATTAATAACAATTAGCTTTAAATTAAAGAAATAGATTAATTTATACTTACAAATATAACTCACTTATAATAGCACGTCCATCTTACATAGTTACTTCAGACATTATGCTTGTTACTATCCTAGCAACAGGATGTTTTTGTCGTACCACGTGATTTCCTTTAAAGTCACGTGATCATGAAGATAAGAATTAAACACAACGTGTTTGACAATTTCACTTCTGCTATAGAAGAGGCTTGTTTGGTAAGTTATAATGTCCTGTATTCTTTATTTTACACTTTATTTTACAATTTATTAAGAAGATCTAATTTAAATAACGTTTATATTGCAAGCGTAAGGTAAAAGCACTAAATTATTGTTTTAAAAGCCTTTTATTTTGTAATTCTATCGACAATAAGATGATGTAATACATTTAAAATCTTACTATTGGGTTTTATTTTAGCATAAACATTATTTATTCAACTGGCTATTGCTTTTAGAAGTAACTTAATTTTCTTACACAAGCGGAAAATAATATTTCTTCATTAATATATCATGTTTACAAAATTTTTAAGTTATATATAATATAACTTGTAAATACATAGTATATTTTTATAGTATAAGTATCTATAAGTATATGTATACTTACATGTTATTTAAGTATATATGTATACTTATGGATTTGGTATATAAATATACTATGTATTTACAAGTTATATTATATATAACTTAAAAATTTTGTAAACATGATATATTAATGAAGAAATATTATTTTCCGCTTCTGTAAGAAAATTAAGTTACTTCTAAAAGCAACATACTATGTTATCATGTTTCTGTTATAAACATATAAGAGAAATTATTAATCTTAAATTGCAAGTTAAACAATATTAATAAACACACAGATTTAAAGCAAAATATTTTATTTTCAGGACTTAAATAATACATTTCGAATAAATTCCACATTAATGTTACGTAAAAAGTTTTCACTGATACATTCAACTCCGTTTAAAAACCTTGAAATAACATAATCAAAATTTACAAGCATTAAAATCATATCCCCTAAGTGATTAAATCTTTCACGTTTATTAAAGGTGAAACATGTATGTAGACTTTGGGATTGGTGTCTAAATATACATCCTACACATTCATAAATTTGTTTTAATATTGTCAGTACATTATCCTCAATAGAAGAGATAAGTTTCGTTAGTAAAACACGCTCGATTTCAGAAGGTAAATTAACGAGTGTGCATTTTTGCTTAATTAACTGCGGTAGATGAACTGTATACAAGTGTTTAATAAGATTGCTATTAAAATCAATAGCTTTTTCTTTTAAATTTTCTAACTGAAAATCGTTTAAAACACAATGTGTATAATTCTTTAAATTTTTTATTTGCATAATAGAATTATTATAATTTAACACTAATACTGTATTGTTAGCAATAAACGATGAACTTTTATATTTTAAATTAAATCCAAAAATTTTATATTGGAATTCATACCATGTTGAAATATCCATGAAAATTCTATTTGTTGATGAAATTTCTTCATTTGTAAATGCATTGTGTTTGATCTCTTCAATATGTACATAAAACTGTTTATAATGTCGTTTTAAAGTTAAAAATATAAAATCAGCAAGTTTAATCCGAAACATGACAAAAATGCGAGATTTAAAATGTTTGGTTTTGGAAATGTTATTCACACATGCGATGGGAGGGGATATGTTATATAATTGTTCACTACTATGTGTAATGCTAGTTGATGGTTCATTTGAAGAAATTAAACCACTTGTAGGCTGTGAGGTAAGATATGTTTCCAAATTTTTAAAATCTAGATCCTTAAACATTGTATCCAAAAAGCTTTTAGCAGAGGTAGACTCACAACAAGTGTCGGGGAAAGACGTTTCGTCATTATCACAGTTAGTAAATATTGGTGTTGTAGAATCCTTGGTAATCTTAGGCTCTGCTGCATACAAGTCCATGGTAGGTGATAGTGTTTCATAGTTCTCCTGTATATTAGATTTGGGTAAAAATTCATTTTTATAAAAATCAGAATTTTCCATAGGTTTATCTAAACGTTGAAACTTTGTTGAAGAAGCCATTTCTTCACACGACCGTTTAATCCCATCTAATTCACAAGCCATTTTTTAAATAACAAACAGTAAAAGGTTCAGTCACGACAAAAGTCAACAGTAAACTGATTATATTATATCTAAACAGTTACTAACATAGGTTAAAAAAGAGTGATGGTTACAGTTAAAAGCAAGTTTAAAAGTAAATATGACGTTATAGCTTAAAGATTCAAATTGTTCATTTAATGAATATTGCTTGTTTATGTGAAATCCGTATGCTTTATAATATCTAATTATTTATAAAAGCGGGTATGGCAACGCTTATTAAATGTATAAATAGTTAATCGCGTACGATAAAAAGTATAATCATGTGTATGTAAATAATAAAAATTAATTATCGATACGTATATTTAGTAAAATAAGTTTGTTTAATTACACAAATGTATAATTAGTTAAATCGATTTATTGTAAAAAAGTAATATGTGTTAAAGAAAATTAATAATATAGATTATACAAAATTATATGTTTAATAGCATATTAATTTAACTATCATATGTGAATCAATAATATATTTAAAAAATCTGAAATATATTTGTATTAAATTTTTACTTCTTGTAAAAGTGCAAGAAATTTATTTTTATACATAGGGTTTAAATTTACAAGTCCATTCATTCACATAATAGTGATATAATCATATTGAAAAATAAAACATAAAAGCTTTTTCACTTATCTATTATTTATTTAATTATTTAAACACATACATTAGTATATACAAGAAGTTGTATAATTCAAATAAATTGGTAAAGTCAATATTTCAAAAAGGAATAGTTTCATTTTTTATAGCATTTTGTAAAGTGTCTAAACGTAGTAATAAATTCTGTAAACGGTTTAAAAGTTCAGTTCGCTGTTCAGATATATGTTCTTTGGGCGAGAGATGAATTTTTCTATGCTTCACTAAGTCAAATCTGTGATTAAATATTTCAGAACAATCGACACATTTATAGTGTCTGGTAAACGGTTCAATATTCCTTTTCTTTTGCTGAGGGGTGTTATGAATCATAGTATGATTTATTAAATTTTTTTCCCGTAAAAACTTTTTATCACATTCATTACATTTATGCATAACGCCTTGTTTAGAATGTACTAAGTTATGCTTTTGTAAGTCGCTTTTCTGCACAAATGATTTCGAACACATTTTACAATTAAAAGGTTTCTTTTCTAAGTGAAATTTCATGTGTCTAACTAACACATTTTTTCGTGAGAAAGTCTTACTGCATTTCTCACATTTATATGTGGCAGATGTCGTGGGATTAATTAGCATATCATCCTGTAAAGCGCTCTTTGTAGTAAACAGATTATCACACTTAGAGGGGTTTTTTTCTAAATGTAAGTTCATATGTCTTAATAACATATATTTTTTAGTAAATACTTTTTTACATGTATCACATGTAAAAGGTAACTTTTGATCGACTTGATCTGATGAAGAGGCCATCGGTTCCTTATTCAAAACAGGTTTCATTAAAATAGTACAGTCTATTTGCTCCTTAAACTCCGATGTCAAGGCTTTTCTTATCTTGGTTGGTTCGTCTAACACCATGTCTTGCATTGTACTTATTTAATTTAAATCAATTAAAATCGCAGATCACTTAAACGGAGAAAAAATTAGAACGTCTTAACGGCACAGAAACAGTATGAATATTATTTCAAATAAAACTTTTCATGAATATTTATTTAATTGTAGAGGGCGCGCATGCTTAAAATAATTAAAAATAGCGTCACGTGATATATATCTTATACAGAAATTAGTCTGTATGTTAACATAAGTAATTAGGTAAAGTATCTTTTATTATACAGTGGGTGATTTAATAAGTTAAGTACAAATTTATTTTCCATATTTTATGTAAAAGTAAACAAGTAATGTTTTATTATGTATTCATCATAGCTTAAAATGCAAATTTAAATGTGTGAAAATACTCGTTCATTATATGGTATTGCTAATTAAGTTACATGTCACGAAAAAAAAAAAACATAATATTCAATTTAGTGAAAGAATTTTTATACTTTAAACTATACAAGAAGTATCGTTATCAGTAAGAAAACAGGGATGTTATCCGCAAATAAGTAGTTTCCTGTTTTTGCTCTGGTAGACAACAGATCTATTTTCAAACTCGATAATCTTTATAATATTCGCTCAGTTTTGGTTTAAAATCTTAAATAATTTATCAAGTAAAGGGTAGTATTTTGTATACAATATGTAAGTTATATTATAATAATGGTACACATGTTTAATAAAATAGTATAAAATCCTTAATTTTTGTAGAAAAATAAAACAAGTTTCTACATTTTCTGAATAAAAATTGTAAAACTAAACTTATTTATTCCTTATACATAAATAAAAAACAGACACATGATGAAAAACTAAACAAATATTTATTAAATATAAAACATTTCTACGTTAATTTATAAATACATTGCTCAAATGCTTATTATAAAAGTCTACATTCATAGATTCAAAAAATAAATAAGTATAATTACATGTACATTTCTCTAGTAGGTTTTTCACAAATTCCTTAATGTTGAAATTTAACAAAGCACTGTCTGCGCACCAGTTAAACTGTTTTCTTAAATTATATCTCATACATTCATGATCCATTTCTACTGGTTAGCCGATTGAACATAAATAACAGTCAAACGTGCGATATACTGATCTCTCTAATTCATGATCGAAGCATTCTAAAAAATAGTCCATCGCCTCTTCCTCTGTAAAGTGAGAACATTTACATATTTTTACGTTTTTTAAAACATAAACAGGTAAAAGTTTTGTTAAAAAAGTTTGAATAAGACATTCGCTAATTTCAATACAGTTTTTCTCTAGTTTGAGAAATTGTTCTTTTGTAAGTAGTAAACAATCAGGTTTCAATAGTTTTTGCAGTATGCATGATTCCTTATCCACATAAATCGTTAGTAAGTCGTTGTTAGATACGAATGTTTCTTTTTCTGCAGAGTCAAAATTAAATTTTGTCATTCTCGTTTCAAATTTATCAAAGGTTGCGCACGATATTGTAATTCCTTCATTTGTAGGGTACATTTTAGCACTATTCTCAAATTCTTTATATTTTTGAATGTGAACGTTTAACTCACATTCCTTATTCATTTGCACTTCGACAATCGTATCCTCCCTTAAGTCCCAATGGTATGGGGTAAAAACGTCAAAATACTGAAATATTCTACTAAATTCGCTGATTTCTGAAATTTCATAGTAAGATGTGTTAAGCGAAGTAGTCATTTTCAGGTTTAGAAGTATCCAAAAAGCAGGGTAAACAGATAGGTGATCAAGCAAATATACAGCAAGGTTTTAAGTAATTAGAAGAATAATCGTTTAAGTCAAAACTTTAAACAGTAAATTCATTATGGTGTACAAGCTTCTTATATTGCTATTCTTATCGTTGTAAAACAGGATGTTATTCTATAAATGTCGTCATATCCTGTTTTATTAACTTGAAAATCTTAGGAAAAAAAAAGTAACATTGTGTTAGGTTTCATTATTTATATTAATTGTACGGAGCCATCGTAGCGTAATTGGGAGCGCATTGGAAAGCCAGCCAAAAGGTTGACAGTTCGAATCCCAGCATAAACATAATGGTAAGTTAAACTTTCTTTTTAAAAGTATACAATTAAAAATTCTATTACAGTATCCTTAAACCTCACTTGGTAAGTTAAAATTTGCTGTATTATATAATTTATGTTACAAAATCTCTTGTATGCAAATTGGTAAGTAACGCTTTGTTTTGCAAGTTTATAAAACCAACAAACCAACCAACCTTTTATAAGGTTACTTTATATGTTATAAATACATTCCAATGTGTTTGTAAGTTTAAACATTAAAGTTTATCGCAAAGCTTAAATTATTTTACAAAATTTATAATATCATTAGTACTGTATAGTAATAATCCAATATGTTCAGTCACGTGACACCTTTTCTTATATATCTTAAATCGCGTCTAATAAACATGGTCTCATGGTGTGTTCGTTTAAACCTACTGCAAATCAACACATCATGAGATCATTTTGTCAAGGTCGAGGTTCGAACCCCGCTTCATTTACATGTTTGTTAAAAGCTAATAATTTTTAACAAGGGAGTACGCTATTTCAAAGTGAAAGTTGTAGTCGAAATTTAATATTTTCTTAATTTCTGTGAAGAAAAAAAATGTTTTAAAACGTATGCACGTCTTGTATTTTATTACAATTAGTTCACTTCGTATATGCATGCTTGTGTGTGTACGTAACAAATAGTTCACTGTGTGTCTGTCTGTCTGCCTACCTGCCTGCCTGCTTGTCTGTGTGCCTGTCTATCTGCCTATATGTCGGTTTATAACTATAATTATTTACATGTGTCACTTTAAAATTTTTGTTAAGTGCTACGCTATAACTAAATATTTCCATTGTAAACAGTTTGCTAAGAAACTTTAAAATTATTTATTTAGCGTTATGCTAGAACTTAAATTTCTATTTCATATTCCTTTGCGAGCACTATGGTAACACATTTTAAAATTATTTATTAAGTGCTATTCTATAACTATATATTTCCATTGTAAGCAGTGGTAAGTTACTTTATTTTACACCATGCTATAACTTAAATTTCCATTGTAAGCAGTATGGTTAGATACTTTAGAATATTTTATTTTATACTATGCTATAACTCAAAATTCAGAAGCAGTCATTTTAAATTCCATAATTTTCATACTTACCGATAGAGGGCGACACCACTTTAAACTTTCTCTCTCCTAAATTAAAAAAAAAAAAAAAAATGGGGGGGGGGGCATGGGGTAGGGGGGGGGGATAGTGGTCATACTCTACCATCACCGATAGCTCGTACTATAAAACATTTAAAAAAAATTTTTAATTAAAAAAAGGGGGGGGGGTAGGGGGGGTGATGGGGAGGTAGGGGGGAGGGGGGAGGCAGGGGGAGAAAAAAATTTCCTCCGCACCTCCGCCTCCGCCTGCGTTGCTGAGGTTGAACTGTCATTCTCCATCTACTAATCATGCTTAAATTTAAAAATAATTTTTTCAAAATGGTATTACTGCTTTGCTTATTATTATTTTTAATAATATTAAATCTAACATATAAATTCTAAATAAATTGTATTTATTTATTTATTTATTTATTTGCATTGTGTTCATTAATGTTCATATTACTTTCCAAACTTTTCAGGAAGTATAATGCTGGAATTGTTCTTATTTAACTTACTTTTAAATCATTTTATTTTCACCAGTCATACTTGACGTGGTTCTATTTAGTATATTTATAAATGACCCCATACCACTAGAGTGTACTTTTTAAAAATTAAAATCCACATCAAGTTATTTAAGAATGACAAACTCTCCACACATTACATAATCTTGGCTAGTTCGTTTTTCTTTCTTTCTTTCTTTTTCTTTCTTTTCTTTTTTTTTTTTTTTTTTTTTTTTTTTTTGTCATTTGAAACTGTCGAGCCTGTTTTATGATAGATGAGATCTACAAAAAAATATACTGGGATAATAGAAATAATTAAATTAAATCATGCTCAAATTTTAAAATAAATCTTTCAAAATGTATTACTGATTTGCTTATCATTTTTTAATACTATTAAATTTAATATATGAATTCTAAATAAAGTGTATTTTTTTTTTTTGCACTGTGTTCATTAATGTATATATTACTTTCCTAGACTTTTCAGTAAATATAATGATGGAAATGTTCTTATTTAGCTCACCTTTAAATATTTCTTTTCACCCGTCATACTTGACATGTTTCCATCTAGTCTAGTATATTTATAAATGAGCATATGAATGTACTTTTTTAAATTTTAAATTCACACTAAGTTATTTAAGAATGACAAACTCCCCTACATTACATAATCTTGGCTTGTCTTTTTTTTTTTTTTTTTTTTTCATGATTTAAAACTGTCGAGATTTTCGTTTTATGATAGATGAGATCTATAAAAAATATACTGAGAAGTGTTTTAATTTCAGTCGCAGGAAATTTTCTTTTCTTTTTCTCTTCTTTTTTCTTCTAATTCTTATCTTTTTTCACAGAAAACTCAAACCCTTTGCCAGGTGCTCTAAAATTAAATCTTATGAGATAGGTGTTCAGTTAATGCTAAGAATATAACATGAATACATACATATATTATTTAATTAAGCTTATTTAGAAGAGGTTTAACAATTTGAAAGCTATATAAAATTAGTTGGTTTCTATCATCAAATTGGTATCTATCATCGAAAAGGTTTAAATATTTGAAATAATATATATAAAATTTTTTGACATATTTCATAAAAATGATTGGTATCTATCATTATAAGGGTTTAAATATTTGTAATAATATACATAAAATTTGTTAACATCTATCATGAAAATGATTGATATCTATCATTAAAGGGGTTTAAATATTTGAATTAATATACATAAAATTTGTTGATATCTATCATTAAAATGATTGGTATCTATCATTAAACAGGTATATTTGAAATAATATACACAGAATTTGGTGACATCTGTCATTAAAATGATTGGTATCTATCATTAAAAGGGTTTAAAATAGTTAAAATCTACACTTTAGGGTGGATCGAAAAATCGAAAAATGGATAATCGAATAGGCGCGGGGTACAAAAGTTGCCTTTTATTTTTATGTATATTAGTTTACATCTGTTTTTTTTTAATTGAAATCCATTCATATCTTCCGGTGCCTCAAGCTCCCCAAAAATAGTTAAAAAGTGAAATTTTTATGAAAATTTATATATTTTATTAGTTTTATTATTTTTTAAAATTACTTTTGGAGAAGTTGTCTTTTATGCATATTTGTTTATATGTTTTTTTTTTTTTAAATTGAAATCCATTCCTATCTTCCGGCGCCCCAAGACACTTAAATATTTGCCGAAAATCAATTTTTATGCAAATTTTGAACTTAAAATTATAAGTAAAAATAAGAGTTAAATAATCATTTGTATAGCGTAATTATTAGATCCGGGGGATGACAAATCGTTTATATTAAATGTATAAAATTATTTTTTTATACTGTATTGTTATATACGAAATTTTGAATAGAGCAGCTGCTTCAATTTGCCAGTGCTGTTTAACGAGATATTGGAATTGTATATTGTACACAAAAAAGAGACTTCGAATTTAGTACATCGCAACAAAATTCGTCGATAGCGTACAAAGGTTCGAAATTTAGTTGCAGAGAAGAGCAATTTAGCTGTTTCTCTGTCTATTTTAACCGGATTATTTTCCAATGTGAAAAAGACAGTATAAAAGTGCTAGTGATGAAGAGCACAATGTACTACACAAAGATCACAAAGGAGAAACATTATACTCTTGTAAAGGAACTTAACTCTCTGCATATTGGACACGTTACATTTGCAACAGGAGAAGCTAAAGGCCTTTCCGACAGTTACTACATTCGTTAGATGTGCAAAAGCCTAAAAGGTACTAAAGCCTTTTGTGGGTCCAATTGGTACAGCAATCAAAACTTGCGAGGAGCTACCTGTAGCTTCCTTTTCTTGAGTAAGTGTGGAGAATATGCCAGATAGCATAGATAGAATGGTTCTCGGCAATGATCAGCAATATTTGACTGTGTGGATTTATAATGGCACGATCAAAAAGTCTGTATTTTACCTTTGTGGAACTTTTAATAATTTTATGCTTTGAAAAGAAGCGTGGTGAATGACAAAAGAGTTCGAAGAGCAATTGTAAAATTTCAGAGTTGCACAGGCGAATTTCTTTTATTATTTCGTGTACCACTATTTCCAAATAACGATCTTTGTTGTAAATTTCTAGTAGAAATCAACCACAAAAATTATTGTTTGGAAATAGTAGTATACTAAATAGTACAAATAGTAAAACTCTATAAAATAACTCTAAAATATATACTCTGGCAACTCTGAAATTTCGATAAACTGTGAATAAATATACTGAATTATCTGGTAATAATCGTTTTTAAGATTAGAAATAAATGGTTGACAGTGTGAAATTTAGTCTGTGTCAATGGCTGCTTGTTTAGTTCTCATGTGGTAGTTTCTTTTTACAACAACGTAAAAATATTAAATGAATTCACATGTTTTTTTTTTTAATAAAGTAAAGTTTTCTTTCAAAAGAAATTAATGTTTTATTGATTATTCAGATGAAAAAAAAAAACAATTTAAAGAATATTTCAAGATCTACTATAGTTTCATCTTTATGAGCTATCTTTTTAACTCCATGTGTTTTCTACTAAAAATAATACAGATACTGCGTCAGATTTTGCTGCAATTAAATTCTGAGCTTCCGACAACTTCTTTGAAATTTTCATCAAAACTATAATCATTTGGAAACGCGATTTAGATCATTTAGTGCAACTAAAGCAAGTTGGGCACTCATAGATAAAACTTCAGCAATTTTATTGAAAACTAGCATGCTACGCCCGCTGCGCTGGGCCATTTTTCTAAATGTACCTTAAATCAAACGAAATGGCTTTGTATTTTAAAGTAATGTGGATCTTCACCTACAGATGCTACCTTAGTAAATATTTTCAAACGAACCTTGAATCAAACGAATTATATCAATGGATTTGAGCATGTATTTTAAAGCAATAGGGACGTTCACCTGGATTTTCCTTCAATAGTGCATGCTGTAAACGATGTGAACGACATTGCGTTATATTATATTATACATTGGACAAAATTTGGGCTAAAAGAAGAAACTCATTTAGTTGATCATTTATAGTAGAGTTTGGTAGGGAAATGAGGTCATTATGAGATTATGACAACAGGAACTAACATGTTCTCTAGTCGACATACTACTAAAAGAGAAAGCATATTACAATGATTGCATAGATTGACCATTGAACTTAAATAATGTTCAGGTGATTCATTTTCGTCTAGGCAGCCCGCACACTGACAAGACAGAGCGACATGTAGCGCAAGACACGAGACAAATTCTGATATTCAAACCGGTTTTTCTTTGTTAAAAGGGTGAAAATGTCTCATGACTTAAGCTTCATGTCGCTCTGTCTTGTCAGTGTGCGGCCTGCCAAATGGCAGGCCACATTTTATTAGTTCTTGAACTCCGTCCTTCTTTCTTGTCTCCACGTGAGATTCTGAATGTAAGTACAATTTCACTCTATGTTACGTTATATTTCGCAATATACGTCCTCTTCTGGCAAGTCTACTACGGTTTTTCATCTTTCGATTCCAGCAGAGTAAATACAGTGAAAATTGTAATAAATTGTTTGCACATAAAGAACAGTGTTTAACTTTCATATTTAAAAAAATGGTGAAACATAAAAAAGTGAATTTTTAAAGCTGAATATGAATAAAATTAAAATGACGCCTTTTTCACTGTCTTTCCATTTTTTAGACCAGTTGCATTCGTGTAACCGTTAATCTGAAAAAACAAAAAAACAAACAATGATTAACTCTGGTCGAAGAATAAACCTCTAGTTTGTCTCCAATAAAATCTTCCTAATCTTCCATAATCTTGCCGATATCCAAGTTTGACGTCAAACATGGTCCGACAGTGCTTGAAACGATATGGTTACTAATGTACCAGAGTTAGTTACAAAACGAAGTTAGTTACGCGCCAAGCTATGCTCCATTAAATAATGTCAAATTACTGTTAATTCAATTATAGATCTTTCATTAACAAAATTCCATACCTTAAATAAAACTGACAATGATAAAGTTAGTTATGCAAAATGTTTAGTAATATTATTTTTGGTGAACCGAACTTACTTAAACCGAAGATTTTTTTTTGCATTTCTCTAAAGAGCATAATAACACGCAGAAATAAATTCATTTCTCACTATGTTTAGCTGCTAGGGCTGTGTGTAGGTCGAAAAAGCTTTATAATGATTGAAAAATTATCTAATCAGAATTTCAGGTACTCGTTTTTTCTTATCCAGCCTGAAATGATAAATCGACAAATATTATTTATTCCATTCGCCACCATTGATATTACATAGTTTTTCCTTACATTGAAAGCCCCAAACCAGTGGCTGAGATGTTCTGCTCTCAAAGCTGGCATAGGGAAGTGCTAGATTCAAACCTCTGTCGCGCTCGTTGACCTAACCGTTCGGAGTTTTCCGTGGTTTTCTTCGAACACTGCCGTAAATACGGGTTAGAATCCCTTTGAAAGACCCCCACGGAGGGCACTCCCCCCAGAGTCTATATCCCTCGTATAGATAATCGGCCGTCATAAAATCAACCAACCGTACATTGGAAGCATTGCTTTTTTGGTAAAACTTTGCTTCATAATGAAAAAACCCATAAATTTAGCATTCGCTAATTTTAAAAGTCGTCTAATCTTCTGTAATCTGAATCGTTGTCCAGAGTAACCTTCAAACATAAACGAAACATCCAACAATATAGTAAAAATGCCAACTGGCAGGTGACCGGAATACGGACAATTAGTCCAACGTCTTTTAAAAACCTTCCTGAAAGAAGGGAAGAAAGATATGCAGAAAAAACTAAAAAGAAATGACGAATCAAAAAGAGCATCGAAAATTTATTTCAGCAAACAATTTTGACGGAGAAACCTTTTTTATGCAGTGAATAATCTCCACGTGCAGCGAACGATTGAAATAAGAACATGTTAAAAACCAGACCCCAATTACCAATAAGTACTTCAAGTGCCGCAGCTGAAAAACATAGTGAACAAAACCAGAGACTGTCGAAACTAACTAATTGGAGAAACTCTGCAGACCTCCCTCCTTCAAAACTACAGCTGTTATCACGCGCGTGTGCACAGAACTTAAAAACATTCCCTTCAGTTTCCAAAATGTTTCTGAGCAGTTAAGACGCTCTTGTACATATATGATGTAAATATATTTAATATAATGTAAAATTGGAGCACTTATACGCAGCCTCCAAACGCGACTTAAAACATGCACATCTAGCCAAGAATTATATTATATTCAAAGGAAAATGAATCTTCTGTTTATTTTACACAATTGTTATTTTCTACTAATACTATTTATTATTCTTCCAATATAAGTGAATCAATGGATCAGATAAATATCGCTACAACACTTTGGATTACTACTGTGGGTATATTCAGCGCAAAAAGGAAAATCTCAGGTAAGCTGAACAAACTTCTTTAACATATCAAAAGATGAAAATGTATATTAAATTTGAAGACTGATTTAACTATTTATAAAAATAAGAAAATTTATTACGCTACCGACGGTTCCCCAACAAAGATTATGAAAGACTGAATCTGAAAAAAGAATATTATCCCAGTATCAAAAACGATAATTTAACAAATTTCTAAAAATATAATAATAAATAAAAGAACACTAAAAAAAAAAAGAAAAAAATGAATGCGATAAAAGAAAATACTCAATTTATTGAAAAACTCAATTCTACAAATTATAGTACATGGAAGTTCAAGATGCAGATGTTCCTGATTAAAGAGGAACTCGACGATATTATAGTACAAGATCCACCAGCTCCACCCGATCCCGCATGGCACAAAAAAGATCGCAAGACTAGAGCTTTAATTAACCTAAGCATCGATGATTCTCAAATCGTAAATGTAAAAAACTTAGATACTGCCAAATTAACATGGGAAGCTCTGAAAAATATACATGAGAGAAGCAATTTATCTAGTAAGCTTTACCTGTTACGGAAACTATACAGTACTAAATTAGCTGAGGGTGCAAACATGATTTCACATATCACTAATATCTTGCAAATTATAGATAAACTTAATGCCATTGGAGAAAATATTAGCGATTCACATATTTCCGCGCTATTTCTGTGTTCTCTTCCCCCCAGTTACAATACTTTGATAACTGCGTTGGAGGCGAGACCAGAAAATGAGCTCACCCCTGATTTTATCAAAAACAAATTAACTGATGAATATAATCGTAGACATGAAATGTCAGAACAATCACATAGCGGATATAATAACAATGAGAGAGCATTTAAAACAAATAGGAGATATACACACACTGAAAATAGAAGAGAACAAAAATATTGCAATAACTGTAAAATGAAAAATCATTCCACTTACGAATGCTGGCACTACAAGAGCAGAAACACGGTACAATCCGGAAATCCTCGTAACAATCAATTCAAAAATAAAAAGAATTTCTCATCTTCATTATGTTATGAAAAAAACGAAACTCGTAGAGAAAATAAAATTCCAAACGAAAGAAAATACGCAAATGATCAGACGCAAAATAAAGCATTAATCACTCAAAAAGTAGGCAAAAATAACTGGATTCTCGATTCAGGATCTACCTCGCACATTTGTAATGATAAAAGCCTATTTAGTAAATTTATTGATTATAATAAAACTTCAGTAACGATCGCGAATGGTAATAAACTGACAGCGTTAGGTTCAGGAGAAGTTTTTATAAAAACATTAACCCCCGAAGGAAAAGAAAAACTAACGAAATTACGCGAAGTGCTTTATGTTCCAGACTTAGAGTCGAACCTAATTTCGGTTAGTAAAGCCGCTAAAAACGGGTGTAAACTAATCTTCGACGATAATAAATGCGATTTGATCTTTGATGAAGAAATATATATTAGGGCGAAAAATGAGAAAAACTTATACATTATTGAGGAAATAGACGATGTGGAAGAACCACAAAATTATGTAAACATAACGTATAACTGTGACAGCAAACAATGCATAGATCTCTGGCATCGCAGACTAGGTCACAGAGATTATGACGCGATTAAATCAATGATAACAAATCAAATTGCGGACGGAATAAAGATAGGAAAATGTAAACATCAAAATAAAACATGCGTAACTTGTATCGAAACTAAATTAACTAACATGCCGTATCCTAAATCAGCAACAAATCGAGCTACTAATATTGCGGATTTGATCCACAGTGACGTGTGTGGACCTCTAGATACACCGACTTTAGGCGGAAAAATTTATTTTATGACTCTTATTGATGACTATTCCCGATATACTACGATATATTTATTATCTAAAAAGAGCGAAGTTGCTGAAAAGATAAAAGAGTACGTAACGATGATGTACAATCAGTTCGGTAAAAAACCTAAGGAAATTAGATCGGATAACGGTCGTGAGTATGTAAATCAAGAGATCGATGAATACCTAAAACAGAACGGAATTTTACACCAATTGACTGTCCCGCATAATCCGAGCCAGAATGGAGTTGCGGAGAGAAAAAATAAAAGTTTATTAGATATGACTAGAAGTATGCTATCACAAGCAAAATTAAGCAAACATTTTTGGGGTGAAGCCATAAACACCGCAACATACTTACAAAACCGACTCCCAACTAAAGCAAACAACAACAGAACACCTTACGAATTATGGAAAGGAATTAAACCGAATTTAAAACACTTAAGAACATTCGGTTGTAAAGCGCTATTTTACGTCGATAAAGTAAATAGAGGAAAACTCGATAACAGGGCTCAAACCGGAACGTTTGTAGGTTATGATACACGATCGACTGGTTATAGAATTCACACACAAGGAAAACAAATTATAATAGCGAGAACGGTGAAATTTCTTGAGAATGAAAATGTACACTCAGATAACATTGAGGAGATACAAAGCACCACAAAAACATCCGATGACAATACACAATTACCGGATAGACATGAAAATCACTTAGAAATAAAACTTGACAGCGAAGAGACACCATCCGTGCCCAAACAGCAACCAATTGAACCAAGAAGGTCTAATAGGACAAACAGAGGCGTTCCTCCTGACAGATATGTTTGTCTCATAAATAGTTCATCTGAAAACATTCCCGAAAATTGGGAAGATATCGAAAAAATGAAAAATCCTAATGATAAACAAAATTGGATAAAAGCAACACAAAATGAAATCCAATGCCTAAGAAAAAATAACACTTGGACTTTAACAGATCCACCACCCGGAACAAAAATTATCGGCTCAAAATGGACTTTTAAACTAAAAAAGGACAATTTAGGAAATATTCAAAGCTATAAAGCGCGTTTAGTAGCACAAGGATATAGTCAAAGATTCGGGATTGACTATGATCAAACCTTCGCACCTGTAGTTTCGCACGCTACAATACGTGCATTTCTCATCTCTGCATTGCACAAAAGTTTGAACGTTAAACATGTTGACATAACCACAGCATTCTTGCACGGTGAATTAACTGAAACTGTTTATATGAGTCAACCAGACGGGTATATTAAACCCGGCGATGAAAGAAAAGTTTGTAAACTTCAAAAAGCCATCTACGGTCTTAAGCAAGCCGCAAAGGCCTGGTACACCAAAATATCGGAAACACTCACAAACAATAATTTCATACAGAGCAAAAATGATCCATGTCTGTACTTTAAATCAAATCAAGAAAATCCGATATACATCATCATTTATGTAGATGATATCCTGATAGCAGGAAAGGACAGTGACATCGAAGAAACAATAAACCAACTTAAGAAAGAATATGAACTAAAAAACTTAGGAGAAGTGAATAATTACCTAGGAATAAACGTTAATAAAATCAATGATACATATTACCTAAATCAAAACAATAAAATACAGGAACTAGTGAAAAAACTGAATTTAAACGACATGAAACCTCATTACACACCAATGATTGCTGGATTCAACAGACTTGAAGACGATGATAATCTTTTACCTAATAACACGAAATATCGACAAGCCACAGGCACATTACTTTACATATCAACAATCACGCGTCCTGACATATCCGCAGCAGTCAACATATTATGTCGTAGAAATGAAACACCACGCCAAAAGGACTGGACAGCAGTGAAAAGAATCATTTCATACCTTAAAACTACAGAAAATTTGAATTTAACTCTTAACGCAAACAGCAAGCCCATCCTAACAGCATACGCCGATGCAGACTGGGCAGGTGACTTGAAAATACGTAAATCAACGTCAGGAAATCTATTCATGCTAGGAAAATCGCCGATTTACTGGATTACAAAAAGGCAAAATTGCATTGCACTTTCGTCAGCCGAAGCTGAATACGTTTCAGCTAGCAACGCAGCACAAGAATTAACTTGGATAACAAACTTGCTTAACGATCTCAACATTCCACAAAAATTACCCATCACGATTTTTGAGGATAATATGTCCTGTATAAAAATGACTGAAAACGATAAAGATACTAAGCGATCCAAACACATCGACATACGTTTCCACAACATCAAACTGATGAAAGAAGAAGGAAAAATCGATTTACAATACTGCCCCACTGAAGAAATGACAGCCGACACTCTCACGAAACCCACTCCCAAACCTGTGTACGAGAAACACCGTAAGAAACTGAATCTTCAACCATTCCCCACACAGGAGATTACGGGGGAGTGACGGAGAAACCTTTTTTATGCAGTGAATAATCTCCACGTGCAGCGAACGATTGAAATAAGAACATGTTAAAAACCAGACCCCAATTACCAATAAGTACTTCAAGTGCCGCAGCTGAAAAACATAGTGAACAAAACCAGAGACTGTCGAAACTAACTAATTGGAGAAACTCTGCAGACCTCCCTCCTTCAAAACTACAGCTGTTATCACGCGCGTGTGCACAGAACTTAAAAACATTCCCTTCAGTTTCCAAAATGTTTCTGAGCAGTTAAGACGCTCTTGTACATATATGATGTAAATATATTTAATATAATGTAAAATTGGAGCACTTATACGCAGCCTCCAAACGCGACTTAAAACATGCACATCTAGCCAAGAATTATATTATATTCAAAGGAAAATGAATCTTCTGTTTATTTTACACAATTGTTATTTTCTACTAATACTATTTATTATTCTTCCAATATAAGTGAATCAATGGAGCAGATAAATATCGCTACAACACTTTGGATTACTACTGTGGGTATATTCAGCGCAAAAAGGAAAATCTCAGGTAAGCTGAACAAACTTCTTTAACATATCAAAAGATGAAAATGTATATTAAATTTGAAGACTGATTTAACTATTTATAAAAATAAGAAAATTTATTACGCTACCGACGGTTCCCCAACAAAGATTATGAAAGACTGAATCTGAAAAAAGAATATTATCCCAGTATCAAAAACGATAATTTAACAAATTTCTAAAAATATAATAATAAATAAAAGAACACTAAAAAAAAAAAGAAAAAAATGAATGCGATAAAAGAAAATACTCAATTTATTGAAAAACTCAATTCTACAAATTATAGTACATGGAAGTTCAAGATGCAGATGTTCCTGATTAAAGAGGAACTCGACGATATTATAGTACAAGATCCACCAGCTCCACCCGATCCCGCATGGCCCAAAAAAGATCGCAAGACTAGAGCTTTAATTAACCTAAGCATCGATGATTCTCAAATCGTAAATGTAAAAAACTTAGATACTGCCAAATTAACATGGGAAGCTCTGAAAAATATACATGAGAGAAGCAATTTATCTAGTAAGCTTTACCTGTTACGGAAACTATACAGTACTAAATTAGCTGAGGGTGCAAACATGATTTCACATATCACTAATATCTTGCAAATTATAGATAAACTTAATGCCATTGGAGAAAATATTAGCGATTCACATATTTCCGCGCTATTTCTGTGTTCTCTTCCCCCCAGTTACAATACTTTGATAACTGCGTTGGAGGCGAGACCAGAAAATGAGCTCACCCCTGATTTTATCAAAAACAAATTAACTGATGAATATAATCGTAGACATGAAATGTCAGAACAATCACATAGCGGATATAATAACAATGAGAGAGCATTTAAAACAAATAGGAGATATACACACACTGAAAATAGAAGAGAACAAAAATATTGCAATAACTGTAAAATGAAAAATCATTCCACTTACGAATGCTGGCACTACAAGAGCAGAAACACGGTACAATCCGGAAATCCTCGTAACAATCAATTCAAAAATAAAAAGAATTTCTCATCTTCATTATGTTATGAAAAAAACGAAACTCGTAGAGAAAATAAAATTCCAAACGAAAGAAAATACGCAAATGATCAGACGCAAAATAAAGCATTAATCACTCAAAAAGTAGGCAAAAATAACTGGATTCTCGATTCAGGATCTACCTCGCACATTTGTAATGATAAAAGCCTATTTAGTAAATTTATTGATTATAATAAAACTTCAGTAACGATCGCGAATGGTAATAAACTGACAGCGTTAGGTTCAGGAGAAGTTTTTATAAAAACATTAACCCCCGAAGGAAAAGAAAAACTAACGAAATTACGCGAAGTGCTTTATGTCCCAGACTTAGAGTCGAACCTAATTTCGGTTAGTAAAGCCGCTAAAAACGGGTGTAAACTAATCTTCGACGATAATAAATGCGATTTGATCTTTGATGAAGAAATATATATTAGGGCGAAAAATGAGAAAAACTTATACATTATTGAGGAAATAGACGATGTGGAAGAACCACAAAATTATGTAAACATAACGTATAACTGTGACAGCAAACAATGCATAGATCTCTGGCATCGCAGACTAGGTCACAGAGATTATGACGCGATTAAATCAATGATAACAAATCAAATTGCGGACGGAATAAAGATAGGAAAATGTAAACATCAAAATAAAACATGCGTAACTTGTATCGAAACTAAATTAACTAACATGCCGTATCCTAAATCAGCAACAAATCGAGCTACTAATATTGCGGATTTGATCCACAGTGACGTGTGTGGACCTCTAGATACACCGACTTTAGGCGGAAAAATTTATTTTATGACTCTTATTGATGACTATTCCCGATATACTACGATATATTTATTATCTAAAAAGAGCGAAGTTGCTGAAAAGGTAAAAGAGTACGTAACGATGATATACAATCAGTTCGGTAAAAAACCTAAGGAAATTAGATCGGATAACGGTCGTGAGTATGTAAATCAAGAGATCGATGAATACCTAAAACAGAACGGAATTTTACACCAATTGACTGTCCCGCATAATCCGAGCCAGAATGGAGTTGCGGAGAGAAAAAATAAAAGTTTATTAGATATGACTAGAAGTATGCTATCACAAGCAAAATTAAGCAAACATTTTTGGGGTGAAGCCATAAACACCGCAACATACTTACAAAACCGACTCCCAACTAAAGCAAACAACAACAGAACACCTTACGAATTATGGAAAGGAATTAAACCGAATTTAAAACACTTAAGAACATTCGGTTGTAAAGCGCTATTTTACGTCGATAAAGTAAATAGAGGAAAACTCGATAACAGGGCTCAAACCGGAACGTTTGTAGGTTATGATACACGATCGACTGGTTATAGAATTCACACACAAGGAAAACAAATTATAATAGCGAGAACGGTGAAATTTCTTGAGAATGAAAATGTACACTCAGATAACATTGAGGAGATACAAATCACCACAAAAACATCCGATGACAATACACAATTACCGGATAGACATGAAAATCACTTAGAAATAAAACTTGACAGCGAAGAGACACCATCCGTGCCCAAACAGCAACCAATTGAACCAAGAAGGTCTAATAGGACAAACAGAGGCGTTCCTCCTGACAGATATGTTTGTCTCATAAATAGTTCATCTGAAAACATTCCCGAAAATTGGGAAGATATCGAAAAAATGAAAAATCCTAATGATAAACAAAATTGGATAAAAGCAACACAAAATGAAATCCAATGCCTAAGAAAAAATAACACTTGGACTTTAACAGATCCACCACCCGGAACAAAAATTATCGGCTCAAAATGGACTTTTAAACTAAAAAAGGACAATTTAGGAAATATTCAAAGCTATAAAGCGCGTTTAGTAGCACAAGGATATAGTCAAAGATTCGGGATTGACTATGATCAAACCTTCGCACCTGTAGTTTCGCACGCTACAATACGTGCATTTCTCATCTCTGCATTGCACAAAAGTTTGAACGTTAAACATGTTGACATAACCACAGCATTCTTGCACGGTGAATTAACTGAAACTGTTTATATGAGTCAACCAGACGGGTATATTAAACCCGGCGATGAAAGAAAAGTTTGTAAACTTCAAAAAGCCATCTACGGTCTTAAGCAAGCCGCAAAGGCCTGGTACACCAAAATATCGGAAACACTCACAAACAATAATTTCATACAGAGCAAAAATGATCCATGTCTGTACTTTAAATCAAATCAAGAAAATCCGATATACATCATCATTTATGTAGATGATATCCTGATAGCAGGAAAGGACAGTGACATCGAAGAAACAATAAACCAACTTAAGAAAGAATATGAACTAAAAAACTTAGGAGAAGTGAATAATTACCTAGGAATAAACGTTAATAAAATCAATGATACATATTACCTAAATCAAAACAATAAAATACAGGAACTAGTGAAAAAACTGAATTTAAACGACATGAAACCTCATTACACACCAATGATTGCTGGATTCAACAGACTTGAAGACGATGATAATCTTTTACCTAATAACACGAAATATCGACAAGCCACAGGCACATTACTTTACATATCAACAATCACGCGTCCTGACATATCCGCAGCAGTCAACATATTATGTCGTAGAAATGAAACACCACGCCAAAAGGACTGGACAGCAGTGAAAAGAATCATTTCATACCTTAAAACTACAGAAAATTTGAATTTAACTCTTAACGCAAACAGCAAGCCCATCCTAACAGCATACGCCGATGCAGACTGGGCAGGTGACTTGAAAACACGTAAATCAACGTCAGGAAATCTATTCATGCTAGGAAAATCGCCGATTTACTGGATTACAAAAAGGCAAAATTGCATTGCACTTTCGTCAGCCGAAGCTGAATACGTTTCAGCTAGCAACGCAGCACAAGAATTAACTTGGATAACAAACTTGCTTAACGATCTCAACATTCCACAAAAATTACCCATCACGATTTTTGAGGATAATATGTCCTGTATAAAAATGACTGAAAACGATAAAGATACTAAGCGATCCAAACACATCGACATACGTTTCCACAACATCAAACTGATGAAAGAAGAAGGAAAAATCGATTTACAATACTGCCCCACTGAAGAAATGACAGCCGACACTCTCACGAAACCCACTCCCAAACCTGTGTACGAGAAACACCGTAAGAAACTGAATCTTCAACCATTCCCCACACAGGAGATTACGGGGGAGTGACGGAGAAACCTTTTTTATGCAGTGAATAATCTCCACGTGCAGCGAACGATTGAAATAAGAACATGTTAAAAACCAGACCCCAATTACCAATAAGTACTTCAAGTGCCGCAGCTGAAAAACATAGTGAACAAAACCAGAGACTGTCGAAACTAACTAATTGGAGAAACTCTGCAGACCTCCCTCCTTCAAAACTACAGCTGTTATCACGCGCGTGTGCACAGAACTTAAAAACATTCCCTTCAGTTTCCAAAATGTTTCTGAGCAGTTAAGACGCTCTTGTACATATATGATGTAAATATATTTAATATAATGTAAAATTGGAGCACTTATACGCAGCCTCCAAACGCGACTTAAAACATGCACATCTAGCCAAGAATTATATTATATTCAAAGGAAAATGAATCTTCTGTTTATTTTACACAATTGTTATTTTCTACTAATACTATTTATTATTCTTCCAATATAAGTGAATCAATGGATCAGATAAATATCGCTACAACACTTTGGATTACTACTGTGGGTATATTCAGCGCAAAAAGGAAAATCTCAGGTAAGCTGAACAAACTTCTTTAACATATCAAAAGATGAAAATGTATATTAAATTTGAAGACTGATTTAACTATTTATAAAAATAAGAAAATTTATTACGCTACCGACGGTTCCCCAACAAAGATTATGAAAGACTGAATCTGAAAAAAGAATATTATCCCAGTATCAAAAACGATAATTTAACAAATTTCTAAAAATATAATAATAAATAAAAGAACACTAAAAAAAAAAAGAAAAAAATGAATGCGATAAAAGAAAATACTCAATTTATTGAAAAACTCAATTCTACAAATTATAGTACATGGAAGTTCAAGATGCAGATGTTCCTGATTAAAGAGGAACTCGACGATATTATAGTACAAGATCCACCAGCTCCACCCGATCCCGCATGGCACAAAAAAGATCGCAAGACTAGAGCTTTAATTAACCTAAGCATCGATGATTCTCAAATCGTAAATGTAAAAAACTTAGATACTGCCAAATTAACATGGGAAGCTCTGAAAAATATACATGAGAGAAGCAATTTATCTAGTAAGCTTTACCTGTTACGGAAACTATACAGTACTAAATTAGCTGAGGGTGCAAACATGATTTCACATATCACTAATATCTTGCAAATTATAGATAAACTTAATGCCATTGGAGAAAATATTAGCGATTCACATATTTCCGCGCTATTTCTGTGTTCTCTTCCCCCCAGTTACAATACTTTGATAACTGCGTTGGAGGCGAGACCAGAAAATGAGCTCACCCCTGATTTTATCAAAAACAAATTAACTGATGAATATAATCGTAGACATGAAATGTCAGAACAATCACATAGCGGATATAATAACAATGAGAGAGCATTTAAAACAAATAGGAGATATACACACACTGAAAATAGAAGAGAACAAAAATATTGCAATAACTGTAAAATGAAAAATCATTCCACTTACGAATGCTGGCACTACAAGAGCAGAAACACGGTACAATCCGGAAATCCTCGTAACAATCAATTCAAAAATAAAAAGAATTTCTCATCTTCATTATGTTATGAAAAAAACGAAACTCGTAGAGAAAATAAAATTCCAAACGAAAGAAAATACGCAAATGATCAGACGCAAAATAAAGCATTAATCACTCAAAAAGTAGGCAAAAATAACTGGATTCTCGATTCAGGATCTACCTCGCACATTTGTAATGATAAAAGCCTATTTAGTAAATTTATTGATTATAATAAAACTTCAGTAACGATCGCGAATGGTAATAAACTGACAGCGTTAGGTTCAGGAGAAGTTTTTATAAAAACATTAACCCCCGAAGGAAAAGAAAAACTAACGAAATTACGCGAAGTGCTTTATGTCCCAGACTTAGAGTCGAACCTAATTTCGGTTAGTAAAGCCGCTAAAAACGGGTGTAAACTAATCTTCGACGATAATAAATGCGATTTGATCTTTGATGAAGAAATATATATTAGGGCGAAAAATGAGAAAAACTTATACATTATTGAGGAAATAGACGATGTGGAAGAACCACAAAATTATGTAAACATAACGTATAACTGTGACAGCAAACAATGCATAGATCTCTGGCATCGCAGACTAGGTCACAGAGATTATGACGCGATTAAATCAATGATAACAAATCAAATTGCGGACGGAATAAAGATAGGAAAATGTAAACATCAAAATAAAACATGCGTAACTTGTATCGAAACTAAATTAACTAACATGCCGTATCCTAAATCAGCAACAAATCGAGCTACTAATATTGCGGATTTGATCCACAGTGACGTGTGTGGACCTCTAGATACACCGACTTTAGGCGGAAAAATTTATTTTATGACTCTTATTGATGACTATTCCCGATATACTACGATATATTTATTATCTAAAAAGAGCGAAGTTGCTGAAAAGATAAAAGAGTACGTAACGATGATATACAATCAGTTCGGTAAAAAACCTAAGGAAATTAGATCGGATAACGGTCGTGAGTATGTAAATCAAGAGATCGATGAATACCTAAAACAGAACGGAATTTTACACCAATTGACTGTCCCGCATAATCCGAGCCAGAATGGAGTTGCGGAGAGAAAAAATAAAAGTTTATTAGATATGACTAGAAGTATGCTATCACAAGCAAAATTAAGCAAACATTTTTGGGGTGAAGCTATAAACACCGCAACATACTTACAAAACCGACTCCCAACTAAAGCAAACAACAACAGAACACCTTACGAATTATGGAAAGGAATTAAACCGAATTTAAAACACTTAAGAACATTCGGTTGTAAAGCGCTATTTTACGTCGATAAAGTAAATAGAGGAAAACTCGATAACAGGGCTCAAACCGGAACGTTTGTAGGTTATGATACACGATCGACTGGTTATAGAATTCACACACAAGGAAAACAAATTATAATAGCGAGAACGGTGAAATTTCTTGAGAATGAAAATGTACACTCAGATAACATTGAGGAGATACAAATCACCACAAAAACATCCGATGACAATACACAATTACCGGATAGACATGAAAATCACTTAGAAATAAAACTTGACAGCGAAGAGACACCATCCGTGCCCAAACAGCAACCAATTGAACCAAGAAGGTCTAATAGGACAAACAGAGGCGTTCCTCCTGACAGATATGTTTGTCTCATAAATAGTTCATCTGAAAACATTCCCGAAAATTGGGAAGATATCGAAAAAATGAAAAATCCTAATGATAAACAAAATTGGATAAAAGCAACACAAAATGAAATCCAATGCCTAAGAAAAAATAACACTTGGACTTTAACAGATCCACCACCCGGAACAAAAATTATCGGCTCAAAATGGACTTTTAAACTAAAAAAGGACAATTTAGGAAATATTCAAAGCTATAAAGCGCGTTTAGTAGCACAAGGATATAGTCAAAGATTCGGGATTGACTATGATCAAACCTTCGCACCTGTAGTTTCGCACGCTACAATACGTGCATTTCTCATCTCTGCATTGCACAAAAGTTTGAACGTTAAACATGTTGACATAACCACAGCATTCTTGCACGGTGAATTAACTGAAACTGTTTATATGAGTCAACCAGACGGGTATATTAAACCCGGCGATGAAAGAAAAGTTTGTAAACTTCAAAAAGCCATCTACGGTCTTAAGCAAGCCGCAAAGGCCTGGTACACCAAAATATCGGAAACACTCACAAACAATAATTTCATACAGAGCAAAAATGATCCATGTCTGTACTTTAAATCAAATCAAGAAAATCCGATATACATCATAATTTATGTAGATGATATCCTGATAGCAGGAAAGGACAGTGACATCGAAGAAACAATAAACCAACTTAAGAAAGAATATGAACTAAAAAACTTAGGAGAAGTGAATAATTACCTAGGAATAAACGTTAATAAAATCAATGATACATATTACCTAAATCAAAACAATAAAATACAGGAACTAGTGAAAAAACTGAATTTAAACGACATGAAACCTCATTACACACCAATGATTGCTGGATTCAACAGACTTGAAGACGATGATAATCTTTTACCTAATAACACGAAATATCGACAAGCCACAGGCACATTACTTTACATATCAACAATCACGCGTCCTGACATATCCGCAGCAGTCAACATATTATGTCGTAGAAATGAAACACCACGCCAAAAGGACTGGACAGCAGTGAAAAGAATCATTTCATACCTTAAAACTACAGAAAATTTGAATTTAACTCTTAACGCAAACAGCAAGCCCATCCTAACAGCATACGCCGATGCAGACTGGGCAGGTGACTTGAAAACACGTAAATCAACGTCAGGAAATCTATTCATGCTAGGAAAATCGCCGATTTACTGGATTACAAAAAGGCAAAATTGCATTGCACTTTCGTCAGCCGAAGCTGAATACGTTTCAGCTAGCAACGCAGCACAAGAATTAACTTGGATAACAAACTTGCTTAACGATCTCAACATTCCACAAAAATTACCCATCACGATTTTTGAGGATAATATGTCCTGTATAAAAATGACTGAAAACGATAAAGATACTAAGCGATCCAAACACATCGACATACGTTTCCACAACATCAAACTGATGAAAGAAGAAGGAGAAATCGATTTACAATACTGCCCCACTGAAGAAATGACAGCCGACACTCTCACGAAACCCACTCCCAAACCTGTGTACGAGAAACACCGTAAGAAACTGAATCTTCAACCATTCCCCACACAGGAGATTACGGGGGAGTGACGGAGAAACCTTTTTTATGCAGTGAATAATCTCCACGTGCAGCGAACGATTGAAATAAGAACATGTTAAAAACCAGACCCCAATTACCAATAAGTACTTCAAGTGCCGCAGCTGAAAAACATAGTGAACAAAACCAGAGACTGTCGAAACTAACTAATTGGAGAAACTCTGCAGACCTCCCTCCTTCAAAACTACAGCTGTTATCACGCGCGTGTGCACAGAACTTAAAAACATTCCCTTCAGTTTCCAAAATGTTTCTGAGCAGTTAAGACGCTCTTGTACATATATGATGTAAATATATTTAATATAATGTAAAATTGGAGCACTTATACGCAGCCTCCAAACGCGACTTAAAACATGCACATCTAGCCAAGAATTATATTATATTCAAAGGAAAATGAATCTTCTGTTTATTTTACACAATTGTTATTTTCTACTAATACTATTTATTATTCTTCCAATATAAGTGAATCAATGGATCAGATAAATATCGCTACAACACTTTGGATTACTACTGTGGGTATATTCAGCGCAAAAAGGAAAATCTCAGGTAAGCTGAACAAACTTCTTTAACATATCAAAAGATGAAAATGTATATTAAATTTGAAGACTGATTTAACTATTTATAAAAATAAGAAAATTTATTACGCTACCGACGGTTCCCCAACAAAGATTATGAAAGACTGAATCTGAAAAAAGAATATTATCCCAGTATCAAAAACGATAATTTAACAAATTTCTAAAAATATAATAATAAATAAAAGAACACTAAAAAAAAAAAGAAAAAAATGAATGCGATAAAAGAAAATACTCAATTTATTGAAAAACTCAATTCTACAAATTATAGTACATGGAAGTTCAAGATGCAGATGTTCCTGATTAAAGAGGAACTCGACGATATTATAGTACAAGATCCACCAGCTCCACCCGATCCCGCATGGCACAAAAAAGATCGCAAGACTAGAGCTTTAATTAACCTAAGCATCGATGATTCTCAAATCGTAAATGTAAAAAACTTAGATACTGCCAAATTAACATGGGAAGCTCTGAAAAATATACATGAGAGAAGCAATTTATCTAGTAAGCTTTACCTGTTACGGAAACTATACAGTACTAAATTAGCTGAGGGTGCAAACATGATTTCACATATCACTAATATCTTGCAAATTATAGATAAACTTAATGCCATTGGAGAAAATATTAGCGATTCACATATTTCCGCGCTATTTCTGTGTTCTCTTCCCCCCAGTTACAATACTTTGATAACTGCGTTGGAGGCGAGACCAGAAAATGAGCTCACCCCTGATTTTATCAAAAACAAATTAACTGATGAATATAATCGTAGACATGAAATGTCAGAACAATCACATAGCGGATATAATAACAATGAGAGAGCATTTAAAACAAATAGGAGATATACACACACTGAAAATAGAAGAGAACAAAAATATTGCAATAACTGTAAAATGAAAAATCATTCCACTTACGAATGCTGGCACTACAAGAGCAGAAACACGGTACAATCCGGAAATCCTCGTAACAATCAATTCAAAAATAAAAAGAATTTCTCATCTTCATTATGTTATGAGAAAAACGAAACTCGTAGAGAAAATAAAATTCCAAACGAAAGAAAATACGCAAATGATCAGACGCAAAATAAAGCATTAATCACTCAAAAAGTAGGCAAAAATAACTGGATTCTCGATTCAGGATCTACCTCGCACATTTGTAATGATAAAAGCCTATTTAGTAAATTTATTGATTATAATAAAACTTCAGTAACGATCGCGAATGGTAATAAACTGACAGCGTTAGGTTCAGGAGAAGTTTTTATAAAAACATTAACCCCCGAAGGAAAAGAAAAACTAACGAAATTACGCGAAGTGCTTTATGTCCCAGACTTAGAGTCGAACCTAATTTCGGTTAGTAAAGCCGCTAAAAACGGGTGTAAACTAATCTTCGACGATAATAAATGCGATTTGATCTTTGATGAAGAAATATATATTAGGGCGAAAAATGAGAAAAACTTATACATTATTGAGGAAATAGACGATGTGGAAGAACCACAAAATTATGTAAACATAACGTATAACTGTGACAGCAAACAATGCATAGATCTCTGGCATCGCAGACTAGGTCACAGAGATTATGACGCGATTAAATCAATGATAACAAATCAAATTGCGGACGGAATAAAGATAGGAAAATGTAAACATCAAAATAAAACATGCGTAACTTGTATCGAAACTAAATTAACTAACATGCCGTATCCTAAATCAGCAACAAATCGAGCTACTAATATTGCGGATTTGATCCACAGTGACGTGTGTGGACCTCTAGATACACCGACTTTAGGCGGAAAAATTTATTTTATGACTCTTATTGATGACTATTCCCGATATACTACGATATATTTATTATCTAAAAAGAGCGAAGTTGCTGAAAAGATAAAAGAGTACGTAACGATGATATACAATCAGTTCGGTAAAAAACCTAAGGAAATTAGATCGGATAACGGTCGTGAGTATGTAAATCAAGAGATGGATGAATACCTAAAACAGAACGGAATTTTACACCAATTGACTGTCCCGCATAATCCGAGCCAGAATGGAGTTGCGGAGAGAAAAAATAAAAGTTTATTAGATATGACTAGAAGTATGCTATCACAAGCAAAATTAAGCAAACATTTTTGGGGTGAAGCCATAAACACCGCAACATACTTACAAAACCGACTCCCAACTAAAGCAAACAACAACAGAACACCTTACGAATTATGGAAAGGAATTAAACCGAATTTAAAACACTTAAGAACATTCGGTTGTAAAGCGCTATTTTACGTCGATAAAGTAAATAGAGGAAAACTCGATAACAGGGCTCAAACCGGAACGTTTGTAGGTTATGATACACGATCGACTGGTTATAGAATTCACACACAAGGAAAACAAATTATAATAGCGAGAACGGTGAAATTTCTTGAGAATGAAAATGTACACTCAGATAACATTGAGGAGATACAAATCACCACAAAAACATCCGATGACAATACACAATTACCGGATAGACATGAAAATCACTTAGAAATAAAACTTGACAGCGAAGAGACACCATCCGTGCCCAAACAGCAACCAATTGAACCAAGAAGGTCTAATAGGACAAACAGAGGCGTTCCTCCTGACAGATATGTTTGTCTCATAAATAGTTCATCTGAAAACATTCCCGAAAATTGGGAAGATATCGAAAAAATGAAAAATCCTAATGATAAACAAAATTGGATAAAAGCAACACAAAATAAAATCCAATGCCTAAGAAAAAATAACACTTGGACTTTAACAGATCCACCACCCGGAACAAAAATTATCGGCTCAAAATGGACTTTTAAACTAAAAAAGGACAATTTAGGAAATATTCAAAGCTATAAAGCGCGTTTAGTAGCACAAGGATATAGTCAAAGATTCGGGATTGACTATGATCAAACCTTCGCACCTGTAGTTTCGCACGCTACAATACGTGCATTTCTCATCTCTGCATTGCACAAAAGTTTGAACGTTAAACATGTTGACATAACCACAGCATTCTTGCACGGTGAATTAACTGAAACTGTTTATATGAGTCAACCAGACGGGTATATTAAACCCGGCGATGAAAGAAAAGTTTGTAAACTTCAAAAAGCCATCTACGGTCTTAAGCAAGCCGCAAAGGCCTGGTACACCAAAATATCGGAAACACTCACAAACAATAATTTCATACAGAGCAAAAATGATCCATGTCTGTACTTTAAATCAAATCAAGAAAATCCGATATACATCATCATTTATGTAGATGATATCCTGATAGCAGGAAAGGACAGTGACATCGAAGAAACAATAAACCAACTTAAGAAAGAATATGAACTAAAAAACTTAGGAGAAGTGAATAATTACCTAGGAATAAACGTTAATAAAATCAATGATACATATTACCTAAATCAAAACAATAAAATACAGGAACTAGTGAAAAAACTGAATTTAAACGACATGAAACCTCATTACACACCAATGATTGCTGGATTCAACAGACTTGAAGACGATGATAATCTTTTACCTAATAACACGAAATATCGACAAGCCACAGGCACATTACTTTACATATCAACAATCACGCGTCCTGACATATCCGCAGCAGTCAACATATTATGTCGTAGAAATGAAACACCACGCCAAAAGGACTGGACAGCAGTGAAAAGAATCATTTCATACCTTAAAACTACAGAAAATTTGAATTTAACTCTTAACGCAAACAGCAAGCCCATCCTAACAGCATACGCCGATGCAGACTGGGCAGGTGACTTGAAAACACGTAAATCAACGTCAGGAAATCTATTCATGCTAGGAAAATCGCCGATTTACTGGATTACAAAAAGGCAAAATTGCATTGCACTTTCGTCAGCCGAAGCTGAATACGTTTCAGCTAGCAACGCAGCACAAGAATTAACTTGGATAACAAACTTGCTTAACGATCTCAACATTCCACAAAAATTACCCATCACGATTTTTGAGGATAATATGTCCTGTATAAAAATGACTGAAAACGATAAAGATACTAAGCGATCCAAACACATCGGCATACGTTTCCACAACATCAAACTGATGAAAGAAGAAGGAAAAATCGATTTACAATACTGCCCCACTGAAGAAATGACAGCCGACACTCTCACGAAACCCACTCCCAAACCTGTGTACGAGAAACACCGTAAGAAACTGAATCTTCAACCATTCCCCACACAGGAGATTACGGGGGAGTGACGGAGAAACCTTTTTTATGCAGTGAATAATCTCCACGTGCAGCGAACGATTGAAATAAGAACATGTTAAAAACCAGACCCCAATTACCAATAAGTACTTCAAGTGCCGCAGCTGAAAAACATAGTGAACAAAACCAGAGACTGTCGAAACTAACTAATTGGAGAAACTCTGCAGACCTCCCTCCTTCAAAACTACAGCTGTTATCACGCGCGTGTGCACAGAACTTAAAAACATTCCCTTCAGTTTCCAAAATGTTTCTGAGCAGTTAAGACGCTCTTGTACATATATGATGTAAATATATTTAATATAATGTAAAATTGGAGCACTTATACGCAGCCTCCAAACGCGACTTAAAACATGCACATCTAGCCAAGAATTATATTATATTCAAAGGAAAATGAATCTTCTGTTTATTTTACACAATTGTTATTTTCTACTAATACTATTTATTATTCTTCCAATATAAGTGAATCAATGGATCAGATAAATATCGCTACAACACTTTGGATTACTACTGTGGGTATATTCAGCGCAAAAAGGAAAATCTCAGGTAAGCTGAACAAACTTCTTTAACATATCAAAAGATGAAAATGTATATTAAATTTGAAGACTGATTTAACTATTTATAAAAATAAGAAAATTTATTACGCTACCGACGGTTCCCCAACAAAGATTATGAAAGACTGAATCTGAAAAAAGAATATTATCCCAGTATCAAAAACGATAATTTAACAAATTTCTAAAAATATAATAATAAATAAAAGAACACTAAAAAAAAAAAGAAAAAAATGAATGCGATAAAAGAAAATACTCAATTTATTGAAAAACTCAATTCTACAAATTATAGTACATGGAAGTTCAAGATGCAGATGTTCCTGATTAAAGAGGAACTCGACGATATTATAGTACAAGATCCACCAGCTCCACCCGATCCCGCATGGCACAAAAAAGATCGCAAGACTAGAGCTTTAATTAACCTAAGCATCGATGATTCTCAAATCGTAATTGTAAAAAACTTAGATACTGCCAAATTAACATGGGAAGCTCTGAAAAATATACATGAGAGAAGCAATTTATCTAGTAAGCTTTACCTGTTACGGAAACTATACAGTACTAAATTAGCTGAGGGTGCAAACATGATTTCACATATCACTAATATCTTGCAAATTATAGATAAACTTAATGCCATTGGAGAAAATATTAGCGATTCACATATTTCCGCGCTATTTCTGTGTTCTCTTCCCCCCAGTTACAATACTTTGATAACTGCGTTGGAGGCGAGACCAGAAAATGAGCTCACCCCTGATTTTATCAAAAACAAATTAACTGATGAATATAATCGTAGACATGAAATGTCAGAACAATCACATAGCGGATATAATAACAATGAGAGAGCATTTAAAACAAATAGGAGATATACACACACTGAAAATAGAAGAGAACAAAAATATTGCAATAACTGTAAAATGAAAAATCATTCCACTTACGAATGCTGGCACTACAAGAGCAGAAACACGGTACAATCCGGAAATCCTCGTAACAATCAATTCAAAAATAAAAAGAATTTCTCATCTTCATTATGTTATGAAAAAAACGAAACTCGTAGAGAAAATAAAATTCCAAACGAAAGAAAATACGCAAATGATCAGACGCAAAATAAAGCATTAATCACTCAAAAAGTAGGCAAAAATAACTGGATTCTCGATTCAGGATCTACCTCGCACATTTGTAATGATAAAAGCCTATTTAGTAAATTTATTGATTATAATAAAACTTCAGTAACGATCGCGAATGGTAATAAACTGACAGCGTTAGGTTCAGGAGAAGTTTTTATAAAAACATTAACCCCCGAAGGAAAAGAAAAACTAACGAAATTACGCGAAGTGCTTTATGTCCCAGACTTAGAGTCGAACCTAATTTCGGTTAGTAAAGCCGCTAAAAACGGGTGTAAACTAATCTTCGACGATAATAAATGCGATTTGATCTTTGATGAAGAAATATATATTAGGGCGAAAAATGAGAAAAACTTATACATTATTGAGGAAATAGACGATGTGGAAGAACCACAAAATTATGTAAACATAACGTATAACTGTGACAGCAAACAATGCATAGATCTCTGGCATCGCAGACTAGGTCACAGAGATTATGACGCGATTAAATCAATGATAACAAATCAAATTGCGGACGGAATAAAGATAGGAAAATGTAAACATCAAAATAAAACATGCGTAACTTGTATCGAAACTAAATTAACTAACATGCCGTATCCTAAATCAGCAACAAATCGAGCTACTAATATTGCGGATTTGATCCACAGTGACGTGTGTGGACCTCTAGATACACCGACTTTAGGCGGAAAAATTTATTTTATGACTCTTATTGATGACTATTCCCGATATACTACGATATATTTATTATCTAAAAAGAGCGAAGTTGCTGAAAAGATAAAAGAGTACGTAACGATGATATACAATCAGTTCGGTAAAAAACCTAAGGAAATTAGATCGGATAACGGTCGTGAGTATGTAAATCAAGAGATCGATGAATACCTAAAACAGAACGGAATTTTACACCAATTGACTGTCCCGCATAATCCGAGCCAGAATGGAGTTGCGGAGAGAAAAAATAAAAGTTTATTAGATATGACTAGAAGTATGCTATCACAAGCAAAATTAAGCAAACATTTTTGGGGTGAAGCCATAAACACCGCAACATACTTACAAAACCGACTCCCAACTAAAGCAAACAACAACAGAACACCTTACGAATTATGGAAAGGAATTAAACCGAATTTAAAACACTTAAGAACATTCGGTTGTAAAGCGCTATTTTACGTCGATAAAGTAAATAGAGGAAAACTCGATAACAGGGCTCAAACCGGAACGTTTGTAGGTTATGATACACGATCGACTGGTTATAGAATTCACACACAAGGAAAACAAATTATAATAGCGAGAACGGTGAAATTTCTTGAGAATGAAAATGTACACTCAGATAACATTGAGGAGATACAAATCACCACAAAAACATCCGATGACAATACACAATTACCGGATAGACATGAAAATCACTTAGAAATAAAACTTGACAGCGAAGAGACACCATCCGTGCCCAAACAGCAACCAATTGAACCAAGAAGGTCTAATAGGACAAACAGAGGCGTTCCTCCTGACAGATATGTTTGTCTCATAAATAGTTCATCTGAAAACATTCCCGAAAATTGGGAAGATATCGAAAAAATGAAAAATCCTAATGATAAACAAAATTGGATAAAAGCAACACAAAATGAAATCCAATGCCTAAGAAAAAATAACACTTGGACTTTAACAGATCCACCACCCGGAACAAAAATTATCGGCTCAAAATGGACTTTTAAACTAAAAAAGGACAATTTAGGAAATATTCAAAGCTATAAAGCGCGTTTAGTAGCACAAGGATATAGTCAAAGATTCGGGATTGACTATGATCAAACCTTCGCACCTGTAGTTTCGCACGCTACAATACGTGCATTTCTCATCTCTGCATTGCACAAAAGTTTGAACGTTAAACATGTTGACATAACCACAGCATTCTTGCACGGTGAATTAACTGAAACTGTTTATATGAGTCAACCAGACGGGTATATTAAACCCGGCGATGAAAGAAAAGTTTGTAAACTTCAAAAAGCCATCTACGGTCTTAAGCAAGCCGCAAAGGCCTGGTACACCAAAATATCGGAAACACTCACAAACAATAATTTCATACAGAGCAAAAATGATCCATGTCTGTACTTTAAATCAAATCAAGAAAATCCGATATACATCATAATTTATGTAGATGATATCCTGATAGCAGGAAAGGACAGTGACATCGAAGAAACAATAAACCAACTTAAGAAAGAATATGAACTAAAAAACTTAGGAGAAGTGAATAATTACCTAGGAATAAACGTTAATAAAATCAATGATACATATTACCTAAATCAAAACAATAAAATACAGGAACTAGTGAAAAAACTGAATTTAAACGACATGAAACCTCATTACACACCAATGATTGCTGGATTCAACAGACTTGAAGACGATGATAATCTTTTACCTAATAACACGAAATATCGACAAGCCACAGGCACATTACTTTACATATCAACAATCACGCGTCCTGACATATCCGCAGCAGTCAACATATTATGTCGTAGAAATGAAACACCACGCCAAAAGGACTGGACAGCAGTGAAAAGAATCATTTCATACCTTAAAACTACAGAAAATTTGAATTTAACTCTTAACGCAAACAGCAAGCCCATCCTAACAGCATACGCCGATGCAGACTGGGCAGGTGACTTGAAAACACGTAAATCAACGTCAGGAAATCTATTCATGCTAGGAAAATCGCCGATTTACTGGATTACAAAAAGGCAAAATTGCATTGCACTTTCGTCAGCCGAAGCTGAATACGTTTCAGCTAGCAACGCAGCACAAGAATTAACTTGGATAACAAACTTGCTTAACGATCTCAACATTCCACAAAAATTACCCATCACGATTTTTGAGGATAATATGTCCTGTATAAAAATGACTGAAAACGATAAAGATACTAAGCGATCCAAACACATCGACATACGTTTCCACAACATCAAACTGATGAAAGAAGAAGGAAAAATCGATTTACAATACTGCCCCACTGAAGAAATGACAGCCGACACTCTCACGAAACCCACTCCCAAACCTGTGTACGAGAAACACCGTAAGAAACTGAATCTTCAACCATTCCCCACACAGGAGATTACGGGGGAGTGACGGAGAAACCTTTTTTATGCAGTGAATAATCTCCACGTGCAGCGAACGATTGAAATAAGAACATGTTAAAAACCAGACCCCAATTACCAATAAGTACTTCAAGTGCCGCAGCTGAAAAACATAGTGAACAAAACCAGAGACTGTCGAAACTAACTAATTGGAGAAACTCTGCAGACCTCCCTCCTTCAAAACTACAGCTGTTATCACGCGCGTGTGCACAGAACTTAAAAACATTCCCTTCAGTTTCCAAAATGTTTCTGAGCAGTTAAGACGCTCTTGTACATATATGATGTAAATATATTTAATATAATGTAAAATTGGAGCACTTATACGCAGCCTCCAAACGCGACTTAAAACATGCACATCTAGCCAAGAATTATATTATATTCAAAGGAAAATGAATCTTCTGTTTATTTTACACAATTGTTATTTTCTACTAATACTATTTATTATTCTTCCAATATAAGTGAATCAATGGATCAGATAAATATCGCTACAACACTTTGGATTACTACTGTGGGTATATTCAGCGCAAAAAGGAAAATCTCAGGTAAGCTGAACAAACTTCTTTAACATATCAAAAGATGAAAATGTATATTAAATTTGAAGACTGATTTAACTATTTATAAAAATAAGAAAATTTATTACGCTACCGACGGTTCCCCAACAAAGATTATGAAAGACTGAATCTGAAAAAAGAATATTATCCCAGTATCAAAAACGATAATTTAACAAATTTCTAAAAATATAATAATAAATAAAAGAACACTAAAAAAAAAAAGAAAAAAATGAATGCGATAAAAGAAAATACTCAATTTATCGAAAAACTCAATTCTACAAATTATAGTACATGGAAGTTCAAGATGCAGATGTTCCTGATTAAAGAGGAACTCGACGATATTATAGTACAAGATCCACCAGCTCCACCCGATCCCGCATGGCACAAAAAAGATCGCAAGACTAGAGCTTTAATTAACCTAAGCATCGATGATTCTCAAATCGTAAATGTAAAAAACTTAGATACTGCCAAATTAACATGGGAAGCTCTGAAAAATATACATGAGAGAAGCAATTTATCTAGTAAGCTTTACCTGTTACGGAAACTATACAGTACTAAATTAGCTGAGGGTGCAAACATGATTTCACATATCACTAATATCTTGCAAATTATAGATAAACTTAATGCCATTGGAGAAAATATTAGCGATTCACATATTTCCGCGCTATTTCTGTGTTCTCTTCCCCCCAGTTACAATACTTTGATAACTGCGTTGGAGGCGAGACCAGAAAATGAGCTCACCCCTGATTTTATCAAAAACAAATTAACTGATGAATATAATCGTAGACATGAAATGTCAGAACAATCACATAGCGGATATAATAACAATGAGAGAGCATTTAAAACAAATAGGAGATATACACACACTGAAAATAGAAGAGAACAAAAATATTGCAATAACTGTAAAATGAAAAATCATTCCACTTACGAATGCTGGCACTACAAGAGCAGAAACACGGTACAATCCGGAAATCCTCGTAACAATCAATTCAAAAATAAAAAGAATTTCTCATCTTCATTATGTTATGAAAAAAACGAAACTCGTAGAGAAAATAAAATTCCAAACGAAAGAAAATACGCAAATGATCAGACGCAAAATAAAGCATTAATCACTCAAAAAGTAGGCAAAAATAACTGGATTCTCGATTCAGGATCTACCTCGCACATTTGTAATGATAAAAGCCTATTTAGTAAATTTATTGATTATAATAAAACTTCAGTAACGATCGCGAATGGTAATAAACTGACAGCGTTAGGTTCAGGAGAAGTTTTTATAAAAACATTAACCCCCGAAGGAAAAGAAAAACTAACGAAATTACGCGAAGTGCTTTATGTCCCAGACTTAGAGTCGAACCTAATTTCGGTTAGTAAAGCCGCTAAAAACGGGTGTAAACTAATCTTCGACGATAATAAATGCGATTTGATCTTTGATGAAGAAATATATATTAGGGCGAAAAATGAGAAAAACTTATACATTATTGAGGAAATAGACGATGTGGAAGAACCACAAAATTATGTAAACATAACGTATAACTGTGACAGCAAACAATGCATAGATCTCTGGCATCGCAGACTAGGTCACAGAGATTATGACGCGATTAAATCAATGATAACAAATCAAATTGCGGACGGAATAAAGATAGGAAAATGTAAACATCAAAATAAAACATGCGTAACTTGTATCGAAACTAAATTAACTAACATGCCGTATCCTAAATCAGCAACAAATCGAGCTACTAATATTGCGGATTTGATCCACAGTGACGTGTGTGGACCTCTAGATACACCGACTTTAGGCGGAAAAATTTATTTTATGACTCTTATTGATGACTATTCCCGATATACTACGATATATTTATTATCTAAAAAGAGCGAAGTTGCTGAAAAGATAAAAGAGTACGTAACGATGATATACAATCAGTTCGGTAAAAAACCTAAGGAAATTAGATCGGATAACGGTCGTGAGTATGTAAATCAAGAGATCGATGAATACCTAAAACAGAACGGAATTTTACACCAATTGACTGTCCCGCATAATCCGAGCCAGAATGGAGTTGCGGAGAGAAAAAATAAAAGTTTATTAGATATGACTAGAAGTATGCTATCACAAGCAAAATTAAGCAAACATTTTTGGGGTGAAGCCATAAACACCGCAACATACTTACAAAACCGACTCCCAACTAAAGCAAACAACAACAGAACACCTTACGAATTATGGAAAGGAATTAAACCGAATTTAAAACACTTAAGAACATTCGGTTGTAAAGCGCTATTTTACGTCGATAAAGTAAATAGAGGAAAACTCGATAACAGGGCTCAAACCGGAACGTTTGTAGGTTATGATACACGATCGACTGGTTATAGAATTCACACACAAGGAAAACAAATTATAATAGCGAGAACGGTGAAATTTCTTGAGAATGAAAATGTACACTCAGATAACATTGAGGAGATACAAATCACCACAAAAACATCCGATGACAATACACAATTACCGGATAGACATGAAAATCACTTAGAAATAAAACTTGACAGCGAAGAGACACCATCCGTGCCCAAACAGCAACCAATTGAACCAAGAAGGTCTAATAGGACAAACAGAGGCGTTCCTCCTGACAGATATGTTTGTCTCATAAATAGTTCATCTGAAAACATTCCCGAAAATTGGGAAGATATCGAAAAAATGAAAAATCCTAATGATAAACAAAATTGGATAAAAGCAACACAAAATGAAATCCAATGCCTAAGAAAAAATAACACTTGGACTTTAACAGATCCACCACCCGGAACAAAAATTATCGGCTCAAAATGGACTTTTAAACTAAAAAAGGACAATTTAGGAAATATTCAAAGCTATAAAGCGCGTTTAGTAGCACAAGGATATAGTCAAAGATTCGGGATTGACTATGATCAAACCTTCGCACCTGTAGTTTCGCACGCTACAATACGTGCATTTCTCATCTCTGCATTGCACAAAAGTTTGAACGTTAAACATGTTGACATAACCACAGCATTCTTGCACGGTGAATTAACTGAAACTGTTTATATGAGTCAACCAGACGGGTATATTAAACCCGGCGATGAAAGAAAAGTTTGTAAACTTCAAAAAGCCATCTACGGTCTTAAGCAAGCCGCAAAGGCCTGGTACACCAAAATATCGGAAACACTCACAAACAATAATTTCATACAGAGCAAAAATGATCCATGTCTGTACTTTAAATCAAATCAAGAAAATCCGATATACATCATCATTTATGTAGATGATATCCTGATAGCAGGAAAGGACAGTGACATCGAAGAAACAATAAACCAACTTAAGAAAGAATATGAACTAAAAAACTTAGGAGAAGTGAATAATTACCTAGGAATAAACGTTAATAAAATCAATGATACATATTACCTAAATCAAAACAATAAAATACAGGAACTAGTGAAAAAACTGAATTTAAACGACATGAAACCTCATTACACACCAATGATTGCTGGATTCAACAGACTTGAAGACGATGATAATCTTTTACCTAATAACACGAAATATCGACAAGCCACAGGCACATTACTTTACATATCAACAATCACGCGTCCTGACATATCCGCAGCAGTCAACATATTATGTCGTAGAAATGAAACACCACGCCAAAAGGACTGGACAGCAGTGAAAAGAATCATTTCATACCTTAAAACTACAGAAAATTTGAATTTAACTCTTAACGCAAACAGCAAGCCCATCCTAACAGCATACGCCGATGCAGACTGGGCAGGTGACTTGAAAACACGTAAATCAACGTCAGGAAATCTATTCATGCTAGGAAAATCGCCGATTTACTGGATTACAAAAAGGCAAAATTGCATTGCACTTTCGTCAGCCGAAGCTGAATACGTTTCAGCTAGCAACGCAGCACAAGAATTAACTTGGATAACAAACTTGCTTAACGATCTCAACATTCCACAAAAATTACCCATCACGATTTTTGAGGATAATATGTCCTGTATAAAAATGACTGAAAACGATAAAGATACTAAGCGATCCAAACACATCGACATACGTTTCCACAACATCAAACTGATGAAAGAAGAAGGAAAAATCGATTTACAATACTGCCCCACTGAAGAAATGACAGCCGACACTCTCACGAAACCCACTCCCAAACCTGTGTACGAGAAACACCGTAAGAAACTGAATCTTCAACCATTCCCCACACAGGAGATTACGGGGGAGTGACGGAGAAACCTTTTTTATGCAGTGAATAATCTCCACGTGCAGCGAACGATTGAAATAAGAACATGTTAAAAACCAGACCCCAATTACCAATAAGTACTTCAAGTGCCGCAGCTGAAAAACATAGTGAACAAAACCAGAGACTGTCGAAACTAACTAATTGGAGAAACTCTGCAGACCTCCCTCCTTCAAAACTACAGCTGTTATCACGCGCGTGTGCACAGAACTTAAAAACATTCCCTTCAGTTTCCAAAATGTTTCTGAGCAGTTAAGACGCTCTTGTACATATATGATGTAAATATATTTAATATAATGTAAAATTGGAGCACTTATACGCAGCCTCCAAACGCGACTTAAAACATGCACATCTAGCCAAGAATTATATTATATTCAAAGGAAAATGAATCTTCTGTTTATTTTACACAATTGTTATTTTCTACTAATACTATTTATTATTCTTCCAATATAAGTGAATCAATGGATCAGATAAATATCGCTACAACACTTTGGATTACTACTGTGGGTATATTCAGCGCAAAAAGGAAAATCTCAGGTAAGCTGAACAAACTTCTTTAACATATCAAAAGATGAAAATGTATATTAAATTTGAAGACTGATTTAACTATTTATAAAAATAAGAAAATTTATTACGCTACCGACGGTTCCCCAACAAAGATTATGAAAGACTGAATCTGAAAAAAGAATATTATCCCAGTATCAAAAACGATAATTTAACAAATTTCTAAAAATATAATAATAAATAAAAGAACACTAAAAAAAAAAAGAAAAAAATGAATGCGATAAAAGAAAATACTCAATTTATTGAAAAACTCAATTCTACAAATTATAGTACATGGAAGTTCAAGATGCAGATGTTCCTGATTAAAGAGGAACTCGACGATATTATAGTACAAGATCCACCAGCTCCACCCGATCCCGCATGGCACAAAAAAGATCGCAAGACTAGAGCTTTAATTAACCTAAGCATCGATGATTCTCAAATCGTAAATGTAAAAAACTTAGATACTGCCAAATTAACATGGGAAGCTCTGAAAAATATACATGAGAGAAGCAATTTATCTAGTAAGCTTTACCTGTTACGGAAACTATACAGTACTAAATTAGCTGAGGGTGCAAACATGATTTCACATATCACTAATATCTTGCAAATTATAGATAAACTTAATGCCATTGGAGAAAATATTAGCGATTCACATATTTCCGCGCTATTTCTGTGTTCTCTTCCCCCCAGTTACAATACTTTGATAACTGCGTTGGAGGCGAGACCAGAAAATGAGCTCACCCCTGATTTTATCAAAAACAAATTAACTGATGAATATAATCGTAGACATGAAATGTCAGAACAATCACATAGCGGATATAATAACAATGAGAGAGCATTTAAAACAAATAGGAGATATACACACACTGAAAATAGAAGAGAACAAAAATATTGCAATAACTGTAAAATGAAAAATCATTCCACTTACGAATGCTGGCACTACAAGAGCAGAAACACGGTACAATCCGGAAATCCTCGTAACAATCAATTCAAAAATAAAAAGAATTTCTCATCTTCATTATGTTATGAAAAAAACGAAACTCGTAGAGAAAATAAAATTCCAAACGAAAGAAAATACGCAAATGATCAGACGCAAAATAAAGCATTAATCACTCAAAAAGTAGGCAAAAATAACTGGATTCTCGATTCAGGATCTACCTCGCACATTTGTAATGATAAAAGCCTATTTAGTAAATTTATTGATTATAATAAAACTTCAGTAACGATCGCGAATGGTAATAAACTGACAGCGTTAGGTTCAGGAGAAGTTTTTATAAAAACATTAACCCCCGAAGGAAAAGAAAAACTAACGAAATTACGCGAAGTGCTTTATGTCCCAGACTTAGAGTCGAACCTAATTTCGGTTAGTAAAGCCGCTAAAAACGGGTGTAAACTAATCTTCGACGATAATAAATGCGATTTGATCTTTGATGAAGAAATATATATTAGGGCGAAAAATGAGAAAAACTTATACATTATTGAGGAAATAGACGATGTGGAAGAACCACAAAATTATGTAAACATAACGTATAACTGTGACAGAAAACAATGCATAGATCTCTGGCATCGCAGACTAGGTCACAGAGATTATGACGCGATTAAATCAATGATAACAAATCAAATTGCGGACGGAATAAAGATAGGAAAATGTAAACATCAAAATAAAACATGCGTAACTTGTATCGAAACTAAATTAACTAACATGCCGTATCCTAAATCAGCAACAAATCGAGCTACTAATATTGCGGATTTGATCCACAGTGACGTGTGTGGACCTCTAGATACACCGACTTTAGGCGGAAAAATTTATTTTATGACTCTTATTGATGACTATTCCCGATATACTACGATATATTTATTATCTAAAAAGAGCGAAGTTGCTGAAAAGATAAAAGAGTACGTAACGATGATATACAATCAGTTCGGTAAAAAACCTAAGGAAATTAGATCGGATAACGGTCGTGAGTATGTAAATCAAGAGATCGATGAATACCTAAAACAGAACGGAATTTTACACCAATTGACTGTCCCGCATAATCCGAGCCAGAATGGAGTTGCGGAGAGAAAAAATAAAAGTTTATTAGATATGACTAGAAGTATGCTATCACAAGCAAAATTAAGCAAACATTTTTGGGGTGAAGCCATAAACACCGCAACATACTTACAAAACCGACTCCCAACTAAAGCAAACAACAACAGAACACCTTACGAATTATGGAAAGGAATTAAACCGAATTTAAAACACTTAAGAACATTCGGTTGTAAAGCGCTATTTTACGTCGATAAAGTAAATAGAGGAAAACTCGATAACAGGGCTCAAACCGGAACGTTTGTAGGTTATGATACACGATCGACTGGTTATAGAATTCACACACAAGGAAAACAAATTATAATAGCGAGAACGGTGAAATTTCTTGAGAATGAAAATGTACACTCAGATAACATTGAGGAGATACAAATCACCACAAAAACATCCGATGACAATACACAATTACCGGATAGACATGAAAATCACTTAGAAATAAAACTTGACAGCGAAGAGACACCATCCGTGCCCAAACAGCAACCAATTGAACCAAGAAGGTCTAATAGGACAAACAGAGGCGTTCCTCCTGACAGATATGTTTGTCTCATAAATAGTTCATCTGAAAACATTCCCGAAAATTGGGAAGATATCGAAAAAATGAAAAATCCTAATGATAAACAAAATTGGATAAAAGCAACACAAAATGAAATCCAATGCCTAAGAAAAAATAACACTTGGACTTTAACAGATCCACCACCCGGAACAAAAATTATCGGCTCAAAATGGACTTTTAAACTAAAAAAGGACAATTTAGGAAATATTCAAAGCTATAAAGCGCGTTTAGTAGCACAAGGATATAGTCAAAGATTCGGGATTGACTATGATCAAACCTTCGCACCTGTAGTTTCGCACGCTACAATACGTGCATTTCTCATCTCTGCATTGCACAAAAGTTTGAACGTTAAACATGTTGACATAACCACAGCATTCTTGCACGGTGAATTAACTGAAACTGTTTATATGAGTCAACCAGACGGGTATATTAAACCCGGCGATGAAAGAAAAGTTTGTAAACTTCAAAAAGCCATCTACGGTCTTAAGCAAGCCGCAAAGGCCTGGTACACCAAAATATCGGAAACACTCACAAACAATAATTTCATACAGAGCAAAAATGATCCATGTCTGTACTTTAAATCAAATCAAGAAAATCCGATATACATCATCATTTATGTAGATGATATCCTGATAGCAGGAAAGGACAGTGACATCGAAGAAACAATAAACCAACTTAAGAAAGAATATGAACTAAAAAACTTAGGAGAAGTGAATAATTACCTAGGAATAAACGTTAATAAAATCAATGATACATATTACCTAAATCAAAACAATAAAATACAGGAACTAGTGAAAAAACTGAATTTAAACGACATGAAACCTCATTACACACCAATGATTGCTGGATTCAACAGACTTGAAGACGATGATAATCTTTTACCTAATAACACGAAATATCGACAAGCCACAGGCACATTACTTTACATATCAACAATCACGCGTCCTGACATATCCGCAGCAGTCAACATATTATGTCGTAGAAATGAAACACCACGCCAAAAGGACTGGACAGCAGTGAAAAGAATCATTTCATACCTTAAAACTACAGAAAATTTGAATTTAACTCTTAACGCAAACAGCAAGCCCATCCTAACAGCATACGCCGATGCAGACTGGGCAGGTGACTTGAAAACACGTAAATCAACGTCAGGAAATCTATTCATGCTAGGAAAATCGCCGATTTACTGGATTACAAAAAGGCAAAATTGCATTGCACTTTCGTCAGCCGAAGCTGAATACGTTTCAGCTAGCAACGCAGCACAAGAATTAACTTGGATAACAAACTTGCTTAACGATCTCAACATTCCACAAAAATTACCCATCACGATTTTTGAGGATAATATGTCCTGTATAAAAATGACTGAAAACGATAAAGATACTAAGCGATCCAAACACATCGACATACGTTTCCACAACATCAAACTGATGAAAGAAGAAGGAAAAATCGATTTACAATACTGCCCCACTGAAGAAATGACAGCCGACACTCTCACGAAACCCACTCCCAAACCTGTGTACGAGAAACACCGTAAGAAACTGAATCTTCAACCATTCCCCACACAGGAGATTACGGGGGAGTGACGGAGAAACCTTTTTTATGCAGTGAATAATCTCCACGTGCAGCGAACGATTGAAATAAGAACATGTTAAAAACCAGACCCCAATTACCAATAAGTACTTCAAGTGCCGCAGCTGAAAAACATAGTGAACAAAACCAGAGACTGTCGAAACTAACTAATTGGAGAAACTCTGCAGACCTCCCTCCTTCAAAACTACAGCTGTTATCACGCGCGTGTGCACAGAACTTAAAAACATTCCCTTTAGTTTCCAAAATGTTTCTGAGCAGTTAAGACGCTCTTGTACATATATGATGTAAATATATTTAATATAATGTAAAATTGGAGCACTTATACGCAGCCTCCAAACGCGACTTAAAACATGCACATCTAGCCAAGAATTATATTATATTCAAAGGAAAATGAATCTTCTGTTTATTTTACACAATTGTTATTTTCTACTAATACTATTTATTATTCTTCCAATATAAGTGAATCAATGGATCAGATAAATATCGCTACAACACTTTGGATTACTACTGTGGGTATATTCAGCGCAAAAAGGAAAATCTCAGGTAAGCTGAACAAACTTCTTTAACATATCAAAAGATGAAAATGTATATTAAATTTGAAGACTGATTTAACTATTTATAAAAATAAGAAAATTTATTACGCTACCGACGGTTCCCCAACAAAGATTATGAAAGACTGAATCTGAAAAAAGAATATTATCCCAGTATCAAAAACGATAATTTAACAAATTTCTAAAAATATAATAATAAATAAAAGAACACTAAAAAAAAAAAAGAAAAAAATGAATGCGATAAAAGAAAATACTCAATTTATTGAAAAACTCAATTCTACAAATTATAGTACATGGAAGTTCAAGATGCAGATGTTCCTGATTAAAGAGGAACTCGACGATATTATAGTACAAGATCCACCAGCTCCACCCGATCCCGCATGGCACAAAAAAGATCGCAAGACTAGAGCTTTAATTAACCTAAGCATCGATGATTCTCAAATCGTAAATGTAAAAAACTTAGATACTGCCAAATTAACATGGGAAGCTCTGAAAAATATACATGAGAGAAGCAATTTATCTAGTAAGCTTTACCTGTTACGGAAACTATACAGTACTAAATTAGCTGAGGGTGCAAACATGATTTCACATATCACTAATATCTTGCAAATTATAGATAAACTTAATGCCATTGGAGAAAATATTAGCGATTCACATATTTCCGCGCTATTTCTGTGTTCTCTTCCCCCCAGTTACAATACTTTGATAACTGCGTTGGAGGCGAGACCAGAAAATGAGCTCACCCCTGATTTTATCAAAAACAAATTAACTGATGAATATAATCGTAGACATGAAATGTCAGAACAATCACATAGCGGATATAATAACAATGAGAGAGCATTTAAAACAAATAGGAGATATACACACACTGAAAATAGAAGAGAACAAAAATATTGCAATAACTGTAAAATGAAAAATCATTCCACTTACGAATGCTGGCACTACAAGAGCAGAAACACGGTACAATCCGGAAATCCTCGTAACAATCAATTCAAAAATAAAAAGAATTTCTCATCTTCATTATGTTATGAAAAAAACGAAACTCGTAGAGAAAATAAAATTCCAAACGAAAGAAAATACGCAAATGATCAGACGCAAAATAAAGCATTAATCACTCAAAAAGTAGGCAAAAATAACTGGATTCTCGATTCAGGATCTACCTCGCACATTTGTAATGATAAAAGCCTATTTAGTAAATTTATTGATTATAATAAAACTTCAGTAACGATCGCGAATGGTAATAAACTGACAGCGTTAGGTTCAGGAGAAGTTTTTATAAAAACATTAACCCCCGAAGGAAAAGAAAAACTAACGAAATTACGCGAAGTGCTTTATGTCCCAGACTTAGAGTCAAACCTAATTTCGGTTAGTAAAGCCGCTAAAAACGGGTGTAAACTAATCTTCGACGATAATAAATGCGATTTGATCTTTGATGAAGAAATATATATTAGGGCGAAAAATGAGAAAAACTTATACATTATTGAGGAAATAGACGATGTGGAAGAACCACAAAATTATGTAAACATAACGTATAACTGTGACAGCAAACAATGCATAGATCTCTGGCATCGCAGACTAGGTCACAGAGATTATGACGCGATTAAATCAATGATAACAAATCAAATTGCGGACGGAATAAAGATAGGAAAATGTAAACATCAAAATAAAACATGCGTAACTTGTATCGAAACTAAATTAACTAACATGCCGTATCCTAAATCAGCAACAAATCGAGCTACTAAATATTGCGGATTTGATCCACAGTGACGTGTGTGGACCTCTAGATACACCGACTTTAGGCGGAAAAATTTATTTTATGACTCTTATTGATGACTATTCCCGATATACTACGATATATTTATTATCTAAAAAGAGCGAAGTTGCTGAAAAGATAAAAGAGTACGTAACGATGATATACAATCAGTTCGGTAAAAAACCTAAGGAAATTAGATCGGATAACGGTCGTGAGTATGTAAATCAAGAGATCGATGAATACCTAAAACAGAACGGAATTTTACACCAATTGACTGTCCCGTATAATCCGAGCCAGAATGGAGTTGCGGAGAGAAAAAATAAAAGTTTATTAGATATGACTAGAAGTATGCTATCACAAGCAAAATTAAGCAAACATTTTTGGGGTGAAGCCATAAACACCGCAACATACTTACAAAACCGACTCCCAACTAAAGCAAACAACAACAGAACACCTTACGAATTATGGAAAGGAATTAAACCGAATTTAAAACACTTAAGAACATTCGGTTGTAAAGCGCTATTTTACGTCGATAAAGTAAATAGAGGAAAACTCGATAACAGGGCTCAAACCGGAACGTTTGTAGGTTATGATACACGATCGACTGGTTATAGAATTCACACACAAGGAAAACAAATTATAATAGCGAGAACGGTGAAATTTCTTGAGAATGAAAATGTACACTCAGATAACATTGAGGAGATACAAATCACCACAAAAACATCCGATGACAATACACAATTACCGGATAGACATGAAAATCACTTAGAAATAAAACTTGACAGCGAAGAGACACCATCCGTGCCCAAACAGCAACCAATTGAACCAAGAAGGTCTAATAGGACAAACAGAGGCGTTCCTCCTGACAGATATGTTTGTCTCATAAATAGTTCATCTGAAAACATTCCCGAAAATTGGGAAGATATCGAAAAAATGAAAAATCCTAATGATAAACAAAATTGGATAAAAGCAACACAAAATGAAATCCAATGCCTAAGAAAAAATAACACTTGGACTTTAACAGATCCACCACCCGGAACAAAAATTATCGGCTCAAAATGGACTTTTAAACTAAAAAAGGACAATTTAGGAAATATTCAAAGCTATAAAGCGCGTTTAGTAGCACAAGGATATAGTCAAAGATTCGGGATTGACTATGATCAAACCTTCGCACCTGTAGTTTCGCACGCTACAATACGTGCATTTCTCATCTCTGCATTGCACAAAAGTTTGAACGTTAAACATGTTGACATAACCACAGCATTCTTGCACGGTGAATTAACTGAAACTGTTTATATGAGTCAACCAGACGGGTATATTAAACCCGGCGATGAAAGAAAAGTTTGTAAACTTCAAAAAGCCATCTACGGTCTTAAGCAAGCCGCAAAGGCCTGGTACACCAAAATATCGGAAACACTCACAAACAATAATTTCATACAGAGCAAAAATGATCCATGTCTGTACTTTAAATCAAATCAAGAAAATCCGATATACATCATCATTTATGTAGATGATATCCTGATAGCAGGAAAGGACAGTGACATCGAAGAAACAATAAACCAACTTAAGAAAGAATATGAACTAAAAAACTTAGGAGAAGTGAATAATTACCTAGGAATAAACGTTAATAAAATCAATGATACATATTACCTAAATCAAAACAATAAAATACAGGAACTAGTGAAAAAACTGAATTTAAACGACATGAAACCTCATTACACACCAATGATTGCTGGATTCAACAGACTTGAAGACGATGATAATCTTTTACCTAATAACACGAAATATCGACAAGCCACAGGCACATTACTTTACATATCAACAATCACGCGTCCTGACATATCCGCAGCAGTCAACATATTATGTCGTAGAAATGAAACACCACGCCAAAAGGACTGGACAGCAGTGAAAAGAATCATTTCATACCTTAAAACTACAGAAAATTTGAATTTAACTCTTAACGCAAACAGCAAGCCCATCCTAACAGCATACGCCGATGCAGACTGGGCAGGTGACTTGAAAACACGTAAATCAACGTCAGGAAATCTATTCATGCTAGGAAAATCGCCGATTTACTGGATTACAAAAAGGCAAAATTGCATTGCACTTTCGTCAGCCGAAGCTGAATACGTTTCAGCTAGCAACGCAGCACAAGAATTAACTTGGATAACAAACTTGCTTAACGATCTCAACATTCCACAAAAATTACCCATCACGATTTTTGAGGATAATATGTCCTGTATAAAAATGACTGAAAACGATAAAGATACTAAGCGATCCAAACACATCGACATACGTTTCCACAACATCAAACTGATGAAAGAAGAAGGAAAAATCGATTTACAATACTGCCCCACTGAAGAAATGACAGCCGACACTCTCACGAAACCCACTCCCAAACCTGTGTACGAGAAACACCGTAAGAAACTGAATCTTCAACCATTCCCCACACAGGAGATTACGGGGGAGTGACGGAGAAACCTTTTTTATGCAGTGAATAATCTCCACGTGCAGCGAACGATTGAAATAAGAACATGTTAAAAACCAGACCCCAATTACCAATAAGTACTTCAAGTGCCGCAGCTGAAAAACATAGTGAACAAAACCAGAGACTGTCGAAACTAACTAATTGGAGAAACTCTGCAGACCTCCCTCCTTCAAAACTACAGCTGTTATCACGCGCGTGTGCACAGAACTTAAAAACATTCCCTTCAGTTTCCAAAATGTTTCTGAGCAGTTAAGACGCTCTTGTACATATATGATGTAAATATATTTAATATAATGTAAAATTGGAGCACTTATACGCAGCCTCCAAACGCGACTTAAAACATGCACATCTAGCCAAGAATTATATTATATTCAAAGGAAAATGAATCTTCTGTTTATTTTACACAATTGTTATTTTCTACTAATACTATTTATTATTCTTCCAATATAAGTGAATCAATGGATCAGATAAATATCGCTACAACACTTTGGATTACTACTGTGGGTATATTCAGCGCAAAAAGGAAAATCTCAGGTAAGCTGAACAAACTTCTTTAACATATCAAAAGATGAAAATGTATATTAAATTTGAAGACTGATTTAACTATTTATAAAAATAAGAAAATTTATTACGCTACCGACGGTTCCCCAACAAATTTTTATTGCAAAATGTAGCCTTTTGTGATAGTAATAACGCATAAATACAGACATGTCCTTAAGAATATTCTTTGGTTCCTAACTTTTGAAACAGTGAATATTTCTATAAGTGAAATGGGTTTTATTGGTGTGACGTCATAAACCACCATCATGTGACCTCCCTGCTGTGTTTATATTTGTTTGTCTATGTATCGCATGCATACATTCAATTGGGAATTCCGATGGTAAAATACTACCAACATCACGTGTTGGTGGTATTTTACAATCTCGAATCCAGATTCCCAATAAAGCCCATTGGCGATATATTAAAAAAATAATAAAATAAAAATAAAAGAATAGACAATATTCGCTGGTCTGAGTTCGAGGCTATAAAAATAATATGTTTGTTGAAAACAAGCCGGCATGTTTCCGTAGTAAATTTTTAAATGTCTAAAATTTAATTATTTTACAATATGTGTTTGAGTGGCAGACATTCACTAAAATTTAAATATTTGATCCCATATTCATAACAATAACTGCTATTTATATAATTTGCATTTGAATATAAAAATTTACTCCAAAAAGGATCTTGTATACACGAAAAAACACTATTATTGCTAATACCGCTCAAGCTGATGTCACGCTTATGCATTTTTGGCTTAAAATCACATTGCTTGGCGACAAAAGTAAAATCAAAACCGTAAATAAACAAATAACATGTAACTCATAAATGCAGTCATTTTTACAATTACATCGGCTAGTTCCTCCTGTAAGACACATGATAGAGGAGTTATATAAAAAAATTTTAACAGAAAGAAAAAAGGAAAAAAAAAATTACTCATATTTTATTAAATCAAATTATCAGATGCATCTTTGTTAACCTGACGCAAACGATAAATCGCCAAATATTGACTTAATCTGAATTGCAATCTCATGCATTGCAAATATTTTTAAGCATTACAAACTATTACAAATTACATTACAAAGTATATTTTTAAGCATTAAATTAAATATTATGCCTCATTAAAACAGTTTATTTATTTATTTATCTTTTTGCAGGGAGGGGGCGGGGGGATTTTAAATAAAATTAATAACAGAATTTTTCTTTTATTTTTCTATGTGTTTGCATTATTTTCTGATATAGCCGTTTCAATTCTTTCGCCAACGATAATGGTCGCCAAAAAAATGACCTATGGTAACCTTATCGTCCTTATTGACCTATGGTAACCTTAAATCAGCCGTACTCAACCTTTTTTTTCTCGCGGGCCGCAAACATATATTTGCGACATTTGGCGGGCCGCAACACACTTGTATAATAATGTAAAAAAATATAGATTTCTATTGCATTCGATTGCATTATCTTAATTATACGTATAAGAGCACTTTAAAGTTAATATCATTAATCATACGCTGCCTATATCAAACATTACAATTTTTCAACGTAAATTTCGTTAATTAATCTTAAACTTGCATTATCTCAATTTACTTAAATAGATACTTTATAAAAAGAAAAGTAAATAAAAATTATGTTTTATTTATTTATTTTCAAATATGGGTTGGGCGGAAAATTGTATTACTAGTGAATCGTGCCATTTTCATCTTCAGTTTTCGAATGCGTCGTTTTCTTTCGACGCGATTGTTCACAGAATTAGTTACCCGAACATTTTACTTAAATTGGCTTAAAACCGAAGATAAAAAAGTAAAGAATTTTTTAAGAAGCTACATAAAACGAAAAAGAATTAAATTAATATAAAAATGTAAAATTTCATACATAAAATATTTAGAATAGTGTACTCAGAATATTAAATAAATGTAATTATAATATTCATTCTTCACAGAATTCAAAATTGTTTTTAGCAATGTATGTCTAGTGAAAAGACATGTTATAACAAATCTGTCTGTATTAATAATACCATGCCCCCCCCTCCCCTTTCAAAAAAAAAATCAATTTAATAAAATGCTTTAAAGAAACTTGACGACATAAATGCATTAACAAATTCCGCTAAGTACTAAGTTAAATATCGTCCAAAGGTTCCCGTTTCACTTAGTAATAAAATCAAAATTTATTTTAATTGAAAAAAATCACAGAAATAACTCCAAAGAAATGTTCTTAACAAATAAGATCAAAATGCACATTAATTATAAATTGCATTGACCAAATGTCCTGATTTTTTCAGTTCATGCAGTTTGGATTTAAATCACTTATTACATTTTAAGAAAGTTATAAATTCGTGGCGTTTAAAATAATAAGGCTTAAAAAGTATAAAACTGTAAATAAAATCCCGTTATTATTTTTTTTTATCGTACATATAAAAATAACGTAGTTCTTCAATTTCTATTAGTTTAAATTTTTTTATTTCATTATTTTTTTTAATTACTTCAAGCTATTTAACTAATAAAAATAAAATTCGGCAAATTTTGCTATTAAATTTTAGTGTTAAGGAAAAAAAGATGAAACTTGGCAGCTATGCTAGCATCAATAAAAAACAATCGCAGACAAGGCTTTGGGCTCTGAAAAATCTTGCTAAAAGTGTGCAAAAACCGCTTCTGATAACATTATTTTCAATCAGAGCAAAAATCACAGCATAAACAAACAGCGTAAAATTACAAAACTGCCTCACGCGACCAGTGCCTCATGTAAGCTAATCACAAATTGTCCCATAGCTGACACCAAACTTACCAATACTGGTAGCCTAAATTAAACAGCAAACTTATAGAAGTTCTAGTTTTGACTTTTTTCCCTAAACTTGTGGGTCAGCATAAAATAAAATAAAACTAGAATATTAATTATGAATAATTTGTTTGAAGCAAATTTTTAAAATATTATTAATATTCCCAGAAAGTGTAGTTAATCTTATCTTACTTATAATAAAATCCAAAGGCGAGAAAGTGTCTGTAACCAATCCGGGCTGGACCACTCTGATCTGCGAATTGACCGTAGTTAAACGCCATGTTAGGCTTAATGAAGACTCTGTTCTAACATATAACAACTAAACGATAATTTATCCTACTTGAAATCACGTCTTTCAAAATAAATTGATGTTTGTGAGATGGCTTACATTAAATTATGCTTATAGTCTGAGATAACTTTAGTTGAAATTAGGTTTATTGCTCCATGAAAGTAAACAAACAAATGATTCATTCGTCGTGAACGTTTAAAATATTAAACCATGAATGCAACCGTTCGGAAAGCGATCGCAAACGGAGGAAGTTACTTTCCTCCATGATACTTGCTAAACCAGTTCGTTCATTCGTTGTGAGCCTTTATCGCCATCTATCGGAGATTAATATAAACAAAATTTTAAATTCAATACAGTGACCTCTCACTTATACGCGATACACTGTAATTATTTTTCAGCACCAGTTCCTTTTTAAAGTAATTTTCTCCTTATTTAATCGCAGAATTTATAAATCGAATTTTACTGTTTTAAAATAGTGGTACAAAAAGTAATTACTGAACATCGCGTATAAGTGAGAGGTCACTGTATTTCTTATAAAATGTAATTAGAATATAAGGAACATGTAATTGTAATACCGTGTACTACATACATTAATTATATCAATGATTAGAATATAAGGAACATGTAATTGTAATACCGTGTACTACATATATTAATTATATCAATGAAATAAAATTTTGTATTTTAGCATTGTAGAAACTGTAAAGTGAAAATAAATTTGCAATTTAATAAGAGAATTAAAAAAAATACTTATTTAATAAAAGATGATTTTTAATGATCAAAATTTATCACAGATTTCATTAGGCATGTTTATAAAAAATCAGAATTTAATTTGAGATAAACTTTTTAAAATTTATTTAATTATTATTTTGGCAAATAAACTTTCTGTCGAAATTGCGCTTTGTTCTGTATTTAATCAATTTTGCTTGCATTGTAAATAAAATGAATATTTTATATCAAACATAATTAAAATATAAGGAATATAATGTAATACTGTGGTACAACAAGTATTACTTATATCAATGCAGATAAAATTTTGAATTTTAACATAGTAACTTTGTAGTGAAAAAAAATGATCAGTCATATTAATACAATTAATAGATGCGATTTAATCAAGAAATAAAATAAAAGAAATTATTTTAATAATCGAAATTTATTACAGTTGTATACAGTTGTGAAATCGGAATTTGAATAATGAAATGTTTACTCTGATATAGCAGGGCAGTTTAAAAGGTCAAAACGACGCAGATTGCCGAAATGACTGGAAATTTTTAATGTCGCTTAAAAATATGCTTTGCAGCGCTGCCTGGCGAAGTATTAGAGCAGCTTTTTACGAGGTTTGTATGCAAGGCACCGCCCCGATGTAATTAGGGGGCCGCTAGCGGGCCCGGAGATGTGTTAACCCAGCAATGGGTGTTTAAACAACTTTGTTGATCTAAATAATGTTTTGAAGATTTTATCATTCTTAATCTTTACAGAATTTTTTTATAGTGAAATCTTTAAACTATTGAAGTTCAATCAAAACAGTTTATTTCCTTCGGGAATGGCGTTGTTTATATCAAAGGATTGAATATTATTTCATAACATCTTAATGCTGTTTGTTTGTATGAAGGGGTTATATGCTAGTTTTAATATATTAAATAAATGATTTTTTTTTTCAAGTATTCCATCTTCGTCTCAAATCTTTGGCGCCTTAACTACCTTGACACCTGTGTGCACTGCACACATGGCACACTGGGTCGGCGCGTGCCTGATTGCTGTTATGACCTAGACAAGCAATAAGAAAGGATTTTTGAAAAGTCAACCCCTAAAGGGGTTAAATGGGGAGTCCGAAGTTTAAATTAATTTTGCCATATCTCAGCAGCAGTTTTAGGTAGGAGCGTAAAATTCAGCATAACAAATCTACTAAAAAATAGTTAAAGGCGTATTTTAGAAATTCAATCACCAAGGGGGTCAAATGGGGGGGGGGGGGCGGCGGAAGTTTTAGGTCATTTCGTCATATCTCAGCAGCAGTTCAATTTAGGAGCGTAAAATGAAACATAAAATATCTACTTAAAAAATAGTTAAACATGTATTTCAGAGATGTATTTCAGTATTTTTAGAAATTCAACCACTAAGAGGTGTTAAATGGGCGCGAACAAATCGAAGTTGTAATCGCTTTTCAACATGTTGAAAAGTGTTAAAAACACTAAATTTGAACCCTTGTGCAACAAAATAATTCCCGTATTTGCTTAAATCCTAAATACCTCATATTCATAATATTAACTGATGAGATGACTAACTGAAAAAAAAGTAATATACAAATATGCCGCCTTAACTATAACAAATTAAAATTAAAATGTTTGCCCAAAAAAGAAAATACTCATAATAGAAATAATGTAATAAAATCGAAAGTTTATGCATCAATTAACATGGTTATTCATTTATTTATTTTGGAGGTGAGGGATGGGGGGGGGGGGGAGGGGTTCAAAGAAAAACAAACATAAACTTTTTATTAATAATTTGTCCAACTGATGAGATGAAGATGCAATAATAATAATAATAATAAACAAAGAAAACGAAAATAATAAAACAAAACAAAACAAAACAAAAAACTGAGAGACGAGTCCTTTCCATAATGCTTGTTTTCCTTCGGGCGCGTTCTCGTCGCGACAGTAAACAAAACATAAATACGTTATTCCCCGTACTAGAGAGACCGAACGTTTATCATAATACTACCAGGTCTAAAAATAGCACGCTGCATTTTCCCCGGAAAAGTGTTTCAAAATTACTTCCTTCTGCATAAAACATAAAGAATAATAATAATAATAAAATAAAAAACGATATGCAAGTTTAGGGTAAAAAAGGGGGATAAAAAATACGGGCATTTTATCGTTCGATGTCGAGGGAAGGCGAACATGTAGGGTGGCGAGGAGGGTAGGGAGTTGCAGAAAAGGTTCGATGTTGACCTTCGTTTCTATTCCTGCCTCCTCAGCGTCTAAAAATAAACTCGAGACTTCGCTCAATCTCCGTCGGAACGATCTGCGCACGCGTCGCTTCCTCACAACCGCAGTCGAAAATTAAAGAGGCTATAATTGGCACACTATCGCTCATTTGGTGAATTATGTGTTGGCGTTGCAGTGAAATTTTATGAACAATGTTTATCTTTGTGAAATGCATCTTCGGTAAAAACAGTTGACAAGATTTTGTATTGATTTGTATTTCATTCGACGGGAAATGTTTTGTGTGAAAAAAATAATACAGGCTTTTAGCTTAAAAAAGGATCATTTTGGGCCATCTTGATACATATAAGTAATATTAAAACAACAACAATATTATGCTGATATTTTATTTCTGTCAAATATTTTTTTCTTATAACACATTTAGGAAAAATAAAAAATAAAAGTTTTTATAGGAAAATTGAAGAATTTTAAGTTATGTATAGCTACATTCTTTTTTCTTTAATAGCACGAGCACATAATTAATTGATTAATCAGTCAACAAATCAAAAAAGGATCATTTTGGGCCATCTTGATACATATAAGTAATATTAAAACAACAACAATATTATGCTGATATTTTATTTCTGTCAAATATTTTTTTCTTATAACACATTTAGGAAAAATAAAAAAATAAAAGTTTTTATAGGAAAATTGAAGAATTTTAAGTTATGTATAGCTACATCCTTTTTTCTTTAATAGCTCGAGCACATAATTAATTGATTAATCAGTCAACAAATCAAAAAAGGATCATTTTGGGCCATCTTGATACATATAAATAATATTAAAACAACAACAATATTATTCTGATATTTTATTTCTGTCAAATATTTTTTTCTTATAACACATTTAGGAAAAATAAAAAATAAAAGTTTTTATAGGAAAATTGAAGAATTTTAAGTTATGTATAGCTACATCCTTTTTTCTTTAATAGCTCGAGCACATAATTAATTGATTAATCAGTCAACAAATCAATTGTTTTGCATTCTATTTTTTCAGAACGCAGCTCTAAAATAAAGATTAAGTATTGTGTTTAAGTTTTGTTATTTATATATTGTATACAAAAAAGACAAAAACAAAACAAAACAAACAAAAAATTTGTAGTTTTTCCAATTCTTTTAAAAGTACGTTTAGTTTAATTTTCAAAATTACTTTGTTAAAGAAACAATAGAAAGAAGCCATAATTACCGTTTAATTTTTTTTCAGGGGCAAATAATTGTAATACTGTAATGTTGAATTCCATCAGAATTTTCCAAAATTTTCACTTGAAAATAAAGAAATGCAATTTTACATTTTTTTTTTTCACTAAAGTTATAAAAGTAAAATTTCATTGATAAATGTCGATTAAAATTAAGTTTATATAAATAATATGGCACACCATAAACACGAGTTTTCAAAGTGAGAAAATAACTTTTATATAAAACAATTGTGAAATTTTTGATAAAGCCAAACCGTATAATAGCAATTATTATTACAATTAGTAAGGTATTATTATTATTATTATTAATTATATTATTATAATTATTAATTGTATTATTATAATTATTAATTTTATTATTATAATTATTAATTTTATTATTATTATTATTAGTACCATTATTATTATTATTAATGGTATAATCAAGTATCGTTTTAAAGGTTTGTAGATTATTATGTAAGTTAAAACACGTCAGGTAAAATATTGCTCTAAAACAAACAGAGCCATAAAATAATAGTTACATATCATTACAATATTATTATTTAATTTTTAACTTTCAACAAAATCATTTTCAAAGCTTCAAAATCATGCGAACATTTTTTTTTCTTCCAATTTTATGTTTTGTATATTTTCCATTTAAATTTTGCCCGATGAACGTGAAGGCGGTTAAATGACTGTAAATGTTGTTTTGCCTCAGTACTACTGTTTGCGCAGAGAAAAAATTACGTAAAATATATAATAAAACAGAAGAAAGACAGACAGAAAGAAAATATTGCGGGTTGGATTTTTTCTTTTCTTTTCTTTTCTTTCTTTTTTTTTTTTTCGTTTTCAGTCTTTCTTTCTTTTCTTTTTCATGTTGAAAGCCAAAGAAACAATTTCATTTGAATATAATAAATTAATACTGCTTTGGCTTTCTTTTTTTTCTTTTTTTTTTTTTAAAATCTATTTAGTAATTTATCTTTTGGTTTAATTCGAAGATAATTCGTTTTTTTTTTTTCTTTTTTGAAATAACTGCACCAATAAATTCTTGCGAATCCATCTTTATATATCCAAAGATAAGAAATAGAACAACCTCATTCGTTGTTTTAAATATATCCAATTTTCTTAAAAGTGCGTTTAATTTATTTTTGAAAAGAAGGAAAATCAATTTTACAATTTTTTCTTTTCTCTAAAATTCTAACAGTAAAATTTCATTGAAAAATTCTGCTAAAACTGTCGATTTTAAGGATTTTGTCGATTAAGTAGTATATATAATATGGTACCGCAATTCAAGGTTAAATACGAATTTTAAAAATGAAAGGCAAATAACTTTTATAAAAAACGATTGTCAAATTTTTGACAGCAGCAAACCGAACCGCATAATAACAATTATTAAACAAAAACATAATTTGCCGAACAAATAATAATAATTAATATATATATATTTCCCACAATGTTTAGGCCCGAGAAGGGACAAATATTAAGATATTTCATTCAGTTGGTTTTACATTAGATGTTAAATTTTTGGTAATAAATAAGGTTAAACCAATTGAGCTTTAAAAGATAAAAATAAAATCAATGAATATGATATTTAATCCACCCGTAAAGCTTAGATCTGTTCGAATGAAATTGAAATAAATCTTCGACTTTTTTAAAGGTTTGTATTTTGCATGTACCTTGTCATTTTGCATACACCCATCATAAACATGTTAAAGTTTAATGGGTAAAACAAAGGTTTGCAGATTGTGAAGCTTAGAAATGAAAAAAAATCAAGGATTTATTTCAATTTCATTCGAACAAATCCAAGTTTTACGGGTGGATTAAATATCATATTGATTGATTTTCTTTTTATATTTTAAAGTTCAATTGGTTTAACCTTATTTGTAACAAAAAAATTAACATCTAATGTAAAACCGACTGAATGAAATATCTTAATATCTGCCCTTTCTTGGGCTTAAACATTGTGGGAAATATATATATATATATATTTTAATTTGTTTGGCAAATTATGTTTTTCTTTAATATGCCAAGTTTTTTAATAACTACTGCATTCAGACAAACTCATTTCAAAACTAATAGAGCGTACTATCATCAAAGTTTCGTTTATGCGGTATGGCATCAAAATGTGTGATGTAAATTTAGCAATGATTAATCCAAAATGTTTCACCAGTGCAGTAATGCAGGTTGTTGTCGTTTGGACAAAAATTTCCGATCTGAGGATAAAAAACCAATTTTATTTAAATTTAGTTACCCAATTTCTCACCAGGGGACGCTATGAATTCAAAAGTAAATTGTGTTGAATTTTTAGAGCTTAAACTTAACAACAATATAGCTGTCATACAGTAAAACATTTAAAAACAGTTTTTCTTGAGTTTGGATACCCTATTTCTTCACAGGGGGCGATATAAACGCAAAAAATTAAAAATATATATTTTCTAATTTTAACTTGTGGTATGGTTCTCATATTGGAAAACGTAAAAATTCCATTTTAAAGTTTTAGTTAAGCAATTTCCCACCAGGAGCGCTAGGAAAGTAAAAAAAACGTATCAAGTGAAAATTTTTATCAAAATAACAATTTTAATAATAAAATAATAATTTCAATCACCCAAGTAGCAGAAAATGCAAAAAAAAAATTCTGTCAATGTAGCAAATGACTATGTAGGCCCTGTTCAATATTTGCACGCATTTCTGTAAGCATAACACGCATATTCGTGAAGATGTTAATGTTTCTGCGAAAAATTCAAAAGTTTTTTTTTTTTTTTTGTTTTGTTATTTAACACTGCTTTCCAAAAAAACTTCACAAAAAATCGTAGAAATAGTATACTGTAATTAAAATATTAATATATTGAATATTTGATGAGATATAGGTATTTGCATGGAATAAATTTTAACTGCGCATGCGCGAACTATAGCAATTTTTTTTTGTCATGATTTGATAGTCAATACTATAGGACAACTCATATAAAAAGACCAGTGAACTATCGTGAAAACTCAAAAAGTTACAACAATTGATAGATGGAGGAGGAAATTCCATATAATCCTATGGGATTTCCTCCTTAATTTATCAATTTTTTTTTACTTAAAAAAAATTAATTCAATTTTATTTTGAACGTGTAAATCTTTCAAATGAAAATTAATTGCTGTGGACAGATTATTATTACGGTTTTTGAATTGTTGTCAACAATAAAGAAACATAGTTACATTTCATAGGAAAAATGTCCATTGATTCCCAATAAAAATGATGAAATTTTGAATTATTAAGAAAAAAAATCTGAATAACGTAAATAAAACATAGCCTATGTTACTTCCTAGATTATAATCCACCTATATGCAAAGGCATTTAATCATCCGTTTTGGTCTTGACGTCAGCCAAACAATTTCACTACTTAAAATAAATTTTATTAGAATTAGTACAGAGTAAAAAATTTCTGGCAACGCGTACAAAGGTGGGGAAAAGTCTAGTAGTAGTTAACTCGTTCAACGGGAGACAGTGTGTTAAATTAACATTAAGTCACACTGGAAATAAAGAAGTATTGCGCTGCAGTGCAATACTTAAACTATTGCAAATATAGTAAGATAATATTATTATTATTAATTATTCTATTATTATAATTATTATTATTATTGCTAGTGGTATATTCACGCGTTATCTTACATATTTACAGATCATTATGTAAGTTAAAAATATCAACCAATTAGATTACTTCCACGTCAGGTAATATATTGCTATAAAAACAAAAAGAGCCATAAAATAATAGTTAGATATCATTATAGCTATTATTATTTAATTTTTAACTTTCACCAAAATCAATTTCCAAAGCTCCAAAATGATGCGAACATCCCCCCCCCCCCAATTTTATGTTTTGTATATTTTCCATTTAAATTTTGCACGACGAGCGTGAAGGCGGTTAAATGACTGTAAATGTTGTTTTACCTTACTACTACTGTTTGCGTAGAAAAACATTACGTAAAATATATAAAAATAGGAAACTGCGGGTCGGATTTTTCCCTTTTCTTTCTTTCTTTTCTCTCTCTCTCTCCCTTTTTTTTTTTTTTTTTTTTTTTTGGGGGGGGGGGGGGGGGGGTAGGAGGATTTTCTTCTTTCTTCTCTTTTTTTTTTTTTTAGCAAAAAAATAAATAAATAATAATAATAATAATAATAATAAATAAATAAATAAAAAATAAAAATATTTTTTCTCGAATGTAATAAATAAATATTACTTTTTTTTCTTTTTTCTTTTTGATTTTCTTTCTTTCTTTCTTCACTTTTTTGGTTTTTTTTCTTTCTTTTTTGGAAAGAAAAAAAATCATTCAAATATATATAATAAATAAATACTGCATTTTTCTTTCTCTCTTTTTTTTCTTGTTCTTTTTTCAAAAAATGGTTTAGTAGATTTTTATTTTGTTTAATTCTAAAATAATTCGGAGATGTTTGCTTTCCTTAAATAACTATAGCAACGAGTTCTTGAGAAAATCTTTATATAGTTTTTCTTTTAAATATAAACTAATGATAAGGAATAGAACAACCCCCTTCATTGTTTTAAATCTATCTAAATTTCTTAAAAGTGCGTTGAATTTATTTTAGATAAGTTTATTTAATTTTCAGGGAAAATATAAAATCGAAGGAAAAATCAAGACTAGTTCTGATTGTCTAGACTTGAATTCTGAAAAATATAGTTGAATAATTTTCACAGAACTAACATGTAACTTAAAGAACAATTATTTTTGTCAGTGTTTAAAATTTTCCCAATTTCCTGAAAAGTATAACAATTATTTTAGTAATATTTTTAAATTTCTGTGAAACATTCTTCTTGTAATATATTTAGAAGGAATGAAAATACAATTTTTTATAGACTTAAAATGTAATTTAAGAAATAGAACATTCTTCTTTATTGATTAAATGTTACTAAGTTCTTAAAACATAGAACAACAATTTTAAATAATGATATTGAATTTCTGTAAAGCAATCTTAGAACTTATTTTGAAGGAAGGATAATAATATTTTCTTAGAAAAATGTATAAATTCTAGATACATATATCTAAAGGTTTGGTATTTTGGGGGAAACGCAAGGAGTGTACTTTATTACTAATCAATCAATAAATCCATTTCTACATTTTTTATTACAAAATGGGGAACTAAATTAATATATTTTGTGTTTAAATTCCATTATTTATGTACTGTGCACTGCTTAAAAAAAAAAAGATAAAGGAATAAAAATACAATTTTAAGAAGTACCTTTCTGAATTTCTTAAATGTACATTTAATTAAATCTATGTAAAATGTTTTGTTCCACTTTTATTACTTTAAAAATTGAAAAAATCATAATTACTGCTTAAGTATGAATTTCAAAAAAGAAAGACAAATACTTTTTAAATAACACTATTGTCAATACTGACCAAAGTCGTAAAATAATAATTAACATTAAAATTAGCTAGTTTTTTTTTTAAAATTATTAATATTAATGGCACATTGGAATATCTCTTTTGGAAGAATTTCTTTAAAATAAATTTCTGTTGCAGTTTATTATGTAAGTTTAGAAAAAAAGCAACTAAATTACTTTCACGTCGCGTAAAAACTGTTATAAAACAAAAGGCCATACACTAATAATTATCAGTACAACTATAATTATTTATTTTGTATCTTTTTTTCATTTCATGTTTTACTTTGCATATTTACCGTTTAAATTCTGTAGGACGTACGTGAATGTGATTAAATGACTGGAAAAGTTGTCTTACCTTATTACTTGAGATCAACCGAAATTTCGGTTTCAGTTTCGGCGCAAAATCGGAGTTTCGCCAAATATTCGTTTTCGATGAAACTACTGCCAAAATTTCGAACTGACAGAAACTGGACCGAAACTACATGTATTTCAAAATATCGTTCCTTCTTTCGGAAATTTTCAACTTTACTAATTGATATGAGTGGAATCGGCTCAAATGAGACACTGTTTATTGCTGAGAATGCCACTGTTTATCATTATCCGTCATGACTGATTCATGATGCGAGTGTAAATTATAAAGCAAACAATGCATATAGGACTAAACTTAAAAGACGCTTATCACGTGATCTTTAAAAGCTGCAAACTTAACAGTAATAGAAAATTTTTACTTTGAAACTCCAGATTGTTTCAAATGCTTTATGAGAATGGTGTTGTTAAAACATATGAAGATTTACGAAATTTATTACAAAAGATATATCGAGGTATGTATACTTAAAATATTTTTTTATTAGATGAAATTCGTATAATTGGAAACTATTTCTGTCTTATTGATAAATTAATTACATTTTATTTCATATGAAAATAAATAGTTTTGGATAGAGGCACAGAGAGTCAACTGGGCACCTGAGATAAAATTTTCAAACAGGGTGCCATTTCAATACTTTCTTAGGGAGGCAGGGAGTGGCAAAGCTTTTTTTAAGTAAACATGTTATTTAAACATATGTATCATAAAAATGTTTGTACAAAATTTTAAATAATTAATAATAATATTCAGCAATATTTAACTATATATCTATATTTAAACGTCTATTAACTTAATAATATTTATAATTATAAAATGGTTAAAACATATTCAATGTTAATTTCCTAAAAAACAAACTTTTAAGCACTTTATTTCAATCAATTTAAATGCAAAATATTAACGAACTGAAAATATGAATATATTTAAAATTAAATATTCATTATTGAATTTGTTTTACATTATTTGACTACATTGTTAATTAATTATTGATAAATTCCTATAATTATTGGTTGTTATAAAATAGTAAAATATAAAAGTTGTATTATTTATGTTCTCTTTTCGTTTGAAACTTATACATATACACACATATATATAAACGTTTGTTTGTTAGAAATGTGGTTCAATACACGTATAATTAATAAATTAATTAGTAACGTAATTAGTTATTATTAAGTAATTATTAATTATTTGTTATTAATTAATTAATTAATAATGATATGCAGTTATGTATGTATTATTCAGTTTACATTTTTTTACACTTTCGGTTTCGGTTTCGGCCGAAAGTGGGAATATCACCGAAATCCGGTTTCGGTTCTGTTTCGGTCTTAAAAACCTGTTTCGGTCGATCTCTACTTATTACTAGGGTTTGGGTAGGAAATCTGAATACAAAGACAAATGCTATAATAATCTAGGGAAAGTAATAATTGCCGGTTTCGAGTTTTTGTAAGCTAAAGAAAGAAGGATTTTCAATCGGATACTGTATTTACTTGTGTACATTGCGCAGTTTTCCTCCCAAAAAATTTTACGCTTCAAATGTGGGGGGAGCATTATACACGGAACATTTCCGATAGCTATATATACAATATGTCCTCAAAACATTCGCCTCGGCATTTATTCCTTAAATATTGATCATAGCTATATATTATAAATTACGAAGTTACCTAAGGAAAGGTACAGAATTTTAGGAAATTGGTTAAAATTTTCAGGGGATTAAATTTAAAGAAATACAAAATTTAAATTTTTATACGGCCCTCGTACAAAATATTTCCCAATGATTAAGATGTGCCACATACACTAATAAGGTCGACACATTCATTTTTCTTTTTATTATTTAAATAAGTATCATAAGTTTTACGCTTTAGAGATTTAAATTTCAGTTCCGATTTAATTTCAAAATATCCTTCTATACAGAGAAATTTCAATAATAACTAAGCGAACAGTATTTTGATAGAAAGATTTATTTTCAGTTTTTATTTATTGATTTGTTTTGACGTAATATGTAAAAATGCAAATAATATCATCATAAGAATAGAAAGAAACTGACATTACAATGACCTTTTTCTGTGCAGCGAAACAAGCCAGTATGACGAACGTTGACTTATTTAAACTGTTAAAGAAGCAATTATAGTTATTAATTATCTAAAAAATTAATATTATCTAAAAAAGTAAGTCGGGTAATCTTTATTTAAAACTCATATAAAATGATATACTCGTATACTTTACCAAGCTCCTTTGAGAAATTAAAATAGTCTTAAACGTTTCAATATCTGCTTAATAGCCAAACCCCCTCTGAAATTAAAGGACATGATTTGCACTAAAATTGACCCAATTTATTTTGAGAATTATTCAGGTGTATATGAAATACCATACATTAATGTAGACGGACAAAAGAATTGCTATATTGGTATAACTAGCAAGAAATTTAGTTATAGAGAAAAGGAGCATGTAGCTGATATAAAGTAGAAAAGAAAACCCACAGCCCTGGTAAAATGAAACTATCCAAATAAATTTCAATGAGAGTAAGATAATTTTCCCTTTCAATATATAGTATCTTTCTATTATAAGAGAAACCATAGAGATTGTAACACGTAAAAATTCAATGTGTAACGATGCAGCATCATTTAACTTACCAAAATTATGGCTCGAGTTACTCCATGGTTGCGAATATGGAAATAAACATCCAAGTAAAAATAAAAAATAACGTATATATCTGAAAGAGTACGTTAAAAATTGAATGATGACGTTTTAAATCACGTTTTACCACGCATGCGCGGCAGCGTATTACTGCTTATTTTACTGTTTATTACAGTTAATTTTACGGTATAATACTAGCAGCTGGGGTGCTAGTATTATACTGTAAAATCAATTTTTTTTTTTTTTTTTTTTTGCAGTGCATAGATCGTGCAACTATAGAATATTTTTATTTGTTTCGATAATAGCTTCAATGGAACCGAAACATGTAAACAGTCTTTTCACTGTTTTACAGTTCTTATTTTACACCTTTTAGCAATTAAAATAAGTATACCATATAAAGTCGTTGTCAACTTGTAAATCCCTAAAATACTCATTATCTTTACAATTAGTAAGTTTATTTTAAATTCATCATGGCATATTAAAATAGCTTCTTAAGGAGTATCGATGAGAAAAAAAAAATCCTATTTGTAGATTATTATGCACGTTACAATAATTAACCAACAAAATTACTTTTACATCATGTAAAATATTGCGAATGAAAAAAAAGGACATATAGCCATGTATTTTGTACATTTCAAGTTTTAAAATGATAAAATAATAATTATTATTATCATTATTAATATGTATTTTGTACATTTCAAGTTTAAAATGATAAAATAATAATTATCATTATGACTATTATTATATATTTTGTACATTTCAAGTTTAAATATGATGGTACTATTTTTTTTTTTTTTTTTTTTTTTTTTTTTTTTTTTTTTAAAGTTTTATCTCGAAATCTGCCATTTAAATTCTATACGACGCCGACGAGCCTGAATAAGGTTAAATGACTGTAAATGTTGCTTTACCTTACTATTACACTCTGCGTAGAAAAACACGAAGACAAAGTTTACATTTGCGAAATGTAATAAATATTATATTTATAGGACGGTATTTTTGGGAGGATTTTCACTCGAACATAATAAGTATTGTCTTTTTTGGAATCAGTTTTATAAAAATGACTACATAACAGTATAGTGGATGATAAAAATCACCTGAACAATGAACTAATTTAAACAAAAAGTTTAGTAATTTTTTTTCTTGAATAAAGGATATTAAAGAACATATTCTGTAAAATATATATTCATATTTTATTACAAAAAATAACTGCACTGTAAAGTAGTTCTTGGGGACCACCGTAATATTTACCCATCATGGATATGCATATTATACAATATGAAAATAAAACATGTGTAAACTATTTATAAAATGCATTGTAATTCGAATAAAATCGTGGCTTAAAGACGTCATAAATTTTAAATCGAGGCTAACGAAAAAGACAGGCTACCGCGGTGCATTCCACTTATCTTTTTTTACAGACTTCTAGAGTGACGTGATATTCTTTTCGTACACGTGCTACGTGCATTGGTGCATTCGAGCATCACGTGACTCCGGCGGTCTGTAAAAAAAGCGTAAAGCTCCGCGGTAGCCTTTCTTTTACTTTAGCCTCACTTTAAATGCTGTATTACTGAATTGCGTAAAAGAAACATCCTTATAACTCCAAAATTGATAATTCTATTAACTAATGGTTTATTGTGTCGGATTAAACGTCTCATTTCTAATTAAAATATATCTTTGAATTGAAATTTGAAGGAAATACAGGGTCATGAAAAATCGAAGAGTGTGAAAAATATAATTACAAATATCTTAGCAACTAATTATCCGATTAACTTCATTCTTTATGCAAAATTTAAGTTTTTTTATTGTCTTTTATATTCACTCCTTAAAATAAACAAATTCGAAAAAAAATTATATACCTTTTATCAGAACGAATATTTCGAAAGTCCGAAAAAAATAGTCCCGGATAATCGAGGTTACTGAAATTCAATAAACTTCTTCTCTTTATTACATACTAAGTACATACCAAATTTCGACTCTCTATCTCAATTTGTTTGGGAGGTAGAGCGTTTACAGACACACAGACAGACGGAGGGCAATTTTTTTTTTTTTTTTTCTAAAAATATGTTTTTCGGAATCTCCAGTGTGTCTGAAACGTGTAAATCCGTCAAATAATTTTTTTCGATTTTCAAAACGATTACAAGACTTACCCTATACTACGTATGATGGGTAAGTAAAAATATAAAAGTTTCTTAATCTTCGAAAATTATGATACAACCGCTAACGAAAATATGCAATAACCTCTTCCGAGTTATCCCCGATTCCAAAAAGCGTTCTTTATCTTTAAAAATCTCAGAAAATAATATATTTTCGATATTCAAACAATAATTTATAAAAAACAAAGTTTCTTTTGCTTCCACTGTTTTTCGGACACGTTTCCGAGTAGTTTTTGTAGTGTATTAATCAGTTTTCACAAACCAGAATATCAGGATGCTATCCATTCTCCATTAAGCATTTTCAGCCGCGTAATCGAATTTATAATATGCAAGATTTATAATTTGAAACATTTGATATATTTATATTATAATTCCAGTATACTGTTTCTAATTTACTTTGTTAAATTACCTGAAAGGGACGCTAAATTTGGCTGAAAATCCTGCATGCTACAAACAAAAAACTTACAGAAATTCTTTGAATTTTTTAAAGAAGCATTTATATTTCCATGAATATACGTGCAATTCTTACACAAATATTGTACAAGAGCCACATAGACATTTGCTACATATAGCTATAGATTATTTTGAGCCTTTTACTTTACAGTGTGAAAGCAAATGTACACTGCAAGAAAAAATTTTTCATTTTACAGTATAATACTGGCATTCCAGCTGCTAGTATTATACCGTAAATTGACAATAATAAACAGTAAAATAAGTTGCTGCTATGTGCTGCCATGTATGCGCGGTAGCGTATTACTGCTTATTTTACTGTTTATTACTGTTAATTTTACGGTATCATACTGGCAGCTGGAATGCCAGCATTATACTGTAAAATGAATATTTTTTTTTTTTTGCAGTGTATATATATTTTTATTCAATTTGTTGTCGGTTCCCTAATTGCTTACGTGATTAAACCTTCACTGAAAAATATGAGGTCAAACGTGTTCTTTACAACTTCGAAGTTTAAGAACAATTTGTTAAGTATTTTTTTTTTAGATTCCCGACAAAATCTTTAAAATAGAAAGTGTCCAGATACTTTTTACGAGATAGCATATAATTCTGGGACGATGCATTGATGTCTGCTTATTTTAAATAATTAAGAATATAATTTGTTGAGGTTGCATTTTATATATTAAGATATATAATGGAAAAAAAATAGAATAAATCGTTTAAGAATACGCTTTAAATGTTTCATTGTTTGAAATATTTCTGAATTTCTTAAAAATATGTCAGTTTGAGTAGTATAATCCTCTTTTAGATAAGCCGGAAAAAGAAAACAAATTGAAAGAAAAATTCGAAACTAGTGGCTTAATCAGGAATTTGTATTAAATAATTGAAATAGTTTTTTCAATAAACTGTTATATTTAAAAATATATATATATTATTATTACATGTTTTAAATAAATGTAAGAAATACACTGTTAAAAATTTGCAGCAAACTGTCCAGTCATTTGACCGTTTTCCTAGAAAATGGTTACATAACCGTAATTTAACTATATTCTGACCATAAAATAAGTAATAATACGGTCAGAATATAGATAAATTACAGTTATGTAACCATTTTCTACAAAAACGGTCAAATGACTTGGACAGTTTGCTGCAAATTTTTAACAGTGTAGAAATTCTTTCACAATTGAATCCATTTGGACACTACACTGTTAACTAGTATTTTAAAAACACAAATTGCACAAATTGTGCTTATTAGTTGCTAAAATCAGTGTAAAAATTGTTTTAAACTCATAAAAAAGCTAAAATCCTACATGTTTCCGCTTTAAACTTAAAGCCATCATCGGGGAAGAGGAACAACACAAACGACTACTGATCTTTTAATTTTCGACACGAGAAAATTGAAATCAACAGTATGGAAAAATTTAAATAAAATAAGCGGGCGCTCTCTGTTGCCAAAGAGCCAAAAACAAAACAATGAATTAACAAGGGGTTTAGTCGTTTGTGTTGTTCCTCTTCCCCGATGATGGCTTTAAGTTTAAAGCCGAAACATGTAGGATTTTAGCTTTTTTATGAGTTTAAAACAATTTTTACACTGATTTTAGCAACTAATAAGCACAATTTGTGCAATTTGTGTTTTTAAAATAGAAATTCTTTATTGCAGAATTAACTCGTAAACATAATTTTGGAAAAGACATTCACAAGCATTTTTCATAAAACTGCTGTAAAATCAGTGAAAACTACAACAAAAACTTCAAACAATGATAAACAATACTTTATTCTATATATTACATAATTTTTCTAAAAAACAGTTTTAAGAATGTTGATAAAAGAAAAATATATATAATATGAAAAATATATTATTCTACAATTTACTTAAGGAGAGCAAACATATGTTTCTTCCCTTAATACTAATACTGAAAACAATGTATATCTCTGAATAATTTCACTGGTGTATTTTTTCTATTTACGTAGGCAGTAATAATAAAGTCAAATAACATCTATGGTCATTTAACTTCATGTATAAACGCCGTATATAACTTAATTGAAAGAATACGAAATAACATTTTTAATAATAAAAAATAATCTTTTCGTTTACTGAATGCAGAAAACTAATTTGTTAAATAGTAAATTAATATTACCAAATTACGAAACAAATGAAAATTATAATAATACGTCTTCATCAATAAATAAAATAACATTCATTAATACACTGAAAAAAAAAAAAAAAAAAATGTTGATTCTACAGTATAATACTGGCACCCCAGTTGCCAGTATTCTACCGTTAATTTTACGGTAGAATACTGGCAACTGGGGTGCCAGTATTATACTGTAGAATCAACATTTTTTTTTTGAGTTCATTAATAATGACTGGATTGTGAATTCTGACTGTTATAAAAACCGCCAAATTTACGTAAAAAAGTAAATAGAGAAGAATTAACGAAGTCTGTTTTCACAAAAAAAAAAAAAAAAAAAAAAAAGAGTAAAAGAAAAAAAAAAACCTGAATAATTTGTTTAACATATCAATAAACATAATGTGTATCAAAAGCATCTATACACATGTGCAGTTAATTGAAAGCCGCAGAGTAAAATATTATATTCTCTTAGTGCAAAATACATATTAAATAAAATAAAATTAAATAAAATTAATGGTTTCATTTGAAAATTTTAAATTTTTCGTTAATAATTTTTCTTTGCTTAAAGGTACAAATTAAATATTATTAATTATTGCAATAACTATTGTTTTACAGATTTTTCTTTTAAAACAATATTTTGCTTGAAGTCAAAGCAATTTAAATTTTTGGTTTGTAATTACTAAAGAACTAACGAACACATAATTTTTAATGACATTATTGAGAAAACGTTTTAACATCTGATTAAACTTAAGAATAAAAAGAAAAGAAAAAATAAAATAAAAATAAATAGTTCCGTTTCTGTTTTTTTTTTTTTTTTTTTTTTTTTTTTTAAATCACAGTTGTTCTGATAACAGCAATAATTATCACCTCTTCATAATACTTTGATCGAAGTTAAAGCAATTTAATTGGTTGTGTTTTTTTATCCTCCGTAATGACCTGTAAATAAGAAAGTATCTTAAATCGCAAACAGACATTTCAAAACATTCTTATTTAAAAAAAAAAAAAAAAAAAAAAAAAAAAAAAAAGATACAAAATGCGACATTATAATTATTAATCGTGTCGCAACTCCACTTTATTAAATATTTTACTCAATTAGTTTCATTTTTATTTAAAAATGATTTAAATAAATTATTATTTAAAAATTATAGTTTGAATTGATCAATTTAATATTTTACTGATTAAATTGAAAAATAAGGAATAATAATAATAATGAAAAAGGGTGATTATGTTTCGAATTTTGGGATGGTAAAACGCTGTTAAAAATACACCGTTGAAAATACACTGCTATTAAAACATTGTTAAAAATAGTACGAATTTTTTGACAATCAAGAAAAAGGTATTTTTCTTCTTATTATTTATCCAAAACTTTTTTTAAATGGGGTTTATTTTTCTAAAGATTTAACAACGTTCACAAAGCTTATTTTAATTAATTATTTTTTTTAAATTAAAAAACAATTTAGATAATCTAATGCTTTAATAATACTTTTTATAGATTAAAGGGAAATAAAAAAGAATACAAAACATCCTACCATTTTTAAGACATACTAAATAATTATTTTAAAATACCAATTTTTTTCTAAAAGATTCAATAACTTATAAGAAATAAATATGTAAGTTAAGAAGTTCATAGGCTAAAGTAATCTAAGTTTCATTAGTCAGAAACAGTTACTACAAATTATTATTTAAAAACAAAGCTTTCTGGTGATAAATTGCTATTTCCAGACAGTAAAACATTTACGTTCAATGTTAAATCATTTGATAATAATAATAAAACAAAACTAGAAGCACCAAAACATGGCTAATCACATGTTTTTCAAAACATCCAGTTAGGGTGAAATTTCAACAATTATTCAAGTTTGAATAATTGTTACGAAATGTACGTAATAATAATGTACGTAATAATATGCACGAAAATATATGATAACTAACCGGAACAAATTATGCAGTCTCAATATGATGATTTAGAACACAATGCTATTTGCCTACTTGTCCAGTGGTTAGGACCCCGAGTCAGGTTGGATGTCCGAAGTGTCTCGATTCTGCTTTAAACAGAGGTTCCGGCCTGATTAGCCTTTGTTTACAAATAATAATTGTAGAGACGATATGGTCAATACCTTACCAACTTATTGTTCTACATCTTACCAGTTCTCGGACCAACATTTCGCCAGTTTATGTTTTAAATTACATAAGTTTATTATAGCTCAATCGTAGCAACAAACATTGGAACACGCTTTCACCATCTTAAGAATGGATAATTGGAAAAATTAATTTATTTTGTAAATGTTCGAGTGGTGAAGCGCTAAAACATAGCCTTCATGATATTCAGAAAAATGGCAATCTTTATGATTTTTTTTTTTTTATTTTTTTATTTTATTATTTTTTTTTTTTTACGATTTATAGAAAATAATTTTTTTTAATTAAAAAAATTATTTGAATGCATTAACGCTTAAAAATGATAATTTCTACAAATTAATCTGCTATGACAAAGAAAGTGAAAGTAAACATAATTACTTTATTTTGTCAAATTTTCTAATGCAACAAAATAATTAAAAATAATAATAATAATAACATTGTAGAAAATTGTGTTTTTTTACACAGTAGTTTGTTTTCTTAAAAACCCTATAGTTCGTGTTATTCCACGTATTTATTAAATAGAAACACATTATTTTGATCTTTTATATAAAATAGATGAAGTAAAATAATTAAATAAAGTTTCTTTGTTTCCTAATTGTTGGTGACCAAATACCGTGAAAAATTGTTGTTTATTCTATCCAAGCAAGTAACAACTTTTTTAACTAAAAGATTATTTCTTCGAAAATATTCCTATATTTTATTTTATTTTTTCCTACTTTTTTTTATATTTTATGCATATATATATAAATATATGTGTTGTGTATATAAAGAATTGATTAATTGGATAATGTATTTAGGCATCCCGCGTTTTTTTTTTTTTAATTCAATAACAATTTTTGTTATTTTGACTTGGTCGCGTCACTGTAAAAAAAATTGGTGTAAAGTTCCTGAGAAAACCTGTGGCAGCTATTCTGCCACAGGTTTTCTCAGGAATTTCACCAAAGAAATGCCAGGAAACTTACACAAGTCAGGTACACACAAAACATTAAAAAAAAATCCTAAAAAAAAAAAAGGAAATTGTACTGGCAATCGAGACGCCAGTACTATTTCCGTATCTTAACGGAAAAAAAATTCCGTAAATTTTTTCAGGAACTTCAGATATTTTTCCGTTTTTAAAAGATATCTTCCGTATTTTTTATGTCGTAACCAAGGGATAGATACATTTCTGCTTCTTTTTTTCTTTTCATTTCTGAGTGAGTGCATAGTAAATAACCAGCCCTTGCCACGAGCGGAATCGAACCCCGAATCTTCCGTTTACTAACCTGATGGTCTAGAACATTGCGCTATGACTGACCATGCCACTTTCTCAAATGTTGCTTATTTTAGTCGCTTTGTATGATGAAAAAACTTGAGGTTTCATCGGTAGATGGATTTTTTCAGAGCTTCAATGTTTTTAATATTTTCTTTTCATAATTTTCAATATTTTTCTGTATTATTTGATTCCTTATAGTAGATAAATATTAATTTTTTATGTATTATATGCGTAAAATATTGTTTTAAGAGTAATGATTGCTTCTTTTTGCAATAGTACGAACATTTTCTTTTTTCGAACATATACTTTTTTAAATAATTTGCCTGATTATCTATTTATCAATTCCAATAAAAACAACAATTATTTTAAGCAGACGTATTTGTTACATGCTATTAAAATAATTTTTTTATCTCTTATTTTAAAAAACTTATGTAAATAAACAATTTTATAATAAATTAAATTATTATATTTCATCTATGCCGAGAACTTTTGCGTACGGTTCTGTTAAACAGAATAGTTTTTAAAATATTAAACAAAAAATAGATTTTTAGAAATTTTTTTGAAATTAATGATCTTGGGATAGGTAAGATTAAATCTGGACTTATTAACTTAATTTAAAATAATTTATAAAAATATAAACTAGCGAAATAAATTAAAAACTTTATAAAATTATAAACGTAATTTTTTTTATAAAAGTAAAGAAAAAATATTAACTAATTTTATAAATTTAAGGAAAAAATTATAAATTTTGTAAAATTATAATTTATAAAATAATAAATTTTAATGTAATTCATAAATTTATAAGCCAAATCAGTTTAGCTTAATACCAATTTGCATAGCTATAATTTGCAGAGATATTGTGTTATGAAACCTTTAAATAACCCAATATTGTCTCACATTAAAATAATTTAAATAATTAAAAAAAATAGTGAAAAAAATCATAATTTTGAAGCACTATCAAGAAAAAATAAGTAGATAAAAAAAATATTTTTCTGTAAGTTACAAAAATAAAATAAATTTCTAAATATTTCATTAAAAAATATAAATATTACTATTCTTTTCACAAAAAATTGGCATGGCCTCGTTTAGAATAGGTCACCGGGTTGAACTGGGCCAGGCCTGTATCCTAGAATAACTCTAGCAAATACAACAATCTTAATTCGCATTTCAAAGAAGGCGATTTCTGTACGCAACCTTTAAACGTCATTTACGGAAATTGCACTGTTTTGGAAGAAATTCGAACTTTGTACTATTTTGAAAGAAATGCGGAAATAATCCATTAAATTTACGGAAAACTTTCCGCATATTTACGGATTTGAAATCTCTTTAACGGAACTAATGTCATTTACGTAAATTGTACTGAAGTTTTGTAAAAACGAAGCTTCTCCGTAAAATTTTACGGAAAATCTCTTGTATTTTCACGGATTTTTTTTTTACAGTGTACACAGTTCACCGATAATTTCTCTTTTACAATAATTCCGAAAAGTTACACAAAAGTTCAAAAGTATACCTGAGAAAACTAAAGGAATAATACACACAAAACATATGGAACATTTCACAGTTGATCAGTAAATTTCACTTTCTCTAGCATTCAGAAAAGTTACACAACATTGTGGAAGATGTTACACTAGATTTCTCGGTATTTTCTGATCAGAAGAAATAATCCGAGAAAACCCAGGAATGTTACACAGTAAACGTCAGGAACATTACACAGATTTTTTACAGTGACGTTTAAAAAGGAACAATTTTAAACATCTTAAGTAAAATATTCGATTTTCGCATTATTATTACTATTATTATTATTTAAATACGCAATCATATATGTTATTTCTGTTGTCGACATCCCTTTTCTATGCATTTACAAAACGCAGAACTATGAATAAGGTATCATTCGAAAGATTTTGGACCAGATTCTGACATAGTACACTTACATTTCATTAAAACATGTTTTTGATTCAACATTGCAGTTAATTAAAAATTAAATTAGCATAGTTTTCATAAATGAAATCAAATTTTTTTTCTGAAATCAGTGATGCCACAAAAATAAAATACCGTATTATATAGTGCTCAATAATGATTATATATATAAAAAAATAGTACAAAAGAGATAAATTGGGAAATCTCCACGTATTTCTACGGTGATTACATCTGCATAGCTATACCGCTTTTTATGTTGTAATATCATTTCTGACTTGTCCAGTACTGAAACTTTAAGTCCATTTATCTCAGAATAGAGTTTGTCATAATTTTTCATTGTTTCAAAGGATATATCTAAACTTTCTTTCAAGATATACGTATGAAATTTTATACAGAGTTTTAATGTTATGTTTTTAATACAGGGTGTCCCACAAGGTACGCAGCGTGTAATATGTACAAATTCGGATAGAACACGTCAATAGGAGTATTTTGAATGGTAACATGTGGGGTTCCCGAATATAGCGTGATAAGTGTAAGTAAGGTGCGAAGCTTGTCATATGAAAAACACAAGAAATGAGAAAAAAAACCAAATGAAAATCAATGTTTATTGAGAACTTTCAATACAACAGATTTTCGAAATGTCCGCCGTTCGAACAAATAACATTTTTAAGTCTGGAATGGAAGTTCGCAATTGTTTTTTCCAATAGATCTCTTCCAAATTCCTTCATCTTGTTTTCAATTGCTGCTCTCAAGTCGTCTAATGTTTTGGGTTGTGTGCGATATACTGTGTCTTTCAGATGTCCCATAAAAAAAAGTCACACAGGAATACGACGGCCACTCCATACCATTGCCTGTTTTCGTAATGGAGTCCAACCCGATGATTCTATCGTGAAAATGTTCCGTTCAGAGGTTGAAGCTACGCTAAGTGCGGTGAGGTCTAGCACCATCTTGCATAAACCAATAATCGCTTATCTTATCCATGCCATGCAAGAATGGGATGACACAGTCATGCAACACGTCAAAATAAGCGTCACCGGTGGCATTTCCGGTGAAAAAAATTAGTCCAATGATGCCTTCGGTAGGTAACGCACACCAAACTGTGAGTCCCAAACTGTGAGTCTCAGGTGGAGTGGCCGAACTATTGCATGATGGTGATTTGCGTTGGCCCAGAACCTCCAATTCTGTTTGTTAACATATCCTTGGACGGGGAAGTGCGCCTCGTCACTGAATCAGATCCGATTAAAATCCATTTCGCCATCTTCAACCTTACTAATCACCGTGTTTGCAAAATCAAACCTCCTTAAACCATTCAATTCCGTCAATGGTTGATTGATTTGGATTTTGTAAGGGAACAAAGCCACATCCCTCCTCATTATCCGATTCACCGTGCTTTTGGACATGTCGATTTTTTGAGCCACCTGTCGTACCGCAGCTGATGGACTTTCTTCGCACACTTCTGTCACTTTCTTAACATTAACTTCGGTTCGTGCACTCATCTCTTTGGTCCCCATCGCTAGCACACTGTCCAACACACTGCCGGTCTCCTTAAATTTGTCGTACGTTCGTTTGATCGTCGTGCCGCTTATGTTGTGGTGATTGCCGAATATTTTCTTGAATTTTCTGATCACAGCCGCTGGGGATTGCAATTCATGGTAAGTCAGTACCATGAAAACACGATGCTCACTGGAATATTTGCTCATTTCAGAACCGAAACGGTAACACAACGATAACGATACAACCCTACTTCCTAGCAAGTAACGCCCAACTCATTCTCTTCAAACCTCTTCTCTAGATTTATAGTGTGCCGCGGAGGGATATTGCGTATTCACTGCCAGACGCGCTTTTCCTCTCATTGGTTGCCACAAATTTGCATAGTCATCTGGGGAATCTTTCATGTTGTACATTCGTCGTACACATCGTCATTTGGAATACCCACTATCGGATTCTCCGTTCATCCTGTAATTAAACTATCACGCTATATTCGGGGACCCCACATGTTACCATTCAAAATACTCATATTGACATGCTCTATCCGAATCTGTACATATTAGACGCTGCGTACCTTGTGGGACACTCTGTACATTGTCTTCAGGCTTATTAATTTCATGAAAAATTTTTGAAAATGTTCGTCAAAGTAAAAATCTCTCTCAAAAATTCTCTTTTTTTAACTTGTACACTGCAAAAAAAAAAAAAAAAAAGAAAGAAAGAAAGAGGTGTTGATTTTACAGTATAATACTGACACCCCAGCTGCTAGTATTATACCGTAAAATTAACAATAACAAACAGTAAAATAAGCAGTAATACGGTAGTGGTATGCGCGGCAGCGTATTACTGCTTATTTTACTGTTGATTACTGTTAATTTTACGGTATAATACTAGCAGCTGGGGTGCCAGTGTTATACTGTAAAATCAACCCTTTTTTTTTGCAGTGTCACTTTATTATATATTTTGTAAGTATAATTTTTATACATCCTAAAGACAAATTAACAAAAAAACCTTTCTTATATACAATAGTGAATAAAGTAATGAAATCGGACCAGTGGTTCATGAGTTATATAAAAATTAAATAAGTTTAAAATTTAAAATTTTTGAATTTTTAAAACAAAATTTCAAAACGATGTGTGTAATTTAAAATTTCAAAGTTTTCAAAATTTTTTTATCTGAAAATTTATTTTTATAGAAGTATACACTTCAGGAAAAAAAAAATCATTAAAATATGGTCTATAAATAAAGAAAATAAAAACTTGATCCCCGGATTCCTTTAAAACACTTGCGATGCTTTTTAAAACTTTATCTCATTACATCCTCATAAACAATTAATGTAACACAGAATTTGTGCAATAACTATGTTAAGAGTGTAAAAGAAAGAATAAAATAAGCAAAAATGACAAAATGGAAAAGTAAGAGTTTAAAAAGAAAGACGAATATCACATTGCGACTTGATTATTTTTACTGTTCATCTATTTAAACAAAATCTCCAAATTCTACATTAATCTACATTATACCAAAAAATGCATATTTATATCAACATGGCAAAGCATTCCCCATTTTTGGAGACGCACATCACGTTTCGAAGTTCAGACTCAGCTTGTTAATCAAAAATCTTATTCAGTTTTAAATAGATGATAAATTTATGAAGTTAATATATACATATAAAAAGAGGGAAGCTTAAAAGTTATTACATCTTAAAGTTTTGAAAGCTTTGCACTTAAAATTTGGTCAGCTTAACTTATACGGAAAAATAAATTGAAAAATTGAAAATAATTACAACATGTAAATCAGGCAAAATGAAGCACTCTGGTGCATAGTTAAAATAAAGAAAATAAAAGTTCTTTGTCTTAATCTCAAGAAGAAACTTAAATGATGTTTTCTCTTATTTACTGTTTTATTTTAGACCACTTTTTTAGGTGCAATTCTGTAAATATATATATTTAAAAATTGTTAACTTTTTTTTCTTTTTTTTTTCTTTTTCTTTTCTTTTCCCTTTTTTTTTTTTTTCGTTTTTGTGATACGAAATATTTTTTTTTTGATGAAAATGTTATAAAAAATTTCTTCGGTTGCAATGTTATTTAAATATTTTTTAGTAGCAATTGTAACATGTTTCCTATCGAAAAAATTATATTTATGTTCGGTGAGTATTTTTTTAAGTTCATTTTCAATGATGTGATGTTATGTGTTTTCTAGCTGCGCTAAATCTTATAACCAGGGCTTTACAAATTTGACAAAATCTGGTAGCCAGATTAAAATACTAGTCGCCAGTAAAATATATCCCCCCCCCCATCCTCTTTCCCGTAATTGATTTTAAAAAAAAACAGGAGTTTTTTATGAAAAAATAATAACAAGCACTTTTTAGAATTATTAGTTACATAGTTTAGAATAGTACATAATTTAGAAAGATAATATAAACTGTGTTTTCTAATGAAACTTATATAACTTATAATCGTTGACAACTTAAAACACATAAATCAGATTTGAAACTTACAAAAAAATTCGAACACTTTTCAGCATTGTATCCAATTTTAGACGCCACAGAAGCTGGATTGACACTATTTCTTATTGTTTTTCTGAAATATCCTCTCTCTCCCCACATTCGAATCATGTGACATACATTATCTGGCTATAGCTGAGAAAAAAAAAAGGTGTTTTTTGAGTATGAGTTGGAAAATGCTTTTAAATTTAGTTTTTCCATTAAAAGCACAAGATAAGAGGAAGATCGCCGCTTGCCGTGCCTTTAGTGCTCATTTCTTATGTCAATTTTTTACAGAAATCACCCCGAAAGATTAAATAACTTGGTCGCTAGATCAAAAAAAGCCAGTGGCGACATGGCGACCGCATTTGTCAAGCCCTGCTTTAATAACTATATGTGGATGTTATGATGCATAGCTTTTACGCAGAGCAGTCGAAAGTAATTCAAATACCTTATACCTTCATATTATTGACTGAAATTCTTTTTAGCGATATGTTCTTAAACTGAAGAAAAGTTTATTATAATTATACAAAATGTCAAAAATATTTTTCATACATACGTACAAATAAAACATAATGCAACCTTAAATAATAAAAAAAGTCTGTAAAATTAGCTTTACAGGAATTTGTTAATGAATATAATGTATTGACCAGTAAATAATTCAACCTAGGTGAATATTTCCTTACAATTTTCCCGTAATGTTGGAAAAGGTTTCATAATTTATGCGTAACGCATTTTTATTTATTTTTATTAATACAAATTCATAGAATGTGGAGGGAAAAAAAGATAATTAAATAATTAACTTTTGCATATGCTTAATTATTTAGAAGATGGTCATTAATTATTAAACGACTAATTTTTCTCAAAAGAATTCTAAATATTTTTTCAAAATTATTAATTAGTCAACGAAGATTAAGTGATTAATTATTTAATGTCTGTAACAAATTTAATTGTGATTTCCAATTGAATATTATTTTGAAGCTTTATTATTTCCAATGATTATCAAAAATATTTCCTATTAATGAAAATTATGACCTGTTTATCGAAAATAAACCATGAAAGCTTAAAATTCTTTAGATTTTCAGAAATCTGAATGTTTTTGTTTCTTGTGTAATCAAAGTAATATTCTGAAATATTCTAAAGTTTTATTTATTAGATTAAACATTTATCATTAATTCACGGTTATGAGATACTAATGTAAAAAAAAATATAATAATAACAGATAATTTTTACTCTGTTTGCAACGTTGAATATATTAGAATTTTCTAATTGTTCTAAAAAGGTATTTTCCTCCAAAAATTATCCCCGCCTTCAAAGAATCACTCAACTAATAAATCTATATTATAAAACTAAAACATGTACACGAGTAATGCTGACGTCATTTTGACGGTGGCAACAGCTGAGTAAAAAATGTCGCTTTTATTCCAATTTTTTCAACTTCTTAACATCGCATAATTTCAAATTTTTTACACCGTCGAATAGGATTTTATTTTTCAAATGCAATTTGTTTGAAAATTATATCTCAATTTACTTATTTCTTATGATTACTAAAAGACTTTTCAAGCATTATTTTTTTCTTTTTAAATCCATCTCTATCGCGTGAAGCCCGATTACGAAAGATTAATCCGTTTGCACTTAAAACAATATAAATACTTCATCATTTGTTTCCGGCTAATATTACATAACGAAATTAAAACTTCATCAATAAATAAATAAGATAATATAAATAAAACACAAATTTAATAGGCATGTAATCGAACTTAACCATTGCTTAAACTATTGAAATTATTAGAATCAAAAAGGTTGCTGTAAGTAGCGGAATCTTTGGCAATTTCTTAAACTATTAACTCTTAGCATGCGGATAATACGAACGAATCGCTTTTGATAAATTTCAAAACTTTATTTGAATAATTGCTATTTTTATTTAATATAAAAAGGTTTTTTGGTATTGTTAATGGGCAATAAATAAATAAATATATATATATATATTAAATGTAAAAAATATTACAGTTAAAAAAATATAAAAACAAGTTTTCGCCTATATTCTGTAACCAGGAAAGTCCGGGTTGGATCCCCTAATATTAAAAACAATACTAATTAATTATTGTTAAAATTTTAATACCGTAGATAAATTAATCTGAAAATTGTTAACATTCATTTTCTACATGTACTAATATGTTTTTATTTTCCATTTTATATTAAAAATACTTTTTAAAATATTATAGTTGAAAATTCGTTAAGTTCTAGACTTAGATAGAGTATTCTTCGCTTTATACATAACAATATTCTTTTAAATTATGTTAGAAAAGGAAAATCAAAAAACAGAGAAAAAATACAGTTGCAGCTCCAGATCTTGAATTTCACGGAAGGAGAAAAAAATCGAGATAAAGAGTTTTGTAGATATCAGACTGTAATTTAAAGTAAATTTTACTATACCAATGCAAACAAAATTAAAGAGAAGAAATGTACTGTAATAAAATATCAAGTATGACTAAGGTGTATTGTTATTTTTTTCTTTTCTCAAGCAAAATTTCTTAATTAAAAACCGAACTTTTCAAAATTAAACTTTCAGTTTAATTAAAGAAATTTTTAAACTAAAATGTGAAGCTTTATGATGGTTTAAATGTATTGTTGTCCAGACAAATAAAAAATAGAAAAAGAGGTATTTAAAGAAAAAAAAAAGTGGTACGTTGTGGATTGGCGTCTTTTAATTTTCGTCTTATTATTTAAACAGTATCTGTAAACTATTATACCATAATCTCTCTCTCTCTCTCTCTCTCTCTCTCTCTCTCTCTATATATATATATATATATATATATATATTACTGCATTGCATTAATTTGATTGAAAAACAGTAGTAATACTATTAATTATCAATTTTATAAATTTTGAGATATTTTGAATTGTTTATGAATTATTTAATTAGATATTTAAATTAATCTATGAAATATAAAATATATTTACAATGTAGTATAAATTAAACATTAATTATTTAATAACAAGTCTAATACATATTTAAGTAGTAGTAAAAATAAAACATTAATTATTTAATAATATGTCTATAATATCAGTGGATTAACACAGCTAGCAGCAAAAACAATTTGAATTAAAATAATATCTCTTTTACATAATATATTCTTGTTAAAGAATATCTGAAATGCTGTGCAAGTTGAATTAATTCTGTGTAGATTTATTCATATAGTAGTATTATATTTTATTTGAATTTAAAGTAAAACTACAAGTTAGTATTGTTTTTTAAAGTTTATTTATATAATTAAATCTAATGAAGTGAGTATGTAACTAATAAAGTGGATATCTAACTAAATATTAATTATGAATTAGTATAATACCAATAGATGGCGACACTTTACCTTTCAGGCAGTTGTTGATAATATTGTTAATATTATATTTAATTTAATTATAGAGGGAGCTATTGATTGTATATTAATTTTACTTTCAGGAATTAAAATTGGATGGAGTAATATATATTCACGGATATAATTTTGTTATAAGTGTATTAAAACCAGAATTATTTTGTGTGTTTTTGAATCATTTTGTGTTTGGGTGTCATCGATGGGGTTGTGTTTTAAAAAAAGTGTGCTCTCAACTTGTCTTTCAAATGATTTCTCTCAACTCGACTTAGTCAACATGTATGATGCATTGCCATGTGGATGTGAATATTATGCAGAAGTTGTGACATTTTAAGGATTCTGTATAATTATTGTGAGTAAAATATTTTATCTACACTTTACGCGTTCATATTTTCAATTTTATTATTTCAAAACTGTTATCTCGTGGTAATTTCGTGAGGTGTTAAATACAGTTTTTGGGATAATCGATGTGAGTGAAATATATTGTATATTCTTAATGGTTTTATTTCCTATTTAAATATTTCCAAATTTTAATATTTCCAATTGTTGTCTGGTAATAATTCAGTGTACCTGGATGATTCTACTGATCTTAGCATTATGCCAGTAGAATTATGAAACACTGAATTATTATTTAAAACACATGTGGGTGCATCCAGGCTGATGAGTACATGTGCATGTGTTTTTTCATATCCAATTCATATTTAATTCTCATGTGATCCAATTTTCCATTGTATATGGTTCATATTTAATTTATTAATCCATTTGTATTTACTTAATTGCAACTCCAATTTATAATTTTTTTTTTCCCTTTCTCTCTATTTCTTTTTTCTTTTTTCAATATTCTTTAGGTATGAGTAAAATTTGGCCAATTACCATTGAAGCACAAGCTATGGTAATATTATGTTTACACATGTTAATTATTAGCTATGTGGTATTCTGTATACACAATATCATTAATTATCTCTTTGGAGATTTAAGTAGAATGATAATAGAACTTGATATGTTTTTTGAAATTCATAGATGTTATATATATATATATATATATATATATATATATATATAACACTAGCTGATACCGCACAAAACATCTGCTCTTTATTGTCTACTCTTTGAAATATATGCGTATTAGAATACAGGAATTTCAGCATCATATGTATAAATACTATGCCTGAAAACGTCTCCACGTGGGACTGGGTACTTTGAAATAAAAAATAAACATCATGAGATATGAACACTCATAAGATATGAACACTCCAGGATGTTCATTCAAATTGTAAATTGACACAATTCACACAGTTTCGCCTTCGCTAGATAAGTTATTTTGACGTTGATCGGAACTTTCTGTGCACGGCAAAGAAGAAGAAGAAGAAAAAAAAAAGTTTATTTTACGGTATAATACTGTGCGCTGCAATGTATTACTGCTTATTTTACTGTTTATTACTGTTAATTTTACGGTATAATACTAGCAGTTGGGATGCCAGAATTTTACCGTAAAATCAACTTTTTTTTTTTTTTTTTTTTTTTTTGCAGTGGGGGTTTGCTTGCGTAAGCCTATCATCAGCTGCATTACGAATGGATCTTCTTTCAATCATTTCGTCCACAGTTTCAGTGGCACTCCGGCCGTTGTCTTCTGCATAAATTATAAACTTCAAGCTGTAAACCCCTTCCCCTCCCCCCCTCCCCCCCTGAGAAAAAAAAGGCAAACGATTAGCGAAAAGTTAGATGATTTTTACACCTCAACGTATCCCCTGCTAATATCAATGAATCAAATGTCGCATCACGACACGCCGTTACATAAACAAAATCATTTAACATCATCAAAAAATCATCGTATCAAAATATTGTAATCATAAGTAACTCATTTTTTTGCGAGAAATACCACAACAGATGACGAAGCTGGCTAAAGTTAGGTTTAGCAACTTTGATTTACTAAGCAAACCACGCGTTGCCATTAGCCAAAGAGAAATAACCGCGTTTTCGCCGCCATGTACCTTAGCGTTTTATCGTATCAAAATATTGTAATCGTAAGTAACTCATTTTTCGCCAGAAATAGGCAAAATATTTCACACCACAACAAATAACGAAGCCGGCTAAAGTTAGGGTTTGATTTTCTAAACAAACCACTCGTTGCCATCGGCAGAAGAAAAATAACCGCTTCTTCGCCGCCACGCACCCAAGCGTTATATATATAGATTGCCATGAAAATAATACATAAACTAGACGTACGTCTCCTATCGTTTATTTTCTGCTTCCGGATATGTTTTTAATACACATGCCTCTCTTTTATTTAACCCTTTTAGGGGCAAGTAAGTGTTCTTCTCTAATGTTGAATTCACACCAAAAAAAATTTTTTAATTTTATTTGAAAATAAGGTAATGCAATTTTACAGCTTTTTTCACCAAGGTTCCACCAATTTTCTGATTTTTACTGAATTAGAAAAAAAGAACAGAAAAATCCAGTTAGTAAAATGGTAATTTTTTTTCTACAATACCTAAACGTTGCTGAAGTTAAATTAATTGATAATAATTTATTACTAAAAATGCATGGAGCAAAAATATATTTATGTTTTTTAATTTGTGAACGCCTAATGATTCAGAACATAATTATCTTTTTTAAAAAAATAATATTTTTCAGAATTATTTTAAATATTTTTTTTTTGTTTCCAATTTATTAATCACTTAATTGATTAATAATGTAAAATCTGTAATAAATTTAAATTTAATTCTAATTTCATATTAATTTTAAGCTTTATTGTGTTTAATTATTATCAAAAGTATTTTTTATTAATAAAATTTATGCCATGTTCATTGAAAAGAAAATATGAAAGCTTAAAATTCTTTCGATTTTGAAAATTTTGTTTCTCGTGTATTCAAAGTTTTATTCTGCAGTAATGTAATTTTTTTTCTATATTAATAATTTATGATTAATCCACGTGCATGATTTATTATTGTAAAAATAATATAATAGATCTTTTCACTGTTTTTAACATTGAATAGTTTCAATTTTTATTTGTTGAAATAAGTTCTTCCTTTGAAAAATTGGTTTTGTCCCCTCCTCTATCATAAAAATTCCCTTCAAAGAATCAATCAACTAATAAAAATTAATTCATTACTTATTGTTAAAATTCTAATACCTTGGATAAAATAACGTGACATTTCTTAAGATTTACATGTACTAATTAATTTTGATTTCTTATTTTGAATTCCGGAAAAAAATATATAATTAAAAATCGTTAAATACTAAGCAATAGAAAAGTATTTTTTTATTACTTTCTTCTATCTTTACAAGAAGAAAGTATTGGATTCATGAAAATTTTCGACTTCCGGTTTTGGACGGATTTATACGTTTTAGAAGATCCTGAACACGATTTGACCATTTTTAGAAAATGTCTGTCTGTGAATCTGTCGGTATGTGACAAAAATTTGTGGGCTCTCTGTCTCAAAAACTAATGCACAGAATTTGATAAAATTTTAGATTCTGTTAGACCTTGATATAAATTGATGCTGATTAGTTTTTGGCGTAAATCGACCGACAGGTGGCGCTGTTATGCTGCATTTTTCACGATATCTCAAGAACTAGTTCACAGAATTTCATCAAACTTCAGATTCTGGTAGACGTTGACACAAGTTGTTGTTGATTAGGTTTTGGTGTAAATCTCCCTGATATAAATCTGGTGTAAATCTATGGTGTAAGGGTGGCGCTACTAGGCAGAATTTTCCAGGATTTACACGATTTAAGCGACAGTCATAGCTCAAGAACTAATGCACGGAATTTAATAAAACTGAAGATTCAGTTAGACATTGATATAAATTGGTGCTGATTCGTTTTTGGTGTAAATCACCCAACACTGTAAAAAAAAATTCGGAAAAGTTTCCGGTAGGAATATGATTTCCAGTTGCCCGTATAGTACAGGAAACTTTTCCGAACCAACACGGAAAAAAAAACGAAAAAAAACGAAAGTTTTTTCTTTCCGTCAGGAAACTTTTCCTGTTTGATTCAGAAACTAATCTTTAGACACAGAATAAATTCCTGGGTCTTACGGAAATCTTTCCATTCACATAAAGAAACGTTTTGGTAGAACGGTAGAATAGACAGAAAGTATTCCGTTTTAAAAAGGAAAACTTTCCATTCACACTAAGAAATGTCTTGGTAGAACGGTAGAATAGACAGAAAGTATTCCGTTTTAAAAAGGAAAACTTTCCATTCACACTAAGAAATGTCTTGGTAGAACGGTAGAATAGACAGAAAATATTCCGTTTTAAAAAGGAAACTTTTCCATATCAGTCAGTAAACTAATCATGAAAAAATTAAAAATTCTTGTGTAGAACAGAAACTTTTTCTTTGCTTTACGGAATTTTTTTTCATTATGATCGGAAAATTTTCTGCATTGTAAAGAAACTTTTGTTTTAAAGAGTAGGAACATTAACAGATGAAAATATTGCTTTTGGACACTGTTTTGATATCCTTTTATCTCAATTAAATATTATTAAGAACTTTTTTGAATACATACACACATTTTAAGTATTTGTTATCATAAAATGCATTACATGCAATGCATTTTATGATAACAAAATACTTAAAATGTATGTATGTATTCAAAAAAGTTCTTAATAATAATTAATTGAGATAAAAGGAAATCAAAACAGTGTCCAAAAGCAATATTTTCATCTCTTATTGGTCCTACTCTTTATAACAAAAGTTTCTTTACAATACAGAATCAGCTTGAAATTTTATTTATTTGTTACAAGTAGACTGATACGTTTAGCTCATGGGTATTTACATTTTTTTTAAATAAGTATTTTATACAAGGAATGCTAGGGAAGTATCTTTATAAACAAGAAGTAATTCTCGTAAAAGAAAAGTGTATAAATAAATAAAAAGTACACAATGAAATGGATTTTATGTTCATAAAATACATAATATACTTTTATTTTCTTTAGAATATGTGTATATGTTTCCTAGGGGAAAAAAAAAATTAATATATTTTAAGCGATATAAAAGAAAATCCAAATAGTGCTCAAAACAAACCTTTTCATCTGTTGTCTGTATAGCAAAGTGGACTGTACAGAGATGCCAGCTTATTAGTGCCAGAATATACATAGGTGTAGCCAGTGGTGAAGTGTGTGTGGGAGATGATTTCCCCAGGCACTAAATATTTAGGGGATGCCAAAAAACTGTTAAATAAGATATTAAAAACGGAACAAAATATTTTCAATTTGGACTGGATATTTAAAACCCACACTTATGTCATTGGGTGTAGCACAAGTATATGACATGTTGCATGCGTATGAAGTGTATGCAACTAACATTGAAGTTTTATTGATGCTGGAAAGACTTTCTATTGCTGTATATCCAAAACAAAGAACATACAAAACATTTTTTATCACAATAGTGACCGCCCCTCCTTAAAAAACGAGAACTTCTTTTAATTTACGCCTTAAAAAAAACAATCTGATGGGGTCGTCTTCGTTCTTAAATTGCACAAAACTCCGAACTTTTCAATATGTACATCTAACTTTGACATTATATTTGCCTCTTTCGGTAACTTTTTCTCAAGGATACCAAAAGGGAAGTCACTTGGTCAAAATGTTTAAGAATTATGAAGTTTAAAGTTTGGAACTCCTAATGTTAAACAGCTTGTGGAGTTTTTTTTATACAATTCAATACTTGACGTAATAATTTTATATTCATATATTTTATTTGAAGCTTTTCGAAATCTATTTCGATTAAAAAATTATAGATTATGGTTTATTTTATGGTTTAATTTATAAAAAAAAAAAATGTATTTTTAAATTAATTAAAAAAATTAATTTTAATAGAAATAGATTTCTAAAAACTTCAAATATGCAAATCAAAAATCACAGCTGATTCCGCTAAGTAGTTTTTAAGTTATGCTTAAAACACTACCCACATTACAGTCTGATTTGCAACGATTACAGATTAGGAGTTACAAACTTTAAATTTTCATAATTTCAAAACTACTTGACTGAGTGAATTCCAGTTTGTTATCATAGGGCAACATTTACTGAAAAAAACAAACATGATGCCCCAATTAGATGTATCTATTGAATTTGCTACAATTTCGGCATGAATATGACCCTCTAAGCTTATTTTTTCTTTAATTAAATTTAAAAAGACAGTTTCCAGAAGAATAACTTTGTTTTTTACTGTGACAGTTTGGAGATTAAATGTTTTTTGTCCCCAAATACATATGATATTTCAAATTTGTCACTTTTTATACCCAATTTGTGTCACAGAGACACTTTCCAATTAGGAACATTGCTGCACCTAACTATTATAACCCAATTTGGGTGCTTTTCTGCTATTACACACACACACACACACACAAAAAAAAAAAAAAAAATCCAGAAACTATTTTATAAATTTTGAAAATTTATATAGAGCAGCATTGAAACTTTAATTTTTTATCTTTTATGTGGAAGGTAATTTTTTTCTCCTGTCTAAAACGCCATAAAATAATAATAATAATAAAGTAAATCTAAAAACTTTTCAAGTCATGTAAATTATAAGAATATACAGAATTCAGCTAACCCTAATAAATACGTTGATGATAAACAATTTTCAGAAGCCATACAATTTGAAACTGTACAAGACTTTGAACTTGAAGCTCAACTGAAAATTACATAACAAAAAGGCTCAGTAAATGAAAATCATTTTTTGTTAAAATTTAAATCAGCTATTTTTTTTAAAATTCAAAATACAATTTTAAAATTACGCGTTTTAAAGTAAAATAACCTTTACTAAATCATTAAAATTAATAATTAGAAAAGCTCATTTAAATTTATTTGAATTAAAAAATGTATAGAGAAACTCATTCACTTGTTTAATTTGAAATATTTTAATCATATAAACAGTTAAAAATATAGTTAAAAAATGGAGCAACAGAAAATGATATAATTTGAAAATGTGAATTCTCTTTTACTTTTGAAAACATGAAATAAATTAAACAAATTGTCTTGTGTTATATATCACTTATTTACACTAACTGCAATTTAACAATATACTTTTTATTGACCTATTCTGTATAAAATATATACCACCTTAAATTACCCCTTTGATAAAATAAAAAGCATATAAACTCTTCATTACTAAAAGCTAAATCTTTTTGTTTTGACCAAATTTCTCGATTAAAAATCTTAAAATATAAAAGATAATGTAAGAATTTTATTCAGAAAAAAAAAATGAAATTTTAAACATCCTACTCTAGATCTGGATTATATACAGTATTCCTTTAAACATACCTATTCCAGATTATATACACTACTCTGGAATACAGAATACATACACTATTCATTTAATGAAGTTGGAGCATATATTAAAAATACTTATGATTATCTGGGTATAAATTTCAATGGATCTGAAAAAATTATTCTTTGTTATTAAAATGTTTGAAAAGAAATACCAATTTTCCAGCTTTATGAGTTCTTTATAAGCGATTACAGAGTTTGCAATGAATTAAAGTTTGATTTTTTTTTTTTTTTTTTAAATAAAAGAAACTTTTATATCAGGTGTTTGATTTTTTTTAAAGATTTTAAAACTTTAGTTGTTTATTAGTTTACATTTATAAGTAATTAAAATTAAAATTATATTAAAAAATATATAAAAACATTTCAGAGCATTACTAACCATGTAATCTTTATTTTCCGAATCTTTCCATAAATAAAGTACATTGGAATATCAAACCATTTGTTATTTACATGTGCACAATGAAGTCATGAGATATCAACATAAATAACAATAAATATACTTTTGATTGACCTATATTTATTTATTCTAACGTTTTACAAATCCTCACAGAAACTCTCCATGTTTTTGTATTAAAAAATTCACATAAGATTTGTACATATTTTTTTAACAAATAAATTTATGCTTTAATCTTTTAACATTTCTCAGCTGAGATTCTCTATTTTTAAAATAGAATTTTTATTTTTAAGTGTGATATTTGATTTAAATATAATTCAAAAAGCAAGGATTTTGAGTTCTGTCTCTCCCAGTCCTTAAATTTACAATGTATTGTTGTCAAAAATAATATTTATAATGAAATATCTTAACCTAAATTTGAAAAAAAAGTGTATTTAAATAAATCAGTTGATTTAAATCAGGATTGAAATCAAGTTGATTTAAATCAATGAACTCTGATTAAAAATTGTTAGACTATACAAGTGTTATTTAGCAATTATTTAATTTAAATTGAGATTATAGTGCTGAAATATAATTTCAATTATATTGATCTAAATATTTTAAGATTTCTGAACTTTCTGTATTATAACTGATTAGATAACGTTGAAGAAATTGGCAATGAAACTATGCTTAGATTTCAAAAGATACCAAAATTTACCAATTGCTGTAAAAAAAGTAATTAAAAAAAATTCTTTCCAAAATCATGTACTTGCATACAATATTTTAACAAAAGATTATATTGAAGTAAAAGTTATAACACCAATCTGGCGAATCAGCTAAATAAACTTATCAAAAGCCAATTTGATAACTTAAAACCTGCATTATATTTTGAAGAAATAAAATAAGGACTTGTGAATAATACTTATAAACTCTTTAGAAATTAAAAAAGCAAAAATATGGAATATATAAGCACTTACTTACAGTGGAAGTCCAGTTGTCAGTTAATATATATATATATATTTTAAATATAAATTAAAATAAAAATACTTTTTAAAAAAATTCTTAAAAATTAAAGAAATTTTAAAAAATGTACAATACCAGTATTGGACATCTGTTTCCTGCTGGTGAAAGCTATATTTTGATAATTGTATAAAGGAATTTATCACCTCTTTAAAATTTCCATAGGTTACCATGGGATTTCACAATTAGCATTAAAGGAAAAAAAATGATGACACAGAAATATAGTAGAAAAACGTGATAATTTTACAAAATGTAACAAATAGAGATTTAGCAGACTATCAAATATTCGGCTGAGTACTAACTTTTTAAAAAGTATATTGATTACAAATTTTTTTTATCATGATTAATAACAAAGAAATAAATGTTTGTGAGTCTTTTATTCCTCAATGGCAGATCACTTAATAGCAGAATATTAAAAATTGCAAATAATTCAGAAAAAATATGTATAAAATAAGAGTGCATTCAATAAAAAATCGGTCTTAGCAAATATGTATGTGCTATTTTTTTTTTACTTAAACTTATTAAAAATAAATCAAGCGCATTTAATTTACACAAACATTAAATTGCACGTATTGACAAAATACAATTTTTTAAAAAATATATAAATTACTCGATTTTTTCTGGCTAACAACAAAAGACAGAAAGAATAAAACAAACATTTATACTGAAAAATAAAATTTATTTTCAACAAAACTATAAATCAAAATGTTTTAATAAAACAAATTACAGCACTGTATTTATGCTATGATTGCTATTGGCTTTTATTCCTTTAGAATTGATGCAGTTAGTAAAAAAGCCTGCCTAGATTCCGGCCTGATAACAGTCTTAATTAAACACCCAGTATGATGCTACAGCAACGAAATTGACTCAGTTGAACATTTCTCCGAAAAAAGTGTCACACCATCAACATACGAAAACACCTTGACGTCCTTTCTATCATCCTCATTCTCTATTAGGCAAGGATGATCTGTTCTAGCTGTAAGGCGACATTGATCACTGCAGTATTATCCTGTAATAATAACAGTAATAATATTAATTTTTTTTATTGTACTAATTGCTAGTGACCATGTATATTTAAAAAGATAAAAAACAGCACAAGAGCAAAGAATGATTAAGGGGACACTTCGTCTTCAGCGATAAGTATTTTTAAGAACAAAATATTTGAAAATTTTCCTTTGAATAAAGAATTCAAAATTCATAAAATTTTTAAAAAATTTAAAAATTAAGGAAATTTTTAAAAATGTACTCTACCAGCATTGGACATCTGTTTCCTGCTGGTGAAAGCTATATTTTGATAATTGTAAAACGGAATTTATCATTTCTTTAAAATTTACATAGGTTACTATGGGATTTCACAATCAGCATTAAAAGAAAGAAAAATGGTGCCACAGGAATACAGTAGAAAAACATAACAATAATTTTACGATATGTAACAAATAGTGATTTAGCAGATTATCAAATATTCGGCTGGATGCTAACTTTTTAAAAAGTATATTAATTTAAAAAATTTATATACATTAAATTGGAAATAAAATAATAAAAAGAAAAGTGCTCAGTCAAACTGATGGCATTGAGCTCACAGGCTATTCACACTATTTGCATATTATACTCTTATTTCAAAGAAAAAGGGGAGGGGGGTCATTAGCTCCCCTATTTACGTCCTTTATACTTAACCAATAAACGTCCAAATCTAATCAGGGAAGCGCCTTATCAAAATAAACCGGTATACAACATTTGAAGCAAATTGGATAATTCGGCATGAAAAAACTATTTATCTAAATTAAAATGGACAATTAGTGCCCGTTCCCCATTTATACTTAACCAACAGCCCCCCCCCCCCCAAAAAAAAAAAAAAAAAAAAAAAAAAGAATCAGGGAAGCATCTTATCAGAATAAACCTATATAAAAAATTTGAAGCAAATCGGTTAATTCTGCATGAAAAACACATTTATCTAATTTAAGGGGAGGGAATTCGTCCCCATTCCCTCCTTTATACTTAACAAATGAACCCCCAAAACTAATGCGGGAAACGTCTTATCACAATGAATCAATATACAAAATTTGAAGCAAACTAGATAATTTTGCATAAAAAACCCATTTATCTAACTTAAGGTGGATTAGCCCCTCGTTCCACCCTTTATTCTTAACCAATAAACCCCCAAAATTAATCAGGGAAGTGCCTTATCACAATGAAAATATATACCAAATTTGAAGAAAATCGGATAATTCGGCACGAAAAACCCATTTATCTAAATTAGGAGGAGCATTAACCCCTTTTCCCCCCTTTTATACTTAACCAAAGAACCCCCAAAGCTAATCAGGGAAGCGCCTAATCAGAATGAACTTATATACCAAATTTGAAGCAAATCGGATAATTCTGCATGAAAAACCCATTTATCTAAATTAAGGAGGGGGGAGGGATTAGCCTCCAGTCCCCCCCCCCCTTTATACTTAACCGATGAACCCTCAAAACTAATCAGGAAAGAGCCTTATCACAATGAACCTCATACAATATCTGAAGAAAATTCCAATAATTCTGCATGAAAAAACCATTTATCTAAGTTAGGGGGGATTAGCCCCATTCCCCCTTCATACTTAACCAATGAACCCCCAAAACTAATCAGGGAAGCGCCTTATCAGAATGAACCTATATTCAAAATTTGAAGCAAATTGGATAATTCTGCATGAAAAACACATTTATCTAAATTAAAGGGGGATCAGCCCCCGTTCCACCCCTTTTATACTTAGCAATTGGACCCCCAAAACTAATCAGGGAAGCGCCTTATCACAATGAACCTATATGCAAAATTTGAAGCAAATTGTATAATTCAGCATGAAAAATCAATTTATCCAAATTACGGGGGATTGGACCACGTTCCCCCCTTTATATTTAACCAATGAACCCCCAAAACTGATCCGGGGAAGCGCGTTATCACAATGAACCTATATATAAAAATTGAAACAAATCTGATAATTCTGAATAAAAAAGTCATTTATCTAAAGTAAGGGGGGAGGTTAATCACCGTCCCCCTCTTTATACTTAACCAATGAACAACCAAAACTAATGAAGGAAGCGCCTTATCACAATGAAGCTAACACATGGGCTGATAAGTTCCCGGTCTAATAAAGAAAACACAACTTTTTAACAAAACTTTATGACTTTATAACTTTAATAAATAACATAACTTTAATAATAAATAATAATAATTTAATAAATAAATAAATAATAATAACAATTTAATAAATAAATAAATAATAATAATAATTTAATAAATAAATAAATAATAATAATAATTTAATAAATAAATAAATAATAATAATAATTTAATAAATAAATAATAATAATAGTTTAATAATAAATAACAATTTTATAACGAAAAAGCTCCAAACAGTGTTCTAAATCATTGACTCATTGTTGTTTTTGGTCAAAAGTCAACACGCGCGGCAGCCACTTTGACAACAGCTTTTTCATAGACAAATGCTCATTCAAAATAAAACCTACACGTTTCTTGGATATCTTCAGAGTCTGAGCTATCGCCTGCAACTTCACTTTATGGTTCCCCAAAACGATTTTTTGGACTATTTTTATGTTTTCCGGAGTAACCACCTCTTTTGCGTGGTGCATCACTGGTGTCCGTACGACCACGTTTAAATTCAGCAAACCAGTCAATAATGTTTGATTTACCTGGTGCAGCGTCCGGATAATGCTTATCAAGCCAAGCTTTTGTTTGAACAGTGTTTTTTCCCATCAAAATACAATTCTTGAAATTCTTGTTTATGCATTTTTTTTTTGTTTATCAACAAAGTTGTTCAAATAAAACCACTCTAACGTTTTATCCACACGGCGAATCATCATGACATCTTTTCTGCTACCTTTTAAAGGTTAGTATTTACTAAAAAAAAGCATCGGTTCGGCAATTGCAACGCCATCTGTGTGCCAGACCGGGAACTTATCAGCCCATGTGTTATATACAAAATTTAAAGGAAATTGGGTAATTTTGCATGAAAAACCCATTTATATAATTTAAGGGGATTAGCCCTTGTCCCGCCTATATATTTAACCATTGAACCCCCAAAACTGATCAGGGAAGCGTCTTATCAGAAACAATCTATATACAAAATTTTAAGCAAATCTGATAATTCTGCATGAAAAACCCATTTATATAAATTAAGGGGGGGGGGGATTAATCACCGTTCCTCTCTTTATACTTTACCATTGAACTCTCAAAACTAATCAGGGAAACGACTTATCACAATGAACTTATGTACAAAATATGAAGCAAATTGGGTAATTTTGCATGTAAAACTCACTTATTTAATTTAGGGGGACTAGCCCCTGTTCCCCCTTTATATTTAACCATTGAACCCCCAAAACTGATCAGGGAAGCGCCTTATCAGAAACAACCTAATACAAAATTTTAAGCAAATCGGATAATTCTGCATGAAAAACCCATTACATAAATTAAGGGGGGATTAGTCCCATTTCGCTCCCTTTATACTTTACCATCGAATCCCCAAAACTAATGAAGGAAACGCCTTATCACAATGAAGCTATATACAAAATTTGAAGCAAATTGTGTAATTCTGCATGAAAACCCCATTTATTTAATTTAGGGAGGGGATTCGCCCCTGTTCCCCCTTTATATTTAACCATTGAACCCCCAAAGCTGATCAGAGGAGCGCCTTATTGGAATGAACTTATATACAAAATTTGAAACAAATCGGATATTTCTGCATGAAAAACACATTATCTAAATTAAGGGGGGGGGGATTAGCCCCCAGTTCCCTCCTGTAAACTTAATAAATGAACCCCCAAAACTGATTAGCGAAGCGCCTTATCAGAATGAACCTATATAGAATATTTGAAACAAATCGGATATGTCTGCATGAAAAACCCATTATCTAAATTAAGGGGGGATTAGCCCCCCAGTTCCGCCCTGTATACTTAACCAATGAACCCCCAAAGATAATCAGAGAAGCGCCTTATCAGAATGAACCTATATACAATATTTGAAACAAATCGGATAATTCTGCATGAAAAACCCATTTACCTAAATTAAGGGGGTGGGGGGATTAATGACCGTTGCCCTAATGAAGGAAACGCCTTATCACAATGAAGCTATATACAAAATTTGAAGCAAATTGTGTAATTCTGCATGAAAACCCCATTTATTTAATTTAGGGAGGGGATTCGCCCCTGTTCCCCCTTTATATTTAACCATTGAACCCCCAAAGCTGATCAGAGAAGCGCCTTATTGGAATGAACCTATATACAAAATTTGAAACAAATCGGATATTTCTGCATGAAAAACACATTATCTAAACATTAAGGGGGGGGGGGATTAGCCCCCAGTTCCTTCATGTAAACTTAACAAATGAACCCCCAAAACTGATCAGGGAAGCGCCTTATCAGAATGAACCTATGTATAAAATTTGAAACAAAACTGATAATTCTGCATGAAAAACCCATTTATATAAATTAACTGGGGATCAGCCCCCGTTCCCCCTCCCCCTTTTATACTTAGCAATTTAACCCCCAAAACTAATCAAGGAATCGGATTATCAGAATGAACATATACATACAATTTGAAAATTTAAAATCGGATAATTCTGCATGAAAAACCTATTTATGTAAATTAAGCGGGGGGGAGGGGGGGGGGGTCCGGCTTTGATAACCTGTGAGCTAAAAAAAAAATCTATTACAATGATATTTCGGGCTCTGTAAACTCCAAAAATAGCAGAATTTTCAGAACATTTATGATTTATATGTTGGCATTATGACTCATTTGAACATTTTTTATTTCTTGAAATTTGCACAGTATTAACACGTGCATTTAAATACATGACAAGATTTAGTTAAAGGAAAGCACAAATATGAAATAAAATCAAATTAGATATTTTTTTTTTGTTAGAAACCCACATACAACATAATTTTTATATAAATTAGGATGAAAAACAATACAGAAATGTAACAAAAGCTATTACAGGTTTTCTTTTTCTTTCTTTTTTTTAATTTTTAAATGAAGAATTGAAGCTTTATATTTTTAAAATAAATCCCCCCCCTCCCCCACCTCTACTGACAAAAATTCCCTGTTTGCTTTTTTTATTCTATTTATTTTAAATTATTAGAAAAGATTAAAAGTCATTTTTTATTTTCAAAATAATGTGAGAAAAATAAAATTTAATAAATAAAATTTGAATATACAGGGTGGGGCCAGTTGAAAGCTTCTGTATGCAAGCTTTTACAGCATGAATATAGGTAAAATCAACCTCAAGGTATTAAGCATATTCTACTTTACGTTTTTCACAACTAAAATATTGTCTGATATTAAAAGACTACTGAAATTTATTTTACCATATACCATTATAAATTTCGTTATAGCACCCTGACATACATTTCTCAATTTTTTAATCAACATTATAGAATTTAATGGACATTCCTTTTTAATTGAATTTTAATACACTACAAATAATAAAATGTTAAATTGATTCTATAATAATGTAGTACCTGAAAAAAAAAAAGACAATATATTATTCTGATATGGCATCGAACACAGAAAAATCTCATGAATTTATTTTAAGATCATAGGTATTTATTGATATCTTCAGTGTTGAATTCAGGCATTTTTCTCCGAGAGGGATTTCTGTGGCTCCTGGGGGCATATTATAGAGTTCCGAGGGAGGGGGGGGGGGGGAATTGCACTTTTTGACCATTAAATCATAAAATCCGAAATCTTCAGAAGGGGTGGCCATTTCAATGCTCCGGGAGAGAGGAATGTCCCCCCCCCTCCCCCGGCTATCTCCTGAATTCAACACTGGATGCCTTACAGAATTAAACAAATAAACAAGTACCTGAATTTAGAATAAGTTAAAAACTATTTAAAAAGCAGTCTACAAAAATTGAGTTTTTATTAAGATAATATCTAAGTTAGAAATTTCTGGCACATCAAAATATTTTTTTGATTGGGGATATTTTTCTCATAAAAAATAAACTGAGCGAGAAATAAGATAATATGCATTTTATTTCAGGCTACGCAGCTCCTTAAACATGTTATTCGGTTTGATAATCATGCACTGTAAATATATGGACATATCAAATTCCAAATATTAAAAATCACATAAATTTTAGTACTTACCATTGCGAAGTTAGAACTACGTAGAACAATTGTCCAATATTTAACAACATGGCGTAGGTCTTCTTCATCGAAAATCTCGATTCTGTTCTGTTATCAATCACGTGACGCCACGCCTTTCATACGTCAGCAGAGAGAGAGACTGCGCAGTAAGTCCGGTCAATGCTATTTTCCTAATTTCGGAAACTAATACGATATAAAAAGATTATTTTTATGACTGTAGGAAAACTTTCTGTTGTGATTCGGAAAAAATATTTTATCGGTTGTTGGAAATTTATCTTTTACGAAACGGAAAAGGGTTGGAAATTTTTTACAGTGAACAGGTGGCGCTGAAGTGCTGCATTTTTCACGATTTCCACAATAGCTCTATCTCAAGAACTAATGCTGAATTTTTAAAGATTTATTCGATTTTAGCGTAGTCATATCTCAAGAATTAATGCACGGAATTTCATAAAACTTCATATTCTGTTAGACCTTGACATAAGTTGGTGCTGATTTAGGCTTTTGTGTAAATCATATTATAGGTGGCGTTGTATGCTACATTTTTATATTCTGAAATGCAATAGTTGAAAAAATCACGCTTTTTGAATTATTAACAGGTATGAGATAGAAGAATGTTTTGGGCATTGACACTTCCGACTATTTTCGATGTCGTTTTATGAGTCACTCAGCGGTTAAGACAGTTGGTAGTTCATCCATCTGCAAATGGATTTCCGAAGAGTCCTCTTATTGTGGTATATTTTTGGTACAAAGCTTTGTTATTCGCAATATTCAGATTTTTTACTATTCCTTACACGTGTGTTTAAAAGTAAAAGGCAAACATTGCGTTTTGAAGGCAATTAAAACTAGTCGGATGTGTCAATCTCAAAAATTTCTTCTATCTCACACAGGTTTCGCATACACTAAAGAGAATCAGCACCAATTTATATGAAGGTCCAGTTTTGAATTCGGAGCGGCCCGGGGGGGGGGGGGAATCCCCCCACCCCCGGAGCATTGAAATGTCCCCCGGAAGATTTTGAGATTTTATGCTTTTAATGGTTAATAAGTGCAATATCCCCCCCCCCTCCGGGACTCTACAATGTTCCCGCCCGAAGCCACAGAAATCTCTCCTGGAAAAAAGTGTCTGAATTCAACACTGTCAACGTCTAACTGAATATAAAGTTTTATTAAATTACGTGCATTAGCTCTTGAGATATGACTATTGCTAAAATCGTGTAAATCCTGCAAAATATAGCATAGCAGCGCCACCTGTTGGGAAATTTAGACCAAAACCTAATCAAAAACAACTTATGTCTTTATGTTATTAACGCAATAGCTCTATCTCAAGAACTAATGCAGTTATTTTCATCAAACTTTAGATTCAGTTAGACCTTGACATAAATAGACGCTGATTACGTTTTGGTGTAGATATCCCAACAGGTGGCGCTGCTATACCACTTTTTTCATTATTACTACGATAGCTGTATCTCAAGAACTAATGCACGGAATTTCATCGAAATTCAGTTAGACCTTGACATAAATAGATGCTGATTACGTTTTGGTGCAAATAGCCCAACAGGTGGCGCTGCTATGCTACTTTTTTCCTTATTATCACGATAACTATATCTCAAGAACTAATGCACGGATTTTCATCAAACTTCAGATTCAGTTAGACGTTGTCATAAGTTGTTGTTGATTAGGTTTTTTGCGGTCTAAATCTCCCAACAGGTGGCACTGCTGTGTTGCATTTTGCAGGATTTACACGATTTTAGCGATAGTCATATCTCAAGAACTAATGCACGGAATTTAATAAAACTTTTAGTTTCATTTTGGACCTTGATATAAATTGGTTGCCGATTCTTTTTAGTGTATGCGAAACTTTTGTGAGATAGAAGAAAGTTTTGGGATTGGAACATCCGACTAGTTTTATATATAAGGATATTCTTTAAATTCTCATCACGTGCTTTCTTTCTTTTTTTCTTCTTTCATATACACAGATAAAACAATTATAAGACATAGATACGTGATGCACAAATGGGGGAATAAAAATCAGAAACTAAAAAATGAACTCATACTTGGTATGAAGAATATCTAGAAAAAAAAAATCAAGAAAAGATAAATGATAGTTAAATATTTTGAAATATTTGTGGAACTATCGCAGATTCTTCAGGCCCAAATTAACACAAATTCCCCCAAAAATGTACGATGTCAGCCTTGTACAAGCTATGGTAAGCTTAAAAAGCACAAGATTTGGGCAATCGTACATGGGTGAAAAAATGCACTTGAATCTTGAACTGGATTTCACGGGAAAAGAAAAAACAACGAGATACCAATGTTTAATTACAAATATTTATTAGATTAATTATGCACTCAAAGTTAAAGATAAGAAGCGCACTGTATTACAAGATGCATAATTTTAAAAATTTAAGTAACGAGCTTTTAATCCAAAAGTTAAAATGATTTCAAACAAAAATGAGAAAGAGATTTTATTTGCCTCGGCGCCCATCCCTCGTGAAGTACGCCAGAAAATTCAGAAAACTTCTTGTGCTATTACAATCATACATTGCATTGATTTCAAATGTTTAATGTTTTAATCAACGCTGTTCTCATCAATTATGCGGGTTTCCTCTGTAAAGACTCTGTAAAGACTGTTTTGTGTACCTCATCTTTTACCGTGCGATCTGAGAACATGATATAAACTGCATACATTGTCTAGATCTTCTCATTACCATAGTTGTTGTCATTGTTTGCTGACATGAGTCATTATGTCAACTCAATGATAGTTGTTGTTATTGTGTTGTGTCAACAACACATGACAAATATGTGTTGTTGTCTTGACAACACATAGTTGTTGTCAAGTTGGTGTCATTGTTGAGTTGTTGTCATGTCAACATTACACAGTTGTTGCCATGTTGTGAAAATGTCACAAATGTCAGTGTGACATTTTTGACACAAAATGTCAACAACATTTTGTTGTTGTTGATGAGTTGTTGACTCATCAACAACTCATAGTTGAAATGAGTTGTTGTCATTTCAGCTATGTCATCTTGACATAGCAGTTTTCAACATGATGATCATATGTTGATGAACATATGATCATCAACTATGTTGTCATAGTTGTACCATAGTTGTTGTCACTTGTTGATCAAGTTGTTGTCATCATTGGTTATTTTACCACTCCTGGACCCTGCCCCTCATAAGATACGGCACTTGAATATGCACATTTGCTGACATTGAGCTTTTGTGCATCATTTGAGGACATCGGTTCCAAGATAGTGGATCAAAAATCGATTGCAAGATTTGACCCAATTATACAACAAATGAAATAAATTATAAGTAAAAAAAAAAGGTTTTTAAAGACAAGTTTTTATAATGTATTAATCAATAATATGACAATAATAAAGTATAATTATAAACAGGCACGCGTGCCACTTTTGGCACGCGAAAGAATCATTTTGGCACGGCGTTGTGTGTGATTGTAAATCAAGATACAGTATGTCATTACACAAAATTTACGGACTTAGATGAGCTGATCTTGTCTAAATTCAATTAAATGAAAATTGAAGAATTTTAATTGCGGTTTATCAAATTTCAATCTGTGGGATTCAAATACTCAAACAAAAATATTATTTGAAAACTATCTAAAAGAAAAGATTATTAGACATTATTAAAAATGCCGATGATAATATTATGGCAACTTCATATTTTAGTTTCAGAGCTATTTAAAGAAACTGGCGTTTGCCATTTTAACAATTTTTTTTCTGTCTATCTATGTCTTCAAGTCATTATTTTCGCAAATGAATAATATAAAATCTCAACTAGCAAGCACTTGTCAGATAACTCTAGTTCAATTTGCCTTCTTTTACAATTAGCCTGTTATTAATTATTTTTCATCCACGAAGCAACAGCAGAAATCTCATTTAATCGCATTAACTTTATTATTATTATTTTCTGAAATATATTTGTTCGTATAATTATTTCATTGTAATACTTACATGAATGCTAATCATATTATTTTAACCTTAATTAAAAAAAAAAAAAAAAAAAAAAACGCAAATAATTTTGATATATATATTTTTTAATCTACTAAATTTGTTTTTTAGTTGGTACGTTATGGTTATAAAAAAATATTTTTTGAACAAATCTGGCACGCGGTAATATAAAGGTGTTTGCCAACCCTTATCGTAGGCAGAGCTGATGTTTCCCAGTCTAGTTTTAGTCTGCTGGAAGTATTATATCGTAAAATTAACAGTAATAAACAGTAAAATAAGCAGTAATACGCTGCCGCGCATACGTGTTACCGTATTACTGCTTATTTTACTATTTATTACTCTTAATTTTTACGGTATAATACTGGCAGTTGGGTTGTCAGTATTATACCGTAAAATCAATTTTATTTTTTCTTTCTTTTTCTTTTCTTTTCTTTTTTATTTATTTATTTATTTTTTTGGCAGTGGAGCGCAGAGTAAAGGAAAACCCTTATAAATAATAACTTTTTTTACGGTTTGTTTGTGACGTACCCGACAAGGGCGCCACTCTGAAGACCATTCATGACTAGATTTTAAAGTTAAAACTGCTATATTGAAAGCAATCGGGTGCAGGCGTGGTAGCGTCTCTCGGCGAATTTAGCCTAATGCTATGCGGCTATTATAACAAAGATTAGTCATTTATATTATTAGTATATAAGAAATTAAGGTCACAACTCACAATTCATTTATTCAGTCAGAAATACAGAATGTTTCACTTTAATCCGAATTGTAACAACAATGAAGATATCCTTAGCGAAATTTGAAATATTTTGACCATTTTGACCTTTTTTTGTTTGAAGTGTAAGGATATCATGAGAAATAATTAGAGTTGCAAACAACCGGTTTATTCCCAGGTTTATTTCCAATAGACCCGGTTTATTCCCAGGTTTATTTCCAATAGATCTGATTTATTCCCAGGTTTATTTCCAATAGACCCGGTTTATTCCCAAAAGATCTGGTTTATTCCCAAAAAACCCGATTTGTTCCCAGGTTTAAACCGGGTTTATTCTAGTCTTTGAAACTCTAGAAATAATATAAATGGTTACCATCATTATCCAAACAGCGCTGAATTAGGCGCTCCTATTTTACCGAATGTAATTGACAATTCATACACTGCACAAAAAAAAAATGCTGATTTTATTGTATAATACTGGCATCCCAGCTGCCAGTATTATACCGTACAATTAACAGTAATAAACAGTAAAATAAGCCGTAATACACTGCCACGCGTTATTTCATGCCATTTTCTCAATTAAATCTGAATTGAAAAGAACATTTTCAGTTTGAATAGATGGTGTTGAGACTGTTCTCAAAGTCCCCAAAAGTGGAACACTTTAGTGGATAACAACTGAGATAATTTTAAAAAAGAGCATGCATTTTAATTCATAGAACTGAAGTAATTTTGTATAAGTGCATCAAAATGACATCCTTTTGCATTCCACCAGTTTCGAAATTAGAGACTGAATCTGCAAAAAACAAAATGCTTTTGAAAAATTGCGTCACCTTTGAAAATGACGTCGTAGATAGCGTGCATTTTCACTGATAAAACTGCAACGTTTTACTAAACATCAAAACCACATAATTTGCAAAATATTATTTCTTAAATTTCAATTAATTCCCATTGTAAATGTGATTTTTTGTTTGAAATTCCGTATTTAATAAACAATATTATAAATTGTTTATATATGTAAAATAAAGTTAGAATTCTTCCCCCTCACCCCCCCCCCCCCCAAAAAAAAAAAAATAAATAAATAAATCGAAAGATAGTGTGTAATGCAAATGCAAATCATCGGGTTGCACGCAGTTCGTAATTATTAAAAATATTAGGAACGTCGAACTAATGCTAACATTCTAGGCACTTGGGAAAATAGAAATTTCTTGATTATATAAAAATCAGAAAAGTGAGAGTCTTTTTCATAAAACAATAAATTTCAGCAGTAAAAAATATTTCTGATTATAATTTTAAAAAAATGTATGCATATATTTGGGTCATTTTAAAATGAACTGCCACTTTAACATTGAAAACACACAGAAAATTAATTGAGTTAAAAGGGGCTGTATTGTTGTTTTATTGTAGTTTAACATGTTGTGGAGCTGCCTTATAAAGGCTGCCTTATAAAGGGACTTTAGTTTTTTCAATGTGAACATATTGTCAATATTAAACTGTGTGCGCAACAGCGACACATGTAATTTCTCTTACACTGTAAAAAAGAAGTCCCAAAAGTCCTTGACACATTTTAAATTTCAATACAAGATCAAGCAATGGGCGTACGAGAGTGCGGTTTGGACGAAAATGCTTCTTATGATCTGAAAAATTTTTTAAGCAAATAAAAAAATTAGTTGCAAAAATTTCTCATAGATGGCACTGCTTCTGGGAAGTTATCGAATAGGTAGAATGCCTTTATACATAACAATGGCGAAAGACGTACAATGCGTATATGCACAATTTTTGTCCAAACTATGGCAACCCACATTCATAGAGTTGCAAAAAACCGGTTTATTCCCAGGTTTATTGCCAAAAAACCTGGTTTATTCCCAAAAAACTAAGTTTATTGCCAAAAAACCCTGTTTATTGCCAGGTTTAACCTGGGTTTTTTCAAGCCTTTGCAACTCTACACATTCCACAACTTAACAATACTTACCCTCCTTAGTTTGATTAAACGCGTGAGGATGGATAGACGAGTATTGTTAACTTCTGGAATGTGGGTGCCATACTTTGGACAAAAACTCTTTATACGCATTCTGCGTCTTTCGCCATTTTTATGTATAAAGGCATTCTACCTATTCGATAACTTCTCAGAAGCAGCGTCATCTATCAGAAATGTTTGAAACTAATTTTTTTTTTTTTTTTTTTTTTTGCTTAAACAAAATTTCAGATCACAGGAAGCATTTTTGTCCAAACCGCGCTCTCGTACGCCATATGCTTGATCTTTTATTGAAATTTAAAATGTGTCAAGGACTTTTGGGACACTCTGTATAATATAACCGCAAACGAAAATACACAATAACTTCTTTCAACTTACGTACGATTCCGAAAAGCGTTCTTTATCTTTAAAAACCTCAGAAAATAATCTATTTTCGATATTTAAAGAATCATTTATAAAAACAAAGTTTGCTTTACTGCTACTGACTTTCGGAAACATTTCCGAGTAGTTTTATAGTGTATTAATCAGTTTTCTCAACTAGGAATATCAGTTTTTCGGTTGCTATGAGTTCTCAAGTGAACATTTTCATTCTCAACAAACATATTTTGTAGACAAACATGATAAATTAATTGTATTAATATAAGCTCTAAAATTAATATTATAATCAAGTAATATTATAAATTAGTATTACTGTTACTCTTGAATCTATAAATTCAATTATGCAGCTGAAAATGTTTAATTAAGAATTAATAGCATACTAAAAACCAATATTTTGGTTTGAGAAAACTGATTAATACACTATAAAAACTACTCGGGAACATTTTCAAAAATCAGTGGTAGCAAAAGAAACTTTGTTTTTATAAATGATTTTTTAAATATCGAAAAAGTATCTGAGATTTCTTATGATGAAGAGCGTTTTTCGGAATCATTAGTATCTTGGAAGAGTTATTTTACATTTTCGTACGGGGTTATGTTGTAATTTCGTTGATTAAGAGACATCTGTCTTTTTTTACTGTGTATAAAAATTGTTTATTGAAGTGCCCAATCAAGTTTGCCCCATTTTTTTTAATCACCCTATATAAGATTTTTTTAATGATTAAAAATGCATGGAATATAATAAATGAAGAAACAAAGAAAAATTCATTACTATCTCTAATTTGTGAATACATAGTTTTAGAAAACAACTTTAGTTATTTAAAAAAAAAAATTCTTTTTCTCAGAATTATTTTAAGTAAAATATTTCTAAACTACTAATCTGTCGACAAAGACCAATTTATTAATTATTTAAAATCTGTAACAAATTTAAATGTAATTCTAATTGCATACTATCTTTAAACTTTATTGCTTTTAATGATTATGAAAAAAATTTCACATTAATAAAATTTATATACTTACTGTTTATTGAAGAGAAAATATGAGAGTTTAAATTCTTTTCTTTCTCGTGTGTTCAAAATAAGGTTCTACAGTAATCTAATTCTTTTCTTTCTTTCTTTCTTTTTTTTTTAACTCATCATTTAATCATCATGTTTTATTTAATCATTTATCACGTGTGTGACGTCAACGTGTGTGAGATACAAATGTAAAAGAACGATAATCGATTAGTTTCACTCTTTTTTTAATATTTAATAGTTTTTATATATTTTTTTCTAAGTTGTTATAATAAATTATTTTCATTGAAAAAGTATTTTTACCGCTCCTTTCCGTATCAATCCCTTTCAAAGCATTAATCAACTAATAAAAATTAATCCATTAATTATTGTTAAAATTCCAATACTGTGGATTTAATTACGTAAATAAAAATTACTTTTTAAAGGTACTAACTAATTGTTTTTTGTGTTTCAGAATATTACACTGGAAAAAAAAAAATGTTGATTTTACAGTATTATCCCGTAAAATCAACAATTATTATTATTTTTATTTTATTTATTTATTTTTTTTTTTTATGTAGAAATGCATTGAAAAATATTTTATTTAAAATTATTGTTATTTTATTATTAAATTATTATTAATTAATTAAATTAAATTAAATTAAATTCAGAAAATAGAAGACATATGTATTATTTTCACGACAATGTTTATTTACTTATTTATTTATTAGTTTACAGAAGATTCTTGAAAAGAAATTTGTTGGGCAATGTATAAGAAGATATGCAGAATTTTTCACTGAAAAATTAAAAATAATTACAAAATGTAAAAAAAAAAAAAAAAAAAAAAAAAAAAAAAAAAAAAGCACCCTGAAATGTAATTAAAATCTAGAAAAAAAAATCAGAGATCTTAATCTTAAGGAAGTAACTTAAATGGCGATTTGACTTAGGGAAGAGAAGACAGAAATTGAAACAATTTATATATAAACATTTCTATATATACATAACACATATATATATTAGGGTGGGCCGAAAAAAACTTTTTTTTGTTTTTTGATTTGCTATACCGCGGAAAACTTGCCTCTAGGGTAGCTTAGTATAATGCAAAAATAAAATAAATTAATTGTTACGTTTGGCGGTAGCACATCGGCCCTAAAATTTGAGAAAATATAAGATTTTTATCATTTTCAAGGGGAGTGCGAGAATTTTTTTGCTTTGTATTTTGATTCGCTATACCGCGGAACACTTGCCTATATAGTAGCTTAGTATGATGCAGAAATAAAATAAATAAATTGTTACGTTTGGCAGTAGCGCATCGGCCCTAAAATTTGAGAAAATATAAGATTTTTTTTATCATTTTCAAGAGGGAGTGCGAGAACTTTTTTGTTTTGTTTTTGGATTTGCTATACCACGGAAAAGGAACCTCTAGGGTAGCTTAATAAAATGCAAAAACAAAATAAATAGAATTTCGCGTCTTGCGGTAGCGCATCGTCCCTAAAATTCGAAAAAATAATATACGATTTTTTTAATTTTTCTAATAAATGGAAATAAATCAAATAACATCTATAACAAGTAGATATAGACATATTTTAGTAGAAACAAGTACAGAAATTATAAATAAATGAGACAAAAATAGTTCATTTTACAATTTATTAGTAGAGTATTAAGTTTAAAAAAACATTTTAAAAAAATTGACAAATTTCCATTGAAAACAATAATCATTTTTATGATTGTGTAAATATTCAGTTTGTAATAAAATATGGTACTTTACTTGTCTTTACTTTCTTTTGGTATAATTGAATTAAGTTTGAACTAAGATTAGCTTGAAAAACTAGGCATTGACGATGTTGAAATAAGTATAGTTCTTATAAAACCATCTCTGGAAATAGAGCCGATGACTTTTTCTGACGCCTCAGTTCTCCACCTTGAGTAGGAAAGTGTGCCAGGCTCACGAACAGTTAATTCTTTAGGACAGCTGCCTGAATTTATATCACAACTTATGTTCAGCAGGTACTGCTTATCTTTGCATAAACTTTGCTTGTCCATTTCTGGAATCACATACTCAACACTGTCAAAATTTACTACTGGGAGTTTCTCACATTTACTGAGCTGTGAGCTAATCGGACAACGAAATGATTGTGATTCAGTTGTTTCACCATCTAAAGTTTGAAACAAATGTCGGAATGGTAATTCATTGAAATGTAAGAGGCACACCCTCCACTGTAGTGGTCGTTTAACTTGTTCTTCAATTGTGCGAATAACAGAGTTTTTCACCCCATATTAGTAACGGTGTCATCACATTCAATCGCGTTCAGATCAGGAAGTGAAAATCCAGCCTCAGTCAAATTAAGAAAGAATGCTACTGGAAATGTTTTGAGCAGAACTTGAAGAGGGTAAAACATGGCCAACGCACGCAGGTCAGCAGTACATGCTGGACATAAGTTCTACTATAAAATCAGGTAGCTGTTTTCAAGATTTATCCTGTTCGTGAGCCTGACACGCTTTCCCACTCAAGGTGGTTAACAACGGTGAACATAGTTCTCCGACTGTATTTAGGTATTGAATACACAACAGACGAGAGCAAGATCTTAGTTTCTTTTCTCTTAAAGTCATATATACCTCTATGGTTTTATATAAAAAAGTAAATACGTCACAAACAGACCAGAACATGTATTTGAAGTTATAAAATCTTCAAGATTCCTGCCCGAAAACTTGTTGAAAGTCATTGACCCAGTAACTGATAAACGTATTTTTTGCCCGTCCAGAAAACTTGCTTTTGAGTATGATAGTAGATAAAAAGAATCATATAACAGAGTTAGGTTTTAGAAAAATTATAATGGCTAGAAATTTAGCTTCTAAAAAAAGTTAATCAGGAGTTTTCAACCATCGAAAATCAATTTCCTAACTACAGACAACATTGAAATGATTCACTGGAACACTACTGCACATTCATCACCACATTTACTGCGAAGAATAAAGTTTTAGGGCCGATGCGCTACCGCCAAACGTAGCAATTTATTTATTTTATTTTTGCATTATACTAAGCTAACCTAGAGGCAAGTTTTCTGTGGTATAGCGAATCAAAATACAAAACAAAAAAATTCTCGCACTTCTCTTGAAAATGATAAAAATCTTATATTTTCTCAAATTTTAAGGCCGATGCGCTACCGCCAAACATAAGAATTTATTTATTTTATTTTTGCATTATACTAAGCTACCCTAGAGGCAAGTTTTCTGTGGTATAGCGAATCAAAATACAAAACAAAAAAATTCTCGCACTTCCCCTTGAAAATGATAAAAATTCTTATATTTTCTCAAATTTTACGGCCGATGCGCTACCGCCAAACGTAACAATTTATTTATTTTATTTTTGGATTATACTAAGCTACCCTAGAGGCAAGTTTTCCGCGGTATAGCGAATCAAAAAATAAAAAAAAGTTTTTTTCGACCCACCCTAATATATATAGAATACATATATATATATTCTATATATATAAACAATATATATATAAACATTTCTTATTCAATACATTTTTCACAATTTTGGATAAAACTGTGCTATATTTAATGTTATCTGAATAATGTTATCTATATATATTTAATGTTATCTGAAACTAAAAATATATAAGATAAGCCAAAACATTCGAAAATTTTAATTTCCAGACAATTTGAAACTTGGGAAACTTTTGTTCCACTCCTCCTTCAAGTGGAACAAAATCAGTGGGACATAAATCTAAAGTGAACAGAAACTCTGAATTTTTTTTATATTTTAACGAATATAATAATTTCAAGTAGTTAAATTAAAGATATATTTTTTTTTATTACTATGTTTTCTACAAAATTTTCAACTGAAAGAAAATTCATTCATAACTGAAAAATACCTTTTTTTATAGATCAAAAGATCTGTGATTTCTGTTTCAGAATTGATTTTGACGTTTATTACAAAATAAATATTACGATTTTTTTTTAAATATTACAAAAAACATATTTACTATTGTAAAATTAGATATTTGTAGCAATTTGGGAACACAAAAGAAAAAAACTGGAACAGATCCTATACCCCCCTCTTTCACACTATCTCATTCCTTTAATAATAAGTATATTTAGTATCTAGCTTATCATATTAACCATACGCCTAACTCAATTAGTAACTTATAAACACAGGATATATGGAATTATGGTAAAAATTCATTATTTTTGTTTTACAAATTTATCAAATATCAAAGTCAATTTCAAAATAGAATTCAATATTCACTTTTGATCTATAAAAATTACACATTTCTACTGGAAATGTTCAAAATCTTGCAAATGAAATTTTTTTAGCATATGTACAAACTGGATTTATAGGTTTATATTGTTTGGATTTATAGGAACTCCATCTTGTGTAGAAACGAAAATAAATAATAGCAAAATTCAAATAGTTCAAGCAAAATTAGTGTTGTCCCATACCTTCTCCTGTCACACTTCTGCCTCCTCACTCCTGCCTCCTCACCCCTACTTTTTTTTTCTAATTTGGACAACTTTTTGGATCAATACAGTAAGTGTTTTTAACAGAATAGTGTTAACATGTTTTTTTTTTTTTTTTTTTTTTTTTTTTTTTTTTTTTTTTGTGATGACCAGGATTGATTTGAAAATTTGTTAAAATATATTTATTCCTTCAAAGCGGTATAAGATACAAAGATTTCGAAAGCATCGCATTTTTACTTTTTTGGTTTAAAAAATATTCTAGATTTTTTTATATATATATAAAAAAAGACAAAGGTTAATTGATTAATTATTTAAAATTTGTAAAAAAAAATTAAATGTAGTTTTAATTGAATATTTTGAAAAATAATGATAATCGATTACTTTTGCTCTGTTTTTAGCATTTGATAATATGATATTTTTTAAAACTGTTATAATACATATTTTTCCTCGAAAAAGTATTTTTACCCCTCCCTGTCGTATAAATCTCTTTCAAAGTAATTAATCAACTAATAAAAATTAATTCATTAATTATTGTTAAAATTCTAATACCGTGGATTAAATTGCGGAAAAAGATTTTCTTTTTCAGGTACTAATTAATTTTTAGTTTTCATAATGCTAGAAATATATTAAAAAATACATTAAAATTAAAATTTCGTTAAATTCTTGACAGAAAAAGACGCAAATCACATGAAAATACGATAATTATATCAAAATATATAATCATTTTTTTACAAATATTTGAAAATTTCAATTTCCACACAGTTTGAAACTTTTGTTCCACTCCTCCTTCAAGTGGAACAAAAATGAGTGGGGACATAGTTCTCAAGTAGACGGAAATTCTGAAAAATTTACATTTTAACTAATATTATACTTTCATGAAGTTAAATGATTTTCAGCTGGAAGGTTAAAATCCATTTATAAAGTAAGCTGTGATTTCTTTTTACATGCTTTCTTTTAGCTTACAATTATGTACGTGGCAGTTAAATCTAGTCACTCATTTTTCACTCACTTCCTGTTGACATAGAGCTTTGAAATTTGGAATATATATGTATTCATGAGAACAATACAGGAATTGGATATTGATTTTTTTTTTAATCGATCCCAAAGAGGAGGAGGGGGGGGGGGGGGAGAACGTCGGCCCAAAACTTGTATTTTCTTTATAGAAATAACGGTGCGATTGTTTAATATCCTTCTATATTAAAAAAAAAGTAATCTGGAACTGAGCCAAAAACGAAATGGACCAATCAAATTCTGCGTAGCTATTCCGGGTTATTCTCATCGCTTTTTTACTAGGGACTTTTTTGAGGAGCTATTACTTTTTTTTTTTCTAGCCATCCTACTGATTCGAAAATCATACCATCAGACGCGAACTATAACAAGCTTTCAGAAAAAAAAAAAAAAAAAATTATCACCGTCGGACAATAAAAACTCAAAAAATCCTTAAAAATCGAGTAAAAAATCTTTTATTGAAAAAATCATTTTTTTATATTGTTGCCAATTTCTAAATAAGCGCAAAGGATTATGTTTTATCTCAAATAAAAAATGTATTTGCGCGAGACTATTAAAAACAATAATGAAAGTTTAAAATAATAATTAAATGATCACGTGTTGAAAGCAGGAAGTAAAGAAAATTACGTCATAAAATTTGTGTTTACACATGAATATTAAAAATAAAAAAGATGAATTAAATGAAAAAAAAATTATAACCAGTTAAATGAAAAAGCATTGTAACCTGATTACAGAAGTTAGTCGCCGTTCGTGATATCATCATCATCATCTTTTTAAAACAGGATACATTACCAGGTTTTAAGAGGCTGTGAAATCAGAACGGGGGTTGGTGAGCGTAGCGAGCAGGGGGCAGAGCCCTCTAGTTAATTTTTTTTAAAAAAAAGCTCCATTGTTGCAACATTCATAAATTTTAATCGCACTGTGGTCCGCATCATTACGACGTCAGTATTTATATGAAATATATATGAATGAGTATGTATTGAGAATACATATGAATACAATGAGTATTTGTTGAAAAGTACTAACGACACAGGGTTACCACAATAGCGCCAAATTTTGGCCAACTTGGCGAAATATCGCTAAATTTGGCTACAATAATAAGTTGCCATATAGGAAGCCAACTTGGCGGCGGCTGGCTAATTCGGTGAAATTTCCATTTAAATCCATTAATCTTCCATTTTCTTCTTCCATTGGCATAACCTACTTTTTCTATAAAGTACCATAAGACCCAAAAAAAAAAAAAAAAAAAAAAAAAATTAAATAAATAAATAAATAAATAAAGCTTTTTTTTTTTTTTCATTTTTTCATTTTTTAAGGCTTTTATACTTATTTGAATTGATTTTGACGTTTATGACAAAATAAATATTGCAAACATTGTTCAATATTACAAAATAATATTTAAAATTATGAAATTAGATATTTGTCTCAGTTTGGTAACACAGAAGAAAAAAAATGGAACAGGTCCCATACTTTCCTCTTTCAAAGCATCGCTTTTATTTTATCAAATGAGTATATATTTAGTATCTAGCTTATCATGTTAACCCTGCTCTTAACTCAATTAGTGTTTCATAAACACATGATAAATGAAATTATAGTAACAATTCACTATTTTTGTTTTACAAATTTATTAAATGTCAAAGTCAATTTCAAAATAGAGTTCAATATTCACTTTTGATCTGTAAAAATGAAACTTTTCTACAACTAGAAATGTTCAAAATCTTGCAACTGAAAAATTTGTAAGCATGTACAAATAGATTTATAGGAACTCCATATTGTGTAGAAATGAAAATAAATAACAGGGTTCAAGCAAAATTAGTGTTGTCCCACACCTCCTCCTGTCGCACTCCTGCTTCCTCACTCCTACTCCCCACCACCTTTTTTTTTTCTAATTTGGACAACTTATTGGGCCAACGCAGTAAGTATTTTTTTACAGAAAATTGTTAACATGTGCGTTTTTTTTTATGATGACCTGGAATGATTTGAAATGTTTTGATATTTATTGCTTCAATGCGGTATGAGATACAAAAATCTCGAAAATATCGCATTTTTTAGTTTTTTGATTTAAAAAATATTCTAGACATTTTATAAAACAGACATAGGCTGCATGATTAATTAATTAAAATCTGAAAAAAAGGCATATTTTTTAAAGCGTTATTGCTTTTAATAAATAATGAAATATTTCATATTAATGAAATTGATGTTCTTATTGAAAAGAAAATAGGGAAGCTTTTAAATTCTTTTGGAGTTTTTAAATTCTAATGTTTCTCGTTAATTCCAAATAATATTCTACAATCTATATTATAAAGGACAAACGTGTCCGGGCGTATCACTGACGTTATTTTGCGAATGGCAACACTTGAGGATAAAATTTCGGTTTTGCGATTTTTGTTACTGCATTTTTTAATTTTTATACCGTTACATAGGGGGAAAAATCTACTTTGAAATGAAATTTATTCGAAAACTGTATCTTAATTGACTGATTTATTATAGCATTTAAATTAAATTTAAAACATGATTTAAAAAAAAAATCTATCTGCATTGCTTGCAATACAGATACAAAATAATAATCCGTTTGCACTTTAAACAATATAAAAAGTTCAGCATTTGTTTCCTGCTAATATTCAATAACGAAATTAAAAATTCATTAAGCAATAAATAAAATAGTATAAATAAAACACAAATATAACAGACATATAATCGAAATCAGCGCTTAAAACCGCTCAAATTATCAGAATAAAAACAAAATGCTGAGGAAACGAATTTTTTAGCGATTTCTTCGGCTATTAAATTCTGGCTCGAGCCCAATACAAAATTACCGCTTTCATTAAATTTAAAATTTATTTGAATATATAATTCACATATTTCATATAAAAATGCTCATTGGGTTAAGGGACAATCTAAAAAACATTATTAAATGTAAAAAATGTATTAGAGTTTTCAATAATAATAATAATAAAGTGGTTTTCACATATATATTCTCTATCCCGGGAAGCCCGGGTTGTATGCACTAGTAATCTAAAAAAAAAAAAAAAAACCTCATAATATAATCATTTAATAATTTATTACTAATCCAGGCGTGTGAGAAACAAATGTAAAAATAATGATAATCGATTACTTTTTCTGTGTTTTTAACATTTGATAATTTAGATTTTTTTTCAACTGTTATAAAGCATTCTTTTTCTCGAAAAAGTGCTCCCCCCTCCTCCCTGCAGTATTACCCCATCCCTTTCAAAGTATTAATCATCGAATAAAAAGTAATCCATTAATTATTGTTAAAATTATAATACCGTGGATTAAATTACGGGATTTTTTTTTATTATGGGTACTAATTAGTTTTTATCTTTTAAAATGTTACAGTAGGACTCCAATTATTCGAATCAATTGGGACCGGACCCTATTCGGACAATCAAAAATTCGGATAACTGGATTTTTTCCAAAAAAAGGGGTATATTTTAATTAATTACTGTATGTATGTTGAAAATGGGAGAAAAAAATTATTTTTAAAGAAAAAGAGCTTTTAATTAATTAAATGAAAAGGCAACACTATTACATGTTAAGCGTATTTACAAGTGCTGTACATTAGTACAGTATGTACGTACCGTACTGTAAATGACAGTCATTACTTGCTGAACATCTCTGTCTAAGTAAGCTGTTTGACAGTCTTCCACCGTTTTCGGGGAACCAAGTCGCGCATCCGCTTGACAGTCAGAAGTTGCATGTGGTCACACTCGGGCTGACGCTCCATCCACTTCAACGCAGTTTCAAGGCCGGCAAATTCTTCACTAGCTGATGGTCCCGTGTATGCTTCAACTTCGACATTAAGGTCATCTTCTTCCTCAACACTTTCTTCTCTCACACTTTCAATGAGTTCACCATCACTTAGAATTTGAAACCCAGGGTCTTCGCAGCGGGAAAGACAGTAGCGCGCATAGACAGAATCATAATTTTGGGAATCGCAGTACGTTTCCGTCTTCATTTGTTTTTTCTGAAATTTTGAAATCGATTAGGATAATTAGCGATTCGGATAGTTGGAGTTCGGATAATTGGAGTTATACTGTACATACATTAAAAAATATATTGCAATTAAAATTTCGTTAAATTCCTGACACAAAAAGACGTAAACCACATAAAAATACAATAATTATATCAAAATATATAACCATTTTTTTGCTGCACAGTCTGCAGTTATCTAAGAAGTACTTAAAAATCTAAATCAATTTATAACAGAATGTATTTTTTCAAGATTCGTCATATTTAAATTGGTTTAGGTAGGGTTGGGTCGGCAACATATATTATATATCTTCGTTGCTGTCGGGCCGGGTTGACTCTAACTGTTTTGGATTCAAGTCAGTTTCAGCTCTTGAAGGTTGGGTTTGGTAACCCGTTTTTTCTAAAGAAATTCCACAATATTGTTTAATTTGAAAAACTATATATTTGAAGATAAACCAGTATTTGTATGTTTATTGTCGTAAATAAAATACAAAATTGATGTTAGAAATGTAATTACAGAGCATGCTTTGCATAACTGGATTAAAGTATGGATTAATTTTATTTCATATCGGGTTTTGGGTCGGATTTAAGGTTGACTTCAAACTGAATTTTCGAGTTCACATCGATAAAACCCATACCGTGCAGGACTCTAGTGTGGATAACAATACAGGATTGCCACGAAAACATGAAGATAAGAAAAAATACCCTGAAGTCGGTTTTTCTTAAAAATTACTTTTCTTTGTGTATATCAATAAAAATGTATGGAATACACATGAAAAAAAAATATCTGTAATTTTGAATGCTTAATTATTAATAAGAAGGGTATTTAATTATTATTAAAAAAAAACTTTTCTTATAATTATTTAAAATAAATTTAAATTCTTTTCTAGTTTATTAACCAGTTGGCAAAAATTAAATGATTAATAAATTAAAATATGTAAAAAATTAAATGCAATCCTAATTACATGCTATATTGAAGATTTTTTGCTTTTAATGATTGTTAGAAATATTTCTTATTAAAAAGATTTCTGTCCTGTTCATTGAAAAGAAAATATGACAGCTTAAAATTCTTCGGATTTTCAAATCGTGGAATTTTCCCCCCTCGTGTATTCTAAATAATGTTCTACAATAATCTAATCTTTTTAATTAATAATTTATTATTAATCCACGAGCTGGAGATACGAATGTAAAAATAAGGATTATAGATCACTCTTCTTTCTTTTTTTTTAACATTGCATAGTTTAGATTTTTTTTTTAAAATAAGTTCCTTTCCTCGAAACATTGTTTTTAACCTCCCGCCGTAAAAATCCTCTTCAAAGAACTAATCAACGAATAGAAATAAATCCATTAATTATGTTAAAATTCTAATACTGTGTATAAACTTAACGTGAAAATGCTTAAGATTTATTTTTTTAGATTGTACTAATTAGCTTTATTTTTCATTTTTGATTAGAAATATATAAAAATGTATGATAATTAATAATTCGTTAAGTACTAGACAGCAGAAAAAGTATTTTTCGCTTTATACATAAGAAAATTCTATAAGCTCTCATCATGTAAGGGACATTCTCAGATAATGATAAAATTTATGTCCTTGTCAAAAAAAAAAAAAAAAAAAAAAAATGAATTAAGCAAGTCAACAATGAATGTTTACACTTTTTTGTCAATATTTCTTTACAAGCACTACATTGTGCAACTATTTTAAATATAAAGAAAATTTAAGTTTAAATATTTTAAAACAAGAAAGAAAACTCATGCGTTAAGCATTGATTATGAAACACTTTTAACATATTCTGTAACAAAACTTCAACATATTTTGTAACATTTAAGTGGCTATACTTCACTAAGGCGAAAACACCCGCTCGCTAATGTTAATCCTATGGGGGAAATAATTTACGATATCTCGTTCACATTTCAATATTTTTAAATGATTTATTTATTTATTTCTCATTGGATAGTTAAGGTCAATCCTTATGGACGCTCCTTTGTACTTTTTCGATTTTTGTTGCAGTTTTTTTTATTGAGGAACTTTTACTTTCGAAACTGACTCCGAAAGTGAAAGTATCTTAATAAAAAAAAAAAACTTTTAATCAAAATCGAAAAAGTACAAAAGAGCGTGCATAGAGATTGACCTTAGCTATCCAATGCAATAAAAATCATTTAAAAATATTGAAATGCGAACGAGATATCGTAAATTATTTCCCCCATAGGGTTAACATTAGCAAGCGGGTGTTTTCGTCTGAGTGAAGTAGCCTCTTAATAAGGTGAAAAATGTAAGTAAACAATTTTGAAAACGTATAACACATTTTTAAACCCAATTTCAGAAATCACCATCTATAGTCGGAAAAACGTCCGAATTCTTTTGTGCAGCCTTGTATATGATGTGATGATTTGTATATATACTACATTGTATGCAAAAATTTAGTTCCGTTAGGAAACGCATAATATTGTTGAAATTTTCCCTTCATCCATTTCCGTCAGTAAGCAGAAATGTACCCCAATTCTTTTCTGCAGACCTGTATATCATCTTTAGATTTTATACCATGTAATATGTAAAAAAAATGTTGCACTTAAAAACGCACACCACAATTGAAAACTCACTTGCAGTAATTATTGCTCATAAAACAGTACTGTAACCGAATTCTCTTGTGTGTCCCTCTAAATCAACGATAAAATACTATGCACACCCTATTCTATATAGTAAAAGCATCTTGTAGTGCTCCTCAGTGACGTATAGCAATTTAATTATGTTTGAAATAGTGTATCATCATTAAAACACACTGCAAATGATTTTCCCTCTAGACAATAATGTAACAGAATTTTTTTGCAGTCTATATACATCTTTAAAATGCTCCAGCGTTTTAATTTCTCTTTAAAATTCTCAATATGACTTAGAGAAATTGTGATACACTGCAGAAAAAAATTGTTGATTTTACGGTATAATATTAGCACATCAGCTGTTAGTATTATACCGTAAAATCAACCTTTTTTTTCTCCCTGTGCAGAACAAATGCTTTTTTTTAAGATTTTTTTTTAATAATATAAATAATGAAAAATTATTTTTAAAGTTCACCGTACCCTTAACCTCTTCACTCCCAGGACGTACGCTGCGTACGTCCTCTCATTTCAGTAATTAGCGACCAGGACGTACGCTGCATACGTCTTCTCATTTCAGTAATCAGTTACCCTTACGTACACCAATACGTTCACTATACATCTTACGTCATTATAAGAAAGAATAACAGAAAATAAATAGAAAGAAAATAAATTCCTAAGTTTTATGTATATACAGGGGCTAGTGGTCAGGGAAAAATACAGTAAAAAAAGTGACAAACACCAATATATTCTTATAGAAAAATTCCTGTTGATTATGTGATCAAATAATCAAAATGAATTAGAATATATTGGTGTTTATCCCTTTTTTTTTACTGTATTTTTCCCTGACCACTAGCCACCTACTGTATGTATGTATATCAGTGTATGTATATAATGTGCAAGTTTTATATATTATTTTATACGTATTACGATAACGTTGTAAATCCTTTAACGACCTTACATTAACCATTACTATTAAATCACGGAAGTTATTAAATGATTTATGACACAAACATTGTGCACCGCACAGCCTGGTATATAGCCCTTCACCAGCGAAATTAAGCCTGGGAGTGAAGTGGTTAATCTCGATAAAGTAAAGTTAAAGTTTAATTTTACACCGACTACCAATTCTCACCTTTTGCCCTAAGAGCCGGAGGTATCTCACAGGGCTCCATTTTTCTGAAATTGTGAATGTTTTTTCATATTTGTAAAAAATCTAATCATATTTTTTTTAAATCTGAAATTCATTACATTCAGGTTTCTGCATAGGCATTTTTAACAAGTCCTGTTTTAATTAACAAATATACGTACAGTATGGTCATAAAAAAAAAACGTGGGTTGTTCTGCACTTGTAGCGAGTAATCTACTAGGCAAAATGCAACACTATTCAGTGTACGTGCACAGCAAATCATACGGTTTTGATTTCTAAGGAAAATAGCACCCAAAAGTCGTAGTTTTCCCGAACAAAGGAACGCCTTTAAAGAAGTATTTTTAAGGGAAAATATAGTGATGTCTCGTTTTCTCGTTAGCGTGCAAGTAAATTCTGAAAATCTCTCACAATCATTCCGTTCTGGCCAGCTCAGATTTGAACAAGCAAACTTAGGAACAAAAAGGGTAATCTACTAAGTTAAGTAAATCCATAAAAAAAGTAAGTAATAGAAAATTTATATTTAAAATGTAAATAAACGTAGTTCATTGTCATTTCGATTTCGGACAAAAACAATTTTTAATTGACTCTATCATTTTTTTAAATCTTTGTGGGGGGGGGGGACCCCCGACGCTACGCCTATGCTTGGAAAGATAAAATTCCAAAACTGTATTTACATGATTACTCACACCTAGTGACAAAGTTAAGGTGGTTCTCAAATAACCAGCTCAGCAACGCAAAACTTTCTGACACATTTTTAAACTCTAAGGTATAAAATTCATAGGCCTGACTATTGAAGGGATTTGGAATAGAAATTAGTTTTCCAATTTTTTAATTAATAAATTACCTGTCGAATGATTCGTATCACGTGACGACACGTTTTTGTCTCTTTCTAGTGCTGCGATCGGCGTCGGGAATTTGGTTCAAAAGCCCACTTTGACAGTATTTTCTGAAAGTTCTTCTGCCTTTACTAAAAAATCGAAACGTCTTTCGATTACAAAGTTTCTGAATACGAGCGACTGCCTATTTCATACATTTACGAAAAAAATAAATTAAAAAATGTGTCCTAAAGTAGGCAGCTTGGATTTGAGAACAGCCGGGGAGAGCGGGTTAAACGGGGAGAACTATTAAGAAAAACTAACAATTTCTGTATGAAAATTAATGTTCACAAATGGATCTTAAGCAATGGAATTTTCATGAACACGCAACGCTGATACTGTAACATAAAAACACAGTTTTTCTACTTAAATGAAGAATGTATGTAAGAAAGGATGGATGTTCGTATCCTGTGAACATCTGGTATGAATTTGAAAAGATTGTCCTCTTCAAAGCTAACCAGAAACGTTACGTATGTATGCAGACTTTTCTATCTGTCTCTAACTTTCTCTCTCTGATATCGAATGAGCTACACGAGAAAAACGTTTGTGACAAGAAGTTGAGATATGCAGAGGTATCTTTGGAGGTGGTTGATCAAACGATACATAACTATGAGTAAGTTAAAGTGCCCTTCTATCGCTGAGCTGATTTAGAAACAATGTTGTTCGAGCCTTTGGATATCTTCCGACGGTACGCTTGGAAGAATTTAATCTTGGAATAATATGAGGGAGATTTAAATGATTGTCTGCCTTGATGATATTTAAAAACTTATAATCTATTGACTTTAAATAAATAGAGGAGTTCACTGAGCTCTATTCAATTGTAGAATGAGTTTGTGTAACGCTAAAAGAATACACCGGGAGGCGGCAGCACACACAGTCACCTCATCGAGTTCACGGCTGAAATTTCAGAATTAGTTAAAACTCGATTCATATATTAAAACGCAATCGGTCTGCCAAGTCATATCTTGGTGGAAAAACCTTAAAACTCGATTTTAGTGGTTGACTCATAGGTTCACCATTGAGTTTTTCTGCACCCAAAGGTATGAAAGCATGGAGTACTGGAAGCAGGAACACACAATGATAAACCTACGAGTCAACCGCTAAAATCTGGTTTTCGGGTGTTTTCCACCAAGATATGACTTGGCAGACCGATTGCGTTTTAGTATGCGAATCAAGTTTGAACTAATCCTGCAATTTCAGCCGTGAACTCGATGAGGTGATTGTCTGTGCTGCTGCCTCCCGGTCTAGAATAAAGACTTCGTTCTTTGAAATATAATTTGAGAGTAAATTTAAATACCTTCTAAATGGACTTAATCTCGCTAAAAATAGACCTACCATTATTTCTCGCCTTGTTATAAGATACAAAATACAGTTTGGTTTTACTTAAAACTTATTGAGTCATCGGTGCTTTCAAATCTATCATGAATGGTTTAGGGAACCCGAGAAATCCTACAGGTTGACTTTACCGACTGGTTAGTTATTTTTACCAAAACGGCCTACTCATAAGTGGGCAATTTATTTTAGGCAGGTTACTCTGTGCAGGTACGAGAACGAAATATTTTTCACGAAACTATTCTTAACGCACCTTAACCTTCCCGAATTGAAAGTAACAGACATATGCTTTCCAGTTCGTAAGTTTCCGAATTAATCTTTGTTCGAAATGAAAAGAATCTTGGCAAGATGAGATTCCAAAACTGAGTTTCGCGCGATTACCCATGCCAAGTGACGAAATTTTTTCTTCCCGTTTTGTTTTTTTGCTCTCATGCAGTCGGTTTCGTTTGTGCATGAAGAATGTATTCGATCTATGTCAGCAAGCTCATGAGAATCTTGATTACGAATGAAAAAACTTTTTAGTTTTCTAGTGCCATTTTTATCATCTCCTCCAGCACCTTTTAGAATGCGTAACTCAATTGCAGAAAAGTCAGAATATAAATGGCTGTTAGGAGTGTGTTTAGATATTTGAAACATCACTGTAATTAGAGATTGGAGTGCAGAGTAATTTGTTATTCTGAGAATTTAGGTGCTATTAAAAAGTAGAAACACTTAATGACTACGAGAGGGTGATTTTCTTAGGTTAAATGTTGAAATTTAAAACAGTGTTGGTAACTAGAGTTTTAAAAACAGTAATGTTTAATGACAGTAATAAGCAAAGAAATTGTCAATTGCCTGCTGTATCACCTTGTGTGAGGAAGATGGTCATTGGTCCGTTTTAGAGGTTTGGAAACTTACATATTATATGTACTCAGTTCGTAACTACGTACATACGCACTCGGTACGTAATTTTCATTGCCAAATTTTAATTGTAAAATTTCAATGTATATAACTTTACTCAACGGTTTCGCTCAAAATTATCATACTATTTATTTTTTCCACGTGCATCAGAGTACGTATACACTGTTAAAAATCTTCAGCTTTTGCTGCATAGTCACTCCCACCGCTTTTATAGAATATATCTATTTTGACCAATGAAAATGCTCCATAATATAGTAAAGAAACCGGTTTCTCTAAAAGCGGTGGAGTGTGTCTGCAACAAAAGCTGAATATTTTTAACAATGTATTACGATTATATACATACATCATATTACATTACATAATTACGTATGTTATATCAGAATACCTACATTACATACTGATTACATTCACGTGCATAAGGCTACATACATTATGATTTTACAATTCAATTTTAGAGATGAAAATTAGTCGCGTGCGTATAATAATTACTTACCGAAATTTGATATTTGAAATAGCTCTGCAACTTGAGCTTCGAGTGCAGAGTAATTTGTTATTCTGAGAATTTAAATGTTGTTAAAAAGAAGAATCATTTAATGACTACGATAATGACCCTTTTTTTTTAAAATGAATTTTAATTTTTAAAACAACATTGCAACTAGAAATTTAAAAATAGTAATGTTTAATCTAATTAACAGTAATAAACAAAGCAATTGCCATTTTCGGCGGTTATATCACTTGCTACAAGAAAGATAATCATGGGTTACTTTTTAATTGTGAATTTTAGGAACTGGCGCATTATTCGGATTCCGCTAATTTTCATCGCCAAATTTGAATTGAAAACTGTAATATATGCAACTTTATCCATCTAGAATGTAATATTATAGTTGCAACTAAAATTATCATGCATAATTTAAATTTTACGTGCACCAGTTTGCATATACAGGGTGTCCGAAAAGTCTGGAAACGGTCGAATAACTCGAGAAATATACATTGGATTGAAAAACGGAAAATATGTGTTGAATACTTTTGAAAAATCTATTTAGGGATATCAAAGTTGACCCTTTAACTCTGCCTCCTGGGGAAAAGGAGGGCAACTTTATCTTAAATGAAAACCACCCCTTTTTATTGCAGATTCGTATTCTGCGGGAAAAATACGCAACTTTTACATTTAACATTTTCTTCGGAAAATCGTAGATGACGCTGTAATCGATTAATATGTAGAGATCCTACATTAGAGAGAAATTTGACATTGACGAAATGTCCGCCATGTAAGTTCCAAAGCGGATAAACGCGTGTAGAACGCAATGTATTTTCATGGCTCGCTGAAGGCATGTAAAACGAATTTTCCATGATTCTAATACAATAAAAGGTGTTAGAAGGTGATGAAAATACATTGCGTTCTACTGCGTTCCACTTGACTTGCTTTGGAACTTACACGGTGGGCATTTCGTCAATGTCCAATCTCTCTCTAATGTAGGATCTCTAGTAAAATGAAGTGAGAATCGTTTCCATTGAAAAGTCTGGAAACGGTCGAACAACTCGAGAAATATACAGCGGATTAAAAAATTGAAAAATGCATGTTAAATATTTTTGAAAAATCTATTTAAGGATATCAAAGTTTCCCCCTTCCGAACTCTGCCCCCCCCTTTTTATTGCAGATTTGAATTTTACGGGAAAAAGTACATAACTTTTCTATTTAACATTTTCTTCGGAAAATCGTAGATAGCGCTGTAATCGAGTAAAATGCTGTGAGAATCGTTTCCATTGAAAAGTCTGGAAACGGTCGAATAACTCGACTGTTCATCGGATTGAGTTATTCCCGGATATCGCATATTCATCGGATGAGATGTTCATCGGATTGACGGTTCATCGGTTTTCATCGGATTGAAAAACGGAAAAATAGGTGGTCAATATTTTAGAAAAATCTATTTAGGGATATCAAAGTTGCCATTTTTCTTAAATAATGAACACGTATTTTTCCCTTTTTCAATCCGATGCATATTTCTCGAGTTATTCGACCGTGTTCAGACTTTTCAATGGAAACAATTTTCACTACATTTTACTCCATTACAGCGCCATCTACGATTTTTCGAAGAAAATGTTAAAGGCAAAAGTTACGTATTTTTTCCCGTAGAATCCGAATCTGCAATAATAAAAAGGAGGGGGGGGGGTATCATTTAAGTTTCAAAGTTGCCCCCTTTCCACCAGAAGGCAAAGTTGGAGCGGCAACTTTGATATCCCTAAATATATTTTTCAAAAATATTGAAAGCATATTTTCTATTTTTCAATCCGATGTATATTTCTCGAGTTATTTGACATATATGAGGTATTAACATATATGAGATAGAAGAAAGTTTTGGAATTGGCACATCCTACTAGTTTATTTATTAATGTATCGTTTAGTATGAGGAAGGTATAACATTAGTCAGTTTTTCGTGGTGACTTTTGGTATCTGAAACATAGTGGGAACTACAGATTTGAGAGAACAGCAGTTTGTTATTTTGGGATGTTAAATGTTGATAGTAATGGGATTATAATTTCTTCATGATACATCACTCAGTGTAAAGAAATTGTAACGGTTCATATTTAGGGGGAGGTGTGATTTTGAAATTAGAAACAGCTTAGTAACTAGAGATTTGTAAACAGATTAAATTATAATTCTGCGATTTTAAATAGAAAATAACAGAAGAAATATTCAGTGACAGTAATGAGCAAAGGAATTATACTTTTTTATTATGTATTATTCTGGTTTTTATTATTATTATTATTATTATGTATATTTGATATAGTTTTGCAACTTGAGATTAGAGAGCCGAGTAATTTGCTATTGTAAAAATTTAAACAATGTTAAAAGAAAGAAACATTTATTGACTACGATAATGAATTTTTTAAGATGAATGAAGAAGATTAAAACAGTCTTGAAACTAGAAATTTAAATCAAAGTTAATGTTGCTAAATAGAAGAAATGTTTAATGACAATTATAAGAAAATAATTATATTTTTTATAATATATTATATATATATATATTATGATGTACTTCTTAGTGTGAGGAAGATATATAATATCTATCCGATTTAAGCATAATTTTTTTTTTATTTAAGTGCAAATTTTGGAACTAAGAATTTTAAAGCAGACTAATGGCAGAAACGTCAGCGTAGGCTCACTTTAAAGAGACGAAAGTTTTGGTATCTATCTTTGGGTTTGTATGTGGGTATGTATGTAGTACAGCTACAGTTGTCTCAAAAAGGCTCCGATTAGCTTGAAATTAAGTAGGTATATGTTAGTGAGGTATTCGGAATTAGCTGTATAGTTTTTGGTGTAATTTGGTGAATTCATTTGAAAAATATGGAACATTTTATTTAACGTGATAGTGATTTTCTATAGGTATTCTGCTGATTTAAAAATTTTATCATTACTGAAAATAAAGCGCCACATTTGAATAATTTGTTTAAATGTTTCATTATTGATGCTAATTTTTTCTAGGTAACTGTTAATTATAATTAATCCAATCAATTTGAAATTTTGTCAACACAGTTGTCCGGCATTCGAAAATAGCTGCATAACTTTCGTGCATCTGTTCAATAATTACAAGACATTTTACTTTCGAATTTTTACATTTTTGCCATCATTGCGTATTTTCTTCCCCTTTTTCTTTTAACAGTTGCATAGTAACTGTATTTCATACCGTATAAAAAATCATTACAATAATTCATTCATTGTTCTTTCACGATTGCGAAAGATTAAGCAGAAAGTTCAGGTGAGAAAAAAATGGCGACCTATGTTACAGTGTCTTTTTTTCCTCCATTCATCTGATTTTCATTTTCACTTTTGTCAGATACATAAGATTCGCTCATACAGAAGAAAACAAAAAGGAAAATTTTTCTCCTGTATTTAACAATTAATTTACAATTTACTAATTCATTTGCTAATAATAATAATAATAATAAATAAATAAATAAATAAAATCCATGAGCCAAAATGGCTGGGAACTAGGAACTAACTTTTCAATTTTTTTCTTAATGAGAAATTATCTTTTCTTCAAGTTTATATCGATCCATTCTCACAGCTAATCATCACTGTATAATTTTCCCTGACGGGAAATGAACTCGCGACCTCAAATTGCAGCCTTATCAATTAAGCTGTTTCCACCCCTGTTCCTTTTTCTCCTGGTAATTCCCGAGAATCTCTCTGTATTTTGCTCAAGGGCGCTAATTTTGCTGACAACCAAAACTACGCAAGCACGTACATTTGACGAACCCGAAAGCGTCTATTATTTTACTGAAGAATAACCTTAGCATAGGTAGTATTTGAAGTAACCCACACACTTTCCGATATATATATATATATATATATATATATATTTTTTTTTTTAATGTACCATAAATCTTCGTTTTTACGTTTCCTTTCAGGCGCTTAGTACTTCTGTTGCTAAAAGGTTGAAATAATTGAATGTCACCAGTATTTACAAACAAATATACTTTAAAATAAGTAAAATCTTTTTTTTTTTTTTTTTTTTTTTTCAGATACATTATAAAATCAAAACCTTGTTTCAAAATTCTGATGCGAATGTAGCATTTCGGGATTAAAATTAAGTGGGATATATAATATATCACCACATTCAATGAGTTAAAGGGATCATTTCTAAAATCGTGTGAGTGAAAAAGGTATAACTGAACATTAACTCCATAACATGTGGCTATATATACTGTAATTAAGATTTCAATAATGTAATATTTTAATGATATAAGTACCCTGTATATCATTTATAAGAATTATGATATTTTTCAATGAAATTTACATTCATTCAAAAACATAAGATAATAGTGACTTTGTAATAATCTTATGTTATTTAGTCACTTCCAGTAAATTGGTTATTCTCATAATTTTCTTTTAAGATGTCTTTCTGCGGAATAATAATAATAATAGTAAGATAGTAAGAACACAATAATAAGGAGAAAAGATAGAAATACACATAGATAATCCAAACAAAGCTGGAATTTTTATTTATACAAGAATAATTTTTGAACTGAACTCAAATTTATTAATTAGGACTTTAGTTATATAATAAGAAAAAAAAAAGAAAGAAAGAAATACTTTGCCATGGCAAAATATATGTCAAAAGGAGTATTTTTCCATTAGAATACATGAGAGCTAATTTGAAACGAAACTGAAATTATATAAATGAAAAACACATAAATGAGATGTGTATAAACAAGGCGTATGTAAAAAACTGTAGAAATTTAAAATTGAAGGGCTGGGACGTAACTTGATCTTAAAACTACTATAAAAAGGGGGGGGGGGGAGAGGATGTGAAAAAGCGTCTGTGAAACTTAAAAAAGCCGCGCCCCCCCTCCCTGATTAAAAAAAAAGAAAAAGAAAAAAAGTTTAAAATAATTTTTAATATTTGAAAAATTATCTTCTTATATCAAAACTTCTAATTCAAAATTTACAAGATTTGTTTTTGTAGAACCTTGTTCTAGAAGAGGATATACAATTTACATATATTTTTAAATATTAGCAACTGTACACGATAAAGAATTCCAAAATATCATGAATCTCTAGCGATTCCGTTTTAGCATGTTTTACTGCACTGAATGATAAATTATGCAAGGACAATGCAAAATACAATATATATTATACATAATTATATAATGAATATCCAAATTTCAGACATTCAAACAGACAGACAAATAACAGCCATTCAGTTACGTAGTCAGCATGCTGTTTCAGGGAAGGTCCAAAATTTTCAAATTCCTTTTATAGTTTTTTGCCATTTTCAGGAGAACTTTCTTTTTTTTTTTTTTACTAATCCTAAAAGATTAGATGTTTCTTTTCGTTTCCAATGCAGCGTTGCTCAGTACTCAATTAAGGCTGTTCTTAAATCCAAACTGACTACTCTCTGACATATTTTTAAAAATACGTTTTTGTTCCAAAACATTGTAAAAATTTAAGATGCTTTTATGCATAAACTATGTAATCGAACTGTTTTTTTCTTTTTTAAATAAAGACTGAGGATCTTTCAGAAAATGCTGTCAAAGTTGGCGTTTTAAACCGAATCTGTGGACCCGACAACGCGGGAAAAGTAAAAACCTGGTTTCATGAGATTACAATCACTTATAACCCAAGATGCAATTCATTTACCCAAATACGGAAAAAGTGTACGGTTCCAAATCACTTCAATAATCATACTTGCAATTGTCCCTTTTAAAAATGTGTCCGAAAATGTGTCAGAAAGTTTCGCGTTTTTGAGCGGGGCTAAATATTTTTTTGAGAACCGCCTTAAAAAGAAATTGCGCTTCTACAGACTTTTGTTTATGTCGTCTGCCGAAGCGTCAGTATATCTTCCAAATCTTTAGAATGTGTTTCTTCATAAAAATGGCGTTTTTTGATATGGTGGGAAATGTAAGAAAGTTAGCAATTAAGTTATCTAGTTCAAATATGAAGTGAAGGTACTTAAGGCATGTACTTATCTGGTGAACTTATCAAATTTGTCTCCCAATCATTTTTTTTTCTTTCTTTTTTTTTACAAACGTGATTTCTAAGAAAATATTTTGACTTTTATAGTTTTTCTAAAATTTCATTTTAAAAAAAATAATAATACATATATTTTTTTGTGAAAATGAACTGTAAGCCAGATTTTTACATTCATTTTAAAAGTTTGAAATTCTTGTTTGTTTGTTTGCTTGTTTCAGAACTGCCATGTCTGTGCGTAAGCAACAGTATCCATCGCTCAGAAGAGTCCTGTTTGTGGAGACTGCGAATCATTACCTTGTTCTGACTTTCCTGCTGGTCAGATTATTATTATTATTATTATTATTTAATATTCTGTTTATCCAAATCTAATGTTGATTTCCGTTTTAAAATATGATGTCAGTTGCTCTTGCCAAAATTCTAGAAAAATGCTTTTAATTTAATAAGCGTTACATGAGCATTTTTAATGTAAAAAAAGAAAAACAAATCGTCTGCATAGAGAAATTATTTTTAACAGCTAATATGTTTGTAAAAGTATAAATTCTTGTCTGGCAACTGAAATTTTTGTTTACATGCAAAATGGCGCTAGTAAAGAACTTATGGATAGAAGGCTATATACAGGGTGTTTATAAAGTCCCGGACCCATTTTGATGTTTAATAACTCATAAAATAATAAAGATAGATTAAAATTAATAACATAAATGGTTAGATAGACTCAAAAAGTTTCATGACCCTTGTCAATGAACTTCCACGTGTGCCCCCTTCGTCGCACGGATAATATCAAGTCGATAGTCAATTTCACGCCAGGTAGCGGCAAGCATGTCGGCATCCACAGAGGCTATTGCGGTTGTAATTCTGGCTTTTAAGTCATCAATGTTCGACACTCTCCTCCTGTAAACATTGTCCTTTACAAATCCCCAAAGGAAAATGTCCAGCGGCGTTATATCAGGTGATCTGGGTGGCCAAGGAATTGGACCTCCTCGCCCAATCCATCTTCCTGGAAAATGGTCATTCAAAGAAGTACGAACGATGGTACCCCAATGAGGTGGTGCACCATCTTGTTAGACATGTTGGAAAACTTCGTATTTCCACAACTAGAAGAGCTTTAGCCACGTCTTTTTGCAACAAGATGGTGCACCACCTCATTGGGGTACCATCGTTCGTACTTCTTTGAATGACCATTTTCCAGGAAGATGGATTGGGCGAGGAGGTCCAATTCCTTGGCCACCCAGATCACCTGATATAACGCCGCTGGACATTTTCCTTTGGGGATTTGTAAAGGACAATGTTTACAGGAGGAGAGTGTCGAACATTGATGACTTAAAAGCCAGAATTACAACCGCAATAGCCTCTGTGGATGCCGACATGCTTGCCGCTACCTGGCGTGAAATTGACTATCGACTTGATATTATCCGTGCGACGAAGGGGGCACACGTGGAAGTTCATTGACAAGGGTCATCGTCATGAAACTTTTTGAGTCTATCTAACCATTTATGTTATTAATTTTAATCTATCTTTATTATTTTATGAGTTATTAAACATCAAAATGGGTCCGGGACTTTATAAACACCCTGTATTTCTACACTTTCCGAAGAGAATTATTCGTATTCGGTTATTGGTTTTTCTATATCTAAAGCCACAGTAGGTAATATTGTCAGGGAAAAATGTGAATGTCTGGCTTCAAGTGGAAAAAATCTTCCAAATATGTATCTAAGAACAAAAAGGAAGTTCTTCGAGTATTGCAAAGGTAAGATATTTTATGGTAAAAGAAAATCCTCCAAGTCAAAGGATTGTTGCTAAATCGTTAAAATTCTTAGTGACAACAGTTAAAATAATTAATACTGATTTGAATTTTTGAAAGACCAAAAAACACAATGTGCATCGTCTTTCTCCACGATATATCACCGAACGTACACCGAAAAAAAAAAAAAAAAATGTTGATTTATACTGTAAAATTGACAATTTTTTTTTGCAGTGTTGGTGAGTATAAATTATGTAGATGATATACAGGATGTACAAAAGAATTTGAATACATTTCCGTTTATTGACGGGAATTGCTGAAATGAAATTTTTAGCTGTGTTAAGCGCTTCCTAAATGAAATAAATTTTAGCATGATATGTAGTATATAAACAAATCGATACATCATATAAAGAGATTCGCAAAAGAATTTAGATTATTTTCTGACTATAGATGATATTGCCGGAATTGAGTTATCAAATGTTTTATGCGTTTTTAAAATTATTTACTTAGATATCAACTTTCCCCGTATTAAATGGTGAAGTTTTGATACAGTATTCTAAATGTGTTGGAAAGTGTTACATAATCTATGCTGGGGCGCAGGATTTTTCTTTCTTGTTGTTTTTTGTTTCGGCGGTGACTAGGGACACCCGCCCCCCTCTCATTGACTATGCCCCTGTACTGTAGACTTGCATGTCGTTATATTGACTTATTTGCACATTGAATGAGGGAAAACGTGGCCTTGGGAAAAATTACAAACATTTCTCTACTTTTGAAAACGACAGGATGCACTTTGCAGAATTTAAAACCCTCTCACTGACAAGCCCGTGCTAATACTTTCACTAAGCTTCAAGTTTCACTGCAATACAAGCAAATTTAAAATTAATATAATTCGGCAAATATAATGCAGTTTTAATACATTGAGTAATGATTGATAGCCTCAAGGTTTACATTCATATATATAATTAAGTTTTTTACGTAATTTTGGAATAAACACCACTTTTAGCATATAAAATAAAATACAGAGAAAACAACGTTACAATTTAGCCCTTTGGCTGGACTGTCAGAGGGTTTTAAAAAGGGCAAGGTGCCGCGTCCTTAAATAATGCTCTAGCTACAGGGTCGGCGAACCTATGGCACACGTGCCGAAACTGGCACGTGTTAGAATATTTTCTGCACGCCGTTGATTTAAGTTCTAAATCAAAATTCAGTCAAACTCACCAAATAAAATAACTCATTATTTTTCTTCCATTGATGCACGAGTTTAACTGAAAATAACTGTTGTTTGTTATAATAGAAAGTACTTGTATACTTGTCACATCATTGAATTATCCGCTTAGAAACATCTGACCTCTGACACTTTAGCAGACCTTTCTGGGAATATTTTTTATATTTGGAAATTTCTTCTTATGCATTGTAATATATTTTAAATATAATAATTTCTTTTTTAATAGCGGATGTAAAACAATATTTTGAAGATATGATTGGTAAATGATTTTTTTCAGTGTTTCTTTTCGCATTGTCTATTTTAAAATAAAATTATCTCAATTATAAAACGACCACGCTGTTTAAAATGTCAAAATCACCAGATCCCAAGGGCAACAACCATGTATTACCATAACTATTACAGTTATTTGGCAAGTTAATATTTTTTTTACGATTTACAATAATTAATTCCTATATATTATCTTCTTTATGTAATTATTACTATAATTAATTAATATTCCCTTGTAACAAGATGTTTTCAATGTTATAAATTATTTAATCTAATATGTATGTTGATATTACCTGCACCTGCAGGTATCTTATTCATATCATAACCTTATAAGGCAGGGATGGGTGGCCGGAAGGGAGGGTTGTTGGCACGCCATGGTCATAAGAAAATTTTTTTGAAAAAAATTGGCACGCGGATGTGAAAAGGTTCGCCGACCCTGCGAGCAGGAACATTACACTTATGGATTCGTTTTCTTAACAAACGACACAATTGACTTAAATAAATTGGTATTATTTTGTAATTTGTATTTATTTATTTATTGTAGAGAATGCGCGCTCTGAGAAAAATGACACTTTCAAATCTGAATAAATCGATGTTTTCATTTTGTTTCAAATAGGACGGCCCAATGCTTTCAATTCTGAAATACCAGAAATACTCAGAATATTGAAACATGGACATACTCAAAACTGAGCTTATAAAGGTCAGTTCATACTCATTTTCGAAACATAAACATACTCAAAAATGATTAGAATCAGTTCAAACTCCTTTTTTAAACATGGAAATACTCAAAAATGAGCACATAGAAGTCAGTTCGTAAATCACGTAAAATCACGTAAAAACTTCAATGTGTACAAAAAAAAGTTTAAAAGAAAAACTTTTTGCAACTAAATATCGGTTTTAGCACGAAAATTATTCACAGGCTTGAGTAGTATTATATTTATAGCTCGCAAAAATTTCAAAGCGTTTGATCATTAAGAATTGTTTTCTTTAAAATTAAATGACTCAATGTGGAACAAAATAAAGTGAGAAAAAAAGACTTTTTAGCTGTCGATACCAAAATAATTATTATGTCCGTTTGGAAAGATTTTCGTTTAAATATATAAAATCATTCAACATTGATTTTAGGTATATTTAAGGTTATTATCACGGACCCAAGCAACGCCGGGCGGATCAGTTAGAAAAAAATGTACATACCCAAGTACGTAAAAAGTTCAGTTTTCACCAAAAGGTACTATAGTAATTGCTTCACATCGGTGGGTATGGGTGGTGGCTTATCACAGTGATGTTAAGTGCATCATCGCACGTTCTGTCTATATTTGGATGAAGCTGGACTAGAGCGGAAATATTAATGTTTTTCACGAACTGTAACAATATTTTTTAATAGTTGTACGAACGGGAACGATATTTACCATAATTTCACGAACCGGAACAATATTTGCCATTATTTCACAAACCGGAATAATATTTGTTCTGATTTCACGAACCGGAACACTGTTCCGGTTTGCTCCGGTACATTTCGAGCCCTGTTGGACGCGTTAGGATGCTGTTTTTGTAATCTACAGAAGTGTTTCATTTGTAATCTATTTTTGCTATATATTTACAATATTCAAAATAATAATAAAAATAACAAAAGGATGTTTAAAGCAGACATTGTGATTAAGCTTTTTTGAATTAATAAATTAAGAATTTACACATGATCATGCGCAAAGGTTTTTCTGTGGCTGGCTCACTTAAATATCTGTTTCAAATTATCAAAATAGAAAAATGCATGTTTTTGAAAAGTTTAATAAAAAATATAAAGAAATAATAGCAGCGTATATTTAAGCAAATAATAAAGATATATGATCACTGAATCATTCAATACTCTGATCATTCAATACGTGTGATACTGTAAATGAAGGATGAATGTTTTGCACTCCATATTCTGCAAAAAAGCATGTTTTAGTGCACCTCAGAAATGCATATCAATTTTATTAAGTTTGAAATAGCGTAACATCGTTAAAATATACCATTAAAATACACCACGAATGATTTTTTTCCCATAGGCTATAATGTAGCGGGATTCTTTTGAATGCCCCTATAGACGAACTATAAAAGCCATACACTTCATTTTCAATAGCAAACATGCCATAGTAAACTTAAATAACTTATCAGTTACATGACAATTCGAGTATATTTACCCGAGTTAGAGCACGGCCAGATAGACAGACTCAGTGTTGAATTCAGACATTTTTCTCCGGGAAAGATTTTTGTGGCTCCCGGGAGGGGGGGGATTGCACTTTTTGACCATTAAAAGCATAAAATCTCAAATCTTCCGGAGGGAGGGAGTATTTAAATGCTCCCCCCACTGACTTTTCCCTGAATTCAACACTGGATAGACTTCCAGACAAATCGAATTCATATACTTTTCAACTATGTTGGAAAGTGTTAAAAGGGAGCTACGAAAGCAAATCCTTTTCTCTCTCATTCGTTTATTCCTTCAATGTAGTTACTATCTAATATTTAATGGTCAATGTACCTGAATAAGATCCCCATAGTTATGTCACATTTAGGGTATATTTTGCATTTTATTAAATATATATTTTATTAAGCAGAAAAAGATTGAATACTGTGATTTTAATTCAAAATTAACTTGTTTCGTAGAAATCGAATCATTATCTGAAATCTAAGCACACACTACACGATTGTCAGAATTTGATCATTTTTTGGAATATTGACATATTTTATGGAATATTGACATATTTTAACATTTTGAAGTTCTCTGTACAACATGTTTAATTTTGAAATTGATTTTTCTACACAAAGATTCTTAAAATCTTGGACAACGCCGGGTACTTCAGCTAGTAAATAATAAAAAAATAATTTTAAGATCCATAATATTGAAGATATTATAATTAAATAATGAATACTTAAACATTCATACGTTAAATAATTTTAGCTTTGACCGTGTAATACGCAAGAAGTAACTAATGAATAACCACAAAATTTATCAAAACAATATTTATTACTGTATATTGTAAGTAAATATTTTGCTTTTCAGTTTGCCTTTATGCACACTGAAAAGCAAAATATTTGTACTCATTTTTGTTTCTCATCTTCCGTGTAGGCCTCAATAATTTCTTTTTGGTTTCTGGAAGGTATGGGTCTAGATAATTTTGAGGTTTAGGATTTGGTATAACTTCTGTTTCTGCTGTACCTTGACTTCTAGACTAATTTCTAGATTTTGGTGACTTCTGTTTTTGTAATGCTGTTTGTGCCTTTTTTAAGCTTTAATTGCTCTTTCTTTTCCTATTTTTGTCTTCCTTTTTGCTCTTTCAATTCATTGTCCGAACTATAAATTCTACACACCCCATTTTCAGTAGAAAACATGCCATGGTAAACCTAAATAACATATGTCAATTACATGGTAATCGAAGTATATTTATAAAAGTTAGTGCACAGACAGACAGACAAACCAAAGTCATAAACATCTATTCAACTATATTGTAAAGTGTTAAAAAATAGAGAAAATATCATAAGGCCAACAGCGTTTTCCTTTCTTTTCTTTTCTCTCTTCCTTTTTCTTTTTTTTTTTTTTTTGTATAATTTATGGAAAAAAAGATTTTAAAGATTTTATTTATGTTAAATCTTCTGTTAAAAACTGAATTAATATATTTCGTCCATGCGTAAATAAAAAAAATCCAGATAAGGTCGAAATAAAGACTTCGGAAACGCAATTTAAATCCAGCAGTGATATATACAGGTGACAATGTTATAATGTGAGGTTTACTGTCACCATGAAATCCTATAGATTGTATAACTTTTGCATTGCTTTCTCAATAAATAATTCTGAATAATTTCTTCCAAACAGATTACAAAATTATATTAAATATTTAATTTTGGGTTTTAAAAGGTATTTCTGATAATAACAGGCTTTAATCTATGTGTCAACTTTAATGGTCTGATTGATCTTCTTAGATTTTGAACTTTATAATGCACTGAATGGTGTTTAATTGTATCAGGGGTTGTCAAACTGTTTAAATTTACATTTCAGTAACTTTTAATTTAATAAAGAATTATGGCCGCGTATGCGCGGCAGCGCATTACTGCTTATTTTATCGTTTATTACTGTTAATTTTGCGGTATAATACTAGCAGCTGGGATGCTAGTATTGAACCGTAAAGTCATCCCCCATTTTCTTTTTTCAGTGTATAAAGAGGGACCACTGCATAATTAATCCGTGGCCTCAATTTCGAGTGTAGATTGAATCCATTGACAAAATATGAAAGTATAGAAATAGTGACTACTTTTGAAAAATAATTTGTAGTCGCTACTTTTCAAAACAAGTAGTTGTAAGTATTTTACTGCTTTTTTCGATAAAGTAGTTTTAGTTATAGTTCCCTACAAAATAAAATGGTTTTTCCGACCACTGACTTAAATCTATACACAGTTTTGCTTTCCTAATCTTTTGCCAGTTAAGTGAACGTTAAATTTGATGGTAATTTTTATTTTATTTAGAAATTAATATTTTTCTGTTAGAAAAAGATTTAAATCTGGAAAAATATGCAAGAATATGACACAATTAAGTTATTAAATACACGAACAAAAAACTCGGAACTTATTTTTGAATAAATCTATTCATGTATAAGCAAACAGCTTTTTCCAGTAGAACTACAAATCTATTGATAATATTTATTATTATTATTATTATTATTATTATTATTATTATTATTATTATTATTGTTATTTTGATCAGCTAAATAAATACAAAATTCGATGTCTTTCTGTTTTTGTTTTTAAATTATTATTATGAATTAGTTTACAATTAGTAAAATTATGCATGAATATCGCACAATTAACTTGCAGAGAATTTTTTCTCTTATTAAAAAAAAAAAAAAATAAATAAATAAATAAATATTTGTATAAATATTTTTAAATCGACTACAATCTGTGCATGTTTTTGTTTTTCTTATCTTCTATGAATTATCTAAATTCAAAATTCAACGATAATTTTTATTTTGTTTAAACATTTACGTTTTTCTATTTTAAAGTAGAATCTAAAAGTAGAATCTAAAGTAGAGTTAAATCTTACTATCAGAAAAAATATGCACGTATATCACAAAGTTAAGTAATAAAATATGTTCAGAGGAGAACGTGAATAAGTTTTTTGAAGAAATCTATTTTTGCGTATGCAAATAGCATTTTACGACCAACACCTAATTTTATTTTGCCTATTTTTTGTCAGCTAAGTGAACGTAAAATTCTATGATAATTTTTATTTTGCTTAAGAGTTAATAAGTTTGTGTTTAAAATAGATTGCAATCAGAAAAAATATGCATGAATAGCATACAATGAAGTAATTAAAGGAAAAGAACTTGAATAATATTTTTGAAGAAATCTATTTTTGCGTATGCAAATATCATTTTCCAATCGACTACAATCTATGCATAGTTTTATTTTCCTTATTTTATATGAATTATCTAAATTCAAAATTCAATGATATTTTTAATTTTGCTTAAACATTTATGTTTTTGTATTTTAAAGTAGCTTACTATCAGAAAAATTATGCAAGGATATCACAAAGTTAAGTAATAAAATATGTTCAGAAAAGAACGTGAATAAGTTTTTTGAAGAAATCTATTTTTTCATATGCAAATAGCATTTTACAACCTACTTCAATCTGTACGTAATTTTATTTTTCCTATATTTTGTCAGCTAAGTAAACGTAAAGTTCTATAATTTTTATTTTCCTTAAGAATGCATGCAATCAGAAAAAAATATGCATGAATACCACACAATTAAGTAATTAAAAACTTTAGGAGTAGAACTTGAATAATATTTTTGAAGAAATCTATTTTTGAGTATGCAAATAGCATTTTTCAATCGACCTAAATCTATACATAATTTTTGTTTTTCTTATCTTTTGTCAGCTAATACAGCCAATTTGGCGATCTTTCAAAACACCGGCTGGCAGTTCTAAATAAAGCAACCCTATCACCTAGTACAGATGATAGCATTTGAATCAGCATCTCGAAAAAGTGGATCATACTACTTCAGCCTCTACTGCTCTTGATCCGCATAGCACGGTCTCTGGAGCTCTTTTTCAGTGATGAAAATATTCATCAAAATACACAAATATCTTTGATAAAATTGCAGCTACAATGAATATTGAACTATAAAAATAAGAAATGCATCACAAAGATTTACATTTTCGTTTTGACACAGCGCCAAGTTGAGGGAGTAAAACTGTGTTAAGAATTTACAAACAATGTTACTAAAATGAATCCATAGAAGCAGACGACAAAAATGCACTTTGATCGTTTTAGTAATTAATGTTCTATAAAATACACAAGCGTCCGATAATTTAAAGTTTATTTTTATTCAATAAGACTTCACAGGAAGTTTACAACTTACTTTTTTCTTTTCCCCTTGTGACTTTTAAGTGCTAATAGACTTGCAGAAGGATTTGTGCCAAGTTTAAAAGCAAATTTCAAGACCTGTTGATACTTTATAAATAATCAAAGGTTAGTATCTCTTTATTCTTTTTCTCTATTCACAATGTTTGGCAACAGCTTTGATAAAGTTTTTTTTTTTTTTTTTTTTTTTTTTTTAATACGGTATTTCTGCTTTCATTCAAGGTAATATTATCGAACATGCGATTACATAATACAGGTAGATTGAAGTGCACTCTTTCAATTTCTTAAAATAATACTCGATAAATACGCTAAAATATTTTTATATTTAAAAAAAGTTTATCAGGTGACAATAAAGTTTGTTTTTAAATGTTTAAAATATAACCCCCCCCCCTTTTTTTTTTCGAAATCTTACACTTGATTTTTTAACGACTTAGAAAAGGACTAATGAAAAGTTAATGACTTAAGGTTTTCACACAAAATATTTATAGACTATTATTTTTAAAAGTCATAAAAATGTTAGAAAATAACTAATGCCCAATATTTTTTTTTATAAAATTATATTCTTTAAATTAGATAATTAGGAAGGATAGGTTTATTTTAAACATTATTTAAAGAAGAATGTACATACAAATTCTCGAAACTTTGAAAATAATAATAGTAATTTTTTTTCACTCGTGCTCGAAGGAGAGGGGATAAATTTTAATAGTTAATATAGTAATACATTTAGAAAATAGTTTTGATTTTTTTTAAAATGTTGTTTGGTTATTTATAAAGTTTTATTGATTCATTTCACATAAATATGCAACACGTATTTAAGTTATATGCATACAAATTCAATTTATGAAACAGAAATAAAGCAGAAATACCAGATGGGCTAAATCATTTACGGTCAAATCATTTTTCTGCTTTTCCCAAAATTAATTCTCTATGCGTAATTGCATTTTATTTCATCTATTGAAAGAAGCTAAAAGAAAGTATAAATTCTGATAATATTCTATCCATTCTATGTATCAGTTATTTTTCAAGATTTAATTTACAATGAATGTGGAAAAAACATGCATACTATATTTACATATACAACCCCTTTTTTTTTCTTTTATGTGCCGATAGAACTGAACTGTGTATCTCAGCTGAAGGCAAAAAGTTTCATCCAGAGCTTGAAACTTTAAAATTTGTGAATAAATTTCCATCGTGTCATTTCAACGGTCAATTTAGAAAGTGGTCAATTAATTACTACCTTTATTGTATTTTGTAATAAAATATAATTATTTATCTTACTCCTATGATTAATGATTCTGTGCGTTAAATTTACAGCATTTCATTTTCACAGGGAAAGATAATTTCCTTTTTACAGTTTCGTGAAACTTGTAAATGTCAAAGGGATAAACCTCAGCTGCCACATATTTAAGAGAATAAATATAAAAATAAAACTTTAAAACTGTATCGCTTTGAAATGCACTTACATACAAATGGATGTATTTTAAATATGTAACTCTTAGATAATATGTAATACATAGAATTTCATATTTAATGAATTGGACTAGCACTATAATTTGAATATTATTAGTATGAATTTTACTTATCTTTACTACTGATAAAAATCAGTTGTAGAAAAAAAAAAATAATAAGTTCTTAAAAAAAGTAAGTGAAATTTTACATAATTTTTCCTAATGTACGATCGAATTTTAAAGTATTGTTCAGATATAGGTCAAAGAAGTTCGACTATCTTAAATAATTAAATAAAGGTAAAAATCAAATTTTGAAAATTTATTTTTGGATATTGTTAAATTAAATGTTAAAAAGTAATTAATTTAATGTAAAACAAATTGAAATATTTTTCAAGAAATTAAAAAAAAAAAGATAATAAATTCCGGATATAAATTTTAAAATAATATAAAAATAAATTATATTTAAAACACGCCTATTTATTTATTTTATTTTATTTTATTTTATTATTATTATTATTATTATTATTATAAACAGAAATATAATAAACAAATTTAAAAATCGGATTTTGTTTAATTTCATTAGTTTGGTAAAAATAATTTTAACTACAATCGTATGGGGGGGGGGGGGGGGGGGAATCAGTATTAGCATATTTTAATTTTATAAAAAAATATTTAAAATATTACAAATCTGATTCTTAAAGCTGTTCTCAAATCCAAACTTGCTATTTTCTGACACAGTCACAAAGTCACTTTTTATTATTAAATGCACGAAATTTTTATGCATACTTATTAAAATATTAATAAATCCAATAGCGTTTTTAAAATTTTTTTTAATAAATCCAAAGGATTTTTGAGAAAATGGTGTCAAAATTAGTAATTTAAGCCGATTTTAGAGGCCCCAGGGAAAGGCTTTTTATAGTTGAGTATTTGATTATAACTGAAAATGTAATATATCTATAGGGGGAAAAAATGCTTTTAGATTCTAAAGCATTGGATGCCTGTAAATTGCAAGATTTTACAAATAAATAAATAAATAAATAAAACAAAATCTTTGAATATATTAGAAAAATTCCCGTTGTTAAATAAAGATTTTTTTTTCTTCTTTTTTACAGAATAGATTGAAATATCTTAAATGTGATGAGATGCTCAATTAAAAAAAAAATCATAAAATCTTTCAAAATCTTAGCATTTTAAAGACTAAAGAAAAACAAGTCGGATGTCTCAATCCCAACACTTTCTTCTATCTCACACAGGTTTCACATACACTAAAAAGATTCAGCACCAATTTATATCAAGGTCTAACTGAATCTAAAGTTTTATTAAATTCCGTGCGTTAGTTCTTGAGATATGACTATTGCTAAAATCGTGTGAATCTTGCAAAATGCAGAATAGCAGTGCCACCTGTTGAGAGATTTAGACCAAAACCTAATCAACAACAACTTATGTCAACGTCTAACTGAATCTGAAGTTTGATAAAAATCCGTGCATTAGTTATTGAGATATAGTTATTGTGATACTAATGAAAAAATTAGCATAGCAGCACCACCTGTTGGACTATTTACACCAAAACCTAAGCAGCATCTATTTATGTCAAGGTTTAACAGAATCTGAAGTTTGATGAAATTCCGTGCATTAGTTCTTGAAATTTAGCTATCGTAAAAATTATGAAAAAAGTGGCATAGCAGCGTCACCTGTTGGGATAGCTACACCAAAACTTAATCAGCGTCTATTTATGTCAAGATCTACATGAATCTGAAGTTTGATGAAAATAACTGCATTAGTTCTTGAGATAGGGCTATTGCGGAAATCGCGAAAAATGCAGCATAGCAGCGCCACCTGATGGGCGATTTTCACCAAAAACTAATCAGCACCAATTTATATCAGGGACTAACTGAATCTAAAGTTTTATTAAATTTCGTGCATTAGTTCTTGAGATAGAGCGCCCACAACATTTTTGTCACATACAGACCAACAGGCAGACAGACAGAGTCACAGACTCACGGACAGACATTTTCTAAAAACAGTCAAATCGTGTTCAGGACCTTCTAAAATGTATAAATCCGACAAAAATATTCACGAATCCAATACTTTTTTCTTGTAAAGATAGAAGAAAGTAATAAAATGCTCCCAATCAATGAGTTTGACGACCTTCTATCTGTATTACAAACCGTTCAAAGATGTTCCTCAAAACAGCTGTACTGTATCTCGCGCTCCAGCTCCAATGCAAATATGACTCTGCTGTAATTTTGTTGATATGCTTTCAATTAGCAAATAGCAACATTGCATCTAAATTCGCATGTTGAACTAGACTTTAAAATTGATTGTGAGTCAACTACACAGCGAAAGTGCGACTCAAAATTTAAAGAAATGTGAATCAATTTTGAAAGTTATACAGTACTTACTTTTGCTGACGCATAGATATAAAATGTAGTTAGTTTAAGTAAAATAACTACAGGTAACCTACACTGAAAAAAAAAATTGTTGATTTTACAGTATAATACTGCCGCGCAGCGCGGCAGCGTATTACTCCTTATTTTACTGTTTACTACTGTAAAATCAACATTTTATTATTATTATTATTATTATTATTTTACACTGTACAGGTTGAATGATTCTATACCCTAAATTTACTCTATTTACTTTTTTTTTTTTCAACGAAAAAACAATTGCATTTTAACATTCATGAAACATGTAAATATCAAAGGAGAGAAAAAAACAAAACTCACCTACCGTATATTTTGAATTTTGATATTACTTTATAAGTTACAGAGCAATATTCAGAAGGAATAAAATTGAAAGTGAAAATAAATTATAAAAACTTTATTACTTTAAAAGTAATAAAAATAAATCTAGTTTATTGATATAATAATGATTTTAATGATGAACTTAGAAATTTGCAATGTAAGTTTTATATTTCTTAATGAATTTTCAATAGGAATAAATATTGATGGAGACCAATTGTTAAAAAATTAATAACTTCAAAAAACATTAAGTGAAATTGTGTATAAAAACAAAACAAAACAAAGCAGCAAATGATAAGCTTTTAAAGCACTCAGTGAATTTTGGCATAATTTTTTCCAATACAAAATCAAATTTCAAAGTACTGTTTGATTATAGATTAAAGGAACTTTAATATAATTAATAAATAAATAAGTAAATAAATAAATATGACTGTTTTAAAATTTATTTTCAGCTATTGTTTCATTAATACTAAAAAGTAACTATTTTAAAGTACAAAATAACAATAATAATAATTTTTTCAAGAAATTTTAATTATAATTTATGATAATAATTTTTAAACGGATTATACCCCTGTTTTATTTTTTAAACTTTAATTATATATATATATATATATATATATATATATATATATATATATATATATATATATATAACCATAAATGAAACATTATCATAACACCTACTTAAACAATGAAATAATAATTAAGTATGAAATAATTAGTTGACAATGAAAGATTCCCCAACACACTTAATATGGAAACAAAAACATATCAAAAGAATAAGAAATTAAATAAAAATTGAATAAATGGAATTAAATGAATGAAATGAAATGAAATTTGTGGAATTTAGACAGAATTATCAAGTCCCCAAATGCCTAAATACCACAAATAAAATGAAATCAGATGTTTCATCATCATATTAGCCATACATTGCTAAAAAATATGATTTTGGGACTACATCTGATAAACAATGAAGCAAACCAGTGATAAAATGAAAAATAAAATACAATATTATATATATATATATTATATTGTTAATAGAAATTTAATCAACAAATTTAATGTTATTGATTTTGTATAATTACATTAGTTTCCGATAAGAAACGTTTTAAATAAAATGACACGGAAGCAGGTAAGTAATAATACATTTTAATTTCTTTTTTTTTTTTTTTTTTCTTTTTTTTTTTTTTAGAAATTGTTTTCAAGATAATGCAAATTTGATACTTATAAATCTCTCACATGCGGTGAAATATTAACCTTGATAAAAAATAATTTAAGCAATTTCATAAATATTTGAGAAAGCCTTAATATTTTATTCACAAAACGAAGAAACAAAAAAACTGAGATACTGTATTCTGTATTAAAAAAAATATATTCTTACCAAGAAATTTAAGTTTATTTTAAGTTTAATAACTTACGGAGGTTTTGAATATTTTCTTTCTCAATTGCCCAATTGAAATCATTCAAATCTACTCGTTTGAAGATTTTATTTACCATTAGCAGGCGGTATGGCATCAGAATATCGTAAAATCTGTGAAAATGGAATGGCTAGGGAGTGTGTGTGTGTGTATGGGGGGGGGGGGGGGATGGGATTATGTTTTACATGGGTGTGATACATTTAATAAAAAAGTTTCCACAAGAAATTAACAGTGTTAGAATATTCGTGCATGTAATCGTATTTGCCTTTAAAATTCTTAAAAGTTATATCCATTGAAGTTTAATTGCAATCTCACTTGAAGTCATACTACACTGACAAAAAAAAAAAAAAAAAAAAAAAAAAAAAAAAGAAGAAGAAGAAAAAGAAAGTTGATTTTACGGTATAATACTGGCATCCCAGCTGCTAGTATTATACTGCAAAATTAACAATAATAAGCAGTAAAATAAGCAGTAATACACTGCCGCGCAATAAACCTTTTTTTTTTTCAGTGTAATAGGAAAGATATAAAATTGCGGGTTGAAAATTTCAAAAAAATAAATAAAAGAATTCAAAATGAAAATGCGAATATCAAAATCAATATTTTAATTGTTTCAGACAGAAGATTTAAGATACTGAATTCGAGAGAATACCTTTATCTGATTAATGAGACAACAGGGGTTCGGAGAACCAGAAACCCTTCAAATGAAAAATATTTGATATTTTAAGAATGTTTCACAGGGAAAAAGAAAAAAAAACCCTTAGTTATCAGTGCATTTAATTGTATTTCCAGTTACAATTCATACGAGTTAAATCGCCTGAAACTACTTGAAATGTTATTTGCATTAATACTACTAATGAAAGAAATGAAACTGCGGTTGAAAGTTTCAAATATTAAATAAAATGGCTTCAAAATAAAAATACGATATGTAGAACTGACGTTGAGGTCCCTATCTATTAGTTAGAAATACGATAATTTAAAATTTGGGTGTATAATCAATGTTTATGTGGATATATTACAGTCTGGTCAAAGAAGAGTCTTTAGCGTACAGTTACTCTTCATCTTCTTTTTTCCCGTAAGGAAATAAATTGATAATCTACATCGCTATAACCCTTATAATTACTGTTCATGTGGATTTATTAAAACTCGTCAGGGAAGAGTCTTTACAGTTACTCTTCTTCTTCTTTTTTTTTTCGTAAGGAAATAAATTGATAATCTACATCGCTATAACCCTTATAATTACTGTTCATGTGGATTTATTAAAACTCGTCAGGGAAGAGTCTTTACAGTTACTCTTCTTCTTCTTCTTTTTTTTTCGTAAGGAAATAAATTGATAATCTACATCGCTATAACCCTTATAATTACTGTTCATGTGGATTTATTAAAACTCGTCAGGGAAGAGTCTTTACAGTTACTCTTCTTCTTCTTCTTTTTTTTTCGTAAGGAAATAAATTGATAATCTACATCACTATAACTCATGCTTATTTTCATTCTCTTCTGAAGATGGACATACACAGTGGTTGCATGGGAGCCCTCCCTCCCCCCATACACATATACTATCCCAAATCTTTGAAAAACGTAACAAAGTGCAGAAAAAGTGTAGTGTGTAAAAGTGAGTGTAAAAGTGAGAGAATGTAAATAGAAAAAGTTTTTTGTGATTTTGATTGATTTAATTATTGCATGACAGCAATTTCATCGTATTTTTGTGCTCTTTTAAAGGTTTATTTTTAATTTATTTGCTGTTGTATTTTTAATTACATTTCATTAAAAATTACAATTGTGAACCGTAATCTTATTTTAGCTTGACCCTTTTCATTCACTAATCTTGCTTACCATAACCACTGAATGATTTCAGTTTTCTACTGTATATCATGTATTAAACTAATGATATTAAATAAATAAATAAATAAATAAATAAATAAAAAATCAAGTATTATACAGGACTTTTTTTGTTTGTGTGTGTGTGTGTGTGTGGGGGGGGGGGGTGATAAATTTTCAGCCTTTCATTTATTTCGGGAGGGGGGGGGGGGGCTTGCCTTCTTCCTGATGTGCCATAAATTTTATAAAATTAGGTAACATATTTGAAAATTTGTCCCTCTCCCTCCCAACTAAATATTGTCCGAGGCCCAATGTAAGTACTTTTCATTGCTCTTTTCCCCTCCCGGAAATACTGCATTCGCTCATATTTCTGAAATTCTAAAACAATAAAGATGAAGAAAAAAAAAATAAAAAAAAAAATGCTGAAAGCCTATGTCAATTTTAAAATATCGTTTTATTTTAAATTATTTAGTAGTAAGTGCGAGATAGAAATTTACATTTCAATATAATTCTTCAACAATCTTGAAGCAAAATAACAAAAAGAAAATATCGAAAGTGGTTTTATGTTTGCACTTTTACATATATGTTGATAAGTTATAACAGATGAAATTGTCGAAGAATTTGCCCATCTGCCATGTTTACAGTAATAGATAGCATTTTCAATTTACATGTGATTCGTGTCGTGTGTCGTCCAAGATTCAAGTCATTTTATTTTGCCGCCTGAATCTCAAATGTTAACTAATTCAACAATAGATGTCGCTATCTGTTCAAAGAGCACCTGGATTTTATTATGAGAAAAATATAAAAGGTTTAGAGAAAAGGTGAAAGTTTGATTACAAAGTACATTTTCTTTCCAAGTTAACTAATAAGGTTTTAAAGTATGCTTTTACTATCTTACTGTCATAAACAGTTAGATATTATTTTTAAAGATATCTTGAGTATACTAAACTTTAATTATAATTATTATCAACAAAATTCTTATTATTTGTTTATTTTATTTTATTTTTTCAATGGAATATTATTAATGAAGTCGATTCCTATGACATGTTGCGACTAAAGGTCATTTACTGTACTTATTGCAAGCAACATTGTTTCTATAAATAAAAATTCATCAGATAAATATAGATGTTTTCTTTTTCCCAAATTAAAGTATTTTCCAAAGTAAATATATTAATGTAACTTAATTGGATTTTTTTTTAAGTGTCATAATTTTTTAAAATAAACATTAACCCAAATACAGCTATTGGAAATGTCAGCTTAACTTAAGTTATAAGTTATTCTAGAAGACACTAAATCGAAAATATTTTTCATCAAAATATCATCGAATTTCACATTATGAATTTTTGAGATACGTTTTGTGCAAGATTAAATTTTGAAAAATGGAAAATTAAGAAAGACTCGCTAAACTGCCGGAAAGCAAATTGTTAATTTATAATTCCTTTCGTTTCTGTTGGAATTTTAGGTAAAAATAATGCCAAAACGTGCAGAAAATGCTGTAGCATAATCTAAAAGAAAATGAAGATTGAAAAATTTATAAATATAAAAGTTCTGACACCTTTAAGGAAAAGACAATTTTTGCCGGTAAAATTACCATATTTTACTTTCAAACATGTTATATAGATTTTTTTTAAATGCTAATTGTGTGTACTTATGCAATTAATAGAATTAAGAAACGAAAAATAAAAATAATTTTAACGTTCGCTGGTTAAAGCTAACTAAAATTGTGGAACTCGATTTTTTAATTACATTTTACTTTCTTTTGTCATTTATTTCGTGGAAAAAATAAAGAAAACGCTTCAAGCATTTTTTTTTTTTTTTTTTTTAATGTACTTTTAACCTTTGTAAAACACTTACTGAAGCGGTTAGGTAATCGAATAGATTTCTTTTCTTTTTATCGATTAGATTTAAAATGGTAGAGATACAAAAAAACATTCTCAAAACTATTTTTCTTCCGGAATAATTTCACTTCTTCTTTGCATGAACTTTGAACTTAAGGCAGAGTGGGTATTGTTTAAAATATTCGGAATGTATTTTACAAATTTTAGTGTATATAGCTACAAATCTTATTAAATAACGATTGGTTGGTTGGTTGATTTATGACGGCCGATTATCAACACTTAGGATGTAGGCCCTAGGGGAGGAGTGCCCTCCGTGGGGGTCTTTCTAAGGAATGCTAATCCGTATTTACGGCAAGATTCGAAGAAAACCACGGAAAACTCCGAACGGTTAGGTCGACGAGCGCGACAGGGGCTTATTAAATAACGATGTAGTAGATTCTCGTTAATTCGAAATATCGCATAATTCGGAAATGAGTTTGTTCTCCTTAAAAGCCATATTGATAACAATGTTTAACCTTCGGATCACCAAGGTGGAGTCATAAAACGACAACAATGTCAGTTTTTTTTAACAATATTTAATTTAAAATATTTATCATTATAATTATTATTATTAATTTGGCTACAACTATATGGATTTTTTGTTACCAGTATATCTTGTATATCATTAAATGTCTTGAAAGCTAAATGTTGGATTTTAATTGATATGGAATACAAATAAGCTTTTTTTTCTCTTTTTACCATGATGTCATTGAATTACCCTGCATAGCCTTTCAAGTTTTAAAATATCACCTTGTCGTCCAAAGGTAAAAAAAACAAACAAAAAAAAACATGTAAATTGAATTTTCCGGCAATTTGTTAATTTGTTTGCATAATTCGGCGATCTCAAATTTGGGCAACCCGTGCATTTACAATATGAACTAATTTTCCTAAACTGTTTGTATTTGCATATTCATATTTCAAATGCAAGAAGTATTAAAACTTTTTAAATATTCTAAGACATATTAAGAAAAAAACAATTTTTAATAGGCAATTCTAAATACTGGTGGAGTTCAGAAGCCATAAACTTCATAAGTTGACTACTTCACTCGGTCTGAGTCTTCATCCAGCATTTATTTTAGGTAGATTTCGTAAGAAATACTACCTATTACATTCTCACCTAAGTTGGAATTTTTGAAAATTTTTTGCAGATCTACGCCGATCATGACTCCCAGAACCCAAAACCACCCCCTCCCCAGTTCAAAACTTTATCTATCTATCTATGTATGTCCCTTTTTTTTATGAACACGATAACTGCAATAATTCTGCACAGATCTCTTCCAAAATGATACATAAAATCAAGGGGCATAAAATCTCGGTCAAGTTCGTTAATGGGAAAAATCGAACCAAGGGGGGAGGGTGGGGGGGGGGGCTTTTCGTGAAAACAGAAAACCCCCCATAATTTCTTAATTATGATGCGTATCGAATCCGTTTGAAGTTATTATTACTTCTAGGTGAAGGGCCGAAAATGTATGTATGACAGATTTGTGGTATAAATAAAAATGGCCCCAAGGGGGATGGAGGGGGGTTTTAGAAGAAAAAAATTCATAACTTCATCAATTCCCAAGATTTCGAATCCGCTTAAATTTATTATAAATCCGCTTAATATTATCTAAAACATATTGATAAGTTTTTTATAGGACCAACTCTTATAGCAAAAAAAAAAAAAAAAAATTAAAAAATTAAAAAAAAAAAGCTGCAAACATGTTAGGTTTCGAAGTAGGCGGTTCCAACTGTCGCATCATGGCAAAAAGGTCATTTCTTCCGAAATTCCCAACAAACAGGCGCCCCACGGTCTGCGTCTTCGAAATCTACCTGTGCCTGTAGGCCGAGCCGTCAGGGATTTTTTTAACTATAGTGACTTCAGGAAAATCAAGAAATTTCTGTCAAATGCAAAAATTTTGTTCCTTTTCTCATTTTCAAATTGGAAAAAGAAAAAAATCTGCAAAACGATTTTTCGTTGAAAAAAAATAAATAATAATAATTGGTGCAGTTACGTGTCAAGTACTTTTTAAAAAGGAAAAAAAAATACATACACGTCGAATTGATAACCTCCTCTTTTTTTGAGTCGGTTAAAAAAGGAAAAGAGAGAAAGGATAGGTACATTTTACGGTCCCGAAGGAATAAATATTACTAAATGTAGCAAATTTCCTTATATATTCATTCATATGTATATTTAAGCTTTAAGTAAGCTATTAAGTACATTTCAGACAAAATAATTTTAATGTTTAACTTTAATCTTTTAACCAATATAAGTCGAAGGTTCCTCTCCGTAGACTTCCCTACACTGCAAAAAAAAAAAAAAAATGTTGATTTTACGGTATAATACGGGTACTCCAGCTGCCAGTATTATACCGTAAAATGAACAGTAATAAACAGTAAAATAAGCAATAATATGCTGCCGCGCAAAAAAAAAAAAAAAAAAAAAAAAAAAAAAAAATGTTGATTTCACGGTATAATACAGGCAGCTGGGGTACCAGTATTATACCGTAAAATCAACATTTATTTATTTATTTTTAATTTTTTTTTTTTTTTTTTTTTTTTTTTTTTTACAGTGTACATTTAAAACCCAACGTTCATTTCACTGACATTTAAACAGTTTAATTTTTTTTTCAATAATAACTAATTAAAAGTCTTTAGTTAAGTTCTAACTTAATATATATATATATATATATATATATATATTTTTTTTCTAAGGAATTCACTTATAAACTTTGTCCCTAGCCAAAATAGTCTCCCTCTGTGGACACTGAAAATAAATTATTAAACAAGAACGAAAAAATCATGCGTCAAGCATAGATTATGAAACACTTTCCAACACAGCCAGAAAACTGTAACGAAACGTCACCGTTAAATAAAGTGAAAGAAGATATATACGTAAACTGTTTAGAAAACATATAATACATTGAAAAATGCAGTTTTCGAAATTATCTTTCAGTGTCAAAAAAGTAGTCGAATTATTTTGTGCTGCCCTGTATATGATCAATTAGATGTGAATATATAGTATGATAAAATTTAGTTCAGTTAGAATATCCACATTCAGCAATTTTTGCCAATCGATGGAAATGCAATCGAAACCTTTTGTACTGCCCTGTATATTATCTGAAGACTTTCGTACATACCACATATTAAGGTAAAAGCAACTTAAAACTCACTCGCAACAATTACCAACCGTAAATAAGGATGTATCTTTTTTTTTTTTTTTTTTTTTTTTTTTTTTTGGAATCGCCTTGTATATGAATTTATTTATATTCCACAAACTTCTATTAGTCTACTAAATATAGTTTAGCAGAAAAATGCGTAACACAATTGAAAACTTACCCTTAAGCAATTCACTCCCATAGTCTGTAATACTTACGGATTCCCTTGTGTAGCCCTGTATATGAACAACCGAGTTTATAAACACACACGTACTATGAAAAAAATTTAGCTAAACGAATACAAAATTCACTGTATTAGGTTAAAACATTATTACCGGATATTAGGTTTAAAACATTATAACCAGAATTCTTTCACGAATGTCAAAAAATCGCCGCGATGAGCGAAAAAATGCTAAAAATCACATTAAAAAACGCACTAAAAATCACCAAAATGAAAAAAATCGAGGAAGAAAAAAGTTACTGCATTAGGTTAAAGTTTGAAATTGAATTCCTTTTACGAATGTCGAAAAGTCGTCGCAAAATGCGAAAAAACTAAAAAGAAAAAAAAAACGCATGAAAAAGTTTGCGAGAAATTCTAAAATCGTTGTACAAATTCCGAATAAACTTTATTGAAAAGAAGACAACATTTACTATATTGGGCTAACAGATGAAAACTGGATTCCTTTTACTAATGTGCAAAAAGCGCCACGAAACGCAAAAAACCGCTGATAAAATCGCATAAAAAATCGCCAAAAATACAATAATAGCAGAGACAAGATTTACTATAGTGGGTTAAAACATTGTAACAGAATTTTTTTCACGAACGTGAAAATATCGCCGCAAAACGTGAAAAACGCTAAAATTCGCTAAAAATTTAAAAAACGGATAAGACAAAATTTACTATAAGCAAAACATTGTAACCGGATTCCTTTTTCGAATGTCAAATTATCGCCGCAGAACGCGAAAAAACTGAACAATAGCATAAAAAATCTCTGTACGAATTCCGAATACACTTTATTGAAAAGAAGACAACATTTACTATATAATGGGCTAAAATATTAAAAACGGAATCCTTTTACTAATGTGGAAAAATCGCCGCCAGCGTAAACGCAAAAACAAAGACAAAAAAAAAAAAAAAAAAAAAAAAAAGATGAAAATCGCATAAAAAATCATTAAAAATTCAAAAATCGCAGAGAACAAAATTAACTATAGTGGACTAAAATACATTATAACCGAAATTTTTTTCACGAATGTGAAAATATCGCCGCAAAACGTGAAAAACGCTAAAATTCGCTAAAAATTTAAAAATCGGATAAGACAAAATTTACTATAAGCAAAACATTGTAACCGGATTCTTTTTTCGAATGTCAAATTATCGCCGCAGAACGCGAAAAAACTGAACAATAGCATAAAAAATCTCTGTACGAATTCCGAATACACTTTATTGAAAAGAAGACAACATTTACTATAATGGGCTAAAATATTAAAAACGGAATCCTTTTACTAATGTGGAAAAATCGCCGCCAGCGTAAACGCAATTTAAAAAAAAAAAAAAAAAAAAAGAAGATGAAAATCGCATAAAAAATCATTAAAAATTCAAAAATCGCAGAGAACAAAATTTACTGTAGTGGACTAAAATACATTGTAACCGAAATTCTTTCACGAATGTCAAAAAATCACGGCGGAAAGCATAAACTGCTGAAAATCTCATTGAAAATCACATTAAAATCTGCTATAATTTCAAAAATCGTGGAGGACAAAATTTATTATATTAGGTTAAAAGTTTGAAACCGAATTCCTTTTACGAATGTCAAGAAATCGCCGCGAAACGTGAAGATACTCAAAAAATTGCATACAAATTGTCGCGAAAAATTAAGAAATCGCTGTACGAATTCCTACTTAACTTTATTGAAAATAGAACAATAATTTATTATATTGGGCTAAAAAATTGAAATCGGGTTCTTTTTTACTAATGTGAGAAAAACGCCTCGAAATTCGAAAAAAAAGGTTAAAAATCGTATACAAGATTAAAGTCTGATCAAAAAGTTAAAAACTGCCTTCGAGGTGCAAAACTTCAGATATACCTTCCTGCCAAATCTTCTAGCTCTGCGTGCAGCGGTTTCTTCGGAACACAGCGCGCACGCACACACACACAAACTAGAGGTCTGTACAGACCCATGCCATGCCAGCAAAATTAAGGCAAGTTTTCAAACGAGCCGGACCTGCAGAATTAAAAAAAAAAAAAAATTAATGTGCCGTGCCAATACAAAAAATTAAATGGACCGATAAAAAAAATGAACAAATTTAAAAGGATCAAACAAAGCTGATAAAATATGAACAATTTTCAATCGACGTTACTGGGACAAGAATAAGTATATAAATGTACTGCACGAGCCGATTCTAGCTTGACAACGTTAATACACAAATATAACTTGTCCAGCGTAGAGATTGGCATCAGACAGTTACATCGTGTCGTATCTGAGCTTAATTTTTTCAGAAGACTCGTGGCAGTCTGGGATCAGGCCTACATTTTATTATACATACTCGGGCTGGGCCGGAACTGGATTTAATTGTTCCCAGGACGTGTCGAGCAAACAATTTGTTTTGTAAAATTAGTAATAGCGATAATGAACTCCTGTTAACGGGATCTTTGGAAATATAGTTTAATAAATTATAAACATTTTCAAAAATCTACTTTTTTTTGTATTATACAGCTTTAAAAGTTTTGATATTTTAACCATATTTTTTCTTTTATTTTAAAACTACATAATTTTTTTTTTTTTAATGACTTTATTTGAATGTAATAGGCTAAGAGTCTAAATGATCATTAATGTTACTATTCTATATTCTATAGCTTGCGAACATATAGTAATCTAAAATATACTGTAAAATTTTCCCCATAAATATGTATGCAGTGTTCGTTAAAATAATCTTAATTGAATGTAAAAAAAAAAAAAAAAAAAAAAATTGGAATTTTTTGTAGAAATTGAGTCGTGTCGGGCCGGACCCGAGCCGAACTTTTACTTTTAACACCGGGCCCAAGCCTGGAATTTTCAACCCGTGCAGACCTCTAACACACACAAACTTTAACCTATATAATTATAGACTAGCAAGCTACGCTGGTCAATTTCTCTTAACGAACCTTTAATCAAACGAAATATTGACCTTGAAATTGACCCTGTGTTTTAAAACCATACGGACCTTTACTTGGAATGTCCTTCCGCATTTCAGAAAACGATACTGAAAAATCATTTCCGTTGGATTTTAATGAAGTTACAATACTTCAAATATAATGAAATTGATATGCCTCACTGAGGTGGACTAAAATATGCTATTTGCCAAGAATTAAATAAAATTAATGCACTCGTGACATCATAATTCCCTTTTATATTTTAACAGAATTATAAGGCTTACTAATAATTTTTGTCTCGTGCTTATAGTCAATATACAGGCTGCCGTTATCATGATCTTTTTACGCGTGAAGGTTTCGCTATGGTACTCCATTGTGAAATTTGGTAATTTTTGAAATTCAATATTTGAAAAACGGCATGATCATTAGATTTGAAATTTATATCAAGAAAAATACAATTTATTACCTTTCTAACACAGTTTTTCTAACAATTTTGTGACAAATACTTTTCGAGTTATTAATTTTTTTAGTAACTTCAAATGTTTCATTTTCCGAGATTAATCTGTGGCAACGATTAGCGAAAATCCCAGTCGTCAACAACGCATACCTTTTTATTAAAGAGGATATATTTTTCTTTATCTGAAGCCGTCTTTCTTCTGAGAAATCGGCTATACCAGAATAGGTAAAATTGGGTTACCCGCCCGATGCAAGACTCTACCTTGCGAAACTGTTTCCTTGCGTTAGCTCTCTTGTTACTGGGAAAGTAGATTTACAGGAATAGAAGATTTGCGAACACTTTGATCTTCAGCGAAAACATGACCTTGGTGAGCAAATTTGCCGCTAAAAGTTTATCTGAAAAAGTTATCGATCCACATATTCTAGATCTGTTACGAAACTAGTCGTTGGGGGGACATCGTAATACTTACCCATCATGGATATGATATAACATAAAATATGAAAATAAAACATGCGTTAACTACTTATAAAAGCATTGCAATTCGAATAAAATCGTGGCTTGATGACGTCATAAACTTTAAATGCTCTATTACTGAATTGCGTAAAAGAAACATCCTTATAACGCCAAAATGGATAATCCTATTAACTAACGGTTTACTGCGTCGGATTAAGCGTCTCATTTTCAATTAAAATATATCTTTGAATTGAAATTTGAATGAAATACAGGGTCATGAAAAATCGAAGAGTGTGGAAAATATAATTACAAATATCTCGGCAACTCATTATCCGACCGACTTCATTCTTTATGTAAAATTTATGTTTTTTTTTTATTGTCTTTTATATTCACTCCTTAAAATAAACAATTTCGAAAATGTTTATGTACCTTTTATCAGAACGACTATTTCGAAAGTCCGAAAAAAATAGTTCCGTATAATCGAGGTTACTGCAATTCAATAAGCTTCTTCCCATTATTACATACTAAGTATATACCAAATTTCAAGTCTCTATCTCAATTTGTTCGGGAGATAGAGTGTTTACAGACACACACACACACACACACACACACACAGACGGACGGCATCCCCCCCCCCCCCTAAAAATATGTTTTTCGGAATCTCTGAATCCGGTGTCTGAAACGTGTAAATCCGTCAATTTTTTTTTTTCGATTTTCAAAACGATTACAAGACTTACCCTATACTACCTATGATGGGTAAGTAAAAGGATTACCAGCATATCCTACATAATCTGAAATGAAGTCACCAAAATTTCTTGCCCATTTAGTTATGCAAGCCTAATATATACAGCGTATCCCTTCTTATCGCTGACCAATAGCTAATTTCTAAGCCATTAGTTTTTTAAATAAAAGTTTAAATTGAAAAAAAAAATGTTGCAAATGTCTTTGTTCATCATATAATAGACAATTTACGTCAAACATGACATTTTTCTTTTTTAATTATGAAATTTAATTTTTAAACGGTCTCTAAGTCCTCTAAGTTATATTTAGAAAAACTTTCTTCATACTGTATAACAATTAAAAGTGAAAAAATTTACAAAGTTATAATAGTTTGGATTACGTGAATTTTCAGCTTTTTCGCTTTTTTCGTTTTAATTTCCAGAAAATGCTTAAAATTCACAAAATTCAAAGTTCAAAAATTCGATATGCTTCAGTAGTACATTTTCTTTTAAGAGCATGGAATGAGACTTTCTAAATGTAACTTATAGGACACAGGACCATATAAATATATAAATTTAATAATAAAAAAAAAAACTACTTTGATTTTCATATGATGAAGAACTGCATTTGAGACATTTTTGCAATTGCAAGTATATCTGCAATATTAACAGTTTAAGAATTACGTATTGATTAACGATATAAGGATACCCTGATACAGGGTATATACTTGTTTTTATATACAAAGCCTACCTGTGATGATAGAGCCGGCCTGCAAAATCTAAGACTACACTCTGAGTTTCAGTGATGTTCTGTAAATTGTATCCACATGTTTTTCTACTTTTCGTTAGTTTTATTTTGAGTTTGTATCAATTTTATACTTATGCGAGAATTTTTTTCTATAATCGTAAAAAAAAAAAAAAAAAAAAAAAAAAAAGTCAGAATTGTAAATTAATTTGTAAAAAGTCAAAATTATGAACTATATGAAATTGGCAGTTTCTTCCTCATCTTTGTTTTGATGTTATTGATTTTCTTTATGTACCAATCCATTTTTCAAATATAAGTATACATACCAACCAAACGAAAAATGAAATATAATCCTTATTTATTTAGCTTATTATTATTATTATTATTATTATTATTATTATTTTAATCTTTAAAAGAAAAAAAAAACCTGGATTGCATTTTTACGACCTAACTTTTAGTCATAAGCAGAAATACAGATACAATTTTAGAATTAAATATACATTTTTTTTTAAATTCCTACAGAACAACTAAAAGAAGAATTAAAGCTAAAACACTAACTTATGCTACTAAAAATCAATTTTGCTTGATAGCTCAAACGATTTATGGAGAGTAATTATTTGTAATGATCTCGCATTTTATCTCTCTGTTCTTCTTTCTGTCTTTTTTAACGATCAGGTATGCAACTTTAATTTCATAAAATGCTAATTTATACATTCAATACTGGGAGGATATCTGAAGAAAAAACCTTTCTATTGCTTGTCGGGCTGCACTTTCGTAAACATTCAAAGAATTTTTATTAAATACCGAATTCGAAAACGATTAGTTTAAGAGAAGACTTTTGAAAGTTGCTTTTACCCACCAGTATCAGGGCCAGATTAAGAGGCTACTTCACTCCCGCGAAAACATCCGCTCGCTATAATGTTAACCCTTTGGGAGATTTTTTTTTTAAATATCTCGTTTGCATTTCAATATTTTATTTATTTATTTATTTATTTATTTATTTATTTATTTTTATTTTTATTTATTTATTCATTTATTTTTATTTATTTATTTTTATTTTTATTTTTATTTTATTTTTTTATTTATTAAGGGGGGGGGGGGCAATAGGATAGATGAAGTCGATTTCTACAAAAGCCGTTACTTTACTTTTTTCTTTTTTTTTATGGGGATACTTTTATTTTCGAAACCGGTTCTGAAAATGAAAGTATCCTAATAATAATAATAATAATAATAATAACAAAATCTGTAAACAAAATCGAAAAAAAAATAAATAAATCTGCCTTTGTGCCTCCTCGGCTATCCAATGCCCCCCCCCCCCCCAACCCCCAACCCCCTCCAAAAAACCCACTTTAAAATATTGAAATGCAAACGCGATATTAAAAATAAATTCTCCCATAGGATTAACATTAATGATCGGGTGTTACACGCGAGTGAAGTAGACTCTTAAAGCATGGGCAAAGCTTCAGTGTCCTCAAATGTAGAGACCCTACATCTGTAGGTAAAGTTTTTAATAAACTGCAATAAAGTTTCATTAGTTACACAGTTTCACATAGTACTGCCAGGAAGATATCAATACAAGATCTTAAAAATACATTTTTTTCAAAAGTATGATGTATTTTGCAAGCTGTTACGTTGAATGCAGACTTAAAAGACTCCTTCAGTCAAGCATTGAAATTCGTAAGTTAACATTTAACCAATGGAGGCGTTGTCTGCAAATTTCTCGTTTGCATTTCACTATTTTTAAATGATTATTTTTTGCATAGGATGTCTGAGGTCGATGTCTAACTTGTATCTCTGTACTTTTTCGATTTTAATTGCAGTTTCATTCTGAGGACTCATTTAATTTTAGAACCAATCAACCTTTTTTTTCTGAAATAAAAATTAAAAAAAAAATATTTCTCTGAAATGTATTTGAATTTTTTGAATAGGTGAATTATATTTAACACATGGGCTGATAAGTTTCCGGTCTAATAAAGAAAACACAACTTTTTAACATAACTTTACAATTTTATAAGTTTATAACTTTAATAAATAACATAACTTTAATAATAAATATATACATATTATATATACTTAAATATATACATATATTAATAACATAATATTAATAATAATAATAATTTAATATTAATAATAATAATAATTTAATAATAATAATAATTTAATAATAATAATAATAATAATAATAATAATAATAATAATAATAATAATAATTTAATAAATAAATAATAATAATTTAATAATAATAATAATTTAATAAATAAATAATAATAATTTAATAATAATAATAATTTAATAAATAAATAATAATAATTTAATAATAATAATAATTTAATAAATAAATAATAATAATAATTTAATAAATAAATAATAATAATAATTTAATAAATAAATAATAATAATAATTTAATAAATAAATAATAATAATAATTTAATAATAAATAACATAACTTTATAACGAAAAAGCTCCAAACAGTGCTCAGAATCATGGACTCGTTGTTGTTTTTGGTCAAAAGTCAACACGCGCGGCATCCACTTTGACAACAGCTTTTTCATAGACAAATGTTCATTCAAAATAAAACCTACACGTTCCTTGGATATCTTCAGAGTTTGATCTATCTCCAGTAACTTCACTTTACGGTTCCCCAAAATGATTTTGTGGACTTTTTTTATGTTTTCCGGAGTAACCAACTCTTTTGGGTGACCAGAGCGTGGTGCATCACTGGTGTCGTGCGACCACGTTTAAATTCAGCAAACCAGTCAATAATGGTTGATTTACTTGATGCAGTGCCGGATAATGCTTATCAAGCCAAGCTTTTGTTTGAACGGTGTTTTTTTCCCATCAAATAACAATGTTTTATCAAAACACGAAATTCTTGTTTATCCATTTTTTTGTTTATCAACAAAGTTGTTCAACTAAAACCACTCTAACGTTTTATCCACACTGCGAATCGTCATGACATTTTTTTTTTGCTACCTTTTAAAGGTTAGTATTTACTATAAAAGTATCGGTTCGGCGATTGCAACGCCATCTGTGTGCCAGACCGGGAACTTATCAGCCGATGTGTTATATTAGTCCTGCACATAAGGTTTAGTACAGAAACAGTATCCCATGAGTTAATCCGTAGCCTTTAAAGTTACGGGCGGCGTACGGAGTGCGCCACTCAGTGAAAAACAGGTGCGAATTCCAATGTAATTGCGCGATTAATTCTAACCAGTGGGGAAGAATTCACCAGTAATCTAACCAGCGGGGCTAATTTTAACCGAGTTATGCACGGTTAAAATTAGCTTTGTGTAACTCAATTCCAAATAGTGTGTTCCATTGTCTTTTGAATCCCCAGAAACCAATACATTTCCAAAATTTAAAGAATTATTTATAAAAACAAAGTATTTTTCTCTGCCCGTAATTTTCAGAAACGTTTCCGAAGGGTTTTTATAGTGTATTAATTAGTGTCCTCAGCCTGGAATACCTGTTTTTCGAATGTCATCAATTCTCAAGTAAACGTTTTCATGCTCAAAAAATATATTTAACAGACAAACATAAGAAATTAACAGCGTTAACAATAACATTAAAATTAAGATTATTTCTTTACTCTTTCATGTATAAATTAACTTATGCGGCTGAAAACGTGTACTTGAGAATGGATAACATTCGAAAAACAGGTATTCCAGGATGAGGACACTAATTAATACACTATAAAAGCCCTTCGAAAACGTTTCTGAAAAATACGGGCAGCGAAAAATATTTTGTTTTTATAAATAATTATTTAAATTTTGGAAATGTATTGGTTTTTGGGGATTCAAAAGACAATGGAACACGCTATTCGGAATTTCGGATAACTCAGAAGATTATGTTACATTTTCGTTCGTGGTTATATTTTCATAAAATAAGAAACATTGGTCATTTTTTACAGTGTAGTCTTTGAAAGCTGATAGCGCATAGAGTGCGCCGCCCCTGTCTTTATGTGTGTACAAACTGTCCATGTCTTTAAAGGTTAACAACTGTGACAAAAATTGATGAATAGTTAATTATATTGTGAGCGGTCTCTGAGACCGCTTGATCAAAGGATGAAGAAAATGCTGGATTAACTTATGAGATACTGTTTCTGTACTAAACTTTATATACAGGACTATTATAATTAAAATTCACCTATTCAAAAGTGTGTAGCAATAGTACTAGGGATCCAAACGAAACAAAATTTCACTAGCATTGGTAGTTAGACGATAAATTACAACACTGTTAAAAATTTGCAGCAAACTGTCCAATCATTCGACCGCTTTTTGAAAGAACTCTACATAACCGTAATTTAACTGTATTTTGACCATAATATGGGCAATAATATGGTCAGAATAGAGTTTAATTACGGCTATGTAGCCTTTTTCTATAAAAACGGTCAAATGACTGAGCAGTTTGCTGCAAATTTTTAACAGTAAAGTTAAACAGTGAAAAATGAAAGAATGCAGCAGTCTGTGAGACCGCTAACAGCAGTTAAGGGTTTATTATTTTAAGTCACCTTAGGATGAATAAATGTTATTACTTCTTTTTCGAAATCATCAGAGATATAAAAAAAATTAATTAATTAAATTTCAAAATTCAGGAAGGAGGAATGTTCCTCTGCCCTCTCTTGCTGGCACCCATGCAGACAGATTTTTATGTTTGCAGCTCGATCGGCCGTGCACAAGACAGTGTTTTGACTGTTTAACCCCTTCCATTATGTTTCTTTTTTTCTTTTTACTTTCTTTTTCCTTTCTTTTCTATTCTTTCTTTCTTTTCTCTTTTTTTCTTTTCTTTAATACAATTTTCAACCCGTAAATCATATTAAGCGTGATCGAACTCAACAACAACAAAAAATTGTAAAAGTAATCTTTCAATAATAATAATAATTATTATTATTATTGCATTTCGCAAATGTCTACTTTTGGTATAATGGCTTTGATTTTTTTTAAATGAAGTTTTAATATAGCTTTTGTTTATTGACTTTCCTGAATCTAATGATCATAAAATTATTATGTTATTTATTTAAGCGAATTTCCATAGAAAGGCGAACTCTCACTTCCATATGATTCATTTATTTAGGTGAAATATCACATGCCAACTTGGACTACCTTTTATTGTTATAAGAATTAAACAGTAATCGCCATTTTCTCCTCGTGAATAGATCGTACGGTACAAATAAATATTTTGATGATATGTAGCTAGTGCAAATTAAGATGCAACCAGTGTAAATCAATATATAACTAATTTATTTATTAATTAAAAGTTTATGCTTAATTAGCTCAAATTAGTCTGTCATTATAGATATTATAATTTTTACGAAATCTCAACTTAAGGGTGTTGGTCAGTGAAATCTCAAATTCCCCTCACTAATGTCAACCCTATGGCCGTGTTATGCATTCTTATTTTTAAAATATCTCTTCAGGAAATAAATAATTTTAAATAATTTTTTCTGTGGACTCTTCTTAAAAGGAAGTCTATTTCCTTTTTAGTTGTCAAACTATTTCTAAAATATAACTAAAAACGCTAAACCTGCGGCGCTACAATACATTAAGGATTATGTCCTACAGTGTCCAACCCTTTTCTTGACCAAGGACTCTGACGTGCTGTACAGCATATGTCCCGTTCAGGTGGCCAGCCTAATGCAGAACCCTCAGTGTTTAGTTCCCAAGCAAGCATGGCACTCATTTTATCGACCCCGAAGAGATAAAAAGTTGAGTGAACCTTGCCCAGTCCGCAGCCCAGAATCTCCCGAGTGTTTAGTTCCCAATCCAGCATGGTACTCATTTTATCGACCCCGGAGACATGAAAAGTTGAGTGAACCTTGCACAGTCCGCAGAGCCGAATCCCCACTGTGATTAATTCCCAATCAAGCTTGGTACTCATTTTATCGACGCCGAAGAGATGAAAGATTGAGTACAGTCCACAGTCCAGAATCCCCTCAGTGATTAGTTCCCAAGCAAGTTTGTACTCATTTTATCGACCCCAAATAGATGAATAGTTGAGTGAACCTTGCCCAGTCCGCAGTCCAGAATCCCCTCAGTGATTAATTCCCAATCAAGCTTGGTACTCATTTTATCGACCCCGGAGACATGAAAAGTTGAGTGAACCTTGCACAGTCCGCAGAGCAGAATCCCCTCAGTGATTAATTCCCAAGCAAGCTTGTACTCATTTTATCGACACCGAAGAGATGAAAAGTTGAGTGAACCTTGCCCAGTCCGCAGTCTAGAATCCCCTCAGTGATTAGTTCCCAAGCAAGCTTGTTGCTTATTTTATCGACCACGAAGAGATGAAAAGCTGAGTGAACCTTGCACAGTCCGCAGCCCAGAATGCCCCCAGCGTTTAGTTCCCAACCAAGCATGGTACTCATTTTATCGACCCCGAAGAGATGAATAATTGAGTGAACCCTGCCCAGTCCGCAGTCCAGAATCCCCTCAGTGTTTAGTTCCCAAGCCAGCTAGCTAGCTTGATACTCATTTTATAGACCCCGAAGGCATGAAAGGTTCAGTGAACCTTTCCCAGTCCGCAATCCAGAATCCCCTCAGTGATTAATTCCCAATCCAGCATGGTACTCATTTTATCGACCCCGAAGAAATGAATAGTTGAGTGAACCTTGCCCAGTCTGCAGTCCGGAATCCCCTCAGTGTTTATTCCCAATCAAGCTTGACACTCATTTTATCGATCCTGAGATTAAATGTGGAGTGAACCTTGCCCAGTCCCTAATCCAGAAACCCATCAGTGATTAGTTCCCCAGCAAGCTTGGTACTCATTTTATCGACCCGAAGAGATCAAAAGTTGAGTGAACCTTGCCCAGTCCACAGTCCAGAATCGAACTGTGGACCTGTAGCGCGGTAGTGAGACGCTCTAGTGAGACACTAAGCAACTGGACTTCTCTAAAATATATACTTAATTTTATTTAAAGTGTTAAAATCTTGCTCACGATTTTAATATATAAAATTATAAATTAAGCATATATTTTAGAAATATTTTGACAGCTCAAAAAAGGAGACATGCTTTGAAACAGTACACAGAAAAAGAAGTTAAAGATATTAATTTCCGGAGAATATATTTTAAAAATACAAATGCATTCTACATACATAGGTTTAATAATAGCGAGGAGAATAGGGGAGTTGACTGACCAACAGCCTTCAGACACAGCTCAAGTTAAACATGTCAAAATATTTCTAAAATATATGCTTAATTTTATGTGAAGTGTTTAAATCTTACTCAGTTTCTCTAAGATTTTAACACAAAAAATTATAAATTAGGTATCTATTTTAGAAATATTTTGAAAACTAAGAAAAAAAATCCCTGACGGCTCGGCCTACAGGCACAGGTAGACTTCGAAGAAGCAGACCGTGCGGCACCTGATTGTTGGGAATTGCGGAAGAAATGACCTTTTTACCATGATGCGGCTGTTGGAACCGCCTACTTGGAAACCTAACTTGTTTGCAGACGGAGCCAGCAGGGATTATTTTTTTATTATTTTTTTTTTCGCTATAAGAGTTGGTCCTATAAAAAACTTGTCAGTATAAAAGTTTTAGTTAATATTAAGAGGATTTATAATAAATTTAAGCGGATTTGATATCTTGTGAATTGACGAAGTTATGAATTTTTTTCTTCTAACCCTCCCCCCCCCCCTTGGGGCCATTTTTAATTATATAAAAAATTTGTCATACATACATTTTCGGCCCTTCTCCTAGAAGTAATAATAACTTCAAACGGATTCAAACTTTGCCCATTAACAAACTTGACCGAGATTTTATGCGCCTGGAATTTATGTATCAGTTTCGAAGAGATTTGTGCAGAATTATTGCAGTTATCGTGTCCATAAAAAAGTGACACACACACACACACATATATATATAATGGTTAATTTTTGCAATAAGTTTTTATATATATATATATATATATATATATAGATAAAGTTTTGAACTGGGGGTGGTTTTGGGTTCTGGGAGTCATGATCGGCGTAGATCTGCAAATTTTTTTCAAAATTTCAAACTTAGGTGAGAATGTAATAGGTAGTATTTCTTACGAAATCTACCTAAAAGGATACATCCCTCAAGAAAAGTACACAAAAAGAAAGAGTTAAAAATATTAATTTCCTGAAAAGATATTTTAAAAATACGAATGCATTCCATGCAATCTAGAATACATGGAACTATAAATAGTTTGTTCTTAGTTCCATGTCTAGAATACACGTTAGGGATCACGCGCAGGTTCCTTCTCTCAGCGATCTTCATGAAGATCGGCCCTGTCCTTGTCCATGATGATGTCAGCTGGACACCAATGTTCTTCTCCCCAGTTCCTAAATAGATACTGTTTGTACTGTCTTTTCACTGTGAAAATAGATTCTTATCAATAAAGTGCTCTATTATTTCGTCTTTGATGACAAATATATATTTTCCTTCCAACGGTTGGAGTATCATAGTTGAGATTTTTCCAACAGAGAGAAAATATGCCGGGACCAAGACTCGAACCTGGGTACTTTGGGTTTGCCGTACCAACGCTCTCCTTACTAAGCCAGCATACTTTCCTCTGCTCACTATGATATATTTTCCATTCTGTATATTTTTAGTGAACTGGATTTTTTTATTAATACACACACACACACACACATATATAGATATGTATGAAACACCGTAATTGAATGTCATAATTTAGAAGTTTGGGTAGAATATTTTGATAGATTTAGAAATCACGTAAAAAATCATTCTTTTTTAACGCTTTCCAACAAAGTTGAAAAGTGTTTACGAATTCAGTTTGTCTGTCTGTCTGCCGTCTGTCTGTCCGTGCTCTAACTCGCGTAAATATTTCGGATCGACATGCAATATGTTATTGAGGTTTAGTATTGCATGTTCGGTATTGAAAATGAAATGTATAGCACTTATTATTATTATTTTTTTTTTTTTACAGGGACACTCAAAAGAATTCTCTTACATTACGGTCTATGGAGAAAAATCGTTTGCGGTTTATTTTAATAATATTTCACTATTTCAAACATAACTGAAATTGATATATATCACTGAGGTGCATTACAAGCGGTTTATTACAGAATATTGTGTGAATAGAATTTATGGTTCATTTACAGGGACACACAAAAAAATTCGCTACTGTCTGTTTACAATAATTGCTGGAAATGCGTTTCCAGTTACTGAACGCGTCTTTAAATTTTACTCATTTTTTTGCATATTACGTGGTGTGTATAAATTCTATAGATCTATTTTCTGCTGCCCTGAATAGGGCAGCAGAAAAGTTCTCGAGTACATTTCCGTTTATTAGCGGAAATTCCAAATGGAGAATTTAAAACTGCGGTACGCATTTCCTAACTGAACTAAAATTTATCATTCTATGTAATGTAGTATACATACAAATCTATAGATCCTATACAGGGCTATACAAAATAATTCTGATATTTTTCCGACGATCGTTGATAATTCCTGAAATTGGGTTTTTAAATATGTTATGCGTTTTCCAAATTCTTTACTTAGATATTTCGCCCCGGGATTGCACTTATACTCTAAAGCGAAAGCTGGGTTCCCGGGACGGTCATCCCTTGTCATCCTTTGTGTACTTTAGATATCATCTTTCACCTTATTAAACGGTAATGATTTGTAAAATTATTTTGGAAAGTGTTACATAATCGATGCTTGACGCATGATTTTTCGTTCTTGTTAGCTATAGTTATTGTTATTTTACTAGTTATTTTACCAGTTATCTTCTATTTTATTTTTCTTCGAATATTTTGCATATATGGAATTCAATATAGTGAAATATACTTTTAATTTACAATGTATTATGAAATGAAATATACATTTATTGCTTATTGACTAGAGGAGAACAATTTTAATTTTTTGATAAGAAAGATTGAAAACTTTAATATGTTAAAGGAGTATTTTTGCTTCTTCGCGAATACGTTAAATAATGACTAGCATATTGACAGATTCATAATGTTAGAAAAAAAAAATGGATTATTAGATACATACCTTGTTGTCTGACAGAACGAATTCGGGTTGGACTTTTTAAGGAGAAGGGATCTGAATCTTTGTATTTCTATGCTAGGTTAAACCTTATTAAGCAAATACGCTAACTTCTAAATCAAGTGGAAAACGAAAGAAACGAAAGGATGGATAAAATCACATATACTTTCATAATTATATTAGCATATTTTGATAAAATTTTAGTAGAATGCCTATGAAGGTAGGTCAATATCTCCCATCATGTTGTAGGTTACACTTTTTAACACTTTTCTAGATACCTTGCTCATATGTTTAACATTAGTGGGGGTGGGGAAATTTGAGATCTGACTGACCAACACCCAAATACTTCCCTTTTTGAAAATCCTGCATGCGGGCTGGTCGCGATTACTGATCACTCGTAGTATACCGATGCCAAATTCACTCGCGAAGAAAAAAAAAGAAAACATTTGATTACAATAGTTCTGCGCCCTACCGCATATACAATCACATACACGCACACCACGCTGTCTCAAACCCAAGAAAGTTATATAAACCCATCTGGGAGACTGAAACAAAGGATTGGCTTCTTTTGACTGTCATTCACCGGTTTCTATTTGCGGTAGCCCGCATGCTGTCCTTGTACCATTTTGTGCGCCATGAGATCTACAAATAGCCTACGTACGGGCACTGAGAGGGCTAAAAATACCAATACGCCATGTACCCGTGTTGTTTTCGTGGGGTTTTTTTCCTCAGTTTTTTTTGTTTTTGTTTTTGGAAGGGAGGGTATTTTAGTGAATAAATGGAGCTTATTGTGTGTTCATCAGTGTTTGCAAAGGTGCGACAAGGATACTAGATGAAGTGGAACCAGGGCTTCCACTTAAGTGTTGTGAAATGTTTCCAGGAGAAGCGAAAGTGAAATCTCATTTAAAATAACACTACGTTCAGTACAGAAATACATAGTCGAGCCTGTTTGTTTGAATAGTCATCTTGCCAAGAAAAATTATTCTAATAAGCCTGATATCGATTATCCATAGCCATACCCTATCTATACTTGTTTTAGTGATAGTTAAAACTATTAAAATGTAAAACGTAAAACGATTTTTCGCTTACATGTTTCTCAGTTATAGATTCTTCAGTGCCCCATCATAAGAAATGGAGAAAAAAAAGAAAGAAAAAGAAACGAAAGAAATATTTTATATTTATAAGCACTATTCTGAATCATTTCTCTCTATTGGGTTGTTCTATAAAAGGTAAGAGAATGCTATGATAAAAACAAAAAATTCGGAGTGAATCCACTCGACTTTCCAAATACTGGTGCACCATCTAAAAGTTAAAAAAAGGGGAATTTTTTATATTTTTTTGGCACAATGGAATCGGCGGGATTCGTACGCTGGAACTCCTATTTTGAAACTGGAGACGTTACCTCTGCGCCAATAATGCTTGATCATATGTCCGCAATGTTTATCGCTTATACTCTTTTATATTTCCTTGGTGATTTTCCCTATACGGGGTGTTCATATATTTATCCGACAAACTCAGAGGAACGATCAAGACGAACAAAGTAGACATCAAAACGAACAAAAATTTTAATGGAACATGGGGTCGCAAGCCCCATTTAATCGGTGAAAATCGCAAAAATATGTATTCAGCTTGTGACTACAGAGGAGAGGGAAAACGGTTGTTACTTGATTGCTGAATGATTTCGTGCAATCGCTCACTACCTGTAACGCAATCAGATTCGCGCAACCCATATGTTGGGGTAGGAACGAGGCTAACGAAAAAGACAGGCTACCGCGGTACATTCCACTTATCTTTTTTTACAGACAGCTTTAGTGACGTGATGCTCTTTTCGTACGCCTTCATTGGTGCATTCGAGCAACACGTGACTCTGGCGGTCTGTAAAAAAAGATATGCGTAAAGCACCGCGGTAGCCTTTCTTTTTCGTTAGCCTCTGGTAGGAACATGTACTGCGATCCACGTAAGTTAGCGTCATTGTAGTGTAACCATGAGTAGCAGTTAGTTGTCTGTTTCATTATGGGATCGTGGTAGCTGGCTACACAAACGAGGAATACGCTGACATGTATCTAATGTACGGTAGAGCAGGTGACAAGGGACATGTAGCACAGCGGATGTACCAAGAGAAATATCCAACGAGGCGTTGTCCGCACCATACCATGTTCGCCGACATCGATCGATGGCTTCGAGAGTCGGAGTCCTTCTTGTCACCAAGGTTTAATGAAGGGAAACCGCGTAAAGTACGCACGCCTCAACTGGAATAAATGGTTGTGCAGCAAAGGTTTGCCGATTCCCCGTCGACAGTACACGAGCGGTTTTAGGTGAACTTGGTGTTCACAACAGTTCGGCGTGGAGTGTTCTTCATACTGAAAATATGCACCCGTTCCACATACAGAGGGTACAACTTTTAACCGATGACGATTATCTGCGGCGTGTACAGTTCGTGCGGTGGATGGTTGACGTCACCACACATACTAATCCACCCACAATGCACACATGTGGTCGATGAAAATCCTCATGCAAGTGTCCCGGGGAGACATCAACAGAGGTTCAGCGTAAACGTGTGGGCAGGAATCCTCGCTGATTATTTGTTGGAGCCGTACCTTCTGCTGAACGCCTGAATAGCGCAATGTACCATGTTTTCGTGCAACACGTCCTTCCGGAATTGCTGCAGAGTGTGGGGGCTATAGTGCAATGACGCATTTGTGGTTCATGCATGATGGTGTCCCAGCACATTTTCCCCGCGAGGTACGTAACCACCTCGATGTCACATATCCAGGGAGGTGGATTGACCCGTTGCTTGGCTTCCACGTTCGCCGAATCTTAATCCCTTGGACTTTTTCCTTTCGGTGGTCATCTAAAATCAGTGGTTTATGAGACGAGACGCTTGTGAAAACACCGGAGGATCTCATAGGGCGGATTGTCGTTTCTACGGTAGACATCAATGCCACGGTTGCAAAATGGTTTAAAAATAAATTTAATAATGGCTGGCAAATAATTTCTTTCGGTTTTTAAGGTTAAAAAAAACACAATTATTTCTACACACTTCGTATATTTTAATCAATTATACATGGACCGTTGTTATCAATACCTTTTGCCATCTTTCCACCAACTCCATAATGCCGCGTTCATAGAGCGTCTGTGACTTATCGGCGAAACACATTTCCAGGTACGTTTTTACAGCCCTCTCGTCAGCGATGGTTTTCCCGTTCAAAAAATTTTGCAGCGACCGGAGCAAGTGATTATCAGATGGCGCCAAATCCGGTGAATATGGAGGATGAAATAAAACAGAAATTGCGGAGTCAAGACTTAACAATTTCTGCTTGGTGGCTAATAACGTATGGTGTCACAACACCTTTACGATTGAGCAATTCTGGCAATTTTTGGCGTCATTGCTCAGTTTATTTAAATGCGAGCATTATATAGTTGAATGAATGATGGTTTTACCTGCTGATAACAACTCGTGATAAAGCACACCCTCAAAATCCTACAACATGGAGAGTATGATTTTCTTGTAATGCAGTCTCGCCTCTGAAGTTGTTTGCGGCGGCTCGTTGCTTTGTCCCCACGAACTTTTTCGCACTACATTATGGTAGGCGATTCCTTTTTCATCGCTCATCAGCATTCGCTTAAAAAAAGGTTTGTTCTTTTGACGTTTCAGCAGTGAATCGCAAATGGAAATGCGATTGATCAAATTTGCCTCAGTCAATTTTTGCGGCACCCAAACATTGAGCGAGAAACGTATCTCAGTTGGCGCAAATGGTTTTCCACGCTTGTATGGGAAACATTTAACGCTGTGGCAATCTCCAGCACAGTTTGGAATAGATTCGTATCAATAATTGCCTTGACATCGTTCGAATCTAATATCAATCGGGCGGCCGGAACGTGGCGCGTCATTGATGTGAAAATGTCCAGAACGGAATTTGATAAAACACTTTTGTCACACGCATTCTGTTCGGCAAAATTCCTGTATGCACTGCATATCTTTCTTTGAGCCTCCGCCGCTTGTTTGCTCTTTTTGAAGTAGTGCAACAAAATATAACGATAATTTTCGTTTTCGCGTCCATTTTCATATCTGCGCGGCGCACGTGATACAAATGTTTACGAAACAAAACATTCACTGATAGGTTTCGTGAAACGTAACTTTTTACTGGATTAATTTTAACACAATTATTCAAATTGATAAAGAAATCATACGAGTTGTAATTTTCCAACTGGACGAAAAATGTCCGGGCCAGGATTCGAACCTGGGATCTCTTGGCTGAAGCTGCCACGCTCTACCTACTGAGCTATCCCGGTCAAATCTGGAGGGCATAATTCATTCAGTTAATTATAAGCATCTGATCTGATATTTTAATCAGCTCAACAGAAAAGATCGCAGGTAGTGGAACTCCAGTACACGCTGGATACGTGATTACACTGGATTAATTTTAATACAATTATTCAAATTGGTAAAGAAATCATACGAGTTGTAATTTTCCAACTGGACGAAAACTGTCCGGGCCAGGATTCGAAGGATTCGAACCTGGGATCTCTTGTCAAGAGATCCCAGGTTCGAATCCTGGCCCGGACATTTTTCGTCCAGTTGGAAAATTACAACTCGTATGCGTAACTTTTAAGTCGCACAGCCGAATTGCACGGAGGTGCCAAGAAAGAGAAGGCGAAAACGAAATGAACTATCACCCGACGAAAAACCGAAATAACTTATTTGCCAACCCAATACCTAATTCGTCGGCCGATTGTTTTCGAAAATCAATGGTGTATAACATATTCGCCAAATGGAAGCTCAATCGGACCGTTTGGGAGTTATCGTGTTCACCCACACATACACATACAAATAAGGATTACAATACTTTCATTACACTATGTGTTCGGGCAGCAAAAAATGACATCATGATATTCCCAGATGTAACAGGGGACCTACAGCTTGTACACAAAATTATACGTTACCTAATCCTACAGTTTATAATTTGGAGCAATACTGCAGTCGTAGTGTATACAAATATTGAAACAAAAAACATTAAAATAAATCTCTTTCCGAATACATTGATCTCCTTATGCTCGGCTCAAGTTCGCTGTTTTGTGCGTAAGCAAATGATTACTGTAATTTAACCCTTTGAAGGTTGGTAAGATATCTTTTATACCACTTAATTTTAAATCAAGATTTGTACCAGAATTTTAAAGTAAAATTTTACTCTTACAACTTTGATAAAAAAAAAAACTGTAAAATTGCATTTCGTTATTTTCAAATAAATTTTTCGAAAATTCTGGTGTGAATTCAACAATACAGAAGTATAATAATTTGCCTCTAAAAGAGCTAAATTGTTTGACAAAAGTATTATAGAAAAGAATAAACTATACGCTGGCTAAACTATACGGTATTCTTATTATATTTCCGCTATTCATATAGCATTTAGCTGCTCTCAGATATTTAAAGTGTAGACACTAAGTGCCCCAAACATTAGAGACAAATTAGAGACATTATTTGAAAGTAAACCACTCCGACAGTGACGTAGAACAGATGTCGTAACAACGCAGAGTTGCTTATATAAGAAACTTTCAGCTTCGCAAGATGTAGTTTTAGCATGGAAGTTACTGTAAAATGGGTAAGACAGAAGATTTAAGTGGCTTTGAACAAGGGATGATCATCGTTGTAAGAAGAGCTGGTGCCAGCATCTCTGAAACGACGATTCTTTTGGGATTTTCTCATCCAGCAATATCTCGGGTGTTTAGAGAGTGCCTGTTGAGAAGAAAAACTTCAAGCGATAAGGACCATTCTGGTCGAAAAAGGCTGGTGAGCGAGAGAGATGAAAGGCGAATAGCACGCATAGCCCGCAGCAACAGGACAAATTACAGCTGAAATCAATGCAGGTGCATCACAAAGCATATCCCAACGTACAACAAGACGGACTTTGCAAATGATGGGCTTTAGCAGTAGGAAACCATCAAGAGTGCCTTTGGTATAACAGAAAAATAGGAAAAAGCGTCTGTTGTGGGTTGAAGGAACGACGAAATTGGTCATTTGAAGACTAGAAAAAAGTAGCCTGGTCCGATGAATCTCGTTTCCTGCTCCATCATGTAGAAGGCAATCAGAATATGGCACAAATAACACGAATTCATGGACCCCTCCTGCCAAATGACAGCTCTTCAGGATAGTGGCGGCGGGATTATGGTGTGGGGATGTTTTTCCTGGAGTACACTGGGTCCCTTGTTATCTGTGTACACAACTCTGAACAGCACAGCTTACCTCAACATCGTTGAAGATCACGTGCACTCGTTTATGACTATAATGTCCCCTTATGGAGATGGTCACTTTCAGCAGGACAGTGCACCTTGCCACCGTGCTCGATCGGTCTTAAATTAGTTTGAGGAACATCAAGAGTTTAACCTGCTTCCACCCACGGTCGGCTCAGTCCCCTGACTTCAATCCTGTTGAGCATTTGTGGGACGAAGTCGAAAGAGCACTTCAAAGCTTAAGGGGCTACTTCACTGGCTCTCCCAGACAGAGCAGCTAATGTTATTTCAATGGGAGAAATTTAGAAGTGTCATCTTTTCGCATTTTGCTCGAATTTGGTAATTTTTGTAGCTTTCAAAACCTGTACATTTAAATTATGCATGCTCCTTTCAAATTTTATTTTATTATTTTTTTTAATGTGATATAAGTGCGTTATTTTGAAGATTCATGTTTAGTGTCTTATCGCGAAAAATCTGTTTGACATTTTAAAATTTGGTAAAGACACAATCGTAGCTTGATTATTTAGCATTCCAAAAATGCTTTTTATTTCGATTTTAAAAAAAATTTAATCGATGCTACAATCCTAAAAAAATTGTACTGCCTTTTTTAAAACAGCCGAAAACAGTAAAATGACCGCCCCAAACAAGTTACCTCCCTTTCTTTCCGGGAACTCAACGGGGAGTCAAACGGGAAAAATCTTCATGGAGCGATAAGAAAGACCACCTAATGTGTGAAATTTTGCCTTTGGCTATCAGTATGCAACTTGTAAAGCTGCAAATTTCATTTTAAGAGCAGAGAAGAAAGTTTAAAAAATGGTATTTTGAAATGATGTAAATAGATGCTGATTATTTGTTTTACTAGGCATCATACAGATTTTTAAAAAACGTTATTGATTTGGGTTCAATAAAGATTTTTTTCACCTCTCACCTCTGAAGTTTAATACCCGATATTTTTTTTAATTGCCTACAATAGTAAAATGAAAAAGCGTTTATTTTGCTAAACAAAAATACTAGAACTATCATTTATTCACTCTTTCTCGGGAAAAAATAAACGTACAGTGGCAAGTGTCATTAAAATGAATAGATAGACAATAGACATATCCAGCGAATAAATACAGTTGTATTTAAATTTTCTACAATACCTTTTTTCTATTATTTATTACATAACTCTTACTGAGTTAGTTTTAACGTTTCTTTCGAAAATATTAAATATTTATGCGGTAGATTAACTAAAAAATAACTATTGTATAGCTTTATTATTAAAATTTGTTACACTAATTTAAAACTCAGAAATGATGAGATTATACGGGTTCTCTTTTTTTCGGTAAATTTCGTGATTCTCCTTTCACAAATGAAAAATTTTTAAATTATACTTCAAAGATAAAAAACAAAACAAAAAAAAACATATTTCAGTGCGATTTATAATTAGTTACTATAAATAAAGCATTATTTATTTTACATGTAAGAATTTAAATAAATGTGTCAGTAATCAATTTTTTGTCAGACGTATATTTTGTTTAAAGCTGTTTTCAAATCCAGAGGACTTACTTTCTGACACATTTCAGAATTCATTTTTCTTCGGAAACACATGAAATTGGCACTTGTTCTTATTCAGAAACTATGCAATCGAATAGCGTTTTCCATTTTTTTGGTAAAGGCAAAAGTCTTTCAGAAAATACTATCGAATTCGGCGTTTTGAACCGATTTCCGGACGCGACAGACCGGAAAAGAAGAAAAACCTGTCGGCAGATGACAAAAATCGCTTATAAATCAATAAGTAACTTGTTTATCAAAACATGGAAAACGTATTCGATTTCAAATCGCTTTAATAGTCAGGCCTGCCAATTTATGTTTAAAAGAAAGTTTCGCGTTTGTTGAGCAGATAATTTGAGAACCACCTCAAAGTTTGTGAAAATTTCTACATTTCAAACAAGCGTTATAAATGCTCACTCCTCCATATGTAACAAATGTTTTCGGCTTTCTCAAATCCAAACTGACTACTTAATGACATATTATTTAATTCGTTTTTGTTTGGAAAAAAAAATGGAAACTCATTTCTATTCCAAATCGCTTCAATAGTCAGGCCTGCCAATTTTATGCTTTTGTGTTTAAAAATGAGTGTGCAGGGCTTGACAAATGCGGTCGCAAGATCGCATTTGATCATCAAGATTATGTTGGCATAGTTTTGTTTTAGCAATGTTTTTCCTATAAATAACATAATAACAGTTCAGTTATTTTGTAAACGTAATTGCCGAAACGTCAGTGAAGGCTCTCTGTTGAGACCCGAAAAGTCTCTTTGTCTGTCTGTCTGTCTGTTCCGCGATAACTGCCGCAAAAAGGGTCCGATTAGGTTGATTTTTGGTGGGTATATTGGCGAGGTACCCGGAATTAGCTGTATAGTTTTGGGTTCATTCGTTCGAAAAATATAGAACATTTTATTTTAAGTCATAATGCTTTTCTATGGGAAGTCAGACGATTTTTTAATTTTAACATTCCGCGAAAAAAAAATCACGCATTGGGATAATTGTAAATGCTAAATTATGGATATTAAATTTACGAAATGAATATCTTAATTTAATTTGATCGCTTTCAAAATTTCCCAATATATTTATTAGAATTTCTAAAGTAATTGTATAAATTATTGGGAAATTTTACGCATTAATTTGAAAAGATATGAAAATTTTAATTTCTCATTTTTTACAAAAAATTCCAATGTATTTTCTTTCTCTCTTTCATTAAATGGTTGCTGAGCAACTATATTTCAAAGAATATCAGCAAAGGAAAATTCAAGTGAATTATTTTGTCGCGAAATGTTATTAACAAAATAGCTAATTTTCGGGTGATTTAATTTTTTAATATGCTTTTTCTAATGAAATAGATGAGAATTTATTTTAACTACTAAAGAAAGGTGACCAAATCGGCTTTCCAAACGAAAAATATAAAAACGTTGAATGTGAAAATGGAATACAAGTCTCATAAGAGAAATTTACATTTGTATAAGCATATTTAATACACTGAATTTTATTCAATTTCAGCAACATATGATATTTAGTGGTTGAAAAATAAGTATTCTTTTAAGGATAGGATAAAACCTCCTGTACAAAGAGATGGTTATTCTAATGAAATTAAAATAGTAAATACATTCAGACATATACTGAAGAAATGAAATAGCACAATTACTGGAAATTTAGGATATATAATTAAAGCGACAACGGAGGGTTCAGGGGGGTTCGACCCCCCCGGAAGTAATGTAGTTATTCTGAAAAAATACAGTAATAAATAGTTTATCATATCATTGCATAACATTGTGTTTAATGCGATACTTTTAAAATTTCCGGAACTTTCGATAAATTTTACATTCTTATAAATGTATAAATAACTTTAAAAAATTGAATTTTAGGATATCCAATATTATGCAGATAATGTTAAAAATTAGTGAGATCAATGAACAATGATTTGTGGAGCTGACGTTGAGGCCTCCGATCTGTAGATTTACTAGTTATTATTATTATTATTATTATTATTATTATTATTATTTTCTTTTTGAAAATAAATGATGAGGGAGGTTTGGGTGGGGGGATATTTCTTTTTTCTTTTTTACTGGCGACTAGATTTCATTACTGGGTACAAATTTGATCAAATATGTAAAACCCCGATGTGTGTGTGTGTGTATATATATATGTGTGTATATATATATGATTAAAATGAAATCACATTACGTGAAAATCAAAGGAAAATATATTGTAAAAATTAAAAACAATAAAATGAAAGTGTCTATGAATATCTAAAAAACTATGAATATCTTATGGATTCATCAGAGGAGTTTCATAAGAATAATTCATTGTAAACATATGTTAATTCGTCGAATATTGTCAAGCATAAAAAATGATAATATAAGCTCCTTATAACATATCGGAAAAACCCTGAGATGTGAAAAGAATAAGACATCTACTATATATATATATATATATATGCATATATATATATGTGGTTTAATGGTTATTATTTACAAAAGTTTTATTATATATATATATATATATATATATATATAAAACTTTAAGTAAAATTTAACCATTGAAACATAAGAAACTGACCACATACACTGAAATCCCGATACCAAAGAGCCCTGTCAATTTACAAATTAAAATTGTAGTCCTAATAAAAGTAACATTATTAATTCAAATTAAGAAGAAGAAAAAAAAAAAAAAAAAATTAAATAAATAGAAAATAAGGAATGAAATATAAACCACACGAGTATATACACAAATAAAAGCTTATAAAGTAATTTACTTTTTCAAGGGCAAGAAAATCACATTTATAAGCAAAGAACGATTGTTTTCTGTATATGACACCAGCTTTTGCTAAATATAGTGCCATATCTTGCCCGAACAATCGCTGAAACAATATTGAATAACAAGACCTTTACAATGGAATATTATAAATTATACATACAATTTGAAAAGGAGTGTGAAAAAGAATTAAAAAAATTAAAAAATATATATATTACTTATATTGGTAATATCCCAAGATATTTAGTATATTGTGAGCACATGTACAAAGTTGTATCCAAAATAAGAGGTTAAATTCACAGTTAAATAGAGAATCCTTCAGATCATAAATTGTAACCTACAGTTACAGTTATTTTTATTTAACTAAATAGATTACAACATTTAAAAAAATGTAGAAAAAAAATTATGATATACATATAAATAAAAACCATTAATTATTTTATTTTAATTTTAATTTAATAAATTAAAATATATAATATTACTTGATAATTTGAAAGTATTTCATAGATATTATTACCTCCATACTAAATTTCCAAGTTTTAATATTTTAAGTAAGCTATACTACTGCTATCTATTGTAAAAATATTAGACTATTTTAGCATACTATCAAATACATTGCTGCTGACATCTGGTGTACAGATATTCTACTAAAACTTTAATATTGTATGTATAATTACTTATATGCAGCTGTAATGTAGTGTAAATATATTAATTTTACTAGTTAATATTAATGATATATATAGAGAATAAGAGTTACTAGTATAATATAATTTATATTTTAACTAACCCATTTAAAATATATCTTAATTTAACCCAAACATTAATGTAGAATCCATATGATGCTTTCATTTTATAAATTAGTATTATACTTAGAAATAACATAGATTATTCAATATGGTAATGCACTTATTATAATTTAAATCCAGCTATTTAAATAATATCTACCATGAAAAAAAAAATATATAAAAAACATAAATATTAATTAAATTAAATGATCTAATAATAAAATAAAATAAATAATATAAAACTAAGAGATATGTTTATTAGTGTACTATATTTAATAAATATTTAATATTTACTAAAATTAAATATGTTTAACATATTAATATTATATTGTATTGATTAACCCATTGTAACATCCTTGATAATTTTAACTTTTGTTACAACCCCAATAATATTAACTCCATATAATCATAACAACAATTATAGAATTTGCCCGCATGTAAATTTTAATTTATGAATGACTTTTAACTAAGATGATCCTATGCAGCACATGCTCTGAATATGAGTTATAATTTAGCGAAATATATCAACAGTCATAAGTTGAAAATTAACGTTAAATTTTAAAAATATTAATGACATTAAATTGATTTTGTAATCTAAGTAATGCATTTGAATGTAAACAGAGTTACTGATTAATTCTTTTTATTTATTGTTTTGGTTTTGAAAATCTCAGAATTGTAAAGGAAATTAATTTTTAATATAAAAATATTTACATTTTGATAATCTTTTAAATTACAAAAATTCTTTCAGTGTACAATATTTTAAGTACTGTTTGCAAGTCTAAAGATGTTTTATTTCTTTTATATGAAGAAAGTGTCAATTCTTAGAATTTACTAATAATATTTTAAATAGTCTAATTTGATTTTGAAAAGAGTAGTAAGTACGCTTTTGTGCGCGCAAATTGGGCAAATAAAATTTGTAGTATCTTTATATCACTCGTATATATTTTATATTATGTATATATCATTGAAATCATTAATAAACAGGGTATTTATTCTCTTTTGTGTCGTGTAATCGTTAGTGTAGTATGTGAACAATCAATAAAATAGTTTTGATAATCACAATTTGCGTATTTTTTTTATGTATATATGATTCCTTAAATTTTTTTGATAAGCTTGAAATTTCATACTTTTTCAATAAAATTCCGTGTTGAACAAATTTTTTTCTTTGTTATTCTATATTAGTATTTCTATTTATTCTTTTTTACATTTATTCCGTTCACGGAAATTGATTTAAGATTTCGTGTCGAAGAAAACTTTTTAAAATGATTATATTAGTGAATATTTTTGAGGAAACTTGTTAATTAACATATCACTTTTGATATGATTTTTATTTGATTGAAATAATCTAAAAATCAACATAAATTATGTTTCTATTCCAAAACACTTCACATCTTTGAAAACAAATTGAAGTTATATGATATTTAAAAGAGAAATTAAAACGTGGTGGAGAATAACGGTTCAAAAATGAAGAAAATAAGTAGAAAAAAAAAAAAGAAAACTGCCCAGTTAAACTGACGGCATTGAGCTCACAGGCTATTCACACTAACTGTAAATTATACTCTTATTTCAAAGAATTTGAAATAAGCCCTCGAAAAATGAAGAAATCGACAATATATTAAGAGGGGGGGAACCATCTCCCGTTTCTCCTTCTTATAATTAACCAATGAACCCATAAAACTAATCAGAGAAGCGCCATACCACAATGAACCTATATACAAAATTTGAAAAAATCGGATAATTCTGCATGAAAAATCCATTTATCTAAATTAAGGGGGGGGGGGTAGCCCCCCGTCCCCCCTTTATACTTAACCAAAGAACCCCCAAAACTAATCAGAGAAGCGCCTTATCACAATGAACATATATATAAAATTTGAAGAAAATCGGATAATTCTGCTTAAAAAAACCCATTTATCTATATCAAGGGGGGTTAGTCCCCCCCGTTCCCCCCTTTATACTTTACCAGTGAACCCCCAAAACTAATCAGGGAAGTGTCTTACCACAATGAGCCTATATACAAAATTTGGAGTAAATTGGATAATTCTGCATGAAAAACCCATTTATCAAAATTAAGGGGGGGGGGGGGGTAGCCCCCGTTTCCCTCCTTTACACTTCACCAATGAACCCCCAAAACTAATCAGGGAAGCCCCTTACCACAATGAGCCCATATAGAAAGTTTGAAGAAAATCGGATAACTCTGCATGAAAAAAATCATTTATCTAAAATAAGGGGGGAGGATTAACCCCCCCCGTTACCCCCTTTATACTTAACCTATGAACCCCCAAAACTAATCAGGAAAGAACCTTATCACAATGAACCTACATACAAAATTTGAAGAAAATCGGATAACTCTGCATGAAAAAAATAATTTATCTAAAATAAGGGGGGAGGATTAACCCCCCCGTTACCCCCTTTATACTTAACCTATGAACCCCCAAAACTAATCAGGAAAGAACCTTATCACAATGAACCTATATACAAAATTTGAAGAAAATTGGATAATTCTGCATGAAAAAACCATTTATCCAAATTAAGGGGGGTTAGCCCCCCATTCCCCCCCCTTTATAGTTAACCAATCAATCCCCAAAACTAATCAGGGAAGCGCCTTATCACAAGGAACCTATAAACAAAAGTGGAAGAAAATCGGATAACTCTGCATGAAAAATTCATTTATCTAAATTAAGGGGGAAGATCCCCCCCGTTAGCCCCTTTATACTTAACCTGTGAACCCCCAAAACTAATCAGGAAAGAACCTTATCACAATGTGTTGAGGAGAAATATGCATGGCTCAGTTATAATATTTATTTAAGATTTTATCCTTTAATTTCCCTTCTAATTGCTGCCCATTCCAACATAACCCTTTTGCTGGGACAAGTTGATCAAAATTAAAGCTTAGAATTAAATACATAAAGGTTTCTCTGGGGTTGGCTAATAGAATAAATTAATTTATTCAGAAAATAATAATAAAAGGAATCCATAGAGATTAAATTTTGGATATGTTCCCCCCATTGCATTGTGTAATTTCGAAGTAGCCCATTACCCTTTTTGAGAATGATCATTCTTGCCCTTAGCTGACTTTTAAAATGGAAATCTAAATAAACAAACACATACTAGATAATTTAAATGAGAAGACTCCAAATAATTAACACTATTATTTATTTACAATATTTACAGTTATTTCAAGAAAAAAAAAAAGATTTATCAGAACACATCTGATTTAATTTCCTAACAAAATTTCTCCTATAATATTGGCATTAACACTTTGATCCTTGCAAAGGATACTTATATTTGTTTGTATTTATATTTAAATTGATCTTTGACAACATTATTTGTTTACAATTAAAATACTGACTTCCATTTGTGACTAAGGTCACACTACCAGCTTCTCTTATAATATTTTGATAAAATCAAATAAACTGGGGAATTACTTAGGTCAGAGTCATATTTACCTCTACACATTGATTGAAGAAGGTTTCTCTTTGTATCAGAGCACTGTTTCCGCTAACTAAATAGCACTGCACTTATTGAAAATGTTCATTTCACAAAACTTAGCTTAACTTCCCCACTCTCCATATATGTTGTTCGGGTTCGTTGCTTTCTTACCATCAGAATTGCCACTCACTCTATTTTCCTCTTTCGGACCGCACAAAATTCATCGCGTCATTTTATTTCACCTCTTCCTTTCGCTTCTGAGATCGATGTGTGTTCTGTTTTCATTCTTTTTCACAACTCCTTTTTCATCACCACGGTGGGCCGTACTTCGTTCTGCCCAAAATTTGCATGACAGTGCTTTAAGCCCATCCTTCTTTTTTTTCATTGGGTAGTTGATCTCCCGTTTTAACTGAAATTTGCATAACAGAGGGTCAGTTTCACCTCCTCTTTACCAACCCCAACCAATGGCTATGCATCAGTTGTTTCTGTAGCGTGTTGTTTTCTTTCTCGGAACTACGTGTGTGTTCTTTGATATTATCTCCCAGACCAACTTAAATCAAAGTTCTTCTTATTTGACTTTTATGGCTTAAAATTGTCGCCAGCGAGTCTCTGGTCATAAATTTGCCATCCTAAATCTTTCAACTGAGGCGACTTATGGGAAAGTCCCGATAATGTACTTTCCTTACATTATCTTTCCCCCCGTACTAAAAGAAAGAAAACGTCCAGTTTTCTTTAGCATTGCATACCCAAGAAGTCCATCACCATTGCAGATAATCTATAGATCACATAGATGATATCAGTCCACGTTCATCTATACAGAATCATATTGTAGACTAAAGTTCATGCAGAGGAAAATGTTCATTTGTAAATTACTTGTGTGACTTTAATAAAGAACAGTTCATATATGTACACATTTCCTAAGTATTCCCAAACAATTTAGAGATAAAATATTATCATTAGTACAAAAATTTTAAATTTTGTGGTTAAATATAACCGGTGTGTCTAAGATAGAGCACTCACCAAATTCAAAATATCTAAATAGCCAAACAGACCATACAAAACAAAAAGATATAATACACTGTGATATGTAAGGATCAGTATTCAACTTTACAATGATTCTTGATCATTATTTTTAACACAATAGATGCATCATACAATATATAAAACCCAATTCAGGCAAAATCTTACAATTACACATACATAACTGAATATGTAAGATACCTGAGAGAAAAATTATGATAATGAGTATACATTCAAAATATGTATATATATATACATATTTATATAGAGCAATAAAAGTTTTTGTCTAGCTCTACCTCTCTATACTTTGTTGAGAAAAAAAAAATCCTATAGATACACGTGATTTGGATAAAATATACATATGAGTATATCAACAATATACCAATAGAGCAAAGAGTTTAATCCAATATAAAACTGTACATCCACATTCTCAGATTTTCTTTTTTTTTTTTTTTTTTTTTTTTTTTTCAAATTATTTAATTATATCTAGTGCTACTAAAATTGAAACCAAAATTAGGCCAAAACAAACCAAAAGGAACAAATGTATATCTATACATACATATATATATATATATATATATATATATATATATATATATATATATATATAATAGCAATACTATTCTGAGTTCGATGAAATGGCATGTCTTCCACTTTACAATATTTACACATATTAATGAATGAATTCAGCACTATATCTAATTAATAAATGCAAACAGACAAATATTTTAGATGGACACAAAAACAGTCCTAGCAATCTGAAAACATGACACATTCATGATGTTGTAACTTTATGATATTCATCTACTACTTGACCCAATTTTATGGATTAATTCAGTTACCATTTGTATTGTCCATTCATATGATTGTTGTAATTTTATTATATACATACAATTCTTTCGAATTATTAAACAACAAAGAATGAATAAAAATAAAAAAAGTGAAATTTTTCTTTAATAATTTTCCCTTCTTTCCTATTTTATTTTTTTTTTATTTATTTCTCTATTTCCTTTTCTTTTTCTTTTTTTTTTTTTAAACGCCTAAGCGTAAAAATTCTCATGTTAATTCTAACATGTTGAAAATAATAACTCCCCGTTCTGTCACTGTTAATTTTTTCTGTCCGACAGAAAGAAGAAAAAAAAAAAAAAAACTTCTACTCAATGATAAGAATCGGAAAGCTGCGTGACCTCAGGTCAAACACTCACCCCGTTTCTGTCAATCATGTAGCCCTACTGAACAGGTGATTCATTCCTTCCTCGTACACCTGAAAATGCTGGCCTAATCCCATACCACGACCGGTTCAACACCTAAATGCTTCTTTACCTGGGATAATGCGTTTCTAACACGCCCCCTGAACGCACCCTTTTTTTTTTTCAACCCTGCAGGTGAATAGCGTTTGCGATCTTTCCGTATGCATAACATCTCAACTCACCTCAGATCTACCTTCCTGATTTGTCCCGTCACATGGAGTATGGCTGCGAATTATGATGTAAGTTTACGAGTTATTATTCTCATTATTTATTTATTTAATGATATTTATATCTATATATATAATTTTTTGATATATATTAAAAGCTTAATTATTAAAACTGACTATAAGCCAATTGTTTAAACTACCCTTCGTCTTGACCCGTAAATTGAGATCAACCAAATAACATGCACGTGGTCTTTCATGCAATTCAATATTAAGACAAAAATCCATTTCCCGTTAAATATGTTACCAAATTACCATCTTTATATAAAACAAATATCCTTTAAAGTTTATTATCATCTAATCACGGCCTTATAATTACAAACACTTAGCGAGAAGGAGGAAAAAAAAAATGACTTCAAGCCTACAAGATCGTGTGAACTAAGTCATCTCCACGCTAAATGATTATTAAATGGTATATGTCCACTACCGGAATGCCATACATTTATTTCCTAAAATCAGTTATCGAATTAATTTCCTAAATATGCATATGGGAATCTTATCAATTTCGGTTCCCCTTTAGATGAGCAGCCCACGTTGAAATGCATAGTACTTAAAAGCCTCTGAATCACTGACAACTTTTAAGATTATCTCCAAATGCTCATTTTAAAAAAAAAAAGTTTGAATATATTAAAACCGATAAAATTTATTTATTTATTTATTAATCATTATAATAATTATTAATATTATTATTATATTTTTTTTGTATTATTATTTCTGTTATGTATTTATTTATTTATTTATTTATTTTTTATTTTTTTACTACCTATCTACTTATTAAGAAATAATATCTTAGAACATTTAACCTAACTTAAATGGAAAAAAAAAACTTTTATTTATTTATTTATTTATTATTATTGTGTAATATGGAAAAAATTGGTGTGTGTCAGGGACGCCTGGATTTTCCCCCAAGGAATAGACACACACCCAAAGAGTGCACCCTCGCGAAGAAGACATCAACCGAGTAAGTGATACCCTCATTTATCTATTTTTATTTATTTATTTTTATCTTTACTGACCCTTCCTTCCGCGAAGTTGTCAGCAATGCTTGTTGACATGGCAACTGGGGATGTTTGTTGATAAACAAATCCCCACTCCGCGCCTACCTGGTACGTCACCAAAATCTTTCACACCGCCTCAGAGATTTTATTGCCCTGCGTAACCTAGCCTAGGGATTTATTATTACTTACTTGCTTATTTGTCTTTATCCATATATTTATTCAATTGATTATGTGATTTTCTTTGTTTTTTTATAATTGTTTGTGATACCTTGGGTCGCTTTTACTATGAAATTATTCCTTATCAAAATTTGAAAAATGTGCCAGGGATATCTTATTTTATGTTATTTTATTTTACTTATTTATTTATTTATTTATTTTTTTTCAACCCTAGTTGAGTATGCCATCGCTTTTTTGAGAATATTTAAATTTGACAGTTAGTAGAATTCTGCAAACCGCAACTAAAATTTTTACATAAACTGTTTAAGCTATTAGTCTTTCTGTAACAGTAACATCTTACTACCCCTTTTTAATGGTATTTTATTCCCACTATTCTTCCTCCGATGAGCTTGACTCCTCTGTTTTGCACCTGTCAGCATGCTTTGGTGCCCAGAGTCTGTCAATGTGTCTTTTTATAGTTCCTTTACTTTCTTCCGTTACATCTTGTAAAATGTAATTGTTATTTCGCACTTTTCGAACCACCTTAAATGGGCCTTCAAATTTTTTTTGTAAAACAGTAGGGTTAATGGACTTAAGGTAAACTTGTTGTCCTAGTTCAAGTGTTGTAATTTTATCAAGGTCTTCCTCTTTCACATATTCGGCCATCATTTTCTCCTGCTGTGCCAACGCTTGCAGTCTAACCTCCTGCATGTGGTCCATTCGGTTTTTGACATATGTCTGAGTGTGAATTTGTTCTGTTGGCATGTGTGCAGTAAAAGGAGTGCGTAAATTTCTTCCAAAAAAAGGAAGGCGGGTGAAAATCCCGTCGCTCTGTGCTTCGCCATATTGTATTGGAGTTTGAAAAACTCTAGGCGAATGTCCCATTGTAAGGAACTTTGTGCCATGGCTGTCAGTGATCCTTTCAGTATTCGATTCACGACTTCTATCAGGCCGTTTCCTTGGGCTCTGTAAACTGCACTGAAGCGAATTTCAATGTTTAGAGCACGCATGTACTCTTTGAATACCGCTCCCCTAAAATATGGCCCATTATCTAATTTTAACTGTTTTGGCAATCCAAAATAACTGAAGTATTTATTAAAGACATTGAGAATAGTCTGGGACTCGACATTGCGAATAGGTATGGCTTCTAGGAATCTTGAAGTAGAATCCATAATCGTGAGAATAAATTTATTCTTGCGAAGTGTAAGTGGAAGCTTTCCGACGATATCCGCATGTAATACACTCCCTATCTCATGGTCCTTAACCATTTTTTGAATAGGAACTTTCATTTTTTTATGTGGCTTTGCGGTGTTACATGGTACACAATTGGCACAATAAGTTCGAATATCTGTATACATTCCGTGCCAAAATATTCTACTTTTCATGGCTTCATAGGTTTTGTCAAAACCAAAATGCGGTTTGTGCACTTCTTCCATCAAAGCAATCTTTAAAGCATCCGGCGCTATAATTAGTTCTGTTTTCTGTTTCCCCGGTTTTAAAATTAGCATCTTCTCTTCATTTAAAGTATACCTTTTGGTATTTCTGTTTTCTTTACCTTGTTCTATTTTCTGAATTATTTTGCTTAATTTCTCGTCTGAATATTGATGTTGTTTAATATTCTCATTAGATAATGCGGGATTAACGGAAAATAAATTATTGTGTAAATTTGTATCCGTAATAATATTATTTATATTTCGCGAAATATAGTCCGCTGGGTTGGTGTCCCCTTTAATGTGATCGAATTCATAAGAGAAATCGCTGAGATTTATCACCCATCTTTTAACCAAATCGGACTGATTCTCTAGATGTAAATTTTCCGTGAGAGCCTTGGAATCGGTGAGAATCTTGAAGTGTCTGCCTTCCAACATAGTTCTGAAGTGTAACACCGCTTCATGAACCGCTAATAATTCGAATTTCAAGCTCGGGTAATTCTTTTCCGGTTCCCGTAATTTTCTCCCAAAAAATTCAATAGGTTGTAATTTTCCTTCAATTTCCTGCGCCAGTACCGCTGAAATTGCAATTTTTGAGCCGTCTGTGATTAAAGTAAATTGTTTGGTGTAATCAGGAGGATGTAATGTTGGGTTGTTTATAATTTCATCTTGGATTTTCTTAAAGGCCATTTCAGTATTTTCATCCCATTTAAATTTAATTTTATCTTTAGTAAGATTAACTAATGGGTTTACTATTTCCGCATATTTTGGAATAAGTGTTCTAAAGTAGTTAGCCAAACCTAAGAGTGACCTTACTCCTTTTTTTGTTTTAGGTCTTACTAAACTTTTAATTTTATCTATATTCCTTGTGGATGGTGAATAGCCGTGCTTGTGAATTTGAAAACCAAGAAATTCTATTTTATCTTTACATATTTGCATCTTGGATGGCTCAATTGTTAGATTATGTTGGATTAGCGCCTGTAACACTTCTTCCAAAATTCTCAATAATTCTGATATAGTGTCAGCCCCTATTAAAACATCATCAATAAAGTAGGCTACCTGATGCTTGTTAAAATGACCCAATACCTTATTTATCAGTTCAGCGAAATAGGCGCTCGAATTGCGAGTTCCGAACGCAAGTCTCAGAGGTCGAAATTTACCATTTTCTGTAATAAACGATAGTTTTTGGCTATCTTCAGGTCGTAAATTAATTTGGAAGAAAGCACTGTGTAAGTCAAGTACTATATAGTACTTCTTCCCACTAATATTCTGTAAAATTTCTTTAATATCTGGAATCGGATAGGAATATGGCTCTAAAATCTGATTTAGCAGCCGGTAATCTACCGCCATTCGAAATTTTGGATTGTTTTTGTTATCCGCTTTTTTTTTACAAAAATGACAGGAAATGCGTAATTAGAGTCCGATTCCTCGATGATTTTCGCTTCTAATAATTTTCTTATCTCTGTCTTTGCATATTGCTTCACTGCTTGTGGCACTTTATATGGTTTTGTTTGAATGGGATAGTCGTGGTTAAGTGTAAACTTTGGTGTCACCAGTGAGCATTGACCTAAAGTTTGATAGGATTTCGAAAAAGCGTGTACATGCTTTAAAAGAATTTGTTTGAACGAATCCTGTACATCCGATGGTAAATGATTAAGATCAAAATCTTCCTCATTTATCTCTGCCTCTCTTAATTTATGTACATCTTCCAAATTTAATGCATTGACCTCAAAAATTCTCCCTTGCTCAATATTGTCTATAGATTTATCTTGTTTGTATTCCAAATTAGTGAAAATTTGCCCGATGTTCATACCTGTTTCTAAATGTATCTTGTTATTAGTAATATTTTTAATTAAAATATTTATTTTTCTGTTCCTTGGGGTGTCATGGATAGATCTTTCATAGAAAATTTTATTTTTGTGCTGTATTGGTTCTAGGATAAATGTTTGATTTTCCTCTAATTTTATGGGGCATTCTAATTTTACAAATTTTTCCTCCCCTGGGTTTATAATATTATGGCCTACCGTTTTTGCAAACATTTTCCCCTTTGTAGGTTTTCTGTATTTTTTAGTCCTTGTGTTTTGTTCTGTAATTAATGTATTTACTTCCCCAGTGTCCTCCGAATCTTTGATGTTTAATGCCATTTTTCTTCCTTTGAATTTAAGATACTTCTCTTCAAAATCTAGAACCATTTGATTTTCTTTTAAGAAATCGTACCCTAGTAATAATTGATATTTGCGGCCAAAATCTTTATTTGTAACATAAAAAGTTCCTTTTACAAAAGTGTCCTGTAATTTAAATGACATTCTAATGCACTGTTTGAATGTAATCAGTGAATTTGTAAGTGTTTGAATCTTAATTTGATTTCCCAAATATTTAAATTTTATATTTGCTTGTTTTAAATTTTCAAACAAAAGCGGTGAGATCAAGCTCACCTGTGCGCCTGAGTCACAAAGGCTGTTAATTACAATATCTTTAATTTTAAATTTAATTAGAGGAAGTTCATTTGTATCGTTCTGTACACTTGCAATAGTTTTATCCCTTAAAGTATGCCCGCTATCGTGAGACTTGCTCGGGTCTTCTTTATCTGTATTTACAAGTCTCGTATTTAGTTTTCCGCATCCTTATCTTTGTTCTGCTTGTATCTTTTATAATTGCCCCTCTGAAATTTACCCCTTTGATTACTATCCTTGTTACTGTTCGTATGATTTTCTCTGTTTTCCCTAGAGTCCGTATATTTATTGCGATAGTTATTCCTCTGTGCACCTCTATAATTTCCTCTCTGTTGAGTGTAATACCCCTGTGCATCATAATTATTAAAGTCAGGTTGATAATAAGTATACGGCGTGTTGTAATGTTGTTGTGGTGGGGGTGGAAAAGGTTGAGCATTTGGTACATGATTATAGTAAATATTACCCTCCGGAAATGCATTGTGAGAATCGTGTCTTTCATACTGGTTATAATTCTTGTAATTTGCTCTGTAATTACCCCTATTGTTTACAAATCTATGCCTATAATTCTGGTTGTTGTTTTTATTAGCTTTATTATACCAACAACTATCCTCATTGTGTGACCCCTTCTTGCATATATTACAAAATTTTTCGACTTCCTCTCTTTTTTCGATTGTTCCCAATTTTATGTTATTTATTTCTTTTGATAAATTATTAATCTGCTCCGCCGTTTCTACATTTAATTTCAATAACTTCTCAAAAAGTTGCGATTCATTGTTAGCTGTTATAGTATTTACCTGTTCTGCCCCTATATTATTGTACGCCTCTTCTAATTTAATTCTGTTTTGCAAGCATCCTCAAAATTATCGGGAAAGGTTTTCCTTAAATCCATACTTAAATCCGGTCTAATCGCATCCAAAAATCGTGTCAATCTTACTAAGTCCAAAAATTTCCCGTTTCCGTTCGGATCAACTTCTGTATGGCTTTTCTCTATATAAAGAGACGCTGCGTTTTTGAATTCGCTAATAAAACTTGTTAAGTCTTGTCCCGGTTTCTGTTTCAGATTGAAAAACTCAGTCTGTACCTGCGTAAATGATTTCTTGATTTTGAATAAATCTAACAATTTCTTTTTGAATTCGTTGTAGTTTTTCTCTTCTATAAGCGATTTATTTTGTGAGAGTTTCTCTCTCGCAGTACCCGACAATTTTGCTTTCAAAATTGTAAGCCTCGCATCGTCTTTTAATATTTGTTTAGTTAAGTCCTCAAATTGTCTGAGAAAATACTCGCAATCACTTAACTTTTTCCCATCGAAATTCGGGATTAGAGAAATTATTGTGTCCACTGATGGATCTGCCATCGTGTTACTCGAATCAATTTGCTTTTGTTTATTTAACTTTTTTATATGCCCTCGCGTTAATACGCCAGAAAAACTCGAGTTCAAGCTATTTCTATGATTTCTACGATTCTTTTTTGGCATTCAGCTTTTTGATAATTAAAATTTATTTAGATACTGAATTCTAAATCTAACTTTAAAAATGCATGGAAATTCTTACCCCTAAAAATATTATTAAGCCAAGTGTAAACATTTGCAAAATTTTCAAAGATATCAAAATATAAATGCATTATACAATAAAGTATACAGTATCAAAATATATATGCATTAACAATCTACTAATACACTATTTTATCTGCTACATAAATCCTTATCTTTTTATTCTTTTATTATTCATATCATTTTACGATATCATTTGATTTTTTTTTTTTTATGATTTACTTTCTTAGCACAATGTTTCAGTATACTGTTAAAGATCAAATGCAAAGTTCATATAAGAGTAACATAAAATATACATACAATTACGAATATACTGATTTTTCTAAGTTGAATACTGATATTTACGAAATCACCGACTTGCTGGTAGTGGAGCCTTTTAGAGGAAGTCAAACAAACCATCAAAATAAAAAAATCTCCATTTAATCTTCCAATAACTTATCATTAACATAAAAGAGTTGAAATTATTCTAATTAACAGTTTCATAATTATTATTTTGCAATATACTACATAGATTGTAAATTTCCACAATTTGAATATAAAATTTTAAATTGATTACTTTTAACATGAGCCTGTATTTTAGAATACATTAAAGGTATTTAACTTAATGTTTGACAATAACCCAGTTGCAATTTTTTAATCATTAAAATTGAAAACTCAATTAACAATAATTAAGAACTGGACGGCACCAGTGAATTATATAGGAATTGCAGATGTTGAGGAGAAATATGCATGGCTCAGTTATAATATTTATTTAAGATTTTATCCTTTAATTTCCCTTCTAATTGCTGCCCATTCCAACATAACCCTTTTGCTGGGACAAGTTGATCAAAATTAAAGCTTAGAATTAAATACATAAAGGTTTCTCTGGGGTTGGCTAATAGAATAAATTAATTTATTCAGAAAATAATAATAAAAGGAATCTATAGAGATTAAATTTTGGATATGTTCCCCCCATTGCATTGTGTAATTTCGAAGTAGCCCATTACCCTTTTTGAGAATGATCATTCTTGCCCTTAGCTGACTTTTAAAATGGAAATCTAAATAAACAAACACATACTAGATAATTTAAATGAGAAGACTCCAAATAATTAACACTATTATTTATTTACAATATTTACAGTTATTTCAAGAAAAAAAAAAGATTTATCAGAACACATCTGATTTAATTTCCTAACAAAATTTCTCCTATAATATTGGCATTAACACTTTGATCCTTGCAAAGGATACTTATATTTGTTTGTATTTATATTTAAATTGATCTTTGACAACATTATTTGTTTACAATTAAAATACTGACTTCCATTTGTGACTAAGGTCACACTACCAGCTTCTCTTATAATATTTTGATAAAATCAAATAAACTGGGGAATTACTTAGGTCAGAGTCATATTTACCTCTACACATTGATTGAAGAAGGTTTCTCTTTGTATCAGAGCACTGTTTCCGCTAACTAAATAGCACTGCACTTATTGAAAATGTTCATTTCACAAAACTTAGCTTAACTTCCCCACTCTCCATATATGTTGTTCGGGTTCGTTGCTTTCTTACCATCAGAATTGCCACTCACTCTATTTTCCTCTTTCGGACCGCACAAAATTCATCGCGTCATTTTATTTCACCTCTTCCTTTCGCTTCTGAGATCGATGTGTGTTCTGTTTTCATTCTTTTTCACAACTCCTTTTTCATCACCACGGTGGGCCGTACTTCGTTCTGCCCAAAATTTGCATGACAGTGCTTTAAGCCCATCCTTCTTTTTTTTCATTGGGTAGTTGATCTCCCGTTTTAACTGAAATTTGCATAACAGAGGGTCAGTTTCACCTCCTCTTTACCAACCCCAACCAATGGCTATGCATCAGTTGTTTCTGTAGCGTGTTGTTTTCTTTCTCGGAACTACGTGTGTGTTCTTTGATATTATCTCCCAGACTAACTTAAATCAAAGTTCTTCTTATTTGACTTTTATGGCTTAAAATTGTCGCCAGCGAGTCTCTGGTCATAAATTTGCCATCCTAAATCTTTCAACTGAGGCGACTTATGGGAAAGTCCCGATAATGTACTTTCCTTACATTACAATGAACCTATATACAAAATTTGAAGAAAATTGGACAATTCTGCATGAAAAAACCATTTATCTTAATTAAGGGGGGTTAGCCCCCCGTTCCCCCCTTTATAGTTAAACAATCAATCCCCAAAACTAATCAGGGAAGCGCCTTATCACAAGGAACCTCTCAGGCTTTGATAGCCTGTGAGCTAAAAAACCTTTAACCATCATATATGTATTGTATTTTTATTTCGTAGTGCTACACTTTTAGTAGCTGTAAATCTATCAACAATATCAAAATGTTTATCATGCTTCAAAGACTATAAATAAAGGGACTATAAACATAAACAAAGACTATAAAATAATTATACTATTCTTTAACACTTTATGCCCCAACAGTTACTTTAAAGTATCATTGAAAAAAACTTGTTATAAAATTAATTTAATACATCGATTAGTAGTAATACAGTATACAATGAGTTAAAGATACTTTCCTTTATCTTATTCCAAAAGCATTGTTGATTGCACAAAACAAAAATATATTTAAAAGGATGATTTCTATTTCATTTGCATCTTTTCAGCTTTCTTGATGCTGGAAGATGGTGAGTTAAAAGCTTCAGTTCTGAAAATTTTTTGTATTTATATTCTAATATTTGTACATTTCCTAATTCTATAAATTAAAAATATTTTTTTTTAATTAAAAAATTTGAATGGAGATATAAATATTGCACGTAATTCCTACACATTTAGCTTTGGTTTATTAATTTTAATTGGCAAAATCCTTCTAAAATTGATTGAATGATTATGTAAATCCTCTAACGTGGTTTCAAAAATTCACGAAAAATACTTTAGAAGATGAAATTTTCATGAATTCATATTTTGGGACATAAAGTATTAAAAATAGTTTCAAATCATCATTATTCTACGAATAAATTATCCGTACTTTTTACAAAGATTGTTGCCAACGGCTGATCCAAGGAAGTGGTTATGGGTTCATGACCGCTTGAACAAAGAAAACTTCTAAAGAATATTTTTAAAATATATATTAAATTCTTTTAAATTTTCCCCTTGCTCAACTAAGAGAATCTTTCCGACTGTCTGAAGCTCTACTCAAATCCAAATTAGGCAATTTCTGAAAGATCCATGAAATCATTTTTAAAACCAGATGCAAGACAATTACAAGTGCACGTATTCAGAACAAATATAATTGAATAGCGTTTTCCATTTTTCGATAAAGGCAAAGAAACTTTCGGGGAAATATCTGTAAAACAGGTGTTTTAATCTGAATTTCAGGCCACATCAGCCAATTGCTTCCTCATGACGGCATTTCTGTAACTGCCAAGTCTTAAAAATTGTCTTAAAATGCTCATTTTAGGGATAATTCTTTGCCTTTATGAAAAAAATGGGAAATTCTTCAATTTCTTGGTATCTCAATAAAATGTGTAAATTTTATATTTTTACTAAGGAAAATGACTTTCTAAAAGTTTCAGAAAAGTAGCCATTTTGGATATGGCAACTGCCAGCCTTTAATATAAAAGTTACTTATTAAAAGATGTGATCCCCCCCCCCACTCCAAAAAAAAAAAAAAAAAAAAAAAAAAGGGGAGTTATGTCTCCCCGTCTAATTGCAGGGCTGGATCCGCCTTTGGTTGTTGCGTCGGGACACATTTTACTGATTTTTGCATGGATCGAGCCTTAAAGTTAGTGCAAATTTACGCATTTCAAACAAACATTACAAATGCTCGCTCACACATCCACATACATAATAAATGTTCTTAAAAATGTGGCAAACACTTCTGCACTAAAAACTTAGTAATTTCCGAATTACAGTGAATGAAACTATACGAAAAGAATATATGAAAAATATATTATTATTAATATCTGAAAAAGAATGTTTGAACTATTACTTTTTCATATGAAGTGAATGTTTAAAAGAGGAAATAAAATTTCTAATTCTATTGTTTCATTACATTATTTAAAGCTGTTTTAAAAAAAAGAAATACGAAAACTCATGCATCAAGATATAGGTTATATAAAACTTTCCAATATACTTTAACAAATCTTTACCGTTTAATAAGATGAAAGATGATGTCTACGTAAATAAATTGGAATAAGCATAACATATTTAAAAACCCAATTTCAGGAATTACCAACAACATTAAAAAAATATTCGAATTATTTCGTGCATTCCTGTATATGATAAATAGATTTGTATATGTAATGCACGAGCAGGGAAGACCGAGCTATGCTCGGTAAAAATTAGCTTTGAGTTTAAATATCATGAACCATGACCAAAATGATCCACTAATCAAATTTTCCCGAACATGTGACCAAGCCAATTGTTTTCTCGTGCGCGAAAGTCTCAGGATATAAAAAATTCAGTCAAATGGTCTGAGCCGTTATATTTAGATGCAATTAGCTTGACCCTGACCCATGGTGACCTACTAATCGAAAATTCTCGAACATGTGACCTAGCCCAATGGTTTTCTGGTGCCCCAAAACGGTAAGATACAAAATTTCGTCAAAAACGTTAGAGCCATTTTTAAAATAAAGTTTGCATATATATATATATATATATATATATATATATATATATATATATAACCACACACACAAGATTTCCTCGTATTAGAATATATATAATAGAATGATAAAATTTTGTTTAGTTTGTAAACACATAGCGCAGTTTAAAATCCACCTTCTGAAATTTCCGTCAATAAACGGTGATCGAGATATTTTGTGTATGATCTGTAGAATTTATACACACCAAGTAATACACAAAAACTTAGTTAAATTTAAAATAGCGCACCGCAACTGAAAACACACTTCCAGCAATTATTGTTAACAGACAGAACTTTAACAGAATTCTTTTGTGTGTCCCTGTAAATGAACAATGAATGATATGCACACAGCAATCTATAGTAAGAAAGTCCCATGTAATGCAACTCTCAGTGATATACATCAATTTCAATATATTTGAAATCGTATAACATCATTTAAATAATACGCAAAGAATTTTCCTACCGTAATATAACAGACCGTAATATAACAGAACTCTTTTGAGTGTCCCTTTAAAGTAACTATAAGCGCGACACACTTCATTTTCAATGCCGAACATACCATAGTGAACATCAATAACATATATCAATTGCGGGACAATCTGAGTATATTTACTTGAGTTAGAGCACGGACAGACAGATAGACAAACCGAATTCATAAACACTTTTCAACTATGTAGGAAAGTCTTAAAAATAAAGAACAGAGACTCGCTCAACAGCGTGAATCTTTGCTGACATTATTACTCAATCACTTTGGAATCGAATATCGTTTTTTTTTTTTTACATTTTTATTTTAATATAATTTGAATTATAAAAGAATGGCTACTCGAATACAACTTTTTCCTGTTGTGTATAAAATCAATACAAAACACCATCTTTGCCATCGTTTTCCGAATAATGTTTTGCCTTCATAGGGAAAAAAAATAGCACCTGAATATCTGTAAATAATTTCGTGCATTTAAAAAGATATATAATTGATTTTAAGAATGTGTTAGAAAATAAAGTTTAGACTTGAGCCCAGCGGAGCTATCTGAGAAAGTGTGATTGGAAACCTATCTCCTGTTTGCTAATCACTTTTCTCGCGGTGGGGTATCACTCTCCCTTACTATCCGCCTGAGGCAAAAAGTGTCTTGTTTTATGTTGTGGGATGACCTTTCTGTTTGTCAATCGCCAGCTTAGTAAATATCATTGGACTTTAAAAGTGTCAATCTTAGTCACAGGATACGCCTTACAGATGGCAACGGTTTTTCTTTTTTCGGCTATTTCGATCTTTCAACTGAGTGAAGTAGCCTCTTAACGGAAACGCTACCATCCAATCTGATCCAACTTACCTTCGCCCCGGGATTGCACTTATACTCTAAAGCGAAAGCTGGCTACCCGAGGCGGTCATCCCTTGTCATCCCCCGATCCAACTTACAGCTGTCATTATGTCAGCATGAGCCAGCATTCCTCCGCAACTGAGTCCATGCCAAGAAGAATATCGGCAGTGATCAGAGCTAAAGGTGGACCAACTCGCTATTAGAGGGTATCTCTTAATTTATTGGCCACTCAGTGTATTATGTATACTATATATATATATATATATATATATATATATATATATATATATATATATATATATATATATATATTTCAATCTCTTATTTTTCTGGAAAATCAATTCTTTTTTAAAAACGTCAACTGAAAAAAAAAAAAAAAAAAAAAAAAAAAAGAAAGTAGAATTTTTGCTTGCAAAAAAAATGCATAATTGGTGCAATTTTAAATTTTTTAATCGAATAATGGATTTTTAGTTTAACTACTGCCAAAAAATAAGAAACTTAGCTATACTTTAAAAGTATCAAGCTTGCTTGGGAACGGAGCTAAACACTGGGGGTCCCATGTTAGGCTGACCACTTGAACGGGACATATGCTGTATAGCATCCCAGGGCCATGGTCAAGCATCCACGATGCAGTTTATGGGTAAATAAAGAAACTTGTGTGCTTATTCATAACCTGCATAAGACATAAAAGTATCTGAAAATTTTATGCACGAAAGTAATACGATTTGTAGCTTGGTACTAATGAAAAAAAAAAAAAAAAAAAAAAAAAATATATATATATATATATATATATTGAAGTCGCTCCAGTAGCTCCCGAAAAAGAAGGTATACTTTATTATCAGTTGCTTTGGCAAAAAACACACAAAAAAATTAACATATTGAAATGTAAACGAGAAAATTGCAAAGAAAACTGACATTGGTTTAACATTAGCTGACAAGTGTCGGTTTTTAACAGCTTGCAAAAGAGATCATATTTACGAAGAAAAATAATTCATGGTGCATGGTGTAATATTCACATTTTTCTATAGTATAACATAAAACTATACGCATATAAATAAACTGTGCTGCAGTTTCCTACAACTTTATTTATTTAAAAAAAAAAAAAAAAAAAAAAAAAAAAAAATTGGCGTGGCAATTTATTAAGTGTTATAGCCTACAGTGCCCAGCTTTGTTTTCTTGACCATGGCCCTGGGATGCTATACAGCATATGTCCCGTTCAAGTGGTCAGCCTAACATGGGACCCCCAGTGTTTAGTTCCGTTCCCAAGCAAGCTTGATACTCATTTTATGAACCACGAAGGGATGAAAGGTGAGTGAACCTTGACCAATCCGCAGGCCGGAATCGAACTGCGGATTTGTAGCTTGGTAGCGCGAAGCACTGACCATTAAGCTGCTTGGCATATTTATAGATTTAAGGCCCCATAATTTTGGTGGTCCTGATCCTGTTCTCCAAGTGTCCATGTCTTAATCTGATCCAGTTTATGGGTAAATAAAGAAACTTGTGTGCTTATTCATAACCTGCATAAGACATAAAAGTATTTGAAAATTTTATGCACGAAAGTAACTTTGTTGAAGTTTGAAAGCTTACTTGAGACTGTATTGTCGAGTGCAGAAAATGAATGTTAAGTCAAAACATTAAATGTTGAGGAGTAAAACCATTTTTGTTCTCTGAAAATTAAGGCCTTTTTCGGGAATTATTCTTAAAGAAATGCAAAATGTTTATAAAAACCCATTTACGCTAATTTATTATGTTTATATTAAAGTAGAAAACCGTATTATTGTTTAGTTGATAGATTACAAAAATGACGTCTTGACAGCTAATGGGCGGGGATCTTCCGAAAAAAGAGGATGATGTGGTGGACACTTAAACTCGTCGTAGACTTGTCCTAGAACAATATAACAAAAGAATTAATTTTCTTAATCTAAACGCTAGTGAAATACGTAGTCGATTTTAAAAATAAGCATTTTAAGTGAAATGGCATCGATTCGAAGTAAAATGTAAGTTTTCAACTACAAGTTTCGCCACTTAAAGTTATACAGAACATCGATTTCATTGAGAAAATCCTATTAATTTCATTAAACAAACTTTCAAAAAGAGCAAGTTGATTGATTAAAAATGGGCAGAGCTACAAGTGACCACCGATTTTTAAAATGCTGTTCTAAAGGGAGGAATAAAAAACAAAACAAAAAATTGCGTTTAAAGTGTTTGTTACTGTTTACTTGCTGTGGCGCGCTCTACTTCTTTAGCTCCCCTCCAAGGTTACCCTTTCTCATTCAATATCCATTTCTAACCAATAAAACATGATTTCTGTGTGGATAAAATGAGTATTTTAAGCCAAAAAAAAAAAAATTGAAATTTTGAATCGGAAAAATTTACTTCCCCTCCACACACCCTTTTAAAAAAAAAATTTTTTTTTATTCGATAGAGTAAAAAGTTTAATCTTTATTCAACCTCTCAATATTTTGAAATACATATTAAATGTACAAAGTTGCTAAATATTTCAGCTTCTATTAACGAAGCTATTTTTCTCTTTCTGAAAAATTAACCTTTCGTTTGCTTCCACAGGCAAGTATGACAAGCGAATTATGACTGCTGCCAACAAAAAAGATTTAAATTATTGCTAGAGCAGCTGCTGTTTTTCACCTGATTATGTGCTTTCTGTTTTAACTCTTAGGAAATCTATCTTCTTTTATTAGAAAAAAAAATGAAATAAAGAATAAACTGTTATTTAAGATCGCAGAGGGAAAGAGTGAAGAGATATACAGAATGAACATTTTCTTTTCTTGTTTTCTTTTTGCGTAATGACTGTTTTTCTTTTATGAATGAGATCGATTGTTAAGAACAATCGATTTTATTATTTAAAGAATAACACATCTTGGACAGAGGACAAAAAAAAAGTGCATAAGATAATAAATTCATGTCCATTATATTACATTAAGCCCCCATACTTCCTTTTCTGCTTAAACAAAGGTACTTTTAAAAACTAAACTAGAGGGGCTTAATCCCCCCCCCTTCTGTAATTTAACGGGTACGTTTAGAAGCCTTTTTTTAAAAAACTCCTTTCAGATTCTCTCTCTCTTTTTTTTAAAGGAGTATGAAAGCCTAATGTAATATAATGAAAATGAATTTATCATTTTGATCTTGACCCGCCCGGCGTCGCTCGGCCCCGTGATAATAAATTAAAAAAGAAAAACAACTCAAGTTTTCGATATCAAGTCGAATGACTCAAACCCTGTTGAAATCGAGCCCATAGAACCCAAGAAAAGAATGAGCCCCCAGTCGGTGGCATGTGCCCCCCCCCCCCGTGTACATTTAACGAATTTCCTTTAACATTAACGCGATATTTAAATTACGGATGAAATCCCCCGCCTCTCTCTAAACTTAACCACATATCTTTAACAGTAACCCGATTTTTAATTTACGGCTGTAGTGAGTAAACGTAAGTTGATGCCGAAAAAGAAGATTAATAGGTTAATGAAAATTGCGAGAGAATCGGATCATTTTTAAAGAAGCTGCACGAAGGGCCCCAAGAAGGAGATTAATATTCAAAATTTGTGGCAGCTGAAGTCCGAGAAATTTTTTTGTCGTGCAGATAGTAGCTGGAAGTCCTCAGAAGATGTTAGAAAAAAAAAATCCCTGACGGCTCGGCCTACAGGCACAGGTAGATTTCGAAGACGCAGACCGTGAGGCGCCTGTTTGTTGGGAATTGCGGAAGAAATGACCTTTTTGCCATGATGCGCTGTTGGGACCGCCCACTTCGAAATCTGACTTGTTTGCAGGTGGAGCCGGCAGGGATTTTTTGGTTTTATTATTTTTTTTTATTTTTTTTTCTTTTTGCTATAAGGGTTGGTCCTATAAAAAACTTGGCAATATAAGAGTTTTAGATAATATTAAGAGGATTTATGATAAATTTTAGCGTATTTGATATCTTGTGAATTGACGAAGTTTTGAATTTTTTTTCTTCTAAAAACCCCCCTTTTCCCCCCCTTGGGGTCATTTTTAATGATATCAAAAATCTGTCATACATAAATTTTCGGCCCTTTTCCTAGAAGTAATAATAACTTTAAACGGATTTGATACGTATCATAATTCAGAAGTTATGGGGTTTTCCTGTTTTCACAAAAAGTCCCGCCCCAATCCCCCCCCCCCCCCTCTGGTTCGATTTTGCCCATTAACGAACTTGACGGAGATTTTATGCCCCTTGATTTTATGTATCAGTTTGGAAGAGATTTGTGCAGAATTATTGAAGTTATCGTGTCCATAAAATAGTGACATAGATAAATAGATAGATAGATAGATATATAAAGTTTTGAACTGGCGGTGGTTTTGGATTCTGGGAGCCATGATCGGCGTAGATCTGCAAAAATTTTTTAAAAATTCCAACTTAGGGGAGAATGTAATAGGTAGTATTTCTTACGAAATCTACCTAAAAGCTAGTGAATCGAACGATTTTTAAGGGAGCTATAATAGGGTGCCCAAAAGAGGGCAACTGATAGTTTTTAGCAGGACCCTAAGAGGAAAACGTCTTAAAAGATCCTAGTACTTAGCGCTTTAGATCTTTAATTAGTCGAAATGAAGCATAGGGTATATAAATTAATCATTAGAATAAAATTTTGAAGAAATGCTTAAAAAGGGCCCTAGGCCCCAATAAAAATATGAGGATGGTGGCTCAGGGAGAGAAGTCCACGACTCAACTTTAAAGTTATGCATTGAGGTGGGGACACAATTTGGAGGGGGGTGGAAAATGCGTGGCACACAATAATTTCAAGGGCCACGGACAGGGCCCCAGACGGCCAGATTCCTGATTGGAATGTAGAAATAGGGGAATAACTAAACAGAAATAAGGCCCCAAAACGAAGAATATCGGATTAAAAGGGAGCCAGTTATTAACATTTCAGGGAACAAAAACTTCAAGGGTGTTGTACCGGGCCTCAAAGGACCAGGGTCTTAACTGGAATGTAGTAATGGAGGAATAACTAAATGGGGAAAAGAGTCCCAAAAACGAAGAAGATCAGATAAAAAAGGGGCAAGTTATTAAAAATTTAAAAACGTAAAGGGGCCCAAGGGGCCCAGGTCTTGTCCGAGAATACTTTTTGTCATTCATATAATAGCTGGAAGTCCTAAGAAATTGTTAGAAAAAAAAACTAGTGAATCGGACGATTTTTAAGGGAGCTATTGTAGGGGGCCAAAAAGGGGCCGCTGATAGTTTTGAGCAGGGCCCTAAGATGAATGGTCCTAACTGGAATGTAGAAATGGAGGAAAGGTCCCAAAAACGAAGAGGATCGGATAAAAATTGGGCAAGTTATTAGCAATTGTGAGCAAAAATCTTAAAGGGGCCCCGGTTCTCAAAAAATTAAAAATCCGAGCCTCAGCTGCATCAGGACCTGCCTTGGATTATCAGCATCCAAATTTTCAGGCTTCTACGTAGATTTCGCTAGCCATCGTACACAGACAGACATACAGACACAGAGACAAACAACTTTTATTAGTAGATAATCTTTACACTGGACAGGTGTCCAACATTTAAGCAACAAGCGCAAAAAGCTAATAAAATTAATAGTGGGTACTCAAAAGAAAGTGATATAACCCTCAGTTGCAGCAAATAGGTATACTATATCTTCAGCACAACCAGTCGATGTGACGTCACTTTAGCGTCAGAAATGGTCACATGTTCTACAGTCACTACGGGAAACCAAAATGTGATGTCTTTCATTCCTCTTATTATTACGCTCAAGTGTCCGTCATTTGGTGATTGTCCTGAGAGGTCACTGCGACCTTTGTGACGAATCATCAGGTAGCGTTACAATGTAGTCATCGTGTGATTCTCATGTGACCGTCATTATTAGATTCCGTAGTGAGGTCATCATGAGCTCTGAATTTTGATGAGCCAGCAAATAACGTCATAATGATGTCACTTGGTGACTCAGATGACCGATAGACTGCATTTAGAAGTCATCATGATCGCTCCTTTGTGAAAATAATTTAATTTTGCTGTCACTTGTGGACGCGTCACAAAGTAACTGTCATGGTCACTTCTTAATGATGTGACTAAAATGACGGCCATTTGAAAGCAATAATGAGACTAATAAAATATATAACTTTTCAGTTTATTGTAGTGATTGTGGCACTTGTAACCCTTTATAACGTCAAGGAGATTTCACATCGACTGACTGTGCTGTTAGCGTAAGTACCTATCTGCTACATACCTGTCGTTTATAAAATTTTCATTTGAGTGCTCACAAAATCAAAAATTAGCATTTTGTGTTTGTTGCCTATCTTTTGGACACTCGTGTATATATGGCGGAAAGTGATTTTCAGCTGAACTAAATTTTACTATAGAGATCTGCACGGGCCGGAATTTCCAGGCCGGGCCCAGCCCGGCCCGAACGAAACCTATCTTGGCCCGGTGCAAAAGTTCGGCCCGAGCCCGGCCCGGCCCGTTTATATTTTCACAGTTCATGGCCAAGCCCGGCCCGTACAGAAATCAGTGAAAACAGGCCCGGCCCGATATGGCCTGACACAATTTCTGCAATTTCTACTATTTTGAAAAATTTGAGATTTTTAGCATATAATTAAGATTCCTTTAAAGAATACTGCACATACATAATATTTATGGGAAAAGTTTAAAGTATATTTTAAAATTGCGATGTGTTCGCAAGACAGAAAATACACAATAGCAACATTAATAATTACTTAGATTCTAAGACTTTCAACATTCAAATAAGGGTTCAAAAAAATTAAATCTAGTTTAGAATAAACAGAAAAAAAGAGGTTTGTTTAAAACAACATAACTTTTGTAGCTGTACAATAAAAAGTAGATTTATGAAAATATTTCTCTGTCATTTATTAAAGCTTTTCTCAAATCCAAAGCAGCTACTTTCTGATACATTTCTAAATTCATTCCTTTTCGGAAACGCATAAGATTGGCAGGTGTTCTTATTCAGAAACTGTGTAATCGAACGGTGTTATCCATTTTTTTGATAAAAGCAATATATCTTTGAGGAAATACTGTCAAAGTTAGCGTTTTGAATCGAATTTCCGGAAGCGACAGCATGGGAAAGTGGAAAAATCTGAAGCCACGTGACAAGCATCTCTTATATATCAGCCATACTCAACCTTTTCTTCTCGCGGGCCACAAACATATGTTTGCGACGTTATGCGAGCCACAACACACTTTTTATAATAATGTAAAAAAAGGGGTAATTAAAATAATAAGATAACAAAAGCAGTATAACAAAGCAAAATAAAAAGTTAATATAATTAGTAGTATTCAACGTTTGTCGTGGAAGGAATGTTACCAAAAATTTTTAACACCACTATTTCCAAAAAATTTACTTCGGGGTAGATTTCTATTGAAAATGATGTAGAAATATGCCTCGAAGATTGTTGTTGTAAAACTTTTTTCTGCCATTTTTTTCCACGACAATTCGAATGAGCATTATTAGCGATATGATAAGTATAAAACATAATAATATAACAAAGCAGCAACATCAAATTCTAAAGGGAAAAAAAAAGATATTTTCTTTAATAAATCATTCATTTTTTAATGAAAAAACTTTTTATTTATTTTGTAATGTAGAAATATATAGTGCAAATTTAGTTAATTTTTAATAATGTTGGAATAGTGTACAACACTATTGCACGAATAGAACTACATTAAAAAAAGAATTTTGACTAAGGAAATGGCATTTAAGATGTTTTAATATGATTTTAAATTAGTAATTATAAATAACTGGCAGATTTTGTCTTCCCATAAAAATATATCCAAAGAAAAAAAAAAAAAAAAAAAAAAAAAACACCGAAGGTGTTAAAAACTTTTAAAGAGCATCTTAATTTTATAATTAGGGATTAATGATTATGTGTCTCGGGCTCTGCACATAAAAGGTTGCAGGGCTACATGCGGCCCGCGGGCCGCAGGTTGAGTATGGCTGCTTATATATCGACAAGTAATTTATTTATCAAAAATGGAAAACGCTATTCGATTCCATATCCCTTCAAGTTTCAGGCTTGTCAATTTTATGACTTTACAGTTAAAAATTAGTCAGAAAATGAGTCAAGGTTTCGCGTTGTTGAGTAAGAATTTAAGAACCACCTTTAAGGTATATTTTTAAAGATTACATTAACAGAAGTTCATTATCGCTATTAATACTTTTACAAAACATATTGCCTGCCCTACACATCCTGAAAACAATTAAGTCCAGTTCCGGCCTTGCTCGACTATGTAGAAAAAAAATGCAAGCCTCATCTCGGCCCGGCACGAGTCTGCTAAAAAAATATTAAGAGCATATAACTGTCCGGTGTCGATCTCTACGGTGGACAATTTACATTTCTGTTTTATGTTGTTAAACTAGCATGGGCTCGTGACGCTCATTTATAGTTATTCTTTCGAAAACCATATTCTTTGAAAATAGCTCATATTTTATCGGCTCTGATTAAATATTTATATCGGGCCGGTAGGCCCTCTAAATTGTTTTATCGGCCCGGATAGCCCGTTCAATTTTTTTGCCGGCCCGGCCCGTTGAAAAAATTGTTCTAATTCTGCCGGCCCGTCCCGGCTCGTTTGAAAGTTCACCTTCACTCCGCCGGCCCAGCCCGGCCCGCGGGCCGGGCCGTGTACGGGTCTCGGGCCAGGCCCGGGCCCGTGCAGACCTCTACTTTACTAAAGTAAGTGATATAAATATGAATAAATTCAGATTCAAGGGTGCACAAAATAATAGGCATACATTTACGTTTATGAAGAAAATCTTGTGTTGATAAATATAGACTAAAAACCAACGTTTAACACACAATATCAAACTGTAGTATCATGAACAGACGTACGTTTCGTGAGTACTTAGACTCACATCATCTGTGTCATTAAAAATAAAAATTAAAAATTATATCCCCCTAAAAATATGAAATTGAGTCGAGAAACACAAATGAAAAACAACAGCACACCGAAAGCTCATCACGCACGAGCAACCAATAAGATTAAGCCAGAAGTGATACTCTGAATCAACCCAGAGAGGTGAGATGTAAGGTGCGCTTGAAAAATCGTTGACCAGGGAGTTACCAAATTTATGAATATAAACTGCTTCAAAAAAGTCTAAATCTAAAGGCGTATTGCATTTCTTAATAAAAGTGGCTGGATCAACTATTATTAAGAAATGCAATACGCCTTTAGATTTAGACTTTTTTGAAGCAGTTTATATTCATAAATTTGGTAACTCCCTGGTCAACGATTTTTAAAGCGTATCTTACATCTCACCTTTCTGGGTTGATTTACTGTTTCACAGAGCTTTCGGCTGAATGTTATTGGTTGCTCGTGCGTGATGATCTTTCAGTGTGTTGTTGTTTTTCATTTGGGTTTCTCGACTCAATTTCATGTCTTTGGGGGGATATAATTTTTAATTTTTATTTTTACTGACACTGATGATGTGAGCCCAAATACTCACGAAACGTACATCTGTTCATGATACTACAGTTTGATATTGTGTGTTAAACGTTGGTTTTTAGTCTATACATTTACGTCTATGGATGGCAATTGTCGGAAAAGTATTTTCAGTTTTGTTATGCGTTTTCTACGTTGTAAATAAATAAATAAATAAATAAATATATATAATAATGTTTTTTCTAGCAAGAACGTTTATGAAAATATAATATAGCCTCTAGGAGTTATCCATAATTTCGAAAAGCGTTCCTTTATCTTAAGAACCAATAGATTTCCGACATTTAAAGAAGCATTTCTGAAAAGAAAGAAAATTTCTTTTGCTACTCGTAATTTTCGGAAATGTTTCCTTTTTTTTTTTTTTTTTTTTAAATTCATTGTATTAATCTCTGTTTTCAAAACCGGAATATCGGTTTTTCTGATATTATCAATTCTCATGCACAATAGGCAAACATGCTAAATTAACAGCATAGCATTAACATAAACATTATTATGTTATTCTTGCAGGTCTAAACTCTGTTTCGCTGCAGAAAATGTTTACTTGAGAATTTATAAGCATCCGAAAAACGGATATTCCGGGTTGAGAAAACTCATTTAAACACTGTAAAAAGCACCCGGAAACGTATCCGAAAATTATGGGCAGCAAAAAAAAAAAAAAAAAAAAAAAAAAAAAAAAAAAAAAAATGTTTATTTGTAAAAAAAAAAGAAAAAAAAAAAAAAAAAAGAAAAAGAAAACCGTTTCAAGGGAATGGAAATTTGAACCGAGACGAAATATTTTGCATGAACTGGAACGATATTTGGAACAAAATATTACGGTTCGAGAACTTCAGAAAAACACGTTTTATGGTATTTATTTCTGTAGATAATCGATTGCATAAATAATTGCAAGTTGTTTTTATTATAATAATAATCTGTAAATAATAATAGCAAAAAATGTGACGTTACGAACGGGGCAGGGTTATGACGTGAGTTTTACAACCTACACAAGAAGGGAGAATGGGTATCTAAAAGTCACAAAAAATTGCGTGTCGTAATTAATTAATTAATGACACCTAAGCTATTAATGCATTATACACTAAAATGTGCATCTGAAATTCATTTATGGAAATGAATTTTGTTCTCAAAACATCAACAAAAAAAAAAATCTCCAATGCAGTTACACTTTCATCAAAAACAGTGCAAGTAAAACATCATTCAGCTGAACGATTAATCCAATTTACTATACAAAAATGTCACGTTTTTGAAAAAACAGCCTGCTATGGGGACCTGCAAAAATTTTAACAGCATTTGCCAAATTCGTCGTCGAAGGTTACAGCATTGCCCGGGTTCTGTACTGTGTCGCAGATGTGAGTGCAAACAGACGAGCGTCTATTCCATAATACTCCCCAGGACCCCCTACCATCACTGTCCTGTTTACAAGCCAACCGTACGAGGTGGGGGTGTAGAGAGACGGAGAGCATCCGTAAATAGCGTCGGCGGCGCCCCGGGATCCGAAACACGACCTTGAGTTTTGCAGCATCGAGCGCCCCTGACGACCGTCGCAGCCCCAAAATAGCAACCATTATCCCAGGAACTCCTCTCTCCCGGACTTCGTCGCGCTTTGGCTTCGGTAGCGGGCAGTGCGGGTGGTGGGAGGTAGGTCTGGACAGCGCTCTCTAGGAGGTACAACTGCGTGACGGGCATGCCTCATACTACAACAAAACATGGGCACCCGCAAGGCGGGGAGGGGGTAATTGCCCCTCCCTAGATTTTGAAATTTAATTAACTAAATTTTCTTTTTGCTGTAGTAATTTAAAAAAAAAAGAATCATTAAAATTTATTTTTCCAATTAGTTTAAAATAATTAAACACTAAAAGAGAAACAGAACTAAGCATTTTTCGTCAAGACGTCAAGGGGCTTTTCCTTTTATCTTGATGAGTTTAAATATTATATTAAACGTGGGGTTCAGAGGACAATATATATATAGATATATATTATAATAAAACATATATATATATATATATATATATATATATATATATATTTCTTATTTGCTACATTTCTGTATTGCTTTGGTACGTTAATATACAGGAAAAAAAAAGGCTTTAACGGGGATTTTGATACATTGTAAAACTTATTTTAGTATAACTTATTTTAAGTTTGTATTCTTTATTTTAACAAAATGCGGCTTTGTTGCGGACCTAAAGCATTTCTGTTCGAAAATATTTCCCTCCCTGGATTTTAGTCTACCGCCACCCATGTGGTGGGAGAAGGTCATGCCTCATATTTTACAACAAAGCAAAACAAAGAGCAATCCTATCATCTCTCATTGCTGATACCATGATTCATGTAGACATAAACAAGTTTTTAAAAAACGGTAAATATTTTAAGGGAAATTTTCGAACTAAAAACTACTTGAATCCTACTCGACCCGCGGTCCGGGTTAGATTGGATCCCCCCCCCCCCCTTCCACCTTTCGTAGGTTTTAACTCATGGGGAGCGTGTTGGATTTGTGTTACCCAATGTTTTAGAAGATGATCCGGATTTATCTTTCATATGGAAGAACAAATATTTGAATATGAATGAGTATACATATATATACATTTCTCATTTTATCACGTTATTTAAACTTCTGTGACTACTAGGTTTCAATATTTCGCGAGTCGTTCTTTTATAATTTAGTACATCTACTGAATTTGTAACTGTTTTTTTGGCAACATGTGCAGATTTGGGAAATCATGCATGTTTTTCTGAATTTTTTTTTATGAGGAAATGTGCTTTCTCACATGAAACTTTCCATCTCTTATTTCATTCATTTTCAAAGTTTATTAATGTGCGATTGCCCAAATCTTGTATTATTTTAGCTTATTATAGCTTATACTTATACAAGGATGGAATCGTATACATTTTGTGGAATCTGTGGTAATTTGGGCCTGACGATTCTGACACAGTTTCAAAAATATTTCATTGATTCACTATTTTCCAATTTCATTTAGAAAATGTCTGTCTGTGACAAAAATTTTGTGGGCGCTGTATCTCAAGGACTAATGAACGTAATTTAATAAAGCTTTAGTTTCAGTTAGTCCCTGATATAAATTGGTGCTGATTAGTTTTTGGTGTAAATCGTCCAACAGGTGGCGCTGCTATGCTACAATTTCCACAATTTTCATGATAGCTATATCTCAAGAACTAATGTAGAGAATTTCATCAAACTTCAGATTCTATCAGACCTTGACATAAATTAGACGGTGATAACGCTCTGGTGTAAATAGTCCAACAAGTGGAGCTGCTATACTATTTTTTTCATGATTTTCACGATAGCCATATCTCAAAAACTAATGCACAGAATTTCATCAAACCTCAGCTTCTGTTTGGCCATGACATAATTCAATGATGGTTACGTTTTGGTATAAACACCCCAACCGATGGCGGTGCTATGCTGTATTTTTCAGGATTTACGCGATTTTAGCGATAGTCATATCTCAAGAACTAATGCATCGTATTTAATAAAAATTTAGATTCAGTTAGACCTTGACACAAATTGGTGCTGATTCGTTTTTGGTGTATGTGAAACTTGGTATGAGGTAGAAGAAAGTTTTGGGTTTGGCACATCTGACTAGTTTTTACTTGGTTGCATACTTTAATATTTCTTCTTCTTTTTGTGGATATTTTTCAAACAGGTATGTATTCATATTTCAATTTGTGATTTTTATTCCCCTCATTTGTGTACGATGTTTATGTGTTGTCTTATAACGATTACATATATATTAGAGTCCTGCATCGGGTCGGGTTACCCGATTTTACCCGCACCGATCCAACCCGCGGTTCGGGTCGGGTCGGGTTGGCACTATATTTTTTTGTTGCGGTTCGGGTTGACTTCTAATTTTTTGTTGCGGGTCGGGTTCGGGTCGGGTTGAGGGTTGAGGTATTGCGAGTTCGGGTTGACACGCTTTTCCAAAAGAATGTACACAATATTTTTGCAGGTTAATAATATGTATACAATAAGACTTCCATAGCGGACACTCTCGATAATTGACCTTTTGCGCTACTTTGAAAGAAGGAAAAATGCCCCCTAATTGACCCCCCTAAAAGTAGTTTGTAGTCGCTACTTTTTAAAACAAGTAGTTGTAGTTGTAGTTAACTACATTTTTGATAAAGTAGTTGTTAGTTCGCTACTAAAAAAAGTAAGTTTTTAAGACCCCTGACTTATTCACATTCAAATACATATTTATTTTCATAGTTCTGTTCAAACTTTTTGTGAAAATCCCAACCATCGGACATGCTAAAACCTAAATATAAGCCGGAAGAATTATTCAAGGTTGAACCTTGACTCGCAGAAAGAAAATAAGTCATCCCGACCCGAAAAAATAAATAAAAGCCACCCGATCCGCTGCAGGACTCTATTCAACGATCTTGAGGTGGCCGCTATTCGGAGGTTTCACTATATTTGAATATTAAAGAATATAGATGTGTCCATTTTTCTATATAAAATATAAAATTGGTATTAGAGATATAATTGTACATTACTTTTGATTATAGCATTAAAACATGATTTATTGTCCTTTCATTGCGGGTGCGGGTAGGGTTGCGGTATTGCGGGTTCGGGTTGGGATGCGGGTCGCCGAAAATTATTTTTGCGGGTTTGGGTCGGGTTTCTGGTTGACTTCAAAAGGAATTTGTGGGTTCGGGTCGGGTACAACCCGACCCGTGCAGGACTTTAATATATATATACACATAGGATGTTTTAAAAAGATTGAAAAGTGGTAGTGTTCAAAATAAAGCAAGATTTAAAATTATTTGATGAAATAATCCAGCCACTGATTTTTAAAAAGCTACACTTTTTTAATTTTTATATGGTCTCTGGGTCCTATAAGTTATACTTAGGAACATTTTTTCTGTGCTCTGATCAATAAAATAGAGAAAAATCAATTCTTTTACGACCAAAATTGAGTTATGATACTTTTAATTCATTGAGTTATGATACTTTTAATTTTATGAAATTTCATAGCTTTCCAGCACTAAAAACGGACAAACGATTTTTTAGTGCCGAAAAGCTCACGAACTCCCCGTTTAAAATAATTTTTATCACATGAAAGTAAAAAGAAAAGTTGAACTTAAAATTATTTTTCACATGCGGTTCAAGGGAGCTCTGCCCTTCCTGACAAGAAAAAAAAAATCCTTAAATTTATTTTTCATTTAATTAATTATTTTAATTATTTTAAATCATTTAAAAAAACAAAACAAATATTATTATTATTATTATTATTATTATTATTATTTTGAAAATCGCGGGGGAAAAAACAAAATTGAGTTAATTCAATTTTAAAATCCAGGGTGGGGCAATTGCACTCCCCTGCCTTCACTTGCGGGCGTCCATACTCCATACAAAGCCCGTAAAATAGAAGTATCAGATAAATCATACTTTTTTTTTCTATTTTTAATTGCTCTGAAAACACAATGTTTGCCTTTTACCTTTAAATCATGGATTCAGATATTTTACTACTATTCCTTACAGACGCATCTGTAAGGAATAGTAAAAAATCTGAATATTGCGAATAACAAAGTTTTGTACCAAAAATATGCCACAATAAGAGGACTCTATGGAAATCCATTTGCAGATGGATGAACTACCAACTGTCTTAACCGCTGAGTGACTCATAAAACGACATCGAAAATAGCCGGATGTGCCAATCCCAAAACATTCTTCTATCTCATACCTGTTAATAATTCAAAAAGCGTGATTTTTTCAACTATTGCATTTTAGAATCTAAAAATGTAGCATAGCAACGCCACCTATATTATGATTTACACGAAAACCTAAATCAGCACCAACTTATGTCAAGGTCTAACATAATATGAAGTTTGATGAAATTCCGTGCATTAGTTCTCGAGATATGACTATCGCTAAAATCGAATAAATCTTTAAAAATTCAGCATTAGTTCTTGAGATTAGAGCTATTGTGGAAATCGTGAAAAATGCAGCACAGCAGCGCCACCTGTTGGGTGATTTACACCAAAAACGAATCAGAACCAATTTATATCAAGGTCTAACTGAATCTTCAATTTTATTAAATTCCGTGCATTAGTTCTTGAGATATGACTGTCACTTAAATCGTGTGAATCCTGGAAAATTCTGCCTTGCAGCGCCACCCTTACACCATAGATTTACATCAGATTTACATCAGGGAGATTTACACCAAAACCTAATCAACAACAACTTATGTCAACGTCTACCAGAATCTGAAGTTTGATGAAATTCTGTGCACTAGTTCTTGAGATATGGTGAAAAATTCAACATAACAGCGTCACCTGTCGGGCGATTTACGCCAAAAACTAGTCAGCATCAATTTATATCAAGGTCTAACAGAATCTAAAGTTTTATCAAATTCTGTGCATTAGTTTTTGAGACAGAGAGCCCACAAATTTTTGTCACATACCGACAAATTCACAGACAGACATTTTCTAAAAACAGTCAAATCGTGTCCAGGACCTTCTAAAACGTATAAATCCGTCGAAAACCGGAAGTCGAAATTTTTCATGAATCCAATACTTTCTTCTTGCAAAGATAGAAGTATAGAAGAAAGTAATAATGGATCGACTATAAAAGTAAAATGCGACGACAATGAAGTTATTATTGTAGAAAACAATTTTTTGAATGATATAACGACTAAAAGTTTGAAGAAATTTAAGTGGTGGAGGGGAAAGGGGGGGATAGGGGATGACGGCGAAAAACCCTTAAAAAAATAAAGCCTAAAAAGTTCTTTCTCTTTATTTCCACACTCAATTTAAAAAAAAAAAAAAAAAAAAAAAAACGCGCTTTTACATGTTTTTGTTTTCGCCGCAACGTCATCCGAAGCGTCAATTCATGTTACAAATTTTTCAAGTGCATTTTTCTGAAAATATTGTTTTTGAATTGGTGGGCTTTGTGAGAAAGTTAGTAACTAAGCTATAGACTTCAGATATGGAGTGAAAAACGACATGAGACAAGTACTTTTCTGGAGAACCATTAAAATTTCACTTAAACAAAACAAAACAAACAAACAAAAAAAAACTAGAAAAATTATTTTACTATAGCGAGCGTTACACCTGCTTCCTCTCCTGACATACTATCTGAGAAAAAAAAACGCACTTGAAAATATTTGGGTTTTTTTTTTTTTTTTTCACCGTTTTTATTTTTAAATATGTAACTTTTTAATTCGAGTATTCTTGCCACAGCGTGCTTATAAAACCTGCTAATCAGGCAGTCTTTTCTATTTTTTTTTAGCATTTCTAAAACGATATTCGCATGCACTTTATTAGCAATGTATTGAAGTGGAATCTGAAACAGGCGCAATAATGTATGTCCATGAAGATAGAAAGCATGACGCAGTCAATGCTTAACGCACAATTTTTAGTTCTTGCTTTCTTATCTGTCTCCGAACGCTAATCTACCGTACATAACAACTTTGTCCTTAATGAACTTGTAATAGCAGCAACTTTTTAGCATATTTTTGGATTTCCGAACTATCATCCTACTTAAGATTAATAGGGTATGGATCGTTTCGGAGAGTTCTAGTGAAATTATCATTTGTGACTTGCTGACTCGAAACGTGACATTTTGGAAAATTTCTCTGTACTAAATGCATCAATGATATTAATACACCGAGTTCCTATAAGTCTTAAGTCTGTTTTTAAATAGTCGAATTTAGTACAAAAATAGAGGTGAGTTTTCGCCATTTTCTTTTTCAAGGAGACAAGGGACTTTGAAATAAGCAAAACCGAGCAAGATAAAAACTGCTGCAAAAATACATTTTGCGAAAACAATTTTAATGAGTTATTCAGATATAATGGGCACCGCCATATATGGGCAAGATTGGATAGAATTCACTCCTCTTTGAAAATAATTTAGTAACCCGCTGATTATATTACACATTTCGGGAATCGAGAAAAAAGTGCGATGCATCCAAATGCGTTGTATAACCCAGAGCAGGCCTGACCAATCTTTCAGAGAGCAGAGACGCTCCTCAGGTGCTGGCAAGCGCATTGAAGGGCGCCATTATTTATATGACTGAAAATATATAAAATTATCCTCACTTTGTTAGTGTTAGCTATACACACACGTTCTCTATGATGAACATACATCTCACAATAATAGCTATGCACATGTAAAAATAAACTGCAGATAAAATATAAATCATAGTAAATTTAGAATTACATTTCTCTGAGTGGGGCTTATCTCAATTTTTTTTGTATAAGAAGCCAAAACTCTTAATACTGCCTGCAATAGAAAATCATACAAATGTTATTAATTTAAAAATAAAACATTTTATAATGAATTTTTATATTAAAAAAAAAAAAAAAAAAGCTAATAACAGAAAAGCCTTTGAAAGGTTAATACGCTACCGCGCATGATCTATACCGTTTATTACTGTTAATTTTACGGCATAGTACTGGTAGCTGGGGTGCCAGTATTATAGTGTAAAATCAAAAAAAAAAAAAAAAAAAAATTCAGTGTTATTAGGGGACCAACAACAAATTGAATAATAATAATACAAATATTTGCGATCACACTCTAAAATAAAATGCTTGAAATGATCTGTGGCTACGCTCGATATGAAACTAAGATAAAAATTAATTTAAAGACATGCAGATGCGGGAAAAAGTAATAAAAAAAATAAAATTATAAGACTCGATTTTAGAATTATATAAGAAAATCACTTATTATCATTAAAATAAAAATATAGTATATTCTAAAAGCGATTACAGAAAAAAATAAAGGCTTAAAAAAACATTTTAATAAACAGACGTACTAGTTTCGTTCACACAATCAGCGACATTTGTAAGATCATTAATAATAAAATAAACTATATTCACAAATAAATAAATAAATAAATTAATTAAATATGAACTTGATAAACAAATATCACGAGCTATCCTTTATCATAAAAGCAGGCGCTTTAATAAAAATGATTACCTGTAAACGGGATTTATTTTATCTTATTTTTAAATTTATGAATTATCTCGCGCCAAATTTTAGGTAACTCAAAGGACTCTGATTTCCTGTATATGCTCTCGCTGAGCATATAAATTTCTATTGAGTCACGGATAATAGTTGGGAAATAAAATATTATTAAATAAATTATTTTACTATATCTAAAACCAATCTGCAACAGCTCTATGTAATGTAGTCTGGATAAAGCTGTAGTTTTTTTGTTGTATTTTACACCTGCTATTTGTTCTTTCATCCCCGTTTTAAACTTTCTATTCGTCATTCCTATATAATATTGCAATGATCCATCGGCTTTGGTGAACGGTATTTCAGATACACTCGAAAGTTCATCAGGTTCTGTTGGATCTTTTTTCTTATAAGACTAAATTTTTTAATTGTATCGGAGGTTTTAAATGAGACATATATTGAAATTGTTAAGTTTATATTTCAATCTTTCAAAGAACTCACAAGTAAAGGTACAACAGTGATTGTTGGCGAATTTAGATTTTCATAGCTCATTTGATTCGTGTCATTGAGCTTAGTAATTAGATACCTCGCATATGGGCTATTGAGTTGTAATAATGACAGGGGGCCGGGTCAAAATTCAAAATTCCGTTTATGCAAAAACAGTTGCTGTCAAAGAATAAGCATGATGTAAGATTAATTAAGGTATTTTCACTGTCATACACTGATGATTATCAATTTTTGACACATTGTTCTTACCTAAGAAGTGAGTAAAGCAAAATATTTCTCGCATAACGAACAAAGACTTCTTCTTCGGCTGACCCGACGACGCACTCACAAACAAGTCTGCATCCTTTCTTGAATTTTAAAACAGTAGTCTTTAGGGGGGACGTAATTTTCATCTTTAACGATGTAGCCTCCTTTGGAAAATCCGTACTTGAACATAGGGTTGGATGGTTGCCTTGTTATTCGTTATGACCGATTATCTGCGCTTGGGATATAGGCCCTTGATGGGGATGAACTTAACTGGTGCTATCTGATAGTGTGCCAGTGATTCAAACTTGATGATATTGTTCTTTATGTTTGGTTTAATCACTTCTTCGGAAAGAAAAATGTATCATAAATTGGTAATAATTAATGTATGGCAGTCCAAATACCTTAATTAAACTTGTATCAGTCTTATTTCTTTGACGGCAACTGTTTTTTAATAACAAAAATGTTAAACATTGATCGGATTTCCTGTGATAATTAAAACTCGATAGCAGATATACGAGGACTCGATTTTGTTGTATTTCTTTAAAAAGAGAAGCAACAAATATCCTACCAATAAATTCACCCAACTTGAATGTTCAGATTGCTTTATGTTTATATAAAATGTCCATAAAAGTGGGGAGAAAATAATAAAATCGGATCAGAACGTAAGCATCTGTGTTGTAGAATGCGCGTGCTGACGTGAATCTGTTTTTACAGTTTTTACTGTTACAAATGCATTCTACAAATATCGATCATGTTTGTGACAGGTCTTAAGATTCATTGAGGGGAACATTAATAGGGGCTCTAGTGAACCATGGCTTCGGGGTTTTGACGTAATAAAAGAATAGATATAATGTATCGAACAAAACGGGGATAGGTAAATAAACGGCATTCAGTGCGTTTACGGCTGCGATCGGAGTTTCTTGAAAAAGAGAGAATGGGAGAGATTCGATAAGATTTGAACAATGCGTTAGATAAGACTCCAGCGGAGAGGTTTATTTATTCATTTATTTATTTTTTACAAATTCTATATATAATGTGTCTATTTATATTTTAAACATAACAGTTTGCTATAACATAGGGAGAAATTATGGTTTTTTCAAAATTAAACGCAAGGTTTAGAGAGTACTTTTATATTGCGCTAAATGCTTTGATGTTTCATTTTATGAAAATAGCAAATGTAAAGACATATACTGCTAGTATTAGTACATATTCTATACTAATAAAAGAAATAAGTTTATGTTTGTGTGTCTGTCTGTCTGCGATAGCTAGGAAAATCTACCGTGGGTAGAGATATAAAAATTTGGATGAGGATAGTCCAGGACAGGTCCTGATGCGCCTGGGCTCAGATTTTTCCTGTTTTGTTAATTAACCGAGATATTAATTAAAAACTATAATGAATGTGGCAAAATGGCCCGAAAACTGCGAGCGTGGCGCCCCGAACCTCATTCCAGGGAATTCGAAGCAGGAAAGATCCAAAGTGAGAAGGCGGCTCCGCATCCCCTATCTTCCTAAACGCGCATCGGCCGAACCATTTAAAAAACGGACAGATAAAAAACTATTTGCTTTTATTTATTATTTATAAACTTTTAATTTTAAACGCTGCAAACTGCATAAAAAAGTACACATTTTAACCTTTAGAGAGAGATATAGAGAGAGGGGGGGATGAAAAAGTTTAATTTTGCAGCGTTTTTTCCTTTTTTCGACTCAATTTTAAAGATACAGAAAAACAAAAAAATATCCACTTAATCCGGATACTTTCGTTTCTACGACGAGGCAGTTCGTTTTAAAAAATATGAATATTAACCATTTAAAAAAAAATCGCGATTGGAAATCACTTTTCACTTCCGGACAACACTCTTTTTCCATTCTAAAAGAAATTAAATGTCAGTATTTTAAAGCAATCTTTTTACACGTTCTTTGTACACTAAGCTAACATTAGGTATGAAAGTCTCGAAACATTCGGACGATTAGAAATATATGTATAAAAAAATCTGCAAAGTTTCCGCTCAGAACGTGAATACGTGGGTGGCTTTTGCTCATATTTTTACAACTAAATATACATATTTTTGCACGAAAATTATACGCAGGCTTCTGAAATATTATATTTATAACTCAAGTCATAACATTTTCCAAATGTTCGGATTATAAAACATTTTTTTTCTTTTTTTTTCTTTTTTTTTTAACATTAAACGACCAGACGCGAATAATAATAAAAATGAAACCGTGAGAAGAAAACACTAATTTTTCACAACTAAATATCAATATTTTTTTCACGAAGTTTTTACACAGGCTTCAAAACCATTATATTTATATCTGATAGCAATTTCAAAGAATTTGATATATACAAACAATTTTTTTAACTAATAAATGACCCGGTGATTAAAAAAAAATGTCTCCTTACAAGCGCCGTAAAATTTTGAATCTTCTATTTTTTGTCGAAATACGGAAAAGCATATAAGACCGATTTAAAGAGCATACATTTTACTTTAAATCGACGCATTCGGTTTTACGTTTGGAAAGATTTTCATTTAAAAGTATAAATTCTTACAAAATCAGGTTAAAGATATAAAATCATACAAATTTGAGGTTTATTTACGGTTACTATCACGAGCCTGGGCACAGCCGGCGGTCAGCTTAGTGTAAGTAGAGTATCTCAAACTTTTGAAGTTACTATAAAAATATATACGTAAGACAGGGAATTGAAATTCACAGATTTGTTAGTTGGTATATTAAAGTTTCCTTGATCAAATCAGTAAATTTCAAGATATGCACCTTTTGGTCCACTAAGAATATGTAGCCAATATTCAATTTCATACGAGTATACTTTCTAAAATGGCCATTATAGCAATTAAAACAGTTTTCTGTGTTTTCGGTTCTGCAACATATTGCATCTTTGATGAATAAACTTTGATAAGACTCAAAAAGAAAATAAGTAATCATACAAGTGAGAGATTCACACGCGTATAAAGGGTTCCGTACAATGACAATAGACAGTTTTAAGACGATAAATAAATAAATAAATAAATAAATAAATAAATAAAAATGAAAAACTCTCAACAACGCGAAACTTTCTGACTCATTTTTAAACATAAAAACATGATACTTGCAAGCATGATTATTGAAGTGATTTGTAATCGAAAAGTTTTTTCATTATAAATGAATTACATATTGAGTTCTAAGAGATTGTTGTCTCAAAACAACTGACCTTTAAATGTCTTGGAATTATTAAAAGAATTATTTTTCCATAATTGCCTTGAATAATTGAATTCAAGTGGAATGAAAAACGTTGACTATTTATCAATATGATATGATTCGCCTTACCTAAAACAAAGACCTTGAACAAAGTTTAAACTTGGCATTGTACCAAGCGCGCTTCGAAAGGAGGTCGCAAAGTTCTAACGCCGCCTTGTTCCGTGCCGCGTTTATCTAGATAGGTTTTTAATTAATTCTCGGCTAATTACCGAAAATCATTAATCTTGGATGATTCCGCGTCGATCTAATTTTTTCATAATTTCAGTTTCAATAGATTCGGAAATAGAGGAGTGGTGGAGATATATTTTTTCAGTACGTTTTCGACAATATCTCTGAAATTATAATACCTAAAATTAAAACAAATATATTTTTGAATTCGGTGTTACAAGATCTTTCGAACGATACCCCGCACGATCACAATTTTCAAATAACTTAATTTGACCGCTAAATTTTCTCCAAAAATATTTGTTAATGGCTAATAATCTATAAATATGTGGGTCAGTAGCCATTATAACTCTGCCAAATTTGAACTTTCCATGTTCCATTACACTGCAAAAAAACCTGTTGATTTTACAGTATAATACTGACATCCCAGTTGCCAGTATTATATTGTAAAATCAACAATTTTTTTATTTGCAGTGTAGTTTTCACGAAAAACGACTGTGATAGACGAACAGACAGACACACGAGTGATCTTATAATGGTTTCGTTTTTACTTTTTAAGTACGGGACCCTAAAAAGACCATTTAGTCTAATCCACCTGTTTGGATATTTTTCATTAAAGGGAATATATATATATATGATAACAACCTTATAACAATACTTTAATGTGTCAATGATGAGAGCTACAAAATTCTGAATGAAATTGAATTTCGGCTACATTATCTTAGTGCAAAGACATGTACGCATATTGAAATAATTGACTTCACCACAACAACAACAACAACAACAATAATAAATAAATAAAACTGAGATATGTAAATAAACGGTTTATTATTTTTAACTCAATCGTACTGATCGGTAAAGACATCGATATCATACAAATTGACATTTTTCCTGTTCTGAGTAAACGACATTTAGTGAGTTTACGGCTGAGACCAGTGTGAAAGAGAGAAGGGAGAAATTTGATGAGTTTGAGTTAGATTATTCTCCAGCAGAGAGAGAGGAATTTTCTTTTTACGAATTTGATATGAAATGTGCTTAATGAAAAAACAAAGGCATCCATCTAGAAATGCGTCTATAAAAAGAAGCTATTTTTTTCATCGAGGCATTCTAAGAAGAGTTCACTAAAATTTCCAGCGCATAATCCGGGGATCAAACAAACATTTTAGACCCAGAAATTTAGTAACTTAATAATTAAAGTCAAGTAAGTACCGCGACCGGCTAAGTTAAATTTTATTAAATAATATTTCTGGATCTAAACCTGTTTGTTTGCTCTGCGGATTATACACCGGAAATTACAGTGCTAAAGAGAGTTTAATACTCTTGCTGTCGTATTCTAGGACTTTGTATATTTAATGAGTGAGAAGAAAAACTGCTAAATATACAGTAAGAAAGAAGTTATGTTTAATTTAAGCTTTCTCAAACTGGCTCATTAATATTAAGAGCGCTTAAATTTTTTGCTGGCATATTGTAGGATAAAATGCACTTAATGAAAAAGCAGGCAGTCAGCTATAAATACAGCTAGGAAAAAGCTGTTTTTATTCTAGACATCACAAGAAAGATTTACTACTACTAAGAGAGCTTAAAATTGTTGCTGCCGTATTGCGTAGGACTTGATACATTTATTGAATGAGAAGAAAAATTGCTAGAGATACAGCAAGCAAAAAAGTTATTTTTAATTTAAGCATTCTAAAAACTACTCACTAATAATAAGAATGCTTAATATTATTGCTGTCATACTGTAGTACAACATATATTTTTAATGAAAAAGAAGGCAGCTAGCTTGAAATACAACTAAGAAGAAGCTGTTTTTAATTTGGGCATGGAAGAAGGATTGCAGAAAGGATTTGCTTAATTTTGCAGGAAGGATTTACTAATGCTAAGAGAGCTTAATATTCTTGCTGTCGTACAGTAGGAGTTAACTTATTTAATAAATGAGATGAAAAACTGCTAGAGACACAGTAAGCAAGAAGCTATTTTTAATTTGACTATTCCAAAAAATGCCCATTACACCCCCAGTGTCATTAAGAACGTGTATAGTACTACTACAGCGCGTACTACTGTCACATTTGCAGGCAACAAAAGAGACAGGCCACGGTAATCCACCTTGCTATCGACTGTTTTTCAGCCTACCTTGATCACGTGGCAACTCAATAATTGGTGGAAACCAAATTAGAGGTCTCCACGGGATGGGGTCAATTTTCTTTCATTGGACAGGCCGGACCTCCCTTTTTCTGAAGACTTGGGCCAGACTCGAGCTTGTCGGCCTTGACTTCATTCTTTCCGGCTCATATTTTACCTACAGATTGTTACTGGTTCAGGCAGAGCCTAGATTTCAATTATTCCGGACCGTGTAGGCTAAGAATTTTTTTTCCTCACCAGTAACAATACCTCAGGGAACTTTCCTTCTTTATTAGTAGAGAAAGTAAATGATAAAATCACATTTATTTGCTTCATTTGCGTTTTTAAGTTTCTTAAATAGTTTTTTTTATTTTAGCAACTCACGTAGAAGATATTTTGACAGAATGCTATGAATCTACTGAATTTTATCTTTCTTTCTTTAAAAAAAAAAAAAAAAAAAAAAAAAAAGTACTCGAATCTTATTTAGGAGTCTGAATAAAATCTTGGACATTTGGATACACGTTTAAGCGAACTAACAATATCGAATAGATAGGCGTTTTTTTTTTTTTTTTTTTTTTTTTTGAGAGGCTTATTAAGGCGAATGCTAAAAGCAATTAATAAAGAATAGAGTGCGAGGAGATTTAGACGATTGATTATTTATTGTTGGTAGACAAAGACATTGTTAAAGACAATAAAATTATTGTATAAAAAAAAGGGGGCAGAAAATAGATTTTAAAGAATTTAAACTTTGTCGCCTGGGTGGGAGGGATTGGGGAAGACAAAATTTCGGGGGGCGGGGGTAAGATTTAAATGATTATTTATTCATTCTTATAACAAAGTAACAAAAAGAGAAGATAAATTTAAAAAAAAGTCTTAAAGATTTCAAACTTTGTGAATTTGTGGGGGTGAGGGCACAAGGTGAAAAACAGAGAAATTTTGGGGAAGGAGGTAATTTAAATTATTGATTATTTATCTATGGTTACTACGGAGAAACAAATAGGATTAAAACAAATTTAAAAATGAAAGTGATTTAAAGACTTTAAACTGTGTGCTCAGGACGGGTAGTAGCAAAAGGGAAGCAGACATTTCAGGGGAGAGGCAGGGATTAGACGATTGATTATTTATTTTTACAACAGATTAATAAGTAAAAAAAAGTTTAAAATTAAAGACTTTAAAAAAGTTTAAACTTTGTGTGCTGGTAGACGCAAAGGAGAGGGGAAGAAAATTTTCAAAATGGGGTGGAATTTAAGTTAAAAAAAGTGGAAATCCTCCGAAACGCAGAAGATTCTCAACCCTGAGTTTGAGATTTTGGTGCTTTTAAAACATCTTTTATACATTTTTAAAACTACAATTGATTTTTTTTTCAATTGTCTAGTTTAAAGGTAAATTAATATTGTTATTCCACATTCCATGGCTTGGAAACATAAATATCTGAAAAATGTTACACTTTAAATTTTGCAAAGAAATGTAATATATGCAGTAGTCTTTAAAAAATATTTTAATTGTAGAATAATAATGATTGGGGCGGTGCACATATAACATTATAGATTTAGGAAAGAGGGGGGATTTTGTCTTTTGATATCTTTATCATTTTTTATCCAAACAAAATTTTCTCTTTTTTCTTTAAAACTTGTTTTCACATTAAAATAGTCTGTTGTCCTTTTTTTTTTAGGAAAATACAAAGTTATTATTAAAGCCATGAAATGGTTATAAAAAAATTATAGAATATCTCCAACGTTCGGCATTCCTATTATTTTGCCTTATGTGCAGATAATCCACTGTTGGAGAAACCAGGTGCGAAGTACATTTGAAATTATACTTATTGTGTTTACTAATAAAGAAAAGAGAAAGATTGTTGTTGACCTGTTTTGTTGATCAGAAGGTCTGCTTTCCAAGTCAAATGTAAGAAGACAATATTACTTTTGAATGCATTATATAACAAAAAGCTGCAATTAAATACTTACAAATAGTAACTATCTCTTTTAGTTATTATTTGATATAAAGTTATTTCATGTATAATAGTGATTTTTTATTGACTTCTCTTCATTTGAATCAGTAAAGTATGCAAATAATAAATGTTTAGCCATATATGTATATCACTGCAAGCGTATAAAATTTTTTTTTTTAAAGTAAAAAAAAAAAAAAAAAGAATTTTTAGACATTGATAACTTTATTATGAAGGGGGGAGGAATGATTCGAGGAATGATAACATATGATATCGGGAGGTGGGGAAGGGATCCAAAATCTCCAAAAAGTTATGTACAGCTTCATTTAAAAATATCCCCCCTCCTCCCCCACCCTTTTTTTTTTTTTTTTTTTTTTTTTTTTGCAAAAATTAGTTTTGTCGGGCCAAGTTGGGTCTGATTTCATTGATATTTGCACCTGTTCAAGCTCGAGCTGAACTTTTAGGTAGCTTTCAATACTAAAAAGTATAAAGCTACCTATTGCAGCCGTTCGGAGGAAAGCAGTTCCAGAAAATTTCGATATATTTTCACCGATCATGACCCCCAGACCTCAAAACCACCCTCCGCTCAAATGTTGATTTATATATATAGATATATCCATATATATATATATATATATATATATATATATATATATATATATATATCTGACCTATGTCATACGATAACGCTCGTATTTATAAATCGATTTTGATGAAACTAATTGTGTGTATTAAGCTCACCAATGTCTCGACCGAGTTCGTTGGCCAGCTTGTTCCGCCATTTTGTTTCAAGATGGCGGCCATTTAAAAATTTAAAACTAAAATAAATATACAAAAAAATTAAAAATTAAAATTTATTTTTTAATTACGTGTTAGGCCTTGATACAAGGATTCCAGAGCATTTTTTGGTTTACCTCTATCTTAAAAAATGGCTGAGATAGAGCAGTTTGAAATTCTAGGGTGGCTGACATTTTGAAACAAAACAGCACATTAACGCCATTGCTTGCAAATTATTTTCTTTCATTGTTGTAATAATTTTCCCAATCATACGCATAAAACTATATATTCATATCCGTTAGCGCCAAACTTGGCGACATTGGCGCCAAACTTGGCGACATTGGCGCCAAAATTGGCGACAAAATGGGCGACATTTGGCGAAATATCGCCAAATTTGGCGACCAAAATAAGTCTTCATAAATGAAGCCAATTTGGCTATTGCTCAATAATTTGGTGAATTTCTTATTCAAATTCAGTATTAACGAATCTTTTGTAAACGTTTCTTTGCATTTTAACTTGCTGTTTTCGTGTAACATTAGCTATAATTTTAAAACGAAGATATAGGAAAGCTACCTTTTCCTCCCGGTACAGGCCGGAAGGACTTTTTGCTTTTATAGCGGGCCGGTCCGAGCCAATTAAAATTTTCGTACGGGCTGAGCTGAACTTTCAATCTTTGTGCCAAGTCAGGCCTGATCAACAAAACTTTCGTACTGGCCAATCCGGGCCTGAAAATTTCGGTCCATGCAGACCTCTAAACCAGTCTATCCCGATCATGTGACAGCCAAAAAGAGTAGAAGTATCGCGGCCTGTCTCTTCCGTTAGCTGGAGTCACATTATATGAAATTAATATGTTGGATGAAAAAAAAAAAGTTTAAATAGCTAGAGGTACAGAAAAAAAAGTTTAAATAGATTGAGATACAGAAAAAAGATTTAAACAAGTAGAGATACAGAAAAAAAGTTATATGAAATAACAGAGAATCTACTGGTAATTATTTTTATCAGGTAATCTGTCTCATGCAAATTTACAGGAGACTGAAATCTGAGATTACGTAAAGAAAAAAAGAAAATCAAAAGAAAAGAAAAAAAACAGAAAAACTATTCTATCTGTAAATTTACGGTAAACTCTGTATATTTATATTAAAAAAAAATATCCAAAGCACTGCAAATTTACATGTATAAAAACAGAAGGAGGTTGTGGTTTTGTTCTTTAAACTGTAAGCGAATTATAAGACATTGCATGGCGGGTGTTTCGTACCGGTGCATTATAACAGAAATTAGCAATTTTCCGAAAAATACGCGAGAAATTTACTGTTACAAAATCTTGTAATAAATTGAAAACTACTATGTTATAGCTGTACACTAGAATTAATTATACTCATGCTCATAAATTAAGGATAATGATCGGTAAATTTCTATTTCTATTTCAGACGTTTGGTCGAATATTTACAGAAACGCTTGAAGAATCGTCCTTGAACTTTGGAGATGTAAAAAACATGTTTTGCTTCATATTTTACAGTGATTATTTAGCCAGGAGGCCAATTAGAAAGCCAACAATAAATTGAATAAAACTAATAACATTTGCGATCACCCTGTAACATAAAAAAATGCGAAATGGTGTGTCACTCTAGCAAAGAATGGTAGTATTTAAATGTAATCTGTGGAACTTAAATGTAATTCCAAGTCATATTATTATATTAATTATCTTAAATGGTGACCGTATTTTTAACCAGTAAGTATAATCATTTTTTTTTCTCAGGGCTGCATGTACCATATTCAGTCTTTTATTTTTATACAGATAAAATAAAGGCAGTTCTCATATCCAAGATTGCTAGTTTCTGTACATTCAAATCATTTTAAGTCATAAATGCATGACATTCGCAGATTTTCTAAATAAGGTACCAAGAAATCGAAGAGTGTTTATCATTTTCCTATACATGAAAAGGGACTTTCAAAAAATGGGGTCAAAGTTGGCATTTTTAGTCGATTTTCGGAATGCGATAGTCGAATACGACAGTTGGGACAGGGAAGTTCAACACTGTAAAAAAGCTGTAAATTTGGCAGAAAAATACTGTGTTTTTTACAGAAAAAACTGTTTTTTTAAAAAACAGTTTTTCCTCTAAAAAAATGTGGATTTTGTAATTTAAAACAGAAAAAATCTATATGTTTTACGAAAAAAAAAAAAAAAAAAAACAGAAACTGTTTTAATGAAAACATACAGATATTTTCTGTAAATTAAACGGTTTTCCACTAACGCCAAAATTGACAGTTTTTTTCTGTTTTCGTTTGCGGTGTATTTTAACGATGTTATATTATTTCAAACATAATGAAATTAGATGCATCTTTGAGGTGCATTGAAACATGCCTTCTGCAGAATATGAAATGCGAAGCAGTTATCATTCATCTACAGCGTCATACAAAACAATTCGCTTACATAATGGTGTACAGGGGGGGGGGAGGAATGTTTGCAGCCTGTTTTAATGATGTTACATTATTTCAAACATAATGTAATTTATATACATTATTGAAATGCACTGCAAGGTGCTTACTGTTGTGCATAACAGTTATCGTTCATTTATAGAGACATGCAAAATATTTTGGTTACATTAATGTCTATAAGCGATAAATGCTGGAAGCGTGTTTTCAGTTGCGGTATGCATTTTAAGTTTAACACAGTTTTCGTATACTACGTGGTGTGTTTAAATTCTATAGATCCTGCACAAGGCTACACAAAATAATTCGTAAGCAATATTGTCTATGAGCGTAAATTACTTAAGAGTGTTTTTTAATTGATGCATTTTCCAGCTAAACTATATTCAGCATTTGATGTCTTAATTATTAATTGTAATAAGTAAGAACAAATATTAAATAAATGTGGACGACTAGAAATTTATTTTACACAGTTAATTACAATTCACAACACAGAACGTAACATCACGACGCCATAACTGCAACTACATGCGAAGTGACTTACTGTACAACATGAACATAGAACTAGAGAAGGACTTCTAACGAAATAGTGTTCATATCGTGTCGCGACTTCGGAACTAAATGGCAGCTGCACAGCTACGCGCACGGTTCTGCGCAGCTAAGGCAGCGTCACTTACAACATCAAACCGAAACTGTATATCAGATATCCACCAGACAACAGACGATTTGAAGAAGCAGGCGAACTGGTGACGTATGGAGAAGCTGTCCTACACATGCTCCACCTATTTGAGACATTTTTCGAGGAACGACTTTTTTCTTGAAAAGGCTATTTCGTTAGAAGTCCTGATCTAATTCTATGTTCATGTTGTACAGTCATATTACGAAATAGAGGGCGCTAGCGAACGGACACATTACAATTTGTAGTGCTGCCATCTACAGTGTTTTAACTGATAGACAAACACCATAAGTATAAAAATACAAGCAAACAAAAACACTAATTTCAATGTTTTCTCTTTGTTCCAGACTGAGCAACCTAGCATGATACAGACCATTTATGTCTGGTGCAGACGGAGGGCTATGAATAGCGTTTACCGATAAAGGACGGTCATTCAAATGCTGTAGTCGAGAACGGGAGGCTCTGGAGAATCGTTATATATCAGGTGAGTTACTCATATTTCGAATTAAAGTTCATTATAAAATTTCTTTCTAAGATTTCTGAAAATTATGGGCAACAAAAGGGGCTATTTTATTTCAAAACATTTCTGTAAAATCCGCATTGTTATTAAAAGTGAAGCAAAAGAAAAGCCTCAGAAATATAAATCTGAACCTACACTATTTTTTTTATTACAATCCAATCGTAAATTTTTTTTTTTTTTTTTTTGGTTCTTGATATTCAACATTGCAACGTTACACAAATGAGCATTTTATGCGTTCTATTCTTAGCATTTATGTGCTCAAGGTGTCTTTGTTTTAAACTGAAATTGCTCTATAACTTTATAATTGACTATTTTCCCGTACCTGCATTGTTTTCCAAAGTACTACCTTAACTTGCAATTTTACCGCTAGGAGGCACTGCAAGCAGTTTCGCCGAAGAAAACATAGTCACTTTACTATAATTAGGCATCATTATCATCACTACAGATGACGGTGAGTTTCCTTAACCAGAACATGTAATTTTACAATATGTGTATACAGGGTGAATCTGAACACATGGGAAAAAAATTAAAAAGAAATAGAATGTACCTAGATAAGTTCAAAAAACCATACAATGCATCGTCATAACTCAAGCAGTGAAACGCTACAGGGTATTATCTGATTGTGGAGATGTGTGGAGAGAACCCTGTTTACTGCACAATTTGGTCTTCCAGAGCTTTCTTATCCTTAGCTTCATAATGAAATGCATGTCAGCTTTTTCCTGATTAGTAAAACCAGCCATCCCGTTTTTCAATTCACGGTAGAAATAACGATGCGTGTGAAAAACCAGCGCTTTATGTGTTTAATGATGGCAGCACCTAGTAGTTCACCGCTTGCGATACGCCCACGCATTGTATGACGAGAATTGCTTGTTTAGATGTGTTCTATCACATCACCCCTTACAGTTTTGCCCATGAATTCAGATTTACCCTTAATTTTTCTGAAAGAAATTTGGTCTAATTTCAAATTTCTTCCCTTACCCCTCTCTTGAGCTCTATTGTTTGTCAAATAAAGTTACTTGTTTTGCAATTTCTTGATATCTTCTTCTGATTTTGATCCGTATTAACATTCTAGTTAGTGACAATGTTCTGTATAAATAAAATCAGCTATATCACTTACTACATTTTGTGTAAGTAGTTCTCTCCACAATCAGAAAGCGTTCTGTAGCGCTTCACTGCAACCGCGAGTTACGACCATGCATTGTATTGTGTTTTGATTTTGTCTAGGTGTGTCCTATCGTTCTTTAAAGTTTATTAGCCCATGAGTTCACCCTGTATTTTCAATCAAGCGAGTAATATTTTCTCTGTAACTTTTTAGCACTCATTTTTTTTTTTTTTTTTTTTTTTTGAAAATATTTCACTATAAAATCATTTAAGCCGGTTGGCCATAATTTCCATCGGAGATTTTTGAATTTACGCTTTATTGCACTTATAGACTAATATTGATATTAAAAAACAATTCTGTATTATTATTAAATGGGATTTAGGAATTCAGTTATAAACGACTAACAGCAAACTTTCTTTTCCTTCAGCGATACCTTGTACAGGCAGTATTTTTACTGCAGATTTATTATTATTAGGTTTTATTTAAGGTAACAGTGTGACGTGAAAAACATTGCGGATGTATTTAGTGTGCGTTATAAATAGCTGCAGCCGTGTTTTCTTGAAATGAAAACACATAAGTGTTAATCTTTACCGAATTACTGTCACTCATCCATTGCGTAGCAGTGAATTCCCGTGATCGCCGCTTTTAGCGTCGATGTAATTAACTTATGTTTCTATTGATTTGCCGGATTAAGATGTAAATTTGTCATTGCTATATTTAATAGCGCCTCGGGATTCAACATATTTATTTCAAATTAGTTAAATGATAGTTTATTTTACAACTTTTGAATGGCAGAGGATCACATGAATAGTTTTAATCACTCTTGTTACTAAGATTAAATGATTAATTTTGTACATATATTTATCAGAAATTTACATACAGAGTGATTATAAAGAAACTTTGCCGATATATGGGCCAAAATATCAAAAGTGTGATATTTGCCTGCTGATTTTCTGCTGATATCTGATTTTTCAAAGTCTCATATTATGCTCAATTTGAATTTTTAATAACCACTGATACATATTGCAGAATAATAATTAGTAGATGGGCACAAATTTTATTGAAAAAGAAATATGATATGGTAGTTTTTATCATACAAAATACAAATTATAAGGACAGAAGTGACGGGGACATTTGTGACATTTTTTTGCAATTTTGCTACTTTACTTAAAAAAGAACATTTTTGAAACGCTGTATGCATCACTATTTTAAACGACATATGAAACCTACGATTAAATGGCTAAATATTAGTTAATCTATAAATATCAATATTTAAATTACCAATGGGGACAGTAATGATAGTTGTTAAAGATACTCTTACCTTTTCCTATTCTTTTCAATCCAGAAAATCTTTATGAACGAACAGCAACTAATGGCGACTTTTTAAGAACAATATGTGCGCCATACTGGAAACAATACTGAACAAGTTGGAAATCATACTTCAAACGTGACAAACGAGGTGCGTTCGTACTATAGCTAGTTATATAAATATTCAGATCTTGATGATTTTTTATTCTGCGAAATGAATTATATCGTCTGCAGATTAATTTCTGTCATAAAATAAGTATCTCGGTCGCTTGACGATTAAACATCGGAAGCTCCTATAACAAGAAAGCACCAATTTTTGAAAAAAAAATCAGATTTCTTAATAAATGTTTTTATTAATATCTCCTAAAGTTTTAATTCGATTTTTATAAAATTTGAAATGTCTCGCCAAAATTCTGCAAATATAATATATCTTAAATTTAAAACCATTCGGTTGGGTAGTTTTTGCGCTGTTATATGCGGACGGACGGACAGACAGACGGACGGACGGACAGTCGGACGGACCAAGCGACGACAATAGGTGCTACGTATTTATATTATTACGAACGCACCTAAAAAGACTGCATACTGTCATCTGATGGAAATATGAGGAAATTCATACACCGGGACAGTAGTGACCAAAAAAGTGTAATACACAACTTAAAACTCAACAAAAACAAATATTACACATTTCCATTCATATACTATTATGCTCCATAAGATTCATATCTACCCTATATATATAAAATCCTAATGAAACAAATTTGTGAAACGATTTTATGAAACGAATTTATGAAAAGATTTTATGAAACGACTGATTAAACGACTGATTATGTTTCAGGGCTATTTTTATTAAAATATTAAACGCTTGATGGGGAAATTAATACCAATTGTCCATAAAAATCCGCGGATGTCAAAACTGGTAATAGAATTTTAAATTGGAGTTAGTTTTCGAGATATTAATTTTTTTCTAATTTTAATGACATTTCTGTAATGATGGCAACTAATTACTCAGTTTTTTTGTGACAAAAAAGGGAAAAAAAATGAAAAGGATCCCGATAGGGATTATTGATTTTTTTTTTATTCGTCATTTTCAAATTGAAATTGAATTTATCTTTTATTTCAATCGATAATGAAGATAAGATTGTGATTAAATTATGTTCTTCATGAAAATTTGAAAAAAAAATCACATATCTATCGTCAGGATTCAATCGTCTATCAGCATTTAATTTAATTTATAAAATGAAAATATTTTGAATAAATTCGTCCAAATGACGTCATTTATGTAAACGCAAAAGAAAGGAGCAAAAACATATTTATACAATTTGTTTAGCGTAAAATGTCATTTATCCTATTTTATATATAATCAGAAGTAATTTGTATAGATAAAACAATAATAATATACGTATAATTAAAATACGCATATAAACAAAAAAATCGTCGAATTTGTTTCCATGACTGTTTATGTCATTTGGTACCAAATCTCACTTTCTGATGCCCAACTTGCGCCAATCTTTTTAAAAAAGCGTCAAGACCCCTATAATAGAAAAACACCAAAAGTTCCTTGGGTTTGTTTTCATAACTTTTGGCAACAAGTCTATGTATATTAACGAATCTATCCCTTTTTGAAGCTCGAATTACGCCAAACCTAAAAGCAAAGGATCCTATACTGGAAAAGTACCCAATTTTCTTATGGACAGTTATTCAAGTGACATAACAAGGTGTAAAATTATCGCGGATAGCAAATTTGTTTAAATTTCTCATCAATTGATGCCGAATAAATGCAGGCATGCATGCACAAAATATTTAATAAATTTTGTATGATAAATAATTATTAGAAAATTCGTATATACATATTAATTAAAATAAATAATTTACATAATTAAAATGACATGAAAATATGCATGATGGTGCACTAAAATAGAGAGAAAATTAAAAACTGTTACTGAAAATGTCTATAACACAGTACTTTTCAATACCGTGTTCTTAATGTTATTCACAAGCAGATGGAATTTTTCTCATCCTTAAACGCAAAAAAAAAAAAATAGAATACAGATCGTTGTTATAAAAGTACGAGAGGTAGCCACAATTTCAACCTAACCATTTTATACAAGCTGGTTTTCAGGGTGTAATTGATTTTACTTATCAATCCCGAAAATAGTCGTCAGTTGTCGCAACAGCTGTGTATGAGGCCATGATAATAAAAAAATGCCCCATTAAAACGTTAAAAGCATGGCAACCCAATTACAGATTTACCAATATTTTTAAAACAAAGCACGCTGTCATGTTTTAAGAGGCCTCGAAGTCTGAGCGGGGGTTGGCGAGCGTAGCTCGCAGGTGGTAGGCCCCCTAGTTTATAATAATTTTTTTAATATCTACCCTATATATATAAAATCCTAATGATACAAATTTGTGAAACGATTTTATGAAACGAATTTATGAAACGATTGTATGAAACGACTGATTAAACGGCTGATTATGTTTCAGGGCTATTTTTAATAAAATATTAAACGCTTGATGGTGAAATTAATACCAATTGTCCATAAAAATCCGCGAATATCAAAACTGGTAATAGAATTTTGAAATTGGAATTAGTTTTCGAGATATTAATTTTTTTCTAATTTTAATGACATTTCTGTAATGATGGCAACTAATTACTCAGTTTTTTTGTGACAAAAAAGGGAAAAAAATTGAAAAGGATCCCGATAGGGATTATTGATTTCTTTTTATTCGTCATTTTCAAACTGAAATTGAATTTATCTTTTATTTCAATCGATAATGAAGACAAGATTGTGATTAAATTATGTTTTTCAGGAAAATTTGAAAAAAAAAAAATCGCATTTCTATCGTCAGGATTCAATCGTCTGTCAGCATTTAATTTAATTTATAAACTGAAAATATTTTGAATAAATTCGTCCAAATGACGTCATTTATGATGTAAACGCAAAAGAAAGGAGCAAAAAAATATTTATACAATTTGTTTAGCGTAAAATGTCATTTATCCTATTTTATATATAATCAGAAGTAATTTGTATAGAAAAAACAATAATAATATTACGTATAATTAAAATACGCATATAAACAAAAAAATCGTCGAATTTGTTTCCATGGCTGTTTATGTCATTTGGCACCAAATCTCACTTTCTGATGCCCGAATTGCGCCAAGCTATACATATCTAAAAATGTTACTAAAAATGTCTATAACAGTACTTTTCAATACCGTGGTTCTTAATGTTATTCACAAGCAGATGGAATTTTTATCATCCTTAAACGCAAAGGAAGAATAGAATACAGATCATTGTTATAAAAGTCCGAGAGGTAGCCACAATTTAAACCTAAGCATTTTATACAAGCTGGTTTTCAAGTTGTAATTGATTTTACTTATCAATCCCAAAAACAGTCGTCAGTTGTCGCAACAGCTGTGTATGAGGCCATGGTAATCAAAAAATGCCCCATTAAAACGTTAAAAGCATGGAAACCCAATTACAGATTTACCAATATTTTTAAAACAAAGCCCGCTGTCATGTTTTTAGAGGCTTCGAAGTCTGAGCGGGGGTTGGCGAGCGTATCTCGCAGGGGGTAGGCCCCCTAGTATATATATATATATATATATACATCTACCCTATATATATAAAATCCTAAAGAAACGAATTTGTGAAACGATTTTATGAAACGACTGATTATGTTTCAGGGCTATTTTTAATAAAATATTAAACGCTTGATGGTGAAATTAATACCAATTGTCCATAAAAATCCGCGGATGTCAAAACTGGTAATATAATTTTGAAATTGGAATTCGTTTTCGAGATATTAATTTTTTTCTAATTTTAATGACATTTCTGTAATGATGGCAACTAATTACTCAGTTTTTTTGTGACAAAAAAGGGAAAAAAATTGAAAAGGATCCCGATAGGGATTATTTATTTCTTTTTATTCGTCATTTTCAAATTGAAATTGAATTTATCTTTTATTTCAATCGATAATGAAGACAAGATTGTGATTAAATTATATTTTTCAGGAAAATTAAAAAAAAAAAATCACATTTCTATCGTCTGTCAGCATTTAATTTAATGTATAAACTGAAAATATTTTGTATAAATTCGTCCAAATGACGTCATTTATGTAAACGCAAAAGAAAGGGGAGGAAAGGAATTAATAGTAATTATTATTTATTGATATCATTTTGTTATTTTTTTGTAAAATTTAATTAAACGAATTTATAAAATCACTAATTCGGATATTTGAAACGAATATATAAAATAATAATTGCCCAACTGAACGGAAGGAGAATAAAATATCCTGCTTGGTTTTCTATCCTGCTTGGTTTTTTCCGCCAAGCTTTTTAAAAAAGCGTCAAGACCCCTATAATAGAAAAGCACCAAAAGTTCATTGGGTTTGTTTTCATAACTTTTGGCAACAAATCTATGTACATTAACGAACCTATCCCTTTTTGAAGCTCAAATTACGCCAAACCTAAAAGAAAAGGATCCTATACTGGAAAAGTACCCGATTTTCTTATGGACAATATTCAAGTGACATAACAAGGTGTAAAATTATCGCGGATAGCAAATTTGTTTAAATATCTCATCAATTGATGCCGAATAAATGCAGGCATGTATGCACAAAATATTTAATTAATTTTGTATGATAAATAATTATTAGAAAATTCGTATATACATATTAATTAAAATAAATAATTTACATATTTAAACTAACATGAAAATATGCATGATGGTGCACTAAAATAGAGAGAAAATTAAAACCTGTTACTGAAAATGTCTATAACATAGTACTTTTCAATACCGCGGTTCTTAATGTTATTCACAAGCAGATGGAATTTTTCTCATCCTTAAACGCAAAGGAAGAATAGAATACAGATCGTTGTTATAAAAATCCGAGAGGTAGCCACAATTTAAACCTAACCATTTTATACAAGCTGGTTTTCAAGTTGTAATTGATTTTACTTATCAATCCCGAAAACATTCGTCAGTTGTCGCAACAGCTGTGTATGTGGCCATGATAATAAAAAAATACCCCACTAAAACGTTAAAAGCATGGCAACCCAATTACAGATTTACCAATATTTTTAAAACAAAGCACGCTGTCATGTTTTTAGACGCCTCGAAGTCTGAGCGGGGGTTGGCGAGCGTAGCTCGCAGGGGGTAGGCCCCCTAGTATATATATAAACTTATTGCAAAAATTAACCATTGAAACAGAAGCAACTGACCATATGCAATGAGATTATTACACCATATAGCACTGTCAAATTACAAATTATAAAACATAGTCCTGACAAATGAAGTATTATTTATTCAAAAAGTGAAACAAAAGTAAAAACAAAAATGTAGGCTTATAATGTAATTTATTTTTTCAAGGGCTGGGAAACCACATTATAAGCAAAGAATGATTGTTTTCGGTAATTGACACATGCTTAATACCAAAAATTGTGTCAACTCCAAGCCCTAACAATCATTGGAACAAAATTGAAAAACAAGGATACCTTTTAAAATGGAATACTACAAATCAAACCAGCAATGTGATATAGAAGGGAGAAAATAAATAAATGTATAAACAAATAAATACAAAGGAAGACAAAGAAAATCTATACATTACAACATCCTTTATCCATAATCCGAAGCCAAATGTTGCAAAACACATGGTAAAAGTTAATTCAATAGTACAGATGAAATATACAGTTAAGTCGCTACAACCATATCAGAACTTATTATTAACAGTTGCAGTTATAAATTTAACCACTGAGATTTTAACTATTTCTAAGTTAAAATTTAAAAAATACAAATAAATAATATAAAATCTATAAATTCAGTTACTAAAATTTTAACTTAAATAAATTTGATATAAATACTATATTATTGGAGAATTTAAAAATTTCACTTGTATTCCAATTTTCAATTAGTTATATGGATAATTTATTTGGTGCTGCCATCTATTTTAAGAATATTGAACTATATCTAAAAAGTAGTAATAAATTTTAGATCATTTAAAAACTTTATTTGGTGCTTCTAACTAGTTTGAGATACTAAACTATATCTAAATAAATATTAATTATTTAGATTAATAAGAGTTTCCAGTATAAAAGCCTTTTGCCTTTATTTTTTACATATGTCAACATTTAAATAATTTTCTTTAAATTTATATTTATTGTGAAGTGTGTAATATCATTTTATCAAAACCATTGAGATTCCCATATAACTTAAACATTAATGTAGAAGTCAAATTAAATTTTCATTTTATAAATAATTATATGCAAGCTTAAAAGATTTTCCAATATGGCTACACGCACTTATTGGAACTAACAACTTGCTAAATATTATGTACCCTGAAAAATAAAATTTAGAATTCATAAACTGATAGCTTAAAAATAACCAAGCATTTCCAATATGGCAAACGCACTTATTGGAACTAATATCTTGCAAAAAAAAAAAAGTCTCTAACATATTTAGAAATTTTCCAATATGGCTAACGCACTTATTGGAACTATATTTTGTTAAACGTTCTCTACCTTTAAAAGGAAGAAAAAAAAAAAACAGAAATTTTCCATTATGGCAAACGCACTTATTGGAACTGTATTTTATTAAAATTTCTCTAACTTGGAAAAAAAATGTAGAATTCACAATTATTTAAATTTTTTAATTAATTAAATTTTTAAATAATGAAAGATATTTAACCAAAATATTCCCATTCAGCTCGCACACAAAGGAATTAAATTTTTAGCCAAATATAACAGCAATAAAAATGTAAGTGATTTAACAGAAATAATGTACAAACATATAACCCCAATTAAAGTAAAATTTATATTCGTAAAATTGACTTAACTAAACAAAAAGGATAGCCATATTCTATTGCATGTTGAAGGACAAGTTTTAAATTTTGAGTTCTAAAATTATTAGAACAAAGATTGTTAATTCTATGTGCAAAATTAAGTAAAATATTTACAAATACTGATTTATGAATACATGACATATAATTAGTAAATAAGTTAACTTTAAATGTAAAATCATTTCTTTTGTCATAAATGTCAAACAAAATTTTATTATCTTTAAGAATTATCTTAAGATCAAGAAAATTAATTTCATTATTTACCATAACGTTGAAACTATAATTCAGATTTTTATGATATTTTATTGGTAGTAAATAATTTGAATTATTATTAAAATAGAAGACAATTATATAATCTATATAACGGTACATTTTACAATTAGCAATATTTGAATTACGCTCATAATAATATAAATATAATTCTGCAAGAATTGAAGAAACAATGCCACCCTGTGGTAATCCACATTTTTGTATATATATAGTCTCATTAAAAAATATATATTTATGATGTAGAATAAATCTAGTTAAAGTTTTAAAGTAATTTAAAGAAATATTATTTTTTAATTTTATGGAATCCTTGTATTCTTTGTATAATAAATTGACAATCCTAAACATATCCTTGATATCAATATTATTAAATAAGTCATTAAAGTCAAACGTCTTCATGTATTTATGTTATTTAAATTTTTAATATTATTGACAAGTTGTAAACTATTTTTTATGCTAAACAAATTATCTTTTAGTTTTGTAAGTTCAAACAATTTAGTAAGAATAATAGAAATTTACTTGCATTATTATTATACGTATTACAGCCTATAGTTACATTTCTAAATTTTATAGGAGTTTTATAAAATTTAGGTATAACAACAATATATGGATAATTAAAGTTGTAATTTTTAATTTTTAGCAATTTATAATATATATATGTCGTGTTTCCAAGTTCAAATCCGGGAAAAAGGCAGTCGTGCTCGTGATAAATAGGGTTAGCGATGTGATTGGTTTCCCTTTTAGTTCGCATCAGGCGGCCGGGTGGTATCATCAACAACAAGAAATGTCAGTCCATATTTTTGTCGAAGAACCTTTTATTTCCAGTTTAAGACATCTCTTCAGGGAAAAATGCTCATTAGCCAACGCTAAACGAAAAAAAAATACAACGTTCCATTATTTTCTAGAATCCGTCCCGATTCTTTTAGCAAACACCAGCGTCGAAAAAATCCTCCCCGAATCAGGATGATCGTGTTTTTAAACTAGCTTGCGTAATAATACAGAATACGTCACGTGACCCACTTCTATCGAATCAAAAGATCTCTTTTGGAACTTTATCAATATTTCCGGCGGATTTATTTTGTTGTAAAATGCAAAAATTTTCTACGCCCTTCCCGAATATTCCATAATCTCGTACCAGATGCCTGTCATATCAACAAACGAGCTTATCTGTTTTTGAGGCTGTAGCTAAACTTCGAATTTAATACGTAATAAAAATAATAAGAAGAAAAGAAAATGAATCTTTATAAAAGGGAAAAAAAAAGAAAGAATTAAAGTTTTTCGGAAATATTTTAATAGACATTTGATATTTAATAATAGGATAACTTTATGAAATAAGGTTTTTTGAGCGGAATATTTTAAGAGATACGATATTTTAGCATTTAAATAAAGAAGTTATAGCAATTTAACCACACGGGAATAATACTAATGAATTTTAATAATGGATTAAAATAAAGATGTTCTATTTAAAGAATAAATTAAAAAAGCTATCGCCATTTTTAGAATAACTACATTCGAATAAATATTATTAAGTGGATTAGGAATAATTGGCTTTACATATGGATAGTAAAAGGCTATTTTAAGAATGAGAATTATTTTAATAAGCTGGGTTATATACCGAATATTATTGAATGGACAAATTTTATAGAATAATTGCGGAAAAAATTTAAATTTTGTAATATTATCCCCCCTCCCTAAAGATTTTGGATGAAGTTAATAGTTAAGTAACTATAAATTCAGACAATATAAATTTAATACTTTAGAAATTTGAATTTTGACTAGTATAAATTTAGAGACTGCCAGCAAGGAGATGGGGAATTTCTGAAGAACTGGAAGACAAAAACAAAAACAAAAATAAAATAATAGTAATCAATTAAAATTAATAGATAAATAAAAATAAAGCTACGAGCATTTCCCCTGTAAAATAATACAAGAAATGGTTACAATCTCACTTACCATTTGTAAGTGCACAAGAAAAATACAATAACAATAAATAATAAATATTAATAAACAAGAAAAACAGGATAATAATAGTAACAGAATTTTGCTTTTACCAAGTTCACAAGCTTTAGAATAAGTAGTCACTAGCAAATTGTTAAAACAAAGTTTAAAAAAAAAAAAAAAATTCGACTTAATTCAAATTTGAGTTCATTAGATCCAACTGTTTTATTTCAGTCTCTTTCTTGGATCGTGATAAGTCCTCATTTTGTTTTTTTAAAAAAATGGTTACTGCAGTCCCTTTCTTAAAAATACAGTTTTTATGTAAAGGCTGAAAATAAAGACATTACTCCATCAAAATTTTAAAACTGTAGTCATTCTTACCACTACTTTATAATGACCTTATAATGCTAGCACTTGTCACAACATCTTCTCTTAAGTATCACATTAATTTTCTCACATAATAAACAAGTCAAATTATCTCTTGGTCGTTTATTGTACTTGGAATATGTTATCTTTGTTATATTCCTGTGGGATTTGTTATATTTCTGTTTGGATCCCACCATCTTTAACTAATATTTGTCAAACATTTTTTCACTAATAAATAATATAACTCTTCAATAATATAAATAAATGCTATAATAAAATTCAATTCATAAACATAACAATAATAACTTTCAATATAACTAATACTTCTCAACATATGTAGTAATTCATAATATAATTCAATAGTAGAAATAATAATATAATAACATCAGTATAATTTAAGAAAATATCACAGTTTGTTTATTTATTGTTAGGAAAAATATTGGTTGAGGATAAAATAATTACATAGCAAATAAATAAATTTCTTATTTTTTTAATTATATAAGAAAGTATTTTTGCCAGTCGAAAGTATACAAAAAAAAAAAAATAATAATAATTTCAAAATCCAAATAAATTTAAATCTAAATATTTAGAAATTGAACTCTCAACCATTAGTTCCTTACAATAATTTTTTCCTCTGATACCCTTTTACAAAATTATACTGTTAAGTTATAAGTATTCATATCCTAAATGCAGAGAGTTGTTTTTTTGGCAAACTTAGAATAAATAAAGACAATAAATAACAAATAAAAGATGTTAATTTTAGCTGAGAAATGGAATACAAAGGCAATTAGTTTAGATACTTAATTTTCTATTGTCACACCAAAACAATCACTGTAAAATCACATCATCACTATCCAATCATTTATATAATTATAGAAATACTTATAAACGGTTACTATTTGATTATCTATTGAAGTAAATAACATAATATTAAATTTTTGAAACAATTGGTTTAAGAAAAAGTAAATAAAGTAAAAATAGTTTATTTTGATATAGAATTAAAACATTTAATTTCATTTTTCAACATCAATTTGACAATTCCTAAAATCAAAATACACATCTTATGCCTGCATAAGGTGTCTACTCAACCTCAAAAACTCTCAAAAACAAGTAAATATTTTAGTTGATCAGGCTAAAATATAACCACAATGTTGAAATAAAAGCTGTGACATTTATTTTAAATTTTAAAATATTAAACTTTCAAAAATGGGTAATATCTCTGTTGTACACCAAAGACATACCTGATAATGTTGAAACTGTAATGTTGAAACAAAGACATACCTGATAATGTTAATAAGAGATATTTAAAGAATTAGAATTTATTCTATTGTTTTTACTTTAGTTTGATTTTGTGATGGTGATTGTGATGTCTGTGGTGATTTTGATTGTTGTTTGGGTTGCTCATGAAATAGTCTGAAGTTATCTGGTGAAAAATAGGGTCGTAATTTAGACGCATGTACAATAACTGAATTTAATTTAGTCTCATAATTAAATTTGTCTATTTCATAGGTCACATCAGAAAGTTTATTTATTATTTTGTATGGTCCAGAGAAAGTAGGTTCTAATTTTCTAGTGTTAGGATATTTAAATTCTTCACAAATTACATAATCTTGTATTTCTAGTGGAGATTCAACAAATTTTCTATCATAGAGTCTTTTACTTTTAAGGTGGAATTCACAAGTTCGCGCTTTTGCAATTTTGAGTGCTTTATTAACAGGAGGGTAATAATTTTGTTTTAAAGGAGATTCATAAGGTAATTGACCATAAAATAAATAGGCAGGTGGGAATTTGGTTATGGAATGTGGTGTGTTATTGTATTCTTGGATGACTTGGTCTAATAATCTAGTCCAAGGTATTTTAGAAGAAATGGAATTAACTTTACATTTAAGTCTAGTAACTATAGTTTGGTTCACTCGTTCTACCTTCCCATTGGTTTGGGGGTGATGTGATGATGTAAAACGTTGTTGAACATGATATTTTCTGAGGAATTTTTTGAATCTTGGAGACCTAAAAGATTTATGTCTATCGCTAAGTATTGTTTTAGGTGCTTGAATATTGAAAATTTGTTTTAAACAGTTAGTATATGTTTCGGTAGTAACACTTTTGGATGGAAAAGCCCAAACAAACCTAGTTGCATGATCTATTATTATGTGTAAGAATTTTTTTGTTGAATTGTAATAATTAAATCCACCCACAGTATCAATAGAAAGACATTCAAAAGGTTGATCTGTGGCTGGCATAGCTTGTAACAAGCCAAATCTTTTTTGTTTTGGTTTTTTATTTATCTGGCATGTATCACAATGTTTAACAAATTGTGTAATATCTATTGTCATGTTGGGCCAATAATAGTTTGGAGATATTAAGTTAAGCATTTTTTGTATTCCTAAGTGTCCAAAATTATCATGAGCAATATGTAATAATTTTCTCCTGAGTGACATTGGTACTACTATTTTTTTGAATCCTTTTCTCTGAATAATTATAATCCCATTCTCTTTTTTGTATTTTCTGTCACAAACATTATCTTTATCTTGCATCGCTATAATTTCTTTTTTGTCCAATAATAAACTTACATGTTGATTAAGATAAGCAACAGGATTTCGTGACAACATGTCCGCTTCGACATTTGTAGAACCTTTTTGATACTTGATCTCATAATCGAACATGCTAAGTTTTAAAGACCATCGAAAAAGTCTACCTCTTAGATTTTTAATATTCTTTAACCATACCAGAGATGCATGGTCGGTATGGATTGTGAATTTAGTACCATGAAAATAGTGATAAAACTTATCAAGAGTATCTATGATAGCAAGGCATTCCAATTCAGTTATAAAGTAATTTTGTTCATAACTCTTCAAAATTCTAGAATGGTAAGCAATAGGATGCAAAAAATTATCTTTCCCTGGTTGTTTTAGAACTGCACCTACTGCTACCTGAGAGGCATCTACAAACATGTGGAGGGGTAATTTTGGGTCATAAATTTTTAGAATTGGTTTTGCAATTAGAGTATTTTTTAATTTCTCAAAAGAGTTTTGACATTCTGAGTTCCATTCCCATATTGTGTTTTTCCTAAGTAATTTATTGAGGGGGTATCTAATTTCAGCATATTTATCTATGAATTTGTGATAAACATTAATGGAACCTAAAAATCGTTGTAGTTCTTTAACATTAGAGGGAGGTTTCAATTTTTTAATTGTCTCAATATTGGTATTAGCTGGAGTTAAAGTCCCATTGGTGATCTCATAGCCTAAGAAATTAATTTTATTTTGATTTAGTTTACATTTAGAAAGTTTAAGTTTAAGGTTTTCTAGTTTACAGATTTCAAAGATTTTTGCTAAGTGATTTAAATGTTCTTCTAGAGAGGAGGAGAAAATTATGATATCGTCGAAATAATGGCAAGCAAAATCAATTTTATACTTATTGAGGATTCTTCTAATGGTTCTATTAAATATCGGGGGCCCTGTCTTTATACCAAAGGGGAGCACCAGCCATTCGAAGAGGCCAAAATTGGTGGCAAAAGCTAATTTTTCTGTATCGGATGGATGTATTGGTATGTGCCAGTAGCCAGAGGCTAAGTCCAAAGTGGAAAAATACTGGGCACTACTCAATTTATCTAAAATTTCATCGATACGAGGTAAAGGTTCTGCATCGTTTTTAACTATTGCATTTAATTTCCTATAATCTATACATAGTCGGGTCTTTTTACCTTCCTCTCTTTTCATAGCCAAGGTGACGGGGGCAGAATAAGGACTATTGCTTTCTTTTATGAGACCAGCCGCTAACAAAGATTGAATTTGATTTTTTATTTCTTTTTCCTCTAAGGGGGAAGTTCTGTAGGGCCTCAAAGATATAGGTAGGTCAGATTTTAGTAAAACGCGTTGTGGTTCAATATTTATCTTACCCACATCATATTTATGTTTTGCAAAAATATCCCTATAATTTTGAACTATTTCCCTTAAATCCCCATTTTCAATTAAATTTATTTCCCCAATTAAATCTGAATTATAATCATTAATATCGCGAAAATTTTGAGGAGTCATTGAACTTCTGTAATCAGGCTGCACGTTACAATCATTGTAATTAGCTGCAAAAAAGTCCTGAGTATTCACAAAATTTTCATTAGTATATGGTGATACTTTGTCATCATTATATCCATTTAAACTCTCATTACTATCACCATTTGTTAATAACTCATCTTTACATGAAATAGTATCTTCCTTATAAGTTGTTATCAAGTTACCATCATTAAATAAATTCAAATTGTCACAATCAGAAGTTATCAAGTTATCCTTACCTTGTTGTAGTTTTTTTACAGTTACAGTATTAAAATGAAGTGATCTCTCATCATGTATGGATATACTCCTATTTATAATCTTCCTTCCCTGTTTTACTGTACAATTCTTACAATTTATATTTAAATTAAATTTTGAACATTCTTTTAACCCCAAGATGCAGTAATCCAAATCTGTATCACATACTAAAAAGTTAACATATTTTTGGATTTTACCCACTTTAAGAAGAATACTACACTTTTGATTAATTTGTAAAAATCCCTTTGCCTGACCAATAGTAACTGGAGGAACAATTTCAATTTTAGCATTCAATTTTTTAACAAACTTTAATGGTAAAATTGCGATAGTTGAACCGGTATTGACGACACATGGTAAATTATAATTATTCGTATATCCATACACAATTAATTGTCAAATATTAGGAGTACCAATTGGAAGAGTATCAGAGGGTGTTGAGTTGTTATTAAAAATACACTCTTTTTCCCAGTGAAAAGCATTCATTATACCCTTGTTTACACAAATTCTACATGGCCTAGATGGGTACTGGTTCTGAAAATAATTGTTTTGTACTCCGTTTTGGAAATTTCTAGGTCTTTGAAAATTATAGTTTGGTCGAGGAACCCAGTTTCGAGGAGAATTAAATTGATTATTGGGCCGATTTGACTGAATCCAATGCCTAGGAGTATTAATTTGTTGAAAATTTGGTCTATTAGGCTGCACACTATATCGAGGAATGTCAAAATTAGTTGCATTAGGTTTACTTGGTAATGATGGACTTGTAACAGCAGGGGTGGAAACTTCCACAAATTGCTTAACAATTCTATACCATTCTGTTGTACTCTCAGGAGGGTTAACAATTAGATAAATTTGATATTCTGGTTTTAAACCATCGGTTAATCCTTGTAGTAATATAGTTTCACATAAATGCAATTTCCTACAAATTTCAATTTTCTTTCTAAAATAAGTTTCTAAGTTATTTAAACTATCCAATTTCAAAGCAGAAAATTCAGAAAATTTCGGGATATTTACCCTAATAAAATTCTCAGTTAAGATATCAGCTATCTGTTCGTATTTAGTGCAATTAAGGCAATCATTAATGTAAATCTTAAGAGCTTCTCCCTTTAAATTTTGAGAAATATTTTTAAACTTCCAATCATCATCTTTCTTTTCTTTTTCACAAGCATCATCAAAGTATTTTAACCACGCTTGTATCTCAACTCCTAAATCTGGATCAAATGCTATAAATTTTGGTTCTGCCATACTATTTAATCTAACAAAAGAGTTAACTCGATCTTCTTTTAAATATCCGGATCTTAAAAACATTAAATTTTAAACTTATAACACTATATACCATACAAATAACGAAATAGTAAATAAATATGTAATTTACGATCTCAGTAACATTTTAAAAATAATAGATTTTTTTTTTTTTTTTTAAGAATATCTGTTCTTAAAACATGAAAATATAAATTATACCGCTGTCTATAATATTACAATGACGTATCACACGAAATCATCAAATAAATTAATTAACCTTAACAACACTTAAATATTTGCAACAGAAATAAATTTTAAAAACAAAAATTTAATCAGTATAACATAGTATATAAAACCTTTAAATTTCAAGGTAGACTATTAAATAAATAAAACATTTTAAATATAACATAAACTAATAAATATCAACATATAAAGATACCAATAAATAAAAATACCAACTTACAGTTACTCTTGAGCATAGTTCACAGGATCACACATCTAAAAATCGTGACACATCTAAGAGTTTCACACATCTAAAAATCTTTAATTTTCTTGATAACACAAAAGTTCTGCTTTTTCGCAATCCTTTAAAACCAACACCATGAAGACGCTTATGAAGATGAATAGTATATTCTCTAGCAACAACTTCACTTAGGCCAACTTTTCCTCTTCTTTTCTCTTTTAGGCTTGACCATTTTTAATTTATTATAAAAGTACAAAATAACAAAACACCAGACGTAAACGTGCTGTAATGGCTTAGACGTCCTCGTAACATATTCTTCTAATCGGCAAATTTCACGTTTAACTACACAAACTTTCTGTTGATCAACATCCTGTTCGACTTATTATATTAATGTCGTGTTTCCAAGTTCAAATCCGGGAAAAAGGCAGTCGTGCTCGTGATAAATAGGGTTAGCGATGTGATTGGTTTCCCTTTTAGTTCGCATCAGGCGGCCGGGTGGTATCATCAACAACAAGAAATGTCAGTCCATATTTTTGTCGAAGAACCTTTTATTTCCAGTTTAAGACATCTCTTCAGGGAAAAATGCTCATTAGCCAACGCTAAACGAAAAAAAAATACAACGTTCCATTATTTTCTAGAATCCGTCCCGATTCTTTTAGCAAACACCAGCGTCGAAAAAATCCTCCCCGAATCAGGATGATCGTGTTTTTAAACTAGCTTGCGTAATAATACAGAATACGTCACGTGACCCACTTCTATCGAATCAAAAGATCTCTTTTGGAACTTTATCAATATTTCCGGCGGATTTATTTTGTTGTAAAATGCAAAAATTTTCTACGCCCTTCCCGAATATTCCATAATCTCGTACCAGATGCCTGTCATATCAACAAACGAGCTTATCTGTTTTTGAGGCTGTAGCTAAACTTCGAATTTAATACGTAATAAAAATAATAAGAAGAAAAGAAAATGAATCTTTATAAAAGGGAAAAAAAAAAGAAAGAATTAAAGTTTTTCGGAAATATTTTAATAGACATTTGATATTTAATAATAGGATAACTTTATGAAATAAGGTTTTTTGAGCGGAATATTTTAAGAGATACGATATTTTAGCATTTAAATAAAGAAGTTATAGCAATTTAACCACACGGGAATAATACTAATGAATTTTAATAATGGATTAAAATAAAGATGTTCTATTTAAAGAATAAATTAAAAAAGCTATCGCCATTTTTAGAATAACTACATTCGAATAAATATTATTAAGTGGATTAGGAATAATTGGCTTTACATATGGATAGTAAAAGGCTATTTTAAGAATGAGAATTATTTTAATAAGCTGGGTTATATACCGAATATTATTGAATGGACAAATTTTATAGAATAATTGCGGAAAAAATTTAAATTTTGTAATATATATATATAATTATATATATATATATATATATATATATATATATATATTAATATAAATATATAAATATATAAATATATATATATATTAATTATATATATATATATAATATAATATATATAAATATATATATTATATATATATATTAATATATATATATATATATATATATGGTTTTAATGATCAAGTAATGGGTTGAGTACAGGAGACAGTATTGACTTTTGAGATATTTAAATTCCATTTTAAAAACTTAAAAAAAAATAAACATTTTAACATTAAATGAGAATTTACATTGCAAAGAAATTCCGAGAGATATATTGGGGACTGAGAAATGACACATGAGACCATATGAGCTCCTAGGAAATGGAGATGAAATTTGGGGATTCGGATGTTTTAAGGTATGGACTCGAGAATGGGGTGAAGAGAAACAGTCGAACTTTCACAGTTACGGTTACAATGACAGTATTTTTGAAATTTCAAGCAGTTCTGTACTCATAAAAAAAAAAAAGAAAAGAAAAGAAAAGAAAAAGCAAACATAAAGCAGAGCGAAAGTACATATTATGAACATATTGTATTTAGTGCAGACCAGAAATTATTTTAATTAAGAAAATTGAAATATTTGCTGAATTATCTCTTCTGACAATAAAAAAAGTCAGGAAAGTGATAAATTTCTGTATAAACTTCAAATTTTAATTAAATACGAAGGGTAGAGTAAAATGCACAAATTAATGAATTTGCATAAGTATACCTGTTTATTTGTAAACAGTAGTGCTAAGAAATCAATGTAATATATTTAAACAAATTCTCACCAGAGGAGTGACCTCCGTTACTACTGTCACTGCACCACTATTAAAGTCCGTTAGGACAACAATCTTATTTTTTCTGCAAAATTGTTAACACTTGTAACATGTTTCTAAGTTTACTTTTTGTTTACGATTCCCGTCGCTTAATCGGTAAGCGAACTTAAGGACATTACAGGGTTTACATTTCCTCGTAAAGCTTGAATACCAGGGGAAGTGATATTGAATTCAGTTGTGTAAGATATTATTTGTTACTATTAGTTAATATTTATTGAAATGCTTTCCCAAAGAATGTTTAAATATGACTTTAACTTAAAAATATTTAAACACATGCTGGTAAAGTAGGTATCATGGTGAAAACAAGGGGAGGTGAAATATGACAGATTTCAAGACCTGAATGGAAGAATCACTCTTATCCCCTTCATTAGAAGTATTAGGAGTCATTTTGACTCACTCCTAATCAAAAATTAGTTAGACGCCTCATTTTGACTGAAGTGACTTTCCAAGGAAATCATAAGTGTCCTCCCCATATCTTGGTGCACCCCACCCTATTTAGCCATCCACATCTTGGTGCATCCCACCCTTTTTAGCTCGAAAAGCAGTCAAAGTGACTCAGCCTTGAATTCCCGGGCTAACGAAATTTTGAAATAAAGGTGGTGCTTTTACAAAAAAATTTTCGAAAGTCTTTATGAAAAGTATTCTTTGTTTTACTAAAATATTACAGTAAAAACCTTTCTAAAATATTTGATTTTCACAATACAAACCTTCGTGCCGAGTTTATACCATTATAGTGTAATCACTTTTATTTAGGGTATTTGAATACTCTTAATTAAGATATGTGGGGAAATCATGAAAATGTTATCACATCTACAGATAATACTAGTGCTAAGAAATCAATGTAATATATTTAAACAAATTCTCACCAGAGGAGTGACCTCCGTTACTGTCACTGCACCACTATTAAAGTCCGTTAGGACAACAATCTTATTTTTTCTGCAAAATAAGATTCATTAAGGAGAAATATTGGAGAAATAGGAAAAAGGCTAAAATAAGGCAGGAAAGGCTAAAATAGGAAGGAAAAAGGCTAAAATAAGAAATAAGGAGAAAGATTTGAAACAGTAAAAATATGTAAACTGGATAAAAATTATTATGGAAAAAGTTTTGCCAGCTTAAAATGTATATGTATTGTACACAAGTTTTGAAGAATTTATTCACTTACCGGCACAACTGCTCTGTATTAAAGGAGAAGTGTGTTTAAGTGCGTAAACATGTAGATTTAAATATTACATATTAGAGTAAGAATACCTGAATATTGTTTGGAATTTTCTTCTATGTGGCGAAGCTGTCGTGTCGATTAATTAAAAATATATGTTGCTTTCGTATGTTTTTTAATGACCATAATTTAAGTGTGTCGGGGAAATTTAAGGATGCTTTAGTGTGCCGCGAGGGAGGAAAAAAAACTGTTGAATCAAATTATTGTTCAGAATAAGAAAATCCAATGCTATTCTTTAAAAACATGAGCTGTCCGGGTAACTTCAGAATATTTTTATAGCGGTCAAGGACAAAACTGAATGGTATTAAACAATTTTAATCAAATATTTAAAATTATCATTGTATTGCTTCAATTTCTCTTAAAATGCAGTTTTTTACTCTTTTTACGAAAAATGATTAAAAAGCAGAATGTTTAATCGAAAATATCGACAACAATGAAGTCTTTAAATATAGTCAGCAAGAAAAAATAGCACACCGGATATTGATGAATCAGCTAACTGTGTAATTTTTTAAGCATTTATTTACATAATTACTATTTTTAACCGACTTTGAAATAAAGGAGGTTAGTCGATTTTGTGTAGTCCACAGATAGTGTTGCCAGCTCTAGTATGACAAAAAATCGGGACGATCGCTTCTCAGTCGGCGTTAGAGTCCGGCATCGGGTCAGGGAACCCAATTTTACCCGACCCGCGGGTTGGGTTGACGGCGTTGACGCTATCTTTTTTCGTTGCGAGTCGTTTCAAATCGTGTTGACTTTAAATGTTTCGGATTCAGGTCGGTTTCGGGTAGGGTTTTGACTCTTTCGGGTCGGAGTCGGGTTGACCCGATTTTTCCAAAGAATGTCCTGTATATTTTTCAAACGGAAAAAAAAAGAAAAAAAACTATATATTTGAATATTAATGAGTGTATATATGTTCATTTTTATACAAAAGAAATAGAATTGTTTATTAGAGATATAATTGTATATAGCTTTTTTGTAATTCTATTAAAGTGTGGATTAATTTTCATTCACTTCGGATTCGAGATTGAATATTTTAGGTTCGAGTTGGTTTCGGGTTAAAATATATCGGGTTCGGGTTTAAATATTTTAGGTTCGGGTCTGTTTCGGTTTGAAGTGTGTCGGGTTCGGAACGGGTTTCGGATTAGCGAAATTTTTTTTGTTGTGTTTGGGTCAGGAATCGGGTTGACGTTAAGCAGAATTTTCGGGTCCGATCCGTGCAGGACTCTAATCGAGACCTATACAAGCATACACATTTTTCCCCCTTATCCAATAAAATTTGCGCAGGATAATAACTGAATCGCCAACATCGGTGCACTGTTTTTTCATACAAATTACTTTTTATAAGTTCAATTCACTCTCCTTGTTAGATATATTTTTTTACCGACCCTAACGTCGATATACGCAGTATCGAATAGAATGACTAAAAAATAAAATATAACTAAATAAATAAAGATCTTATATAAAGAAAGTGGTGTGTTTGTTGCAGTTTTACTTATTTATTGTTACATCTCACTAGAATTTACAATCTTCAGTTTGTCATAAAAATTTTATATTATAACTTACAGAGATCAAATTTTCAAAAATTAAAGACTCTACGTTGTTGTCTTAAAGTTTTAAATGTTTTAAGGAGCCTCTTCAGTGAAAATCCTCCATCGCGAAATTCCATGTTAGCCCATGGGAAAATTTAATTACCTGATTATTCATATTCTAATATAATTATAAAATACAGTTCCCACCATCAGCAAGTAGACATCAAATGCCAACAATGGGCAGTTTTTTTTTTTTAAGTGTCCATCAATTTTAAGTATTTTTAAGAAGATGATAAAATTTCATTAAGTGGAACTTTCCAAATTTATGTTATATATATATATATATATATATATATATATATATATATTTAAAATTTAAGGAGTAATACATCATCGGTATCTGGAGTTTATTTTCTGATTGTGGCAACTATTTTTTGATAACTATATTAGATTATGAAAAAATGAGTATTTAAGTTTTCCCATAGATGAACATGGGATTTTGCGATATCAGAATAAGGAATAGCCAGTGCTTTATTTGCGTCGGAGCATACAGCAACTCAGCTCCGACTTCTATATCTTTGAGTGAATATTTAAATATTAGCCGGAGCTTATAAATAAATACTGCCCACTAGAATGCGAAACAGTGCTGTTTGTTATATTTTGCTGGTTGATAAGAAAGAAAAGAATAATCTTGGTGAGTAAGATTTTTTGAAAAATCTCCACACCTAACCTGATTATAAATATTATTGTACTAGCATTTCATTCATTAGATTTTATTAATTATACTATATATACTTGCTAAACTGTTTTGAATTAATAAAATATATTTTTTTTTTCATTACATTGTGACTTTTGCTGTAAGTGTTGATTAATAAATGTAAAAATATTTCTGCATTTTACTTTCTTCTATCTTTACAAGAAGAAAGTATTGGATTCATGAAAATTTTCAACTTCCGGTTTTCGACAGATTTATACGTTTTAGAAGGTCCTGAACACGATTGGACTGTTTTTAGAAAATGTCTGTCTGTGAGCCTGTGAGTCTGTCTGTCTGTCTGTATGTGACAAAAATTTTGTGTGCGCTCTATCTCAAGAACTAATGCATGAAATTTAATGCAACTTTATATTTAGTTAGTCCCTAATATAAATTGGTGCTGATTAGTTTTTGGTGAAAATCGCCCAACAGGTGGCTCTGCTATGCTGCATTTTTTGCGATTTCCGCAATAGCTTTATCTCAAGAACTAATGCACTTATTTTCATCAAACTTCAGATTTAGTTAGACCTTGACATAAATAGACGCTGAATATGTTTTGGTGTAGATATCCGAACAGGTGGCGCTGCTATACTACTTTTTTCATGATTTTCATGATAGCTATATCTTAAGAACTAATGCACGGATTTTCATCAAACTTCAGATTCAATTAGACGCTGACATAAGTTGTTGTTGATTATAGGTTTTGGTCTAAATCTCCTAACACGTGGCGCTGCTATTCTGAATTTTGCAGGATTCACACAATTTTACCAATAGTCATATCTCGAGAACTAATGCACGGAATATAATAAAACTTTAGATTCAGTTAGACCTTGATATAAATTGGTGCTGATTCTTTTTAGTGTATGCAAAAGCTGTGTGAGAAAGAAGAAAGTTTTGGGATTGGCACATCCGACTAGTTTGTTATCATTATTCGTTCTCAACACCTGAACCGCAATTTCCACCAATGAAAAGTGTTTTTTTTTTATTATGCAACAATTTTTTTTTAGATTTACGATAATTTCAGATTTGCATAATAATGACCCGAAAAGGAAAATCTCCCTCTCGAATAATCACTTCCACCCATCAGGGCCACACAGAAAGACCGCAGGCTCCGGTAATAGTTCCGATGCGGACCCCCCCCCCCCCCCCCCCCCCACACACACACACCATAAGTCTGATAAAATAAAACCTGCTTAGACGAAAACGTACAGAAAATTCGTTTTAAATAGGTTTTTTTTTTTTTTTTGGGGGGGGGGGGGGTCTTAAAAGGTATAAATGCATGGACTTTTTTTGGCTAGAGCATGAGTTTTTCTCCGTTTACAACATAATTCCGTTATAAACAGCCTTTATTCTATTAGAAAATAAATATGTTGGATAGCACTGTTTTAGAAAATCTATATTGTATTTTCTTACAAGTTTATTATTTTTCTTTCACCGTATTTTACAATAGTATTACAGTTTATGATGCATCGGTAACACCTTTTCATATAAGGATTTTAAATAGAAAGTTAAAATATTGAAAATATAATGAAATTTTAATTTAATTCATTCAGTTAAGGCGCCGATTGCCTGACGCTATTTCAACTTTTATTATTGTGTTTTACAATTTAGAAAATATGTTTTATATAAAACATAAATAAATAAATACTTGCCTCTTTGCAATGTGCGTTCTGCTGATTTTTAATAAAAGCTGGATTTTGTTTCGAACGTAAAATGCTTCCTGAGCACTCCCCCTTCCCCTCCTAGCCAGTCCGCAAAGACGTTCAAGAAACTTCTGACTTTTTAGTTTTATTATTTGTTAGTTATTTTAATAAAAATTTTATGTAAAAAATACCAGTCTACTTTTTCTGGTATTTATTTAAAAACCAGTACCGAAGCCGGGCCCTAGTAATTTGTACCGGGTCTACCCCCCTCTGTACGGGCCTGCCCCCACCCCCGCATATGCAAATATATAAAAATCTTATCTGAGAGCGAGAGCGAAATCCTGAAATTAGGTGTTGAGACAGTTGAGAGAATGAGACATTTTTTTTTTCTTGTAGCTCATTTTAAGATCTTCATTGTTGTTTATTATGCTTTTAAAAAAATTCTTCAAGGCCATTTACTTTTTATTTATTTATTTTATTTTATTATTATTATTTTATTTATTATTATTATTTAACTTTTCTTCAAACTGCATTCAAATGTTTCCGCCCCTCCCTCGCCCCTCGTACCCCTTTTATTTCCTTTCGACCGTCGAGTCGTCTATTGGCTACGTATGATTAACGCCCGTTTCTATTTTCAGATCTCAAGGTTGAAACTTATTTTTTATTTCTGCGGCCGATAGATGGCGCAGTTGTCTGTGTTAGTTCGTCTCACTTTCTTCAACTGCTTTTTCTTTTTTACTACTTTTGGAAAATTACCGGCTTAGAGTTGATACGCCTACGCAGCGTGAAGCTATTAATTTTTGAGCCGGTCGCCGGTGAATATAAATTTTCCGTATTTACATTGAATGAAAGAGAAAACTATGAATGATAATTCCCCCCTTCCCTTGTCTTTATTAGTGTTAGAATCCCAAATTTTACTAAAGTTAATACAGGGATGCTATTTCAAAACTTTCCGGGGGAGCAAACACTTTTCTTTGGATCTTATTGTGGATAGCTGAGAAGCAATAGATAGTTTTTTTAACACATTCAAACATGATTGAAAAGTTTTTATGAATTCGGTTTGTCTGTCCGGCCGCTCTCTAACTCGTGTAAGTCTACTCGAGTTGCTATGTAATTGATATATGTTATTGAGATATACTATGGCATGTTCGGTATTGAAAGTAAAGTGTGTGGCATTTATAGTTCGTTTATAGGGACATTCAAAATAATTTTGATACATTATGGTCCATGGGTAACAATCATTTGCAATGTATTTTAATGATGTGAAACTATTTCAAACATATTGAAATTGAAATATATCACTGGGGTGCGTTACAAGATGCTTACTGTAGAACAGGCATGGAGGCATATCAAACACGTGGCCCGCCGACAACAAAACAACTTATTGTGGCCCGCGAAGCCTTTTCGCATTTTACCTAGGTTTAATTTAGTTGCCAGTTAATTCAGAATGCTACTACTATTTTTGAATAGTAACATTTGTCTTATTTATTCTGTCATTAAATAAGGGAAATATTTCTCTTCAGAATGCGGTAGCATTCCGAATTAAAAAAATCCCGCTCACCTGACAACAGTGATGTATATAGACAGATTGAACTTAATTTTACATTTTAGCACAAAAGAATTGTGAATACAAAGATAACCAATTGGAACGTACCAAAGTGCGAGATCTTGAGCCTAAAAATGTTAAAGATTTGTAAAATTTATACAATATTTTACTTATCATTTTTGTTTGTTTTATGTCGGAGCTAATACTTTATTTTACTACTCCCTTCGATTTTACACCATTTTACAAAATAATATTCTCTATTTATTAAATATCAAGAAAAGTATAATAAAATTAATAAAATTCGGCGCTAATAAAGAACTTAAAAAAAATAAAATCAAAATATAAAATTAAATAGTTTTAAACGCAGTGTTGAATTCAGGGGGTGGCCCGGGCGGGATCCCCCCCTTTATTATTAAACCTTGGAAGTTTTGTTAAAGTACTCTGGTGTCCAGAAATTAAGGGGCAGTGACCAATTTCAGACGTTCCGTCGAATATCTTACTGAAACTCGTGAGGGAATGCCCTTGAACTTTGACGCTGTAAAGCACATGTTTGACTTCATGTTTTTCAGTGAAGATTTTGTCACGAGGACGATTAGTGTGGGGGGGGGGGGGATAATAATTTTAATAATAAAATAATATTTTCGATCACCCAAGTAACAAAAAATGCTAAAAATGATCTGTCATTGTAGCAAATGACTGTGTAGGTCCTGTTCAACATTTGTGTGCATTTGTGTAAACATAGCACATATATTCGTGAAAATGGTAACGTTTCTGTGAAAAATTCAAAAGTTTTTTTTTCTTTTTTTTTTTTTATATATAGCATGCAGAGTTTTCAGCCGAATTTAACACCGCTTTGACAAAAAATCGTAGAAATAGTATACTGTGTTTGAAATATTAATATGTTGAATATTTGATGAGATATGGGTATTTGCATGAAATAAATTTTAACTGCGCATGCGCGAACTATAGCAAATATTTTTTGTCATGATTTGATAGTAAATACTATAGGGCAACTCATATAAAAAGTTCAGTGAAATATCGTGAAAACTCAAAAAGTTACAGCAATAATTGAAAAATTGAGAAGGACATGGACATCCCATAGGATCCCTTAATTTCTGGACACCAGTATATTATGGACGTGTTGGAAAGTGTTTCATAATCTATGCTTGACGCATGATCTTTCGTTCTTATTAATTATGTTTATCGAAAGTGTTAAAAATGGAATCTGCCTGTAATGTAATCGTATCTTAAACAGAAAAAAAAAAAATGGATCCAATGGCTGGAATTCCCGCTATATAATTATACTCGCTAAGACGGAATATTTTGTCCGATCCCTGGCGATTCCATTTTTTTTCAGATTTTACTGTATTTGTACTCTTTTCAAAGAGAATTAATTATGCTTAATGAAGTAATTAAAAACGTTTTAAAAGCAATGATATGTCCTTGGGGCCCGCAAGGAGAGGATGCGGGGGTAGACAATTACCCCTGCCTGGATATTCAAATTTAATTAACAAAATTTTCTTATCTCTGATGGTTTAAAAATAATAATAATAAAATTTAATATTCTCATATGATTTGAAGTAGTTAAACACTAAGAGAAAAGAGAAGTTGTACAATTTTATGCAGCTTTTGTCGAATATTTTATACAAATGCATATAATTTCAGTATTTTAGCTTATTATTTTTTTTTTTTTTCAAAGATATGAACATTACTTATTGCTGAGAATCTTTATTTAGTGAAGACAAAAATAAAAGTGTATTTCTATTTAATGCTTGTGCATGAATTATATTTAAAAAATTCAACCCATCTAAACGTTAAATAGTATGTGAATGATCAAATTTAATATTTATTATTTATGTTTTGTTGTTGTTTTTAAAAAAGGTCATGTTAGAAAAAAAAAAATGATAGCTCAATAAAATAAAAGACTTGTCCTTATATAAATAAAATAATCATTTCTAAGGCTATTAACTAAGTCATCTAATATCCACTTTAATTAGATATAAATTGTATATTTTACATGTAGATGAAACTGGACATTTGAACGACTTCGACGAAAACCGTTGACTTGGTGGGTTAGTTTTTAGGTAGCTTTCAATACAAAAAAGTCTAAAGCTACCTATTGCAGCCGTTCGGAGGAAAGCAGTTCCGGAAAATTTCGATATATTTTCACCGATCGCAGCCGTTCGGAGGAAAGCAGTTCCGGAAAATTTCGATATATTTTCACCGATCATGACCCCCAGACCCCAAAACCACCCCCCGTTCAAATGTTGATATATATATATATATATATATATATATATATATATATATCTGACCTATGTCATACGATAACGCTCGTATTTATAAATCAATTTTGATGAAACTAATTGTGTGTATTAAGCTCACCCATGTCTCGACCGAGTTCGTTGGCCAGCTTGGTCCGCCATTTTGTTTCAAGATGGCGGCCATTTAAAAATTTAAAACTAAAATAAATATACAAAAAAGTTAAAAATTCAAATTTATTTTTTAATTAAGTGTTAGGCCTTGATACGAGGATTCCAGATCATTTTTTGGTTTACCTAAATCTTAAAAAATGGCTGAGATAGAGCAGTTTGAAATTTTAGGGTGGCTGACATTTTGAAACAAGACAGCACATTACAAAAATTTTCATTGTTGTAATAATTTTTCCAGTCATACTCATAAAACTATATATTCATATCCGTTAGCGCCAAATTCTCGCCAAACTTGGCGACATTTTCCGAAATATTGCCAAATTTGGCGACCAAAATAAGTCTTCATAAATGAAGCCAATTTGGCTATTGCTCAATAATTTGGCGAATTTCTTATTCAAATTCAGTATTAACGAATCTTTTGTAAACGTTTTCTTTGCATTTTAGTTTGCTGTTTTCGTGTAACATTAGCTAAAATTTTTAACCCCTTAATCGTCGTGCCCGAGACATTCACGGGCAGCGTAGATTACGTCTATTTTATTGAGATTGTTTGATTCCCACCAGTTTTTTTTAAATAGTATTATTGGCTTTATTCTTGCATTATTTTATCTGCCTATTAAATAAGACGGACATTTCTACTTAAAAAAACTGGTGGTAATCAAGCAATCTCATTTTTTAAAAAGTAGCCTACACTAAAAGGGCGCGACGATTAAGGGGTTAAACGAAGATATAGGAAAGCTACCTTTTCCTCCCGGTACAGGCCGGAAGGACTTTTAAAATTGGATCTTACCATAAAAATATTGGCAAAATTCCCCCTTTTTTTTCCTTTGGGAAATAATTGGGTTTTTTTTTTCTGATTGGTAATACACATTTAGAGTTAGGATATCATGGAAAGGGCATTATAATTTCAACTCAGTTGAAAAGAGGGAATAGACAGAATTACTACTATACTTTATACATGATAATTTTTTTTAAAGTTAGTAAACTTTTTTATTTTCCATTGATTTTGAGGAATTGTGTAAAGCCCCTATATAAAGATGTCACTAAATAGTGTCTAATATATTCTAGCATAACTCTGGAGACAGTTTTGACTGTAATTTAAAGCCGGTCCTGGATTTTGGATTAGTGTTGACAGGCCTAGTGTCACAAAAAGCGGGACAGCGGTTTGTATATCGGGACATAAAATTATAGTAAATCCTATGAAAATGGAACCTATCTGTAATGGAATCCTGTCTTAAAAGTAAAAATTTCATGGTCCCTACAGTAGGGATACTATACAATTACAACTGCTAAGGCAAAACCTGTTTTACACGGAATTTTCTCCATGCGATTCCGTTTTAGAAGGTTTCAATACATTAAATAAACATAACAATCTTATACAGTAAAACCATAAAAGCAGAGAATCGCTAGGGATTGAAACAAAATTCCAATTTAGCAAGTAATAATTGTATAGTATTCCTACTCTGCAAAGAAAAAAAAATTGATTTTACGGTATAATACTGACACCCCAGCTGCCAGTATTATACTGTAAAATTAGCAGTAATAAACAGTAAAATAAGCAGTAATACGCTACCGCGCATTGAGAGTATTATACCGTAAAATCAACATTTTTTTTTTTGCAGTGTATCATAGGAACAATGAAATCTTTACTTTTAAAACAGGATTTTCTTATAAAGAGGTTCCATTTACACAGGTTTTAGTGAACAAAGTACAGTAAAACTTGTGAAAACAGAATTGCTAGGGACAGCAAAAAATTTCTTTTCGAGGACTTTCCGTCTTGGAAGGAACTATAACAATTTTCCGTTATGGATAGGTTCTGTCTTCATAGGTCTTACTTTGTTAAGTTCCACCCGATGCAGACTAACGAATAGCATGCTACTAAAAGAAATTAAAACCAAATTGGGCATCATGAAAAATCGGAACTTTTGGCGTCCCTCGTAAGTGGTTACGCGGGACAGGTCTCGGAGCCCATGAAAATAGGCACATCTTGCATAAGTCGAGACACTCGGCAACACTATTCCTGGATCAGCCCTCCATAATGTTCAACTAAACAATCTAAATTACTATAAAGTATATTCATGGATCAATAAATAAAAACAACCATGATTAATCATTTTAAAAAAACTGCATGCTAGAATATTGAATAAAAACACATTCAAAATTCTGCAAAATTAACAGTATAATAAATTATAACACCTTGTAATAATATATTCCTTTTAAATACTAAAGGTGTAAATTAACAACATAATATAAATTAAAATAACTTTTATTAGTTGTTTTACATGTTTCGACTCTTTCCGAGTCATTTTCAAAAATAAAATGAGAATATTCCAAAGTTGCACGGGCTTTGAAAAAAAAAATAATAATAGATAACGTGCGTAATTTTTTAAAAAGTACATGAAAATAATAACTTCAAAGCCCATGCAACTTTGGAATATTCTCAATTTATTTTTGAAAATGACTCGGAAAGAGTCGAAACATGTAAAACAACTAATAAAAGTTATTTTAATTTATATTATGTTGTTAATTTTACACCTTTAGCATTTAAAAGGAATATCTGCAAAATTATTTTAGTCGTTGCTGACGCTGAGTTGCAATGAATTGAACACTGCACGTCAAACTGTAAAAAAGTCAAGGTATTAAATGTCACTCAGCAGTGTTAAAATTGTTTAGAATTTTAATTTTAATAATGATTCATGAAACACTTTCACTATCACTATTTAAATATATGTAACAAGTTAATTTGACTTTTCGTTCACAGTAAAACTTTTATAATGTAGGCATCAACGTAGGCTGGACAACACGGCATATAAGTAAAATTCTAATTCATTTTCATTCTTGTCTAACATCGTTTTCATCGAAAGGTGTATAAGTTAGATATATTTGTAATCACAAAGATAAAAATCTTCCTTTTTTTTTCTATATGCGTAAGAAGAAAGTATTGGATTTGTAATTTAACCCTTTTTATCCTGACGGTACTTATAAGTACCACTTTAACCCCTTCGCGACGAGCGTCTTTTACAGAATTTTTAATCTGTTACGACGGGTTTTTCAAATGAGAAATTTTCACCTAATTGAATCGCAAAAATGCTATGATTAGATAAGGAAAACTTTACAATAATAATAATAATAACTGGTGGGAATAATCGAGGATTCTGAGCATCTACAAAGTAGCTGGAAAATTAATTCAGGATATAAAGGGTTAAAAAAAAATCTCAGTTTTTGTTGAATTTGCACATTTTTGAGGTGTTCTGATATGATTTGACTGCTTTTGGAAAATGTCTGTTTGTCTGACAAATTATGTAGCAGCTCTAGCTCAAGAACTAATTACTGAATTTCACGAAATTCTATACTTCTTTAGATCTTGACACAAATCGATGTTGATTAGATTTTGGTGTATGTGACGTTGCAATACCGTGATTTTCGTGATTTCCGTGATAGCTATGTCTCGACATCAGTGAAATGGAATCACATTAGATTTAACGTGTGAAATGCTTTGTATGAAAAACTATGCGATTGAATTATGGATTTGATTGCTCAACAGAGGGGTTTGCTGAGAGAAAAACATTATAATTTTATCTCAGTTTCTGTTGGGTAGAAATGCACTATATTTTGTACTTGAAATTATTAATTAATAGTATCCAATTTTGTATTTGATTAGTCAACAGGGAGTAGCTTACTGCAGTTATTTTTTCTCCATTTTGGAACATCTTAAAGCTATTTTTACATCTGGCAATTAAAAATGTAGTGAATATTGATTGCTAGCTTTATGTTAGTACTGGTACTTAACGTGTTTTTCAAATATGTTACAAAACTAAGTAGAAGCGATTCATTTTTTTTTTTTTTTTTTTTTTTTTTTTTTTTTTTTTTTTTTTGGGGGGGGGGGGGGTGGGTGATAATTTCTTCATTTTATGTACTTTCATGTAGTTTTGAAACATTATTATTCATAAAAAGTACAAAAAAACGCCGAAACGCAGTCCTTTAAATAGGTTTTAAAAACAACTTATGGTTCTGTAATCGCCAAGATGATTATCATGCCACAAGCGTTAAATGTGTGGTTGATGAATTCACGAACTATTTTATGCAGTTTATCAGACGCAATATTTATAACTGACCCTAGAGAATCGAAAAAAAAAAAAAAAAAGAACGGATGTATAAAAAGCATTATGTTGATTAATGTTTGTGGTAACACTGTAAAAAAAATATCTCTCAAATTGATAGAAAGAAACTGTCAATTTTGGCATCAGTGGAAAATAGTTTAATTTACAGATAATGTCTGTATATTTTCATTAAAACAGTTTTTTCTGTTAAAAAAATATAGATTTTTTTCTGTAAAAATTACAAAATCCGCATTTTTTACAGGAAAAAAACTGTTTTTCTTTAAACAGTTTTTTGTGTAAAAAATGCAATTTTTTTTTTTTTTTTTTTTTTTTTTTTTTTGTCAAAATGACAGATTTTTTATAGTGAACCTGCTGGATTAACCAACAACTCCAATTTAAGCCTATTTTAATGAAAAAAATGTTTTTTGTTTTTTCGTTTTTAGGTGCGTTCGTAATTATATAAATACGTAGCACCTATTGTCGTCGTCTGGTCCGTCCGTCTGTCCGTCCGTCTGTCTGTCCGTCCGTCCGCATATAACAACGCAAAAACTACCCAACCGAATGGTTTGAAATTTAAGATATATTATCTTTACAGAATTTTGTCGAGACATTTAAATTTTTTTAAAAATCGAATCAAAACTTTAGAATATATTAATAAAAACATTTAATAAGATTTTTTTTTTTTTTTTTTTTTTTTTTTTTAATCGGTGCTTTCTTTTTATAACAGCTTTCGAAGTTTAATCATCAAGCGACCGAGATACTTATTTTATGACAGAAATTAATCTGCAGACGATATAATTCATTTCACAGAATTAAAAATCCTCAAGATCTGAATATTTATATAACTAGCTATAGTACGAACGCACCTCGTTTGTAACGTTTGACGTACAATTTCCAACTTGTTTAAAATTAGAAACGAGTCCGGGTAGATAATAGAGATGAAACCGAACCTGAGCCCTAGCTCAGGCTCAAAGTGAAAAATTGATTTATTTACAAATTGAAAAGAGGGGGGAGGAGAGAGAGAGAGAGAGAGAGAGAGAGAGAATGCTGTTTGAGAAACGAAAATGTATAGTCCAACTTTTTAAAGTGATTTTACAATAATTTAGAAATTAGCTTGAAAGGGAATTAAATTGTTGTTGATGAGATATAAGGAGAAATATTCTATCTGATTTTGAAACCTCTGCACGGTCAATATTAGTAACATAAAGAAGCTGTGTGATATCGCTTGTCTACCTTCGTTTTCTGTTTGAAGACTTTTTAAGGAATTATTGAAAAACAGAACTCGTGTTTTTCTGCCACAGTTGTATAATGATATTTTAAAAAAGTAAGAAGTGCGACTTTTGGAAGTTTGTTGCCAGTGGTCTGGAATTAATAACAAATTTGCTATTTTAAACATATTTTCTGGAACATGGAAATCACGAAACGTTGTCATGCGGGAATATTTAGTATTAACACTTATTTCTATGTAAGAAGATATTTTAAAATACGAAATTTAGTCTTGAAACAATTTAAAAATGTTATTAACAATTTCGTAGTTTCGGTATCGGGCTAGGACGGTTCGGGCTCTGATGACACAATTTTTTTCGAGCTCGAATATCAAATCGTCGGTGTCAGGCTCCAAAAAAAAAAAAAAAAAAAAAAAAAAGAGCCCGAACTCATAGCTTGTAGATAAGGTTCGCTTTTTTTCCCCCTTATATATGTTAATATATGTTTCAAAAGTAAAACATATAAACTATAGTATATGATGTGGCCATCATAAAACTTTCTTCTGTATAAATCAAATTGTTAGCAACCAAAATTAAATGACAATCTATTTGTTCTTGCGATATAGTTATCGCGGAAATCGTGAAAAGCAGAGTATAGCAGCAACACCACTTGGGCGGTATACACCCAAACTTAATAAAGATCTATTTATTTCAAGATCTAACAGAATATGAAGTTTGGTGAAATTCCGTGCATTAGTTCTTACAATATAGCTACCGCGGAATTCGTGAAAAAGGTAGCATACAGCAAGCGCCACCTGTAAGGCGATTTACACCAAAACCCAATCAGCGTCTATTTATGTCAAGATCTAACAGAATACGAAGTTTGATGAAATTCCGTGCACTAGTTCTTGAGATGTAGCTATCGCGGAAATCTTGAATAATGCAGCATACTACCGCCACCTGTTGAGGGATTTACAACAAAACCTTATCGGCGCCAATTTATGTCAAGGTCTAACTAAATCTGGAGTTTTATTAAATTCCGTGCATGAGTTCTTGAGATATAGCACCTACAAAATTTGTGTCCCATACAGACAAACACAGAGACAGACATTTTCTAAAAACAGTCAAATCGTGTTCATAATTTTCTAAAACGTATAAATCCGTTGAAAACCGTAAGTCAAAACTTTTAACGAATCCAATAAACCTTCTTCTTGTAAAGATAGAAGAAAGTATACTCCGATGGTGTTATGAATGCTTCACATCGAAAACAATCAAATTGATATAATTGGAATACGTTAAAATCTGCTAATTAAATCTATGCTGCTGGTCTTGTACAACGCATTTAAACAATTTTTTTTTAATATCAACCAGAAAGGTGGTAAATACAGCTTCTAAATTATATTAAAACTGTCAAACATCTTAGAAACGAAAACAGTTTTTTTTCCTGTTTTTTTTTTTTTTTTTTTTTTTTTTTATCCCTATCGGGGGGGTGGGGGGACCAAAAATGAGCCTTATCTATCCAATTCCTTCTAATTTTATGTTTCTTTCTGAACTTGGAAGTGTAATTTTTTTAAAATATACTATGTATACAAACTGGATTTTTCCATTTGTGTGAAAAAATGGCTAGGCCGGTAGTCGAACCCAATAGCTTTGACACAAATTATCGATGCTTTACCTATTGAGCTACCTGGGCCGACAACCGGCGGACACATTTTATTCAGATAACCTTATTGGCAATAGCATCATTTCTGTCATGTAGACAGCTCAACAGAATATACCTGATGTCATAATATACGATGATCAGATTATACCTGAATGTGGGTGAAATGTGTCCGCTGGTTGTCGGCCCAGGTAGCTCAATAGGTAGAGCTTTGGCAAGTTAAGTCAAAGCTATTGGGTTCGACTCCCGGCCGGGGCATTTTTTCACTCAGTTGGAAAAAAAAAATCAGTTCGTATGATATCTTTACCAATCAGCAGTATTGAGTTAAAAATAATAAGGAATACTGTGTAGTTTAGGATATATATATATTTTTTTACTAAAAGTTTGCACACGTATAAAAAAAAACTGCGAGTAAAGCAGATGTTGCAAAGAGAAAATAAATAAATGTTCGCACACGCATTTAAAAAAAAAAAAACTGCGAGTAAAGCAGGTGTTGCAAAGAGAAAATAAATAAATGTTTGCACACGCATAAAAAAAAAAAAAAAAAAAAAAAAAAAAAAACCTCCGAGTAAAGCAGATGTTTCAAAGAGAAAATAAATAAATGTTTGCACACGCATTTAAAAAAAAAAAAACTGAATATGTTACAAAGAGAAAATAAATAAATGTTTGCACACGCATTTAAAAAAAAAAAAAAACTGCGAGTAAAGCAGATGTTGCAAAGCGAAAATAAATAAATGTTTGCACACGCATTAAAAAAAAAACTGAATATGTTGCAAAGAGAAAATAAATAAATGCTTGGCCGCGTTCTTGAAGTCGGAGACTGGTACATGTTTAATAGAATATTATTATTATTAATATTATGTTGGTTTGCAGACTATTTGTGCTATTCTTTAGACTAGCGTCTGCCATCGTGAAACCAGATTTTATATGTATATAGAACATTTTGTATGATTTCGGAGATTTTAACCCCTAAATGCACCCCTCGCAGTGTCATTGATTCATTGAATAAAATAATTAATACTCCTCGCTCCTTACCTGCGAAAAACTGAAGACTGAAAGAGCTCAATTATAGATTCGTTAGCGCAGTCTCCTTTTCTTCTCTGCCCCGATTACACAGTTTAATGCAAACTTCAGTTATTTCTTATCTTCCCACCATCGAAAGTTGAATGAAATCATGCTAGGGCCCCTATTCACCGAGGACCTCCCTAACTAGCTGTGTCAGCTTCTCTCTCGTAATCTTACGATAAGGAGAGGCCAATCCACACAACTCTGCAGGTAAAAGAGGATGGAGAGGCCTTCTACATTTTTAGAAGTAAGAAAGTGTGTACTATAACTAACATCCCCCAAAATAATGGCTTGATCCCTTTACACTTAAAGTGTTATAGCGAGACACTTGAGGGAGTTTTTGTGGGTTATTTTTTTTTAATCTTTTTATAATTGGGACGATTTTCCCTCCTCTGATTGTAGATAACCAATTCTACTGAAATTAATTGGAAAAACATGATATTAATTGAAAAGGAGTATTAATGAGTGGGAGAATTTAATATTTCAACCTTCTTATAATTATAATACAGGGTATCCACAAAATACAAATTTTAAATAATAAAATTCATCAATGATGGCGATAAATAAATACAATTTTGTTTCTTGTCAAGAAATTATGAATAATGATCAAATATACATTTCTTTTCTTTTCTTTTTTTTCTTTTTCTTTTTTTTTTTTTTTTTTACAAAAGAAATACAATATATGACATTAATTATATATTTTTAGAAATCATTTTATGTTGTTAATATTTGGCGAGAAAACTATTTTCTGAAGTAATTTCCGAGGAAAAATGTATGCTGGTACAATAGAAGAACGTGGAGTTCTCAACTAACCTTCAAAGAAAAAAAAATATATTGGTACAATATCGAAAGATCGTAAATTTCTGAAACTACAAAGAAAAATTCTATGCTGGTACAATATCAGAAGACCGTGGAATTCTCAACTAATCTTCAAAGAAAAAAATATATACTAGTACAATATCGGAAGGCCGTAGAATTTTCAAATAATCTTCAAAGAAAATATGTATATTGGTACAATATCAAAACACCGTCAGAGTTCTCAACTAATCTTCATAAAAAAAAAGTACAGTAGTACAATATCAGAAGACCGTGGAGTTCCCCATTAATCTTCAAAGAAAAAACGTATACTGGTATAATATCAAAAGATCATACGGTTCTCAAATAATCTACAAAAAAAAAAAAAAAAAAAAAAAAAAAAAAAGGTAGTATATTAGTATGATAGCAGAAGATCGTAGAGTTCTTAAATAATCTTCAAAGAAAAAATTTATACTGGTACAATATCAAAAAGCTGCAGAGTTCTCAAATAATCGTCAAGAAAAAAAAAAAAATGTGCACTGGTACAATATCAGAAGTCCGTGTGTCTCAACTAACCTTCAAAGAAAAAAAAAAAAAGATATACTGGTACAATATCGAAAGATTGTAGAGGCCAGAAACAGTGCTGTGTCACACTTCTGGTAAGCTATGCCTTCAGAATAAAGGCATGAAAGTAAAAAAAAAAAGAACATTTTTGTCAAATATGTTGATTAAAAAATACATATCGGCTACAATGTAGTGAGGCACCAGTCATTTCAAATTTCCCCTTTTCGTCATTCAAAAAATCGCGACTTCAAATCCGTCATCGAAATAAGACAATAGTTGTAGTTGTTGAAGTTTCATGGTGGCATTACGTATTATGAAACGCCCATTTAAACTCAATTTAAGGGGGGGGGGGAGATAGCCACAATAAACGTAAAAAACAGCAATAATACACATGTATCTTTATTGTTCCTATTATTGTTTTTTTTTTTTTTTTTTTTCATTTTACAATGAATAGTAAACATAAAGTCTTTAAATAACTGTATTTTTAAGAAGATGATAAAATTTCATCAAGTGGAAATTTTAAAGTTTGTAGGGATTTTTTAAATACTTAAGATTTAAGGAGACAATATTTTAAAACGCACACCGTCGGCATTTGACGTGTACTTTCGGATGGTGGAAAAAGTATTTTAATAATTATATTAGGCAATAAGTCATCGCGATTCTAAGTTTTCCCATAGGTTAACATGGGATTTCGCGAGCGGGGAGTTTCAGTGAAGCGGCCCCTTAAGGGTTAAATCTCTTTCCCTGCCAGTGGTATAATAGCCACAATAAACGTAAAAAACAGCAATAATACACATGTATCTTTATTGTTCCTATTATTGTTTTTTTTTTTCATTTTACAATGAATAGTAAACATAAAGTCTTTAAATAACTGTATTTTTAAGAAGATGATAAAATTTCATCAAGTGGAAATTTTAAAGTTTGTAGGGATTTTTTAAATACTTAAGATTTAAGGAGACAATATTTTAAAACGCACACCGTCGGCATTTGACGTGTACTTTCGGATGGTGGAAAAAGTATTTTAATAATTATATTAGGCAATAAGTCATCGCGATTCTAAGTTTTCCCATAGGTTAACATGGGATTTCGCGATCGGGGAGTTTCAGTGAAGCGGCCCCTTAAAGGTTAAATCTCTTTCCCTACCAGTGGTATAATAGATGAACTTTCTTTGTACGTCTAGCATACCTATATGCATATGCAAAATATTTATTCAGCATATAAAAATTCATACTTAATTATTAGCTAATTTACCTTCAAAATTCAGCAGTTTGCTGCTATATACATAAGTACTCATTGTCAGCAGATTGATTTATTGTGGAATGTTACCAGAGTAAATTAATTTTCAGTAACAATTTAAAAACCCTGGAATGTAGAATTGCAACTGGCACTGTGGCGTACTGTTGAATAGTTTTCTTTCCGATTTGATCATACATACATGACGGTTATAAATTGTCTTAGAAATATAAAGTAATAATCTTTCGATCTGTGATGCTTCAAGAAAAATTTGCTCTTTGTTAGATACAATCAGCAAATGGATGAAAATAAATGCGGAAGCATAGTCATTCTCTGGCAGAGTTTTCAACTACTTGGGTGGCAGTTAAACTTTTCAACTATATTTCTGTAGAAAAATCTGTCCAATAAGTTTATGTGCAGTATATTTAGTACCTCATTAATAGTGAAGAAAATGTAGCATACCTATAATATATATATATATATATATATAATAAAACTTTTGTGTATAATAACCATTAAATCATATTAAAAATCGACAATATATGAACCGATAATAATAATACAATACAAAGACATATATCCTAAAATGTAAGATTCTAAAAATGAAATAAGTGGGAAAAAAATTATATATATAGTATACCACCCCTTTAAAAGGTTAAGAGGCTACTTCACTCACGCGAAAACACCCGCTCGTTAATGTTAATGATATGGTGGAAATATTTTAAAATATCTCGTTGGCATTTCAATATTTTTAAATGATTTTTTTTTTCATTATGATAGCTGAGGTCGATCTCTAAGCAGGCCGTTTGTACTTTTTCGATTTTGGTTGCAGCTTTTTTTAATGAGGCTACTTTCACTTTCGAAATCGGTTCCGGGAATGAAAGTTTCTTAATAATAAAAACTTGTGATCAAAATCGGAAAAGTACAAAAGGGCCAGCATAGAGATCGACCTCAATGAGCTATCCAATTTTAAAAAAAAATCATTTAAAAATATTGAAATGCAAACGAGATATCGTAAAATATTTTCCCCATACGATTAACATTAGAGAGCGGGTGTTTTCGTGTGAGTGAAGTAGCGTGTATAATGCTCTAGGGTGGTTTTTAACTGGGGATTTCTGCTGGAATCATGGAATACTGCTGAATTGTTACTTCTTAGATTCGATAATACATGACTATCAGAGGGATTTTGACCATTAAATCTCTTCCCCTTCTTGTGGTACGATAGATGAGCTTTCTTTGTGCATCTAGCATACCTATATGTATATGCATGATATCTATTTGGCATAGAGGAATTCATGCTTAATTACTAGCTAATTTTACCTTAAAAATTATGCAGTTTGCTACTACATCTACTCATTCTCGGTAGATTTGATTTATTGTGGGATGTTTATAGAGAATTAATTGTCAATAACAATTTAAAAACACTGGAATGTAGAACTGCAAGTGGCACCATGCCCTACTGGTGCATAGTTAACTTTCAGATTTGTTCATACATGCATGACGGTTATAAATTGCCTTAAATATATAACGTGATAATCTTTTAATCTGTGCTGCCTGAAGAGAATTCTGCTCTTTGTTAGATACAATCAGCAAACGGATGAAAATATAAATGCAAAAGCAGTCATTCCCTGGCAGAGTTTTCAACTACGTGGGTGGCAGTTAAAGTCTTCAAATATATTTCTGTAGAAGAAAATGTCCAATAAATTTATGTGCAGTATTTTTAAACCTCATATATCGTGAAGAAAACGTGTTTGTATAATGTAAAAAATGATTTGTATATATGTATATAAATGTGTATATCATTTAAAATCGTTGGATAGATAAATATTAGTCTTTAGCCCCCTGATACACTGCAAAAAAAATTGTTGATTTTACAATATAGTACTGGCATCTCAGCTGCCAGTATTATACCGTAAAATTAACAGTGAAATAAGCAGTATTACACTGCCGCGCATGCGCGATAGTGTATTACTGCTTATTTTACTGTTAATTTTACGGTATAATATAAAATCAACGATTTTTTTTTTTTTTTTTTTTTCTTTTCAGTGTAGTGTCAAAAATATTTTTAATTTTCTAATATGTCTTAAATTGGTTTAATAGAATTTAGTATTGGTACCATTTACTACCTCTCTGATTGGTTTTTGTTTAAAGATTGCTCGAATGTGTCGTTTAAGGTTTATTAAACATTTTTTAATGTATTTCGATTGTATAAAATTGCTTAACATATATATTTATTTATATATAAAAAAAATATATATGAAGCGTTCATAACACCATTATAATTTGTTTTATACGTTAATATGCGCATTAATTCGGTAAAACATGTAAAAATAAAGAATTGAAACTGACACCATGACCTACTGCTGAATAGTTATATATTACTTACCCATCATACGTAGTATAGGAGTATAGGGTAAATCTTGTAATCGTTTTAAAAATCGAAAAATTTTTTGGACGGATTTAGAAATTTCAGACACTGGAGATTCCGAAAAAAGTATGGGTAAGTATTAAGGTGGCCCCCAACGACTAGTTTTTGATCTTGGTTGCTATGAGCGCTTCACATAGAAAAAACAAAAACAAAATTAATATAATTGAATTAAATTAACATATGATAAATAAACTTAGGTTTTTGATTTTTTATAACATTTTTAAACAATATCAAACACGAATTAATCAGAGAGACAATAAATGTAGGTCCTATGTTAAAATAATCAAAACATCTTAAGAACAAGAAAGAAAAATCATCTGTCAAACATAGATTATGAAACACTTTCTAACACATCGAGAATAGGGTATAACAAAGCTTCATTTAATAATTTTATTTTAATAATTTCATTTACTGTCTCCTTGTCCTTTTGATAAATGTGCTTCTAAGAGAAAATAAAAATAATACAGGAAAAATAAAGAAAAAAGGGAAAAGGGAAACGGAAAAATACGCATATATGAAAAATGCCTTCTCCTCTTTTGTTCATAAAAGTTTGGAAAAATTAAAAAAATTAAAAAAAATTACTGTGGAAATTTTATTTATAAAAACACTGTGACCAAGTCATTAAGCGAAGTGCATCATATAAGCTCGATTTAGACATAGTTACACTGAAAAAAAAAATGATTTTACGGTATAATACTAGCACCCCAGCTGCTAGTATTATACCGTAAAATCAACTTTTTTTTTTTTTTTTTTCAGTATAGAAAACAAGAAAATATCAAAAGCCTTCGATTTAATGTAATTTTATTTTAAATGTTAAATATAATACCGGGTGGTTATAAAATAATTATCTCTATTTAGAGCTGTCTCTAGCTTGAAGGAATATCCCGAATGAAACCAAAATCGGTACACTTACTATTCAAAAAGGGGGAAGAAGAATGGAACAATAAAAAAAAAAATAATTGCAATAATCACCGACAGATGGCGCTATTGAGCGTGATATGTAATGTGTAATACAAGAACAAAAAATTAAGGTGTAAAACCGGATGGCATACCTAATTTGTTGGAAAATGACTGTGAAATGTGACTACGCTTTCGCATGGCGGTGTCGATTATGTTCAGGTTCCACAAGGCCATTTTGCTAGAGGACACAATCCAGGCGGTACACGACGTGCTCAACTGCGGAATGTAACGCCTCAGGAGTGATGTTTCGCACATGTTGTGATATGCGGTAAAGTAATTGAATTTTGTGACATCTAAACGGTACACAATATTACACATTAGATCTGACACTCAAAAGCGCCATCTGCCGGCGATCATTGCAATTATTTTTCTTTATTGTTCCATTCTTTTTCCCCCTTCTCGAATAGTAAGTGTACCGATTTTGGTTGCATTCCGGTTTTTCCTTCAAGCTACAGACGGCTCCAAATAGAGATACTTATATTATCACCACCCTGTATTTTGTCAATTTGCTAAATATACTTATTTAACACTAGAAAAAAAATAAAAGAATTAAAAGAAAACAGAAAAAAAAAGAAACTACTATATTGTTTTACGAAAGATACCTCCACATTTTTCGTACATGAAAGCTTAAACAACAACCACAACAACAACAACAACAAAAAAAAGAACATGGAGCTAGTTTGAAATCTATTCATGAAAAATCACTGTAAGTAAACAAACCAAACCATCAAACAAAGTGCATCATATAAACTCAATTTATCTATTAGCTAGAAAATAAGAAAATGTTAAAAGCCTTCAGGTTAAATTAATTTTTATTTTAAATATTAAATATAATTCTTTGGAGGGGGGGGGTGTTAAAATATGTATATATGTATAAATATATATATATATTCTTTTTAAGAAACCGCTATTTTGTTTAGGAAATACACCTTCTCATTTTTACCACATAAAAGTTTGAAAAAAAGAAAAGAGCATGGAGAAAATCCAGTTTAAAGATTTCATTCATGGAAAATCACTGCGAGTAAACAAACTAAGCCCAACAAGAAAATATTAAAAACTTTCAGTTTAAATTATTTTTATTTAAAAAATTAAACTTTGCCGTTTTGTTAGATATATATATATATATATATATATATATATTTAAAGGAAGAAAGTAAAGAAACCGCCATTTTGTTTACGTAATACACCTTTTCATTTTTCGTAGATGAAAGTTTGAAAAAAAGAAAAGAAAAGAAAAGAACATGGAGAAAATCCAGTTTGAAGATTACATTCATGGAAAATCACTGCGAGTAAACAAACTATGCCCAACAGGAAAATATTAAAAACTTTCAGTTTAAATTATTTTTATTTAAAAAATTAAACATAATTCTTTGCCGTTTTGTTAGATATATATTTTTTTAAATACACTAAAAAAGTTTATATAAGTTTTTTTTTTTTTTTTTTTTTTTTTTTTTAAAGGAAGAAAGTTAAGAAACCGCCATTTTGTTTACGTAATACACCTTTTCATTTTTCGTAGATGAAAGTTTGAAAAAAAAAAAAAAAAAAAAAAAAAAAAAAAGAAAAGAAAAGAAAAGAACATGGAGAAAATTCAGTTTGAAGATTTCATTCATGGAAAATCACTGCGAGTAAACAAACTATGCCCAACAAGAAAATATTAAAAGGTTTCAGTTTAAAAATTATTTTTATTTAAAAAATTAAACATAATTCTTTGCCGTTTTGTTAGATATATATATTTTTAAAAATACACGAAAAAAAATTCATGTATTTATATATATATATATATATTATTTTAAAGAAATAAAGTAAAGAAACTGCCATTTTGTTTACGTAATACACCTTCTCATTTTTCGTACATGAAAGTTTAGAAAGAAAAAAAAGAGAAAAAAAGAAAAGAAAAGAACATGGAGAAAATCCAGTTTGAAGATTTCATTCAGGAAAATCACTGCGAGTAAACAAACTATATTAAAAGCTTTCAGTTTAAACTATTTTTAGTTTAAAAATTAAATATAATTCTTTGCCGTTTTGTTAGATATATATTTTTTTAAAATACACACAAAAAAAATGTATGTATATATATTTTTTTTCTTTTAAAGTAAGAAAGTAAAAAAACAAAAAAAAACAAAAAAAAACGCCATTTTGTTTACGTAATACACCTTCTCATTTTTCGTATATAAAAGTTTGAAAAAAAAAAAGATCATGGAGAAAATCCAGTTTGAAGATTTCATTCATGAAAAATCACTGCGAGTAAACAAACAAAGTCATTAAATGAATAGAATCATCACTTTACTCCACTTTCACAAAGTGAAAATAAAATACGATGACCTCCAAAAGCTAACGGAAAACCTGTCTCTTGTGTCTAAAACTTACTGCTAAATTTCTATAAAACATGAAAATTGAATGAAATGTTCGTTACACAATTACTTATTACATTTTACATTATTTTGTTATGCATAACTTGCAAATTAATAATTACATTTTTTTTTTCACAAAAACTCATTGTTGAAAAAAAAAGAAAGGATAACTCTCTTTTTTTTTCCTTTTTTAGAAAATAATTTTTGTTGTTGAAGTCATGTTGAGGAAAGTACCACGGCGCTTTCCTAGTACCCCCCGAGCACCGAAAAAATAAAAAGACTGTACAAGAATCACCAATTGGTCAAAATGGACCCATATAAAGGAAGAGATTTCATATAATTCCACATGAAATAGATAGAATTTCCAAACTACAAGTGAAATACTGATTTAATAACACAGTCGGACAAAATTCACCTTTTATTCATGTTGCATGTGATTTATTAACTGTTGTTTACTAATTCGAGGGTGCTGAATTTAAATCTATTTTTCCTTTTTTGTTTCTTTCAGCTCAAGTTTTTGAGGTACAGTTACCTTCTTGGTATTGATTGTCCTGTGTATTTTACAGATTTGTAACTGTTATAATAAAATTTAAGATAATTATTATAATGACATCGTCAAGAAGAACTTGTGTAAACGATCCGAATTATTTTTGTTACATTTGTGAAGAATATACCTTTAAAAAATTTCGCTTATGTTTGTCCGACTTTGTAAAACAAGTGTATTTCGACTACTTTGGATTTAAATTAGAAACATCGAACACACAAGCCCTGGGTTCCCAATGTTGTTTGTAAAAACTGTGTGTGTAGAGTCTTTACGTTTACGCATGGAATGCGTTCGCCTGAGTTGTCGAAAATTTCTTGGGGAATAAAAAGTCTCATAATTACACTGATCACGTTGAAGAGATGTTATTACATTTTCAGAAGCCATATGGATGCAATATGAGCATTAAGGTACACTTCCTTTATAGTCATTTAGATTATAGTTTCCCTGAAAATCTTGGTGATCTAAGACTAAGACTAACTAAGTGAAGAACATGCCGAACGCTTCCATCAAGATCTCCTCATTATGGAGAAGCGATACCAAGGTCGCTGGGATAAACATATGTTGGCGGACACTACTGCTGGGATATTCAGAGTTAGTTGCACAGTAGTAGTTGCACATTTGTTAACTCCAGAAAATCTTATAAGAGAAAATTTTGTGAAGTTGAATTAGAGTGAATAAATAAAATGTTATCAAAAAACAGTATTTTTCTTTGACCCCCCCCCCCCCCCCCCCCCTCCTTAAATCTCGATAACTATAGAGCTGATGCAGAAATGCTGATTAAATGTTTGAAATCAGCACAAATACTAACACTTTCAAAATCAATTAAAATATCTCATGCAATCGAAATGCTGTTGGGCGGTGTAATGAGTATACAGTAGAAGTTCGATTTTTGAACGCCTCACCTATCCTCGAACTAGAAATTCGAGCGAAATTTGATTCAGTTCTCGAACAAAAATTCGGTTATCAGACAGTGAGAGTATCTTGCTAAATTGAACAAATGTAGCAAAAGAAAGCATTCTCTTTTTAAATTTATTTATTTTTAGTTGGATGCAAAGAACGCCTATACATAAGATACAGTGATCGCAGCACTAAAGAAATTCATGCATTTTAACATTCCTATTCAGTAAAGTTGTTAAATCCACTAATTTTTATCTCTTTTTTTTCTTTTTTCCTTCTTTCTTTTCTGGTTTTCATGGGTGCAAAGCACATTTACAAGTGATATAGTGATGATAATGGTTGCAATGAATTTCATGCATTTTGAGATTCAAAGACAGCGGGTATTCATAAATGGCAACAATGATCTAAAATTAATAGGAATGGACCCCGTCCACTTCTCCCCAATCTCAAGTCATTCAAAGTGTCGCCAATAAAGATATTGGTATGGTTTTTATTAAACTTTTATTAAACTGTTATAAAATGGGTATTTTTATATTTTACTGTATTGTACTATACAGAGTGTTGTTTGAAACAGGTAATTTTATTCAACTTAAGAGGTAGGAACGAATTAATCGTACTTTCATCATTTCTAATTGTACAATTTTATTCAGTCTTCGAACAATGTGGTACTCGAACAATTCGTTGTAACGAGCTGTGTTCGAGAATGCAGTTACCACTGTACTAATAAATAATAAAACATAACCTATACAAAACGAAAAAAAAATCTTGTAATGATTAGATACTTATTGTCAACATAACGAAAGTGGACAAACATTGCTTCCGGATCCAATGGAGCAATATGGATAGTAGGAAGATTAAAGATGTCTCCACAAATTTGGTTTTTACCGGAAGGGGGAAGGTACTCTCGCAGCTCGATATCTTTCTCCCATCTATCGATCTCTCAGCGAGAGAGCATTCTGCACCACTGATTTTACGTTCTGGGCTGTGGCATTGACACAGCCTTCTCAGTATAGTCAACCTTCAAAGTACGGACCGGGCCCGATGCTGTTTCACATCCCTGTTCTGTTGGAAACCGCTGCTGTCTGTACCACATCGTATACCGTTGGCATTTGGAAAATAATTAAACAATTAAATATATTTTTACAAAGAATATTTCCTCCTCAAGCTGTAACACATTCTTGACACCTCTTTCCATGCTGGTCATCAAATAGTTGGACACCTGAATTGGAAGCAAATACCTTAAACATCGTCTAAAAAAATAAAAAAATAAAAAAAATAAAATAACGAGTTATTTGAAAAGTATATATTGAAGTTCATACATTTTGATCATACTGATCAATTATATATAAATAACATGATAAATAACATGAAAATTCATGTTATTTATATAATGTTGCATTCCGATGTAAAAAGCTTATATCAAATGTTCAAAATTTAGGAATTGTTAATGTCTATCTACTGACATCTATTGAAAAATACAAACTAAAAAAAAAAAAAAAAAAAAATGGATTTTAAGAATTGAAACTTTGAACCATTTAAAGGGAAATGAATACAATACAAACTTTTTTCACATATTTTTAATTATCGTATCTGTCCGTAACTTCTCTAGAATATACTACAGATATCTAAATGCCTTTTTAAGCGAAAAATTGGAAAATGGATATTTTCGTCATTTTTCGCCTTTTTATTGCTTTTTTAAATATCTCATTTCATTGCATGAAAATATGAAATTCTTTAGCAATATTCTGTTAGCGTTGGAAAGTCTTTCATAATCTATTGCCTGCTACTACGTGATTTTTCGTTTTTGTTTTATTTGTAATAATATAAAGTATGATTTATAATTTTATTGAGTTTAGAATGTAAAAAATATCTATGTTTGAGAATTAAATAGAGATAATAAAAGGGATAAAAAAGACCGATTAAAAACTTAATTTATGAAATTTAGCAGACAAATTCTTCTTTAAAAACATATAATTCCCATAAACAGAACATCCAAAAATTCAATAATTGATTAAATTAATCACAAATATAAAGATGAAATCAATTAGAAATGAAATAAAAGTACAAACAATTAAAACAAACAAACAAAAAACAGGCTTTTATTAGTGTGTTTAAATTGGTACGGCTGTCGCAGACGCACCGGGGTATCTTTTTGTCGCCAAATGGCGATTTTATGCCTGAGCAACCAGGGGATACTGGCGATATTTTGCTTTGTATGGCAACCCGGTAGAGCAGTTTGCGTGTGTTTTATATTAAATTAAGCATTGTGTATTTTATAATAAATTAAACGTTATGTGTGTTTTATAATAAAATTGGGTTTTTTATAATAAAATAAACTATTTCATAATAAAATAAAACTGACATGCTGTTAAGCAAGCTAAAGCCTAACAGGTATGCGAAAACGGTTTTTCTCGCCAAAATGGCGCAAACAAAAATCGCGCCTACTCCAGTGCGTCTGCGACAGCTGTTCCGTAGGAATACGCTGAATTTAAAACTCGTGTTTTATAAATGAAAATTCATGTTATTTATATAACGTTGCATTCCCATGTAAAAAGCTTATATCAAATGTTCAAAATTAATTAGTTGTTATCAAAAGATTTTATTTTTGCAAAGTTTCTTTGTAAGATATACACTCTAAAAAAAATTCGTGAAAATACAAGAGATTTTCCGTAAAATTTTACGGAGAAGTTTCATTTTTCCAAAACAACAGTACAATTTCCGTAAATGACATTAGTTCCGTAAAGGAGATTTCAAATCCGTAGATATGCAGAAAGTTTTCCGTAAATTTGATGGATTTTTTTCAAAACAGTACAATGTCCGTATTTCCCCATTTTCGTAAATAACGTTCAGAGGTTTGCATACAGATATCGTCTTGTTTGAAATGCGAATTAAGATTGTTGTATTTATTAGGGTCCAGGATCTTCTAGGATCCAGGCCTGGACCGGTCCTACCCGTGGGCCTATTTTCTGTCATTAGACACGGGCCAATCCTGGGTTGGGTTGGGTTGATTATTGACGGCCAATTATCTACACTTGGGATATAGGCCCGGGGGGAGTGCCCTTCGTGGGGGTCTTTCTAAGGGAACCTAACCCGTATTTACGCATGGATAAATCCACGGCTCGAAGAAAACCACGAAAACTCCGAACGATTAGGCCGACGGGCGCGATTGGGATCGAACCGGGCCAATCCTGGAGCTCATTCTAACCGGGCCCGTGTCTGGACGGTAATTTTTTGTAAAAATAATAATGATATTTTTTATTTTTTAGTGAAATCTTTAGAAATTTACTTTATTTATATAAATTTCAGAAAAATATTTTTTTAAATCTACTTTTTTTTCTGTATAGTGCTTCAAATTATGACTTTTTTCACTGACATTTTAAAATTTTATTTTAATTTTATTAACGTGAGGCAATATTAGGTTATTAAAGGTTTCGTAAAATAATATCTTTGCAAATTATTGGTATTGAACAAAACTGATTTGTCTTATAAATTTGAGAATTAAACTAAAATTTATTATTTTATAAATTATAATTTTAGAAAGTTTATATTTTTTTCTTTAAATTTATAAAAATAATTAATGATTTTTTCTTTACTTTTATAAAAATGAAGTTTATAATTTTATAAAGTTTATAATATATTTAGTTAGTTTATAATTTTATAAATTAAACTAAATTAATTTAGACTAAATTAATAAATCCAAATTTAAACATACCTATCCCAAGGTCATTAATTTCAAAATTTTCGCTAATTTTTTTTTTTAATATTTTTAAATATTTATAAAATAATATTTTTGCAAATTATCGGTATGTAGGTGTTAAACTAAGCTGATTTGTCTTATAAATTTGTGAATTAAACAAAAATTTATTATTTTATAAATTATAATTTTACGAAATTCATATTTTTGACTTTAAATTTATAAAAAATAATTAATAACTTTTTGTTTACTTTTATAAAAATGAAGTTTATAATTTATTTCGTTAGTTTATAATTTTATAAATTAAACTAAATTATCAAGTCCAAATTTAAACTTACCTATCCTAAGGTCATTAATTTCAAAATTTTCTCTAAAAATCTATTTTTTTGTTTTCATTTTTTAAAATTATTCAGTTTAACAGAATCGTACACAAAAGCTCTCAGCAAAGATTAAATATAATAATTTAATTTATTATAAAATTGTTTATTCACATAAGTTTTTAAAATAAGAGATAAAGAAAATTTACTTTAATAGCATGTAATAAATACGTCTACTTAAGATAATATTGTTTTTACTGGAACTGATAAATAGATCAACAGACATAATTTTAAAAAGTATATATGTACTATTGCAAAAAGAAACAATCATTAGTCTTAATGCAATGTTTTACGCATATAATACATAAAAAGTTAAAATTTATCTGTTATAAAGCATCAAATAATAAAGCAAGATATTAAAAATTATGAAAATAAAATATTGAAAAAATCAATCTACGAAACCTTCGTTTTTGCATCCTTTAGAATGAATAACAAAAAGAAGTGTCCGCTCGTAGCGTAACGGTACAGCCCGCCACTTTAGTACACAGAAGTTTCCGCGTTCGAACCCCGTCTTAGCAGATGTTAGTTATTTGCTAAACTCACACAGAAGTGAAAGAAAAAATTAAAAAGTGTTATGAGATGTTCCTTGAGAAATATATATTTTTTTTTTTTTTTTGGTCCTATAAAATTTATTTTAACGATATAAAAATATCTAAAAAATACGGAAGATATCTGTTAAAAAACTGAAATTTAAAAACGGATATTTCAGAAATCACGGAAAATTTCCTGGAATTTACGGAATTTTTTTATTCGTTAAAATACGGAAATAGTACTGGCGTCTCGATTGCCAGTACAATTTCCGTTTTTTTCAGGATTTTTTTTTTTTTTACAGTGTAGCAACAGGAATATATATATATATATATTACTGCAAATTTCGCTTTACATTATTGTAACAAACAAATAACTATTGTTGAAGCATGTTGTGAATAGATTTAAAAAGATTCATACCTGAAAATTATTTAAACTAGCTAGGGTTCCTAAATTGTTTTTTCAATAAATAATTAAATTTTAATTAAAAGTGATCTATTAATTGCCAATTAAGTTCGGAAAATATTAAAATATTGTATTCTCATCGAAAACACACAACTATATATAATTTCGGGAACTCTAGCACATTAGGAAGTGAATCAAAAATCGATTACAAAATTCCATCTTTACATACATAATACATAAACCAAGTTAAATAAAGATTTGTAATGAATTACATGTTTATCAAATAGCTAAAAAAAAAACTAAAATGTATACAGTAATAAGTAATTTCAAAAGTAAGTTTACAAACGTTTTTTTCTATTATGTATACATCCGCGCATAACTTTTGAACGTATGCTTCAGTTTTGATAAATGTTTTTATTATTATTATTATTATTGAAAAGGCCCGTTTTAGTTGTGGTCTCATTATGAATTTCACCAGGATCCAAAAGTTGTCGATAATGTTTGTCTGATCGGTCAGGTTGTAACTTTTGTAAAAATTGAACAACAACCACCGTAAAATTTCCATGTAAATCTACACAGACCTTGTGAAGCCCTGTATATGATCTATAGATTTGGATATATACTACACAGCATGATAAAATTTAGTTCATTTAGAAAATTCACATTTAGCAATTTTAGCCAATCGATGGAAATGCACTCGAAATCTTTTAAACAACCCTGTACATTATCTAAAGACTTTACACACCCCATATTAACCTAAAATTTAATTTAGGTAAAAAACGCATAAGGCAACTTAAAACAAACTTCCAGCAATTACCAACCATAAACGACAATGTACATTGTTCTTTGCGTAGCCCTGTATATGGATATATTTATATTTTCCACAAACTTCTATAAGTCTACTAACTATAATTCAGCAGAAAAATGCGTAACCCAATAAAAAACTACCCTAAGCAATTCATTCCCATTGTCTCTAATGCTTACGAATTCCCTTATGTAGCCATGTATATGATCAATCGAATTTATACACACCACGTACTATGCAAATATTTAGTTAAACTTAAAAACACAAACTAATGTTGAAAACGCACTTGTCCATACATAGACTGTAATTATTGCGCGTATACTGTAACCGATATATTTTGTGTGTCCCTGTAAATGAACGATAAATGCAATACACACCATACTTAAGTGAGCAATTTTTAGTAAAAACTCAGCATACATATATACATTTTATTATGTTTGAAATAGCATTAAATTACACTGCAAACGATTTTTCCCCGCAGAACAATGTGTAACAGAATTATTTTGTGTGACTCTGTAAATGAATAATAAATACTTTGTACACCATACTCTGCAAAAAGAATGTATTAGTGCGTTTCATAATTGTATATTAATTTCATGTTTCAAATGGCGTAGCATCATCAAAATGCACTTGAAACGATTTTTTCCGATTGACTGTAATGTAACGGAATACTTTTGACTGTCCCTGTAAAAAAACTACAAGTGCTACACACTTAATTTTGAATAGGGATCATGTTATAGTAAACGACAATAACATACAAAATATTCAGGGCAATCCGAGTATATTTACGCGAGTTAGAGCACGGACGGACGGCCAAACAAACCGAAGTCATAAACACTTTTCAACTGTTGGAAAGTGTTAAAAACACTTTATATGCATCTAGACTCTTTTCAGAACATTAACTGTTAGAATACATCTCATTTAATGTGCGTTGAACTTTCATACCCAAAAGTTAATGAGATGTGTAATTATTGCAATCCATATATTAATTACGGTTTTATTTTTTCATGTAATTTTTGTCATATTCAAAGGTACTTCACCCCTTTAATGACAAATCGTGAGAAAGACTATTTTCAATGCTGAGCTAAAAATCTATTCCAAGTATCTAAATTCGATAAAATAAACGCCATCTTAACTTAGGCTTAATTAACTCTCAGTCCAAGTATAAAATTTATGAGTTTTTTTTTCTTTTTAATCGCTGAATATGGTTCGACTGTAGGATTCAGCTTTTCCTTCAGACTTATTTTTGTCTTAATAATAAACCACTTCACAAATCTATTTTCTCTACAGAGCTAAAAAAAATCTATTCGACAAGTATCTAAATATGTGAAAATCCACGTCACTTTAATTTTGTCTTAATTAATCATAATGTTAAATTAATGAATAAACACGCTCTTCTTATCGCTGAATACAATACTCCAGGTTCAAGCTTGTCTCATGGACTTACTCTTGTCAAGACAAGTTCGTGACTTTATTATCTTTGCAGTGGTAAAAATTCATTCGACAAGCATCTAAATTTGGAAGAATAAACGCCATTTTATCTTAGCCTTAACTGAATGTTTTACATAAGCTATCGTCCCTCATAAAGCAACGTCTCATATTTTCCCGCCATAACATCAACAAATCAGCAGACTGTTCTGTCAACAACAACAGGGACATCAAAAAGAGCAAAAGATGGCTGAAAAAAAAAAAAAAAAATGGCCCGAAAAAGGTGGATGAAGATTATCTATTTTAGTCCGCCCTCACGCCGAGAATTGTGTCTAAAAATTGCTTCCGAAGGCACCCCTGACTTGCGAATTTGCTACAAGACCACGTTCTAGGAAGGGAATATTTTAGACCACGGCAAAAGTGTAAAATATTTTGAATGGCGTATATATTTAGGAACACTTTTTCAATATTTTACGTTTCAACTATTCCGGAAATTTCTATCTATATATATAAAGGAGTTGGAAACGTTGCGCGAATCTCCTGGAATTCGCTAACTTATTAATGGAGTCGAAGTTCTTTCAACTAGCATACCTTTTCCTTTTTCAAAGCTGGTCTTTCTTCCAACAAAGTTTGACGTAAATGTGTGATATACGATCATGCTTTAAATAAATTTTAATTTTTGCTTTCTGGCCAGTAAAGTTTTAATATTCTTAAAAATACCGTTTTAACGGATGGCTCATTAGAACATAAGTCTAGAGTAGAAGTCTACACGGGCTGGAATTTCCAGGCCCGGCCCGAACGAAAGCTATCTTGGCCCGGCCCGTGCAAAAATCAGTGAAAAGAGGTTTGACCGGTGAATTTTCTTTAATCTGCCGTCCCGGCCCGTTGGAAATTTTGACTTCATTTTGCCACTTGCCTCGGGCCAAGCCCGGGGGGCCCGTGCAGATCTCTAGTCTAGAGATTCTACTCAAACAAGAGCCTGGTATAAAATGAGAAACTGTCGTATCGTGTATGTTTTCTAGCCATTACAGGGACATGTAAATTTTTTTATATAAGATCGTCTGATAAGTGTCAAAAGGAGCCACATTGCTAAGAGTGTCATTTAAAATGAATTTGGATTAGAGTCCTGCATCGGTAACCCGATGTCAACCGAACCCGATTCGCAGTTCGGGTCGAGTCGGGTCGGGTTGATGCTAATTTTTCTCATCGCGGTTCGAGTTGACTTTAAATGTTTCAGATGTGCGGGTCGGTTTCAAGTTGGTTTTGACTTTTTCAGGTCGGGTTCGGTTTGACCCGGTTTTTTTAAAGGAAAGTTCTAAATATTTTTCGAATGAAAAAATCTATATACAGTAAAGCACCAATTATACGTCTTTCAGGGGACCATTCTAAAGCAACGTATGAAGAGAAAGATGTGCAATCGAAATTGTAGTCGCCAAAGGTGTAAAATCTTTGATTGTAGAAATATAACACTGCAATCATACAAATTTAATTTTGCAACCATTTTCGGTTGTTTAAGATGCACTTATACATTAAAGAAAAGTTAAAACATTGAAAAATAGAAATAAATAATCCTTTCTAAAACTGAAAAATAAAAGTGACAATTATTATCAAACCTTACAACAGTTGCACACCTTGAATTACAGCTTCTTTTATTCCAATATCGAACGTATAAACATATTTTAATTAAAATAATCTTTAATCGTTGTCTGACGCGCATATTTACTTTGAGACTTAAGTAAAGCATTATATTTGGAATTAAGTTCCTGTAAAGTTTTCTCACTAGTATTATGGGAAACAAAAAAAGTTCTAAGTGTGTCAATTCAGTCCAACGTTAAGTGTTCAAAAGAGACCGAAAGAAAAAATAGAAATAACGCACAAACGTGTTCCAAATGAAGAAACGTTTACTAATCTCAAACTTGTCTTGTGAGCAGCCCACCCCGAGTCTCCCTTATTTTCGTCCCATCCCCTCCACAGTTTCCACAAACTTGAAATAAGCCCCGTAGCAGTCATATATGTTCTTGGTCCTTCATCTTTCCCCCAAATATTGCTAGTAGAAAAGAAAAAACAAAGAACGACGCGGGGGGGGGGGGGAATTCTGAGAAAATTAGTTACGGCATGAAAGAAACAACATATAACCGAAGTTATGCGTCGTCGTATAAACGAAACATTACAACATTAAAATACATAGGGATGAATAGGGACCGCACTGAAACTACGTATAAATGTAAAAGACGTATAAATAAGAAACGTATAAACGGTGTTTTATTGTATTTGAATATTAAAGAGTGTATATGTGTGCATTTTTTATATAAAAAAGATAAAATTGATATTAGATATGTAATTATGTGTCTTTTTTCCATAACTCACTTCGAGTTCGGATTCGGGTTTGAATATTTCGGGTTCGGGTCGTTCGGGTTGAAGTGTATCGGCTTTGGCCCGGGCTTCGGTTTGACTTTAAGCCGAATTTTCGAGTTCGGGTCGACTCTGTGGATAACAGCAAAGGCTTGGCACAAAAAAGCATGTCTGGTTTTAAATACTAAATACACAATTAGTCCAATGAAGCAAGATACAATTCCTTAAAATCAGGTTTTATTTTTTTTCTTAAGAATAGAATTGCTTGTTTTGTGTTATGTGTCGTTTGAGTCAAGCAATTAAAAAAATTAAGGTTATGCAACTATTTTAAATGTTATTCTTAGTTTTTAACCATATATTCTTTAAAATAATTCACATGTGAATTATTTTCTTGTGCACAAGAAGTCATATTTTAAAATACATTTCAGAAACAAAATACTTTTCAAAATTAGTCGGATATACTTACAAAAAAAAAAAAAAAAAACTCATAGAAATTTTTTAAATAAGTATGCAAATCTGTAGATTAAAAACATTTTGATGACCTTTTAAAACAGAACTGCAGATGCAGAGAGCCAAATTACTGGCTCTCGGCTTTTTTAAAAGGACCCGTCACGGTTTCTGATTTTTAGATATGTCAGTGCTTAATTTGTACCGGAGCTCAGCTTCGGAATTTTGTTTTATTTTAGTGAAAAGTTAAATATTGGTCGGAATTCACCGGATCTCATAAATACTGCGCTCCGGAGTCCACCGGAAAAGCGCTGTGTTTTGGTAGCTGGTACAAAGAAATCCTTGGCGAGTAGGATTTTCTGAAAATTCCCTACTCCTGATTTTAATATTTTTGCTCTGTTCATTTATTAGACTCTATTATACACAAATGCATACAGATAGAGTCAAAATATTTGTCTGAAGACGAAATTGCTTTAAATTTTGCAAATAATATATGAAATATGAATATGTGGGAGGAGGGAACGGGGGGAGGTACACTACTATTGTTATTACTGCAGAATATTAGCACTCCGGTACATTTTTTTTTTTGTTAGAAATTAAGCCCTGGATAAAGTAGTAAAAACGTAGACTACAACGCAGTAGTACAAACATCTCCTTTTCTAATGTAAAATATGTATGTTCAAGTTTAAATAACCAACAAGTCAGAAGATAATAAACCGCATAATTTGCGTATATTATTATTTTTTTTACACGGTACTGAGAAAAACTTAAAAAAAATCCACTTACTAATAAATTATTAGAAGTGAAATCAATTATCGAATGATTAAGATGACGAAACGTCAGGGGTCTATACCAGCTTTAGAGTGTTGAACTTTTAACCACGGTTTGACATTTTTCTATATTTTTTAATGTACTAATTCTGTTAATATTTAAATATTTAGCAAGTATGCATTACCTTTAAAAAATAATTATTCAACAAATCTATTTACTAGCACCAAACTTAATGTCATACTTTTTACCTTTCCGAGATCGAAAAAATAATTAATCAATGTAAATTATACTTTTTGGTGCTACACTGCAAAAAAAAAAAAAAAAAAAAAAAAAAAAAATGTTGATTTTACAGTATAATACTGGCATTCCATCTGGTAGTATTATACCGTAAAATTAACAGTAAAATAAGCAGTAATACATTACCGCGACGGTAGTGTATTACTGCTTATTTTACTGTTTATTACTGTTAATTTTACGGTATAATACTGGCAGGTGGGATGCCAGTATTCTACTGTAAATTCAACAATTTTTTTCTTGCAGTGTATAAACTCCAACAAAATCGACTATCTTTCTTTTTGAAATAAAAATGGAGGAAATCGGTAGAATAGTTTTCGAGAAAAAATGATTGCTCAATTTCAAAAACGTGGTTTCGAAAAAAGAAATTTAAGATTTTACAATAGCGTCAGGTTCAACGAGCAGCTTTACGTTCAATGAGCAAAGAAGATTGTAAGGAATTAGAATATCACGAAATTGCTTTAGGACGATAATCTAACACACTTGAGAGATGCAAAAAAGGCAAAATAATAATAATAATAAATAAATAATAAATAAAATAAAATAAAATGAAATAAAATAAAATAAAAGTCCTTCCGACCTGTACCGGGAGGAAAAGGTAGTTTTCATAGTACCTGTTTTTTAAAAATTCAACTCATTTTACACAAACACCCGAAGCTAAAACAATTGGAACCTGATTATAGAAGATTCAGTCCCGGTTTTCGTTAATACTGAATTGGAATGCAAATTTCAGCATGAGAGTTACAGCATAACAAATATCAGATTGTTTCAAAATCTCAGCCACCCTAGAATTTCAAACTGCCATATCTCACTCATTTTTTAAGATATAGCCAAAACAAAAAATGTTCCAAAATCCTTGTATCACGTTCTAACACTTAATAGAAAATTCAATTTATAATTTTTTTGTACACCTTTTTTTTTAATTTAAAATTTTTTAAATGGCCGTCATTTTAAAACAAGATGGCGGATGAAGTGACCAACGAACTCGGTCGAGACCTTGGTATGTCCTTTTCACATACTCAGTTACATCTAAATCGGTTCAAAGGGTGGTTTTGGGGTCTGGGGTCATGATCGGGGAAAATATACCAAAAATTTTTGGAATTGCTTTCCTCCGAACGGCTGCAATAGGTAGCTTTTTGTAATGAAAGCTACCTAATAAAGTAAAATAAAATAAAATAAATAAATTTAAAAAAATCAAAAAATCAAAAATTTTGACCCAAAAAAGTGGAACCACCCCTTAATAGCTTTCATTCTTCCACAAATGTTTTTAATGAATGTTTTATCTTATTTCTCCATCATTTTAAAATCTGTATGCCCATATATTGGATAAATATTTATTGCAGCGTGAATTAAGAACAGCTAAGTAGATTTAAAAGCTGAGAGAAAGTGAAGCTGTTTTTATGGATGTTTTTGAAGCTTGCTTTATCGGATTCAATTCAGTAGTTTTATATACATGTAGAACTTTAAAGAAGAATATACGATTAAAATTCGAATAATGATTCGATAAACTCAGTAAAAGTGTTTGCTGCAGCATATATTTAGAACTGCTGAACAGATTTTGATTTAACTTTCACCAATTTGTGAATTACACTAGCCTGTGAATCGATTCAACGGTTTCAAATTTAAGCAACTAACGATAGAAATAAGGGAATACGTTCGAATAACAATTCGATTAACAAAACAGCAGTATTTGCTGCAGCATATCCGAAGAATAGCTGAACCGATTTTGATTTAAATTCAATCATTTTATGTTATATATTAAAATGCAAATTTACACTTTGCCTATTCATTCTTCTGCCAAATAGCATTATTTCATACAATTTTCAAGCATTGATATTGAAAACTATATCTATTTCTCGCTATCACAAATGTATTATATGTAAAATTTTTGTAAAAAATTTCCCATAATTGTACAAATTTTATTATAAATTCATCATCATAATTCTTAAACAAGATGAAGTTTTTGTCTATTACTAACAAGACAAAATTTTGGGGTTTTTTTTAATTAAGTCTGGCGCAATTGGCCTGACAGGCCGATTTCCCCCCCACCCTCTTTTTACTTCCTTTAAGGTTAATAAATGAGGTTTTTGAATCAGATTTTGAATATTCCCCCTTTGTGCGTTTTAATGAAGGTCAATGATCACCTAAGAGCGTTAGAATTAAGTTAATTAAGTGCTAATGACGATTTTTTAACAGGCGCCTGCCGTGCGCCCTGCTCCCGAACCCGGGAGTCTCGGAGATGCGCTCATCGGAGGGTTAGTTTTTTTTAATTTAACCCGGGAGCAGCCGCGCCGGGTATGACATATAGAGGGTGCGAACGGTTTTTACAATTATCACCACTATTTTTCGAAAAATAATCTTCATCTTACTTACTTTATCGTAGAATTTTTAGCAATTGTTTCCGACTAAATAAGGTGACGATTATTATTTGTATTTACTTCTGACAAAGTAAAAACCATCCATACCCTGGTCATGCACGTCTTCTTCCGGGTTAACAGTTGGAGATATAGGGGTAATGTTAGTTAAGATTTATATGCAAAATGCAAAATAAATCGTTATAATAGATTTCGAGGGGAGTTATTTTGTCTGTGTTTTTGTGTTTACATCTTCATATATACAGGGTGTTTCAGTTAAACGTTTCAGAACTTCTAAGAGGGGTAAGGTACATCCTGACAACTCGAAATCGTATAGCAATGTGAGGTCGGAAATGCTTTCCTGAAGCGGTGTTGTACACAGAAGCACCATAAAGAAAAGAGACCGTAAGTGAGATATCGTTTTAATAATACATGAAAAGAAGCAAAAGGTACATGGATTAAAGTAAGTGTTCGAAGTTGCTTCCACGGGCTACAATGCACGCGTCACATCTCCGACGCATGGACATCCGAACATTCTGGAATACTCCAGGCGAATTTCGAATTTCTCCGACAGCTACTGCGATTCTTGCAACCAGCTCCTCAGCATTGTCAACAGGGGTGTCATAAACTAGCGATTTCATATGACCCCAGAAATAAAAATCAAGACATGATAGGTCGGGTGACCGAGCAGGCCAATGCACGGGACCACCACGTCCGATCCACTGTTGACCAAATGTGACATCCAGGTACTTACGAACAGCTCCGATATAATGGGCAGGGGCTCCATCGTGTTGAAACCACATTGTCTGTTGCGTCGATGCAGAAATCTGTTCATCTCTCAAAAGTTGTGGCAATACTTGCTGCAGAAAGAGCAAGTAGTTATCTCCGGTTAGACGACACGGTAACAGGTAAGGTCCGATGAGGTGATCTCCCATAATACCGGCCCATACATTGACCGAAAACGAATCTGTGCTGCACGACGTCGTATTGCATGCGGGTTCTCGACCGCCCAGATATGGTCGTTATGCGAGTTGAAAATTCCTTCCCTTGTGAAGGATGCCTCATCGGAAAACAACACTTCAGCAGGAAAAGTGGGATTTGTAGCACATTTTCCAAGGTACCACTGTGCGAAAGCAATACGAGGTGCATAATCCTCCGGTTTCTGTGCCTGGACAAGCTGCACGTGAAACGAATGCATGTCTTGTTCTCGGAGAATCCTCCAGACGCTGCAAGGGGAAACCCCGACTACGTTTGCTAGACTTCGTGTACTCGTTCTTGGATTCCTCTGTACATGCTGCAGCACATTCTGTTCGACGGCTGGAGTCCGTGCTGTTCTTACCCTGACCCTGTCAGCTCGTTCAAATGAACCTGTCTCAGCTAATCTCTGGTGCAGTCTTGTAAATAAATTATGACTGGGAATACGCCTCGTCGGATATCGTTCCGCGTACAAACGCTGTGCGGCTGGCCCACTACAATTTGCAGCCCCGTACACCAAATGCATATCGGCTAATTCTGCGTTCGTGTAATCATCCATCCTACTAACTTGGCGTTCTTGTGCGAAATGAAGATTCCCTGCACGAAAGCTCGGAACTTTCGCACAACGCCATCTACCGCGTCAGGAAAGCATTTCTGACTGCCCATTGGTATATGGTTTTGGTTCGTCAGGATGTATATATATATATATCTATATTTGGGCATATATATATATATATGCCCAGTGAGTTTACGCCCAGTGAAACAAAGTTAATTGATATTTATATCATAAAAGCTCAAGAAAATTATTTTTTTTAATGATGCATGGTACACTGTTAAAAATTTTAGTTTAAAATTAAACTATTCATTTATGTAAAGTGGTTAGATGAACCCTGATATTGTTCTTCTGAACTTTCAAATTCTGCTTCATTGTTCAACTCGAAAACAACTTCAATCTTCACCAAACACGGAGCTACCCAACGTACAATAACAACAAATAGTCTTATGCACATTCGATATCCTACTTTAGAGCAGAATGATATCCGTCTGTTTATGTAGTAGTTAGAATGTTGGCTATAACTCAAGAGGCCTCAGGTTCGAATCCCGATTTAGGCTTGGGTGTTCAAAATGTGTCGAATTTTCCTTCAAAATGAAGTTCTGGCCTGATTAGCTTTCTTTGCAAATCATAACTGTAGCCACTTTGTGGTTCAATACTTTACCAGTTTATTATTCTTTAATGTTTTACCAATCCACGGTTCAACATTTTACCAGTGAAAGATTCTTAATCGACACAAGTTAATAGTTCAACATGGAACCGAATTATGGTTCAGTACTTAATCATTTTATGATTCATGTTAAAAAAAAAAAAAAAAAAAAAAACATGGTAAAACTTTTCATTATCTTATGGTTGCAGCTACTACCATACCAAAATTTGGTTCAACCTTGCGCGAAATTTTTAACAGTGTATGATGGATGTTTCTTACTGAAATAAAGAATAAAACTTTTAAGAACCGTCAAAAGTACTTAAAAAAGCGCTGTTGTACTTTTCATATGAATGCTATATTATGGTCAAGACTATATTTTCAAATATGTTCGATATGTTCAAATGTTTATACAAAGGAAGGCTTTACGTTTTTTTAAACTTCAAGACTTTGATAAGTAATGGGGGGAGCTATAATAGTACCAAACACCTTTCTGTTCAAACTGCTAAAACACTATGCAAAATTAAAAGTTTAATCGTAATTTCATAAGTGAAAGCTCATTAGAAAAAAGTTGCAGGCTAAAAAAAAAATTATCATCATAAAAAAGGAAAATAAATGTAGATAAGGGTGAAACATTATGAGAATAAAAAAAAGTGGGAAATAGGGGGAAAAAAGTACTCCATATTTCACAATGCGTAGGTGACGTTACGGCTTCCCAAGTCAAAATAAATTGAATATGATCTATATTTATAAAGAATTTTAATAAAATAAAACTTCTCGACATAGAGTATCAGTCGTATTAGTTGTCTAAAATCCTTTGACAGCTTCAGTTAGAGGTCTGCACGGGCCGAAATTTCCCGGCAACATAAATCGTTCCAAGAAAAATGTCGTTTGGACCCGGCTCAGCTAGGCCCAAATGAAAGCTATCTTTGCCCAGCCACACTCTAAATAAGAAAGAGTGACTATTCACTCCGGAGGAGTGGATATTCACTCTATCGCAGAGTCAAAATTTGCCCAACCTCTTTAGAGTGACTATTCACGCTAGGAAAAAGTGAAATTCTTGACTCCCTGAAAGAGTGAATACTCACTCTTTCAGGAGTGAGTTTTTTCACCCCTGATAGGAGTAAATAGTCACTCTTTCAGGAGTGACTAAAATTCTTGAATAAAAAAGATAAAACTCATTTTTTACACACGCTTGTTCGTAGCAGAGACGGATCTAGACTAAATTTTAGCCGGGGCAAGATTGTAAATTTGCGCCCCCCCCCCCCCTTTGCTCCCAAGAATATCAGAATAAAATCTGCGTAAACAATTGCTTAAGGAAGTAATATTAATACTCAATACTCAAAATCTGTATTTTTACTATGTATTTTTCCTATATAAAAAGTACAATATTACACAATACAAAAATTACAGAAAATATACCGGTTTTAACATCTACAATACCCTCTATTAAAGATTTACTTTGCGTGTTTTCTTTGATGCAAAATTTTTTATTATGTCGGCATAAAGTAATTTGTAAGCTATCTCATTTTCTAAATTTATTATACATAAACTGGATAATCGTTGTTCTTTTGTTAAATTTCTTGGATATCTTTTAATCAATTTTAATTTACTGAAACTTCTGTCATTAGAAGCGACGGATACAGGTAGTGTTAGTAATATTTTTAGACAAGTAGTTAGATTTGGATAAGCATCCTGAAGTCCATATAAATTTATAATTCTTAGCAGTTCAATAGCCGAACTTGACTTCATCTTTTGGTCGAACTCCAGTGCATGATATTTGAAGCTTTCGACTTCCAGAAGAAGTTCCTCTTTATCTATATCGTTTTTATACATATTTGCCAACTGCTCAGTTTGCGCTTGTTATGATTCTTTTAGGAAATGCTTTCCATGAAGAAAACTAAACATACCATAGAGAATTTGAATAGCTTCAAATCTGTTTCTTAATTCAGTTAGGATTCTGTCCACTACTTCAACGATCTTTAGTTTCAATTTCTCACGATCATTACTTTAATCTTAACAAAGCTCATCAAAAAACCTCTTCTTTTTCTGTCTTCCTCGTTTCCCTAAATTTTGCCTCAACACCAATATCAATAGCAATACCATTCACATCCTGTGTTGCATTAGTTGCAATACTTGCCCTTTCTGAATCTACCATATTAACCCGTTCGGGACCATGGGTCCATATATGCACCCTCAAAAAGAGAATACAGAATTTGTTTTAGGCCCCAGTAAAAAATAAAAGTAATATTTGCTTTCTCTAATTAGAGCATTGTTGTGATAGTTTAAGTAAAGGTAGCTTTTTTAAAAAAAGTGGTGCCAACCGAATAAAATTTGTGTAAAAGCCGCCGGTCCCGAAGGGGTTAATGAGACCATCTAAGTGTTTTACAGACCTATCAATCGTCATGTCTTCCCTTTGAGAAAGTTTGTTCACTATATCGAGTTGAGTCAGCACTTTATGCCAGAAGCATGTCATCACTATGAATTCAAATTTGGTAATATTAAAGAGCAGTGAAGAAGCTTCTGTTTTTGTTTCAGGAGTTGCTAATGGGTCAGTTTGTAATTCCTTTAGAACATTTATGATCTTTCCAATATGTTTATAAATTGTTATTACAGATTCACGTTTTGATGACCACTGAGTAGTACTTTGTAATTTTAGTGAAAGAGGCACATGTTTTCTTAGAATGTCCCATCTACTAGTTGAGACACTAAAATATTTGTAAAGACAATTTAAGATACCAAAAAAAGTCTCGGCTTCTGGTAAAATTTTGGCAGCATTTACACCAACAAGGTTGAGGGTATGAGCAGAACAAGGAACAAAAAATGCTAAATCATTTGCTTGCAATATTTGGGTTTGGACTCCTTTATATTTTCCGGACATATTGGAGCCATTGTCGTAGGATTGGCCCCTACAGTTATTAAAAGCTAGATCATCGTTTTCTAATTTCTGTAAAATGAGTTCTGTAAGGGCTTCTCCAGTTTTCTGGCTGACATTGAAGAAGTCAATAAAACCTACAATTGACCTACATTAGAAATAAAAAAGCAAGCATTTTTTTTTAAACGGGAAATTTTTTTTCAAATAACTATAACTTTTTAAAAATTATAGTAGAACTGTTATAAACTTTATTCGTTATTGTACGTAAAAAGAAACAGGAGATTTGAAGCGAAAATACAAGCATTGCAAGAAATGTAAACAATCATGACGATCTCGATTAAAAGTAACTTTTAAATTTATTGCTATGTTAACCTATGCCGTTTAAATTTAATTAATGTACTTTTTTGCTTCAAAATTAGTACAAGTGGCGTGACTGTGAAGCACAACTTTAGTTAACATGTTTCATTAGATAAACATTTCTAATGAAAGATTTAATTAATTTTTAAAAAGTATAGGTGCGATATTTCGGAAATTAAAATTTAAAAGGCTTATTAACAACTGATATGCATAAATAAAAACATAAAACTGATTCCCATGGATAGAAAACCTTTTTAACTACATAAATAAAATGTCTTCAAAGGACCAGAACGCGTTGAATTCTCAACAGAGTAAGTTTCGTTTTCATTTTTTAGACGAAAATGTCTGTTAATTACAAGAATATCTAAATTTAGAAGAATTTAACCCTAGAATGCTACCCATTCGTCTCCTGGACGAAGCTCATAACAAATAATTTTTCAGAAATTCTTTGGTACCAGTATTTTATTACAGAAAATAATCTCTACTTGGAAAAAAAGGACTTTTTTTCCTTTTAAGCAGAGATTTTCTGTAATAAAATACTGGAGCCGAAGAATTTCTGAAGAATTATTTGTTATGATCTTCGTCCAGGAGACGAAAGGGTAGCATTCTAGGGTTAATAAAAAAGCGATTTATAATTATTTTCTTACATATCAACTCAGTTATTGCATAGAAAAGGAGATTTTTAGAACATAAATAATACATATAAATTGTTATATGGTGTAGCAGGTATAAAAAAACAATTAACTTGGTTGCTTACCTTCATGAATATCGCTTGGCTTAAGCCATGAGGACATACTAGATGGTAGCTGTGAAGCCTACTCTTTTCTTTTTTTAGCCTTCTTTCTGTAATAATCTCACGAATGTCTTTTAGACATAACCGAAATAAAATACTGCATACGCTGTGAAGCAACATACAGGGTGGCCATAATTAAACTGCAAGTGTTCAAGGGGTGCTGGAGAGAAAACTACCGGGTATATTCCAGTGAAATTTGGTATCTACACGTTTCAGAACATGCGCAAGTCAAATATGCAAAAAAAAATCACCATTTTCACCCGATAGATGGCGCTGTACCGTATTTAAACGTTCACCGGTGGCATATACAACCTCCAAAATCGATAGACAGAGCATAATGACATTCTAAGAGGCATATAAACAATATAAAATAACATTTACAGTCTATCAAAATTCCATACAATTCTCTTCAGTAATTAAATTTTTACAGTAACATGTAATAAAAATTAGCGCAAATAAGATCACAAATTAAACAATCCATAAAGACGCTTTGGAAAACAAGCCATTATTTATTCAATGAAATTATTACATGATGTTCTCAATGTGTGAACCACCAGATGCAACCACATGCTAAAAACGTAAAACAGCATGGTCCACCGTCGCATTTAAAATCTGTGGTGTAACACACCTAACGTGTCTCGTTATGCTAGATTTCAATTCAGCAACAGAAGCATGTCATTCTCTTAAAACCATATCTTTCAGATGTCCCCACAAATAAAAATCGCAAGGGTTAAGGTCCGGTGAACGTGGGGCCAAGCGTTGTCGAAACCTTTGCTTATGACTTGGTCCGCATCAAAGGTATCATGCAGCAATTTTTTAACATTTTTAGCGATGTGAGGGGGTGCTCCGTCCTGAATAAATACCGTGGTTTCTAAACAATGTCTCTCTTGCAATGCTGGAATCAATTGTTGTCTCAACATCGCACCGTAGCTAGTCCCTGTAACACTAGAGCGTTTGGGACCACTTGGAGTTGGAGTCTCAAAGAAATATGGGCCCACAAGAAAATCACAAGTCATTCCACACCATACAGTTACATAATCGGAATGGAGGGGTTCTTCACGTTTAGCGTATTGTTTGTTCGTTCCCCATATCCTGCAGTTATGCGCATTTGCACTACCTGATAGTGTAAAATGCTCCTCGTCTGTCCACAATATTCTCTGTATCCAAGTGTCATCTTCACTGATTTTCGACAGGACAAGGTTTGCAAAATCAAATCTTAGGGTGTCATCATGAGGTTTCAATTCTTGAAGAATTTTAATTTTATACGGATAACGCCGAAGAATGTGGCGCAACACTTTATGCACAGTTGACCAGGGTAGAGATAATGTCAGAGCCACACTTCTTGCACTCACATGTTGCAGCATACTGGCTCCTGAACTGCTACTCGTAGTCGCAATGGCGTCATCAATTTGTTGCACTTTTTCCGGGTTTACGGGCCGTCGCCCTCTTGTGCCTGGAATAACGCCCAATTTTCCTGATTCTTCAAATTTCAAAATCATATTTTTCAATTTATTGACACTCATTGGACCTCTTCTTAATCGTTTCATACGCCGGTATTCTTTCAGAGTAGCTGAATAATTGCTACCATTCTGATAGAATATCTTCTCTAACAATGCACGTTCCTGCTTATTCAGAGTCATGACTGGCCTTTACTTAATGTATTGATGTTTTTATGATGTTTTATGTTTCGATGGGCTTAAAATTTGCATATATGCCGTCGATGAGCATTGAAAGACGGTATAGCGCCATCTATCGGGTAAAAATGGCGATTTTTTTGCATATTTGACTTGCGCATGTTCTGAAACGTGTAGATACCAAATTTCACTGGAATATTCCCGGTAGTTTTCTCTCCAGCACCCCTTGAACACTTGCAGTTTAATTATGGCCACCTTGTAGAACGGTGCCATGAAAGAGATTAAGTAAAATCTCTAAATTTTAAATAAACACAAATTTCTTAAAAATACTGGTGGCAATGTGATATTTTATATAATGTAATACAAATTAATTTATTTTTTATTTCTGATCCTTATGCAACGAAAGTAAACCGCCGTTGAACAAAATAAAATTGAATATTTTTTCATGTGAATTTTTAATTTTCCTTTATTTTTAATCTTTTATGATTCCTCATTTTTGCACCCTTCCAAGTCTTGCACCCGGGGCAGCTGCCCCGGCTAACCCCCCCTTAGATCCGTCACTGGTTCGTAGGCGGTCACCCTCCCAACTAGTAACCGAGCTCGCTGCTGCTTGACTTCTGCGATCGTACGAGAACTGGTACCTACAGCTTGCTACAGCCGCTTACAATTTATAAAGCTCTTATTACATTATTTTAGCTTTGTTTCTTTTGTGATATTCGAACACATTTATTAAATTTGTGTAGAAATCATAAATATCTACGGTGTTTCTCAACTGTGTAAATAAGAAACTGAAACCTTTTTGTATCATATAATACAGAGACTGTTCGCACATTTTTTAGACAAATTTGATAAATTATTTAAAAAGATGGAATTCTTTTAGAGGAAAAAACTCTGACAACACTTATTATGTGTAATTTATATTATCGTCTGATACTTTCAAATTTATTCTTATTTCAAGATTGCGCATGCTAAAAAAAGCTGTGAATGGGAAGATGCGTTTGCGTTTTTTTTTTTTCTTCTTCCGAACAGAAGTATGCTAATTCCACAGTCTAAAATGATTGCAAAGCGCATAATATAAAAACTTTTTAGTGCGAAATAAACATAGCAATTGATTGGAAAGTGCTATTCCAAAAATCAGTACATATACATAGTAAAAAGATATCAGATGAAAAAAAAAAAAAAAAACAGGGAAAAAAAGAGCCCATTTCAAGGCGGAAAACGAAGTTTCAAGTAAAGATTTATGACTATCGCAAATTTATCTTGCATCGAAAACATCCATCGATATCCATCGAAAGCATTATGCAGAATTAGAATCAAGAAACAAGATTATCATACAGATTATTTCAGAAAGCAATATTCATATTTTAAACGTTAAAAACAACAACGCCGAAATCGTCTAAAAAATGTGCGAACACCCGTCTGTACATTCCCGCTATGACAAAAATTCCGTTACAACAAAGCAGTTATTTATTTATTCATTCATTTTTTTCTTGCTAATAATGTTTCCATAATTATAGCCCGATTAAGATTGTCCGAGGCCCAGGGCCTGTTTACCAAATAGGCCCGTGAAGCCGAAGTTTACTCACTGAAATACAAAGGGGCCTCAAAATTTACTTTTCAAAACTAATTTTTAGGGGGGAAATTTTAGTCAGGGTAAAAAACGTTTTTTTTTTTCTTAAATTATAGCTGTTAAATTTTTCCTAAGATTATTTCCGACACATTTATACTCTTTTTTTTTTTCTATAATAAATGTTATAAAATCAGTGATTAAATGCAACGTTTTTCATTTCTCTTATGTTTAATTTCAAACGTGCTAAAAATAACAGAAAATTTAATCTGTATAGTTATATTTTGTTTATATTCATAAAGAGGTTAGAAATGATATAAAATATGTAGAATAGGTTATTTAAATAAAGAGGAAAATAATTAGCATTCAGAGATATTAAATTTCTGTTTATAAAATAGAAGCAAAATTGTGTTGCAGCTAAGCATAAATTTACTTCAAATATTTACTTTCCCTGCACTTTTCTTAGCATTGGCAAATCCTGCAATTTGTAAAGCATAAAATATATTTCCTGTCCATAATTCTATCGATTCATTTATTATTTCAATGCCTTTTTCAGTTTTTTTTTAAATCGTGCTACTATATTTAACAGGATTTATAAGGATTTCATTTTAGGTGTTTCGTTTCGATGACGGAGATTACTCGGATTCTCATCCGTCAGCTGGCGCCATCTTGTGATTTTATTGGAAAAAACTGTTTTTCCTCACTCTTCAACGGAGTGAAATATCTCACTCTTGTCAACGGAGTGAACAGTCACTCTCGACAACGGAGTGAGATATTTCACTCTTTTCTAGAGAGTGGAAAGTTCCACTCTTTAAAGAGTGCATATTTATAAAATTCACTCCTAAAAGAGTGAAAATGCGTCTCACTCTTCCAAAGAGTCAACTTCTCACTCCTTCCAATTTTAGAGTGCAGACACAATTTCTACAACAATTGTGTCGGGTGTGTTTTATTCTGCTTTTAATGATAACTGTTAATGTATATATTTTATTGACAATACGAATAAATTTATTTAAGAGAAATATAATGTTAATTAACAATAATAGTACTGTAAAAAGACACATTTATACTACTGCTCTCCAAAAATACATACTAATGCCTGAATATTGGTAAAACTAAAAATAAGATTTAAATTCTACAACAAATTTCGATTTTTCTTAACATACAATTAAGATTTTTTAAAAGAATACTGCATACATATTTAAGCGAAATTTTTACAGTATTTTTCAGACTATATTCAGTCTATAAGCCATAGAATACAGAATAACAACATTAATGATTACTTAGACTCATAAACTATTACATTCAAATAAAGCCTCATTGAAAAAAATTAATGTAGTTTAGAATAAAAGAAAAAAAATGGCTAAATGTGTCATAACTTTTGAAGCTGTATAATAAAAGAAAAGTAGATTTTTGAAAATATTTCTCTGTAATTTATTAACGTACATTTCCAAAGACTCCGTTAACAAAAGTTCATTATTATTTTTACAAAAAAAGAAAAAAAAACCCTGTCCGACATGTCCTGGGAACAATTAAGTTTATGTCTGGCCCGGCCCGAGTATGTAGCAAAAAATGTAAACCTGAGCCCGGTTCAAGCCGGACTGAGTCTTCTGAAAAAAAAATAATAAGACATGTAACTGTCCGATACAGGTCTGTACGCTGGACGTGTTAAATTTCTGTATTTCTGATGTATTGATGTTATCAAACTAGTATCGACTCATGCGGCACATTTATAACTTATTCTTGGCCCAGCATTGAAAATTATTCATATTTTGTCGGCTTAGTCCGACCCTTTTAAATTTCTTATATCGGCGAGGTGTGCCGCCTTATAATTTTTTTTTTTTTTTATCGCCCCAGCATGTTAAAAAAAAAAAAAAGTCTTCATTCTGGTTTATTATTAAGGTCTTTTTATACGCGTTCAGAATCTAGATTAGGACTATCTGAAGGCGACTTGTCTAAACCAAAATATTTGTAGCTGAAGGAACTCTGTCAGCTGTTTCAGTGTCTTTCTGAAAAGTGAGAGTGAGGCATTCTGCCCCAATTTTGCCAGTTCTTTTATTCAAATGCTTATAGGTCCAGTCTTATTGCTGTGGCTTATTATGGATAGGCTGGGAAGCGTTAAATTTATGGTGCTTGCCAACTGTGCCCGTTTAATCAGAAAGTGTATTGTAGCAAAATCCCTGAAAACGGAAATTGTCTTAAATGGAAAATCTCACTGTCCCGACGGAAAGAATAACATGCAATTACACCTGATAAGACGGAAAATTCTCTAAAATTGGATTTCCCCCTCCCGTAAACAAGTTTGTACAGCATGTTTTGTTTTTGCATGGTTTAAAGAACTTTATCAAAATATATTTTGAAGGAGTCACCCTCTTCAAAATATCCCTAATCCTCCCTATCGTCCCCTCCCTTAGCGAGATCCCTATATAGGCCAAATAGTCTTCCTTAACAACAACAATAATAATAATAATAATAAAATGCATGCTGATTAGTCTCTAAATTCAATGTTTGTGCATGTAATTTTTTTTTAATAGTCACAAAGATTTGCAGTAAATATCAATTAAACTCTAAAATCACATGTTATACCACATTGACTGCATTCATAGTAATACAAAATAGCCTATTTGCATTATTTTACATAGATATATGTTTCTACGTAAACGCACTCGATATTTAATAAGCCTGTTGCATTCCTTGTGCGTTTCCAGCTGCAACATGCTTCTGGTTTTACGACGCTATAATTTTCCTCCGTCCTCTAACTCCGGGGTAATAAAAGAAGAGGTAAAAATGCCAGTATATGGATAAAATGTATGTTGCATGCATACATGCACTCAAAATCACTCAATGTAAACTAAGCTTTTTTTTTTTTTTTTTTTTTTTCCCATGCATTGATAAAAGAATAAGCTCCTTTGAATAATAGATAAGCTCAGTTTTGCGCTGCAGGTGTTGTCCAGTTCGTTTTTCCGTTTATGAGATTTGGTAAAAAATATTCTAGAACTTTTTTTTTTTACGAACAATTTTATCTATTGAATTCAAAATCCTTTAGAATTAAAATTTCTTACTAAGAAAAATAATCAGATGGATAACATGGTAGTATAGAGCATTTTGTAAGTATTTTCTCCCCTTACATAATTACGTCATATATTAATTACGTCACAATTTCCGATGGGGGTCCACAAAAGTGTGACACAGTGTGACAGGTGGGGAGGAGGATAGATTAACATGCAGTGGTATTACATCTAAAATATGAAAACATTTAGGTAGACATTGTTCCCAAGCATTATAATCAAGACTAGTGTAGGCTCTCAAACAGAAATCAATGACGATTTACTTATATTGTGGAATATTTCCCTTGATAATGTGTTTCGCTATATAAGTTTCTATTTTCTTCTTGTGGTATTTTCCCATTCTGCTCGTGTATTTTTTTCCCGCATACTTCAATTTTTCCCTTTTTTTTCAATTTGTGAATTTTATATTATTGGAAATATATTTTTATATTGTATTATAATTATTGGTTTATATACTGAAAAACAAACAACAACAAAAAAAACTGTTGATTTTACGTAAAATTAACAGTAATAAACAGTGAAATAAGCAGTAATACACTGCCGCGAATGAATCTTGTTGCATGTGAGAAAAATCCTGAAAATCTGAATGGTCATCCTTTAGAGACAAAAAAGAGATGAAATTATCATGAATTAGTCATTAATCATTCGCCTTCTACCATAATTACATACATTGCTGTCTTTTTTTTCCCTCGCTTTTTTTTTTTTTTTTTTTTTTTTACTTTTTTTCTGTAAAAAAGGTCTTTTTTTTACACGATTTTACTTAACTTAATTTGTTTTATGCATGTAAAGGTGAAATTTTTCAATTCATTTTTCCCCACTTCCTGATGTGCTAGAGTTCTAGAAATTGTGTCTAGTTGTGTTTTCTCGATGACAATACAAAATTTCCACATTCTCAGAATTTAATTATCAATTAATAGATTAATATTAATTAAATTATGATTATTTGTAGCGAAAATAAATTATAAATTCCGAATACATAGTTTAAGTAATGCTTATTTACTTTCCTGTTGCCATATTTTAAAAAAGAAACTGAATAACACAAAAATGTATTTTTTAGTAAATTCAGAAGTTGGCAATTTCTATCAAGCATAAATAAAAGCAGTACATTTTCCGCAATCGGAGTCCACGTCAAATTAACGTATTGTAACGGTTATCTTTTGGAACAACATGAATTGCAGTCATGAAATTAGGTGTGATTTTAAAGATAAAGATCAAATGCTTATAAAAGCATTTTTTTTTTAAAACTAATTTTACTTTTATATTTATTAAAGCATAACATTTCATTAACTATGTGATTGTATCGGCATGTGCATACCAGCATAATGACTCAAATGCCAGAGTAATAATATTTTATAATGATAATTTTTATTTTGATAAGGAACATGCAGTTATATTAAGCATGCAGTTAAACATGCAGCATTAACAGTTAAAAATAAATTAAGGCAAATGTAAAAATGGTAACGTAAGGAGGTTCATGTTATTTTGAAACTTTTCCACCGCCAGTGAAATGTGATGTGTATCCAGTTCTCCTAATATTTTAAATACTTATTGAAATTACATGAACCTCTGTAATATATTTAAGCCATATTTTCGGCTTTATAATATGTAAAAATAAACGCTTATAATATAGTATAATAAAAAATACAATTCAGTTAATATTGCAAAAATTTCAGAATTTTTTTCAGCGATTCGTAAGATTTACAGAAAACTTTTCTAGGAATCAGCCGAAAAATTTACTTGTGACTATATCGATGAATTAATATTACTGAGATAGTTAAACATTTTCTTTATTTTTGTAATGACTAATTAATTATTTTTACAAAATATTTTTTATTATTCAAATTTAATTGGACTTTTTAAATGGTTTCTGTCAAAGAATTTATTTATAATTAATTCGTTCTATTAAGTATGGCTTAGAGGTCATTTTAAAACAAGTTTTATGTTCAGATAAGTATTTTAAATTAAGTTATGTTATGGATCGTGACATACGAGGGTAGTTTGATAAGTTCTCGGCGTGACAATGAAAACACAAGATTTTTGACATAATTCCATATTATTTTTCCATATTTCCCCTTGCAACTCAATACATTTAAGACACACTCTTGTGCGCGAATTCTTTAGTGCAGCCCTGTATGAGAGTGGTTCGAAAAGTTCCCGGCCTGAAAAAGAAAATACTAGATTTTTGACAATATTTCATTTTATTTTTCAACTTGCAAGCAACACAATACATTATACATATCTGGAGAAATATTCATTCTTTGGCGTTTTTGGTCGACGTTCAACAAGTGCGGCACGCATCGAGCGGAAAGCTTTTTCATACCCAAAACATCGTGGTAACATGTGGTGGACACGGTCTATCGAGATGTTTGCAATGTCAGCAATCGGCGATCATTCAATATGGCATTGTGAATTTTTGAGACGATTTCATCGGTCGTATCGGTTTTTGGGCGTTTTGAGCGTTCTTCATCATGAATTGATTTCCTACCATGTTTAAATTTAGCAGCCCACTTTTTTATCGTCGAATAGGAAGGACAAGAATCCTTTAAGATATAGACTGTAACTTTTTTTGTATGTTCGTGGGGTTAAATATTTTTTAACAAAGTATTTTATGACAACTCGAACTTCAATTTTTTTCCATTTTTCGGAAATGTTAAAACTTGTTTACTTTACTTTATCGCCTCTCAATAACCAATAAACTCATGCGCCTGAAACTCGGCGGCATGTCATCTAAAGGATCATACTTTACAAACAACATTGTCATTTGGTCATACTTGTTCCATTTCTAAGTTAGGCCGAGAACTTATCACACTGCCCTCGTACGGTGTGAAAAAAATTCTGAAAATTTTGCAGTAATTTCTTAACTGTATTTATTATTATATTATATTATAAGTGTTTATTCTTACATTTTTTATAAAGCTTGAAATAATATATATGATAAATATAAAGCTTGAAGGCTTAAATATGTTGCAGATGTTTGTGTAATTTCAATAAGTATTTAAAATTTTATGAGAACTTGAAACCAGATCACATTTCACTGGCATGATGGAAAGGCTTCAAAAGATATGACACCCCTTAAACGTTTTAAAGCATTTTCAATTTTAAAAGTTTCTCTTTATGGAGATGGCCTACTTCACGTGAATCACCTGTACACATTAAGTAAAGAGTTAATTTAATCTGCTTTCGCCTTCAGATGTTTATTTCTTAATATTTGTAATAGTTGCAAAAATATGAAAATCTTTCTTTTTAAAAATAAAATTTTTTAGAATTGAAATTATAAAAGATATGATTAATAACATTTGTCTATTAACTGAAGACAAATTATTTAGAAACGCGTGTTATTTATTTAAAAGTGCATTTTTCTGAAAATTTCACATTCAGAAAAAAATGCACAAATTGAACAGTTTGCTAAACGTTACGTAAAGAGCTAAATAAGATATTAAATTACAATTAAAATATCAAATACGTATATCAATATTTTCTTAAAATAAAATTTTGAATTATTAAAAACGTTTTTATAGAAAAACAATACTAATATAACAAGCAAATATTTCGAAAAAAAATTTCATTTAAAAAAATATGTAAAAAAAAAAAATAATGTGTAATTCTATTCTTTTCTATATGATCATCATCATTAAGGCATTTGTTTTAATTTAAATTTTAGCGAAGTTTTAACAGATAAGATTACGACATTATCGCATATGAAGTAGGTCATTACAGTGATTTGCGATTATCAGAATATAGCTGAATTACAGGAAATATCGTTACAGAATATTAATTTTATGGCAACAAATAAATTTATAAATAATATTTTCACAGCAATCTCTGAAACATCATAAATTTTAGGAAAATATTTTGCAGTCATTTTGCATTATTTATTCTTGAAAACTTTAAATAGAGATTAAAATGAAACATATTATACAACTTTTAAATGTAGCCCCGGGACTTGATATGCGCCCTCCCGCCCCCCCCCCAAAAAAAAAGGGATATTATGTAGTAAATTAATTAAATTTTAATTCTCTTACATAACTTTTAAATGCAATCATAACAGAAAAAGTACGAAATGCATCATTCAGCCTATGTTTCTTTGTTCGGCTGAATGCATAGAAGTTATGTAGTAGTTACAATGGTAACAATACAATTGTGTCATTGGTATTATTAGACATCTGTTTTAAAAGTCTTAATGGTTTGGGAAAGAGACCAGAATTTTGAAATGAAAATAATAAGTATCATGCTCTAGTATTCACATCTTACTATAGTACGTCATAAAACTGTGTACATCACAAAACTACTACAGTTTTTTTTAAACTTTATCTACAAATTTGAGGGTGCTCTAAATTTTGGAGCCCGTGGTCTGTTCCCCGCGTGTCTATGTCTTAATCTGGCCGTGAATGTAGATGATAAGTAAAAAGAAAAATATATAATAGCTTTATTATTGTTTTGTTTTTTTGTTGTTTTTTAGGTAGATTTCGTAAGAAATACTACCTATTACATTCTCACCTAAGTTGGAAATTTTGAAAAATTTTTGCAGATCTACGCCGATCATGACTCCCAGAACCCAAAACCACCCCCAGTTCAAAAGTTTATCTATCTATCTATCTATCTATCTATCTATCTATCTATGTCACTTTTTTCTGACCACGATAACTGGAAAAATTCTGCATAAATCTCTTCCAAACTGATACATAAAATCAAGGGACATAAAATCTCGGTCAAGTTCGTTAATGGGCAAAATCGAACCAAGGGGGGGAAATGGGGGGGGCTTTTTGTGAAAACAGAAAAATCCTCATAATTTCTTTATTATTATACGTATCGAATCCGTTTAAAGTTATTATTACTTCTAGGAAAATGGCCGAAAATGTATGTATGACAGATTTTTGATATAATTAAAAATGGCCCCAAGGGGGGGAAAAAAGGGGGTTTTAGAAGAAAAAAAATCATAGCTTCGTCAATTCAGAAGATATCAAATCCGCGTAAATTTATTATTAATCCTCTTAGTATTATCTAAAACTTTTATATTGACAAGTTTTTTATAGGACCAACCGTTATAGCAAAAAAAAAAAAAAAATTAAAAACAAAACAAATCCCTGCCGGCTCCGTCTGCAAACAAGTTATTTTTCGAAGTAGGCGGTTCCAACTCCCGCATCTTTTCGAAACTGATACATAAAATCAAGGGTCATAAAATCTCGGTCAAGTTCATTAATGGGCAAAATCGAACCAAGGGGGAGGGGGAAATGGGGGGGGGGCATTTTGTGAAAACAGAAAAATCCTCATAATTTCTTTATTATTATACGTATCGAATCCGTTTAAAGTTATTATTACTTCTAGGAAAAGGGCCCAAAATGTATGTATGACAGATTTTTGATATAATTAAAAATTGCCTTAAGGGGGGGAGGGAAGGGGGGGTTTAGAAGAAAAAAATTCATAACTTCGTCAATTCCCAATATTTCAAATCTGCTTAAATATATTATAAATCCTCTTAATATTATCTAAAACTTTTATATTGACATGTTTTTTATAGGACCAACTGTTATAGAAAAAAAAAAAAAAAAATCCTTGTTGGCTCCGCCTGCAAACAAGTTTCGTTTCGAAGTAGGCGGTTCCAACTGCAGCATCATCGCAAAAAGGTCATTTCTTCCGCAATTCCCGACAAACAGGCACCCCACGTTCTGCGTCTTCGAAATCTACCTGTGCCTGTAGGCCGAGCCGTCAGGGATTTTTTATATATTTATTTCAACTCAGAGAGTTGCATTTTTGAATCGTTCTTTTGAAAATCAAACAGATTTTACCTCTTTACTACATAATTATCTCTACTGTCACACACACATATGCCAAACAATAATAATAAATAAATAAATAAATAAATAAATAAATAAATAAATAAAAACACTTTATACGCTTTGAACAGTGTACTATAAAAAATAATTTTTGAGCGTCTGAGGGATTTTCTGCATTTTCATAAAAATATTTGTAAAACATAAAATAAATTAAATTTTCTTCTAAAATACACTTCATATCTCTTTATTTTATCTTAAAATACAATTTTTTTTTTTAAATTGTCTATAGCCGATATAAGTTGTTTTGGGGAAACGGAAAAATACAGGCAAAACGCTTAGAGAGTTAAAATATTACTTACAAGGAAAGTCTCCTTAAAGCACATACTCAGAATATTTTGAAAAAAAAAAAAAAAAAAAAAAAGCCACTGAAACTATTCATGTATGTAATAAAGGATCAGTCAAATTTAGCTGCGAAATCTCAGTAGAAAATCTGAAAAAAAAAAAAAAAAAAAAAAATTTCGAGTATTTGGCGCAAAAATACGAGATTTGGGCGAGCAACACCTTTTCCTCGCCAAATGTAAGCGATTTTAATGCATTTCAAAATTAATGGTTAAATGAATGTTTAAATGGGAAGTATTTTATCAATTTAAACATAAAAGATTAAACAGGTTTTTTTTCCCTATAAGCTAAGCTTGTATAATATATGTAAAAGTTTCGCGTTGCTGAAGTTATTAAATTTTACACGGTTTCACCGGCCTATAAGTGTTAAGTATATTTTAACCGTAACTTTCTGATTAAGAACGCTCTCATTATACATTTCGATATTGAATAAATTGCTGTTTCCATAGCAACAATTCTTTTAGCTTGTTATCTCTTCAGAATCGGGCACCTTAATTTTTAGTTTGGAGCATTTTTAATCAATTTAAATTTTGAATAGAATACGTAGAATACGATAGTTAATTTTCTTTATATATAATAACCATGGATAAATGCATATGGTAAAACCGTATTTATAGTTATAAAAATGTATTTATTTAAGCTAAACTTACTTAAACTATTAAGTATGAAGAGTAGAAAATGTTTTTACTGAAAGAGCTTTCAAAATATAAGCTTCATAAAAGCTTTTTTTTTTTTCATTGTGTCGCCAATTAGCAATAAATCGCAAAAAACGCGAAATTTTCATAATTTTTTTCACGGACGTTATATCGAGGTTCCACAGCAATTTTGTTTTATAAATATATATTTTTCTTTTTTTCACGAGAAGAATATTCTGTAATTTTTTCAAAATTTTCTGAGTATGCGCCTATCGAGACCTTCCTTGTGAGTACATTTAAATAAAAATTTGAATATTATATTATTCGTGTTATGTTACGAAATGATTTTCACTGCGTAGTGGCATTTTGTACTATTATGCAATAGCTATTTATATTTATGCATAGTGACACTAAATGCAGTTTATCTATATTCAAAGCAGCGTGGCAGATGTGACACACAGCCCACTCCAATTAATTTAAACCATATTAATTGTATAATAAATAAGTATCTTAAATAAGTATCTGATTAATATCAGTTACTTATTTAAGTATGTATTCTTAATTATTTATAATTAAGAACAGAAAAGAAATTTTGTCTCTAACGCTTCCCACCTTTTTAGTTTTGTAAAACAAAATGCATAAATTAGCATAGCAGCAACGTAGACTGACTGCGTAATTTTCTACGTCTAATTACTCTTGACGTAGATCAAGGCCCATGATCCACGAAATGATTTATGAAATTATACCGGCACTCCAGCTGCCAGTATTATACCGTAAAATTAACAGTCATAAAAAAATAAAATAGGCAGTAATAAACTGCCGCGCATGCGCAATAGTGTATTACTGCTTATTTTATTTTTTTATGACTGCTAATTTTACGGTATAATACTGCCAGCTGGAATGCTAGTATAATACCGTAAAATCAACATTTTTTTTTTCAGTGCATCTGGTTATAAAATTAAACCAAAAGCTATTCATTGGGCGTCAAAAATTACCTCTTCTCGAATGGACCAGTCTTATTGATGATAGAAACTTATTGAATAAGATACATGCTCGGGTGCAGCGGGAGGAGGGAGTACAGGAAATCCCCATTCCTCCTAAATCCTTGAAAATAGTAAGATATAATTTGAAATACTAAGAATATAGGTACCATTAATGAAAATCCTGCGTACGTCCATGCATAAAATAATCTACAAAACTGCATATTTTAAATTTAAAATAAACTGGGTATAAAAAAGTAAAAAAAAAAAAATGTTATGAGAATTTAAGAATGAAATTGGTAGAGATGATTTTGGACCCTTAAAATCAACGGACTGTAGCGTGGTAACAAAAAAGAATAATAATGTGTATTATAAAATCTAGTTTAAGAGTTGTTGTAATTAACCCTTTAAGACCTAACCTACACAATTGTGTAGATGACCCTAATGGAAAAAAAACTATTTCCTCTTTCCCTGTGATTTAAATCTGAGCCTGCACCACACAACTGTGTAGATGCTCCTTGACATAACCTGACAACGTATATTTTTCAATCAAATATGATTCTATTAATTAGGGTTATAAACCAAGCTTTTAATTTCTACCAAAACTCTTCAGGTCTTAAAGGGTTAAAATGAAGAATAAAAATATTAAGATTTAGGGTGATTTGACTAGGCAAGAGTAGACTTCATAAAATATTTGATAACTTTTGAAGAATGAACTTGTCTGGATCGAAAAAGGTATTGCGTTGTGAATTTAGAATTAAAGTTGAATGAAACTGACAGATGATTTAAGACCCTTAAAATCAATGGACTGTAGTGTGGGAACAAAAAAAGAATAATAATGTGTATTATAAAAACTAGTTTAAGAGTTGCTGTAACTAAAATGAAGAATAAAAATATTAAAAATTAGGGTGATTTGACTAGGCAAAATACTTCATAAAGTATTTTAACTCTTGAAGAATGAACTTGCCAGGAACGAAAAATATATTGCGTTGTGAATTTAGAATTAAAGTTGAATGAAATTGGCAGATGATTTCAGGCCCTTAAAATCAATGGACTGTAGTGTGGGAACAAAAAAAAAAGAATAATAATGTGTATTATAAAAACTAGTTTAAGAGTTGTTGTAATTAAAATGAAGAATAAAAATATTAAAAATTAGGGTGATTTGACTAGGCTTTGAAATACTTCATAAAGTATTTTAACTCTTGAAGAATGAACTTGTCTGGATCGAAAAAGGTATTGCGTTGTGAATTTAGAATTAAAGTTGAATGAAACTGACAGATGATTTAAGACCCTTAAAATCAATGGACTGTAGTGTGGGAACAAAAAAAGAATAGTAATGTGTATTATAAAAACTAGTTTAAGAGTTGTTGTAACTGAAATGAAGATTAAAAATGTTAAAAATTAGGGTGATTTGACTAGGCAAAATACTTCATAAAGTATTTTAACTCTTGAAGAATGAACTTGCCAGGATCGAAAAAGGTATTGCGTTGTGAATTTAGAATTAAAGTTGAATGAAACTGACAGATGATTTAAGACCCTTAAAATCAATGGACTGTAGTGTGGGAACAAAAAAAGAATAATAATGTGTATTATAAAAACTAGTTTAAGAGTTGTTGTAATTAAAATGAAAAATAAAAATATTAAGTATTAAGGTGATTTGACTAGGCATAATACTTCATAAAATATTTGATAACTTTTGAAGAATGAACTTCCCAGGATTGAAAAAGGAATTGCGTTGTGAATTTAGAATTAAAGTTACCAAAATGCATGTACATTGAGAATACGACATGTAGGTCCATGCCTAGCAACCTAAGGGGCAAACTAGGATCTGATTTCTAGGTATGGTTAGTTTCTAAGACGATGATTGTGTTGCAGCAAGGAATTTTGATGAATTTGAGCCGAACTTATGCAACAAAAGGGAAAGGAATATGCAGGTCAAAACTTCTCCCAGAGCACTTAAAATTTGTTGAGATGATTTTAAATACACCAATAAAGACAAATACAAATATTCGGAACAATGGCACACTACTGTTGCAGGGCTTCAGAAAACGGCCCCTTACTTTTATTTCAAAATGTAAAGAAAGAGAGGGAGTGAGATGAGATGAAACTTTCCAACGTATGTCTCATTAGCAGCGGAATAATATAAATGAAGATCAAAGTGATTCCCGAAAAGATGATGTGATATCAGCTTTCTGGGATCTCGGTGGATGAGATTTTCTCTGAATTTCTTGTGTCGTTTCCGTCGGTCTGGAATGTCTCTAATTACTCGTAAAGCCCCTCTCCAAGGAGGTTATTTACTCGGAAGGCAAGTATTTCCTCCTCCTCCAACTCTTTGGATGACGTCAGGCCACTTTTGTTGGAGCATTTGACGTCACCAAAACTACGATTTCATTCACTTGCCCTCCCCCCTTCTTCCCTTTTCCCTATAAATAGCATTCAACTTCATCCGTTGATGACACACTTATTTCAAGCCTTTTTCTCTGGGGCTCATGCAAGTGGCTACGTTCTCATGGAAACAGTGTACTGAAAATAAACAAGTGCAGTTATAAAAATACAAAGTTCGGATATGATTACCCCTTTTTAATTTATAATAACCTACCACAGCAGTTTCAAATGTTAATCGAAGGGAGAAGAAATTTGTTGCTAACTCACAACATCTGAGAAGCCTTTTTATTAAATTATCATATGGGTTCGTATGTTGTTGACCTCAAAATTCTCATGCAAATTCTGTAAAAAGTAATCATTAAAAATCTAAAAAATGGCTTACATTTTTTTTTTTTTTTTTTTTTTTTTTAAAGCCCATAAAATGTTTTTTGATGCTTGAGGGGAAATTTATCAAAGCTTATAATATAATATGCTTGTAATAATATTAAAAAAAAAATAAATAAATAAAAACCTTTAGTACATTCCAAAAAGGAATTCCAAAAGGTGCCACCAATGCACATCAAGTTAGGTCTCAAGAAGAATCTTATAAATCGGATGAAGAAAGATTGAGCACTATTTCAATAATTGGATCAAAAATCTTTTAAGCTAACTGAAGCAAAGATCAAGGAAGCTATGTCGGTCGTTGAATTAAAAACCTTTCTAATTGTTAAAATTTTGACTATGTGTTAAAATTAGAATATACAGAAAAGACTGCTTGCAAAGGTTCTTGTCTTGTTATGATCAACTTTTGGAGTTACGTTATGTTAAATGTATTAAAAACGAATTATCAGCGTGTAAAGCAGTAAGCCATAAGTAGTCTCATGTCACTAAAAACACTTTTATTATATTAGCATATAGTGTTCTTTCCATAACCCTGTAGTCCGTAGCGCATTAAGTAATGAATATGTAGAATGCTCCCACCTGGAAAAACACGAAAAAAACATTATTATAGGGCAAATCGGAACTTTCATTACTGGCGGATGATTTTTGGATTGTTATTACGGATGCTCCAATACTGAGTCAGAAGCGAGCATTGAAAAAATCACGGCAGCATACAAAAATAATAATAATAATAATAATAATAATAATAATAATAATAATGAGAGTTTTACTTTTTTGTAAAATATTAAAATATATTAATGTAAAAACTAACTTTGGAATTAAAAAAAAAAATTGTATTATTTTCATATTTAGATTCAAATTTTATATGAAAAATTATTGTGTGGGCAGAATGTAATTTGGAACTCAAAATCTGTTGTCCGGTGTTATGTATTGTGATGAATATATACATTTCATTTTGTAATTTAAGATTCACAAAGAAAAAAATAAGTCACTTTGAAACTCCCAATTGATGTTTAATCCTTTGCAGTAAAATGATGGAAGGAGTGTAGTTCGTTACGATTTTTCCTTTCCAAACGGTAAAATGACGTGACACATCCGTTATTCAACTAAAGTTACTTAAAATGATTTTACTACTACAAAATTTGTACATATCTTAATAATAAAAAGAAAAGTGCCTAGTTAAACTGATGGCATTGAGCTCACAGGCTATTCACACTAATTGCATATTATACTCTTATTGCGAAGAATAATGCCCCTCAAAAAATAAAGAAATCGACAGTAAATTAAGGGGGGTATACCTCCCGTTCACCCTTTATACTTAACCAATGAACCACCAAAACTAATCAGGGAAGCTCCGTATCACAGTGAAACTATATGCAAAATTTGAAGAAAATCGGATAATTCTGCGTGAAAAACCCATTTATCTAAATTAAGGGCGAGTTAGCCCCCGTCCCCCCCTTTATACTTAACCAATGAACCCCCAAAACTAATCAGGGAAACACCTTATCAGAATGAACTTATATGCAAAATTTGAAGCAAATCGAATAATTCTGCATGAAAAACCCATTTATCTAAATTAAGGGAGATTAGCTATCCGTCCCTACCCCCTTTACATTTAACCAATGAACCCCCAAAACCAATCAGGGAAGCGCCTTATTAGAATGAACCTACATATAAAATTTTAAGCAAATCGGATAATTATGAATTAAAAACCCATTTATCTAAATTAAGGGGGGATTAGCCTCCGTTCCCCCTTTATACTTAACCAATGAGCCCCAAAACCAATCAGGGATGTGTCTTATCAGAATAAACATACATACAAAATTTGAAGCAATTCGGATATTTCTAACAAGAGTTATCCCGTTACATACATACGTACATACATTCAGAACGGGCGGGCACATTAGCTCTCAGTCTTTGATAGCCTATGAGCTAAAAAATATATTTAATTACAATTTCATTCAAATAGATTAATACAAAGATTTTTGATTAACACAATGTATGAATCATAAAATAAAACACGATTTCCTTAATGAAAAAAAAAAAATGCTTCTACTATGTCAGCTGCAAATCATCATATAAAGTTATACATTGATATACCAGTAGATTAATAACAACGCCTAGTAATTGATGCAATACTCAAATTTTGCTTAGGGCAGGTTTAAAGTTTGGAACTCCTAATGTTAAATTTCATATTTAATTGTTGCAAAACAGATTATAATGCTGATAAGTTTTTAAGGATAACTCAAAAAATAAAAAAATAATTAATTAAAAAAATTCGCGGAATGGTCTGTATTTTTGAATTTACATATTTCAAGCTTCTAGAAATCTTTTTCTGTTAAAACGTTCATATATTATAATTCATATATATATATATAGTATTACAAATTTCAAAAAATGTATTTTTTCAAAATTAATTTTCAAATATATATATATATATATTCTGTCTACACATTATTATTAGTAGTAAGATAGTGGGGGTTCACCGGCAGAAGGCGCAATCCGCAATGAGGAATGGGGATTCCAGACTGAGGAACGAGGATTCCCCAAAGCGTAATGGGGAAAAGGAGGTGCCTTCTCAACCGGTAGTGCAATGTTCAGAATCAACCCTCTTTTTCACACAATAATCATTTCATCTCATTTTATTGGTACATCTGATATTTTATTAAAAAGGTTTGTGTGTAAAAGTATGTTTTAAAAAGCATATATGTCTTATAGTTATAAGTAGTTCTATGTGTGTGCGTGCATGTATGTGTGTGTGCGTACATGTATGTGTGTGTGTATCAAATAGTTCTCTTTATGTGTATATGTGTGTGTGTGTGTATGTATGTGTGTGCGTGTGACAAATAGTTCTCTTTGTGTGTGTGTGTGTGACTATCTGCTTGTTTATCAAAGTTTTAGAAATATTTTTCATGTTTTTATAACGAAAAAAAAATATGCGTTAGTTAGTTAAAAAGTTTCACAAATTAAAAAAAAAAATCTTTTAGAAAAAGTTTCACATTACTTAAAAAATTAAAAAAAAAAGTACTCAATAATAAAATCAACAATTTTTATTATAACAAAATAATTTACAGAAAGGTATTTACAGATCAAAATATACATCGCGATTTTGCGTTAGCAATACAAATCAACATTTTCTTCTTTATTACAAACGGTATTAATGTCATAATGGCCATATGCTAAACTGCTTATTCCATCATCCAATAAGTAACGCTTGTCGTCAAAGGGACTTAAGCTAATTTTATTTTGAGTTAATGTATATAGGCGATGGTCATCTTGGGCAATCCTTACCTGTTTCTCCATACTTGTTTTTTGTTGTTGGAGGCACTCCAAGTAGTCTTCATGTTTAATTTTCTGCCGAACAATCTGCGTAGATACGCCTTTTGCACGCTTCTTTTCGTCTTTAACAGATTTTAGAGAATACATTTTTGATTTCAGTCCGACAAACTCAAGGGCTAATTCACCATTAAGTTCATCCTTAAACTTTCCGAGCGTCTTCTTATTATCCTCAGAGTATAGACGATGAGATTTCGGGTATTCAGAAAAGTCAAACAACTCACGATGCTGCTCCAGATCCTTATAAATATTATTGGTTTGAATATGATACGTTAGGGAATCTGTATCCGTAAAGAGTAAAACTGCACGATCTTTGTATGTTTTCTTTATAAAATTGTAATGGAAATCATACATACAAAGTTTAGATAGTTCGAGTATAGAAAATCCAACATAGATGGGTCGGTTCATATGTATGCTAGTTTTTAATCTCTCCACAGCAGTCAAGTCTTCATCATAAGTTTTAAACGATTTAAAAGTAGGCGATGCTACTAATTTTTTGGCTCTTTTTTCACCGGTACAAAGCACAATATTTCTTCTTTTTCGTAGATTTTCCATGGTTTTACCAAAAACAGAATTGTTCATTAACTTAAAAAAGTCTTTCTCAAAAGAAGATTTTGCTTCTTTCCTTTTTTCGGTGTTGAAATTAATATATTTCTGTAACCATGGTCCCTGTTTAAATTTTAAAGCCTTATGCACAGCTGTAATTTTTAAACCAAGTTCTAAATAAAATTTGAGATTACGATAATGGGTTATATAATTTCGTTTATTATTTAAATTTGGTATAAGTTTAGGAGTTCCCACGAATTTCCTATTGTTAAGTAAGCTTCTTGCATGAGAAGACAGCATCTGATCCTCCACAGTTACTCTCTCAGGGGCGACAGGGTATTCATTATGCAAAGGATGTAAATGTTTCGGGTATTCCAAGTCTACCTCGAAAAGATACCCAATTTCGGAACTATCAGATAAAGATAGAACCCACTCTTCTGTCATATGACTTGTTTCACACCATTCAAAACCGCCGTAGGGTAAAAATTGGCTCATAGCCCACCCGTATAAGTTATTGGCATCCCAATACATAATGTAGCTGGGTGCCTCATTTTTCTTATAATCGGGCGTACCAGGGATGTTTGCTCGGGCATATCTTTTACTTATCATGCTAATGCCGCCTCTTATTCCATTTTCAACCATAAGCAACATATCTATATCACTGAGTAACTCTAAAGGTGTATCAGACATCTTCAAACAAGCCTGCCATGCTAGCCCAGGTGCTGTAAACAGGTGAGCAGGGTCAATTTCATAATACTGCTGACATAATTTCCTAAAGTTTTGAAACACGTCAGCAAGTAGTAGAACATCTGTCTTCACATAAAGGTTGTGATAATCACCAAGAGTCTTGATATCAAATGTTTTCCATACATTCTGGGCGTGTTGGTATTCCTTTTCACTTAGAGGCTCATTGGTTAAACTATTAAAAAAGGCAGAAGGCGGAGGAAGCTGCTTCTCAGTAAATTTTTCAAAGCAAGTAAAATAATCATAGGGGTAAACCCCTTTCCGTATAAGTAAAGATAAATTATTATTTCGGGGGAAATTTTCTTCAAGAATAGTGAATTGATCAGGTTGAAGGTTTTTAACAAGTTTTTCCAATGACGTAGGCAAAAATTGGAAAGAGTCTATAAACACCATCTGAATATAAGATGTAGGCTTTCTGATTTTAAAGGTGATATAGTTTTCCATAGAAGTAGCAATAACATCGATTTCATGATCTTTGAATTTTCCAAGTTTTGTCATAATATGATGACCATCATAGTTTTTCAAGTTATGGAATATAACAGGAATTGTTTTACACTGCTTATAGTTCAAGTTGCATTCCACATGTGCAGCTCCTCTGTATGCACCTGACAGGTGATCATGGTCACGTGTACGTTTCTCATCTAAAGTTTTCTTACAAATATGACAAAACTCTGCTTCTCGAAATGCCTTTTCTTCCTTGGGAGAAAGCTTCATAGGTTTAACATTTAGTAACTTTTGACCTAAAATTTCCTTCTCTTGCATCATTCGGTTTAAAAAATGATCAACACAGTTTCTACCCCGATATACCTGTGCTTTCTTCACACACGTTCCATCGGGTCCAATAACCACATAGGCATAACCACATGGCAAGTGATAGGTTGTTTTCTCGGTATAGGATGCTTTAGAAGAGGGAGGGGCTGATGAAATAGGTATAAGTAGACTCTCAAAATCCGCATAAATCGTATAGGCAACAGGATGTTGTAAACGAATACCTGTAAACTTTAATATATTATCATTTTCACTAGGCATCTTTATAGCTTGTGCAACATGTTGAGAACAATATTCATTATGCTTATCCAATAGATCTTGTCTTGAAAATCGGTGTAAACATCGATAACAATAATAGCCAGCGGCTCTATGCTTGGTAAGATCACCTAAAAGTCTTGAAAAACTTCTTATCAAACAATAGTGTTGTTTTTCACCGTCACCAACCAATAACAAATTAATCACATCTTGATCTTTCTTTTCAGATATATACAGAGGGCAAACTTCGTCCTCTTCATAACCAAACACGTTAACCCGTAAATTGTTGAGTTGTTCAATAACAGGTATCTTCTGAAGGGGTACAGGGCATTCTACACTACCTAATTTAATGTCATGTTCATAAGGTCGATAATGTGAAACACGTTCAGGCTTTTTTGTATAATCTAAGTTTAGTTTAAAAGCCAAAAGACACCATACTAAGCATTTGTTATCTTCGTTTTTTATATTCAGCACTGCTTTTTTATCATCGAGTTTTTTAGACAAAGGAATATAGGAACTCGCAGCGAGGGGGTGATATTTAGCAATCTTGAGTTCTAAATGAAGAATTTTTCTAAGTTTCCAGCCAGAACCTCTTTGTACAAATTCTTCAAAGGATTTAATAATCTTCGAAAATCCTTCCTCAATATGCTGTGAAATAGTATCTTCTATAAGTTCGGTCATACACGAACATCGAAAATAACATTGAATTTCTTCAAACTCCTCATTATCAGTTAGACGTTCAAGTGATATTTTTTCTACCATATACCATTTAATTGCACCTTTTTCATGAATTTCACTTATTAAACGTTCTTGTATTTCAGTTTGTACATGGCTATGAAATACCTCTAAATCATTTTCCTCACGTTCATCAGGATGCAAAATCACTGTTTTGAACACATTAAGCGCATCAGAATACTTTGTGTTTTTCAACTTTGCATTAGATAAGTTCATTTTGCGTTTTACACTCACAAGAGGAGTGCGGGGGTGTTGAGTGCGTACATGTTGTCTCAGATCAAATTTTCTTCCAAACACTTTATCGCAATCACAGCAAGGAAATGTTGAATTCCGATGCGACTGTAAATGCTGCTTCAAATTATCCTTACGTGTAAAAGCTTGATCACATTCATCACACTTAAATGTAGACTGTCCATCAGTATTATGGATTTTCAGGTGTCTAATCAAGTCTGATTTCCTTCTAAAACACTTTCCACAAGTTTCACAGGAAAACGACTTTTCATTAAGATGAACCTTAACATGTTGATTTAAATTAGAATATGTTGTAAAGACTTTGTCACAGGTGGGGCAAACATGCTTCTTTTCCACATTCGTAGGGGTCACAGTCTTTAAAGAAACATCCTCTTCAACTTGTTGATTAAAATTTAAAGAACTTTGAGACATAGTATCCTTTTCTGAAAAAACTTCAGAGAATCCATCATGCTGTAACAATCCAACACTATCATGTGTTTTTAAATGTCTTTGTAGGTTTGATCTTCGATAAAAAGACTTCTGGCAGATATTACAACTATATAATTTCTCGCCAGAATGAATTTTCATATGTCGGTTCAGATTAGAAATGCTCGAAAAATCTTTATCACAGGTAAGACAGGTAAACATCTTCTTCGCAGATACAGAATCTCCGACAATCGAGGTTTCATCAATAGGCATATCAACATCCATAATATAAAATCAATAAAAAAAACTTTAACTCTTAATGTCAAACAACAGCGATTCGCACTGATAAAAAGCGGGAGAAATTTAAAACACGTTTAACCACTAGCGATATGAATCCTCAAATGATAAAAATCCTAATTTTCCCCCGTCTATTTATACCGACCCGAAAGCAAAGTTGAGTTGTAGTATTGCTTGATATGATTGTTATCAAAACGCGTCATACGATTTCGGGGGCCTATAAGTTTCTTTCCCCTCTTTATAATATAGCATAATTAAACAGATAAACCCAAAGTATACAAATTTAAATTCGTAAACTATATTATATCACAAAATATAAAAAATCCTACAAAATAAAAATAGAATTTGGCACTTACCCCAAAAACACATCCACTTTAGTTGTTAGTCTGCACTTAACTAATCTTTCTTCCTTATCTATAGTAGGGGGCGCTGCCATCGCCGCGAGAGGCACTGCCCGTCTTCCGGTTTGTGACGTAGTTTCCGGTTCGAGATAAGAATAAACCTTAAATACACGCGCTTAGTCATTCTTCCATCCCTCTTTCGCGCTAGTAGTTGTGTCAGTTTCTTGTTTAGACGTGTGGGGTGACGTCATTACGTGTTTGCGATAAGAACAAGGTCACCCCTTATCAACAGGTAAAAAGCTGCGCTTCAGTGACGTCATAGGTATTATGACATAGCTGATAACGGTAAGATTAGCTGATAAGAATTTGTGCTAATCATCTATTTCCCTTCAAGTCATTGCATAAGACGGTTGAGCTCCAACAGCTGTATATAAGGTAAGAGTAATTTATATATTATAATAGGATTTTAAATTAATTTAGTAGATGTTACAATTTGATATTTAAAAAATTTCATGCTAAACGATATGATTATATGTTGTTCATCATACTAAATCCACAAATTTTAATTCGAAATAAATATTATTAAAATTATAATCTAAAATAAATTAGTTAAAATGACTAACAAATTTCAACAAAAGGAAGCTAATTATAAAAAGAAATGTACAAAGTTTATAAATTTACACATGTGTTAAACGCGATTACAAACCTTATCATAGGCACAAGTCTAATTCGACTAGCCTATTTGTTATAAGTTTAAGTATAAGTCAACATGTAAGATATTTGTGAAAAGGAAGCTTATGATTTTTAATTTTCCAAGTTCAGTTTCAATCATATTGTAAAAGGCTAATTCAAACTTTGAGATGAATCTATAGTAAAATACTTAAATTAAAATGTATTTTTGATAGTTTAAGAATTAGAAACTACAACTTTGACTACTTTTTAAAATGTTTGCCTGATAGGAAACTATGATAACATGTCTATGTTTGAATTTTTTTGATAACATACCAATGCCCGATTTTTTCTGACAACATGTCTGTGTTTGAATTTTTCTGATAACATGTCTGTGCTTGAATTTTTCTGCTAACATGTCTGTGCTTGAATTTTTCTTATAACATGTCTATGTTTAATTTTTCTTATAACATGTCTATGTTTGATTTTTCTCTTCTTTTTGAAATGTATAAACTACTATACGTGGCGTTCGATTTCATTGAAGAGAAAAGTGATCGATCAACTTTATCAAACCATTTGAATGTTAATATTTTTAAACGAATACGATAATCAGATAAAAATATATGTAGCTAATTCATATTATTCCACTAAACATTGCAAAACAAAAACTTTAAAAAAAAATTTATACTTCAGCATTCAAAAATTGACAATATTCACATCCTAATACTAAAAAACAATCCTTATCTTGGAGTATTTCCTGTAACAAAATCTAAAAATTTCATATCAACAATACCCAAGTTAAAAACTTTACCTCTGAACCTAATACCAATTTTGAATCTCAGAATGATAAAACTCAGAATTTTTTTAGAAAGTTACTTCTAAAACATCTCATAGATGGCGCTGTTGAAAAAATCAACTCAAAGTTGTTTAAAAAACATTAATAAAATAAATCTAACTTTAAACTATCATCAAACTCCCCAAAAATCACTTCCAATTATAAATATTCTAAAATAATTAAAACTTATAAAATCGCTCATAGGGGGCGCTGCTGCGAAAAAATCATTTCGAAACTTGTTTAAAATACATTAAAAAACTAAATCTAACTTTAATCTATCATCAAACTCCAGAAAAATCGCTTCCAATTATAAATATTCTAAAATAATTAAAACTTCTAAAACCGTTCATAGGGGGCGCTGCTGCGAAAAAATCATTTCGAAACTTGTTTAAAATACATAAAAGAAAAAATCTTACTTTAAACTATCATCAAACTCCAGAAAAATCACTTACAATTAGAAATATTTGAAAATAATTAAAACTTCTAAAACCATTCATAGGGGGCGCTGCTGTAAAAAAAATCATTTCGAAACTTAAAAAAATAATTCATTACTTGATTAAAACATTTTCATAAAAAAATTTCATCGAAATATCAATAAACAAACAGTAGTAGAAGAATGAGTGTGTAGCTCAGCAGGATCACTTCCGGTCTCGCCGGAAGTGCTCCTGTAAGTGGAATGACCTCTCAAGGTCACCGGAAGTAGTTGTGGGGATCATTTCCTGTCCAAACAGGTTTAGACAGGAAGTAATCCCCACCTGCCACTTCCGGTGTCCACACCTGCTACTTCCGGCTCCGGCTCCGGCTCACGGCTCCTGCTGAGGCCTAACTCTTATTCTTCTACTACTGTTTGTTTATTGATATTTCGATGAAATTTTTTTATGAAAATGTTTTAATCAAGTAATGAATTATTTTTTTAAGTTTCGAAATGATTTTTTTTACAGCAGCGCCCCCTATGAATGGTTTTAGAAGTTTTAATTATTTTCAAATATTTCTAATTGTAAGTGATTTTTCTGGAGTTTGATGATAGTTTAAAGTAAGATTTTTTCTTTTATGTATTTTAAACAAGTTTCGAAATGATTTTTTCGCAGCAGCGCCCCCTATGAACGGTTTTAGAAGTTTTAATTATTTTAGAATATTTATAATTGGAAGCGATTTTTCTGGAGTTTGATGATAGATTAAAGTTAGATTTAGTTTTTTAATGTATTTTAAACAAGTTTCGAAATGATTTTTTCGCAGCAGCGCCCCCTATGAGCGATTTTATAAGTTTTAATTATTTTAGAATATTTATAATTGGAAGTGATTTTTGGGGAGTTTGATGATAGTTTAAAGTTAGATTTATTTTATTAATGTTTTTTAAACAACTTTGAGTTGATTTTTTCAACAGCGCCATCTATGAGATGTTTTAGAAGTAACTTTCTAAAAAAATTCTGAGTTTTATCATTCTGAGATTCAAAATTGGTATTAGGTTCAGAGGTAAAGTTTTTAACTTGGGTATTGTTGATATGAAATTTTTAGATTTTGTTACAGGAAATACTCCAAGATAAGGATTGTTTTTTAGTATTAGGATGTGAATATTGTCAATTTTTGAATGCTGAAGTATAAATTTTTTTTTAAAGTTTTTGTTTTGCAATGTTTAGTGGAATAATATGAATTAGCTACATATATTTTTATCTGATTATCGTATTCGTTTAAAAATATTAACATTCAAATGGTTTGATAAAGTTGATCGATCACTTTTCTCTTCAATGAAATCGAACGCCACGTATAGTAGTTTATACATTTCAAAAAGAAGAGAAAAATCAAACATAGACATGTTATAAGAAAAATTAAACATAGACATGTTATAAGAAAAATTCAAGCACAGACATGTTAGCAGAAAAATTCAAGCACAGACATGTTATCAGAAAAATTCAAACACAGACATGTTGTCAGAAAAAATCGGGCATTGGTATGTTATCAAAAAAATTCAAACATAGACATGTTATCATAGTTTCCTATCAGGCAAACATTTTAAAAAGTAGTCAAAGTTGTAGTTTCTAATTCTTAAACTATCAAAAATACATTTTAATTTAAGTATTTTACTATAGATTCATCTCAAAGTTTGAATTAGCCTTTTACAATATGATTGAAACTGAACTTGGAAAATTAAAAATCATAAGCTTCCTTTTCACAAATATCTTACATGTTGACTTATACTTAAACTTATAACAAATAGGCTAGTCGAATTAGACTTGTGCCTATGATAAGGTTTGTAATCGCGTTTAACACATGTGTAAATTTATAAACTTTGTACATTTCTTTTTATAATTAGCTTCCTTTTGTTGAAATTTGTTAGTCATTTTAACTAATTTATTTTAGATTATAATTTTAATAATATTTATTTCGAATTAAAATTTGTGGATTTAGTATGATGAACAACATATAATCATATCGTTTAGCATGAAATTTTTTAAATATCAAATTGTAACATCTACTAAATTAATTTAAAATCCTATTATAATATATAAATTACTCTTACCTTATATACAGCTGTTGGAGCTCAACCGTCTTATGCAATGACTTGAAGGGAAATAGATGATTAGCACAAATTCTTATCAGCTAATCTTACCGTTATCAGCTATGTCATAATACCTATGACGTCACTGAAGCGCAGCTTTTTACCTGTTGATAAGGGGTGACCTTGTTCTTATCGCAAACACGTAATGACGTCACCCCACACGTCTAAACAAGAAACTGACACAACTACTAGCGCGAAAGAGGGATGGAAGAATGACTAAGCGCGTGTATTTAAGGTTTATTCTTATCTCGAACCGGAAACTACGTCACAAACCGGAAGACGGGCAGTGCCTCTCGCGGCGATGGCAGCGCCCCCTACTATAGATAAGGAAGAAAGATTAGTTAAGTGCAGACTAACAACTAAAGTGGATGTGTTTTTGGGGTAAGTGCCAAATTCTATTTTTATTTTGTAGGATTTTTTATATTTTGTGATATAATATAGTTTACGAATTTAAATTTGTATACTTTGGGTTTATCTGTTTAATTATGCTATATTATAAAGAGGGGAAAGAAACTTATAGGCCCCCGAAATCGTATGACGCGTTTTGATAACAATCATATCAAGCAATACTACAACTCAACTTTGCTTTCGGGTCGGTATAAATAGACGGGGGAAAATTAGGATTTTTATCATTTGAGGATTCATATCGCTAGTGGTTAAACGTGTTTTAAATTTCTCCCGCTTTTTATCAGTGCGAATCGCTGTTGTTTGACATTAAGAGTTAAAGTTTTTTTTATTGATTTTATATTATGGATGTTGATATGCCTATTGATGAAACCTCGATTGTCGGAGATTCTGTATCTGCGAAGAAGATGTTTACCTGTCTTACCTGTGATAAAGATTTTTCGAGCATTTCTAATCTGAACCGACATATGAAAATTCATTCTGGCGAGAAATTATATAGTTGTAATATCTGCCAGAAGTCTTTTTATCGAAGATCAAACCTACAAAGACATTTAAAAACACATGATAGTGTTGGATTGTTACAGCATGATGGATTCTCTGAAGTTTTTTCAGAAAAGGATACTATGTCTCAAAGTTCTTTAAATTTTAATCAACAAGTTGAAGAGGATGTTTCTTTAAAGACTGTGACCCCTACGAATGTGGAAAAGAAGCATGTTTGCCCCACCTGTGACAAAGTCTTTACAACATATTCTAATTTAAATCAACATGTTAAGGTTCATCTTAATGAAAAGTCGTTTTCCTGTGAAACTTGTGGAAAGTGTTTTAGAAGGAAATCAGACTTGATTAGACACCTGAAAATCCATAATACTGATGGACAGTCTACATTTAAGTGTGATGAATGTGATCAAGCTTTTACACGTAAGGATAATTTGAAGCAGCATTTACAGTCGCATCGGAATTCAACATTTCCTTGCTGTGATTGCGATAAAGTGTTTGGAAGAAAATTTGATCTGAGACAACATGTACGCACTCAACACCCCCGCACTCCTCTTGTGAGTGTAAAACGCAAAATGAACTTATCTAATGCAAAGTTGAAAAACACAAAGTATTCTGATGCGCTTAATGTGTTCAAAACAGTGATTTTGCATCCTGATGAACGTGAGGAAAATGATTTAGAGGTATTTCATAGCCATGTACAAACTGAAATACAAGAACGTTTAATAAGTGAAATTCATGAAAAAGGTGCAATTAAATGGTATATGGTAGAAAAAATATCACTTGAACGTCTAACTGATAATGAGGAGTTTGAAGAAATTCAATGTTATTTTCGATGTTCGTGTATGACCGAACTTATAGAAGATACTATTTCACAGCATATTGAGGAAGGATTTTCGAAGATTATTAAATCCTTTGAAGAATTTGTACAAAGAGGTTCTGGCTGGAAACTTAGAAAAATTCTTCATTTAGAACTCAAGATTGCTAAATATCACCCCCTCGCTGCGAGTTCCTATATTCCTTTGTCTAAAAAACTCGATGATAAAAAAGCAGTGCTGAATATAAAAAACGAAGATAACAAATGCTTAGTATGGTGTCTTTTGGCTTTTAAACTAAACTTAGATTATACAAAAAAGCCTGAACGTGTTTCACATTATCGACCTTATGAACATGACATTAAATTAGGTAGTGTAGAATGCCCTGTACCCCTTCAGAAGATACCTGTTATTGAACAACTCAACAATTTACGGGTTAACGTGTTTGGTTATGAAGAGGACGAAGTTTGCCCTCTGTATATATCTGAAAAGAAAGATCAAGATGTGATTAATTTGTTATTGGTTGGTGACGGTGAAAAACAACACTATTGTTTGATAAGAAGTTTTTCAAGACTTTTAGGTGATCTTACCAAGCATAGAGCCGCTGGCTATTATTGTTATCGATGTTTACACCGATTTTCAAGACAAGATCTATTGGATAAGCATAATGAATATTGTTCTCAACATGTTGCACAAGCTATAAAGATGCCTAGTGAAAATGATAATATATTAAAGTTTACAGGTATTCGTTTACAACATCCTGTTGCCTATACGATTTATGCGGATTTTGAGAGTCTACTTATACCTATTTCATCAGCCCCTCCCTCTTCTAAAGCATCCTATACCGAGAAAACAACCTATCACTTGCCATGTGGTTATGCCTATGTGGTTATTGGACCCGATGGAACGTGTGTGAAGAAAGCACAGGTATATCGGGGTAGAAACTGTGTTGATCATTTTTTAAACCGAATGATGCAAGAGAAGGAAATTTTAGGTCAAAAGTTACTAAATGTTAAACCTATGAAGCTTTCTCCCAAGGAAGAAAAGGCATTTCGAGAAGCAGAGTTTTGTCATATTTGTAAGAAAACTTTAGATGAGAAACGTACACGTGACCATGATCACCTGTCAGGTGCATACAGAGGAGCTGCACATGTGGAATGCAACTTGAACTATAAGCAGTGTAAAACAATTCCTGTTATATTCCATAACTTGAAAAACTATGATGGTCATCATATTATGACAAAACTTGGAAAATTCAAAGATCATGAAATCGATGTTATTGCTACTTCTATGGAAAACTATATCACCTTTAAAATCAGAAAGCCTACATCTTATATTCAGATGGTGTTTATAGACTCTTTCCAATTTTTGCCTACGTCATTGGAAAAACTTGTTAAAAACCTTCAACCTGATCAATTCACTATTCTTGAAGAAAATTTCCCCCGAAATAATAATTTATCTTTACTTATACGGAAAGGGGTTTACCCCTATGATTATTTTACTTGCTTTGAAAAATTTACTGAGAAGCAGCTTCCTCCGCCTTCTGCCTTTTTTAATAGTTTAACCAATGAGCCTCTAAGTGAAAAGGAATACCAACACGCCCAGAATGTATGGAAAACATTTGATATCAAGACTCTTGGTGATTATCACAACCTTTATGTGAAGACAGATGTTCTACTACTTGCTGACGTGTTTCAAAACTTTAGGAAATTATGTCAGCAGTATTATGAAATTGACCCTGCTCACCTGTTTACAGCACCTGGGCTAGCATGGCAGGCTTGTTTGAAGATGTCTGATACACCTTTAGAGTTACTCAGTGATATAGATATGTTGCTTATGGTTGAAAATGGAATAAGAGGCGGCATTAGCATGATAAGTAAAAGATATGCCCGAGCAAACATCCCTGGTACGCCCGATTATAAGAAAAATGAGGCACCCAGCTACATTATGTATTGGGATGCCAATAACTTATACGGGTGGGCTATGAGCCAATTTTTACCCTACGGCGGTTTTGAATGGTGTGAAACAAGTCATATGACAGAAGAGTGGGTTCTATCTTTATCTGATAGTTCCGAAATTGGGTATCTTTTCGAGGTAGACTTGGAATACCCGAAACATTTACATCCTTTGCATAATGAATACCCTGTCGCCCCTGAGAGAGTAACTGTGGAGGATCAGATGCTGTCTTCTCATGCAAGAAGCTTACTTAACAATAGGAAATTCGTGGGAACTCCTAAACTTATACCAAATTTAAATAATAAACGAAATTATATAACCCATTATCGTAATCTCAAATTTTATTTAGAACTTGGTTTAAAAATTACAGCTGTGCATAAGGCTTTAAAATTTAAACAGGGACCATGGTTACAGAAATATATTAATTTCAACACCGAAAAAAGGAAAGAAGCAAAATCTTCTTTTGAGAAAGACTTTTTTAAGTTAATGAACAATTCTGTTTTTGGTAAAACCATGGAAAATCTACGAAAAAGAAGAAATATTGTGCTTTGTACCGGTGAAAAAAGAGCCAAAAAATTAGTAGCATCGCCTACTTTTAAATCGTTTAAAACTTATGATGAAGACTTGACTGCTGTGGAGAGATTAAAAACTAGCATACATATGAACCGACCCATCTATGTTGGATTTTCTATACTCGAACTATCTAAACTTTGTATGTATGATTTCCATTACAATTTTATAAAGAAAACATACAAAGATCGTGCAGTTTTACTCTTTACGGATACAGATTCCCTAACGTATCATATTCAAACCAATAATATTTATAAGGATCTGGAGCAGCATCGTGAGTTGTTTGACTTTTCTGAATACCCGAAATCTCATCGTCTATACTCTGAGGATAATAAGAAGACGCTCGGAAAGTTTAAGGATGAACTTAATGGTGAATTAGCCCTTGAGTTTGTCGGACTGAAATCAAAAATGTATTCTCTAAAATCTGTTAAAGACGAAAAGAAGCGTGCAAAAGGCGTATCTACGCAGATTGTTCGGCAGAAAATTAAACATGAAGACTACTTGGAGTGCCTCCAACAACAAAAAACAAGTATGGAGAAACAGGTAAGGATTGCCCAAGATGACCATCGCCTATATACATTAACTCAAAATAAAATTAGCTTAAGTCCCTTTGACGACAAGCGTTACTTATTGGATGATGGAATAAGCAGTTTAGCATATGGCCATTATGACATTAATACCGTTTGTAATAAAGAAGAAAATGTTGATTTGTATTGCTAACGCAAAATCGCGATGTATATTTTGATCTGTAAATACCTTTCTGTAAATTATTTTGTTATAATAAAAATTGTTGATTTTATTATTGAGTACTTTTTTTTTTAATTTTTTAAGTAATGTGAAACTTTTTCTAAAAGATTTTTTTTTTTAATTTGTGAAACTTTTTAACTAACTAACGCATATTTTTTTTTCGTTATAAAAACATGAAAAATATTTCTAAAACTTTGATAAACAAGCAGATAGTCACACACACACACACAAAGAGAACTATTTGTCACACGCACACACATACATACACACACACACACATATACACATAAAGAGAACTATTTGATACACACACACATACATGTACGCACACACACATACATGCACGCACACACATAGAACTACTTATAACTATAAGACATATATGCTTTTTAAAACATACTTTTACACACAAACCTTTTTAATAAAATATCAGATGTACCAATAAAATGAGATGAAATGATTATTGTGTGAAAAAGAGGGTTGATTCTGAACATTGCACTACCGGTTGAGAAGGCACCTCCTTTTCCCCATTACGCTTTGGGGAATCCTCGTTCCTCAGTCTGGAATCCCCATTCCTCATTGCGGATTGCGCCTTCTGCCGGTGAACCCCCACTATCTTACTACTATTATTAATTATCTCTTTGGAGATTTAATTAGAATGTTACAAGAACTTGATATGTTTTTTGAAATTCAAAGATATTATAATCATATATATATATATATATAATCTATGAATTTTTTAACATAAATCAATTTCCAGAAGCTTGAAGCATGCAAATCGAAAATCACATTTTATTCCGCGAAGTAGTTTTTGAATTATGTTCAAAAACTTACCCGTATCGCGATTTGTTTTGCAACGATTATATAAATGAATTTAACATTAGGAATTGCAAACTTTAAACTAGCATTATTCCTAAACTACTCCACCAAATGAATTCCCGTTTGGTATTCGAAGATAAAATTTACCGAAGAATCCAAATATGATGTCAAAAGTTAGTATTGAAAATTTGTAAATGTGTTACAATTTCTACATGCAAACGACCTCCTAAGCAAATTGTAAGTATGGGACTAATTAGTAGACGTTATTATTAATCGATTGGTACCAGTGACATTTCTACGCCATGATTTGCAGCAGAGTTAGGAGGATTCACTTTGTTCCGAGGAATACCATTTACTTTCTAGAACAGTGGTTCCCAACCTTTTATTGGCCACGCCCCACCGTAGCATTTGTAAAATCACGATACCTTCCCCCCTCCCCCTTTCCTTTTGCAACAGATATCTCGTATTATTTAAAAAGTGAACTCTATTTCCATGGAGGAAACCTAACAGAGCATTAACAATAAATACTCATTTCACATTTTATAAACTAATATCGAAAAAAAAAAAATCATTCGACTCAGAATAATGTATTCTTTCCAAATAAGCACGCCCCCCCCCCCCCCTCCCGCTGAGCAAAAGAGATGATCTACATATTGAAAATTGCACCAGCTCATTTTTAGGTGCGTTCCTAATTATATAAATACGTAGCACCTATAGTCGTCGTCTGGTCCGTCCGTCCGCATATAACAGAGCTAAAACTACTCAACCGAATGATTTGAAATTTAATATATATAATCGTTGCAGAATTTTGTCGAGTCATTTCAAATTTTACGAAAATCGAATCAAAACTTAAAATGATATTAATAAAAGTTTTCTTCATTCTATTAAATCTTATTACACGTAATTAATTCAATGATATCCCATGATAGGTAATGATTCTAGGTTGCCATGGTGATTACGTCCTATTTAAGGCAGAGTCATATTATTTCCGTATTACTGAATTTAAAAACCGAATTTGTATACTAAAATTGTTTAATTTTAGCAATCCTATAATCTACCGACAGTTTTTTGGATAAATGTTTCCGGAGAAATAGATATTAAATGGGAAAAAAGAGTCGAAATAGGGATTTCAAGTTCTGAAATTTCCAAAGCTAGGCTTAACTTTCCCATTGGAATTTTCAGTAAATGTCAACAAAAGATAAAATGTTGCCCACTTAAAATGTACTTATTTTATTACGGAAATAAATCATATCATAATAACAGACGATATAATTAATTTTTTTTCAGTGAAATAATAACGATGATTTTTTTACATTGTCTTGTATTGGATATTTGCGCATAGTATAATTTTAATGTAACAGATTAATTGTAATTAATTGTTTGTAAAAGTGTATTGAAACTTAATTTCATAAAATAAAATTAATATCTATAATATGAAAATCTGCACATAAAATACATTTTGTATTCACGCATTTTTGCATAAGAGTGCAACAGCTATTGCACCAAGATCTGAATGTTTATAAAACTAGTTATAGTACGAACGCACCTCATTTCTCACGTTTGACCTACTTTTTACAACCTGTTAACTTTCTTCTGTATATATACTGCTGTTCAATAATTAAAGAGGCAGTGACTAGACGCTTTCACTTTTTACTCGGTTTGTCGAATATCTACTAAAATTCTTTAACTTCGAGGATGTAAAGAACATGTTTGACTTCAAGAACAGTAGAAACAGTATACTGCAATTAAAAGATTAATAAATTGGATATTTAATGAGATATGGACATTTGTATAAAACAATTTTTAACTGCGCATGCGCAAACTATACCAAATATTTCTTCTTTTTTTTTTTTTTCGTGATTTGATAGTCAGTTCTATAGAACAACTCATACAAAAAGACCAGTCAAATATCGAGAAAACTCAGAAAGATATCGGCAATATAGTGAGCTAATTGACAAATTGGAGGGAAAAATCCCTTACCATCCAATTGTATGTTCCTTTATTGCGATGGCTCGGTTGTCAATTTTACGTCGTTATTTCTCCCTTCTTTCTTTCGTTCTTTAAAGAGCTCAGGACATTCCTTTGCATTCGTTGAAATTTTGTCTGATAAAATGAATAAATTACTACATTTTAACAGACAGCTGCGATATAGAAATATTATCGCTCAGAGAGAAAAATGTTCAATAAGAAAGGAATTTCTTTCCTAATTCTACTCCACTTTTCACGAAAAAGCATGAAATGAACAGATGTGTATTAGCTGTGATCCTGCTTATCTCGTGTAAAGTAGGAAAATATTTATATGCACTTTAAATGGTGAATTATTCTTAAAGTGAAAATTGTTCGTTTTAACCATGTCCTCCTTTTAATCGTGGTTTATTAAATGAGTTCGAATGTATATGAAATAGATTTATTAAATTTTTTGATAGGGGAACAAGATAAAGTGCACTGAAAAAAAAAATGTTGATTTTACAGTATAATACTGGCACCCCAGCTGCCAGTATTCTACCGTAAAATTAACAGTAATAAACAGTAAAATAAGTAGTAATTGCGCGGTAGCGTATTACTGCTTGTTTTACTGTTTATTTTATGGTATAATACTAGCAGCTGAGATGCCAGTGTTATACTGTAAAATCAGCAATTTTCTTTTGCAGTGTAGATGCACTGTAAAATAAATATGTAATTTTGACAGAAAAATATTGTATTTTTTACAGAAAAAACTGTTTTAAAAAAAACAGTTTTTTCCTGTAAAAAACGTATGGATTTTGTAATTTTTACAGAAAAAAGCAGGATTTTTTACAGAAAAAAACTATTTTAATGAAAATATACAGATATTTTCTGCCATAATACTATATACTATTAATACAATTATTATTAACTATATATTAATAATATATAATTCTATAATCATAATTATAAATTATTAATTTTATTTTATAAATAAATTATTAATATATAATTATATAATTATATTAATATAATATATTAATATATTAATACTTATATTAATACTGTTAAAACTATTACTGCTTATTTTACTGTTTATTACTGTTAATTTTACGGTATAATACTGGCAGCTGGGGTGATAGTATTATACTGTAAAATCAACATTTATTATTATTATTATTATTATTTTTGCAGCGGTGCAACGAATAGTGTAATTGACTATTTTATAGCTTATTCCTATCAATAGCTTTAAAAATATAAAGAAATTTTGTTGTTGTTCAACATGCTTAAGATTCCTGTAACCGATTTTTTTTTTTTTTTTTTTTTTTTTTTTTGAAAGGCGAAAAGATAAAGTGACGCGGAAAAAAATAACCCAAAGGTGTTTATTACTTTATACGATCAATTTTATTTTTTATAAAATTTACGGATAATCTCCCAACACGTTTTCTTCTATATCTCTTCTACTACATATGGTAATATTCTCACGAAATTTTGTATTTTGGGTAAATGCAATACGGCCTATCGTTTTATGATAAAACTGTGGAGTATTGCTATTGCAAAATTTAAAGTTGATACGGAAAAAAAATATATATATCAGTGAGAGAAGGTGTTACTTAAAATAAAATGATACTTTTGTTGTGATTCTATTAAAAACGATTCGCGAATAACGATGGGCGTTTCTTTCTTTCTTTCTTTCTTTCTTTCTTTCTTTCTTTTTTTTTTTTTTTTTTTTTTTTTTACTTTTTTTAAATGATCTGGACTATACGTTAATATTTTCACATAACATTAAAACCTTTTTTTTTTTTAAGTTTAAAGATAAATTTAATATATAATTTTCATTTGTGAAATTCTATTATAGAAAAATATGGCAAATCTTTTATTTAAAATTAATTTTTTAAGGATAGATTTGATCATTTGTTTAATTCAAATTTCAAAACACAATTGCAGTTATTGCATTGCAACACTGAAACAACAACAACAAAAAAAAATGTTCATTTTACTGTATAATACTGGCACCCCAGTTGCCAGTATTATACCGTAAAATCACCATTTTTTTTTTTTTTTTTTTTTTTTTTTTTGCAGTCAATAGAGTCAAGAAATTGTTTGAAAAGTGTTTAAAAGTGTTTACGACTTCGGATCGTCTGTTTGCTTGGCTTTAATTTTTACTTTCTTCTATCTTTAAAAGAAGAAAATATTGGATTCATGAAAAATTTTGACTTCCAGTTTTCGACGGATTTATACGTTTTAGAAGGACCTGAACACGATTTGACTGTTTTTAGAAAATGTCTGTCTGTGCGTCTGCATATGACAAAAATTTTGTGGGGTGCTCTATCTCAATGCACGGAATTTAATAAAACTTTAGATTTAGTTAATCCTTGATATAGATTGGTGCGTATTAGTTTTTGGTGTAAATCGGCAGACAGGTGGCACTGCTGTACTGCATTTTTCACAAATGCGCGGATTATCATAAAACTTCAGATTCAGTTATATGTTGACAGAAGTTGCTGCTGATTTGGTTATGGTGTAAATCTTCGAAAAGTTGGTGCTGATAGGCTGCATTTTTCAGGATTTACACGATTTTAGCGATAGTCATATCTCAAGAACTAATGCACGGAATATAATAAAAGTTTAGATTAAGTTAGTCCTTGATATAAATTGGTGCTGATTAGTTTTTGGTGTAAATCACCGAACAGGTGGCGCTTCTATGCTGCATTTTTTACGATTTCCGGAATAGCTCTATCTCAAGAACTAATGCACTCATTTTCATTATGCCGTTTATGGAGGATAATTGCCGAAAATGTGTTTTAAGATGTGTTATGCATTGTGAAGTTGAATTAAATTTTAATATAATATGTACTATAAAAGTATATGGATAATATACAAGGCTGTGAAAAAGAATTCGAATACATTACCGGCTATACACGATGATTTCTGAAAATGGGTTTTCAACTGTATTAGGAACGTTTTCTAATTTATTTATTTAGATAAGTCTTTTCATTGTCAATACTATACAGAAAGTATTAGAAAGTGTTTTTAATCTATGCATGCGTGAAGTATGTTTTTTTTCTTATATTAATTTATTTGTTTTTACAGATAACAGAAAACAATCGATAATCGATTTCGCAGTTTATTGAAATAACAAAATTGAAACCTTGCTAGTTTTCTAAAGCATTTTTTTTTTCTAAAAATGCCCACCAGAAAGAAAAAAAAAATAAAGCTTGGCAATATTATCGGTTCAAGTTTTAAAGAAAAAAAAATCATTCATGAAAACGCATGCTAGACAACCCAGATGAAGTGTACCCCAAAAAAGATCAATCACAAAACAAAACCTCTCTTTCAGTGTTTCCGAAAATAAAAATCTTTTGTTAAATCCCACTTTAAAAGATGCTTTATTCAAAAGTTTTTTTAAACCAACTTCAACTATTCGTAAAGATGCAAGGTTGCTGTAATAAGAAAATAAAAATGCTAAATTCACTATAAATATTTTCAAAATGGGGTTAAAAAATTATTTTCAGTGTTTGAACTATAAATGATTAATAGCGAATTATAATAACATAGACTACCAAAGTAAGAGGGGGAAACAAATCGATCGATAGCTAGGCGAATGATAGACTGATTGATAGACAGATACGTGTGTAGGCAGACACGCATATGCACTTACAATGTAGCCTCTGTTTTGTTACCAGGTCCAGAATTACAAAAACGCGGGACAGAGAGTTGAAAAAGGAAAAGGAGTGGAACGATTGCTTTTCAATCAGGGCATATGCAAATATAAATTAGTTTTCATTCACAATATTGTATTTATTGGAATCAAATAATCACTAAAGGATACATTAGGGAGTTAGTTGAATATAAGTTCTCTTTTTAGTAATTGACAGATAATTTTATGCAAATCATTTTTAACAAATGATCTTATTTAACAAACTTGTAACAACGTAACGCTTTGTTAATTGCAATTCAGAAAAAACTCAAACTAAAGCATTGACTAATCTTTTCACTAATTAACAAATTTACAATAAGTAAAATTCATCATTTTTATTTGAATTTTAAATTGTGGAAAGAATTTATTATAGAATTTTAAAACTTCAAATGATTTTATTTTAGCTGCGAATTTCGTACGACTTTGGAAGTAAAAAAGTAAAATAGAAAGTCTGTTTGTAAATAAGAGACAATTTGTCATAAAAATTTCACACTAAAATTTATGCACATGAAATTTTTTTAAATTAGAGATTTTTTCTTATTTTTGTTAAAATTTTTAGTGTTTTAAGAACTTAAAACGGAGAAATCTATAATAGGATGCGTAAAAAGCAATAAAAGAGGTTGTGCCTTCTGAAAAATCGGAACATTTAGTGTTCCGCGGAACGTACCTTATAATCCCAAAAAATCGGGACGTTCTACGTAAATCGGAACACCCGATAATACTATAGGGCTATGTATGTGTTTGTGTATATGTACACACAAAAAAAAAAAAAATACATATTAGCGTATATGGAAGGGAAGGGGTTGGGGTCAAGCCCTCATGGGGCTCATGTCCTAACCATTCAACTGAAAGCAATTATTTTTAGTCTCATGAACTATTCCAAAGACTTCAATTTACTGTTTTCAATGCTTATTAATTCATCTCGAAAAATACAACTATGTAATTGAATAGGTATTATAAATATTGTTTATACGACTAGTAGCAGTTGTATTGATTACATTACTAGTAAATCTGCAGATACATTAATTACATTAGTAGTAAATCTGCGGATGTATTGATTACATTACTGTAGTAAATCTGTAGATCAGCAGCATCAACGTCAGCTCTGCAAATCAGATTTTTTTTTTTCATTTCATTTTTTTTTAAATAATTTATTTTACTTAATATTTGAAACTTTCAACTTGCAGCTTTATTTCTTACACATTAGTATTACTGCGGGAAAGATTTCAAGTAGTTACATTAAAATTAATTCTTATGAATTATAATGGGAAACACGTGCGCATGCGCTTATATTAAAATACTGTTGCTTTTTTTCTTTTTTTTTCTGTGGAGTTTTTTGTATTATACAAAATACTTTTTATTTACTCCCGTTGTCTCATTAATTTGACAATCGTAATTCTCTGGAATTCGGTATTTTAAATACCGTATTTAAAGTAATTGATTTTGTGATAACGATATTAATATTTATTTTGAATGATTAATTATTCTCTTAAATGTTGTATTAATTATTCATAATACTAATTGTTCGATTGATTTGAAAATGACTTCTTGAGCCCCTTCCATAATTTTTAAATTGCTGCGCCACTTTTCACTGTACAGGGTGTCCCGAACATATTGAAAAGCAATTTTTTTTTCCTACCTGCTGACAATAAGTATAGACAATGTAAAAATTGCAAAAATGTTCACAATAATGTAGGAAATAAGATTATGCCAGTGAAATAGTTCTCCGATTACTTTTCAAAAAGTTACATACTTTATATCCCCCCCCCCCCAAAAAAAAAAAATATATATATATATAGATAGATATAGTATATATATTAAAACTGCATACCTAAATCTTTAAATTTAACGGAATTATAATAAAGGAAAAAAGATGACATACCACATTTTTGTACCACTTAAAATGTTTTTTCATCAATGAAAAAGGAGACCCTACATAAATTAACAATGGCGTTATTTTCATCACAACTGTATTAAAATATGTAGAAAGAAATGTATCGCGAATACATCTAAACAAAGCATTATACAAAACAGAAATCCTATAAAGAGACAAATGTCGTTTAAAATGTCTAGAAACACGATTCAAAGAAAACAATTCCCAGAGCATTCTCAAAGTGTTTTCCTTCAACACCGATACATAACTGCGGGGTGTTTTGTAGCTGCGCAACTTTTTTCTGAAAATGCTGCAGTTCCATCTGAAAGTTTGGAACTCCACTGGAAAGGAGGGGGGGGGGGGGGGGGTGCGGTGAACGGACCAATATTTCTTCTCTTTTGCAATATTTCACAGATTTACATTTCTAATTTGATATATGGACCCCATTCAGAAAAGGCAATTGTAATGAACTTGTTGCATTAAGAGGGGAAAAAAATCTGATTGACCAATTTTGCCTAGAAGGGTCATATAAAATTTAAAATGGATAATTTTTTGAAAAATAATGGCAGGACTATTTCAGTAACATAATTTTATTCATTACCTTACTTTGAACACTTTTGCAATTTACATTGCCTTAATTATCGCAAACATGTAAAAAAGCAAATGGGATTGGAGCCCTCTTGGGACACCTTGCGTAGACATTTGGATGAGATCGATGGCTGACTAATTAAATACGGCTTGATTGCTGCTGCTAGACATTTTTAAAGCAAGAACAGTGTAGGTGCGAGAAAGTTATTTGTAGAATTTTGAATCAAAAATAAAATTTTAAAATCGTATAACATCAATGAAAAGTATTTCAAAAGTAATTACTGCGGATAAATCGTAATGTATTCAAATACTTTTGTACGATTCTGTATAAAAAGCTATTTTATTCTTATTCCAGATTATACTAAAATTTATTACAATTTAAAAATGCATACACAACTCACAAAGAACTTCCAGAAGTTACCGCCCATGGGATGTAATATGTTCGAATTCGTTCGAATGGATCCTGCAAAAGAAGTCTAAATCGTTTCAGTACCATTTTTCACAGAAAAAATGCTACCCAAGTAGCACAAAATGGTTGTAACAACGTTGATTATTTGTTGTTCCACAGTAAGAAATGTCCGCACCATTTGCCAACAAAGGCTAATGACAATTGCTGCAATGGTCCAAACGTTAGTTTCTCAGAATCCTGCTCAGATACGCTCCAAATTGGAAGGGCGTATGTACCCTACCATTTCTCACCCGTTTACCACCCTACCATTACCAATAGAAATGAGTTTGGTCTCTTTTTTCGAAGTCCAAGACTGACAATTTGAAATCCGACCGCTCCCGAGGCCGAAAATTTTTGTGTCATCACAGCCCGAGTAATAGAAAAATGTTAATAACATTTTTAAATTGCTTCAAAATTAATTTTCTCATTTAAAAATCTCTTCTTACGTAGAAAGGACGAGAAAATTCTAAAATGGTGGGGGGAGGGAGGGATCCTAAATGTTCCCTCATGACAACGTTTCGTGATTTTCATATCCCTGATAATCTATTTAAAATAGCAAACTTGTTATTTGTACCAACTACTACCAGAAATCTACAAAAGTCATAGTTCTTACTCCTTTAAAATATCATTGTACAACTATTACAGAAAGACACGGGTTCTGTTTTCCAGCAATTCTGGAAAAGGATTTGAAACAGCAAGCGAGACGGGTTTTTTATGTTACTCACACTGACTGTGCAAAGGCTTCGGAATCAGATAGAATATTTCTCTTTAAATCCCATCAACAACAATTCAATTCCCTCTCAAACTGATTTTCAAACTGAAGAAACTTAGACTACATTATTGTTTCTCAAATAGCAAGTTTTTTTTTTCTTTTTTGAATTTGCGTATAAATAAAATTTGCATTTTGAGCCCGAGCCCGAAGACTAATATAAAAATCGATCCCGTCTTATCTCTAATTCCCAATCCTACCATTTACCAACGGTTTCCACAAACTACCCACGATGGGCCAACAATCTGTGTTACTTGTGTAATCTATACTAATATTATAAAGGAGTAAATCTTGTTTGTTTGTTTGTAGGGGGTAATCTCTGGAACTACCGAACCGATTTCAAAAGTGATGATGGCAAATTGATGGTGACAACCCCTGCTCCAACATAGGCTATATTTTATGTCGGTGCCACTAACCCCAGGGGGTGCAGGAGCAAAAAACGTTCTAAAATTGCGATTTTTCAAGTTATCACACTGGCTGTCAAGCCCTGAGAGCTTGGCAGCCGGTTCTGTATGTATGTATGTACGTACGTAATGCGATAACTCTTCATAGAAATATCCGTTTTCCTTCAAATTTTGTTTATAGGTTCACTGTGTTAAGGCGCTTCCCTGATTAGTTTTCGGGATTGATTGGTTAAGTATAAAAGGGGGGGGGAAAGGGGCTAATTCCCCCCCCCCTTAATTTATATAAATGGGTTTTTCATGCAGAATTATTCCGTTTTCCTTCAAATTTTGTTTATAGGTTCACTGAGTTAAGGCGCTTCCCTGATTAGTTTTCGGGATTGATTGGTCAAGTATAAGAGGGGGGAACAAGGGTCTAATTCACCCCCCCTTAATTTATATAAATGGGTTTTTCATGCAGAATTATTCCGTTTCCCTTCAAATTTTGTTTATAGGTTCACTGAGTTAAGGCGCTTCCCTGATTAGTTTACGGGTTTGATTAGTTAAGTATAAAGGGGGGGGGGATCGGGGGGGGATAATCCCCATCTTAATTTATATAAATGGGTTTTTCATGCAGAATTATTCCGTTTTCCTTCAAATTTTGTTTATAGGTTCATTGGGTTAAGACGCTTCCCTGATTACTTTTCGGGATTGATTGGTTAAGCATAAAGGGGGGGAACAAGGAGTTAATTCCCCCTTTTAATTTATATAAATGGGTTTTTCATGCAGAATTATTCCGTTTTCCTTCAAATTTTGTTTATAGGTTCACTGTGTTAAGGCGCTTCCCTGATTAGTTTTCGGGATTGATTAGTTAATATAAAGGGGGGTGGGATCGGGGGGCTAATTCCCCCCCTTAATTTATATAAATGGGTTTTTCATGCAGAATTATTCCGTTTTCCTTCAAATTTTGCTTATAGGTTCATTGGGTTAAGACGCTTCCCTGATTACTTTTCGGGATTGATTGGTTAAGTATAAAGGGGGGAACGGGGGGCTAATCCCCCCCTTAATTTATATAAATGGGTTTTTCATGCAGAATTATTCCGTTTTCCTTCAAATTTTGTTTATAGGTTCACTGAGTTAAGGCGCTTCCCTGATTAGTTTTCGGGATTGATTAGTTAAGTATAAAGGGGGGGGATCGGGGGGCTAATCCCCCCTTAATTTATATAAATGGGTTTTTCATGCAGAATTATTCAGTTTTCCTTCAAATTTTGTTTATAGGTTCACTGTGTTACGGCGCTTCCCTGATTAGTTTTCGGGATTGATTGGTTAAGTATAAAGGGGGGGAATGGGGGGATAATCCCCCCCCCTTAATTTATATAAATGGGTTTTTCATGCAGAATTATTCTATTTGCTTCAAAATTTGTTTATAGATTCATTGGGTTAAGACGCTTCCCTGATTAGTTTTCGGGATTGATTGATTAAGTATAAAGAGGGGGAACGGGGGGCTAATACCCCCCTTAATTTATGTAAATGGGTTTTTCATGCAGAATTATCCCATTTCCTTCAAATTTTATTTATAGGTTCACTGTGTTAAGGCGCATCTCTGATTAGTTTTCGGGATTGATTGGTTAAGTATAAAGGGGGGGAACAAGGGGCTAATTCCCCCCTATCTATACTAATATATAAAGTAGTAAAGATTGTTTGTTTGTTTGTTTGTTTGTTTGTAGGGGGTAATCTCTGGAACCACTGAAGCTATTTTAAAAGTGATGGTGGCAAATTAATGGTGACAATCCCTGCTCCAACATAGGCTATATTTTATGTCGGTGCCACCACCCCCAGGGGGGTGCAGGAGCGAAAAACGTTCTAAAATTTCGATTTTTTGTGTACTGAAGGAGATAGAAGTATCAAATTTGGTATGGTAGTTACTTATAAGATGTAAATGCTCTCTAAGAACAAATTATAAAAACATTCGCAATTTAAAAGGGTGAGATGAGGAAGAAGCGTTCTAAAAACATTCTAAATTACAATTTCTATGGAATCTCTGAAACTACAGAACCGATTTCAAAAGTGATGGTGGCAAATGGATGGTGACAGTCCCTGCTCCAACATATGCTAAATTTTTTGTCGGTGCCACTGCCCGCAGAGGGTGCAGGAGCGAAAAACGTTCCAAAATTATGATATTTTCAATAATGAAGGAGTTAGGAACTTGACATTTTGTATGGTCGTTACTTACAAGATTTAAATGCTCTATAAGAACAAAACCTAAAAAAAATCGAAATTTAAAAGGCTGAAATAAGCAAAAAATTTTCTAAAAACATTCTAAATTACAATTTGTATGGAATGTCTGGAACTACTAAAGCGATTTCAAAAGTGATGGTGGAAAATGGATGGTGACAATCCCTGCTCCAACATAGGCTATATTTTATGTCGGTGCCACTACCCCGAGGGGGGTGCAGAAGCGAAAAACGTTCTAAAATTGCGATTTTTGCGATGCTGAAGGAGCTAGAAACTTCAAGTTCGGCATGATTGTTATTTATAAGATCTAAATGCGCTCTAAGAACAATTTCTAAAGAAAAATGATCTAATGATTCTGCGATTTTTCAACTATTGAATTTCTAAAATTACCAAATTTCACAATAGAGTACCATAGCGAAACCTTCACGCGTAAAAAGATAATGATAAGGGCGACGTGTCCTGACGTGTATATTGACTATAGCACGAGTCACAAATTATTCTATCCTTATTTTTCTGTTAAAATATAAAAGTGAATTATGAAATGTCAATATTTTGTTTGATTAAAGGTTCGTTAAGAGAAATTGACCAGCGTAGCGGGCGTAGCTTGCTAGTAGTATATATAGTTATTCTCAGTAACGTTTATTAATTAGATTCTAGTTGAAATAGGATAACTTCGTTAAAACTCTCTTCAAACAATTGCAACCAATAAAAACTGCAATGTATCAAACTTCTTTTGCGTGTTTCTTTTTTAGCAAATGATAAATGCTTTATAAAACCACTTTCTATAGGAAAAAATATTTTTTTGCACTTCAGTAGTGGATATGAATTTCGTTATGCTTGAGGTAATATAAAGCCTTTTTATGACTTTATACTACTTTATATACGACTTAAAAAAAATTTCCGCCTCTAGACTATAATGTATTTGAATTATTTTATGCATTCTTTAAACTAACGATAAATGCTACACTAAGCGTTTTCAATAGGGAGCATGCTGTGGTAAACATCAATAACGTACACGAATTTCGTAATTAATTCCAGCATATTTATGAAAGATGGAGTGCAAACAGACAGACAAACGAATGGAAGTCATAAACACACTTTTACTATGTTCAAAAGTGTTGAAAATTTCAGTAAAACCTGTGAAAATGGAACTTGGCTATAATAAAATTACCATACAATTTGTCCTTCCTAGGAGGAAATCTGCCTAAAATGGGATATTTTCCGTGTCCCTTAGAAATACGTTTCGTCAAATTTTACAGTACTTTTTAATGTTAGCCACCCTGATGCGTAAATAAAATCTGTCAATAAAGCAGTTTATTTCTTTCTTATTATTATTTGGAAAGAGTATGACATTCCAAACTAACACCCCAAAAATGTGTCAACTTATTCAAATTCCAGATATGTTTATAGAACAGACATCATCACCTTTTTATTCATTCCACTGCGAGCTTATTTCATATCCTATGTGCCATCAGAAACTCATCTCAGCTGTTTTATGACAGTGGAACACTCACTTTTACACTCCGCGAGCTAAAAACAAAGAAAAGTCATTTAAAAACACGGGTAGCTTCAGAGCTTCTTCCCCAAGGTCGATTTTTCCATCCACCTTGGTCTTGGCAATTTCTCTTCACCATGGTTTGAAGTTGAAGTGAATACATGTGTGCTATTTTATTTTATGCACCCATATATTAGTGGCAACGGAGCGTTGAGTCGCAGCGGGATCTTCATAAATAGATTTGGCTCTACCCGCCATTTACTTTGGCGCGCATGGAGCTAGTCTAAATAGGACCTCAAGAGCTTGCCATTAGTTGTGGATTGATGGCAGTCGGACTCAATGACAAGCTGCTCGATGGCAGATGAGATATCCATATTTTTGGGCATCTGCCCGAGAGTTAACTCAGAAAATGGGTTTGTTCAACTTGTTGCGTGTCAGAATAGAAAGGCTAGCAGATACTATTGATGTGGATCGTTCTCTGATGAAAGAAAATAAAAAAAACCCTCTTTTTTAAGGCACCTTTTTGTTACTTGTTTTATTTGTTTTCTTTATTTATTCATGTGTGGTATTTTAAGAAGCATAAAAATATATTACCATAAATCATAGTATAGTTTTCTCTGAAAAAGATGTTTTTTCTTTGATACTTTTTAAATGTCAATTTTATTAAAGAAGATGAGTATATAAACATTGATTTTCGCCCCCTAGAGTAAAAAAAAATTGCTTCCTTTTTCTAACATGTTTTGATTCTTTTAATATAATTTAGGATCTATATATCCACTCTGATTGATTTTGTTTGAAGATTTTTTAAAAATGTGCTATACAAGATCAGATAATACATAGGTTTGTTAAGAAAGTGTTAATGTGTTCCAATATCAATTTCATTTTAAACGCTTCTAACACTATCGTAGTTTTGATATATGTTTCACTTTGTTTTTCACATATTAACCTATGTAAAAATTACGATAGTGTTGTGATCACTCTCGTTATCGATCCTATGTTATATTAAAACAACCAAAACATAATAGAACAAGAATGAAAAATTATGCGTCAAGCAAAGATTATGAGACACTTTCCAACACTTCCAGAATACTTCGACAAAACTTCGCTGTGCAATAAAGTAAATAAGATACTTAAGTAAACACTTAAGACAACGCATAACACATTTGAAAACCAGATTTCAACAATTAACCTTCCATATCCGAAAGAGTACTCCAATTCTTTCATGAAACCTGCAGTTCTATAAATGATCTATAGATTTGTATACATTCTTCATAGTATGCTAAAATGTAGTTTAGTGAGAAAACGCATAACACTGTAGAAAGTTCCCTTTCAAAAATTTCTACCAATAGATGAAAATAATATACTTAAATTATTTTGTACAGTCCGGTATATTATCTACAGATTTTTATACACGCCACATATTAAGCTAAAATTTAATTCAGGCAAAAACGTGCTTAAATATACTGAAATCACATTTCCAGAAATTATCATCCATAGGCATCCATGTATCTAGTTCTTTGCATGACCTTATATATGATTTTATTTATATTCTAGAAACATATCTTAATATACTAAATATATAGTTCCGCTTGAAAATGCATAACTTAATTAGTACTTTAAGCAATTCTCGTACAATTATGATTATAATCAGTAATCCACACGAATTCTTTTGCGTAGCCTTTTATATGATCTATAGCATTTATACACACCACATAATATGCAAAAATTTAGATAAATTTAAAAACGTTACTACAACTGAAAACGCACTTCCAGCAATTATTGCTAATAGACAATACTTCGGATACAGTACTGTAACCGAAATCTTTTGTGTGTCCCTGTAAATGAACGATAAATGCTGTGCACGTGTGTCAAATTATTAAAATACGCTGCAAACAGTTTTTTCCCTTAGACCAATATTAAACCGAATTATTTTGTGTAGAAATGTAAATGAATGATAAATGCTTTATACTCCATATTCTTCAGAAAGTATGTTTTAATGCACCTCAGAAATTCTCATCAATTTCAATATGTTTATAAATGATAGTGTAATATGAATAAAATACACCGCACACAATTTTTCCCCCATACACCATAATATAGCTGAATTCTTTTGAGTGCCCCGGTAAAGAAACTATAAGTGTTACACATACCATATTTTATAAAAAAAAACATCTTGTAGGGCACTTAAGTGATGTATATCACTTTCAATATGTTTGAAATAATGTAACATTATTAAAATATACTGCAAAGATTTTCCCCCCATAAACCATAATGTAACAGCGTCCTTTTGAGTGCCCCTGTAAACGAACTATAAATGCTACACACGTCATTTTCAATACCGAACATGCCATGGTAAACTTCAATAACGTATATATCAAGCGCATGGCAATCCGAGTATGTTTACGTGAGTTAGAGTATGGACAGATGGAGAGACAGACAAACCGAATGCATAAACACTTCTCAAGTATGTTGGAATGTGTTAAAACATGAATTTTTGTTACGCTATCGGAAGGAGGTTGGGGGAGCGAAAAAAAAAGTATATTTCTACTAGTGATGGGCTTAACAAGTTATTTTGATATTCAAATTAATCATTCGGGCATGCGCAAAAGTATATATTCGTATTCTTTTCAACCAATTAACCCCTTCAATTGCAAAGTACTTCTATTCGTAAAATGTTGGAACGATTGAATAACACCAGATTTTACGAACAAATTTATTTGAAATTAAATAAAAGCTTCTCTTTACGTAGTTAATTAAGGAAGAATTTTTATTCCAAAATTCTGGCGTTAATGTGATATTTAGGGATTAAAATTAAGTGGTCCAAAAATCAACAACATATTTCCATGGGGTTAAAACCTGAAAATTTGTAAAATAAAAGAATTCAATTAAGAGCCACATAACAATAACTTAATTTTATGTGGCTTTTAATTTAATTTACTTTTTTTTAAATTACAATTTTTAGTTGTAATTGATTAAAAAGAATACGAAGGTTGTCAGCTATGCTTTTTCGCATGCCCGAATGATTCTTTCGAATGTCAAAATAACTTATTATGTCCATCACTACTTTCTACTCATCTTATTTTTAAGCTTTATACCCTCTTCTTAGATAAAAATTAATTAAATTAGATGTGATCGGAAAGAACTTTATTTTCTAGATTGGCATTTGTGTGAGCTTAATACGTGTTTAACGCTTAGCTTAGTGTGTATTCTTTCGAATGTCAAAATAACTTATTATGTCCATCACTACTTTCTACTCATTTTATTTTTAAGCTTTACACCCTCTTCTTAGATAAAAATGAAATGAAATTAGATGTGATCGGAAACAACTTTATTTTCCAGATTGGCATTTGTGTGAGCTTAATACGCGTTTAACCCTTTGAGGGGCAAGCAATTGTGTTCCTGTAACATCGAATTCACACCGGTATTTACGAAAGAATTTTAGTTCAAAATAAGGAAAAGCAATTTTTCCGCTTTTTCCTTCAAAGTTAAAAAAGTAAAATTTAATTAAAAGTTTCTGGTTCGAATCGGATTAAAATTAGGTGGTATATAATATATACCACCGCCCCTCAAAGGGTTAACGCTTAGCTTAGTGTGTAGGTTTGTGCCCGTGCGTGGGTGCTTATTTATACTAATCGGCAAATATTTTCTAAATTCACAATTCTTCTGTAAGAATTCTATAGATTTTATCGTAAGAATAGTCTTGATCAATACATTTTCATGTACACAGTGTTTTCGGCATAAACATAAATGATATGCACATTTTGTTGCGTGTGTGTTATTTTTGATAATGGTATTCATGGGAAGATCAAGCTTGAGAAAGGGAGATAATTGTCCTTACTAGTTTATGTAATTTATATAACTCTATATTATAAAGTTTACTGCAATTTCATTTAAAATTTATATAAATATGCTTGATGAAATTTAGTTTAGATGTGGAATAAATGGATGGGATTCTCACTAAATACCTCTTGAAGGTTTTTGATTTAGCAAATTTGAACGCATATTTAACAAGTGGGTAAGTGTGATCAAAGATCGCTCAAAGGGTTTCGTTTAATATTCCTTTCCAAACACTTTATCCTTTCTTTAATAAATCCAAATAAATTTCATTTAGCAACAACAACAAAAAAAAAAAGTCATGTTTTTTATAAAGTAAAAATTTACCGGTCTATTTTTTCGTTTTTTCGAATATCTAAACAAGCCCGATAGCGAGCGAAGCCCGCTATTATAGTCTGTCATAATAATATCTGACATGCGGACAAAATGCGGTAATTAAAAAAAAAAAATCAAAATTAAACACGTTGTACACCTTCAAAATGCTAAAATATGTGAATATTTCCATAATCGGATATTTATCATGATTCAATATGTTTCTCAAACTCATATATTTAATATTCTCTATTACTCATATTAATACTAGCTTTGTATTATTCTCAGACATTTCAAAAATTCATTAAACTTCCAATAGGACGTCAGATTTTCTTTTTAATTCTCTAATGACGCGATATTTAATCTGCTTTGTGTACATACACATACTCATACTCCTTGTATTATTGAGAAATCTTTGAAAATTTCTTTTTTATTACCACTATGAAGTCAATCATTTTTATTTCACACTAATCTTTTTTTCAATTGGTGAAATTTTTTATTTCATTTTCATTTTTCACGTGGAAATCGTTCAATATAAAATTAATTATTGTAGAAAGAATTTCATTGTGGATTTTTAATTTTTGGCAACTGCTATAACGAAAAACGTTTAAATTTAATAGGAAAAGGCTGTTAGAATTTTGGTTTTTTATCTCTATTTATTAAAATAATGCTATTTTTCCAAATTTTAATATTTTGAGCTTCATAGCTGGTATTCAGATATATCTACACAAAGTTTCAACTCTGTAAGTTACATAGTTTCTGAGAATGGCTCTGTGACGAACAGACAACGGAGCGGGAGTAATAGGGTTTCGTGAGATGAACGAAATTTGTGAGGTTCTTCCAAACGCAAGGCCCTACGACATAGCTTAGTCCAGATTATAAATAAATTCAAGCTTGGTGTAATAATAATATCATTGATAATACACTATAAATATTTTCTGCATTTAACTATGCTAAAGTTGATAAAGCTGTATCGCTATCACAGACGTCTATGATAAACGAAGTGATGTTTCCGTTGACCCACGGGCATGACTAATTCACTAGCTGGATGACATATAGCGTCGCTAAGATATTCTCTTTGATCCATTTACCCATTATAAATAATCTAGAAATAGGAATACTTGATTAAAGCCGTTGCAAGGTGCTTTTAATTACAAAGCTTCCTTTAAAATGTGCCTATTGTACTTAAACCTATTGCGGCACCGATCAGGAGTCAAAACAACGAACATCGAGTTGGGGGGGGGGGGGGGGGGGGGAGGATTTTTAGGATAAGCCAATCTATATATTTAAAGCTAAAAGAGCATTTTTCAGATTTCACATAAAATTGGCCTCAGTGCGCATGCCTCAACTTTTTTTCACAGCAGAAATAGAAGGGGAAATCCCAGGGGGTCCCCTTCTATAGTTTGAGAGTGGACTATGTCTGAACAAAAGGGAACAGGAAGAGGTTCAGACCCACACAATGAGAAACCCATACATCATTCTCCCCACGTCCAATGGGAAGAAAAACTTCCTCTTTCTTTGAAATGGCAGTTTTTCCTTCAGATGAATTTTACAAGCAGCTAGTTTGTTACCTGAAGCCTGGGTCAATTTTCGTTGAAGTGAAATGCTTCACCCTCCGGAAAAAAAATAAATCAACAATCACAATTTTTAAAAATACGTTGATGCAGTTTCTCAGGATTCTAAATGAAATTTTCTTTTTTTCTTTTTTATTTAAATCCGAGGTGACCGGATCCGAAGACAGTGGGGTGCCCAATCCTAAGTTCGTTTAATTCGAGGTCCGTTTGGAATAAACTGACCAGCGTATCGGACAAAGCTCCGCTAGTATCTTATTATAATAAATAAATACGCTCTTATGCTTAATCATAATTTTCTCTTTATGTACAATTATTTGCTCTTGAAGTACAATTATTAGAAAATCTCATAATGTATAATTATTTTCTCTTAATGTAAAATTATTAAAAAATCCATTAAGGTACAGTTATTTTTTTAAAAGAGAGTAAATTTGACCCGAATCTAATCTGCACAAAATAAATCGACAAGGGATTGGGCTAGATTTGAATTGCAATTAGTATTTGATATTTGTCTTAACTCGGGTATGAAGCCGCTTAATTTTTCTGATTTTATGAAACTATGGGAATTTTTGACTTCATATGAGGATGAAACCAATATTACATGAGCTTATTATTTATTAAGATATTTTTAGTTCTTTTTTAAATATACAGATTTTACCGAATAGTAAGCATATTATTTAATTTCTATAAAATTTGCATCAGCATGAAAAAGATTTATTTTAAAATTAAAATTTAGCATTTTAAAGTTATATAATAATGTAAAAATATTGTATTTAAAGATTACATTTAATAAATTAAATTTTTTATCTTCGATAACAGTATGAAAATGCATACATTTGTTATTTATATAAACTTTCTATATCTATTTTTATTAATTAAAAAAAACTATTTTTAAAAGAATTTTTAAAACTGAAATTGGAGTAATAGAAGTTACAAAGAAAAAATACGCTTAATTCAAAAACCCGAGCTATAGCGCAAGATTTTTCTTTTTTATCGGAGGTGTTTTCTGAAACATAGTGCTTTCTGGGGGATAGTTTTTATTATTTATTCTACTAAATGTAAACGAGGTAGAGGTTACATTTTTCTAAGTCAGATGTTAAATTATTTTCATGGAGTTTAACTGAAATATTTTAATTAATCAGAATTGATTAATTAAACTATTCATAATGTTAATTAGATTAAAACAGATAAAGATTATGTTACTCATGATGTTCATAAACACAGTCTATTTAAAATTGTGTCTATAGGCATTTGGACAGCTTAATTTGATGGCTAAAGAGGGGAGGGAAGAGGTATAAATCTGATAAAAAAAATGGCGATGAATTATGTTTAAACTAAATAGTTATTATTTTTCTAAGAGGTGGCAGAAATAAAATCTTATTGTCCGTTATATAAAATAAAGAGGAAAAAGCCCAGTAAATTTATGGTTATAAAAACACATAATGATAAATATTTGTACTTGACTTAGATGAATATATTAGAGTCGGGTTGGCTTTAATTTTTCGGTTCCGGGTTGGGATTCCTTTGGACTTAAATTAACTTAATGTACTGGACAATGATTTGATTTTAATAAAATGACACTGACAACTGATGTTTGAGCATTTTAAATCGTCTGCTTCATATTACAAAGATTGTCCATAATCCATATTCCTACTTTCTCCCAATTTTATTCCATCATTCAAATATAAGATCGCTGAATTTTGCATTTATTCTTATTTGTGTTTCTATCACTTCTTGTAAAAATATTTTTTAATTTATTTTCAAGGTTAAAAAAAATGAAATTTTAATTCTGGTTTTTAAATTAATTTCTCACTTATAAGGTATCGAGTTAATCGGAATTTTTCAAGACTCTTTGATATATTTTCAACGGCGATTGCTCAAGAGAGTAGATTAAAAGTTTGTTGTTAAAAGTTTGTTCTGTTATTTCATTACACTCTCTTTAATTATCGGATAAATCTGAAAATTAGGGAGTAAAGAAAAACTCTCTGAGGCTCTTTTGAATACAGTTGATTTCAGCATAAAACCGTTACCATGGAAACGTGAACTGTGATAAAACATTGGGAAATGGGAGAAAGCTGGAAGTTTTTCTCAGGAAATATAAGGTAACTAGGATACAAGAAGGTTGGAGCTTTTCTGGCATGCACCTTAAAAATTAGTATTTACTGCTTGCTAATGGATTGGTATTTCCATCATAACTAATAATGAGGGATTTATTAAATAAAAACTTTGTGTTTCCCATAATTTTATGTAAAATTAGAGTAATATATGTATAACTATATGAGATTGGTCTTTCAAGAAAATTTTCAACTCTACGTTTAAATGTTGACTGCATATTTTACATTTATAATTAAAAAAAGTTGATTATCGTCAGAAGCCATTGGAGGCAATAGAATCCTGAATCGAATCGGGTTGGCTCTAATTTTTCGGTTCCGGGTTGGGATTTGGTTCTTGTAACTTTAGGTTCAAGTGTACTCGATTATTGAAAATAAACTCCAAAATATCCTCCCAGATCTAAAAACTATATTTTAAAAAGAATTAGATTTTTATATAAATATATAAATATACTTCTTCTAAAAAACTATATTTCTGTATTTATAAAACTATATTTGAATATGTAATACATACAGGATACAAAGTGAAGTCCCGATACATTCAAGTAACTTTTGAAAGATCAAAATAGATTTGTGAAATAATTATCTACCCAAAGTAGTAATTCAACGATGCGCTATCATAGGGAAAATGACTGCAGTGCCCCCTAGTGACGAAATTTGGAAACTATGGACCCTATCTCGAAAACTATGAGATATAGTGAAAAAAAAGTCAGTTACAAAAATGTAGAGCGTTCTTTATTTATGATTAAATATTGTCTTACATGTAACAATAACTTTATTAGAAGAACCAAAAATGTAAATTTTTTGATATAATATCACCGGCTTAAATATAACATTAATCACGTGCAGAAGTGGGGCTTTATAAGGCAAATGTACATTAGTAAAACACATTTCAGCCAGGTAAAATTTATTTCAATGAGAAAATCAAATTAAGTATGTTCAATGTGCCCACCTGAGCAATGCATGTGCACTGAAAAAAAAATTGTTGATTTTACGGTATAATACTGGCATTCCAGCTGCCAGTATTATACCGTAAAATGAACAGTAATAAACAGTAAAATAAGCAGTAATACGCTACCGCGCTGCTACCGTATGTATGCTAGGGTTTCTAAGTGTCAGGGAATTTTTCAGAGAAAAGACCAGTAATTTCTTATAGAAAAATTCGCCTATTTAATTTACGATTAAATAAAATGGTAAGAAAATGCCGGTATTTTCCCTGAAAAATTCCCTGCCCTGCAGCAACCCTGGTATGCGAGTGCATATGTACATAGTTTGACTTCAAATGGAATTTTCGGGTTCTGGTCTCTCGCAAAAAACCCCTCATTCTCATTAAAAAAAAAAAAAAAAAAAAAAAAAAAAAAAAACAAGCGGGAAAAATTCTACCTTACGGCAGAATATAGATTGGTCACACGCGGTTTTTATCATTGAGATTTTTTCAGCCAAGTCTAACTCGTCAAAAAAAAAAAAGTGTTTGTTAGCATAAGCCAGCTTCTCCACTTTAGAATTTAGTTAGCGCTCTAAGATTTTTTTTGTGAGGCTGGCGGAATATATTAGGAATGAACACACCAAGTTTTAAAAAGATTCGGTGACTAGAAGTATTTTTAATAAATATAATATTGAAAAGATGTGGCTCCAATGGGCTGAGACGGGGCGAGGTAGATGTTGTTTACAAATGTGCTGGCTTAATGACACCCTTTAAACTATTTTTAATGGTTCAAGACACTTTAACACTTAATAGATAACTTAAAAAAAGTAATGAAAAGTTCTATGATAACAGCTTTTATGATGGATACAACTAAGAGAAGTTGTTTAACAAATGATGATTTATCATTAATTGACGGAGTCTTGGAGAGCGGTGGGGGGGGAGGGAGGGGGAGCTATACAAAACACGAAATCTTTTAAATGAATCCTCTCTTGCAATTGAGAGATGGGCCTTTAAAAGGGACGCCCCTTTTGCGCCCCTCTGACGGGCCCCCCTCAACAGATACGTAAAAACCGAGGCGCCAAAAGAAGCGGGGGTGGGGGGGGGGGAATACCTTTAGGCGGTGTACAGCTAATTTTGGTGAAATTTTGGAGCTGTCCGGCCCATAGGAACAGAGAAAAATGGTAAAAACTAAAATAATTATGAGAAATTGAAAAAATAAAATAAGAAAATTGCTTCTGACGGAAACGGGGGGGAGGGGGGGGGGAGAGTAGGACCAGATAACAGTGCTTGAAGAGATCAACCTTTTGATAAGTTACATGATGGGGTTTGAACACCTTGAATGTCTCCCCTCGGGGGGGGGGGGGTAATTTCGTTCCTAGGGGAGATAGGGCCTCGGGACTCTCTTAGAAATGTCGGCTTCGACGAGTTTAACTTCGTTGTATCCTTTAGAAGAGGCCTACGCCTTCTGTGGGGCTTAAAGGGGCTGAGAAAGATGGGAAAAACTAAAATTTAAAAGGAGTTGAAACAGAGAAAAGGCTTCTTAAGGGAGGGGGGAGTGAAAGGGGGGAGAGTAGGACCAGACCATAGTGCTTTACGAGATCTATCTATTGATATGTTACATAAAGGGGTTTGAGCACCAAAAAGGTCTCCCCCCCTGGGGGGGTAACTTCGTTCCTATGGGAGATATGGCCACGGGACCCCCTTAGAAATGTCCGCCACCCACGACGGGTTTAATTTTGTTTAATCCTTTATATTATTGTTTAAATGGGGTCTGAGCCCGCTGTAGGGCAATTAGGGACTGAGAAAGGAAATACAAGCGGAAGTATTGGCATAATAAAGAGAGACAATTTGATTTTTAATATCGTCAGTAACAACCATTTGTATAGCTATGCATAAAGGGTGTCCTCCTTTATATATGGAGTGGCTGTGACTTTTCATAAACATGAATTTTACTGTAGACTGAAAGAATTAGCCCTGTGTGTGGCTAATAATAATATGTAATGTAAAATTTTAATCATGAAATAGCTGAATTTGTCGTATTTAAATAAGTAATTGTTATTAATATCAAATTTTACTTTTGTGGAGTTTTGGGGTTCTTTCTAAAACACAACTTACTTAAACTTAAAAAGCTCATTTATTACTCAATCTTCACTTGACAATTAAATATTTAAAAAAAAATAAGTATACCCTGATTAGCTCCACTGAAATCTGTTGCCATGGAAAAGGTAGCAAATTATATTAAACTAATCAAAATATCAAAACTTAAGAATCCGAATAGGTTAATACAACAATGATAATTTTGAACTCATCATTTTAAGACAATATTAAATGTAGTAAGGGGCAACAGATTTCTAAATCAAGTAGCATACTGGATTGCATAAAGAACACCCAACTCCACTCCAACCCGATCAAGCTCAAATCTCCATACACATTAAATTAACAAAAGTGTAATCATCATATAATTTGGAAAAATGCAGACAACCTGAAATTCCTCCAATATGAGGACCAAAAGGGGAAAGAGTTAAATCCGTTAATAGAATAGGGATATGATGATGTACTAAAATTTTAGAACAACCATAGAGATTCTGAACAAGATCCGATCGGTTAACCAAGAATCGTATAGTGGTGTATAATGACTGGATATTTTTTTTTTTTTTTTTTTTTTTTTTTTTTTTACTTTTTAAAATAAAACAATTTTGGTGTATATTTTAGAAAAACGATGTTTCTGAAAGAGGAGAGTTAAAGCTTAATTTAACATTTTTATGAAATTAAATTTAATATTACTGTTTCACTTATTAATCTATCCATCCTTAAATCAAGATCAAAAATACGATTGTATAACATTGAGTGAACTTCAATTTATGTTCATTAAAACAGTCAGTTATGAATTTAAACTTAAGAAATTTTAAAGTCCTAATTTAATAAAGTTGAATTTTCTCTCCCCCTTTTTTTTTTTTTTAATTAATCACAGAAAGGTTAGGCCATTCTTATAGGTCTACTGTGAATATAAAAAATTAATTATTTAGAGATTTATACAAAGAAAAACATACCAACTTTGATAATAAACAAAAAAAAAACACAATTTATTTGAACATTTAAAATAATGAAGCAACTAAGTTATCAAAAATAATCTTAATAAAACAATATAACAGCTGATCTTTTAAGTTGAAACCACTCACTGGTTACTTTTAAATTATACATCATATTTTTAAAATTACCATCATATTACCATTTAATGGTCGTTCAAACATACAAACATTATATATTAACCTACAGACTATTTCTGTTCATAATGTTTATTCTTATTGAAATTATCCAAAGATATTCATTTCACTTTTAAACTCTGGTATAGCAAACATATTTTTTTTTTTTTTTTTTTTTTTTAAAGAGGTACAAATAAATAAAAAGAAAAACTATGCAAATAGTACTTACAACAGGTAGAGAGTTCTACAATTTTAGTCAATGGGCACTTAGGAGCATTTCCTCCTTTTTCAAAATCTGATGAAGCACTTAAGCTGGAGTATTCAGGCTGGGGAAAAATTCAGACGTGGTTTCAAGCTAACATTCATCAATCCTCTCATCTCACTGCATCACTTGCCATCAACTACTAGGTCCATCATCTAGTCCGGAGGGGAAAATCGTTCTACGGTCCAGAACTTCACCGTCGGAGTCAGTAATTTCACCTTCCTGAAGCATGTGTTTTATTCGAAGATAGCCATCACCGTAACTCAGAACACTACGACTTCTAACGACCGGTTTAGTTCAATATCTATGATCACTTCTGATGGTTAAGAAGTCATAATCTTGGAGCGCCACTACGCCAAAAAAAAAAAATAGGCTACACATATCTTCTTCTTAATTTCTCGTTAACAGTTATAGATCCGCAATTCGAAAATGCCCTTATAGCCTCTTTTCATCATAACATCATGATTTAGGATGGTTAATGTAGGGCCATCAATGCCCCACTCTCAAAAAAAAAAAAATCTTCCAGAAACCTGTCCGCCTTCAACAACTTCGCGATCCAGCTCACAGGCCAATCTTCGAGCCCCGTAATAAGTCGAATTTTTTTTACGAGTCAAACGACAGGTCTCTTGGCCAAGCAACAAGTGTCGTAAACATTCATTCTCCCGCGCTGCTTGAAAAACGGGACCGATCCACTCTGCCAGGGGTACGGGAATGGAAACAAAAGGAAAAATGGACTCATCGTGAAGACTACAGCTTGCCGCTCCACTCTGCCGGCCGCTTCATGGGGGAAGGAAACCATGCATCACCCCCATGGCGTGTGCTGAAGGGGGTCCTGTTAGCCTCTGTTTACATGGGCGCCAGCTATCCGCCTGATAGCAGAGCCAATTGAAGCCTGACGTAAACTTACAAAGCCTAATTGCGTGTATAGTACACTCATAAGATAACGTAATTCTTATACAAGGCGGTCGGTCATTCTTATATCAAAGTCAGACTAGATGACTCCAAATTTTCCACCTGTGCAGTCTACTGACAAAACATCCCTCCCTTGCTGTCTGCTTTTCGTATTTGAAAAACAGGAAGCTACGTTAGACTATAAACGTTGAAATTACTTTGCAAAAAGAAAAAGAAAGAAGAAAAAATAAAAACTGATTTTATTATAATTATAACAATTACTTTTATTTATTTAAATTTTTATTAGAAACAGAAAAAAAGAGTGTTTTTAAATAAATGTTGAGAAAGTGATTTAAATAATTAATGTAGATTAAAAAAAAAAAAATTTGTTGAAACCAACCGTAACAAGATTGCTCCCCCCGGCTAATTAAAAAAAAAATTTTTTGAGAAAACAAATTATTTTTTTGAAAGGTAACTTGGTACCACATGGCATGCTGGGACCTCAACACTGAAAAAACTGACCCACAAACACAGATCATACATCGATCCGGGACGGGATCCAGAGAGTTCACCGCTGAAATACCACCCTGACAATATATTCCGGATATATACAACCAGAGCTCGCACATCCGTAGAAACCATTACCTAAAATATTACCTGAAACATGACCATAAAAGAGTACTACCAGAGGAGGGACCACAAGGCTGATTTTACCACTAAAATGACCAAGATATTTTCTGCACCTGTAAAAGAACACATGTTCCACCTGATTGTGAAACCTCACTTCCCTACTACTGTCATTCCTACGCATAACTGCATCCTTCCTGAGACTTCTGGCAACAGAACTGTAAATAATACATAAATTGAATTTTGAAAAAAAAAATTAGCCGAAAAAGAAGAGAAGTGCCCACTGATTAATTGTCACTATACTGCTTATATACATAACTTCAATAATTGGCATCACAGTATATTACAACACTATCTATTAATGTAAATAAGTACTAGTAATATCATAGTTACAACACTGTAAATGTCAATGAAATTTGTAAAACACATATTAATTCTATTATACAAAAATACACAAGAGCAACTGGTGACACACAAAAAAAAATATATACATATACATCTGTAAGACACAAATTATGGTATCACAGACCATGTTAGAGAATTACGCACACAATTGTAACAATTTTATATGAGAACACATGTTTGTTTTCGAACACAGTCTAATGATTCGGGATATTATGTAGATTTTACAAATGCACGTACAAGTAATGTGCATGGGAAAGAGTATCTCTGCCTCTGTGCTACTAATAGCAAAAAGCAGTTTCGGGCCTTTTGGGCACTACAGGGAAAACATTCCACAAAATAAAATAAAAAACAGGGGTGGTGACATATATCACCAGGAAGGAAAACACACATTCCACAAAAATAGGAAGTAGAATAAATAAAATAGTTAATTTTAGCACTTTTAGCCACACACAACAACATACAGGCATGTACATGAGACAGTATGTACAAGAAAAAGAAAAAGGGCCCACACTCCTTAAAGTTTAAGCTCAAATAAACCACAAACTGTATAGTAAATAATAAATCTATCTAGTTAAAATGTAGAAATTAAAGTAAACACATACTTAAAAAGTTATATACAAAACACTGATGCATTAAAAAAGACTGAACTAAACAGATCTACCTCGGCAAAAGGGTATACAAAACACAACATCCTAAAAAATTTTAAAGTAACAGAAATTACATTCGTTTTTTTGCAAAAATACACCCAAAATCTACGAAAACGGGGTGCGGACGGGTATATACCACAAAATCTACCATAAACCAAACGAAAATTTCAGGTAAAAGCATAAAAAGGGTAAAAAATGCCTACATGAAAGTATCAAAACACAACCAAAACAAACCTTTAATATGCTAGAAAAACTAAGTTCCGTTTTAAAAATGCCGAAGAAAATAATTAAATATACATACACATTAACTAAACTATAAATAAATACAAATAAACAAGGTAAAATTGAATAAAAATGCTTGAATAACGAAAAAAGGTAGTTAGTATTTATAACTCGGACGGTCTCTTCTATCCCGTAGCGAATAGTCGGTTCTAGAAATCGATATTGAACGACTACTTCTATTCGATTTAGCAGCTGGACGAATCGATGAACGAGACCTGCGCGAATCGCTGTGCTCAGCAGTTGAACTGCTTTCTGCCGTGGCTGAATTTTTACCTACGCGCATTTCACTGCCTTCTGCCGTTGCTAAATTTTTATTTACGCACATCTCGTTATTCTCTGCCGCTGCAATCTCCGGAGAAATGGGAGGTGGGGGAGAGGGATTTATGATTTCAGTCGCGTTGCTGTCTGTTTCCTCCACTTCCGGCGCTACCGGAGTTTCGTTATTGTTGACGTTCACTACTGCTGGTGCGCGGTTACTATCATATGGTGCCCAGGGAATGAATCGGTTACGCTTACACCTGCGTACAGGAGGAGAATCGCGCGGTTGGTGTGGTGAATCGATGGTCACGTTTTCAGTCGATCCCAGGCCAATTGTTTGTTTTGGTTTACTGGACCAGATGGGGAGTCTGTCTTTGAAAGAAGACAACCTGTCAACATGGACAACCTGACAATTTTTGGGATTAGCAACTAGCGCTATTTTAAAATTAACCTCATTTAGCTTCTCAATTATAGTAAAAGGACCATTATTTTGCTTGCTTAATTTTTTTGTATTACCAGGGGCGACTGTGGGTGTAAATAACCACACAAGATCTCCTATTTTAAAATTTTTATCAACAGCTGTCTTTTCACGGTATTTTTCCTGCTGCTCAGAAACTTTAATTAAATTACTATGTACTTCAGTGTATACTTTTTGAAGAGCTGGGATTAAGAGTTCGCAAAAAGAGGGTGCATCATTATAATTAAAAGAAGGTGGTTGAGAAAAGAGATTATATGGTAGATTCATATTTCTGCCATACATAACTGCAGCTGGGCTAAGTTTAGTTGAAGAGTGGACAGCTGAACGCATAGCTAGTAGTGCAAATTGAAGCCTGACGTAAACTTACAAAGCCTAATTGCGTGTATAGTACACTCATAAGATAACGTAATTCTTATACAGGGCGGTCGGTCATTCTTATATCAAAGTCAGACTAGATGACTCCAAATTTTCCACCTGTGCAGTCTACTGACAAAACATCCCTCCCTTGCTGTCTGCTTTTCGTATTTGAAAAACAGGAAGCTACGTTAGACTATAAACGTTGAAATTACTTTGCAAAAAGAAAAAGAAAGAAGAAAAAATAAAAACTGATTTTATTATAATTATAACAATTACTTTTATTTATTTAAATTTTTATTAGAAACAGAAAAAAAGAGTGCTTTTAAATAAATGTTGAGAAAGTGATTTAAATAATTAATGTAGATTAAAAAAAAAAAATTTGTTGAAACCAACCGTAACACTTTTATGAAATATATTCCATTTATCATGAAAAATACAAAGCAATCGATAAAACATTTTTAAATAAAAAAAAGTAGAAAAATCGAACAGAAATTTAGGGAAATCGAACCCGCAACCTCCAGAATCAAGAGCAGTGCTCTAACCATCCGGCCATGAAATTCACATCTAGACTTTAAGAAAACATCATTAAAATAGGCAAATTAGTCAAATAACGTTTCGAACGCAGGCCTTTCAATTTCACTATGCATACATTCATAGTACAGACTCACTCCATATTTTAGTCTCCTTCGCCCGCGCACCGCCTAATGATCAGTGAACAGCCCCATTATCTTTTTACGCGTGAAGATTTCGCTATGGTACTTCATTGTGAAGTTTGGTAATTTTTGAAATTCAATATTTGAAAAACGGCATAATCATTAGATTTGAAATTTATATCAGGAAAAATACAATTTTTTACCTTTCTAACGCAGTTTGTCTAACAATCGTGTGACAAATACTTTTCGAGCCATTAATTTTTTCAGTAACTTCAAATGTTTCATTTTCCGAGATTAACCTGTGGCAACGATGAATGGCTGTGACTTTTCATGATCATGAAAAATGATAGAGATTGAAAGAATAAGCCACCCTGTGTGTGGCTAAAAAAAAAAGTATCTTTTTATGGAGCATCGAAATAGTTTTAAGTTATGTTCATTTTGGTCATTAGTGCCTCTTTTCATACTATTTTTACACTTCACATATTCACTAGAAACCTTTTTATGTGCGTATAAAGCAACAAATTTGTGCATTTTTACACTTTATATTAATAATTGTGGTTTGAAGCCTGTTTCCAAACCAACATCCTGGCAATACGTCTTTGATTATAGGTTAACTTTAAGATATCACCTTTTCTTGATTTTAATATTCCAAATATTGGTTTAAAATTTCAATGTTTTGCAATCTGTTCCGTATTACTTTTGTTTTTAAATAATAATAATAATAATGTTTTAAAAGTTTATTATTATTTAAATAATAATAATAATAATTTAAAAGTTTATTATTATTTAAATAATAATAATAATAATTTAAAAGTTTATTATTATTTAAATAATAATAATAATAATTTAAAGTTTATTATTATTTAAATAATAATAATAATAATTTAAAAGTTTATTATTATTTAAATAATAATAATAATAATTTAATGTTTATTATTATTTAAATAACAATAATAATAATTTAAATGATTATTTTATTTTATTTTATGATAATTATGATAATACTAATAATTTAATTTAATTTTGATGATAATAATAATAATAATAATAATAATAATAATAATAATAATAATAATTTAAATAATAGTCATAATTTAATTTTGATGATGATAATAATAATAATAATAATAGCAAATTTTTTGGCAAATGTTTTTTTACACGCCATGGTTGCTGAAATTAATATTTTTTAACTTTTAAATCACCTGCATACTGTATTAGGTTTTATTCCTATACTCAAATAGATTATCTTCGTGCTTACGTTTCTACATTTGTCTTGCATCCACCGATCTTGCAATTTTACGTACATTTTATATACATATTTACACACATCAGCATACAATATATTTAACATACTTACAATACATAGAATGCATGCATTACATACAATACATTCAGCAATGCTTTTCAACAAATGGAAGTAACATCGACCTTCCTGTTTCTAATGACGGATCTTCCATCTGAAGACTCTTCCATATTCCAAAAAACTTCAAAAACACATTCTTAAAAGGGGACCTGAAATAGATCTCATAATAGAATTAAAATGTACGCAATGTTTTTGAAGCAGTCCCAAAATGAAAGGGGCCCCTCACACGAGCGTACGCAATGAAAAATAGTTGGTATCTGTCTTCGATGGGAAAAGATGTATTCATAGTATATTAAGTTGGTGAAAAGGTTCTGCCTCATTGTATTATCCAATTTTAATACCTTTAATACCGGTAAAATATAACCATAATATAGACAACAATTATAATTTATCATACACAAAAAAAAAAAAAAAAAAAAAAAAAAAAATGAAACTCATGCCTGTTATGATACAGCTATCCTAGAAACTCTTTTATTGTTTAATGTCTTTGGCTTAGAAAACTGAAGCTATTCAGTGGTTCTGGTAAGCAGTGTTACTGAATGAAATAGGTCAAACTAAAGTAAAATTACACTTGTAGTGAAATAGAATGGAAATCTTTGAAACAAAACTATTATATAATGGAATTGCATTCATGCAATAATCAGTCAGTCATAATCATACCCTTTTAAATTTAAAATCTCTCTCTCTGTCTTTTTTAAACCTTACTATTTTTAAAGATTTGGGGAGGGGCTCCCCTGCACGCTTCTGCGTACATCCATGACCAAGTTAAGAATTCGGTTTGTGAATATGTTTGCAAAAATATTGAATGTAATACACCTAAATTAGGATGTATGAGTATACCATTGTCTAATACTGATCGTTCTGCATTTAGTGTTAGGTCTATGACGGAGAAAAATCTTTAAACGCATTCATTGTGTTATGAAGTGATATTTTAATTGACTAAATTACGCAAAAAAATATTTAAAATAGTTTTTAATAAGAAGAAAATCCATTCGCTGCCAACTCCAGTTGATTGCGTCCGCTCTCTGCAACGTGGCACTGTTGCCAATTCTCTGGTGCAAAAACATTTCATTCGGCCTGTCACGTTGTGTGCCAAAATCAAGTTCCTGTTCCAGGAATATCTGAAAAGAGCGAGATATTTCAATCGTCGCACCTTTAACTTTGAACAGCTTGTAAGAAAGTTCCTTCAATTTTGATAGTTTATGGTGCTTAGTTTTTAATGATAGAAATGTTAAAGTAATGAATACAAAAAGAATTATAGATGATCATTTTTTTTTCTTTTTTTTTGCAAAATAAGAGAATGTCCAAATAGATTACAGTTGTCACTCTACCACTCAAACACCACAAGACAGTATAGATTCCCTAAAATAGTCATTTAGGGGTATGTGCGAAAATAATTATTAACATTTCTAAAGTAGCCAAAATCAAGTTTTTATACCTGGAATATCTGTAAAGAGCGAGATATTTCAATCGTCACGCCTTTAGCTTTGGATGGCTTGTACAAAAGCTTCTTCAAGTTTGATATTTTATGGTGCTTTGTTTCATTGAAATGTTAAAATTTTTAATACAAAAAGATTTATGCATGAATGTTTTTCGCTAAAAGAAGATAATTTTAAAATATTAGAATATATATGTTATTCTACTACTCACGAAGACGATATACAAGGGACGTTCCGAAAGTAAGTTTCGTCATTTTTTTTTTCACACGTAAACTTTATTGCCAAAGAAAATACACCATGGCATCATGAACTATACACTTTGCACTACTTTTCGACATAGTCGCCACCGACGTTGAGGCATTTGTCGGGGCGTGCAATCAGTTTGAAGAAACCATGTTGGTAAACCTCGGTGCCCTGCGATGCAAGGAATGGACTTTACCCACGTCACGACATCTGCGGGTATATGGAAGAAAAACACCAATAGACGTGGGCGTGAAAAACATTTTAACACAGCTTCCCCTTCGTTCAATAAACAGTCTTTTTCGGAGGGCATATACCCGCAGAGACGTGGCAGTTGCCACTCGCGGGTAAAGTCCATTGTCGCACAGCCTGCTTCACCTCAGTATTGTTTTGGAAGTGACGTCCCGAGAGTGCGGCTTTCAATGCAGGGAACAGGTGAAAGTCCGATGGGGCAAGATCGGGGCTGTAGGCCGGGTGATCCAATTTCCCCCATCCGAAGCGACGAATCTGATCTTGTGTGAGACTTGCTGTGTGTGGGTTTGCGTTGTCGTCCAAAGGCACAACATCTTCACTCAAGAGCTCTGGTTTCTTTCGTCGAATGGCGGACCTGAGTTTTGTGAGGGCAAAGTTAGATATACAGTAAAGTGAAGCCACTAGCGTGTTAGAAGATGGCGAAAAGTAACGCCACCGGAGTTGCAGTAGTAGCGATCAGAACTAAAGTGTTCGGTAATGGGCGGGGCAGTGGGTGCTCCGTGCTCAGGTTTTGGTTCTGCTTTCGTGGCTGGAAATGTAACCGTTGAAATTTTCGTTTATTTCGTGGCAGTATGACAGTGATGGCAATCAGAAATTTTCAATTCTGTCATTAAGTAAACTCATAGAATGATGAAATATTTAAATTTTTAATGAAACTAATCAGATTGTGTACTTAATTTTAATTTTTAATCTTTGTTATTTTCTATTTACTTCTTATAATTTATAAAGGCGTGAAGAATACGAATATTGTACAAGAGATTATTTTCTGAAACAGTGCATATATTTTTTAAAATATAGAATTTAATGTATTCAACAATTTAATTTAATTGAATATTTATTATATGGTGTTGATATTTACAACAAATAGTTTTTTTTTTTACAAAAAAAAAATGAAAAAAAAACATTTGTATTCTTAAAATATAAGAAGTGAACAGAAAATAGGATTAAACATTAAAATAAATACATAATCTGATAAGTTTTCATTAAACATTCGAATATTTCATCCCTCTGCGAGTTTGTTTAGTTACAGAATTGAAAATGTATGATTGACGTTACTGTCATTGTCATACTGCCGCGAAATAAACGAAAATTTAGTTAAATTAATTAGTTAAAAGTGTATTCTGTACCCTGTTTATAAACCCAGGAAATAATTGTTTGTGATTTTTTTTGTTATTTTATGTCTCTTAAAATACTGATAAGTCTGTTAAAATATGCTGAATTGTTTAAGTTTTATTAAACACATTAAAATCTGAAGCAAGTTAAACATATGTGGATAAATTTATTTTGTAAAGATTAATCTCTGTTTAAGAAATATGTAAACAAAATTTAGTGTTTATATAATTCCTGGACAAAATCAGAAAAATACATTTATGTAGCATTATTAAAAAATATCTTTATATGATCCAGGTTCTACATACTTTCTTATTTTTAGTTTTTATTAAATTCTTTAAATATATTTTCATTTATACAGAAGGACAATTTTTTGTAGAAACATTTGCATCTTACATTATATCTAACTTGATGCTCCATAATTTCATTTTTATTTAAATCAAGTAACTTTACATATTTTTCTTAATTTTTTTTCAAAATATTTCTTATGCACATTAAAATGTCAAATGTTTAAATAGATTGATTTAATCAAAGTTACTTTATTTTAAAGTTCATAGAAATAAAATGTATCAAAAAAGTTAAATAATAATAATAATAATAATTTAAAATTCAAGCAACTTGTAAAACAGAAATTTAATAAATTAAAGATTGCACATACAGAATTATCTGCTGTTGAATAGTATTATTAAATGAAAAAATATACATCATCAAAATATTAGGATAAAAATGGTTTAAATAATTTGAAAAATAAATAAATTAGTCTTTGAATAAGTTAAAGTTCAAATATTATATAAAACAAATTATTATTATTAAACAATCGAAATTTGTGACGATTTTTTAAGTATATAAACTATAACATGAGTATTTAAAATTGCGGAGCATCGAATGGACACGAATGTAAACAAATAATAACCAAATGTTATTTTGTAATTATTAGAATAAAAATACATTTAAAGAATTCGCACCAATTAAAAAGAACTAAAAATATAAAAATATGCCATATATCATAAAAGCTTAAATAATAAAAATATTAATGAAAACTGCAGAAACATATTTTCTAATTTCAACCAACTTTCTTTTCTACAATGAAAATATCTACGCAAATTTAATTTTTAAAAGACATTAAACATGTACGAAATAAAATACTATATACAAAAATAATGAACTTAATTAGGATTAAAATGGATTTCACAAAACAAAATTAATGAGCATCTCTGAAAAAAAAACTTACCGAAATATCACCACGTGCAGCACAGATCCGTGCGAGGTAAACGTTATATTTTCTTGGAATTCTTTAAAAAGTGTTGTGATGGGAGATGGGAGGATGCGCACGCAGTTTCACTGGTCGAAACGATGGCAGCGCTCGTAGTTTAGAACTACAATTCCCTAACTTTCAATGTTAAGTAAGTTTACGACAGCTCTTCCGTACAGATGTCTCTGCTTTTCCGTATATTTAGCTTTGGATGAGGGTTTGCATTCGAATAATCTCGGGCATGCCGGTCTGCTGTTACTCTCTCTTCTTCGACGCTATGCGCATGTGTCATTCCTCCTCCGTTAACGCTCTTTCCAGCGTTGAAGCAGCAACGGGTGTGGATTTTTATGGCGATTGTTTGTTTCACTTGGTATACTATATTGTCTTTTAAAAAAATGACGAAACTTACTTTCGGAACATCCCTCGTAGTTGCACTAAAAATTGTTTCAATAATTTATGTTATCAGGGAAATATATATATATATATATATATATATATATATATATATATATATATATATATATATATATATATATATATATATATATATATAATTATAATATCTATGAATTTCAAAATACATATCAAGTTCTAATATCATTCTACTTTAATCTACAAAGAGATAAATAATGATATTGTGTAAACAGAATACCACATATCTAATAATTAACATGTGCAATTATAATTTTACCATAGCATGTGCTTCAATGGTAATTGGCCAAATTTACTCATACCTGAATAATATTTAAAAAAGAAAGAGAGAGAAAGGGAAAAAAAAAAATTATAGATTGGAGTTGCTATAAAGTAAACACAAATGGATTAATAAATCAAATATGAACATTATACAATGGAAAACTGGACCACAAGAGAACAAACAAGAATTGGATATGAAAAAACACATGTAGATGTACTCGTCAGTTTGGTTGCATATATATATATTTCTTATGTAGGTATGAAAAGAAATTTCTGCTTGTATATTATTAGATTTTCTACAATTTTAATTGTAAACCTGGGAACATCACATGTTTGCCCAAGTACGTACCATGTAATTTACACGTAAAATCCGTAGTATCGGAAGTCCTCTCACTCGCTGGTTCCTAGGGGAAGTGGGGTAGGATGATGGGGTTTTTCCCTGCCTTCAGATAATGATTAAAATTGTTGGACTCACAGGAGCTGGAATAGATCGCCGATGTGATAACTTTATAATAAAATATAACATAAGTTTCTGGCGGTAATCAATGGCCAGAATCTTAAGTGGCTAATGGTCAACCAAAATAATCAGTGCTTCATATCTTACCTATTAACGACAGTAGGCTGCAACGACATAGACAATAACTTATAACGACAGTACACTATATGTTATATTGCAACTACAGTAGGAGAAAGTAAGATATGAAAGACTTTTCTAGCTTCCATTTTATTGTTTCGAAGGACATTTAAAAGAGAAATCAACTAATGATTTAAAAACGAATGAACTTAAGCAACTTGATCGATTATGCCATCAAAAGATTTCATGAAGAAAAAGAAAGCTGGCCAAACCAAACTATAGCGTTATCTTTTAGAGAAGTAGAAAACCCTTTTTTTTTCTCTAAATGTTAATGTATTTCCTTCTAGATCAGCCATACTCAACCTTTTTTTCTCTTGAGCCGCAGACCTTATGTTTGCGACGTTAGGCAGGCCGCAACACACTTTGTATATTAGTGTAAAAAAGGGTATAATTAAAATAATAAGATAAAAAAACAGTATAACAAATCAAAATAAAAAGTTAATATAATTAGTAGTATTGAACGTTTGTCGTGGAAGGAATGTTACCAAAAAATTTTAACACCACTTTTTTTCCAAAAAAATTACTTCGGGGTAGATTTCTATTGAAAATGATGTAGAAATATGTTTCAACGATTGTTGTTTAGAAATAGCGATGTAAAACTTTTTCCACGACAACTCAAATAAGTATTATTAGCGATATGATAAGTATAAAACATATCAGTATAACAATGCGGCATCACCAAATTCTAAAGAAAAAAAACCAAGAGATTTTCTTTAATAAATCATTCATTTTTCAATGCAAAAACTTTTTATTTATTTTGTAATGAAGAAACATATAGTGCAAATTTAATTAATTTGGAATAATATTTCATTAGTGTACACCACTATAGCACGAATAGAACTATGAAAAAAAGGAATTTTTGACTAAGGAAATCTCATTTAAGATGTTTTAACATGATTTTAAATTAGTAATTACAAATAACTGGCGGATTTTGTCTTCCCATGAAAATACATAAAGGAACAGCGAAGGTGTTAAAAACTTTTAAAGAACATCTTAATTAATTTTATAATTAGGGATTAATGATTATGTGTCTCGGGCCGCACATAAAAGGTCGCCGGGCCGCAGGTTGAGTATGGCTGTTCTAGATCATAGTGCATGTTGACAACATCCTATTTTGAAAATGTTAGATGACTTAGCATATATTTGCATAGGTGGGCACATTACGTATGTGGGCCACAGCTATGTTATGATCATCTAATTAATACAGCAAATAATCAAAATTAATTAGAATATCGGTAATTTTATTTGCAAAAATCTAGTTTAAAAGTGCAACTTTAATTTTAGTTTTTTTAAATCTTCTCTTTATAACATAAAATAAAAAGCATTTTCCGTACCATGTTGCCATTTATCTATATTTTATATTTTTTATATTTTTCTAACAATTTAGATATATTTTAATCTAATTGTATGAATCGTTATTCTTAACAGTTGAGGAACAAGAAAGTTGACAATATGACGATGAAGAATATACTGGGAACATTATACATCCGATACAAGAAGAAATGTGCTGCCTAATTTTAATAAAATATCTCTCGATATCTGATTTTTTTTTTTTTTTTTACATTTTTAAATGCAAAAACGATTGACTGCTTAAATGAAACTGGTTTAAGATTAAATGTGCCACTGTTATGATATAGATATATTAATAATATGTAAAGGTATATCTATTCGCCTAAGAGTTCTTGGGAGAATTGTGGCGGTAAAAAGGCATATGTTACAGATAAACTGCAAACTTATTGATGATAATTTTTTTTTCTCAATTGAAGATAAATATTTTAAGAGACTGCGGTTTGTAATGTGCAATATATATATCTTTTATTTTTCAAAAATATTTAAAGTGGAGTAGCAATTTTTGAAGATTTGAACTTTTTGGGTAATTTAAAATATATATATAAAAAAAAAAAAAAAAAAAAAAAAACTTTTGAAAATTGAAATGAATGGAAAGGGGTTTATTTAATGCTGCTGTTGTAAAGAAACAAAAAAGAAATTCCTCCCCAACAACGTGAATCTTTCTGACGCAAACACTGAGTCATTTTTATACTGAAACATAGGCGTATACAGTGGACGGTGAGGTACTCTAAATCTTTAAGAAAAGTAAGAATTTTAAAAAAGAACTAAGATAATGTAAATATAAAAGGTTGTTTGTGATTGAATTGAGTATTGCGTGGTTTCAATTTCATTGTATGATAACTTTTTTTTTTAAGTGTTTTGTATTTCGTTGTATTTTATTAAAAGTGCAAACAGTAGTTTTATTTTAGCTTGAAACTTTTCACTCTCTAACACTGGTTACCACAACCAATGAATGTTTTCAGCTGTCTACGGATTTTTAGTTTTATAAGCTAAGGATATTAAACCGTAAAAGAGTTTAAAAAAAAATTCCAGCCCGTAGCCAAGATTTCCTTTTGTTTTTGTTTTTCCCTTCGGTGGGAGGAAATTTTAGGTTTTAACTACAATATCTTTCTTTTAAATAAAATTACATGAATAGAACCTTTAATTTTTTTTTTCGAGCGGGTGCAACCTCGTCTCTTCCTACCATACTCTCCTACCATACCCGTTATCCCTATAGACTTGATAAAATTGTATAATACTTTTGAATTTTTGCTGTTGTTGTTGTTCAAGAATTAAATGTTTTTGCGGCTAGGTATTTTGAATACCAGCGAAGTAATCAAATAACAACATTTGAATGAAAGGGGCATTATTCACATGACTGGAACCATGTAACAATCATCTCACTACAGTAGTTAGCAGCGATACATGCATATACAACGTCACAATATACACATGCGTCTCATAATATTCCTTTTATGTAACTTGTTTAATTTCGAAGAAATGCATTTACTTTATCTATGAATATAGTGTGGCACTGTCGCGGAGAATTTTGCATAAAAGTTTTTAATAATAATTTAAAAAACAACAACAGCATACATCTTATAGTAGTGCCATAATGTCCTACGATGTAGATGCCTTATGTAAAAAAGAAATTGTAGAAAAAAACATAAATCATACTAAAGTTATCGTTATCTTTATGATTTTTATGAAGGAAGGGGGGGGGGGGTATCTACCTTAAACATTTTTATATGGGAGAAAAAGTCAAAATCTTCATGTCGCCTGTAGTAACAAAGCATACTAAAATTAAAGCAAAGCATCTAAAAAAAAAAAAAAAAAAAGAAAGAAAGAAAGAAAGAAAGAAAAAAGAATTGTAAAAGAAAAATCCAAGTAACAGCAAACGTTTAAATAAGCCTCTACACTGTAAGTAAAAAGAGAGGCAAAAATTACTGCAAAATCTGCTGTAATTTTATGCACCCAAATTACCAGCATTTTTTGCTGTTAAAATTTAACACGATTACAGCGTCATTTTTGCAAAGATTAGCCTGATAACAGCATTTTTTATTTCTATAACGTTACAAAAATAATATATCTAAGGTATAGTTTGTTGTTAATATACAGTAAATATGCTGGCAATTTTGGTGCATAAATTTACAAAAAAATTTGCTGTAATTCTATCAAGATAGTTCTAATACATTTTCTTTGATTTCTCTTATAATTAAATAAAGGTATTTATTATTGTAATAGTATTATTATTTTATTAAATATATGTAAATATTTAATTAATTTTTAAATGTAATTTTTGCTATACGCAAATACTAAGCAATTTTTTGCGTAAATTAGCTCAATTGTAATAATTAGCTATGTTATAATACATGGAATGAAATGAGATATCCAAATAAAAAATTTACAAAACAATAAAGCAGTAAAAATTAATTTTCAGAAAACATTTTGTATCTCATTTGGGTGATCCATGTCAATTTAATTATATTTCGAGTATTATGACATCATTATTAAAATGCACAGCAAACGCATTTTTCCTATAGATTATAAGGTAATGGAATTTTCTTGTGCGTCCCTGTAAACGAACTATAGATGCTACTTACTCTATACGCTACAGAAAATATGTTGTAGTCCACCTCAATGAAGCATATCAATGTCATGTTTGAATTATCTTAATATCATTAAAATGCACAGCAGACTATTTTCCTCCATAGATCATAATTATTTTGTGTACTGCAAAAAAAAAAAAAAAAGTGTTGATTTTACAGTATAATACTGGCATCCCAGCTGACAGTATTATACCGTAAAGCGGCAGCGTATTACTGCTTATTTTACTGTTTATTACTGTTAATTTTACGGTATAATACTGTCAGCTGGGTTGCCAGTATTATACTGTAAAATCAACACTTTTTTTCTTTTTTTTGCAGTGTGTGTCCTTGTAAAAAAGCTATAAATGCTACACACTTCAACATTGCACATTCTATGATGAGCCCTAATAACGTATAAAAATTGCATGGCAATCCGAGCCTGTTTACGAAAGTTAGAGTACGGACAGACGACCAGACAAATCGAAGTCATAAATACTTTTCAACTATGTTGGAAAGTGTTAAAAAGAATTCTTAGTTTTTTTTATGTATAAATTATGTGCAATTTTCGATCTGCTTGGAAGAGAAGGAATATTAACGGTGCTTTGAACAATTTAGTTCCCGCATTTCGTTAATATCGAAGAGAAATGTCTAAAATCCCTAATCTAGATATACAGTCTGTTTAGATACTATGTATAGATCTAAATTACTTTTACTATGCTCACACTTAGACTGTTAATTTAGATAGCATAATTTTAGATTGGTGAATAACAGAAAAAGCAGGCAGGTAGGTAGTTGTTTTGTGATTGAATGCACGGATTACTCATGTAACTTCTCAACAACTGGTTTCTTATTTTAACCCGTTTTATTTGTTTGCTTTGGATTAGTTCTATTTTTGATAGGAATGCGTAAAAATGCTTTTTGGAACACATGTTCCTGTTGTTATAAGTAAGAAGCGTGTGTGGAAGATAGTTTGATACGTCATGCATGGTCTAATGTTGGCAAAACACATGTGTTTGACTAATGCTGGATGTAAAATCCTACAAGCGTGTTTGAAACGAAAAGAAAACATTTCTGAACTTATATCAACAAGTAACAGTAGCGGCTCATCAGGGGATTCACAATCACTTTACTACCAATATTTTAATACACTAAATTTCTCCTTGTTTAATCGTGGAGCATTCTACAATTAGATAAGATGAAATTTAATATACTAAAATTCTGGTAGTAAAGTGATTGTGAAACCCCTGACGATCCGCCACTGACCAATTGAGCAATAGCCAAAGTTTCAAAATATAGAAAAAGATTTTCGTTCGTTTTACCCACGGTATCACTTGCTATGTTATTCTTGCTTCTTTTCCGGCCATTTCTTCCTTATGTAAGATAGAATGCTTCGTCTCCTTCTCCCAACACCCCCTTTAAGATTTCGGATTGATATTTATTTTTTCTGGATGAATATTTGGTGTAACATAAAAAAAGAAAAAAAAACATCATTTTAGATAATACAACTATGTACGCAGTCCTAAAAAATATCTTATATAAAAATGTGACTGGTACTAATCGCTTAATTATAACGTCTACTACTCAATGTTATACTTAAATTTTGCTTAGGAGTCACCTACATACAGAAATTGTACCAACTTGAAAATTTTCAATACTCATACTTAATTTTGATATCATAATTAAATTCTTCGGTAGTTTTCGGATACCAGCCAGAAAATTATAGAATACTTAAAAATATGCCGATTTAAAGTTTGGAACTCTTAATGTTAAATTCCTTTTTAATCGTTGCAAAAACAGATTGCTATGCGGGTAGTGTTTTTTAAGCATAACTCAAAACCTATTTGGCAGAATTACCTATAATTTTAGATTCGTATGTTTTAAACTTCTAATATATATATATATATATATATATATATATATATATATGTTACAATTCATATTTCTATCTTTCAAAAAGTATACATTTCCGAAATTTATTTTGGAAAATATATAAACTGTAACCTATAAATTTTTTAACAGAAATCGATTCATAGAAGCGTGAAATATGTGAACCTAAAATTACAGTTCATTCCGCCAAGTAGTTTTTGAGTTATGCTTAAAAAAACTACCCGCATAGCAATCTGTTTTTGCAACGATTAAAAATGAATTTAACATTAGGCGTTCCAAACTTTAAACCTGCATAATTCATAAACTACTTGACCGAATTACTTCCCGTTTGGTATCCAAAGGAAAAGGAATTTATCGAAAAATCCAAATATGACATCAAAGTTAGGTATTAGTATTGACAGATTTAAAGTTTAGTGCAATTTTTCTGTGTAGGCGATACCCTAAGTATAGAATTTAAATGTAGCATTAATCAGTAGACATTATTACTAATCGATTGGTTATCAGACACATTTTTATATGATTATTTTCAGCATTGTTAATACACTGGGGGAAAAAAATGTTGATTTTACAGTATAATACTGGCACCCAGCTGCCAGTATTATACCGAAAAATTAATAGTAATAAACAGTAAAATAAACAGTAATGCGCATTTTTTTTAAGTGTGTAAATACGGCAACTTTCGCCCTATACTCGACTAATTTTGGTTCGTTACTTGGGAAATTTATAAGACATTACAAATGAAACTGAAAGACGAAATAAAAAGAAAGAATTACAAGAAAGTATTCTAAACATTCTCAAAACACAGTTTCTCGATATTTTACAATCGATAAGAGTTCTTCGAACCCTCTGTCAGGTTACCGCCAGACATTATTCCATCTGACCCAATTATCTTGAATTTTGATTAATCAACAATTTTAACATTGTTGCAGCGGTCCTGATCCCTGTTATCGATTATGCGAAATAATAATCGTAATTTCCTCGTCCTGTTGTTAACCAGAAATTCTTCCACCTGCAGGTGTATTAGAATGATCTGATGACTCATCTAATTGTTTCGAATCTTAATAATTATATTAGAGGGTTTTACTGCCATGCAAATTTTTTCTGGGATACTACTATTTTTTTGTATTTCAAATTTTATTATTTCGGAATTTTACTATAAAACGTATTGTGTAATTTCGGAGTATTTTTATGGGTTTTTTTTTATTTTATACTTTCAATTACAATTTCTGCAATGGTTTTAATTAATATTTTTATTTTTTAATTTGCGCTTTAAGCTTGCTAATATAGTTTATGTTAATTAATTTATCATTTAATCTCCATCCGCTGCTTTTTTAAAGCTTTTCCAATTTAGTGAGAAAAATTTAACCTTATTTCTTTTACGAGAAAGTGGATTATAGTAATTAAATTATAGTGACCTCTGAATTATTCACGCTTGAAGAGACAGATTTTTAAAAAAATGTGCGTAACTAAGAAGTTCTTATGTTTTACTCTACAGGGTATCCCAAAAGATTGAAACGGGCTTTAATTCTTTACCTTTTGGAAGTAAGTAAACAATGTAAATTTGAAAAGTGATTGTTATGTTAATGAATATTAACATTAAGATTATGTTAATGATTAAAGATTATGTTAATGATAAAGATTATGTTAATAAAATAGTCCAGCCATCAATTTTCAAAGAGTTATACTTTTTAAATTTTTGATGTGACCCTCCTTGACAAGATTGGTCAATGGACATTACCCACGAGTGGGAAAAGACGCGCCTCTGCGGGTATATATTATCAGAAAATGACTGTTTATTGGACATCTGGGAAGCAGAATTGAAATATCCTTCACCTCTACACAGAAAATAATAAAACCCAATTTGGGTCGAAAGATTCTTAGGTATGTGCCCAAATTGGACCATGCCTGTTTTGGTTACCACTGTGTATCCATTTTGGGCACTGTTAAATACCCATTAAAAAAAAAAAAAAAAAAAGTAAAAAGTTTTTTTTTTTTTTTTTTTTTTTTTTTTTATGGCTATTTAACAGTGCCCAAAATGGATACACAGTGGTATTTTATTTTTTATTTTTTTTTTTAAAAAGGGTATTTAACAGTGCCCAAAATGGATACACAGTGGTAACCAAAACAGGCATGACCCAAAATTTGGGCACATACCTAAGAATCTTTCAACCCAAATTGGGTTTTATTTTTTTCTGTGTATTGATGTTTATTCTGTATACCAGCAGCTGATATGACGTGAGTAAAATACATTGGTAAGTTTTTCCTTGTGTTGCCACAAGATCATTACAAAGAATTCCCTACATATATCTTCAAAATTGTATGTCACTTATGTTTAATTGAAAATGGACTACTGTGAATAAGAACATACAATATACCAAATTAGAAATCTAAACCTGTGAGATATCAAAAAAAGAGAAAACATGAACGATAATACATGTGCAGCTGACCTTAAACAAAATATAATCGTAATAATAAAGTGTAACAATATTAATGGCGTCCTATCAAATACTTACTGAAACATTATTAGATGTTGCCCTGATCCTTGTTATCAAATATGCGAATAATAACTAGAACTTTCCCGTTCCGTCGTGAACCAGAAATTCTTCCATCTGCAAGCGTATATTAGAATAGTCTGACGACTCATCTAATTGTTTCGAATATAGTGAGCATAGTGTAATGCATAGTGCACTTTTATTGTTTTCCATTTTATTCGATAATTCCAATTACACCTTTTTGCAGTGTTTTTAATAAATATTTTTATTTACTCATTTATGTTTAAGTTTGCTAATACAGTTTGTGATTATTAATTTATATCTAAGTCTCCACCCGGCTACTTTTTAAAGCTTTTACAGTTTATTGAGAAAAAATAAATGTTTATTTCTTTGCGAGAAAATTGATTACAGTAATACAATTATATTGTCCTCTCAATTATTCGCGCTTTAAAAGACTGATTTTTAAAAATGTACGCAAACTGAGATGTTCTTATGTTCCAAGCTCTTATTTTACTCAACTTGATTCTTGTATGTAAAGATGGATTTTTTTAATCGATTTTTCACCCATTTCCTGATGTGCTAGCGTTGTAGAAATCGTGTACAGTTGAGTATTACCAATAACAACGCAATATAGCACAGTATTTCCAGAACTTAAATATCAATTAATCGATCAATTTTAATTAAGTTAATCGATAATTCAATTCAACAATAGACAACAACGGAAATCAGGCGTCCGGCGTGGATTATTAAACACTTAACAGAATATTATTAAGAAATTTTATGTTTTCCTAGAATGAAATGAGATATCTATAAATAAGAAGCTTAATAAACACGTAACTCCGTAAAAATCCATTTTCAGCAATTGCTGTCCATATCCGGTAATATGGGAAAATTCTTTCGTGCAACCCTGTATGCGATTTATACACTTTATACACGCCACCTGCTACACTGCAAAAAAAGAAAAAAATGTTGATTTTACAGTATAATACTGGCATCTCAGCTGCCAGTATTATATCGTAAAATGAACAGTAATAAATAGTAAAATAAGCAGTAATACGCTACCGCGCATGCGTTTACGTGATGTGTATAAATTCCGTAAGATTGTATACACGACTCCACAAAAGAATTCGCAAGCATTACGCATCCATTGGGCGCGAATTATTTAAAGTATATTTTGAACTGTGGCATGCCTTTTCTACCTGATATATATTTTAGTATACCAAGACATTTTTGTAGAATGTAAATAAATTCATATACAGGGCATCGCAAAAGAAATTGGACACATTGTCATTAATGGCTGATGATGGTTGGAAGTGCGCTTTTAGTTATGTTGTGAGTTTTTTATTGCATTAAATATTAGCATACTGTGTAGTGTGTATAAAAATCTATAGATCATATACACGGCTGCAAGAAACAAAATCGAATGCCATACCGACTATAAGTGGTATTTGGAATCTTTAGGCATCGTAACCGTCTTTTTCCATCACGTAATTTTTTTATTCAAAGGTTGACTTGACGAAAATTTGATATTAATGTTAATTGTATCCAGTGCATAAGATAAATAAATATGTAAGGTAAATAAAATACAAATTCTCATACCAATGTTTCGCATAGCTTTTTTTTTTTTTTTTTTTTTAATGAATCGTTAAACATACACAAAAATTTAAAATGCTAATTCACATCTGTAATATCCCTACACTGAAAAAAAAAAGTTTATTTTACTGTATAATACTGGCACACCAGCGTATATTATACCGTATTAGCCTATTATATATACCGTATTACCATATATACCAGCCTATTATACCGTAAAATTAACAGTAATAAATAGTAATATAAGCAATAATACATTGCCGCGCATGTGCGGTAGCGTATTATTGATTAATTTACTGTTTATTACTGTTAATTTTACGGTATAAAACTGGCAGCTGGGGTGCCAGTATTATATCCTAAAATCATCCCTTTTTTTTTTTTTCTTTTTCAGTGTAGTAGAAACTCGTATATCCGATGAACACGGAACAGACTAAATTCGTTTTATTAAGATAATCTAAACAGACAACTTCGTCAAATGCATTCCTTTAATATAGCACCACATTATGACAGGACACATTTCTTCTTATATATTGATTCCTGTTTCATAAGAGACTGTAATACAGTCCTTTATTTATACTCGCATTACCTACTGAAAGAGCAACTCTAGCGAAATAAATTACTGATAGGACGGGAAGTCCGTTGAATTAATCTTCATTAGCTATTCATATTGGGTTGACATGATATTTTCAATGAATCCTTTTGAAAATTAAAATACTACGCAATTCCTGTTTTTTGAAGTTTTCGATTAACCACATAAAATATTGTTGTTTTATATTAGTATCGTTTAGATAATAGTAATGTATAGCAATGTTTTAGATTATCTGTTTAAAACAAATTCATGTTGTTCTTTCTTCATTTGAGATAGCAATTTGTTCTTATTCTAATCAGCATGTTGCTTTTTGTGAGAAAGAAAAATCGTTGTATTCCTAAAAATCAAACTAGTGTTTAAATTTTTAAATACATTATTTATATATATATATATATATATATATTTGTAATTTTAAAATACAAATAATTTTTTAAGATTGAAATATGTTTAATTTTTTGCGGATATAGATAGGGATTCGTTTATAAAAGTAAAGTAATTACAGTAATCCCTCAACATTCGCGGTTTTAACATACGCGAATTTTGATTATTCGCGAACATGAAAATGCGAAAAAACTTAAATTCGCGAGAATCTGATTTGATTATTCGCGATTTTTTTTTTTATTATCTCTTTCTTTTTCAGAATTTATCGTGGTTAAAGATTACTTCCCTGTGTTTTCTTAGTATCTATTTTCAAATCAATTTTCTGTTGTCAAAATGAAAAACGAGTGAGTATTGTAGAAAGGTAAAATAATAACAACAGTAGAATATTCAATGCAATAGTGATATTAGAAGTGGTAACGGCATCTTTAATCTAGTATTACTCTAACATGCTCAGGTTGTCGTAGAGATACAGCTGAAACTGCTCTTAGATGGAAAATAATTGAAAGCATTTCTGAAGCATTTAGCTGTATTTAAATATTGTATTTTAATATTGTATCGCATACCGACCCACTAATACATTATCATCTCTTTGTGAATAGAGAGAGCCAAAACTGCTTTATACAAAATCATATGATTTTTTTTTGCTGTAATTACTTCTCTAGTCAGTTAATTTGAATTATCTTTGGAAAATAAACGTCATGTTTATGAATATGTGCGTACATTTACCTTCTACATATATGTTAGGCATAACGTATTATTAATAAATATATCCTTTTGTTCTTTGAAATGCTGTGCCACTCTAATTAAAATTTCATAGAACATAACTCCCTTTTTAGTGCAGAGAGATAGATTCAACATTCGCGGATTTGACATTCGCGAGGTTTTCCTGAAACGTAACCCTCGCGAATGTTAAGGGATTACTGTATTTGAAATTTAATCACTTTTTAAGCTTTAAGAATATAATCATTATTATCACACTAGCCGCCACTGGCGACCAGTTTGGTCTCCCTTAAATGTATGTTAAACATTGCAACACGTTACATTTATTCATAATTTAATTTTCCCTTAATCCTTCGCCAAATCGGAAGATTCTAATAGACAAATCATGAACTTTTGGGATCATGGTAGCATTTCGCATATTTTTTGGGCACAAATGTCACATACGCACGTTGGCGCGATTCCCCCCCCCCTCCCCCGCCAATTTGGCGAAAACTTTGTTATGGAAATTTTGTTTATTTACTTTTATTTTTTATTTTAATTCTATAAATTATTTTTGATATGTATATCAATATTTATTTACAACAAACTATCATTTATTTATTTTTATTCTTTTTTTTAATTATGAGTATTTTTGTTAGCCGGGAGCAGATGATAATTCGCCAAATATCGTTCCCATCACCGTCATTCATACTACAATTAATTTAATTTTAAATTATAAACCTGTCACTCATTTCATTTAAAATACTTAACTTTAATCTAAAATGCTTATATTACATAAATTTAAAATACTTCACACTTTTCATTTAAAAGAGAAAATAAATAAATAAATAAGAAATAATATCATAAATCAAAACATTTGATTTCAAAATCAAAGTATCATTTCTAATTTGTACACGCGATAAATAAAAGCTGTATTAGCGATTTTAAAAATGCTAAAAATCTGATTCATTAAATATTATTACATGAGTTCAATTTACGTCAAGAAAAGGTCCGAAAGTTGAGTTGTATAGCACATAATTATGGTAAACTTTGATTGTCTCACTGGTGCGAATTATTTTTTTGACGCGAGGCAGCGGTCCAAAAATTCATTCGCGGAGAACTTGCTTTGCGAATGATTACCTCCATGATTTAATATTTTAAATGTTCACGACGAATCAATCTTTTTTTTGTTTACTTTTATGAATAGAGAATTTGAACTGCGAATCTTTCGACTGAAGTTATTGCAGAATATATACATAATTGAACGCAAGTCATCTCTCAAATATTAATTTATTTTGAACGATCTTTCTTAAAATGTAACTTTTATGCAGTTTATTCGAAAAAATAATTTTGAATAAAAATGGCCGCCTGGCATATGAAAAAGCGATGCGGCATCCCGGAACTGTTGAGGACAGTCACATGACTTACAGTTTTATTATAGAGATAACCGGGCGAGGAAAATGTTGATTTAGGAGAATCCTCTTTTAGTTCTGCATCTGTAACATCTCAAATAGAAACAAGTCGTAATTCTGATGATCATAGAACAGGCTAAATTCGTTTTAATCGGATAATTTAAAACAGGCAACTTCGTAAAATTCATAACTTTACTGGCACCTTATTATGGAAGGACAGACTTTTTCGTAAATATCAATTTTTATTTCATAAGAGGTTGCAGTACTATCCTGTATTTCTACTCGCCTAAACTGCGGAGACAGCAATTCTATCAAAATAAAGTAGTACTGAGATGAGAGGTCGTTTAGCGGTCTCATAGACCGCTAAAACGAGTTTATAGAACTTTTTATTCATCTTTCAATCAAGCGGTCTCAGAGACCGCTCACAGTAGTTATGCGACTATTTCTGCCATTCCTATTGCTTAATTTTATCGATTAACCAAAAGACATGAAATACTGTAACTAGGATTGGGGAATATTCTCCCGCCGTGCATCACGGCTACGGGTATTTCAATCAGGAGTGCGAAAGGGTGTGTCAACGAGTACATTTGACTGCATAAATTCCCCTTTCTTTTCCCCCGATATTTCCATTCCCTCCCGTAAAGCTGACATCAAGCCAAAAAGTTTTAGATGAGAATGGAATTACCGTATTGAGAATATTGACGTGATTCACAGAGTATTGTTAAATTATGTCAATACTCTCCACACACTAGAATCAGGAGTAATTTAAAACTCCTTTTATTGTGGATCGACGTAACCCCAGTTTACGGTATTGCTGTGTTTCAGATTAGTATTGTCTGTTTTAGATTATCTGATTAAAGCAAATTCATTCTGTTCTCTCTTCATTTCACATACCAATCTGTTTCTGTCAGAAATATTCCCCACTGAAAAAAAAAAAAAATGTTGAATTTACAGTATAATATTGCCACCCCAGATGCCAGTATTACACTGTAAAATCAACAGTTTTTTTTTTTTTTTTTTTTTTTTTTTTGCAATGCCGATGCAGATCTAAAAGGCGGCTTTTCAAAAAGGCGCTTTAGCAAAGCGGATTTTCCTAAATCAACGTCTTTTCTGTTCGGATCTGTAAGGAAAAATTATAGTATTCCTGAAGAACAAAGGAGTGTTTAAATTTTTCAACAGATTATATATATATATATATATATATATATGTGTGTGTGTGTGTGTACAGGGCTTGACAAATACGGTCGCCAGGTGGCCACTGGCGACCAAATATTTTTATCTGGCGACTAAGTTATTTAATCTAATGGGGGTTTTGTTGTTGTTTCTTTTTTTGTACAAAAATTGACCTAAGCTTTCTTGAAATGATCACAAATGCCACCCCCCCCCTTCCCAATATTAAAAAATAAACTTTAAAACTATATTCACACAAAAAATATTTTAACTTTTGTTTTTAATTTGGCAAAAATAAGTTCATCAAATGTAAATTTTAAAATAATCAAATCAGAATTATTTGAAACTTCGACAGAAAAATTGACGAAAACTTGTTTTCCTGCTTCACTATTTCGTCCATGCGCTCCTCAGCAGATATAGATTTTGTAGCATTCAACTATCCGGACATTTGAAGCATTCGGTAATCAGCATTTTCCGAACATGCCGGTTAATTCACTCTTTACAGTATTTTTTTTTTTTAAACTTTTGTGCTTTTTGATAATTAATGACGAGGAAGGAGGGGTTGGTAAATATTTTTTACTGGCTACTAAAATATTTTTCTGGCTACCAGATTTTATCAAATTTGTAAAGCCCTGTATATATATATATATATATATATATATGTGTGTGTGTGTGTGTGTGTGTGTGTGTATATATATATATATATATATATATATATATATATATATATATATGTATATATATAGATAATATTTTTTTTTGTATTTTAAAACATAAAAAAACTTTTTACGGCGGAAATATCTTTACATTTTGCTGATATCGATACGGATACGTTTATAAAAATAAAATAATTATCTAAAATTTAAACACTTTTTTGAACTTTGGTAATATAATTATTTTTCTTAGATAACCGGACGAGCAACATGTTGAATGGAAAAATCCGCTTTTAGATTCGCAACTGTAACATTTCTAATAGAAGCAAGTCATATTTCCGATGAACGCAAAACAGGTTGAATCATTTTAATGATGTAATCTAAAACAGACAACTTCGTCCTAGTCTATGGCACCTTATTATGTCAGGGCACAGTTCTTGTTACATATGGACTCCTGTTTCACAAGAGACTGCAATACTATCCTGTATTTCTTCTCGCATTTCCTGCGCAGGGAGCAATTCTAGTACCAAAATAAAGTACTGAGACGGGAAACCTTTTCAATTAAACCTCCATCAGCCATTCATATTACGTTGACATGAAGTTTCAAATAAATTCTTTTTTTAAATTCAGATACAACGCATTTCCTATTTCTTGAAATTTTCGATTAACAAAAAAAAAAAAAAAAAAAGTGTTTTAGATTTGAGATGTTTGTTTTAGATTATTGGATTAAAACAAAATCATTCTGGACTCTATCCGTTTCAGATATCATCCTATTTTTTATCGGATGTATAAAGAAAAATCTTTGTATTCCTAAAGAGCAAAATAGTGTTTGAATTTTTTTAGATTTTCGTTCATCTCACGAAACCCTATTGCTCCCGCTCCGTTGTCTGTCTGTCACACAGCTTCAGTCTGAAACTTCGTGTATAAATCAGAATATCAGCTGTAAAGAGCTGAAAATATTAAAATTTGAAAAATTCGTATTATTTTAATAAATAGAGATAATCAGATGATTTTCACGTGACAAATGAAAATGAAATAAAAAGTTTCACCAATTGAAAACAAGTGGGTAAGTGTGATCCAAGTTCGCACAAAGGGTTTCGTTTAATATTCCTTTCAAACACTTTATCCTTTCTTTAAAAAATCCAAATAAATTTCATTTTCTAAAAAAAAAAAAAAAAAAAACTGTCTATTTTTCTCGGTTTTTCGAATATCTGAACCGGCCCGATAGCGGGTGAAGCCCAGTATTATATTCTGTCATAATAATATCTGTCGTGTGGACTAAATGCGATATTTAAAAAGAAAAATTAATTTCAAAATTAAACATGTTGTACACCTTCAAAATGTTAAAATATGCGAATATTTCCATAATCGGGTTTTTATCATGATTCAATACGTTCCTCAAACTCATATAGTATTTACTATTCTCTATTACTCATATTCATACTCGCTTTGTATTATACTGAAACATTTGAAAAATCCGTTAAACTTGCGATATGACGTCAGATTTTCTTTTTAATTCTCTAATGACGTGTAATTAATCTGCTTTGTGTACATGCACACATACTCATACTCCTTGTATTATTGGGAAATCTTTCTGTTTTATTACCACTATGACGTCAATCATTTTTATTTCATATTAATCTTTTTTTCAATTGGTGAAACTTTTTATTTCATTTTTATTTTTCACGTGGAAATCGTCTGATAGAAAATTAATTATTGTAGATAGAATTTCATCATGGATTTTTAATTTTTGGCATCTGCTATAAGGAAAAATGTTCAAATTTAATAAGAAAAGGCTGTTAGAATTTTGGTTTTTTATCTCTATTTATTAAAATAATACGAATTTTTCAAATTTTAATATTTTCAGCTCTTCACAGCTGATATTCTGATTTATACACAAAGTTTCAACTCTGTAAGTTACACAGTTTTCGAGAATGGCTCTGTGACAGACAGACAACGGAGCGGGAGCAATAGGGTTTCGTGAGATGAACGAAACCCTAAAAAGATAAATATGAAATAAAATTGATTGACGCTATAGTGGTAAATAAAACGGAAAATGTCTAAGATTTCTCAATAATACAAGGAGTATGAGTATAGGGATGTACACAAAGCAGATTAATATCACGTCATTAGAGAATTAAAAAGAAAATCTAACGTCCTATTGGAAGTTTAACGAATTTTTCACATGTTTCAGAATAATACAAAGCGAGTATCAATATGAATCATAGAGAATAGTAAATATATGAGTTTGAGGAATGTATTGAATCATGATAAAAACCCGATTATGGAAATATTCGCATATTTTAACATTTTGAAGACGTCCAACATGTTTAATTTTGAAATTATGTATTTTTTAAATATCGCATTTAGTCCGTATGACGGATATTATTATGACAGAATATAATAGCGGGTTTCGCCCGCTATCTGGCTGGTTTAGATTTTCGAAAAAACGGAAAAATAGACCGGTAAATTTTTACTTTATAAAAAACATGACTTTTTTTTGTTGTTGTTGCTAAATTATATTTATTTGAATTTATTAAAGAAAGGATAAAGTGTTTTGAAAGGAATATTAAACGAAACCCTTTGTGCGATCTTCGATCACACTTACCCACTTGTTTATTTTTTTTATTTTAAGAAATAAAGAAATTTTTACGGTGGAAATATCTTTAAATTTTAAGGATATAGATATGGATTCGTGTATAAAAGTAAAATATGTATTTAAAATTTAAACACTTTTTTTAAAAAAACTTTGGAAATATAATTTGTTTTTCTTAGATAACTGGACGAGCAACATGTTTATGAGAAAAATCCGCTTTTATATCCGCATCTGTACCATCTCTAATAGAAGCAAGTCGTATTCCCGGTGAAAACAAAACAGACTGAATCGTTTTAACAGAGGTGCCAAGTTCTCACTAATTTTCCGTAATATGTGGGTTAATTTAAGCCAGGTTTAATTAGTTTCAGAATTTTTTTTAAAGAAATGAAATTAAATATATTCCATGTAGAAATCTGAAATTAAATAAATAAACATTCATCAAATAAATTTTCTGGTTGGAAACGTTATTAAACTGGGTCAAATTAATCCACATATTACGGAAGATTAGTGGGAGCTTGGCATCTCTGGTTTTAATGATGTAATCTAAAACAGACAACTTCGTCCAATTCTATGGCACTTTATTATGTCAGGGCACAGTTCTTGTTAAATAATTCGACTTCTGTTTCACAAGAGACTGGACCTGTATTTCTTCTCGCATTACCTGCGAAGGGCACAATTCTCCCAAAATAAAGTACTAAGACGGGAAACCTTTTCAATTAACCTCCATCAGCCATTCATATTACGTTGATATGAAGTTTCAAATAAATCCTTTTTTAATTTCAGATACAACGCATTTCCTATTTCTTGAACTTTTCGATTAACCAAAAGCACATAAAACACTGCTGTTTTAGATTAGTATTGTCTGTTTTAGATTATCGGATTAAAATAAATTCATTCTGGTCTCTCTTCATTTAAGATATCAGTTTGTTTCTGTTAGAGATGTTGCAGATGCGAAGGTAAAAGCACCGCGCATGCGCGGTAGCGTATTACTGCTTGCACGGCAGCGTATTACTGCTTATTTTACTGTTTAATACTGTTAATTTTACGGTATAATACTGGCAGCTGGGATGCCAGTTTTATACTGTAAAATCAATAATTATTTTTTGCAGTGCACAGACAGCTCCAAATAGAGATACTTATATTATAACCACCCGGTAGATACGGATTCGTTTATAAAAGTAAAATAATTCTTTAAAATTTAAATACTTAAAAAAAAAAACTCTTGGAATATAATTATTTTTCCTATGTGTACAGACAAGCAAGATATTGAATAGAAAATTTCGCTTTTATATCCGCATCTTTAACATATCTAATAGAAACAACACATATTTCCGACGCATACAGAAAAGATTGAATTCGTTTTAATCAGATAATTTAAAACAGGCAACTTCGTAAAATTCATCCCTTTACTATGGCACCTTACTATGCCAGGACGCATTTCTTAGTAAATATCGATTTTTGTTTCATAAGAGACTGCAATACTGTCCTGTATTCTACTCGCATTAATCACAGAGAGAGAGAGCAATTCTACTAAAACAAGATTCTGGAAGTTCTTTGAATTAACCTTAGTTCTCCCAATTTAAATGTATACTTATTAAGGTTAACTTAAATCGGTATTTTTTAATACCAACTGAGAAGAATACAAACCCAGGAGAAATGAATTAAAATTTGAATTTTTCTTTTCCCCTTTAAGGTACGCTGTAAAAAAAAAAAAAACCTCGGAAACGTTACTCTATCTGGTGGGGCAGCAATGTGGCCCAACGGTTCAGTTATGTTTCCGCATATTTCGGAAAAATATTTAGTAACGTTTTTGTATATTTCGGAAAAGTATTTAATAACGTTTTTGTATATTTCGGAAAAGTATTTAGTAACGTTTCCGTATATTTCGAAAATGTTTCTGTGTGTTTCGGAAATGTTTCTATGTTTTTCTGTATCACAATTTCTTTTATTTAGGAGAACGATATACTTTTTTAAAAGAGTTAATATTACCCGATTCAATTTTATTGCATATTAATATTAAATTTGCTGTTAATCTTTTGTTGTACATACAAAGTTAAATAAACTCGTTCGATAGTTTCTTTATACTCTTGTTCTATGAATCTATAATAAATATTAGATATTTGATTTATGAATACTATTATAGTACTAGTATTAATGAAGTACAGATAGCACCGTTTATATACGTCTTTATCATCTTTTCGTTTTGAGATTGGTTCCGATTCATAACTTTTCTAGTGACGAAATGTATCGTTTATATGACAGAACAAATTCCTAATTTCAATTATACTGTACGTTTTTCTCTCATTTTTTATGAATCAGATATTTGTAAATAAATAACCTTGAAAATTTGATTTATAGATCTATAAATATTTTTTTTTAAATGTAGCCACATGAATTCCATCCTCTAAATAGATACATTATGAAAATGTTTAATTTCCCTATACTTATAAATAGATAGATTTTAGTAATACCTTTCAACATTTTTTTTTTATCTTGTAAATAGATATAATATTCCAAAATATTTTATATTTATGGTAATTATTTTATTTTCACGAATTGTATACTTATAAATAGATATATTGTTAAAAATGTTTTCTTTATTTGTAAATATTTTTAATAGAGTGTTTTACAATTATCATGCTTCTAAATATATTCATTTAAAGGTATTTTATTGGTATAACTTGAGAAGTGCTGAGATAACCTGAGAAAATATATATCTTTTTATAAGTATACAGTTCATGAAATAAAATAATTAGTTATAGATACGAAATCTTTTGACATAATATCTCTACTTACAAGATTAAAAAATATATGTATTTAAAGGTATTAAAAATAATACATCTATTTTGGGAAATAAAGCATTTTCATCATGTTTATGTATCTATTTACAGAATGGAATTCACGAGACCGGATTAAAAAAAATATTTATAGATTTATAAATCAAATTTTCAATAATATTTATTTATAAATATCTGATTTATAAAAAGTCCTTCCAGCCTGTACCGGGAGGAAAAGGTAGCTTTCCTATATCTTTGTTTTAAAATTTTAGCTAATGTTACACGAAAACAGCAAGTTAAAAAGCAAAGAAAACGTTTGCAAAAGATTCGTTAATACTGAATTTGAATAAGAAATTCGCCAAATTATTGAGCAATAGCCAAATTGGCTTCATTTATGAAGACTTATTTTGGTCGCCAAATTTGGCGATATTTCGCCAAATGTTGCCAAGTTTGGCGAGAATTTGGCGCTAACGGATATGAATATATAGTTTTATGCGTATGATTGGGAAAATTATTACAACAATGAAAATTTTTGTAATGTGCTGTCTTGTTTCAAAATGTCAGCCACCCTAGAATTTCAAACTGCTCTATCTCAGCCATTTTTAAAGATAGAGGTAAACCAAAAAATGCTCTGGAATCCCCGTGTCAAGACCTAACACGTAAGTATAAAATAAATTTGAATTTTTAACTTTTTTGTATATTTATTTTAGTTTTAAATTTTTAAGTGGCCGCCATCTTGAAACAAGCTGGCCAACGAACTCGGTCGAGACATTGGTGAGCTTAATACACACAATTAGTTTCATCAAAATTGATTTACAAATACGAGCGTTATCGTATGACATAGGTCAGATATATATATATGGATATATATCTATATATATAAATCAACATTTGAACGGAGGGGGGTTTTGGGGTCTGAGGGTCATGGTCGGTGAAAATATATCGAAATTTTCCGGAACTGCTTTCCTCCGAACGGCTGCAATAGATAGCTTTATACTTTTTTGTATTGAAAGCTACCTAAAAATGAAGGAAAAAACGTATAGTATTAGTGAAATTAAGAATTTGTTCTGTCATATAAACGATACACTTCATCATTAGAAAAGTTATGAATCGGAACCAATCTCAAAACGAAAAGATGTTAAAGACGTATAAACGGTGCTATCTGTACTTCATTAAGACTAGTACTACATTATTATTCATCAATCAAATATCTAATATTTATTATAGATTCATGGAACAAGAGTATAAAGAAACTATTGAACGAGTTATTAACTTTGTATGCACTGTAAAAAATGACCAATGTTTCTTATTTTATGAAAATATGCTATAACCACGAACGAAAATATAATATAATCTTCTGAGTTATCCGAAATTTCAAATAGCATGTTACATTGTCTTTTGAATCCCCAGAAACGAATATATTTTCAAAATTTAAAGAATAATTTATAAAAACAAATTATTTTTAGCTGCCCGAATTTTTCAGAAACGTTTCCGAAGGGTTTTTATAGTGTATTAATTAGTGTCCTCAACCTGGAATACCTGTTTTTCGAATGTTATCCATTCTTAAGTACACGTTTTCAGCCGCATAAGACTAGTACATTAGCCGCGCTTGCGCGGCAGCGTATGCTTATTTTACTGTTTATTACTGTTAATTTTACAGTATAATACTGGCATCTGGGGTGTCAGTATTATACTGTAAAATCAACACTTTTTTTTTTTTTTTAGCGTATATTGTCGATTATTTATGTGATTTAATGGTTATTATTAACAAAAGTTTTATTATATATATATATTAAGATGCATTTTGTACGCATTTTCATGGGACGAAAAAGAGCGCGAACAAATATTTTTCGTGTATGCTAAAAAATCTTTAAAATCATCAAAATATTTTATAACATATATTCTCCTAATTCGAGACCCCTGTCTTAGTCGGTGCTCTCGGCTCGGGCCACGCTGATCCTCCGTTAAAACTGTACTGATTATTTTATTACCTGGAAATATGGACTTATAAGTTAAAAATGTATTTGTACGCATCTTCGTAATTATTTAAATTAATAATTCAGTAATTTTCAACGCATGCTACGCAAAGTTAAATATTTGTTTGTATAAGTAAATAAAACAACGTTTTGCACACCAAAAAGACTTACCAAATATTGCTTACACGTTCGTTTCGTAGAATTGAGCGCACCGTCATCAATGTAAAAAATATTAGAAATTTTGATCATATATATATATAAACTCGTTCGTTGTCTTTTGATTTCAAAGGCATTATATATATATATATATATATATACTCTTCTCTTTTTTCCCCCATTGATGACTGTGTACGCTCAGTCCTACAAACAGATATGCAATATTTGATATAGCTCTTAGGTCGTAAAAAGTACTTTATTTGTGTATCGAACTACAGTTACAACTACTTTATTGAAAATGTAGTTAACCACAACTACTTTTTCTAAAAAGTAGCTACTACAAACTGATTTTCAAAACTAGTCTCCAATTCACTACTTTCAGATTTTGTCAAAGGATTCAACTGCACTTGAAACTGTGGACAAGGATTAAGTAATACAATGCCCCCTCGCACTACCAAAAAAAAAAAAAAAAAAAAAAAAAAAAAAAAAAATGTTGATTTTTACGATATAATACTGACATTCCAGATGTCAGTATTGTACCGTAAAATTAACAGTAAGCAGTAATACACTGCCGCTATTTTACTGTTATTTCCGGTATAATGCTAACAGCTGGGATGTCAGTATTATATAGTAAAAATCAACATTTTTTTTTCCAGTGCGTTATATTGTGTCTGTAGGGATACAATGCAATAAATCCGATAAAACCGGTGGTATTAAAAATTTTTAAGAAAGATAACATAGATGAAAAATTTTTGTGTTATTCTATAAAATGCTAGTGTTGTTGTTGTTGTTGTTGTTGTTGTTTCTAATCCTAAATGATCTAGCCAATAGGCTAGATCAAGTCCATGAGCCCAAAAATTTGGAAGAAGTCCAAAACGATGAAAGGACATTCCAAAAGGTCACTTCTAGTCAAGTCCCAACAGGATAGGAGATGGTCAGGGGTGGATGGCGCAGTCTTGCACTTTCCACAAATGGGAAAAATCTTTTACCATTGTCAAATCTTAGGCATCTCAAGTGTCCACTCAAAAATCTTGAAATAACAGACTGCTGGCCACGGCTATCTCCAAGAGCTGCTCCACTTCTCCTCTAGGCTTTTTGCCACAGTACCAGTTATGAACTGGAAGGGACCGAGAAGATGTGTCGAGAGAATATTTGGCTCTTGAACAGATCTCCAGAAAAGTCAAGGTGGAAGTTTGCGGTGTCAAAGAGACCCCCTCTTTAGCCAATGTATCTGCCATTTCATTTACGCCAATGCCAACATGCGAAGGAATCCATTGAAAGAATATGTCATGGCAGCTTGAAAGTCCTCTCAGTAGAGATAGAATAGATAATGAAGTTCTGTCGCCAACGTGAGGCCAATTTTGTGCTAGTTTAATGTAATAAAATGCTAGTTTAAGCACATATTACTCGTTATATGCAGACCAGAGAAAATCAATATTAATTTTCTGTGTGATACTATCAAAAAAGGTGAATCTGTAAATAAAGAAATTACAAAAGGAGAAACGCGACATTAAAGCATGTAGATCCAATAATAAATACGTAGACAAGTGTTTTCAGCAAAAAATTAATTTCTTTTATTTGGATTTTGGCACTTGGATCAACCAACAAGTATCAATGAAAAAATCCATGACATCATACGATGCATTGCTAAACGCTACAGCTGAGCTACTCACAGTCACAAATTATTGAGCAGAGCGCACTTTTGCACAAAAGAAACTATCATGAGTTGCGATCACGTGACTAGAAGAATAGGTCATCCCCCCCCCCCCCCCTTGAAGCAGCGTTAAAAGTAGCATCAGTGTTCGCTACAAACTACTGATTTTTTGTATCGCGCTACTTGCTATACATAACATTCTTTCAAAATATAGCGCGATACACTACAAACTAACGGAAAAAGTAGTTACTAAAGTAGTTTCTCTACTCGTAGAGTGCTACTACTGAGCACTGCTTTCAGGCTCTAAATGTAATTTTATTTACTATTTATCTATAGCGCCAAGTCTTCTTAATTTCAGTTATTTGTATAGTTGCTTATGTTTTACAATCTTTAGAATTGCTGTGCGAACGAAATAATTTTTAAAATCAAAACAAGACTCTCGTGTTTTTGGCGTTCTATATATAGTATCGCGAAGGTAAAATCATAAAGGACTTTTTTTTCTTTTTAAAGGTCAAAGAACATTGTTCCTTTCTAAAGGTTATATTCCTTCGACCGACATCATTCTTGTCGTAACTGCATCATTATTGTCTCTAAGGTGACCAGATGATTAAAATAAAAAAACAAAAATCACGGGAAACTCGGTAAAGAAAACAAAACAAAAACAGTGCTCCCTTGAACCTTGTGCGTGCTCTTTTTAATTTATTTCCTTGTTATGGAAGAAATATTATAAAGAGTTTCTTTTGTGCAACATATAGGTTTTTCTTTTGCCGAAGATGCGTATTTTTTTTTTTTTTTTTTTAATTCCTTATACTTTGTATCTCGTGCTTCTTACATACGTGATGAAAAAAAAAAAAGATTTTTAATTATTAATCCAGGTAGTGAAAAATAAAACTTTTAAACTTACCAGAATAAAAATTCAGAAATAAATTTAAGATGTGTTGCGATATATCTGCTATTTTGCGTATTTAAATTAATTCAAACTTCATTCAAATTAATTTTTTGTGCCATAATATCAAAAAATGATAAATATGTAAATAAAGCAATTCCAAAAAGAGAAACGCGACATTAAAACATGCAGATCAAATAATGAATAAGTAGAGTATAAGTATAAGTATAATGAATAAGTAATGTTTTCAGCAAAAAAATTAATTTCTTTGATTTGGATTTTGGCACTTGGATCTACCAGCAAGTATCAATGAAAAAAATCCATGACATCATACGATGTACTGCTAAACGCATCATTATTGAACTAAGCAGTAAAAAATAAAAAAAATAAAAAAATAAAAAAAAATGTTTTACAATATACGAAACTATAACGATGAACGAAAATACACAATAATCCCTTCCGAGTTATCCATGATTCCGAAAAGCATTCTTTATCTTTAGAAACCTCAGAAATCAATATATTTTCAAGATTTAAAGGAAGACTTATAAAAGCAAAGCCTTTTGCTGCCACGGATTTTCGGAAACGTACCCGAGTAGTTTTTATAATATATTAATCAGTTTTTTCAACCCGAAATGTACTTTTTTTTTTCAAAGCGATCAATTCTCACTTAAACACTTTCATGTTCAACAAACATGTTTTGCATTGCAGACAAACATGATAAACTAACAGCATTAATATTAACATTAAAATTAATATTATTTTGTTACTTTTACATGATGTATAAATTCAGTTACGCAGCTGAAACTGTTTAATTGAGAAATGATATCATCCTAAAAACTTGTATTCCGGGTTGAGAGAACTGATTAAAACACTATAAAAACTACTCGGGTACGTTTCCGAAACTCAGAGGCAGCAAAAGAAACTTTGTTTTTATAAATGTTTATATACAGCTCGAAAATATATTGGTTTCTGAGGTTTCTTAAGAGCCCACACTAGTCACGCGAAGAAACGCTCACGCTAATGTTAAGTCTACACTGCAAAAAATAACTGTTGATTTTACGGTATAAAACTGTCATCCCAGCTGCCAGTATTATACCGTAAAATTAACAGTATTAAACAGTAAAATAAGCAGTAATACGCTACCACGCTACAGCATGCGCGGTAGCGTATTACTGCTTGCGCGGCAGCGTATTACTGCTTATTTTACTGTTTAATACTGTTAATTTTACGGTATAATACTGGCAGTTGGGGTGCCAGTTTTATACTGTAAAATCAACAATTATTTTTTGCAGTGCATGGGAAGGTTATCGCGCGATTTCTCGCTCGCATTTTAATATTTTTAAATAATGTTTTTTTGCATAGGATAGCTGGGGTCGATCTCTAACGTTGTTAGTTGTTACTTTTCCGATTTTGGGTCTAGTTTTTTTTTATATAAGGGTTCTTTCATTTTCAGAACCGGTTCAAACCGGTTCCAAAATTTAAAATGTTCGCTTATAAAAAAAACTGTAACCAAAACCAAAAAAGTAAACACTAACAACGTTAGAGATCGCCCCCAGCTATGCTATGCAAACAAAAAAAAAATCATTTAAAAATATTAAAATGTGAGCGAGAAATCGCGCGATAACCTTCCCATAGACTTAACATTAGCGTGAGCGTTTCTTCGCGTGGCTAGTGTAGGCTCTTAAGATAAATAACGCTTTTCAGAATCGTGAGTACACTCAAAAAAAAAAAAAAAAATGCTCATTTTACAGTATAATACTGGCATCCCAGCTGCCAGTATTATACCGTAAAATTAACAGTAATAAATAGTAAAATAAGCAGTAGTACGCTGCCGCGCATGCGCGGTAGTACCCACGCACGCGGTTGATGTTATGCACTTGGAAGTCAATTTTTGGATTTTTTTATTAGGTTTTTTTTAATTAAATTTGTATTGGATTTTCAGCGTTTTTTCCGGTTTTGTGGCGATTTTTCTACATTAGTAAAAGGAATCTAGTTTCAGTCTTTTACTCCGACAATATAGTAATATATTCACAATAATATAGTAAAAATTGTTCTCTTTTCAATATAGTTTATTCAGAATTCGTACAGCAATTTTTGAATTTTTATGCGATTTTTACAGTTTTTCGCGTTTTGCGGCGATTGTTCGACATTCGTAAAAAGGAATCTGTTTTCAATCTTTTAACACATGCAGTAAAATTTGTGCTCTTTTCAGTAAAGTTTATTTTCAGTACTTACAGCGATTTTTGAAATTTTCGGTAGTTTTTTAAAATTATTTTTGCAGTTTTTTTCGCGTTTCGCAGCTGTTTTTCGATATTCGTAAAAAGGAGTACGGTCGAATACAGACAGCATTAAGCCTAAAAATGACAATATTCCGTTCCTTAACATATCGAATAACCAATGATTGAAATAAATTAAGATAACAAAGAAATAATTAAGAATTCGACAAAAGCAGATAATAAACTTAAAAATATATTGAACAACTCACCAAATAAAAATAATTGTCAAAGATGCGACCGGAATCAGATCGACTCTATAAATCATGGACCAGCAATTTATCATATGTCATGTTGGAGAAAAAGTAAAAAATGATATGGATGAAAGAACATGTGTGGACATGTGCAAATGATATGAATAACTTACATTCTGAAATGTAAGCTAAAAGGAAAGTCACTTAGTTAAAAATCGACAAATTAAATTACATTATGACCAGTCGGATGTGCTAATCCCAAAATTTTCTTATATTTCATACATGTTAATACTTCAAAATTCGCTATCAAGCGCCAATAAAATCTATATGTTTCGTTATTCTGTTGCACGTCAGCTGTTTGCGAAGCACCAGGTCACCTGGATGCGATGCACCCTGCGCTGCACAAGCTGTCGATGTACAACACAACTACAAAAAATTGAGAAAATCACACAAGCATAGCTATTACAGCGCCCCCTTCCGGCGGAATAGCCTCAAATTCAACTGGGACATGCAGGCAATAGTCAAAAATCTATAAGTGAAATTTGGTTCAGTTCTATGCATATAACTTCATACACTTTTCGATGATACAATAATGAAAATGGCACAAAAATCGCTATCACAGCTCCCCCTTCCGGCGGATTATCTCCAAATTGAAGTGAAACTTGCTGGACATTGTTAAATACACATAAATGAAATTTGGTTCAATTCTATTCATAACTTCATGCACTTTTCGATGATAAAATGAGGACAGACACACGAACAGACAGACATTTTGCATAAACATGTTTTTCGGGATCTCTGACCTCTAAAACTTGTAAATGTAAATCCATTGAAAAAAATTTCGATTGCAATGCTTTCTTCTATTATAGATAGAAGAAAATAAAAAATCTATGAAGAAGTAAAACGAGGATATTAGAAGTATAAGATAAACAAGAACAGAAAATCATGCGTCAAACATAGATTATGAAACACTTTCCAACACATCCAGAAAACTGTAACGAAACTTCACAGTTAAATAATGTGAAAGAAGATATGTAGTAAACAGTTTAGGAAACATATAACACATTAAAAAATTCAATTTTAGCCTTTACCTTCCATAGTCAAAATAGTTGTCAAATTATTTTATGCTGCCCTGTATAAATTTGGATATACACTACATAGCATGATAAAATTTAGTTTAGTTAGAAAATTACCATTTATCAAATTTAGACAATCGATGGAAATGCACATTAAATCTTTTGTACAGCCTTGCATATTATATAGAAACTTTTGTACACACCACATATAAAGCAAAAATTTAGTTCAGGTAAAAAAACGCATAAGGCAACTTAAAACTCACTTCTAGCAATTACCAACCATAAACGACAATGTAACTTGTTCTTTGCGTAGGTCTGTTATATGAATTTATTTATATTCCACAAACTTATATTAGTCTACTATGTATAGTTCAGCAGAAACATGCGTAACACAATTAAAAATACCATTAAGCAATTTACTACCTATAGTCAGTAATACTTACGAATTCCTTTGCGTAGCCCTGTTTCAACAGAATTTATACACACCATGTACTATGCAAAAATTTAGTTAAACTTTAAAACGCAAAGCAATGTTGAAAATGCACACATGCATGCATTGTATAATTATCGCACTAAGACTGTGACCGAATTTTTTTGTGTTTCCCTGGTAAATGAACGAGAAACGGAATGCACACCATACCTTTCAGTGACCAATTTATTCTACACTTCAGTAATAGATATAAATTTCATTATGTTTGAAATAGTGAAACAGCATTTAAATTACAGGCACACCCAGAAAAAGGAATTGATTAAAACTACAAAATATGTTTTGTTGAGTACATTTTGGTTATTTTAGCAAAATTCAAGTAAAATTGAACCATTTAACTTGAATTAACAAAACATTTTTTGCTGTCGATACAAAAAAAAATTTTGGAATTGCAAAAAAAAAAAAAAAAAAAAAAAAAAAAAAAAAAAAAAAAAATTGTTGATTCAAACAAAATTTCTATTGACCTACATTTAAACAAAAAGTTTCGTTGGGTCAACCAAATTTTTGTTGATTCAACAAAACTTTTTTCTGGGTGCAAACGATTTTTTCCCGTAGAACATTGTGTAACAGAAATTTATTGTGTGACTCCCGTAAATGAATAATAAATGTTTTGCACACCATACTTATAAAAAGCATGTTTTAGTGCGCTTGTATATCAATTTCATCATGTTTCAAATGGCGTAACATCATCAAAATATACTTGAAACGATTTTTTCCCATTGACTGTTCTGTAACGGAATACTTTGGACTGTCCCTGTAAATAAACTATAAATGCTACACACTTCATTTTCAATAGGGATCATGCTATGTAGGCGTCAATAACATAAAAAAATTTCCGGGCAATACAAGTATATTTACGAGAGTTAGAGCACGGACGGACGACAGACGGCTAGACAAACCGAAGTCATAAACACTTTTCAACTAGGCTGGAAAGTGTTAAAAATACAAATAACTATAATTAAAGAAAAAAAATCATTATTAATTAACTTTTATATGTGTACATATTTTTCTTGTTTTTTATACACAAATTACTTCTGTTTGTATATAAAAATAGATAAATGATTTCTTTATATTAAATAAAATATATAAATATTGAAAAAAAAACTATGCATGTAACATTGCCAGAAAATATGTAAGAAAAATTTGCTACTCTCTCCAAGGTCATTTTCCCTACCTCATCAAGGCCCTATAGCAAACAAGTACCAAGGATAAACAAGCGATTCGCAGATGAAATCATAAAGCTGTAACGCATTACTGTCCATTTACTGCTTGTTCTTGTTCGTCGATCATTTCTTCGCTTCGTTTATTTGCTTGTTTCACCTGTGAAAATGTACACACAAACAACTCCCAATAATCGAATACACGCGTTACGTTTCACAGTGCTAACTTCAATGAAAAGACACGTGGAAGATGTTGTTCCCAACTTATTAAAGCCTATTCCTATTCCTTGGCATCAGCGGCGGGGCAATTCAAAAATTCAGAAGTACTAAAGTATATAAAAATAGCAAATAAAACATTTGTGCAAGAATATTAAAAGTCAGAAAACCAACGTTAAAAATGCACAAATAATACACAAAAAGCAGCAAACAGCTGTTTCGAATCCTCAAGCGAGACCGCCTCTCTGTCGTTTTGCCCAGTCTTGCTTTTTCTAGCACGCTGTGCTTTGCTCTTTGTCGCACTGAATAAGAATCTCTCTTGAGGATTCGAAACAGCTGTTTTCTGCTTTTTTGTGTATTATTTGTACATTTTTAACGTTGGCTTTCTGCTTTTTAATAGTACTAAAGTAGTCATTTTCAAATATATTTAACTATTAGGATTATCAAATTAATTATCAGATTAATTTCTGAAATATATATGAGAATAATTAATCGTTCAAGCCAATTATTAATACAATTATCATGAAATCAATGGCGGAGGCGTCATTTACTATGAAGCGACTGCCAACAACCATAGGCGGCCAATTCAGATCTCACGTTCAACAATTGCATTGACTTAACGCAGCGATTTAGCAAAACTTGATTACCATTATGGCTTTTCTTAGGTAGGACGACAATGCTTGTCCGCACCTAAAAATATGATACAATTTGTCATTTAGATGTTCGATTGCAAATTCTTTACATACTTACATAAAATATGTTAATACCATAAAATAATATTATTTCTATTAATTATTTTATTAAGAAATGCGTAGTTTACAATTTATAATGTTAAAATAATATTACTCTTCACTAGTATTGTAAATGAAATTCATTATCATTTTTTCCAGTAAAAAATTTTCATTATTTTTTTTTAAATTTCATACTTTCTCAAATTTTTTATTAAACTAGCTGGCCCGACCGGAGTTGCCCTGGCCCGTGATAAAATCTTAAATAAATCCCAAATTTGTATTATTTAACAACTTTAACCCGATTTTGTATGAATTAATATTTTTAATGACAAAATCGCGAAAAAATACTGATAATTAGTGATAAAAGTGCTCGTAAGAAAACCATATTCTTCTTTTTGCACATTGTCACGTTGTTTTTTGCGCAGGATCGTTTCATAGTTAAAAAAAAAAAAAAAAATAGATTTTGTTGTCCAAACCCTTTGAAATTTTTAATGCTTATAAATATAACGATTTTACATCCCATGTAAAAATTACGTCAGAAATATTGTTATCTGGTTGTAAAATACATATGTTTTCTATTCGTTTTTTTTGGCTTTCGCGTCGAGTCCGTTAACATAAAATAAATAAATAAAATAGTTTTCGTCGTCCGAATTCTCTGAAATTTTAGTCGTTTATAAATATAACTGTTTTCAAGTCCTCTATAAAATTGTGAAAATATACGCATATTAAATAGTGAAAACGTTACCCGAAGCCGAGAGTGACCGCGCAGAAACACCCCGTTTATTATGGTTTTCGCCGAAAATTTCTCAGATTTTATTAAAATATATATATATTTCTTCTCGTCCGAGCGTTTCGAAATTATTGTAGGTAATGTAAATCTGGTTTACCGAGATGCTCTAAGAAGATTGTGTCGAAAAAAGAACTTTTTAGTAATTAAAACAAATTATACCGCCTATTAGAAAAATGTTTCGGCATTAACAGCAATATGTTTGATTTACTTGTATCTCTAAAATTGCGTTCTTAAGGGGCATTGCCGTAAGGGGGAAAACGACCATTTTTCAAAAATGTTTTCAAAGGGTTAACATAATTTTTTTCTTCGGATTGATTGCGGCATTTGAGACGCAAGAGTGCGATAATTCAGAATATGTTCTTCGTTTTTAAATAAACCAAACGGTTTAGTCGACAGAAGTTAAAACAGAATTGCGAAATAAACACATTCTTCATTTAAGGCTCAAATCCAAACTGGCTACTTTGTGACATAATTTTTAATTCATTTTTGTTCGGCAACGCATGAAATTGGCAGGTGTTCTTATAAAGAAACTATGTAATCAAAACACGTTTTCTATTTTTTGGTAAAGGTAGAAGATCTTTTAAAAAATACTGACAAAGTCGACGTTTTGAACCGAATTCTCGACGCGCTGGAGCGAGCAGGGGTAAAAACTTGCTGTCACGCGACACGAATTGCTTTTATAACTCGATAAGTAATTTATTTCTCAAAGAATGGAAAACTCATTTCGATTCCAACTGGCTTCCATAGTAAGGTCTGCCAATTTTACGCTTTTGCGTTTAAAAATGAGTCAGAAAATATGTCAGAAAGTTTCGTGTTCTTAAGCTTCTCATTTGAGAACCACCTTAAATGGTTCTCCATTCTCGTTCGCTGCCGTAAATCGGATTCTGGGCATGCGCGAGGGCTGAAAGCCGGCTCGCAGAGAGAGATATTAGTTATTGATCAGATTTAAATTAATATTATGGTTAATTATTAAAATATTAAAATTCTGAGACTCAAGTGCATCAGGAGAGACCTTCTATCCTCAACTAAATTTTCAGTTTTCTAGGTGGACTAGATTTCGCTAGACATCGCAGACACACAGACACGCACACAGAACGAAACTTTCTTTTAATAGTATAGATGGATAATTATCGTTTATTATTATTGTAAATGTAATTTATTATCAGAATCATTATTTTTAGCCAGTAAATAGATTTCATTATTTAGAAATTTTAAAACAAAGTTTATTTTTACCACACCAGGAAGAAGTCTTTAAAAACTATTTAGTGTTATGTAATCAAGCATCTTAAAAAAAAAAAAAAAAAAAAAAAAAAAAAAAAAAAAAAGTTTGTGCGTTATTAAAGTGTTTAAATAGAAATTTCTTACAAAATAAATCTTATTGACAAATATTTAATGCATAAAATAATATTTTAAAAATAAAATAATAAAATAATGATACTGCTATTTTATTAAGAATTATCGTTCATTATTATTGTAACAGAAATTTTTTATTATTATTATTATTAATTCTTCGTAGTAAATAAATTCCATTATTTAAAAAAAAAAATTCATAGTTTTTATTACGACATGAGAATAAATTCTTAGAGGAAAAGGGAAAAAAATCACTTTTATGTAACCAAGCACTCTTTTACAAGGTTTGTGCATATTTAAAACGTTTAAATAGAAATCTCCCGATAAAACAAATTATGATTAAGCAATAATCTCATGTATGCATGATTTGATATTTGATGCCCGAAATATGGAGAATCTTTCTGAAAACTAATATTTTATCAACAAGCTATGAGAGATTAAAATAGTGATAAAATTCGACGAATGATCAACCCAATAATTAAATTCGGCGAACCGAATAATTAAAATTTTACAGAAACCAAATTAAAGTAAATCTGCGAACGTGTTTGGAATTTGATGAGAACTGTTCTAAAAATACACGCAATGGTGTGGTCCTTTTAATGACGAATAAAGTAATCAATTTAGCAAGCAACAGCCAAGTATTAAATTTCAAGTAATATAAATGTAAAACATGAAAATTAGACAAGGAAATGAAATGAATTTACTCGTATTAATTTTTCATTCATATTAATAATTTCATCGATGGTACAAGATTGCATTAATAATGTATTGACATTCAAAATGTCATTGCTTAAAACAAGTAAAATGAAAGTTATTAAGACGAAATTACAAAGGACCATGATAATTTTCCATTTTAGACAAGCTCTCGTGTATATAGGTAGCCAACGAATACAGGTTTTTGCTATTGATATGTAATGTAAATAACAAACAAATAATAATAATAATAATAATAATAACAATAATCTTCACGTTTCGATATATTCAAAGCATTTCAATAAAAATTAAAGAGCAAATAAGTAGGCAAACAAACCAAAATCTCAAACATTTTTTAAACGAAGTTGAAAGTTGTAACACAAAATAGAAGAGATATTGAACGTTGGTGATCTTAATGAATACACTGAAAAAAAAAATGTTTTTATGGTATATGCGGCAGCGTATTACTGCTTATTTTACTGTTTATTACTGTTAATTTTACGGTTATTATACCGTAAAATCACCTTTTTTTTTTTGTCTAGTGTATAGTATAAGGTGGGATTGTATTAATCTTTTAGCGAACGTACTGTCGTAAATTTTACGGACAAACGTGATATTTTTTTCGCTTTATTTTCTCATATTGCACTGAAATTAAAATGTAATTTTTACTACTGTCATGCTCGTCTAACTTGTCTCTTATTTCTGTTATGAAATATGTTGCATTTTTAACAGAATATAACTATTATGCATGGAAAATACGACACGTGCCTTCTCGTGCAAAACATTACAGTACACCTCCTGAAAGATTAAATGCTATCTAGATTAATTGATCTAGATAGCATTTAATATAATAACAAAGTAATTAAATGCAAATAAATGCAAATGTTATGCTCACTTCTCCATTCACAACAATTGCTTTTTCACGTGAGTTTGAAGGTAGTAAAATAGTCTTAAAATTCTTAATTACTGCATAACGCACTGTTCTCTAAAAAAAAAATAAGCTTGACGAATGCTAATATGTATCAATGTTGTTTTTGCACGTACGCAGTTTTCTCAATTTTACAATTTAGCATGTATGAGTGAGTGCATGAAGGGTGTGGGAAATATTTGGCGACAAAACTCTAATATGTCTCATGCTGGAAGTTATAATTTGATTCTAATGTCCTTGGATATATGGTCCAGTGGCGTGCAATTTTCAACAAACTGCATAAATTTATGCTAAAGCTAAAGCGAAATACTTCCGGCCTTTAGAAAAATTATTTTTCTAAGTATTCGGAATGTTCCAATTTGGATTAGGTTAAGTGGTATTAAAAGGGGTGTAAAATATCAGATTTAAATATTTTTAAAAGTTTTTATTTGCATTTGTGATGTGCACAATATTTAGAATTGAAAATTGTTTATACGATTGTAGAAAGTGAGAAGAAAATAGTTTAAAAGAAAAAATCCGTTGCTCATATTAAAATTTTTTCCCACATTACGAGAATATTGTTACAAAAATATTCAGTATTGTAGGAGAAACACTTTAAATGACGACTGTGAAACTGATTCTATATTAAATAAGAATTATAGTACACTTATGTACAAAAACGTAAGAATTACACACAGGACTAAACTAGTATGTTGTAGTCATTACAAAACTTTCTTCTATATAAATCAAATCAATTAAATGATTTAAATAGTATACAATAAATTACATCGATTTAACAAACAGGTTTTTTACACGATGTATCCCCATTTGCAGGATGGGGTTCTTCTGGAGTTCTTCTTTACTGTTGTAATAACACATTATTATTTTTTTCATTTTTAAAAATTAATTAATTAATTAATTACTTTAATTTAATTTAATTTAATTGTATTTTATTTTTATTTATTTATTTATTTATTTTTTTATTTATTTATTTATTTATTTTTTTTTTTTTTTTGGGGGGGGGGGTATTTTTATGGATAAAAGGTGGTGGTAACGAAATAAAGTATTTAGAGACGACGACATCAGCCGTCCTCTTAGCTTTAATGAATCGCGAATGTTGTTTTTCTCTAATTTTTCATTTTGCTTCTGCCCTTTGAATAACTTTTTTGGGCAACTTTTCTGGCTTTTAAAGTCAACGAGCGGTTATCATCTCAATTAATACACTTTTAAATAAAATTAGGTTAAGAATTGCTATCCATTAATCAATGCATCATCCAGACAGGGCAGTAGAACTGGTACAAATTAACGGGACCCGGCTGTCATAGAGGGCCCGTTGCGGGTTCTTTTTTTTTTTTTCTAAAATAAAATATCAAAATAAGTACACGAGAGCATTACCTTTTTCCTGTAACATTTCATCTTAAAATAACTAACTAGTTTTAAAAAAAAATCAGAACTTGTGTTGCATAAGTTGTGCATGTTAATTACAAAATAGTAATAAAAAAATCCAGCTATTAATAGATCATAAAAAGTGGTGCAACTATAGAATGGCTACGTTGGTGAAATGCCAAGTATAACCCTCAGTTTCAGAGGGCCCGTGGTATCTAAAATATATATGACCGCAGAGATTTTTAAACTATTTTTTTTTCTATATTTTGTTATTATGTTTATATATTAAGCAAATATCTATTACTTTTTTTTTTTTTTTAAAGAAGTAGTTATTCCGCACGTTCATTTTCTGATATCCTACTAGCCCGCATTTGCATCACCACTGGGGCCGAAAGAATCTCTTTGCGGCTCTGCCGATAATGCAAAATTTAAATTATAAATTTACAACTGCACTTTTTTTGCTAATTAATTAAAATTTACAACAATTATTCATGCGTTTCAGTAATAGAAAAATTTTGTTTGTTATTTCAGGCATGAATCCAGAGCAACATATGGATAATACACAACAGTAAGAAATTTAACCCAAAGAAGGTAAGAAGAGATTTTTCATTATAAAGCATATAATATAATATTTCATCTGTATTTTAAATAGAATTTTGCTTACAATATAAATTGTGTAATATTTTCACTAAAGATACACTGCAAAAAAAAAAAAAAAAAAAAAAAAAAAAAGAGTATTGATTTTACAGTATGATACTGGCATCCCAATTGTCAGTATTATACCGTAAAATTAACAGTAATAAACAGTAAAATAAGCAGTAATACGCTACCGCGCATGCGCGGTAGCATATTACTGCTTATTTTACTGTTTTTTACTGTTAATTTTACGGTATAATACTGGAAGCTGGGATGTCAGTATTATACTGTAAAATCAACACTTTTTTTTGCAGTGTATGCTACGCCTGTATTTTTAAAAAGATTATTCTTCAATATCTTTTCACTCTTTTATTTGAAAATTTTGACTGACTTATTGTATTCTCCGTTTCGTAAAATTTAATTTAACTAATCTCCACTGAATTTTAATGCGTATATCATTAAGACAAACAAAAATCTTCACCTATTGGAAATTTTTATAATGGTACAGTCAGGGGAAAAAGAAATCTCCAAATTGTCTCACTCGAATCCGAATTTGGATTTTTGTTCACAACTGCAACAATAATGAAGATATTTTGAAATTTTAAACAGGATGACCTTTCTCTGTGCGAAATGTAAAGATATCACGAGAAATTATAGAAGTGGCTAACTATCGTTATTCAAATTGCGCAAAATTTTTATGCGTATATCATTAAGACAAACAAAAATCTTCATCTATTGGAAGTTTTTATAATGCTACAGTCGGGGGAAAAAATAATAATCTCCAAATTGTCTCACTCGAATCCGAATTCGGATTTTTGCTCACAACTGCAACATTAATGAAGATATTTTGAAATTTTTACACAGGTGGACATTTCTTTGTGTGAAATGTAAAGATATCACGAGAAATTATAGAAGTGGCTACTATCACTATCCTTATTCAAATAGTGCGAAATTTTAATGCGTATATCATTAAGACAAACAAAAATCTTCATCTATTGGAAGTTTTTATAATGGTACAGTCGGGGAAAAAAATAATAACCTCCAAATTGTCTCAGTCGAATCCAAAATCGGATTTTTGTTCACAGCTGCAACAATAGTGAAGGTATTTTGAAATAAACAGGTTGACGTTTCTTCGTGTGAAATGTAAAGATTTCACGAGAAATTATAGAAGTGGCTACTATCCTTATTCAAATAGCGCTGAACTAGACGCTCCATATACACGAATGTACTCGTGATTGACAGTTAACTTACCGAAATGCTGTACACTTCCATAATTTTTCATTCTATAATCATTGCGCTTTTCACACAAAGCAAGGTTAATCTGTGGAAAATATAGCTCTCAAACAGTTTTATTTTTGTGAAAGTTTTGAACGATAATTATTTATAATCTTATTGGAGTGAGATATGCTGCATTTGTGAGTAAAAAAAGCTAATTGCGACCCTAGTTTCTTACACAAAGTTTGTTTGCTTTGGTGTGCACTACTATCTTTTACAGTTTGTCCAATATTTCTTGCATTACCCTTACACTCTCAAAAGGATTTAGAATTACGTTTTAAATCCGTTACGAGTGGGCGGAAGAAAAATAAAGGAGCTATTTTTACTTTACGTCTGTGCACTTACCACCTTTTAAAGTTTGTAAAATATTTCTTGCATCACCCTTAATAGTTACACTCTCAAAAGGATTTAGAATTACGTTGCAAGTCCGTTACGAGCGGGCGGAAAAAAAATAAAATAAAGGAGCTATTTTTATTTTACGTATAATTTGTGCACTACCACTTTTTAAAGTTTGTAAAATACTTCTTGCATCACACCCTTAATAGTTACACCATCAAAAGGATTTGGAATTACGTTGTAAATCCGTTAAAAGTGGGCGGAAGAAAAATAAAGGAGCTATTTTTATTTTACGTAATTTGTGCACTACCACTTTTTAAGAGGTTTGTAAAATACTTATTGCATCACACCCTTAATAGTTACACCATCAAAAGGATTTAGAATTACGTTGTAAATCCGTTAAAAGTGGGCGGAAGAAAAATAAAGGAGCTTTATTTTTACTTTACGTAATTTGTGCACTACCACCTTTTAAGGTTTGTAAAATATTTCTTGCATCACCCTTAATAGTTACACCATCAAAAGGATTTAGAATTACGTTGTAAATCCGTTAAGAGCGGGCGAAAGAAAAATAAAAGAGCTATTTTTACTTTACGTAATTTGTGCACTACCACTTTTTAAGAGGTTTGTAAAATACTTATTGCATCACACCCTTAATAGTTACACCATCAAAAGGATTTAGAATTACGTTGTAAATCCGTTAAGAGCGGACGGAAGAAAAATAAAGGAGCTTTATTTTTACTTTGCGTAATTTGTGCACTACCACCTTTTAAGGTCTGTAAAATATTTCTTGCATCACCCTTAATAGTTACACCATCAAAAGGATTTAGAATTACGTTGTAAATCCGTTAAGAGCGGGCGAAAGAAAAATAAAGGAGCTATTTTTACTTTACGTAATTTAAGGACATAAAAAAGACAGTCTTTTTATAATCTGTTGATCGTATTATTCGAATAGTTTAAAGAAAAAAAAATAAACTTAGTTTCACTGCTAAAAGAGAGTATAAAATTGCACTTATTACAGTGTTCTGTTTTCTCTGTGTGTGTTGCGAAATAAGGAAAAGCGGTAAACCAATATCCCATTATATTTATTGTAAATCTATCCCTTTTCATCTAATATGACTAACTTTTATGTCATTATAAAGTCAGAAATAAAGCAACAGCTTTGTCTTCCTGTTTAATATTACGTAGCGTATAAAAAAGTATTATTTTATTATTATATTACGGTTTTTGTCTTCTCGTCTCTCATTGTTTGGACTACCACCTGATGAATCACTTTTTATGCTTTTGAAATTGTTTTTCTTCCGCGCCCTTTTTGTTTTAAATCGTGAAATCAAATCATTTCTAAATATAGCGGAATTTTGTCCGTTCAAGGTCTGTACAACCTAGAAATAAATTCAAAGGACGGGTTTCACTTTCCATACAAAATCCGCACCAGTATCGATTTTTTTAGAAAGGTTATTATTATTATTATTATTAATTTTTTTTCAATACCTATCAGCGTAGAAATGCCCAGTACGCTATTAGTGAATATATTAAAACGACAGTGTTGCCATGTGCAGTATGACAGAACGCGGGACAAGGAGATAAAACAAAAAACAGGACGACCGCACTGAGTTCTCATCCTTCGAATCGCTAGAGTCACGTGATGCTTTTTTCGTACACATGCGTCACGAAAAGTGCAGTACGTGACTCAAGCCGTCCAAACAGAGACGAACGTGTAACGCAGTGCGGCAGCCTGTCTTTTTCGTTAGCCTCGAGGGGAACAGGTTACAGGTATCATTTAAGAGTGACAACTTGAGACATTGGAGATGGGAAGAATCAAAAACTGCGAAATTTGAATGGCGTGTTACAGAAACTACATGGTTTTTTTAACCCCTCCCTCTCCTTGTGTGATAGGTTGTCACGTCTGATACCCCTTCCTTATTGTGATGTCACAACAGATAATTTAGAGCTAATTTTAATTCAAAAATTTCCACTTACTTTTTTAGATGTTATTATCTATTGAAATAAAGACAATAAAACAATCAACATCTTGTTTGCTTCAAGCTCGTACAATTCCACGAAAAAACATACCAAATACCTCCTGATTAAAAATAAATATTTTTTTTGTGAATTTAATTTATGTTGCTTGTAAACATTGTCTACCTAATTCTTTTCATATTTTAGATGCGACATCACAATATGTTAACCCACACCCGCTCTCACCATTCACGTCGCTGTGATTGATTATTGGGATAGAGGCTTTGAAATTGCCAAGCCAGTTATTGGTATTTGCAACTGTGTCCGTTTAACCAGAAAGCATATTAGAGTAAAACCTGTAAAAACGGAACTTGTCTATAACGGAAACCTATCTTAAGAGGAAAATGTCCACGGTATCGATGGGATAACCTGAAAAGATGGAAAACTGTCTAAAACTGGATTTTCTCCAGGTTTCCACAGATTTTACAATATTTATTTATTTATTTTAAATAAAAGTGTTCAACAAATTTGCCAGGTGTAAAGAAATGCATCAGCTTTGCAAGGGGAGCTTCCTTCTATCGCACTGTGTCACATTTTGTGGATTCCCCTCCCCCTCTTGAAATGAGACATATAATTAGTAGATGATCCCTAAGTGGAACTGTGCGTTACTAAAAATATTTTATCGAAATTTAGCAGAGAGATAATTCTGAGCAGTTGATTTTAACGCGATACACTCTGATTCGGGCTAAAAATATTAATTCACTTAAAGCTAAAAACTTTAGATATTTCTCCCCTCCAAATTAGAAGAAATATATATCTATTTTATCACTTTCTTTCTATATTCCTCCTTCAGGTTATCGTGATAAGAAAAACCGAAGTCTTGCGATAATGAATCCTTTTTCGTCTAATCTCCCAATTTTAACAAGATTATACGCAGTTAAAATGTTGAAATAAGCAGCTCCATTAGTTACGCAGCTACAAAAGTCTGTTCCTAAAGTTATTCCTAACTCTTTGTTCTTTAAACCTTTTCCGGTTTCACAATCTCTTCTAACGCAACATATCTTATTTTAATGAAATCTTTAAAGGTATTTTTAAATTACGTAGATAGTTTTTATTATACGTTTAAGATTCTATATTCACTTAGTCTCTGTGAATATTCTGCTGATTTGTGACTTTGTATCTAAATCAAACAGCCGAAGTAGATAGCCGTCTTTCTTGATTCTAAAAATATTAAAATATACTGCTAGATTACAGGGACGTTAGGAATGGAGGGGCTCAAGTAGTGTTGCTAGGTCCACTGTCACAAAAAGAGGGACAGGAAGACAAGAAAAACGGGACAGCAGCTTCTGAATAGGGACATAAAAATACTGGTAAAACGTATGAAAACGAAACCTGTCTATAACGGAATTCTGCCTTAAACGTTAAAAAAAACATTGATTCTTACGGAAGGAATACTATACAATTATGTCTGATAAGACATGGAACCCTTTCTAAAACGGAACCTTTCTCTGGAAACTTGAGATTCCGTCTTAGTAGGTTTTATTGTATAATATTGTATTAAATAAACATCTTGTACAGAAAAATCTGTGAAAGCGGAATCGCCAGGGACCGAAGCACGATTCCGTTTTGGAGAGGTTTCCGTCTTAGCAGGTTAAATTGTATACTATTCCTTCCATGAATTTTATACGTTTCAGACAGCATTCCGTTATAGACAGGTTCTGTTTTTACAGTTTTTACTGCATCACATTCCACTCGATGAAGACTAACGAATAACAAGGTACTTAAAGGAATCTTAAAGAATTTGTGAATCATGAGAAATCGGAAATTCTAGTGTCCTATGCAGTGGTTCCGCAGGACAGGTCTTGGAATCCTTGAAAGTCGGGACTCTCAAATCCAAACTTCTCAATTCCAAACTGACTGCTTTCTGATACCTTTTTAAAATGCATTTTTGTTCGCAAACGTATCAAATTGGCAGGTGCTCATAGGAAACTGTATAAATGAACTGTTTTTTCCGTTTTTCGGTAACGGCAGAAAGTTTTTCAGAAAATGCTGTCAAAGTAGGCGTTTTGCAGCACATTTCCGGATACAGACGCGACAGCGCTGGAAAAGAAAAAAAACTGCCGGCGTGAGACAACAATCGCCTATAACTCAATATGTAATTTATATATCGGAAAATTGAAAAAAAACTGTTCGATTACAAATTACGTCAAAAATCATGCCTACAAGTATCATGCTTTTATGTTAAAAAATGAGTCAGAAAATGTATAAAAAATTTTCGTGTTTGTGAGCGGGAATAAATATTTTATTGAGAACCACCTTAAAATTGGCCAATTGTCACGAAATTTCAATATGTTGTCATGGTATACCGTACATTTTCTATATGTCTTTAAAATAGTCGTTGTATCGTATATAGCTTATCTTTTGCAAGGACATATATAAAAATGAAATATGTCATCGTGTATTGCACCTCAAAAAGACCGATATTGACAACAATGTGATTAAAAGTGAATGAAGCTAACGCTAAAGGATAACCGCAAACACTCGTGTCACACCACTTTCACTGAAATACGTGAAATGATATAACAATGAGATAAGAAACAATCCCTTGACGTCGGTTTTATTTTTATTTTTTTCTAAAAAATTACTTTTTAGGATTTTACTGTATAATTTTTTTGTTTTATATTTTATGGATTTCATTTCATTCATTTCGCTTTCAATAATGTTATTAATCAAAAAGGTTTATGCTATTTTTTAAAGGAAATTATACTATAGTCGTTTGTATTTTTTTCCCTCCTATATGTATATATCCCTGCATCACTCTAGACCGGATGGTCCAATTTTCATACTTTTTTTTCTCTTTTTTGGAAACGTCTCTGTCGTCCACAAATGGTCCAGTTTCAATATTATTAGATTCAAAAAATGATATATTGTCTGTCTGTTTGTTTTCATGTTTCTTTCTTTCTTTTTTTTTTTTTTTTTTGTACGTTTTAGCTTTTGTAAAAAATTACCAACCGTCGCGCGTCGCGAAAGTTTAACGTAATGTTAAGATAAACAGCACTACTTTACATTTTTAAATAATCGTCGTACCGTGTACAGTATTTTTTTTTTGGGGGGGGGGAGGGGGGTGACACCTTAAAAATTTTAATATGTAATCATCATTTTCTGCGCGTCAAAATAAGCAATATTGACAACAACGAAATAAAAAATGAATGTGGAGTTTGTCTGGCATCAGATAGGGTAATCCAATTTTACCAGAAAGGTGGTTTGGGTTGGGTCGGATGTGCAAACAAAATTTTTGTTGCTGTTGACTCTTTTTTTTTTTCGGGTTTCGGTAGGTTTCGGATTTGCGGATCGGATATAGTAACCCATATTTCCAAAAGAATGTCCACATTATTGTTTAAGATGCAAAAGCCATATGTATTTCAATATAAATAAATATACATATAAGTCTATTTTTCAACATAAAAGATAAAATTGATATTAGAAATATAATTAAGCAGTAGTTTATTTTTAAATAATTGCCTTAAAATATGGATAAATACATTAAAATATCGTGTTGAGGAGAGTCGGGGCTGGTTCGAGTTTCGGATTGATTTCAAATAGAATTTTCTTGTTGGGGGTCAATATAACCAGACTAATCAGGATTCTAATGCGAGTAACTATAAAGTATTGCCTCAAAAGATAAGAAGGTAAGAAAAAATTCCTGAAGTCGGTTTCATTTGTTGTTAAGAATTAGCTGTTTAAAATAAACTAATTGTAAACTAATTGTATAAGCAGCTCGCACTCAGGACGCCATTTCAGAAATTTCTTGGCGGTGGGGGCAAAGTTTTCTTTGAGAGCAGTGACATAACCAAGGGTTCGTGGGGCTATATCGCACACCCCCCCCCCCCCCCTTCGAACGAGAAACGTTCACTGAATCATGGATGCAAAAACACCAAAAACTTCGAATACAAAATCGCAAAGAAAATATGAAACATTCCGTTTTTGACAGGTTTTCGTCTTAGCAGATATATTTTAAAGAAATTGACTTTTGAAAGTTTTCTGTTTAAGACATGATTCCGTTATAGGCAGGTTAGCTTTTACAGGTATCCTCTAAGACTGTTAAAACATATTTTCTATAATAACACCTATGAAGAGCATAGGTGTATTAGAGAAAAATTTGTGAAACCGAAAACTTTCTAACAGGATTTTTTCTTAAACGGAAAAAAAATTGAAGTTTCGACGAAAAAAACATCATACAACTACTTGCTATGACGGAGACCTGTCTAAAATGGAACTTTTTTCCCGTCCCTTTCAACTTCTTCACTCCTTCTTTGCAGGTTTTACTGTAGGGGCGTCATCGCAAGAGTTGCTTGGGGACGGGAACAAAGTGTTTTTGGGGGAACATTGTTTGTAATAGCGTACACAATAAAAAATACTGTGCGAGATTTTGCCCCCTTAATTTCTTTCACAGGTATGTGATTCTTCTGCGAATATTTTTCAATTTTCCTGGAAGTCCGCGATTTATTTTTCTTTTTTGCGGAATTACGCAAAATCAATTCTTCAAACGACCGAGGACAAATATTGCGAACTCCTCCAAAGATCGCGGGAACAAACAACAATTTTCATCAATCGTTCACGGGGGGAAACATCACAAATTTCGTCAGAAGAATGCTCAAAATATCGCAAATTTCGAATAATTATCGCGAATTTCGTCAAAAGGTTGCGCCAAAAATCACGAAGGTAGTCAAACAATCGAGCATAATCGATAATTTCATCAAACGATCGCGCCAAAAAAAAAATCGCTAACTTTGTCAGTTGGTTGCGGAAAAAAAAAAATCCCGAATTTCAACAAACTAGCCTTGAAAAGAAAAGCAAATTTCTTCAAAAGATTGCGAAACAAACAGTGAATTTCACCAATCGATCGCAAAACAATATGTGAATTTCGACAAATGGTCGTGGGAAAAAATCAAATTCGTCAATTGGTCACAAAAAATATCGTAAATTGCGGAAAATGATCAAGGAAAAAAAAAGTGAATTCCGTGAAACAATTACAGAAAAAAATCTCGAGTTTATTTCGTAAAATGTTCGCGAAAAAAATCATGAAATCATCACACGAACATCATCAATATCTCAGGAAATTTGTAAATTTTGTGATCCATATTACGGATAAGAAGACTTTCATTAGTGATTTTCTGTCAGTAAAAATTGCCTTTAATCATTTTTATCTTCCTCGTCACACTATGATCTAAATTCCATACAATTCAGAAATCTACAAAACTCTTGGTCTGAGGTAGAGTCCTGCATTGGGTCGAACAACCCTATTTAACCCGACACGACCTGTTTCGCGATACGGATCGAGCCGGCTTGAAACTGTTTTTTTTTTCTTTGCGGGTCAGGTCGACTTTCACCATTTTACTACGGTCGGGACATATGCATTCCAGTGGACTATTTTTTTATTCTATTAGTACCACGTTTTGAAAACTTTTCTCTGCCATGCACTTATATTAGGATATTTTCAATACAAATGTACCACAAAAAAATCTTTTGGAAATTATGGTACGATTGAATAAGAAAATAGTCGCCAATCCTGGCCCGCAATCTAAGAGTTAATTCTTTCGGGTTTGGGTTGGGTTTTTAATATTTTGAGTCTGGTTTGTATTGATCCGAATTTTTAAAGAAATCTGGACTATTTTTAAAATAAAAAAAACTATATAGTCGAACATTAATGAATAAATATTTGTTCATTTTTCTGCTAAAAAATAAAGTTGTGGTAGAGGTTTCTCTAGAGATATATTTGTGAACATAATTGTATTAAAATATGGAAAAAATTCATTAATGATAAATGTATCACTTTGAAAATGTTGGAATACCAAGGTTTAAAAAATTTTTTTTTGATAATTATTAGTTTAAGTGCTTAAAATGTTTATTTAATGCTTATATTTTTATTGTAATCAAATCTGACAAGTTACTTTAGCTTTTGAGCTTTTTTTTAAATTTGTTGCGAGTCTGATCTGTGATGGCTGATACATTTTCGAAAATATCAAATTCCTTGGGGAGGGGTGCCACTGACCCCTTAGCCTCCCCCAAATGGCGCCTCTGCTCGCACTGTATTATGAAATAATTTCTCATTTGTCCTTTATTTCATTCCGGAAAAATTTGGTCACAAAATCCATAATATTTTCTATATATTACAGCTATTTTATTGTCGATTTACTCATACTTTTATCTGGCAAAACCACCTACATCATTTTCCAAACTGCGCCTGTCGAATCTAAAATAGAACTTACAATTTCGTTTGCAGACTTAAGAAAAATAAAATCTTTTAACTAACATCCGCGGGCTTAAAGTGTAAAGTATTTTTTTTTTTTAAATTTGAATGCTAATTTAGATTTTCGGTTTGAAAAAATATAGGAAACTTAAAAAAAAAAGCAACCCAGTATTTCAAGAGGTTATGAAAACATCTTTGATGACAGTCTGAAAAAGGTCTTGGAATTTAGCCAAATTTCTTTAAAACATATGGCGTTCGAATTCGTTATGTTATGCTTAAACTTTTCAATCCGTATTTCATTTTTCTTTAAGAGCAGTAAAATATGTTGTAATGGTATTTTTCGATCAAGAAATATTATTTTGCCCATGGATTTCGAATAAGCAAGAAAAACCTTTCAATCGAGAACTTCTAATTGATTTAAGGTATATAAATATGTCGAAAATATAAATCCCGAAATCGAATAAAAGAAGAAAAAGATAATTTTTATGAATTGAACTCCAAATAGAATATAATTCTTCGTGATTTTGTGTTAACTCCTATTTATTGGCAATAAAAGTATTTTTTCCCACATATGATATCAGATTAATATCATATTTGTTTTAATAACGAATTCTCAACTTTACTTCCTTTCAAAAATTTTCGTGTAATGGAAAGAATAACATTTGTTTTAATAAATTATATTATTCGGTGTAATTCGGCTAATTTATGTTTTAATATTACGATATTTCCTAAACATCCAATTCTTAGAGTTTAAAGCATTATACTGTATGCGGATAATTTATCTCATCAAGAAACAACTCGTTGTAAATGGTCTCGCTAAGCAATTAACGTAAAACGTCAGTCGTAAAAAAAAGTGATATAACACGTGGGTGCCGTGTGGAAATCTATCACTATTCATAATTGTTTGCGAATACCTCAGAGTATCGTACAGTATATGAAAACTGCTTGGCGACCTGCAGACATGTGTAGCTTATATGTGAGTACATATGAATGCATGATTACTCAGTTATCCCTTTGTATGCCTGCTTTATTTAACTGCATTTTAATCTTCTCCATGAATATTCCTAATGTTGATGAATACTCATTCTTAATTATCGGCCTTGAACAATCGTTTAATTTATTTTAAAACGGCTATCATATGAAAAATGGATGTCAATGTACCAGGTGGCCATAATTAAAAGTGCACGTGTTAGAAGAGCAGTACAAGCTAAACCATTTTGAATAATTTTAAAAGATTTGGTATTTATACTGTTTACAGCTTTCAAAAACAAATTCTGCAATTCGAAAAAAAAAAAAATATTTAAAATTTTTCTGACAGATGGCGCTTTATATCAAAAAATAAAATACAAAAGAAACGAAAAATACAAAATTTCCTACCAGCTAAATTTTAAAACTTTTTAATACAAATTTCACATGATTCTATCTTAAGATTTTAGCCATGAAGAGTCCTATGAGTCTTAATATTTTAACCTCCACAAAAAAAAAGCGCTCTGTTAATAAAGTGATTTTATCAAAATGGTAGTAATTATAGTGCTGCTATGAAAGAATAGCTCCGTCTCAAAAGATATTGATTTAAAATGAGTTATTTTTGTTAATACTTACTAATAAAACTTCTCTAACATTTAAGTGCCATCTATCGGTAATATTTTGAACTAATCATTTTTATTACATAGTTCGTTTCTGCATACTCAAAACAGCTGTCCTCTAAAAAAAAACCTCACAATGAAATGTTTCCTAAAAAAACCCCACCCTTGTACTATATCAAATATTTCACTAAAGTATTTTTTTTCTGTTTTTATGCACCATTTAGAATAATAAAAATAGTTAAAAATGCCTAAGGAGTGTTTATTTAGTTTAAAAATAATTTAAATTAACAACTGCTGAATTCTGGTAAAACATGAGTTTCATTTTTACAGATTTTCTTGTTATAATAGAATTTTAGAATGATCTCTCTCTCTCTCTCTCTCTATATATATATATATATATTATATAATTATAATATCTTTGAATTTCAAAAAACATATCAAGTTTTTGTAACATTCTAATTAAATCTCCAAAGAGATAATTAATAATAATGTGTAGACAGAATACTACATAGTTAATAAATTAACAAGTACAATCATAATTTTACCATAGCTTGTGCTTCAATGGTAAATGGCCAAAAATACTGAAAATATGAAGATTATTTAAAAAGAGAGAGAGAAAAAAAAATATATATAATATATATAATAAACCATAAAATGTTAATAATTTGGAGTTGATATCAAGTGAATACAAATGGATTAAGAAATGAAATATGAACTAAATATAATGGAAAATTGGATAACTAGAGATTTAACTAGAGATTTGGATATGAAAAAACACATGTAGGTATAATCTTCAGCCTGGATGTACCCACACGTGTTTAAAAAAAATAATTCAGTATTTCATAATTATACTGGCATATATGCTAAGATCAGTATAATCATCCAGGTATACTGAATTATTACCAGAAAACAATTGGAAATAACAAAATTGGAAATAAAAAACTTGTAAAGAATAGATAAAATATTTTTACCAGATAACAGTTGGAAATAATAAAATTGGAAATAAAAAACTTGTAAAGAATAGATAAAATATTTTACTCACAATTATTATCCAAAAATCCGTATACAACACTATACTTAATTATTACCAGATAACTGTTGGAAATACAACCACATGGCGCACATATCATATACTTGATGATATAGTCAAGTTGAGAGAAATTATTTGAAAGTTAAGTTGAGAGAACATATTTTGAAATATCACCTTAATTATTACACTTTAACACAAATTGATTTAAAACACACAAATTTATTCTTGTGATAAATACACTCAAAAACAAATTTATATTTGTGAATATACAAATTTTCCATTTAATTTTAATCTTTATATATATATATTATGTTAAACCATTAATATGTAATTAAATGCTTCATTTTCAGCTGATTCTGTCAGGTGTGGATTTTTTTCGTGTAACATGGGATAATTTTTTGAAAACTGGGTTTTTTTCAAATTCTCACTGAATTGGCTGCCATTTTGTAATAAAGTGATAAAAAGAAAAATGCCTAACATTAAATGCTTAGTCAGAACAAGCTGTAAAAATTTAGCCATGTTTAATTTTTTAAAATTCTGTATTAGACTTTATATAGAGAAAATGTCAAAAAATGTTTTTTTAAGAGGACAGCCCAATATAAATACCAAAGCTTTTGAAATATTCCAAATAGTTTGTCTTGTATAGCCTTCAAATAAAGAATTTTAATTATGCCCCCCCCCCTCACCCTGTATATATAACTATACTTTTGGTATGCGTTATGTGCTTGTAAAAATTAAAACAAAAGAATTGAAAATAGCAAATAGATCAATCTCGGTGCATCATACAATGGACATTTTAGCTGTAACAATTGAACTAAGTTAGTGATGATGCAGTAAATAAATTATTGAAGATTATGTTTAGAAATATTTAGCGGTGCAATTTCCACAATGAGTATACTTACACGGGTACATCCGATTACATGTATGAGTTGTAGTATAAGTATTTTGTGCTTTACTTACTGATTTTTCTTGTACAATTCATTTGGAAGGTTAATCATCCTTATACCATATTTTGATTTTACTTACTAACGTATTCTAAACCTTACTCCCTTCGAAATTTTTATTGTGTAATATAAACAATAACATTTGTTTTTATAAATTGCATTGTTCTGCAATTGTTAATTCATGTTTTTAAAATTACGATATTTCGAAAACATTGTACTGTACACATTTAAAAACATTTTGTTGTGTGCAACAATTTATCGTCTGCGTAGAATTAATTAATTAATTAATTAATTAATTTTTATTTATTTTTCACGTTATTTAAATTACTTTTTTTTTTCACATTATTCAACATTTGTATGCTATAAAGTAGTTTTTTAAATTTGAATACTAATTTAGATTTTCAGCTTGAAAAAATTAACTGCAACTTAAAAAAAAAAAAAGAAAAAAAAAAAAGAAAAAAAATCCAACCCAGTATTTCAAGAGGATATGAAAGCATCTTTGGTGACAGTCAGTAAAGGTCTTGGAATTTAGCCAAATTTCTTTAAAGCACATGGCATTCGAATTTGTTATAATATGATTAATCTTTTCAATCCTATTTAATTTTTTATGAATAGTAAAATATGTTGCAATCGTATTTCTCGATATACAAGAAATATATATATTTTTTTTTTTATCGGTGGATTTTGAATTAATAATAGAAAAAAGAAAAACAAAAGAGACATACGAAAAGTTTTTCAAGAGTGAACTTCTGACGCAGAAATTAGACTAAAACAAAAATAAAGCTAAAAATTTAAAAATATATGCAAAAATTATGAGACGTTAAAATATATATATATATGCTAATTTTTAAATTGAATAAAATGTTTTGCATACATTTTGATTTTAGAATGTAGCCTGTTTAAAAAAGCATACATGGTTAAAATTCCTTGAACGGTTCCAGGGTAATAGTGCATGCAAACTCAGTATTTATCATTTTGAAAAACAAAATCATTAAAGCTTGAACTAGTTAACTGGCTCAATGATAGAATTTTGTAACTCTCTAGTTCCCAATTCACCGTCCAGAATGCGCGCCTTGTTTTCACCAGTAATTATTGAAAAGCCACAAGTTATGGTCCATCTATTGACTTCATACACTGTAAAATATGACCAATGTTTCTTATTTTATGAAAATATACTATAACCACGAACGAAAATATAATTTAATTTTCTGAGTTATCCGAAATTCCGAATAGCGTGTTCCATTGTCTTTTGAATCCCCAGAAACCAATACATTTCCAAAATTTAAAGAATTATTTATAAAATCAAAGTATTTTTCGCTGCCCGTATTTTTCAGAAACGTTTCCGAAGGGTTTTTATAGTGTATTAATTAGTGTCCTGAGCCTGGAATACCTGTTTTTCGAATGCTATCCATTCTCAAGTAAACATTTTCATGCTCAAAAAATATGTTTAACAGACAAACATGCAAAATTAAAACAATAACATTAAAATTAAGATTATTTCTTTACTCTTTCATGTATAAACGTTTCTGTAAAATACGGGCAGCGAAAAATACTTTGTTTTTATAAATAATTCTTTAAATTTTGGAAATGTATTGGTTTCTGGAGATTCAAAAGACAATGGAACACGCTATTCGGAATTTCGGATAAAACTCAGAAGATTATATTATATTTTCGTTCGTGGTTATAGTATATTTTCATAAAATAAGAAACATTGGTCAGTTTTTGCAGTGTAGGGTACTAATGAAGGTGCTGATATTTGTTCAACAGTTAATTTTATAACCAGATATTTTTTGTAACTTTCCGAACTTCGTGTTCTTTTGACTTTGACACGTGACCCGACACTTTGGTGTTGCCTACGTTTTGTGTTTAACATGTAAAAGACAAGTAATTACTAATTTTTTTTCACGATTTATCGTCAGTATAATTGTTTTAGAAGTTATTTGCATAAAAATTTTCAAGGAATTATTGATGCAATGACCATTGCACACTGCAATGTGCTGTATTATAACAACTGAAAAAATACACACACACACACGCACATGTATATATATATACTTAAAGGCTAAATTCGGACAGCTAAAACAACTTTAATAAGAACGGAAAATCATGCGTCAAGCATAGGTTATATAAAACACTTGTGACGTGCCGTTGATAGTGAACCCTAGCTAGCTCATTGATAAAGTCAAGAAGTAAGTTAAAAATCAACTTTTATTTAAAATCTTAAGGGGAGGATGGTAGGTGAGTCTCCTTCACTAAAATTTGAATTATGATTGAGCACTGTTAACTGAATAATCCCACTCAAGCAATGCCGGTAACTAAACTATAATATATATAACACTTGAATAAGACGAGTAACTGAACTTTAACTTACACACAGATGAGACCTGATTTTACAACTTCAGAGCTCTTTCTACAGCGAGGCGCCGCCTTCCAAAGCTTCCGAACGAGATGTCGAACTAGCTAAATTAAGTAGCCCGTGGCCACAACAGTAACCTTTATTGAGTTTAACAAATTAAATTATCTTACCAAATCCAGATTTCAGCTCTAAGCAACCCTCAAAACCGGAGTTCAACTTCCTTCTGGTATCAGAAGCAGTCTTAACTTCCCTTGGGGTGAGATGCGACCAAATCCAACGACACACACACTTTCACTTGCTTAACATTGCCAACTAGGCCAGAGAAGTCAAAATTTGCATAAAACGCAGAAAACACAGAAATTCCGAAAAACACGTGTATTCGTCGAAAATTAAAGTAAAATACAGTATAGATGTCGCTGCACGCACACAGATGTTATTTTCACAATACGATCTCAATCAAAACAAACGACTGCCTTTATGAGGAGTCGCCAATCCACTACACATTTTCCAACACATTTAGAACACAGTAAAAAAAAAAAAAAAAAACTTCACATATTAATAAGGTGAAAGATTATGTCTAAGTAAGCAATTTGAATAAACGCATAACACATTTGAAAACTCAATTTCAGCAATTACCATCAATAGTCGAAAAAATATCCGAACTCCTTTGCGTTCAGTACATGATTTATAGATTTGTACTATATATACTTACATATTTTGCTAAAATTTAGTTCATTTAGGAATCGCATAGTACAGCTGAAAAAACCCTTCAGCAATTTCCGTCAATAAACGGAAATGTACTCGAGGTCTTTTGTGGAGACCTGTATATGATCTATAGAATTTATACACACCAAGTAATATGCAAAAAATTAGTTACTTAGTTACATTTAATAACGCGTGCCACAACTGAAAACGCAATTCTAGCAATTATTGTTCGTAGAATATTGCTCATAGTATAGCTGAATTATTTTGTGTGTCTTCGTAAATGAACAATAAATGTTACGCACCCCATATTCTATAGTAAGCATCTTGTTGTGCACTTTAGTTATATATATCCATTCCAATATGTCGGAAATAGTGTAACATCATTAAAATGCACAGCAAACGATTTCTCTTCATAGACTGTAATATAACGGAATTATTGTGAGTGTCCCTGTAAATGAACTATAAATGTTATACACTTCATTTTCAATACCGAACATGCCACAGTAAACCTCAATAACATTTATCAATTGCAGGGTGATCAGAGTTATTTACACGAGTTAGAGAACGGACAGACGGCAGACAGACAGGAAAACGTAATTCATAAACACTTTTCAACTTATGTTGGAAAGTGTTAAAAAAGAAAATTGCTCTGGTTGATCTTATGTGGGGGCAAACGGACTATTATAACTCGGATACTAATACAAATTTTTAAGTGATTTTTTTTTTTTTTTTTTTTTTTTTGCAGAGAAGGATATGTAATTACAGAAAAAAAATTGAAAATCGATACTTGGCTTTTTTAAATGTAAGTTATTTCCTTAAGAAATCATCTTTTGCAGGGTTTTCATTCCAGATTTTTTCCTTCATATCAAAGTTTTGTCTGTAACTATGTGAAAGAAAATATATTCTATATTTCCATTCATTTAAGTGACTATACTCGTACTGTTACTTTTTACAGGACATCCACGTTGGTTCAAGTTGTCATATAGAATAAATAAAATGCGACCAGTTTAGCTTTTAATCATTTAGAATTTCATGTTCTAGTTTTCCAGTTAAAAAAGAAAGAATTTTTAATTTCTTTTTCATATTATATTTAGCAGAAATTAACAAACTTAATACATTTAGCATTCACACCACTGTAAATTAGCAGAAATAATACTCCACTTTGAGACATTGATTGCATAATAACCAGAGTATCGTGCTTGTGTGTTTAAAATCTAAGTTACAGTAGATTCTAAATAAGATGCAAATATTTATTGTTCGATTACAACACCAGATTCTGGAAATGAAATGAGGAAGAGCATTGCGTCACTTGGTTGACTCACATTGCACAATTTTAGGATTTGGTTCTCTATTTAGAAGCATTTCTTATAGAAATAACTTGATATTCAAATGTCTTTCATTCACTTTATGATGTTTACCTACAGCCTCTGGGAACAAAATGAATCTTTGAACCTGTTTGAGTTTTAATATTTCTTAAAAATTTTTAGTGGATTCTAAAATACTTTAAAAAAACTGTTCGAAGAAATATTAATGGATCATTCGCCCAGAAATCTATATTAGTTTTCATTATCAAATTTTCTGGAAGTTTTTCTTTCTTTCTTTTTAACACTTTCCAATATAGTTGAAAAGTGTTTATGTATTAGGTTTGTCTGTCTATCTGTCCGTTTGTCTGTCTGTCTCTCCGTGCTCTAACTCTCGTAAATATACTCGAATCGTCATGAATTTTTTACACATTATTTAATATTACTATAGAATATTCGGTATTGAAAATGAAGTGTGTAGCATTAATAGTTACGCACAAAAGAATTCTATTACATTAGGGTCTATGGAGAAAAATCGTTTGCGGCGCATTTTATTGATATTACGAAATTTCAAACATACTGGAATTAATATGCATTACTGAGGTGGACTACAGCTTGCTTTTACCGGAGTATACAATTCGTAGCAATTATAGTTGAATTACAGGGACGTACAAAACAATTCTTTTACGTTATGATCTATGGGTAAAAATCGCTGGCCGTGCATGTTGAACATGTTATGACACTTGAAACATAATGAAATTTAAAAGGATCGCTAAGGTTCGCAAATTATTTTTTTTAGATTATGGAGTGCGTAGGATTGATCGTTCATGTACAGAGACGCACAAGAGAATTCGGTTAAAGGACTGCTATGATTGGTAATTACTAGAAGTGCTCTTTCCGCTGTGATCACAATTTTATATACCTTTCAGTGTGCTGTATCTTTCATGCTGTTTACAAATTATGTAGATCATATACAGGGCTGCACGAAATATTTCGAATATAGGCAGCAATTGCTGAAAATGATTTTATACTGAGTTATATATTTTTTAAATCGCTTATTTAGATATCTCATTTCATCGTATATAAAAAAAAAAAAAAAAAAATTTCTTAGTAATATTCTGTTAGTTTTGGGAAATGTTTTATAATCTATGCCGAATGTATGATTTTTCGTTTTTTTTTTTTTTTTTTTTTTTTTTTTAATAAAGGATAAAAAAATGTTTTTGTATTGATTTAGTCTAATACTTCATACCAGTATTTTCCCAGATTGTGAGAAATAGTTTATTAAAATTGAATTTTTACATTACGTATATGCTATAATCGTAATCATGATGCTCATGGAAATTATGTCCGTAGAAATGATTTTTTTTCGTAATTATTTCTAACCCACTAAAATTATTTGCCTTGACTTTTAGGTAGCTTTCAATACAAAAAAGTATAAAGCTACCTATTGCAGCCGTTCGGAGGAAAGCAGTTCCGGAAAATTTCGATATATTTTCACCGATCATGACCCCCAGACCCCAACACCACCCTCCGTTCAAATGTTGATTTATATATATAGATATATCCATATATATATATATATATATATATATATATATATATATCTGACCTATGTCATACGATAACGCTCGTATTTATAAATCGATTTTGATGAAACTAATTGTGTGTATTAAGGTCACCAATGTCTCGACCGAGTTCGTTGGCCAGCTTGGTCCGCCATTTTCTTTCAAGATGGCGGCCATTTAAATATTTAAAACTAAAATAAATATACAAAAAAGTTAAAAATTCAAATTTATTTTTTAATTACGTGTTAGGCCTTGATACAAGGATTCCAGAGCATATTTTGGTTTACCTCTATCTTAAAAAATGGCTGAGATAGAGCAGTTTGAAATTCTAGGGTGGCTGACATTTTGAAACAAAACAGCACATCAACGCGATTACGCGCAAATTATTTTCTTTCATTGTTGTAATAATTTTCCCAATCATACGCATAAAACTATATATTCATATCCGTTAGCGCCAAAATTGGCAAAATTGGCGACATTTGGCGAAATATCGCCAAATTTTGCGACCAAAATAAGTCTTTATAAATGAAGCCAATTTGCCTATTGCTCAATAATTTGGCGAATTTCTTATTTAAATTCAGTATTAACGAATCTTTTGTAAACGTTTTTTTGCATTTTAACTTGCTGTTTTCGTGTAACATTAGCTAAAATTTTAAAACGAAGATATAGGAAAGCTACCTTTTCCTCCCGGTACAGGCCGGAATGACTTTTTTGTTTACGATTTATCATTAGTATAATAGTTTTAGAAGTCTTCTGCATGAAAGTTGTCAAAGAATTATTGCTCCAGTGCCCAGTGCACATTGATATGTAGCTACATTATAACATTCAAATAAAAACAAAAAAACATTACGATTTCATACATATCTCTTATTTAGAGACTATATTAGTAAAAACAATTGAAAAAAGAAAAATTGCTCTGGTAGACCCTATGGGGTGGGGGGGCTAAACGGCCTATAATTTGGATAATAATAAAAAAATTTAAATGATTTTTTTTTCACCGAATGATATTTAATTAAAGAAAAAAAAAACAGAAAACCAATATTAAAGGTAGTTATTTACTTAACACGTTCAGTACCGTGTTAAAATTAACGGGTTTTTATTTTATTTAGAAATTCCGAATCCATACCAGAAAATACTAATAGCATTATTTGCTTTATTTGATGAGAGACATTCCGTGATTACATAAAATAAAAATTCTTCTTTCAAAATTTGCGGTGTGAAGTCGTAATTCTGGATTAAAAATCGAATATCAAATGAGTGACCAAGAGATGCCACGTCTCGGTAGCGAACGTGTTAAGAAGCCTTCTTTTGCAGGATTTTCATACCAGATTTTTGCATCATATCAAAGTTTCTATCAGTAACTATATATGAAAGAAAATATATTCCATATTTTCATTCATTATACTCACTATACTGTTACTTTTTATAGAACTTCCACGTTGGGGCAAGTTGCCGTAGAATACATAAAAACGACCACACTGCAAAAAAAAAAAAAGTTGTTGATTTTACAGTATAATACTGGCATCCCAGCTGCCAGTGTTATACTGTAAAATCAACAAATTTTTGTTTCCAGTGCAATTTATCTTTTAATCGTTTAGAATTCTAAGTTTTAATTTTCTAGTTAAAAATAAACACATTTCAGTTTCTTTTTCATATTACATTTGGAAGAAATTAACAAACTTAATACTTTTCGCATTCACACCACTATAAAATAACAGAAATAATACTCCACTTTGAGACACTGATTGCATAATATCCATAGGATCGTACACGCGTGTGTGGTTAAAATCGAAGTTACAGTAGATTCTAAATAAGACGCAACTATATTTATTGTTCGATTACAACACCAGATTCTGAAAATGAAATGAGGAAGAGCATTGCATCACTTGATTGACTCACATTGCACAATTTTGGGATTTGGTTCTCTATTTAGAAGCATTTCTTATAGAAATAACTTGACATTCAAATGTCTTTCATTCACTTTATGATGTTTACCTACAGTCTCTCGGGAACAAAATGAATCTTTGAACTGTTTGAATATTTTATTATTTCTTAAAAATCTTAGGTGGATTCTAAAATACTTGAGTAAAATTGTTCGAAGAAATAATAATAGGTAATTTTTCCATAAATGTACATTGTCAGTGCTAAATTTTCTGTTTTTTTTTTTTTTTTTTTTTTTTTTTAGATTAAGGGTAATTTTTTTATTTATTTATTTATCCAACTTTGTGCCAGTATTTTCCCAGATTGTTAGAAATAGTTTATTAAAATTGCATTTTTACATTACGTAAAACCGTAATCATGATATCCACAGAAATGATTTTTTTTTTCGTAATTATTTGTATCTAGTGATAAATGATTTTGATATTCGAATGAATCATTCAATACCACGAACGTATTATTACTTATTTTACTGTTTATTATTGTTAATTTTGCGGTATAATACTGGCAGCTGGAATACTAGTATTATAGTATTATACCGTAAAATCAACTTTTTTTTTTTTTTTTTTTTTTTTTTTTTTGTGTGTACATTTATTTTAAATTGTATATCGTTCATGTTTGACACTAATCTTGTATGTTGATTCGATTAGCTATTTTATATTTTATTTAAACTCCCCCCCTCCCCCAAATCTTTCGTAATCGGGAAAGCCACAATGAATGAATTATTTTTATATTTTTTTCTTTTTCGAACACGTTATGAAATAGAGATGCTAGGCAACTGGTAAAGTAAAAGAAAAAACAATTAATTATGATAGCAAAAATATAAAATTGAAAAGTTAAAATGCTTTATATTTTTCGAACACATTCACAAAATTTCCTCGAAAAATATATAGTAGATAATTTAGAATGTCTGACATACGTATTGACAAAATTTCACACTAATCGGAGTAATTTAAGATCTTGATAGAGAAATTTTAGCATCCATAATTGAACATTTAAGTCAATTATCCGAATGCGCCCTTTTTTTTTTCCATTAATGTTTGAAAATCGCTTGAATTCCCACAGAAAAGCATTATGACGTAAATGTTCTATATTTTTCGAATGAAAATTTACCAAAACCTATACAGCTAATTCCAGTACCTGACCAACATACCTACCTAATTGCAAGCTAACCGGATACTTTTTGCGGCAGTTATCGTGAGACATACACACAGACTGACAGACAGACATATACCAAAAACGTTTCGGTTCTCCACAGCAATCTTCAACTCGCGTTTTTGGCAATTATTTTTATGTTCAACATAAAATGAAACTCTGTCTTTTCGTTGATATATTTCATTGAAATGATGATGATTTTCTTTTCGTTGACAGGCTAATTTTATGTTCATCTTAGCGCCAAAGTGCGATATCCGAAATCACGTTCACAGCGAAATGGCATATATTTAAGCAAATGTTATTTGGCGCAAGAGTGTATTTTAAAATCTTTAATGCTATTCATATTCACTTTAAAGTACATTGTATCCATGATGGTAACAGTTAAAAGTAGATTCAATTATGGACGATTAATCTAATAATAATAAAAAAAACTGCTATTTTTTCATTTTAATTTGCTGTCACGAAGCAGCATGAGCAACCATTTGCCATTGTGATAATTCCATTGTGATAATTCTGCCACTTTCTCCTCTTTTTTTATTAATTAATTTTAATAGTTATTTTGCATTACTGAAGTAAATAGATATTCATTGGTGAGATAGATTTTTTTTTTTTTTTTTTTAAATCATGCTTAGAAATTATTTAAAAAGTCGTAAATTATCAGTAAATTGAGCTACAGTTTTCAAACAAAATTGATTTGTGAATAAATTTTTTCCCTAACCAATTTTTCTCTATTCAGTTATGTAAAAATTAAAATGATGCGATATTTAGAGGTGAATATATGAGCGATAAAAGTGAAACCTATAGCACAAGTCGTTGCCACTGGCGTACCGCACTACGTTTCAGGATACATTTTTAATATTAAGAGGACAGCACATATATGTGAGTATTGAAAGAAATATGACTTTGTCACTAATAAATATAGTTTAAAAATTTAGTATTATTTATTAATCGTAAGAAGTCTGCTGTATAAATAAAATCAGCTAATGCGACACTATTTTTTCCGTCTCATCTTACTTTTCAATTTTTATTTGTTTATTTTTCATTTTTTAATTTAATACAAACGAAAAATTTAAATATTTAACTCCCATTCCGGCACTTTTTATTAAGCTTTTATCACATCCTTCGCGTTTCCACTTATTTAGCAATTTTTATCCATATTCTATAGCTTAAAATGTAAATTCGCCTTTCCAACAAGGTAGGTTTATAATCGAAGAAAGTACCACGCAGTAAAGCCGATTTTATGGCTTTCGATTCGTCTTTGAGTTGGATTTATTCGATTTAAGAGGTGATGACTTAACGTGTGTTATTTCCGCTTTGATGGCGATTGAGGGAGAATGGCAAAAAATAAAGTTTCGCAAAATGATAGTCTCTCTTTCGGAGAGGAATTCCGCGTCATTGGATATGGATTCTAGTTTGTTCTTCGGAAGATATTGGAACACCTGTGTGTTATTCTGTTATAAGTTGATTTTATTTTCAAAATGGAAATGAACTGAAACATAAGTTTGATTTTAAGTACAATAATATGGTAGGATCCTATTTTTACGTTTTTGGCTTGATCAATAAAATAACAAGTGAAATTGTCATGAAGATTCAATTTCGTAACCAATTTTTGTATCACTAGAACGAAAAGAAAAGAAAAAGAACCGTATGTACAGGGCAAAAAAATTGTATTATACAGTAAAATTAACAGTAATAAACAGTAAAATAAGCAATAATACGCTTCCGCGCATGGCAGATGGGGTGTCAGTATTATACCGTAAAATCAACATTTTTTTTTTTTTTAAATTAAAAAAAAAGGCTTCAAAAATTTTTAATAACATCCTTTTAAGTAAAAAAAAGAGGGGAAATATTAAGAAAATATTTTAAAAATTGAAACGCACTGAGCATTTCAAAATTGTTTTACAAAACTATTTTACTACTGCTATATATATATATATATATATATATATATATATATATTATATAATTTGTTGTTTTTGAAAAATACCTTCACTAAGATACTTATATTAATTAAAAACTTTTTCACAATAAAAATTTCTAGCGTAAAATGGGTTAATATTTTAGATATAATTAAAAAGTCAGTTTCCACTAATAAGATGTAAATTCCTATTCTACTTTATAAATTATGAAATTTTCAGCAGAGTATTTTATTACACCATTTGTTCATTTTGCCTGGATAAAAGTCTTTACCAGACTCTTATCCAGGAGAGTTTGGATAAGAGACTGGATGTCTTGTCTTGACAAGAGTCTGTTATTTTCTGTCTGTGTAACGTTCCAATTTTAATCCAATATTTCAATACAATATTAATGTGTATACATTCACATTTTACACATATCATATAGTATATGTCTATTTTTTAGCATTCTGTAAAACAAAAATGAAACGCTGTTAATTTTACGGTATAATACTGACAGCTGGGATGCCATTATTATGCCGTAAAATCAACACTTTATTTATTTTTTATTATTTTCAGTGTATAGACTAGTCTATGTTCTTTTAAGAGTTTTTTTAAGTGTTTCTTCTATAACCCCCATTAAGTTTAACTTCACTGTAAAAAATTTTAAAGAAGCATTTAAAAAAAATAAAATTTCTTTTGTTGCCGCTGATTTTCCGAAACCTTTTCGAGTAGTTTTTAGAGTGCGTTAATCAGTTTTCTCAACCTGGAAAAACGTTTTTTCGAATACTATCAATTCTCAAGTAAACGTTTTCATGTTAAACAAATATGTTTTACAGACAAACTTAATAAATTAGCAGCATTAACATTAACATTAGTGTTATTTTGTTACTTCTTGCATGTATAAATTCAATTACGCAGCTCAAAAAGTTTAATTGAGAATTAACAGCAACCTGAAAACCCATATTGCGATTTGAGAAAACAGATTAATACACTATAAAAACTACTCGGAAACGTGTCCGAAAAACAGTGGAAGCAAAAGAAACTTTGTTTTTTATAAATTATTGTTTAAATCTTGAAAATATATTTTTTCCTGAGGGTTCTAAAAATAAAGACCGCTTTTTGAATCGGGGATAACTCAGAAGAGGTTATCGTACATTTTTGTTCGTGGCTAAATTATAGTTTCTTAGATTAAGAAACATTTTTTTTTAATCTCTTAAGATGGAAAAGACAATTATTTAAAGAACTGCTATAATTAATTTGATATAATATATATATATATATAAATTTAATATAATATCAATAGTTTATATTTTTATATTTTTTATCTATAGATTTAAATGTTTGGCTCTAAGTAAACATTATAGAGATTTCTTATTCTATTGACGTAAAATATAGTATTTTTTCTGATGGATTTTTTTTTTTTTTAATCATTTTCTTTCGGACGAAATTCGACAAATGCTTTTTGCGACGTCTTTTATTAAACATTTATCCGATCCTTTATGTTAAATTTTTCACAAATTTAGCGCTTTCTTGGTATCCATCGTATTGCTGAACCTGTAAATACTTCTTTCCAACAAGGTAAGTTTACGATCGAACTAAACATCAAGCAGTAAAGCCGCTTTATGGCTTTCGATTCGTCTGAGTTGGATTTATTCGATTTAAGAGGTGATGACTCAAACACGTGTTATTTCCCATCTGATCGTGATTGAGTAAATGGTAAATAAAATAAAGGAAATAAAATTTCACAAATTGCTAGACTTTCTTTCAAATTCCGCAAAAAATGCAATTGGAAAAATACTGGTACTTAAGTGTAGCATTTTCCTATAAAATAATTTTATGCTTACGGTTATCAAATGGAACAAACTATGAATTTAAAACTGTGCAATTAATTATTATTATTATTTTAATTTAAATAAATTAGAAATTGTATTTATTTTTGTTATACTGATTAAATTTCACATTGCATTTCATTTTATCTGTAAGTGACAAAGTTGCTTAAGTTGACTTAAGTTGTCGTAAACAGTCGCATCATTTATGATGAAAGTACGTTGATGAAGGAAAACATTCCTTCGTGTATACTACTCTTTTACTATGGAATCCTCTATACTTATACAGAATCCACACAGTTATAAAACGGGACAAACTATGGATTTAAAATTGTGCAATTAATTATTTTTTAATTCAAATAAATTAGAAATTGTGTTTTATTTTTGTTATACTAATTAAATTTCACATTGCATTTCATTTTATCTGTAAGTGACAAAGTTGCTTCAGTTTTCGTTTGTCGTAAAACGTCGCATCATTTATGATAAAAGTTTGTTTAAGAAGAAAAAAATTTCTTCTTGTACTACTCTTTTACTATGGAATCCTCTATACTTATACAGAATCAACACGGTTATAAAACGGGACAGACAAACTATGGATTTAAAACTGTGCAATTAATTATTTTTTAATTCAAATAAATTAGAAATTGCGTTTTATTTTTGTTATAATGATTAAATTTCACATTGCATTTCATTTTATCTGTAAGTGACAAAATGACTTAGGCTTTAGTTTTTCGTAAAAACGTCGCATCACTTATTATGAAAGTACCTTGATGAAGAAAAAAAAATATATTGTTGTACTATTATTTTACTATGAAATCCCCTACTTACTTATGCAGAACCCACAACTGATTCATTCCTGCTTGATATTCACGTCAAATAAAAATTAAATGCAAAAGTTTTTGTATCAACCCAATATAATTACTAAGTTAATTGAATAAAGATTATGAAAGATTCGCTATAAGTCATTCTTGCTTTTATTTTTTGAAAAAAGGGTTGTCATATATATTATCAGGGCTTAATTTACAACAACAAAAGTACCGGAGTCCTAATATTGTGCAGCATTAAGAACCGTAGCGTAATTCCCGCCCCTTCCATCCGCATATTTATATTTCATACAGTATTTTCAAAATTAAAAAAATATTTTTTCTTCAGCAAAATATTTTTTTTAATATATATATATGCACATGAATAGTTGTCAGCTAATCCACTTTTCTGTTACTGCTACTTCCGAATAGAAATATTCACCTAATCTTCACGGAATTTAATCGAAGAATTTTATAATTCCAATAAGGCCAATGTATTACTATTCGGAAATAGTGGTAACACAGAAAAGGAATAATTGGAAGCTATACGTATATATACATGTAGTAATATATATATAGTAAAATCTAATGAATGAACAAATAGCAAACACATTTATAAGAATTTTCAGAAAATCTTAATCGTTGAGGATTTTTTTTTATTTAATTAACCGGTAATATACAGCATACGAGGATGTTCTGGTAGGGGCTCCGATTTACTGAGCTCCTGTGAGCTCCGGCGCAAATTAAGCATCGCCTATTATATGTATTGAAAGTTGTATGTACAGGTCGTTCTGTACAGGATTCTCTAATTTTAATATTCCCTAAAATTAAATAATTCATTAATTTCAATAATATAAAATAAGTAACTCGCTTATCATGTAGTTCATAATTTTTTTTTTTGTAGAATAGTTTAAAGTAAAGTTTTAATTTTTGTCAATAGATGGCGATGTGGACGAAATTATAAAAATGTTCAAATTAACTTCAGAATTTCAGAATAGAAATATTTTTTTCACGTTCCAAAAATTAAATAGAATACAAAATAAATAAATAAACAATGAGATAGCTTTGAGGCAGTTTTACACGTTACTTTGAGCTTTCTTACCCGATGGACAACGATTGAGGAAAATCCGAACTATTATTTAAATTACTATTTGCAAAACTTGTGAGCTGTCCCTTATAAACATTTCGATTATTTAATTTTCATATTTATTATAGTTAACGAATTATTGAATTTAAGTCTATTAAGAAACATTCTGTCCGTCTGTCTATATGTATATATGTACATGTTGTAAAACGTATGTAAGTATATAAAATGAATGTAAATATGTAAGATTTATGTATTTCAGCATATCCCCAAAGAAAAAGTGTATGTATATATGGAAATAATGTATTAAGTATCAAGTATTCAGTATGAAGAAAATAAAAAAAATACAAAATATTTTCTAATATTAATAACGTTGGACGTAATTAATGTCTGACAATAAGTCAGTTGTTTTTTATTTTTATTTTTTCTAGACAAAATTCAAAAACGTTTCCTGCGACGTGTTTTATTAAACGTTTATTATATCGTTTACCTTAAAATGTCCACGAATTTAGACATTTTCCTGATCTCCATAAATCAAGTAGCCTGTAAATCCTTCTTTCCAACAAGGTAAGTTAATGGTCGAGGAAAACATAGCATAGTAAAGTTGATTTTTTATAGTTTTCGATTCATTTTAGTTTGACTTTTTTCGATTTAAGGAGTGATGACTTAACATATGTTATTTCTGCTCAGATGGTGATTGGGTGAATATAAAAATTAAATAGTAAAATTAAATTAAATAAAATTTTGTGAAATAATAGTCCTTTTTATTTTAGAGAAATTCCGTGAAAATTACATTGTAAAAGAATTCTTGTTTGTTTCTCAGAAGATTGGTAAACAAGGTTATAATGTTCTTATAAAATTATTGTATTTTGGAGGGTGTTGAAATGAATTGAAACCAGTGTTTGTGAATGTGCAATTAACTTAATTCTATTAATTCAAATAAATATGAATTACAATTTGCATTTCATTTTTGTAATTCTAATTAAATTTCTCAAACTTAATTTTTTCAATTCAAATATACTGGAATTTCTAATTCATTTTCGTAATTCTCATTAAATTTCAAAATATAAAAAGAAAATTGATTTGAAATTGTGTGATTAGCCTAATTTTCTTAATTCAAGTAAATTGCAATTTTAATTTCACTTCTATAATTCTGATTAAATTTCAAAAAATGAAATAACTGTAATATTATGATGAAATTAAAATTTATTTTTTAATTCAAATATATATATATATATATATATATATATATATATGTGTGTGTGTGTGTGTGTGTGTGTGTGTGTGTGTGTGTGTATATTTCATTTTTGTAATTTTGATTATATTCCTCAAAATGAAATAAACTATAATTTTGGAAGTCTGCAAGTAACTTATTTATGTATTTATTTTAAATAAATTACAATTTTTATTTGATTTTCGTAATTCTGATTAAATTCTTTAAAATGAAATCAACTATGAGTGTGAAACTGTGCAATTAACTTAATTTTTTTATTTAAAAAATTACAATTCCATCTGATTTTCGTAAACTGGATAAAATATCAAGATGAAATAAACTGTGAGTTTAAAACTGTGCAATTAACTTAATTTTTACTTTAAGTAAATTGCCATTTTTATTTCATTTTCGTAATTTTGATAAAATTCCTGAAGATAAAATAAACTATGAGTTTGAAACTGTGTAATTAACTCAGTTTTTTTAATTAAATAAATATTTTATTATTATTATTATTTTCGTAATTCACACTATATTCCTCAAACTGAAATACACTAAGACTTTGAAACTGTGCAATTAACTAATTTTTTTAATTTAAATAAACTAACCATTTTTATTTGATGTTTGTAATTCTAATTAAATTTTTTAAATAAATTAAACTATGCAATTAACTTAAAATTTTTAATTAAAAAATTACGATTTTTATTTTATTTTCATAATTCTGATAAAATTCCTCAAGATGAAATAAACTATGAGTTTAAAACGGTGCAATTAACTTTTTACTTTAAATAAATTACATTTTTTATTTCACTTTCGTAATTCTGATAACATTTTTTTTTAAATGAAATAAACTATAAGTTCGAAACTTTGCGATTAACTTAATTTTTTCATTTAAACAAATTAACAATTTTTATTTGATTTTCGTAATTTTGACTAATTTTTTTAAATTAAATAAACTATGAGGCTGTGCAATTAATTTAATTTTTTAATTAAAAATTTGAATTTTTATTTCATTTCCGTATTTTTGATAAAACTTCTCAAGTTAAAATAAACTATTAGTTTAAAACTGTGCAATTAAATTATTTCTTTTATCTAAATAAATTACAATTTTTATTTAATATTCGTAATTCTGATAAAATTCCTCAAGATGAAATAAAATATGATTTTGAAACTGTGCAATTAATTTAATTTTTTAAATATATAAATTACAATTTGTATTTCATTTTCGTAATTCTGACGAAATTACTCCATATGAAATAAACTAAGATTTTAAAACTGTGCAATTATGTTTTGTTTTTTTAAATTTAAATAAATTACGGTTTTTATTTCATTTTCGTAATAATTTAAATAATTTATTAATATTTTCAAAATTCAGACTATATTTTTTATAAGACTATAAAAAAGGTGTTTTATTAAACTTAACGGTTTGAAACTAAAAGGGGTCAATTTAACACGATTTTCGACTATGATATAGATTGCTTTTTAGTGCAAAACAGTGACACAGTTGCATTAAATTTAAAATTTAAAATTTTGTTACGAATTCATTGTTAAAAGTATTTTTCTTTACCCCACAAAAGAAAGTTTATGGTTTTTCCACTTTCATATTCATATTATCTATTACTGTTCTGTATACTATATATGCTTTGTAAGAAAGTTCGCATTTTCCTATAGAAAATGCAAAAGTTTTTATATGAATGGTGCAGATGCAAAAGTCACATTATCCACTTTTTTAAGGTATTGTGTTATTCATATCACCGTGTTCATCTTTTTAAGGTGAATCGGATTGTAATAGTGATTTGGACCATAAAAAACATATTAAGGTTAAAAAAAAAATGCTGAAAATCTTGTTTTGATGCATCTCGGTCGCTTGACGATTAATCCTCGGAAGCTGCTATAACAAAGAAGTATAGATTTTTTAAATAAATACAATTACTTAATAAATATTTTTATTAATATCTTTTTAACTGTTGATTCGATTTTCATAAAATTTGAAATGACTCGACAAAATTCGGCAGCGATTATATATATTAAATTTCAAACCATTCGGTTGGGTAGTTTTTGCGCTGTTATATGCGAGGCAGACGGACGGATGGACCAGACAACGACTATAGGTGCTACGTATTTATATAATTACGAACGCACCTAAAAAAGAAAAAATATATGAAAATATCAGTTTAGTTTATAGAACTATTCACTACATATACTGAAAATTTCACAAAAAAATAAGAAAACGCTTTTTAACTACCTTGCGCGCAAAACCCAAAAATCACATTTTGAGAAAAATGACTTTACAGTTTTCTCTCTGTAAATATTCCATATTTTACAACTATTAAAAGTGATATTCATTTTGTTTAAAGTGTTCAGAAATTTTACTCTTTAATATATTTTTTCAAAAATTTAATTTTTTGTATGTTTAAGTGCCTGAAGTCGCTTTAATACAAATTATATTAATTGATTGTAACCACCTCAACTAGAACTGGATTTTTTTAACCAGAGAAGTACCGATTTTTACTATAATACGAATCAACAGATTATACACATCAACTTTTGTAGAGATTGTTTAATTACATTAAAAATTACATACCCTTTTTTAAAACTAAATTTCATTTAAACCAAATCTATAAATCTTCAGTAATAGTAAAGTAGATATCCAGTTAAATTTGTTCTTTGTAATTTCAACGAATTTTTCCATATCATTTAAAGTTTTTGTTGGCAGATTTTTCAATATAAGATGTACATAATATATAATATAATTATATATATATATATATATATTATATTAAAATATAATATTTTTATATTATATTTATATAATTATTTTATATATATTTATATATATTTATATATTATATATAATATATAGTATATAATATGTATTTTTCAATATAAATTTCTTTACAATTAGATTTTCTGTTTTTGAATAACAATTTTATTCAATATACTGCTTATCAGAAATAATTTTTTGAAAATCAATATCATGGTTCTACAATGCAGTTCTGAAACAGTGTAAACTATACTTTTCCATGGGTGCAAAGGAATATTTTTTCATATAAGTTTCTAAAGACTACATGGGAGTAAGTGCTTCAACCACTGATATTACATAATAAGAAGTTCCAGAGAAATCTTTTGACCACATTTCTCCTTTGCAGCTTCTTTCAGAAGTGTGCATTGGAGATGTTCTTAAATTCTATTGTGAACTAGCAGGGAAGGTGAAGGAGGGAAAGAGTGCTGAATCTGACATACAGAATCATTCTATGATTTAAAACAAGATAAAAAAATTCACGCATGACGGCATAGATTATGAAACACTTTCAAAACTATCGTAATACTGTTATGTAATTTCATTTTTGTTTATACAATGAAATTAGATGTCAAAATAAAAAAATTAAACAAAAACACAATGCAGTAAAAATAAATTTTCAACTATGGCTGTCTATAGCAACACTGAAAAAAAAAATAATAAGAAATGTTGATTTTATAGTATAATACTGGCATTATCTGCCAGTATTATATCGTAAAATTAACAGTAATAAACAGTAAAATAAGCATTAATACGTTGCCGCGCACGTATTAATGTTTATTTTACTGTTTATTACTGTTAATTTTACTGTATAATACTGGCAGCTGGGATGTCAGTATTATACTGTAAAAGCATTTTTTTTCCAGTGAGGAAATGTGTGCGAATTCTATCGTGCAATTCTTTATAGGATCTACACACCTCGTAATACACAAAAAATTAGTAACGTTTTAAATGCATATCACAGCTGAAAACTTAACATCCAGTATTTTATGGCTCATAGTCAGTCCTGTAACCTAATTCCTTTGAGTGTCTCAGTAAATAAACGATATATCCTACGTACTCTATAATCTATAGAAATCATGGTGTAGTGCACCTCAGTAATGTATATCTACTTAATTAAAATAGTTTAACATATTAAAATATACTGCAGACGGTATTTCCCCATAGATAATAATGCAATGGAATACTTTTGTGAGTCCCTGTATACCAATTACAATTGCTATTTCCTCTGTACTCTATATAAAGTATCTTGTGTCATCCATTTCATTGACGCATATCAATTCCATTGTGTTTGAAACAGTGTAACATCATTAAAATGCACTGAAAACGATTTTTCCCGCTGACTATAATGTAACGGAATAATTTTGAGAGTCCCTGTAAACGAATTATAATTATTACTTATTCCATAGAAAACATGTTTTTGTTTATCCCAGTGATGCATATCAATTTTATTATGCTTAAAATAGTGTAACAACATTAAAATGGACTGAAAACAATGTTTCCCCATTGACTATAATATAATGGAGTACTTTTGAGTGTCCCTGTAAACGAACTATAATTACTACTTTTTCTATACTCTATAGTAAACATTTTGTTGTTCAACTTAGGGATGTATATCAGTTTCAATATGTTTAAAATAATTTCAATATCATTAAAATGCATTGCAAACGATTTTCCCCCCATAAACCATAATGTAACGGAATACTTTTAAATGTCCCTGTAAACTAACCATAAATGGTACACATTTCATTTTCAATACCGAACATGCCATGGTAAACTTTAATAACATGTATCAAATACATGGCAATTCTAGTGTATTTACCAGAATTTGAGTACGGCCAGACAAACTGAATTCATAATTTTTCTTTTAACTATGTTAGAAAGTGTAAAAAGAAAGATAAAAATAGACAAAACAGTAGGGGAGAAAAGGCAGGAATGGGACAACTTTCATAATAAAATTTCTTAAAGTTTTGGATACAAATGTGTTATAATAATGTTTAGTGTTTTCTGCAATAAAAAAAAATATAAGATGAGATATTTGAAAATTTTAATTTCCACACAACTTGAATTTTGTAAAAAAAATTTATCCCACAATTGAGAGAGAAGTGGGACATTCATCTAATATATATATATATATATATATATATATAGTTTTTTTTTTTTTTAAACCTGTTTTTAATAATAATAATAATAATAAAAATCAGTATAATACTGGCATCCCAGCTGCGCGGAAGCGCATTAGTGCTTATTTTACTGTTTATTACTGTTAATTTTACAGTATAATACTGGCCGCTGGGATACCAGTATTATACCGTAAAATCATTTTTTTTTTCAGTGCCGCATACTGTGGTGAAGTAATTTTTTTTTCTTTCATACATTGGTCGAGTATATTGTGCGAAAGCCTAAACTTATGTTCCAACACGCCTTTATATATATATATATATTTTATTAGAATCGATTGGTGACATTGAAAATACCAAAAAAAATTCCCCTTATAATGCTTTTCTCAAGTTTCATTCAAATATTAAAAAAAATTTCTTAAATAAAGTTGGTCCAAAAACATGTTTATTATTATTATTATTATTATTTTTTAACGCGGATTTTGGATTTACGTATAACCCGATTTTACCGCGCACGGTGCGGGTCAGGTTGAGTTAAAGATGCTTTTTCGCTATGGGTCGGGTTCGGGTCAGGTTGACTTTAAATGTTTCGGGTTCGGGTTGACCCGATTTTTTAAAAGAATGTCCTGAATATTTTTCAAGTGAAAAAAAAAGAAGCTATAGGTATATATGAATATTAATAAGTTTGGATTTGTGTTAATTTTTATACAAAAAAGATAAAATTGATATTGGAGATAAAATTATAAGCTACTTCTCCATAATTGAATCAAAATGTGTATTAATTTTCTTTCACTTCGGCTTCGGGTTGGGTTCTGGTTTGAATATTTCGTGTTCGAGTCGGTTACAAGTTGACTTTAATTAGAATTTTCGGTTTCGAGTCAGATACTACCCGACCGACTCGTGCAGGACTGTACCTTGGGGTAGCAACGATTGTGAAATTCTATGTAAAATAGCTGATGTTAGTTTACATTTTTCTCAGGTACGGTTGAAGCGATTTCAATAATTGCTATTTTATTTTATATTTTTATTTATTTATTTATTTATTTATTATTATTATTTGCTGTTGTTTGGGGGGGGGGGGGTAGGTTATAATTAGTCTTATTTCGATCGTCTTGTTTTCTGGAAAATTAATTTATCTTTAGTAAATTATTATTATTATTATTATTATTATTATTTATCTAACATGTTTAGCTTCGCGTAACTCCATTTTTTTTTATTACTTTATTTCTTTACATTTTATTTGCTACTGCCAAAACTATTCTTAAATAATATTTAAATTGATTCAGTAGTTCTCGAGAAAGGGGTACTTCAATATCAGCTCGCCATAGCATTTTACGTGTTGATGCCCCCTTGAGTAGTTTTTTCCTTTGCTTTCTCTTTATACAGAGGCAAGGGGCTCTTTCCTCTCTGATGAGTTAGTTATAAGTATCTTCATGAAGCAGACTCAAACGGACCAGTGGATATTCCGGATCGCTCTCATTCGAGTATTATATTATGGAAAATTATCGTTCTAGTAGAAATATTGTTATAAAATATAATCCACAATTTCAATGGTTTAATTGACGCAAATACAGTGCGTACTTTTTCGTGGGTTATAATATAAGGTTTTTAAGATTTTTTAAGAGAAGATATATAAGATTTTTAAGAGAAAAGAAAAATAGAATTATTGAACTTGGTTTGTCAGAAGGTTGAAAAAGAATGTTGAAATGAAAAAACTTTTTTTTGTTCGATTTAAGGGATTATTATAATGTGGTTTTCTACAAAGTTCCATCGAATATTTGAACATACTATCATCTAAGATCCTTAAAAATTGAATTTATAGTCATGTGTAGAACTTTATAGATCGATTAATATGTATAATACTTGAACAATAATCTGTTTAGAATAATTAATTTGGTAAGTGTATATGCTTTGAATCCCGTGTTCGAATATTGATTAAAGCGTGGGTTTAAGAAAAAGGAGTGTTTGAAAGATGTTATGTAAACTATTTTCATAATTACGTGTTCTCAAATTACTTGTAATTAATTACATTATGATATATGAGCTTCTTGTTGCTTATTGTTTGCTGATCCTTCGTCTATCAAGTAAACTAATGTTTGAATTAGAGTGTTGCATGGGTCGAACACCGCCCCTTTTTTCAGTCACAGGGGGTGAAACCCCAGGCCACCCCTGAATTCAACCACTCTCTATATACCTTATCCATCCATGCGGTAAATTATCGACTTCTCCTGGTTTAATAAAATTCAGTTCTATAAATCTAAGAGCTCCTGCGATTTCGACTCTGTACGGATGGATACTTTGCATAGCTCTATTAACGCCACTGGACGGATGATTAGTGTGATTTCGGAAAAAGCAGCGATTTCCGCCTTTAAAGTTCCACTACTGACCGTAATTTAGTTCTGGTTTCCGAGAAAGTTGTTTTCTTTTTGCCTTTCTCTGGCTTGCAGCCTTTGGCGAAACTTTCACTGCGCCAAGTGGCGTTCGTCGCAAACGTTGCGCTCGCAAAATCGCCGACTCAACACGTGAGTAGCTTTCGTGTGCAACGGAGTCGAAAAAATCCGCGACACTGCAGACAGACTAACGGAGACGATCGAGAAGCTAGTATGTTGTGGCCGACTTCGCCGCATCCACTGTTTACTATTGAGCAGTGTCTGTATATTTCCTGATTAACCCTTTCGCTGTTTTGTATGTGGACTTAACACTGGACTTAATACGTTTTCCTGAAAATGTCTACATTCAAGATGGGTCCTGAATGGAGAGAACCGATAGGTGAGTTGAGTTGTTTTCTTTCAATTTCATTTTCGATCTTTTCTTTCAGTGGTGGCTCGAAATGAAGGCGTATTACGCAGATAGTGGAGAGAAATAAACCGGTGTTATAAAACCGTATCTCGGCATGCGTTCAGTGTTTTCTGCTGAGCTCAAGGCCGCGCGTTTGTGTTGCAGTGATCACACGATGTTAAATGCAAGTTGGATACCACTACATTTTACCGCGGAGAAAAACCTCTACACTGAGGCATTTCTCAAAATGCGCGGAGCTCTTTTACTGGTGATTTTCAGGTGTGGAGAATTGATGTGCTGAAAATTATCACCTTTTATCTATATATAAAAACGAGAAGATAGTTAATTGACATCGCTCTCTGACATCTCACGCATTTAAATTCTTGCGGCGCCATCACTATTTGTTTACTTTTTGAATATCTGTCATAAACCTCCTGTGTCTTATCTGTATCTTATGATCTACGTGTTTTTGAAAGTGTAGGGGGGAAAAATGTTTCACCATGCTTTGAAAAAATGAAATAAAATACAATCACTGCTAGTTTAGTAAACTGAAAAAAAAAAAAGAAAAAGTTTCACCATTTTTTGATAAAATGAAATAAAATGAAAGCACTATTTGGTTTAGTAAAGTGGAAAAAAAATTCATAATGTTTGTGACCGGACGTCAATCAGTTTGAAATAGAGTGACTCAAAATATGATCGCATTAATTTAAAAAAAAAAAAAAATAGATATTTCATTGTTTTTCTAATACCTCATATATGAATTATTATGTCAATCTATAACAGACTATAATTATATTAAAGAGACCGGAATGGTTTGAAATGACAAAAATTGACTGAAGTTTGACAGTGGATTACGAAGCCTCTGATTAATTTGGAGTATATTACTTAATTTTGCATTTATTTATTTATGTTTTATACAAATAAAAAAAAATATTTGTTTGAAAAATAATAACAGAAGTTTTAATATTGTACGACAAAATGAATCTTGCCAAACTAGTTTTGCCGCAAGTCCGGATTTCATAATAAATAATAATAAAGCAAGGATTATAAAGGAATATATAATAATCTATTCTTTATAAATAAATGAAATTAAAATCTCTACAAAGTATACCTGACAAAAAAAAAAAACAATTTTTTTTTTCCATGTAATAACAAAACATACGATCAGTTTTTATGGATTTGAAATGTTTCATTATAATTTATCTATATATTTCTTTTTGTTTCGATTGAAATCGAGAGACAACATAATAAGCAGTATAAAATTGTTATTATTTTTATTTTTTTATTTTTTACAATTAAAAAATTTATTTTTTATTTCTTTAAAACATATGCAAAAAGAAGTAATAATCTAAATTAATTACATGTTTCCTAATTCACGATCAAGCTTCAGTCAATTTTCGCATTTCAAACTTTTCTGGTCCCCTTAAAATCGTCCACAAAGATGATAATTATACATGATAATATCATATATATGTGATGTGATATATATCATATATGATAATATTATATATGTGATGATGTATATCACAGTTATAATAATAATAAAAAATGTAAAACGGGATCACATTAATGTTTTTATCTTAATACATTGTTATTCCAATAGCTTATATATGCATTATCAAACCTGAATGTATAACATGGGTTATAATTATATTAAACAATGGGAATTTTATTAATTTTGATTGGATTTTACCACAGTAAAAAAGAAGGAAAGAAAATTTATGAAACATAAAAATAAACAAAATATAATTAAGATAAAATATTTTATTATACAAAGTGGAACTTGACATAAAAAGAAAAAAATTCCAATTTTCAACATAAATTTTAACTTAATGAGTTGGTTTTAACTTGCATACATTTAAATAAATTTAAGTTCGCGTTTTCTCACAAAAATTTGGTTGAAATTTCTCTGCTTCGACGAATCTATACGCCTTTACGATCTGTTATATATTATCGCAGCTAAATTATTACTATTGTCACTATTAGTTAGCTAAATGTATCCGAGTTATAGAATATGTATCATGTATATACATTTCTAAACAAAATATTAGTTAGCTAAATGTATCCGAGTTATAGAATATGTATCATGTATATATACATTTCTAAACAAAATATTACTTTGTCAAAAACTATTGGGTTTGAAAATTTTTCTATTACATGTGTTGAAAATAGTTTTTATTGCATTTTCTAAGACTTCGAATTCATAATTTATTTAATTCTTATTTCTGGTAGCACAATTTAAAAGAATTGTAATTCTTTACTATCACAAAATATACTTTTAAATTATAATACTTTATATTCGTAATTTCTTATGACTGCTTGATGAAATTAATTTCTCAATCTTCAGAAAATTAAATCTACTTTTCCAAGAGAGAATTCTCTTTTCTATAGCCCTGTATAATGGAATTGTGTTTTTGTCAAAAGAACCGATTGTTGATCCCGAAGGAACACTTTTATAATTTGTTATAGAATTATAATTTAATTGTTTGATGTCATACTATTTACATTTATGAGTTCTGTGAACAGAAACTAATTGAATTATTACGTATTGTTAATAGTTATTTATTAAGTTTATATATTTTAAGCAATTAAATTTTTAAAATATTTATCGAGTTAGTTAGACTTTTTTGTTCATTAATCTTTATAAAATAACAATAATTCAAATCAAAGAAATATTAGTTTTTTTCTTTTCTTTCTTTTTTATTATTGAAGAAATAGTTAATTAAATAATAATTAATTACTTTTAAATGTATCTTCCCGCACAAAAAATATTTTACGAATTAATTTAATGCATTACAGAATATATATATATATATATATGAAATCACTTAATTCATAAAGTAGTTATTTAAATATAGACGTGTTTTCAGCGAGATGTAAGTCTTTGAATGTGCTTTTGAAGTTTTCAGTTGCAAAAAGTTTTTATAAACGTAAATAGAGAAAGTTTTTTTTCCCCTATTAGCAATTGTAAAATTAAAAATATTTCGTGAGCATTGCAAGTAAATATCAATATATTACTAAGCGATTAAATGTTTTTATTTTCTGTACTTAAAATATTATACGAGGATGAAATTCAAACATAGGTTTTTTTTCCCTTTAATTGAAAATTATTCAATATATATTTCCGGCCAAATTTATAATATTAATAATAGTAATCTTCAAAATTTTTTATCGATATGTATTAAAAAATAAAAACATTTGAAGCCTTTTTAAAAAACTAAATCACTTTTGGCACTTTTTTTTAAATGTCAAAATTTATTTAATTTCTTTGCTTAAAAAGCCTAATTTAGCTAATTTCTCATAAATACAATGTATTTATGAGACAACCCTCTTTATCGTGTGTATATATATATATTTTCAATTTTTTTTTTTTTTTTTTTTTTTTTTTTTTTTTTGGGGGGGGGGTGAATTTACGTTAATAATATTAATAGTAGCTATCGAAATCACAAAGGATGAGATTTACTGAAATTTAAAGAATATGTCATTTACCGAAATCTGGAAAATATTTTGCTTACTACTCATATGACAATAAGCTAAGGAAGAATTTTTTGAAGACGTTTGGAAAATGTCGTATTACAACATTATTAAACAGACATAACAACTTTCTAGTATTTTTTTTTGTTGTTGTTTGTTTGTTTTTATGTTTTATTGCAAATTATTCGTTTATAAAAGTAGCCCTTATTTTAAATTTAAAGAGTGAAACGTGTGTTGGAAATTAAAGACTTGCCAACAGTGTAAACATAATTAAGAAACTTTTATTATTATTATTATTATTATTATTATTATTAGTAGTAGTAGTAGTACTAAATACTGAAACATAAACAAAGTCATAATAATAAATGTATAGACATGTACAAACCTATTACTATACATGCAGATAAAATAACGAAAATAAGTGTTAAAAGAAGTTCAAGTAATAAATGAAAAGATATGTTCTATTAATAAGACGCCAACCCGAACGGGCTAAATGTAAGAGTAAATTTTATAATTAGTATTATTTTATTATTATTATTAATTTATTATTGTTAATTTTTTCCCCTTTCGAATTTGTATGTTAATGGAATACTCTCTATCGTTGATAAAATTTGCTACAGAAAACTTCTTATTTGTTTGTTTTTGCGAACTTCTAATTTTTTCTTTTTAAAGTTAATATGCGCCACTTCTGCAATATTTATAATTGTTATTTTTACTTAAAAAAGTAATATAAATACAAAAAAAAATTAATTAAAATCTCAAATACAAAAGTTGTAAATTGAATGTTTTTATTTTTTATTTTCCGTGTCACATTTCTAGATTTTTGTTTTTATTCGACTATTTAAAAACGAGATTACTCACTTCGACGACTTATGTGTATTCGCATACTATTTTTAAATAATTGCAATTTTTTAAAAGATTTGTGTTCCTGCTAGTCTTGTAATGTAATCGTCTTATAAGAGTAGTTAAAAACAGTATGTATGTCTGTAAATTTGTATTTTCTGCGGTGTTTTAATATTTCTAAATAAACCATATTTGTTCTGATTAACTGTCATCCTATTGCCATAGAATGGTGAAAAGTTGAAGCATTTGTTAAGTTTCACAATAATTAGGAGTTTTGAAGAATAAAATGAACTATGTTTTGGTGTTTCTGCTTTTTTGTACCATGAAATGGTTGAACGGTGAATGGATTTTTTTTTTTTTTTTTTACATTGTACGTTTTAATTTTTAATTTGAAAAAAAGGGTAAATGTTTGATAACCTCATTTATGCAAATATAAGAATCTTTACAGAATCAGAGCTTCAGGGTCTAGAACAGGGATGTAATTGAGAGTATACAATGATTGATATACGCCATATACCTTCTGGATTTTGTAAGAGGCTCCGTATACCCCCTAGTTCTCAAGTAAAGATATGGCTTACATTCTCTAATGCAGGGGTTCTCAAACTATGGTACGCGTACCAGTACTGGTACGTGAAGCTCTGGTTACTGGTACGCAGAAGTCCATTACTGGTACGCAGAAGTCCATTACTGGTACGTGAAATAAAATACAAAATGCAGCATATCATTATGGAATCGAAAACGGCTTGTCTTTATTAACTTGGATATTTTCAAAAAATTTTCGAAAGCGATTTAAGATCTGTAAACGCTTTTTCTATTTTTTTCGTTACTAGAAATGTTTGTTATCGTAGACTTGCTGAAATTCGCACACAAGGATTATGATACTATCAGTTTTCCTGAATTAAAAACACAATTATTAGATTTATATAGATCAAAGTTGAATTTTGTATAATAAAGACCTAATTTATGAATGAATGAAGTATTTTAATTAGCGGAAGAACTGTAGGTAAAGTCTGAAAGCTTGAAAGTAGGAGGAGCTTGTGTGAGTAGGAGGAATTAAAACAAAATAACGTTCCAAAGTGTAATTTATAACCCATTGTTCTTTTTGCACAAGAAAAGCTTCTTAGGAGGTGTTGAAATAAAAGTCTTATTTCAAACATACTTCATAAATTGATTCATTGTATTGATTGAAGTAGTTTTCTTCTCTTGTACAGAAAGTGTTATAGTTTCCTCCTATTTCATGAATATCAGTTTTTAAGAGAGTAAAGTTAGTTATTTAAAATGGTCAAGAGAGTAAGATTATTTAAATCCAACAAAAACTGTGGTCATATGCAGTGCGGATTTGAGGTAAAGCATTGTACATCTGTATTGAGGGGGTATATACATAAATGTATGAAGAAACTTACAAGTGTTTGCCTACTGAGCGACATTATTGTCGCATTTAAAGGTATGCAGGTTATTAATACGATTGTATTGAATCTATGTTAAATGCGCTAACTAAGCTTTGGATAAGAAATTCGCAGGTCCGGATTAATGCAGAGGCCGATTAGGCCGTGGCCTAGGGCCCACCACTGGTGGGAGGCCCAGAAATAAATAAAATTGTTTCCAAAAAGTTTATTAAAAATCCAGCTTTTTGCAATTAGTTCTCCCAAGACCAAAAAAGATTTTGATTAACTTGATAGCCATATCATAATATCTAAGGATAACCACCGAATACTCCCCCAAAATATTTATAGCTATTATCTTGGTTTGAGACTGGCTCCGAAAAGGTACTGGGCCTTGGGCTCCACATGAACTTAATCGGGCTCTGAAAATTCGTTTCTCATTTGAGAGGCCCTGCCTCTGTAACTGACGAGAGAGGAAATAAGTAAACTTATTCAGCTCTCATCTCCTGTGATGGATTACTAGAGTCCACATTCAAAAGAATGAAGGTAACAGAATTTTCGCTGACGAGAATATCAGAATACCGTCTACTATCGTCAAAGTCTGTTTGTGTTTAGCGCAACATATCTCTGTGAACGTTCTTTTCCACCCTTTGTTATATGAAAAACAAATACAGGAATAAACTAAACATCGAATCTGACTTATGACTAAAATTTCTTAATATTGAGCCAGACGTGAGGAAAGTTGTGCTTGATGAAACAAGCCCACCCTTTTCATTAGCCTACTACAACAGTATATGAATCAGTGTGCGCCAATATGTCATTAAGTATTGTGACTTTTTTACTTTAGCAAAATGCTGTATTTTGATATTGTATGCATTATTAAAATTTAATGATGATACTACTTTTTACTTGAATATTATTAAAAAGCAGTCAATTTAGAAACGTAATCATTAATTTTAAATGCAATAAAATCTGCTATGAAGAAAATACAAAAGACCGAAGAGATATTTCGTTTTAGACAGGTTTTTCTATATTATCTTTATGTTTGTTACCTGGTGGTACGCGAAAGTATGAACTTCGATTTAGTGGTACGTCGGTCTAAAAGTTTGAGAACCCCTGCTCTAATGTATGCCCTCTTTCTATAGCGTTATACCCTTTGGTATTTTTAGGACTACATCATTGGCCTAGATCCCGATCTCTGCAGGATCATCCGTAACAACGATACTGATTTACCTTTCTTTTTCCTCACCCCTTTAGTCGAGATCAGTTTTACTGACCGGAAGGAAGGGGGGTGGGGTGGAGGTTCTAATCCAATATATGGAAAATATGTAAAAAAAAATATATATATATTAATGACATCGGTTTTACATATATATTTTTAGAAAAGTACGTGGCTTCAGCATTTTTTGCGTCTTTCAGGGCCTAATACTAGTGTTGCTAGGTCTAGTGTCACAAAAAGCAGCACAGTGGCTTCTAAATCGAGCCACAAAAATATAGTAAACCCTATGAAAACGGAACTTGTCTATAACGGATTCCTGTTTTAAACGTAAGTATTTCATTGTCCCTACGGTAGGAATATCATACATATACCTGCTAAGACCAGAGCCTGTTTAAAACTGAATTTCTCTAATGTCCCTTGAGATTTTACCTGAGCAGGTTGTATTGTACTAAAACCCCCAACAATCTTATATAGTAAAACCTGTGAAGGCGGAATCGCTAGGGACTTATACAAAATCCCTTTTTTAACAGGTATATATGTATAGTATTTCTATCGTTGGGAAAATAAAATTTTTACTCCTAAACAGAATTCCGTTATATGCAGGTTTCGTTTATACAAGGTTTACTCAACAATGTAAAAACAGAATCTTTAGGATTCACCATTTTAGACAGGTTTCCGTGTCGGCAGGTACATTTGCAAGGTATTCCTTTGGAATGGATTATAAAAATTTTCCGTTATAGATAGGTACTGTCTTCGCAGGTTTCACTAAGCTCCACTAGATGCATGCTAACGAATAGCATGGTACGAAAAGAAATTTAATAGAATTTGTGCATCATGAAAAAATCGGGACTTTTAGCGTCCCACGCACTGATTACGCGGGACACGTATTGAAGCCCCTGATAATCGAGATACCGGCAACACTACTTACTTCACATTATTCGACAATAATGATTTCTATTGATAACTTTCCTCATCTGTAACACAGAATTATTCCCCATTCTTCAGAGAATTAAATCTTTACTTTTAAAGAAAAATGTTCTCTTTTCTTTCTGTACAAATTATGTGGTTCTGCTTTAAGGACACAATTATGTTGGGATTGAATCATAAGAAAGGATGCCGCAATTTGTTATTTAATTGTAAGTGAATTGCTTCTTTTTTGTACTAGTTACATTTCTGAGTGATAGCTATGAACAGGCCCAATAGAATAGACCCTTTGAGTGATTACTTGGATTTGCTAATTTACTTTCTAGAAAATAGTTCTACACTGCAAAAAAAAAAAAAAAAAAAAAAAAAAAAAGTGTTGATTTTACAGTGCGCGGCAGTGTATTACTGCTTGTTTTACGGTATAATACTGGCAGCTGGGGTGCTAGTATTATACTGTAAAATCAACACTTTTTTTTTCAGTATAAATTTAACAAAATTAAACAAGGTAGTGTAATATTATTTTCTTTATCCATCACACGCAAATATTTTGTAATGATAACCTGTGATAGTAAAGTTTTTTTTTAAATAATATCAATTTTATATATACAAGATGATTCAAAATAACTGTTCAGTTATTTACAGAGAGACAGAGCGCATCACAGCAAAAAAATTGTATACCGAAAACTACGGTCACAATTTATTTAATCAAAATTACGGGGGTGTTCTCCAATCTGAACCTGGATTTTTGTTCATAACTTTTGTTCAATAATAACGATATTTTAACAAAATTTTCAGCAGACTCAGGTTCTATTGTACAAAATGTAACGAAGTTAGAATCCTGCACGGGTCGTGTTGTATCCGAAACGAATCCGAAATTTCTGCTTAAAATCAACCTAAAACCCGACCCGAACACGACAAAAAAATTTTTTTGCCAACCCGAAACCCGTCTTGAACCCGAAATTTTCAAACCGGAACCCGAAATTTTTAAACCTGAACCCGAAGTGAAAGAAAATCAATCCATATTTTAATACAGTTAAGGGAAAATAGTCTACAATTTATATCTCTGTATCAATTCTTTCTTTTTTTGTATAAAACGGAAAGACATGATTTTAGCGCCAGAAAACACTGAAAATTCAAAGTATAGTATCTCAGTAAGTTTTGGTCGTAAAAGAATGAGATTCTTTTTAATGTCCTACTTCGTCGCTGGGCAAAATTTTTCTAAATATAATTTATAGTAAAAGAAGACCGTTTAAGAACTTAAATTTCGTACTTTATATACCACCACTTGCAAAGCAAATGCCATATCTACAAGCTATATTTTATTTGATACTTTTTGCAATTGTAAATACTTTTTCTTTCATCAGTGGTTTAAGAGTTAATCGCTATTACAATGTATTTTGAATCACTCATTATATGTATGTATATGTTCTTTAAAATAAATTATGTTCAGGCAACTGACGGAAATGACACGAAATTTACCGTTTTTTTTTTTTTCTTTTTTTTTTTTTTTTTTTTCTTTTTTAATATTTACATGCATATTCTTCTATTATCTATATTTCATAATATAATATCTAACAAACTGTATTCGTGGCAAGCTTTTCTATTTATTGTTATAAATTTTTATGGTGTATTAACAAAATTCTAATTAACTTCTTATACTACTAAAATGTGACTAGCACGCCAGTACGCTCCTGATTTTAATCCACAGTTTGAAATATCCTTAATAAATAAAAGCTTTTCTACGTAAAGGGAGAGGGGGTTCTTTCGCGTCAGCTGACTTGTTCCTATTCTATTTATTTCCAGCGATTACTTTAAATATCGCGTCAATTGCATAACTAACAATGATTCTGTCACCTTCCGTTTATCGACCATTTATCAGTTTCCCTCCATTTTGTGTTGCTAGCTGTAATTCAATCGACTCCTTTTTTTTTTTTTCTTTTCTTTTTTTCATAAGCTCTCCTCACTTTTATTTTGATTTTCCTTGTAATTTCTATAACCTTCGACAAAGAAGATGCTTGCTTTAAAAAAAAATTATTTTATTGCGCTGGTGCTTTGTTTTTAATTATTTATTTTTTTCTACAATAATCTGTCGAGGAGGTAGCGATGAAAGCATGAAAACAATGCAAGTCGCGTTGATGCAGAACAGTGGTGCTTTCTCCAAGTATTAGTTTCCTGTCGTGATGCTATTAACGGAGAACTTTTGATTTTTGACCTTGGCTGTCAGTCGCGAGAAATCTCACTTTTGCTTGTTGGTTCTATTCAGCTCATAAGTAGGCTAATTGCAAAAATTTGGGAAACTGCTATATAAATGTTGTTGTATATTTATTAGTGATAAGTAGTGATCGACATAACGATTATTTTGATTATTCGAATGAATCATTCGGGCATGTGCAGAAGCATATCTATGTCAAACTTTAAAAAAAAAAAAATATATATATATATATATATATATATATATATATATATATTCAATTACTACCAGAAATTTTGAGAAAAAAAAAAAGGAAATTTCTGATTTTATCAGAAACTTTTTTTTTTTTAAATCAAAATTTGTGGTAGTAATTGAATAAAAAAAATTTGAAGTTCGACAGATATGCTTCTGCGCATGCCCGAATGATTCATTCGAATAATCAAAATAATCGTTAAGTCCATCACTAGTGAATAGTGATAAGCAGACTGAATGGTTTTGATATTCGAAAGAATGATTCGGGCATGCGCAAAAGCATAGGTGACAACCTTCGTATTTATTTTAAAAATCAGTTGTACCAGAAATTTTGTACAAGAAAAGTTTTTTTTTAATTATTATTTCAATGAAAATTGAAATATAAAACGTCTAAATATATATATATATATATATTTATTTAATTACAAAATTCCTGGCAATAATTCATTAAGAAAAAAATGCGAAGATTGGTAACTATGTTTTTTTTTCTTCAAAATTTCTGGTGAAAATTGATAAAAGAAAAAAAATACGAAGGTGGGTAACTATGATTTTGCGCATGCTCGAATGATTCATTCGAATGACAAAATCATTCATTATGCCCATCATTATTGTTTTTTACTGTGTTTAAATATTTTGTTGTGATATGTGTGTCTTTTTGCTAAGTAGTAAATTCCTTTTTCGAAAAAAAAATTATCATATAATATGAATTAACATTATCATTTAAAAAATAAGAATATTATCTCTTATGCATATCCGATTATATAGTTTTAAAACGAATTTGATATACGAATTTTAAACGAAATTGTTGCCAATTCGTCTCAGTTCATTAAAATCCTACCTACCCTAACTGCAAGTTTTAAGTACACACACAAAAAAAATAAAATAAATAAATAAATAAATAAATAAATAAAATAGTAATCCGTCAGTTATTGATATATGTTCCTATTTAACCCTTTCAGGTGTAAGGTACTTCTATTCGTAAAATGTTGAAATGATTGATTGACACCAGAATTTAAAAACAAATTTATTCGAAAATAAGTAAAATCATTTCTTCATGTACTTTATAAAAGGGGATTTTTCATTTCGAAATTCTGGTGCCAATGTAGCATTTAGGGATTAAAATTGAGTGGTCAAAAAATGAAATGAACCACCGCCCTTGAAAGGGTTAATGCAGTCACTGAATCAAATGTCTGTTTTATGTAGATTTCGTAAGAAATACTACCTATTATATTCTCCTCTAAGTTGGAATTTTTGAAAATTTTTTGCAGATCCACGCCAATTTTGACTCCCAGAACCCAAAACCACACCCAGTTCAAAATTTTATATTTATCTATCTATCTATCTATGTCACTTTTTTATGGACACGATAACTGCGATAATTCTGCACAAATCTTTTCCAAACTGATACATAAAATCAAGGGGCATAAAAACTCGGTCAAGTTCGTTAATGGGCAAAATTGAACCAAGGGGAGGGGGGCGGGGGGGAATGGGGACTTTTTGTGAAAACAGAAAAAAAAACCCCATAATTTCTTAATTATGATACGTATCGAATCCGTTTAAAGTTATTATTACTTCTAGGAAAAGAGCCGAAAATTTATGTATGACAGATTTTTGATATCATTAAAAATGCCTTTAAGGAGGGGGGGGGGGGGGGGGTTAGAAGGAAAAAAATTCATAACTTCGTCAATTCACAAGATATCAAATCCGCTTAAATTTATTATAAATCCTCTTAATATTATCTAAAACTTTTATACTGACAAGTTTTTTATAGAACCAACCCTTATAGCAAAAAAAAAAAAAAAAGAAAAAGAAAAAGAAAAAAAATCCCTGCCGGCTTCGCCTGCAAACAAGTTAGGTTTCGAAGTGGGCGGTTCCAACTGTCGCATTATGGCAGAAAGCTCATTTCTTCCGCAATTCCCAACAAACAGGCGTCCCACGGTCTGCGTCTTCGAAATCTACCTGTGCCTGTAGGCCGAGCCGTCAGGGATTTTTCTTCAGAAATCTGTCGAAAAGGTAGCGATGTTTCTTTAAATTAGCTTCCTGTCGTGTTGCTAATAACGGGGAGAGCGTTTGATTTTGGCTGACTGTGGCGAGAAATCTTACTTTTTTTTTTTTTTTTTTTTTTTTATTCTAATCAGTTTAAAAGTAAGCTAATTGCAAGAACTTGAGAAATTGCTAAATAAATGTTGCTGTATATTGTGTGTAATATTTATTATGCTCTTTGCTAAATAAATATTGCTGAGTTCCCAATCGCTGTATTAAATGTGTGATTATTTCTTTGTAGTGGCTATATCTTGCTCAATAGTGGAAATATAGACATGAAATATTATCACACCATTGGGGTGTTTGCAATTTGCAAATATTTTGTGAGACATTTTTCGTCATTGTCAATATTTTCAATGTAAAGCCAATAATTCTTACAACATGGACGTTTCATTGCAAATATTTTCCATATAAATTCAATATTTAACCAAAATCGGTATTTTACTGTTAATATTTCTAAATAATGCAATATTGGATTGCAATATAACCGATATAACCAACATTGGTTATCCACAAGAGATGTTTATTTTGCTTAAAAAGTTTTGCAGCCTCCCGAAAGCTAAATAAATGTTGCTCCTCCTCCTCTCGCCTTGGGGGTAGGATACCTTTGAACACGTCGAAAAAGCAAAAAAATATCACTATGTTCCAAGCTTCAAAACTTGTGAAATAAGCCAAAAATAAAAATCAAACTTCATTTAATTATAAAGTTCGTATTTAAATTTATATGTAAAAAATATATGTACTTGTAAATTCATAAATAAATATTGAAATGATAAGTTTAAAAATATATATGATAATAAGAGAAAATAAACATAACACGTCTTGCGCGCAGTGTTACTAAAAAACTATGCATGGCAATTAAAAGAAAATTTCACCACATATTCATCTCTGTATTATCTACAACTTAAAACCAGAAAAAAGTAAGATTTAATTTTGTTTTTATTTTTTTAGTTTGAAAATTCTTTTTTTTAAATTGAAAATTTGTAATTTTTTTAATTAATACGTTAATTTTTTAATTTAGTCAATATTTTTTATAAATATTCTGGTTTTAGCATAAAGGTAACACTATTATGTATTTATTTTCACCAAAATTCTCTCTTTATATGCATATTTTCAGATTTTATCATGCGCGCAAGACGTGTTATGTTTTTTTTTCTCTTATTATCATATATTATCATATATATTTTTAACTTATCATTTCAATATTTATTTGAGAATTTACAAGTATATATATATTTTTAAATATATATTTAAATATAAGCTTTATATTTAAATGAAGTTTTATTTTTATTTTTAAATTATTACACAAGTTTTGAAGCTTGAAACATAGTGATATTTTTTTGCTTTTTCGACGTGTTCAAAGGTATCCTACCCCCTTAAGTATCATTTATTGCATATATTTGCTGACTTCCGTCTTTTAATAAATAATCAGATTGATAAAGATATCAAATTAAGGCCTTGAATGAGGTTTATTGCAAGTTTTCCCGGTTTTACATATTTTGATAAATGGTTCAATATGAATCAAATTTATGAAAATAAATAATATAATAATAAGTAAAAGATTAATAGTTTTACAATATTTAATTAACTGGTTATGTGCAATTAGGAAACGAGTTCGCCTTGATAAAATAGTTACTAATCCTTTGCATAATTAACTCAAACTTTGAACTGACAAACAAATAGATTTCAGCACATGTTTATGACGTGTTATGACATGTGTAAGACTGATTAATACTCGAACGAACGGACATTTTACTCAAGTTTTATAAAAAAAATATTTTACACCAGAATTTTTATTTAAAATTATTTAAAATATGTTAGACTACGTCATTTTAAACATGTAAAAACTAATAACAAAAATGGAACCATAAAAATTTTAAATTATTGACTAAAAGGAACTTTTTTCATATCTGCAATGAACAGAAAATCGCATGCATCTCATAAATATTGTCAATTTTCTAATGTAAATTTGTAAAGCCTTATTTTTGTAAAAAAAAAAAAAAAAAAAAAAAAAAAAAAATTGTTGTGCGCAGTAGCGTATTACTGCTTATTTTACTGTTTATTACTGTTCATTTTACGGTATAATACTGGCAGCTGGGATTCAGTATTATACTGTAAAATCAACACTTTATTATTATTATTATTATTATTATTATTATTATTATTATTATTATTATTTTGCAGTGTATTTTTGGGAAGTCTCCAGCCTTTTTAATTTTACAAAATTTACGAAGTTCATTTTAGCAATAACGATGTGAAACTGCTCAAATGATAAATAAAACTTTGGCATGAAAAATTAACACAGTGTCGCTCGCTGTCTTTTGTGAATTCTATGAACAATTTATATTAACTGCTGTATTGGGAGATACAGCAATAAGGAAACTCGTCATTTAAAGCCCACTGTATAAGTAACATTGACTTTTGGGTATGTTGCAGATATGCAACGCGGTGATACAAAGGCTAAACTTATTTTATGAAGAAATTCCTGATTCGAATTGAATTATACTCATTTGCTACTGGTCAAATTGACCACTTTGGCCATTTTAGTGTTAAGGGATAAATAATTCAAATATTATAAATTGAAATTCTGTTTAATGTTTTTCCGGAGTATTTAAGCAATTTCGTTTCAGTTCCTGAACTGGAAAAGTAGTTCAATTTCGGCGTTCGTTTCCATACTGAATGACGCTTTCCGCCGGTTCGATGCCTTGGTCTTTTACATGTCACATATTCCCCCTGAACTATTTTATAAATACATAAACAAAAAGAATATGTATATATTTTTTTTTAGACATTTTATGAGTAATAATGGTTTAAAATCTACCCTATATATGATATGAGGATTATGGTTAAAATCTTAGATTATGTATGTCTAAATTAAAATTATTCGCCAATTAATACATTTAATAGGGAGAAAAGTAAAGAAGCTTGAGAATTGATGGTTTTGAAGCACCGCTAATTTAGTTTAGAATGACCATATTAGAGATGTGACGAATAGTGATTTGGCCGAATATTTGGCCAAATTTTAGACCGAATATCTATTTTTTTTCCTTTTTTTTTTTTTTTTTTTTTTTAAATTGATTACATATATATATTTAAAATTTTAAAATAGAAAAACAATTAAACGCAAATTGATGTTTTATTATTTATGTGTTTAAAATTTTTAATAGTTTGATGTATTTCTTGTAATATTACAAACAACTTTATGCTAATAATAAAACAACTCTTACTACATCTAAAATTAATTATAGCATAATTTTATCTTCAGAAAAGTAATTCAAAAACATTTTATCTAAAAAAGAAACTCATTATCACTGCTAATTGTACTTTTTCAATTTAAAATATTTATTATAGCACAAAAAATTAAGACATTTCATTTCATCCTTTTATTCTTAGATATATCAAATTAATTTTCTGTAAGTCAGTATAACGGTAAGTTAACTTATTTCCATTAAAATATAAAAAATGCACTTCACTTTTACTATCCAATGATACTTTTATACTTTCTTGCATTTCAAAATAAATGATAATACTCTCTCTCGTAATTCTTAGTGAAATATTCCCTGAAATAATTAGAAATTTCCTGAATAATTTCCTGAAATAAATCCTGAATTTATTATTCGATTAATCAGTAAATTCTATTGTGAAGAGTTCGTGTCCCTATTGAAATTTACAGACATTAATGAATATTAGTGTTTTGAATCGAACGGTGTTTTTCATTATTCTATAAGAGTATTTACATCTTGATAGTAATCTATCATTCCCTAATGAAGATATTTTCCTGACAGTCGTGTCTCTAAAAAGTCAGTTTAAATCTATAATTTGGACACCATTTTCCAAAAAAAAACCTGAACTTTTATAAGAAACAGAGAAATGCTACATGATTTTTTAGTATCCGAATAACTGTGCATTTTGTGCCATTAAGAATGAAAGTGACTTTATTTATGTACGTCAGGAAGTAGCCAGTTTGAATTGGAGAAAAAAACTGCAAAAAACGAAAAACAAATTCTGAATTTTTTCGGCAAGATATCGAGCAATATTCGGCTGCAGGTATTCGGCTAACTAGACTTCCGTATTTGGCGAACCGAAAATTTGGCAAAAGGGCTGAACAGGCCGAATACCGAATAGTGGCCGAATATTCGTCCCATCCCTATACCATATATAGCCTATGCCATTTTTATACTCCGTGTACTATTATATATAGTTTGTACCTTGGTAGAAATATTGCCACCGTCTATTTTTGGCCTTTTGAAAAAAAAGTTAATTTAATGAATCACTATTTGTATTTACAAATAAAGGTTGTAACTTTAGAAATATAACTCTCTGATAAAAACCAGATAATGTCTATAGATTATCTCCACCATATATCAAGGCAAAGGTTACGTTCATTTTCAAAATAATGTGGGTAAAATTATATTAAATAAAGTTTCGGAAAAAAAAAAAACATATTTAGTGCAAGTATCTTTTGCAGTTTTTTTTCTTTCCATCTAACTAATTATAATTTTCTCAGCTTCACGAATTTCAAAATGAAAATTTTAGATAATGTACTCGAAATATTGTAGAAACAAAAAAAAATTTTTTTTTTGAAAAATAAATTTTTTATCCATATTAGTGACTGAGGCCCGTTAAAATACTAGACTATCTTATACATTGGAACTGCAAGTCATTTCAGATTCTATTGGAATCGTATGATCATCATCTTATCTTTCACTTTTTTATCAGATTCATCTTTGGAGGAAACTAGCGCACTGGTTGCAACCAGTCGATTATCGCATATGGTAAATAGTCATCAACCCCTTTCGTAGGTGTGTACAGACAAACTCTTTCGTTTCTCTATTAATCCTTTGCATTTTTTATATTTTACTTAAAGTAAAAATGCTAAGTGTTTCATTAAGGTGGTCTGGAATACAAAATTATGCTATTTTATTTATAAATATATATTCTTTTATATTCATTAAAAAATATGTTTATACACAAATTCATTTTTACATATAAAATTGTTAAGAAAAAAAAAAGAAAATTTAATTAAAAAAATTTTTAAATTTAAAATCTGTTAGTTGTTGGATATAAATAACAAATTTGTTATTTAAACGAAAATCACGAAATGTTGTCATGAGGGAGTATTTAGGATTAATAGTTATTTCTATTCTATGTAAGAAGATATATTTAAATGAGAAAATTCATCTTGAAACAGTTTTAAAATATTATTAACAATTTTTAAATTATGTACTTTCGGTATCAGGTTCTGATGGCACAAATTTTTTCGACTCGTATGGACTCTGTTTCAAATCGTCCAGCTCGGTCTCTGGACAAAGGAGCCCGATCTCATCTCTATTCTCTAATATACATTAACATTAAAACTTATACCTGAGCTTAACTTTTTTTTTGTTTAATTAGAATATTATTATTATTATTATTATTATTATTATTATTTTATTTATTTATTGTAATGTATGAGTTTTAGATAAGACCTACTCATAATTTCTATTGCAGTTTTCAGTATAATCCTTTACCTTTATTAGGTATATTTTTTTCACCAAAAGTATTCAATTTATCTGAAGATATGAGATCGCTTTCGTGATTTTCTCATATAAAGAATGAACAAGCAGAGAAATAACCTTTCAAATAATGAAACTTTTAAAACGCTAAACCATATTTCAAAGTAAACCGTGTTGGATGATTAAGTACCGATGCTTCTGTTATTTTTTAAAATCTAGACGCAACTTCACTTAATTTTTCCGGCACACCTCAGATTATCTCACAGTGAAGCAGTGTGCTGCAGTTATGATTCTCAACCGGTGTGCCGCGTTGGATGCTAATACCGCGGCCCTGTGATACGACCTCAGGTGTGCCCCAAAAGTTGTAAATAAAGTTGTATCTAGATTTTAAAAATTAACAGAAACAATGATATTTTAACAGCCAACGTGGCACACCTAATAAAAATCACTGTCTAGATGAAAAAAATATTAACTGATTTTAAACTTTCTGTAATTTTAAGTCTCTTCACTCATTAAAATTACATTATGAAAAAATTGCCGCCTAATTGTTATCGTAATTTTTTTTAATTACTGATAATTTTTTTTTTTTTTGAGCTATTAACTTTTTTTAATATTGACATAATAACTAAAATATAAATTGCATAGAAATAAGTTAAGTAATAAAGCTAAATCGTTTGAAATAAAAATTCTGGTGTGAAATATTTTTATAAAACTTGAGTAAAATTCCCGGTATGTTTAGTGTCAATTAGTCGTCTAAACTAATCGTTAAAATATATAAAATGACAAATGAAAATTAAACTGTATTAAGAAAAACTGAATTTTTTTTTCTTTAAAGTGGTTTTTTTTTTTTTTTTTTTTATTGTCACACAAAAAGTTTGGCTTCTTAAAATAAATAAATAAATAAATAAATAAACGATTTTCTGCTTAGAGAAACAAGGTTTTTAGTTTGGATTTTCTCTGGGTATCAAAGAAAAAAAACACTTTAAATTATAGTGAAGATCGGATTTCGCACTTATTTTAAAATATATTCCATTTTATCGCCAAAAAATGGTAAAAATCGAAACCTAATCAAAGGAAGTTGACTAATCAAAGGATATGACGGTAGTCCGCTAGTGAGTTTTTCATAATCATATGAATATTATGACGCATGCAATGTGATTTATGTAAAATCTTACTCTTTAAGCCATCAAATAAAGATTTTGCATTGTCTGATTTTTATTCTGTCGTCATAATAAAAAGTTAGTAATTAAAAATACATATTGAGGGCTTCAAACGGAAAATTATGTTTTCCGGTTCAGTTAAAATATAATGTTTCAATTCGGTTTCGGTTTTCGGCCCCCCTAAAAATAAATATTTTCGGTTTAGTTCCGGAACGGCGTGATAATGACATATCAGGGGCTTAGTTACAGAATTCTTATGCCTCCCCCACAAACACAAAAACACACCGTTCAAACTTCTGCTAGAAGTAAGCTCAAAGCTCAACTCTGTTTGTCCTCCCCTGGTCTACTAATATTAAAATTTGCACAAAACCTTGTGAAAGCTTGAATTTTTTTTTTTTATATTTGAATTCGGGTTCCAATTTTAAAAGACAATGTATATAAAATTTCAGTTCTCAATTAAAAATAAAAGATATATATTAAATTTACTTGAAAAATGAAGTATTATTCAAACCTTCAAAGTACTTCTCTGATTCAGTTAAAATTCCTTCAGTAATTATATACAAAACAGCATATTTCCAACCATAACAAGGGATATTTCAAGAAAATCTTTTATTATTATTTTTTTCACTACTACATATTAATTTCCTACAAAATTTCGTTAATGATATTTTGCGCGCGATTTATTGCTTGGATTGAGTATATGTTGAATAAAATCATGTGCATAACAAGAGGTTTATACTAATGAGGTTATGTTCATTTCATATTGATTTTAAAAGAATGTCTGAGAAAATAGTGGTTTTTTAAATATTCTTAAAACTTTTTTTGTTATTTGAGTCTTGTATTCATAGAATAATGTACTGTCTAATTTCTTTGAGGTCCTAGGTACGTGCCTATCGTGTCTAGCCCATAATCAGAGTTTCGGATTTTGTTCAATCAAAAATAATGTTTTTTGTTTTTCGGTTCAATTTCGTTTCGAATCCCAGCTTTGGATATATGCGTTAAGATTGTTTAGATTGTTCCGACTGCCCTTCAGACTGATGCGTTGAGACTATTCATTCCTATTCATTTCTGTTCATTCTTTAATAAATATTTCCATTTTTTGCAGTTTAATTAATTTAAGTATACATAATTTCTAATTTAAACTTTTTGCCATCCCTTATATCAAAAAGTTAAAAACCCGAAGTAGATGATGTCAATATCGTGTATTTTGATTTACATTTTAGATAACTGAAGTTTTATAAATTGAAATTTTACAAATAAAAGTTATTTTACAGTTCAGTTCTGGATACAGTTCTGCACGGAAAAGGAACCCAATCTGAACCCGATAAATAAAAAAAATTCTTAAACCGAAATTCAACTCGTACCCGAAAAAAAATTTGTATCTCCCTGAGCCCAACCCGAAACCCGAAATTAAAGAAAGTTAATCCATATTTTAATGTAAATATAGAAAAAATTGTCTATAATCATATCTCTGGTATCAATTTTATCTTTGTTGTAGTAAAATGAGCATATATATAATCATTTTTACTCAAATACATCGTTTTTCAGGTGAAACAATAATCTGGACTTTAGTTTAAAAAATAGTGTTAAACCCAAACCCGATCCCCTGCCTCCCTTCAGGAGTCAAAATCCAACTCGAAACAACTTAGAGTCGACTGGACATGCAACTAAACAAATTAGAGTTAACCCGACCGGATTCGGATCGCGTGTCGGGTCGGGTTCAGATAAAATCGGTTTGCCCAACCCGATGCAGAATTTCCATAGAAGAAAAATAATTTCTGTTCAGTTCGGGTATTGAGAAAACAATTTAGGTTCAGTTCCGGTTTTAGTTTAATTGGAAATCAGGTTTTCTCCAGTTTTCGATTTTCCGAGCTTCTTGTTCGAAACCCTGGTATATATATATATATATATATATATATATTCCCTTCTTTTTGTTTTTATTTATTTTAAACTTTTGCATATTTGCCTCTTTTTTGAATGCTTGCTGTTTTCACCCCTGAGAAATGATAAGCTTTATTTGTTTATTTCCAAGCTCATTAGTAGCTTATCTTTTCTCTCTGTAGAACTAATTTCAAGAGAGGCTGTTAAGTTATTTTTAAGCGAGCCTCGCCTTTTCAATCTCTGAACAGAATGGCTGTTTAATTGTAGACAACTTTTCCATCGTCACGACAGCCATTCGGGATCAAAACATACAATTAGCACATTAATTAGCTTCATTGAAAACGTATAGAATTCAGATAGAACATAATCTGTCTGCTATTTTCGAGAGGAATAAAAAAAGTATTGAGAAATAAAATAGTTTTTGAAAATATAATATTATTTTTTTTACATATATTTTTCAAATTAATTATTTGTTTAAGCATGCGAATCACATTTATTCTACTTTTAAATAAATTTTAAATTTTGCTATTTGAATATCTGCTTTTAATATTTTGGGACATTTTCCTTTAAGTTTTGTAATTTATTTTTTCATAAGATTTTTTGTTTTGTTTTTCAGAGATTAAAGAATGATATATATTTGTTATTCCGTTAGCACTATTTCTAAAGTTATACACATATCAGTATCAGGCCCGTTTTCTTCATTGTGACACCAAGAGAATATTATCCATTTCCTGAGAAATTTTGGAGGAATATATAGATGTATTAAGAGGTCATACAACTGTTAAAAGCTGAAAAAACTTTTCTGAAATACACACACAAGCACATGTACATAGTCGAGGACAAAAGTATACGTTTATCTGCTCCCCTCCCCCCATACACTAACTTTGCTGCATTATATAAAATGATATTGGTACCAACCGATTGGTAATAACATCTACTATTAAATGTTGCATATGGATTAGGATTTTTAACATGTAGTTATAAAACAATTTTTTTTAAAGTACACATACATTTTAAAAATTATTTTCTTTATTGAATTTTTTTAAATAAAGGTTTTTTTTTTATTATATGAAGACTAAGTTCTTTATATTTGGGGCTTTTCTGCAAGAATCATTCTAATTTTCATTATTATCAATTAATTTGCATAACACAAGATCTAAACTTCCGCGAAACAAAGTAATTTAGTAATTTTTCGAAGCAAATAATGTAATTAAAAGGATTAATTAAAAGTTGAGCTTCTCGTTTGCTATATTTTTTTTACAAACTGTAATAACTTAAAAATGAAATTCATAATTGCATGCAGTTAAACATTTATATTTGACTATTACTTTTAAAGATAAATTAAAAATATGAGGATGCTCAATATTTTTGGTCAATCTATAAAATATTTGGTAAAATAAAAATAAATAGCAGTCCAAGATCTATCTTGTGCGCAATTAAAAAAAAAAAAAAAAAAAAAGAGAGAGAGAGAGAGAGAGAGAGAGAGAGAGAGAGAGAGAGAGAGACAAAACATTTTGAGATATAGGGCTATAAAAACATTGTTGGCCTGATATATTTTTAGTCACAACTAGAGTAATTATAGGAATTTTTTTAAATACTCCAAAATATTACTTTTCTTTACAGATAAAAAAAAAGGAGGGGGGGGGGATTTTTTGAAGAATTAGCAGTTTAAAATCCCTAAACAATCTTTCTTAGCATCATTTTCTTATTTTAAAATTTTAAATTCCTGTCTATAATTTAGAAAGTGTTTTTTTTCTAATCGTTGCTTTTTTATTTTGTATTACATAACTTCGTTCAACTCTTTTATCAAACCAGTTGTTGGTGTTGGTCTTCTAGAATGTCTTTCTTTTTAGAATGAGAGAGAACGCCCTTGGTTTTTATCATCTTCTTTACCAGGATTATCAGTCTTTTATTTTCGAATGTAGTGTAGTAACTTTGGTTCCGCAGAAAAATCCTACTATCGGTTAAACTTATTTTTTATCGCTATTTTCTATTTCTGTTGCTCTTCTGCAAATTATATCTTGCGTTTGATTTCCCTCTATGTCTTTTTTTTTTTTTATGGATTTGTATTCGTCATGTGGCAATGAATGTTTTTAAAACGGTTTGCGATTTTTGATTATGGATTCAAGGCTTTTTTCTTTTGTCCACAAGACGAAAGTTGATTTTTGTCAATTTGTTTACGAGTTATAACTGAGTATTTCCACCACGGTATCTTTTTTAAAAACACTTTTTAAATGATGTACTGGAAATATATAAACCGAGTTTATTAGTTTATATACAAAGCGTTTAAACAAGTATAGTACACAGTTTAAGAAGCGGTAAAGCATACTATAACAAGCAATTTTTATATACGAAACCGGGTTGTATTCTATAAAGATATATTATATTACACTGCAAAAAAAGTGCTGATTTTACAGTATAATACTGGCATCCCAGCTATACGCGGCAGCGTATTACTGTTTATTTTACTGTTTATTACTGTTAATTTTACGGTATAATACTGGCAGCTGGGGTGCCAGTATTATACTGTTAAATCAAAACTTTTTTTTGCAGTGTACACACATCTTTACAAAATAAGCTAGTACTTTTTACGAGTAACGCTTACATTTGTTAAAAACAGTGGATGGAAAAACACTATTTTAAATTTTATTTTATTTATTTATTTTATTTTATTTTATGTATTTATGTATTTGTTTTTTATTTATTTTTGTAGAAGCGTTACAACTACATCTACTTTATAAAAAAATGTATAGTTAACTATAACTACCGTAATTTCGCGCGTATGCGCCGCGGCTTAGTTAAGTCTTTTTCAAACCGGAAATTTTATTTAGAATAAGAAGTCAAATATGTGCTAAGCAGAAGTAAGTCACAGTTTATATAAAATAAATTCTGGTAGGAAATCGAATTGTCTGAGGTGCGGCGTATACGCGCGAAATTACGGTACAACTACTTGTTTTGAAAAGTAGAAATTGAATCAGTCATTTCAAAAACCATATAAGTCAACTTTTCTCCAAATATACTTTTTTTTGTCGCAAATGCTTCCTTAAAGGTAAAGCCATGATCTGGGTGATAACCACATAAGTCAGTGTATTCCTTCCTCTTCAAACAATACCTTCTATTTTCCGTTCATTACTTAAACGACATAAAGTCAGCGATTTAAGTGGTTTTTGCATGCAACACCATATTACATGCAGATACCATATTACATTATCATATTACCATTTGCATCCAATACTATATTAAAAAATAAAAATGTTCCTGTATAAGTGCTATCTTCATTAATTTTCATTAAAAATATGTTTAATATGACTGTTTTGTTTAAATTAAATACCACCTAACCTTGTTTCTTGCTAAAACAACATAAGTGAGGAACAGTTTTTTTTCTCTTCTTCTTCTTTTTATTATTCATAAATTATAAAAAAATATTCGATATTTACAAACTTTGAAGTTCAAAGTCTGTAATCAGCCCAAAAAAATTCCAAAAAAATTCGTTTACTTGTGAATAATACAGATTTTTTTAATTTCTGAAAAGTTCTTATTTTGTGACTTATGTTGTTTTTGAAATGACCGATTTAATTACAAGCTACTTTTCAAAAGTATACTTAGATTTATAGTTATATTTCTCAAATACTGACGATAATTGTAGTCAACATTTTAAAAATTTTGTTAATTAACCCTAGAATGACACACTGGGGTCTCACAAGCCCCACGAGTTTTTATTTTGTCAGTTTCTAGAATGATACACTGGGGTCTCCCAAACCCCGCAATTTCTGATGTCCACTCACACTTTCTATATTATAAAGGACAAACATGTCCGTGCTTAACGCTGACGTCATTTTGCGAATGGCAACACTTAACGATGAAATTTCGGTTTTGTGATTCTTGCTACTGCAGTTTTTTAAATTTCCAAACATCACATATTTTTGATTTTTACTCCGTTTTGAAGGGAAAAAAAAGTACTTTCAAATGCAATTTTTTTGAAAACTGTATCGCAATTGACTCACTTATTATAGCATTTAAATTAAATTTCAAGCATTGATTTTCTTTTAAAATCTATCTCTATCACTTGCAGACGATTACAAAATATTAATCTGTTTGCACTTTAGACAATATAAAATAAGTTCAGCATTTGTTTCCAGCTAATCTCCAATACCGAAATTAAAATTTCAATAAGCAATAAATAAAATAGAATAAATAAAATACAAATTTAACAGACATATAATTGAAATAAGTGCGTAAAACCGCTGAAATTATCAGAATAAAAAAAAACCGCTGTGAATAACGAAATTTTCAGTGATTTCTTAGGTTTTAACTTCTGGCACGAAGCCAATACGAAATGATTTTTAATAAATTTCGAAATTTTATATGAATGTATAATTGACATATTTCATATAAAAATGCTATTTGGTGCTGTTAAGGGGGCAATCTATAAAAAATTATTAAACGTAAAAAATATATTGGTTTTCATTAACCCCTCGAAGGGCAAGCACGTGGTCTAAAAATTCTAAATTTTGCGATGTTTCGACACCAGTAATTTTTTATAATGAATTTTTACCTTCTCAATCTGCAAAAAACAATACTAAATATTTTTATTTAATAATACTGGTGGCAAAGTTATATATTAAAAAGTGGTATATATTATATACCGGTGCCCCTCAAGGGGTTAAAAAAAAATAAATGTTTTTCACATTTTCTCTATCCCGGGAATCCCGGGTTGGATGACCTAGTGACTATAAAGGCATCCTTATTGTTCTAGTGGATTGACAGCTATTCCATACCAACTTTGATATCGTTCGGAATCGCTGCGAACTTACGGATAGCTGGATACGAGGAAGATGGGAGCTGGATGGAGCAAGAACTTTCTCATTAATGCAGTTTTTTTACTTCGTGTTTCCCTACCATTTAGTCTATATAAAATTAACACAATTATGTTTTTATCATAAAAAAAAGTTTTTTTAGCCAAAATATCTTTTACGTTTTGTAGACCCCAGTGTGTCAGATTTGTTCGAAAAATGTATGTGTGTCACTCTAGGACTAATGCTCATTTTTTTTTTGTCAAATATACTTTTTTTTTTGCCTGTTTCTATTTTTTCATCCTTTTTCCTATCGTTTAGTCTATATAAAACTAATAAAGTTATATTTTTTTCATTAAAAGAAAATTATTTTTAAGCCAAAAAAAAACTTATGGGGTTTTGTAGACCCCAGTGTGTCAGATTTGTTCAAAAAATATATTGTGTCATTCTAGGGTTAGTTGACTAACGATAATTTGTACTTTTCGTATACATATAGTGTAAGGAAAGTATAGTAATCATAATAAAAACCCGATTAGGGAAAAATAGATAATATTTTTACATTTTGAGCACCCTAGAACCCATTTTCGCTATTTTTAAACTTATTCTAAAATGTATGTCTGTATGTATGCGTGTATATTAGAATTTCTTCACGTTTAGGGTTTCCAAAGTTCTTTTTTGGTGGGTTTTTTTTTTTTTTCGAAGATAACGCAATGTATGTATTATGTGTGAGTGAATATGATAGCACCCAAATAATGCTTTCGATTGCGCTCCCATTTTAGGTAGATTTCGTAAGAAATACGACCTATTACATTTTCCCCTATATTGGAATTTCTGGAAAAATTTTGCAGATCTACGCCGATTATGACTCCCAGAACCCAAAACCACCCTCAGTTCAAAACTTTATATATCTATCTACCTATCTATCTATGTCACTTTTTTATGGACACGATAACTTCAATAATTCTGCACAAATCTATTCCAAACTGATACATAAAATCTCGGTCTCAAGTTCGTTAATGGGCAAAATCGAACTAAGGGAGGGGAAATGGTGGGAGGGGGGGGGGGACTTTTTGTGAAAACGGAAAAGGGCCAAAAATTTATGTATGACAGATTTTTGATTTCATTAAAAATGCCCCCGGGGGGGGGGATAGGGGTTTCAGAAGAAAAAAATTCATAACTTCGTCAATTTTCCAAGATATCAAATCCGTTTAAATTTATCATAAATCTTCTTAATATTATCTACAACTTTTATATTGATAGGTTTTTTATAAGCCAACTCTTTCGGGAAAAAAAAAAAATCCTCCACATCATGGCAAATAGGTCTTTCTTCTGCAATTCCTAATAAACAGGTGCCCCACGGTTTGCATCTTCGAAATCTACCCGTGCCTGTAGGCCGAACCGTCAGGGATTTTTTTTTAATATGTTACAGGGAGGTACTGTCGTAAATAACTGTATCCAATTTCGAAGAAATCGGCCGACGGGTTTGGTATCTAAAACTTTTTCCAACCTTTCTGTAACGATAACTGAAAAATATTTTCTCTTATATCTCAATTAAATTATTTTTATTGCTCACGTTCATCGTAAGTCGATAAACTCCCATGCCCCCTTTTAAAAAAACTGGAAGAATAATGCTGCATGCGTAAGAATGACCAATCATGATGCATATATTATATGTAGCTTCATAACAACCATTTATTTTAGATGAAGATTCGATAATTGATAGTCCCTTAGTTTTCATGAACTCACCTTCCGAATAAATTTGTTGCGAAGAAAATTATTTTTGACGCTGAGAAAAGAAAGCGAGCATTGTTAGATACGCGTACTCATCTCTTCTGTTATCGGTCCACTACAAACAAGTTACGTCATACATCAGGCAGTCTTCAAGAATACTCTAAATGGCGTAATAAGAGTTAAAAAATGATAAAACAACTCAAGCATATATTTAGAATCCAAACTTTTCGCCCGCGGTCAGCTTTTCTCTGCTAAAAATGTAAGAATCCATGTTTTCCGCTATTGCGATGTAGAAGCATGTATTGATGCGTTTGTCTAAATGTTTTACTTATAGTTTTTGTTGGAATTCTCTTTTGTTTACTGTTATTCAATTTTCAAGTTGTTGGTATAATATGTTTCTTAGCCAAGCATATGTTAGTGCACATTTTTAGTATTAAGCGCTTTATTATTCAGACACTAAGCTGATCGGTCAACATTGGCATGTGAGGGAGCCTATATTTTTAATCAGCAGCAGCAGTTGGGAAACGATTCAGTGGCTCTTTTCTTAATGTAAACCTTCATATAAGCATACGTACGATTCTACAGATCTAACGTGCGCGTTTACCAATTATATATGAAGGTTTATGGGGGGAGGGGGGGGGGCGATGATTGTCACATATAGTTAGATGAGAGCTATTCATCGTTTTTTCTTTTATAAATGTCGACTTTCATCGATTTTTATACCAATCCTCAACTTTATTTCTACAAACGACTTTTATCATTCTTCCACCTTTATACCAATCTCCAATCTTTTCTTTCTTCAGTCCACTTTCATCGTTCTCCCTGCTTTATACCTATTTTCAACCGTATTTTTCAAAAGATTTCTTTCATTTTTGCCTCGATCCAAGTGATGGCACTGTAATATCAATTTTCACAAAAAGTGGCCTGTCATTATTTTTTCCTAAATCTTTCGTATGATTCACTTTAATGGCTAAAACTCAAACTCCGATCAGGAACTCAAAATATTGATTACTGGGACATCTAAAACTAAACTCCGTGACGCTATAATATAAGGATCATATGATCAGCGGTGTTCGACTTCGCTTTCTTGGACCATGGACCCTGAGGTGCTATATATCCCGGTGAAGTGGTCAGCCTAAAATGGGACCCCCAACTTTTACCTCCCGAGCAAGCTTTGTACTTATTTTATCGATCCCGAAAAAATAAATAGTTGGATGAACCTTGCCCAAATCCAGAGTCAAACCTCTTACTTGTAGTATGGCAGGGCAATGCACTGAGCACTAAGCTAATGGGATTCTTACTGGACATTACTTTTTTTTTTTAAATAACAATGTTCTAAATGTTTATGACAATATGATACTGTATATTTGACTTAAGATACAGTTTTTAGTAGTCAAATACAGTGAATTGGATTGTTAAAGAAACACAAAGTTCGTGCAAAAAAAATCTTTAAAATATTTTTTTTTAAATTGTCGTCCTAATTGACAGTTTTTCTGTAAAAATTAGCAGTTTCTTTTTCCTTTTTTTTCAGTGAATAAACTTTCATTTAAAGCTAAATTGAAACTGAAAACTCCAGAAAATCCGTCAACTTTCTGTCCATTAACTTGAATTGATTTAAGACATATGTCGTATTTGTGCCAGTGACTTCACTGAAGCTCAAAATTTCAAACTTCCAAAGCAACAATTGTTAAAGCCTATATAGTGTTGATACAGTCGTTAATGCGATACTATCAACTATGACAATCGGCCATAACTGTTACAACATATGGCAAATTATCGACAAAGAGTTTACTTCTCCTATTTTTTTCTATCTCAGGAAAGGATAAAGCATCCATTCAATCATAATCACTCAACACGTATTTAATAATTCTAAATAAATAGCGATACAAGTTAAAGACCTGTTTTGAATTTGTTATGAATTTAATTCAGTGAGACAACTTACTCAACGCTTATTGCTAGCCAAGCAATTTTTGTAATTATATGGCCTCTCTTGCATACATCCTGTATTATAATTCTTATTCTCGACATCGTCTCCTATTGCGTATCTTTAACTCTAAAAATAGGGGAAACCAATTTATTCAAAGTAAAGGCCATCAACTTTTTTTCTTCTTCTTGCGTTGGTGTTATCGATAAGCGAAATCAATTCTATCAAAATTTCCTGAACAAAAGTGAGAAGTCATAAATGTAATAAGATATGGCTGCTATTCAGATTTAATTTCAAGGTAAAGAGAATTTTTAAAGAGTATTTATAAGAGTAAAGCTATGCTCTTTCTATTTAACTAATGTGAATGCGGTGAATTAGAATATAGTTTATATTAAGTAAAAATAGGGAAAACAATGCATTCTAAGTAAAGATGAGTTATTTCTTCTCTTTTCTTGATGTTTTTAATGTTATCAATTCTGTCTAGGATTTTCTCAACAAAAGAAGGATAAAGAGTTGAAACCTCGTAAATGAAATAAGCTGTCGCGCGATGATTCGGGTTTAGTTCCAAGGTAATTATTAATAGAAAGATCTTAAAGATTTTAAAGTGAAATGTTGTAAGCTATAATATAGTTTGTATTATTTAATATTAATTAAGTAATTAATAAAATTAATTAAAATTAGGGTAGCAATTTATTCAAAGTAAAAGTCATTTACTTTTTCCTTCTTCTTGCTTTGATGTTATCGATAAGAGGAATCAATTCTGTTTACAATTTCCTCAACAAAATAAGGAATAAGAGGCAAAAACTTTTAACTATAAGTAATAAGGGTTTATCCATAAATATCGTCATCAGGGTCGATACAGTATGACAGTGGGAAGGGGTGGGTTAACACTAGTGATGGGCATAACCAGACTTAGATAAAGTGTAAAACTATCTGCGAACTCAAATAATTTCTTAAGTTTTCTGCAAAAAAAAAAACCACCGCACCCCTCCTGAGTCCTATATCGCCGCTAACAGCAAAAATGAAAAGTTATATGCGAGTGGAGTGCCACTAAGCAACACCACTAAAAGAAAAATATTAATTTACAAGCATTATTAAAACTCAGTCAAGAAATGTAGTATTGAATGGTATGCTTCATACAGACAACTAATAAATGAAAGAAAAACTAATGAAAATTTAAAAAAAATTTCTTTATTAAAATGTGAAATATTTTAATCATTAACTTATATAAATATATCAATTTATGATTGCTCAATAAAACTGTTATTTTATTAATCTATAAAATAACTGAAATATGATGAATGTTAAAATAAAAAAGTTATTAGTCTATGAATGGAAGTAATGAACTCTTACTCATCAGTTTATCTACTGTTTTTGAGACAAACCATTCCTTAATATTGCGACTCTTTCTTATAAAATGCCAGTCACTCTGCTTAACAAAGAATTGGCCGTACCAGCATAAGCGTCGCACTTACAATATTTTTAAGTTAAACTCGTATGCGCCGCGACGCTTTTTCCAATAAATACTGTACCATGGTACATGGCAAATAATTTCTAGCAAACTTTTTTTTCTCCAGTTGAAAAATAGTCTGCAGACCTTCTCAAGAGTCTGCGATGTGCGTCGCACCGATTCTCTGCCCGGGGTCTTGATAATTTTTTTTTTTTATAAAGAAATTTGTAAAAAACATCAAAACTGTCTGCAAACTTTGAAAATTTTCTGCGAACGGCGTTCGCGTGTTCGTCTATATTATCTGACTCTGGGCATAACGATTATTTTGATTATATTCGAATGAATCATTCGGGCATGCGCAGAAGCATATCTGTCAAACTTTTTTTTTTTTAATTCAATTACTACCAGAAATTTCGAAAAAAAAATAAAAGAAGATTCTGATTTTAATTAGAACAAGATTAGACGCCAGATAAAAATAAAAAATTTGTTTCGTCTTTTTTTTTTTTTTCAAAATTTAATTTTAAAAAAATGAAGTTTGACAGATATGCTTCTGCGCATGCCCGAATGATTCATTCGAATAATCAAAATAATCGTTATGCCCATCCCTAGAACACACATGTCATGACATCACATTTAAAATATGAAAACAATTAGACATCGTTTGAAAGCAGCATAATAAAGTTTGCAAAAAAATTTAATTTTACTCGCGTAATAAAGTAAAACTTGGAAAGCGGAACTTGCCTATATAACGGAATCTTCCCTTAAGGGTGTATTCAAATCCAAACTGCTTATTTTGAGACACATTTTTAAATTCATTTTTGCTCTAAAATGCATCCAATTGGCAGGTTCTCTTATTCAGAAACATTATAATGTACGTATTGTCTCGATTTTTTGATAAAGGCAGAATATATTTCAAAAAATGCTGTCAATGTGAACATTTTTAACCGAATTTCTCGAAGCGATAGCGCTGGAAACAAAAAAAAAAAAAAAAAAAAAAAAAAAAAATATCGTACTGTGAAAATAATTGTTTGTAAATCAATTTCTAATTAATTAAGCGAAAAATTAAATCATGGGTCCTTTATAAATCTCTTCATAAATCACGCCGCCAAGTTTCATGTTTTTATTTTTAAAAATGAGTCTGAAAATGTGTCTCAAAATTTTGAGTTGTTGAGCGTGGAAAAATATTTCTTTTTTAATACCGCCTTAACAGGTGACCCGGACGTAAGGAATAAAAAGGCCGTAACCAGAAAAATATTTCGGAGAGGGATTTGGGGTCCAGAATTATTTTAGATTTGTTTTCTACTAATTGAACAGTCGTTAAGAGTCTTATTAAGTTTTATTGTGAATTCAAATAATTCAATTTAATATAATTACAAAAGAAAATTTAAACCATTTCCATTGCAAATAAAATTATAGTATCATTTAGATCAGCGGTTCTTAAACTTTGGGATCTCGCGGACCCCCTTTGATGTGAAATATATTTCGGGGACCCCCAACAATGTTTTACGTAATATAAGATAAAAAATTATTTTAATGCTTATACCCTATTTATTTATATTACACCTATTCTATGTTTAGTTTACAGTGTTGGAAAAAAAATGGACTGCATTAATAAGTAGAAAAATAATTATTACACACTTTTTACGACAGTTAAAATATACATACTACTATTTGCTATATGAGAAGGATGCTTTTGCTTTATTTCTACTAGATGTGCAGCATTTCGTTCAATGTTTAAAACAAGTCTAGTTCGACATCCAGGCAATGTCTACATTTGTTACTCATGTGCACAAGATTGGAGAAAGTCTTTTCACACAAATATGCAGAAGTAAAGTAATTGCTTGGTAGCTTTTTCTGATAATTCTGCAGAGGTATTTCTCACGCACAATAAAAATTTTTGAAAGGCAATGGAAAGCAATTTTTATGCACCCATCGCGCATGCTAATTTCGAATGTTGTTCCTGTTCTAAGAATGTCAAGGTTTTGATTTCACAAATTTCTTGGAAATTAAATGGATCCCCCAAGCACTCTGTTTCTGACTTCGGGGGACGAAAACGTAGCCTGAAAGTTTCTTTCAAGTGCTTCAGGTGTACAACAAAATGTTCAATAATATCAGGGAAAATTTATCGTCAGAAGTTTGGAAGATATCAAATAATGTTGGACATGTTTCAAAAATATTATTTTCAAGTCGAAAACTTGCAAATACTTATTTTTATTGTGGTTTCTACTTTTGCTTGGACTTTGAAAATGTGTATTATGCAGGAAATTTAAAATAACTGTCAAATAAGCCACCTTCACAAGCCAGAAGAAATAATTGAATCTAAATTTTAGATGTTTCTTCGGTGACGTATGCACGTTCCTGTCAACTAAATTAATGTTTGACATTTCGTACATATGCTTTGAAACGTTTTATTGTCAAAAATGGTACCGTAAAATTAACAGAAACAGTAAAACAAGCAGCAATAAGCTGCCGCAGGTAAAATCAACCATAAAATCAACATTAAAATATAGATAAAATTCTTAAGTGATACAAAGAAGAACACAGAAGGCTTATAAAAACCTTTTAATGATCGACATATATTTCAGCGCTCATCTACGAGCGCCATTTTCAAGATATATAACGATAAACAAAAATATTCTAACAAATTTTTGAAAATAAACTTGAAAACTTGTTTTCTAATTGTTTTTGCGGCTTCTAACTTGGGACATAAAAATACAGTAAATTTGAGGAAGACGCAACCTGCTTAACGAAATAATTCATGGTCCATACAGAAGGAATACCATGCATTTATACCTGCTAAGACGAAATCTTTCTCTGATCATTTGAAATTCCGTGTTAGCAGGTTTTACTGAAGTAAATAAACGCATATTCTTATACAGTAAAATCTGTGAAGCGGAATTGCTAGGGAACGAAGCAAATTTCGTTTTACAGAATTTTCTGATAGAGCAGTTGTAATTGTTTGGTACTCCTTCCTCAGAGAAATTTCTATGTTTAAAGAATGATTCCGTCACAAATACAGGTTTTACTAAGCACAGACAATAAAACCTGCCAAAACAAAATTGATAGGTAAATTGAAATATTCCGTCTTAGACAAGTTTCTACATTAGACAGGTTTTTGTCTTAGGAGGTAGTTTTATACGGTATTCCTTTTAGTGGGGGAAATAAATCCGATATTGTAAGGTTTTACTTTCACAAGTTTTATTGCATTAAGTTCCATTCGATGCAGAGTGGTGAATAGCATGGTACTAAAAGAAATTTAAAAGAATTTGTATATCATAAAAAAATCGGAACTTTTGGCGTTCCGACAAATCGGATGTTCCGCGTGAATCGGGCAACCTGGCAATCTCAAATTAAGTGTCAAAAGTGGGTAAAAATTCATCTCCCATTTTTTTTTTCTTTTTTTTTTTTTCAGATTAGAAACTTTTAAAAGACGCTTATATAAGAAACTTTTAAAAGTCGCTTATATAAATAAGTATATTCAGAAGTAAATTTGAACTTTGATTAATATGTCTGTCACAGACCTTGACATGACATATCTACCTGATTTTATATATAAGGAAAACACGTGTCTCTGAACTGAATGACGCAGTCTACTCCTGATAAATAATTACTCAGTAATTAATGTCAAACATTTACTACATTTTATGTAACAAAGGTTAAATGCATGGGTGTAGTTTTTTACTTTTAAACGTCCGAGTACTGTTGCTTTCAATCGCCGACATCACGTAGTTTTTAAAATATGTTATTTGTAGCCATTTCAGATGCCTTTTTTAAGCCCACAATTTACATGGAATATGAACTGGAAATCCACATCTTCGTTGACTATTATATCATCACATCAAAAGTGTATATTTAGTTACTATAGTCTTGTCAGGTCCATAGTCGCATATAGCGGGGCAAGGAGACAACAAAAAGCGAGACACCGGTGTCTAAATCGGCATCGGGACATCGGTTTCTAAATCTATCTGTATGATTTACCATCTATCTATCTAATATATATAAATAGACGTGTCTGTGTGTCCCTATATTTCACGTTACAGCCACAACTACCCAGCGTAGATCGCTGGTGTTTGTGTGTGGTAGTAGCTTCGAGTCTCCCATCGTGCACTATGGTGGTTGCATATCGGTAGCTGTGGGGGTATGTCATTTTCAGATTTCCACCAAAGTGTTGTAAAAAATGTTTGGAATCTTCTTCAACGGGAATTGTTTCATTCAACTTAACATGAACTAATTAAGATATAGATAACTAAGTAAGATGATTTCACGCCCCCTAGAAATGGAAAATGAAACTAAACGATATTGCAGCGCATTTGTAGCACTCCTGCTATACAATGCCGTAGGCAGCGGGAACGAGTGCCGGAATTTCGTTCGGAAAGAGGTTTGTTTAGAACAGAATACGCACCGAAAATGACTATTTTTATCGAAACCGCAAAAGAAAGTTGCTGATTATAAGTTGAAAGTTGCTGATTATTCGTCCGGGCAACGCCGGACGAATCAGCTAGTTGGGACATAAAAAGGCAGTACATTCTATGGAAACGGAACCTGTCTATCACGGAATCCTAGTTTAAACGTGAATAATTCATGGTTCCTACGGAAGGAAAACTATGCATTCGTACCTGCTAAGACGAAGCCTTTCTCTATTCTCTAGTCATTTGAAATTCCGTGTTAGTAGATTTTACTGAATTAAATAAACGCATAATCTTATACAGTAAAATCTGTCAAGTATAATGGCTAGGTATAGAAGCAAATTCCGTTTTGGAGAAGTACTTCATTTCTGATAGAGCAGTTGTAATTGTTTGGTATTCCTTCCTAGGGGACAATGAAATTTCTACGTTTAAAATAGGATTCCGTCATAAACACGGGTTTTACTAAACATTGACTATAAAACCTTCCAAAACAATTGATAGGGTAATCGAAATATTACGTCTTAGGTTTTCGTCTTAGGAAGTAGTTTTGTACGGTATTCCTTTTGACGGAAACAAAAAAAAAAAAAAAAAAAAAATCCGTTATTGAAAGGTTCTGCTTTCGCAGGTTTTACTGCATTAAGTTGCATTCGATGCAGACTAATGAATAGAATTGTACTAAAAGAAATGTAAACGAATTTGTCCACCATGAAAAATCGGACTTTTGGCGTCCGGCGCAGTGGTTCGGTGGGCGGATTTCGGATAACCTGATAATCGGAAAACCTAGCAACACTAGGTTACTAGTGCATCTTGTTTAGGTGCAGGCGTGGGTGCAAGCTCTTTCAAGAACTTTTTTTTTTTAAGATTTTTAATCTGGTTGTTGGATTTCTATAACGAGGAATTCTCAGCACCCCATATTTATGGTAAGCCCTGACATATCATACATAATGCCTGTCGCAAATATTTTGCATGATCATCGGTTCATTGACTTAAAGAAAGAAGGCAGGGAGCTCCTTAAAAAAGTTTGCCTCCAGGCCTGCACATGTTCCTGGCTTATATGGGGTCCCCAATGAAATGTAAAGGCATTGTTTTTATCTTTGAAGAAAACAATGTGAGGACCCCCTTCTCCCCCCTCTCCCGCAAAAATACCTCTTGCATCCAGCCCCTTATGTGAGTCCTTATGAAGCCAGCGATGTAGGGATACACCGTGATAAGTAATTATATAGGATAGCTAATTATGTGTAATTGGAAGACTTTGGTCGAAAGTGGAAATATTGTGATCTTCTGAACAACAGACGTTTAAACTTCGTATCAATTTAAACAATTTTCGGCGAGTAGGTAATAATATATTCAATATTTTAATGGTGTATTCAATATTTTAATAGCTATGGAGGTTTTTTATTTCTTCGTGATACTCTGACAATTTTTAGAAGAAAAATAAATATTTTCTATCTCAACGATACAAAGTTTGAGAATTATAATACAATTCTGAAAAGTGGAACATGGGATGCTGAACAAGTACGTGTAACAACAGACAGACATTTCATTTTTATGCTTTATACAATAAACGCAGCACTATTGTAGAAATCAACTCATTGAAAGAGAAAATATATTTAATTTAAATTGATATACCATACCGACTAATGTTGCCAGGTCAGCTTTTGCAAATAGCGTGATAGCGTTATTATAAAAGTGGGGTGGGGTGGGGTGTGGCGGCATCTAAATCGGGACTTGGAAATATAAACGAGTTTCTGTCATAGAATTAAAAGCTTGAAAACTAAACTAATAAGGAACATGTAATTAATTCAACAATACTAATCTCTGCATTAACTAACAATATGTATTTGTGTAGTACAATCAGTGTTCACAAATAAAACTGTAACAATAATTGTATTTAGTAACATACCAATCCATTAATACAACAACACTTTAAATTTCCTACTGATATGTTATTAAACCTGCAATCAAGCAAAATTATAATAAAGAAAACTCAGTAATCTCATATGAATTTGAAACAATAAAACGTATCTTGAGATGGCCTAGTTTTTCTTATGTTCACCATAAATATATATATCAATATTTGTCTCTTTAGTAAATACAGTCTTAACCCCTTGGGGACGAGCGACACGTATACGTGACACATAAGATGCTCAGAATCCTCGATTATTCCCACCAGTTATTTTTTATTGTAAGCTTTGCCTTATGTAATCCTAGCATTTCTGCGATTCAATTAGGCGAAATTTTTTGTTTTGAAAAACCGGTGTTCAAAGATTTAAAATTCTGTTAAAGACACTCGTCGCGAAGGGGTTAATCAACAATTTATCGGAGAAACTTAGCACTAAAATGTATTGAGACCAAGTCTTTATAAATGCAAAAAACCCTATTTTACCCGACTTAAGCTTTACACTCTGAAAATTCCATTAAAAAAAAATCGATTTTCACAAACTGTCTTTCAAGACAACTTGAGTGCCTAACATAAAAAAATTCACACCTATTACTTAAAAATATTAGTTACTTTCTCTACTTATCAATAAATTTATAATAAATTAAACAACATTATAATGAATGATCAAGAATATTACCTGATGTTCAACACTAACGCAAGTCCCGGGTCATTGTTGGTTTATTTAACCATAAATCAAACATGTCTTTAAAGAGTATGTCCTTAGTCAACCACTTTTCTTAAAAATGTAACAATTAAATTCCCAGAGGAGATCATTTTACCTATTTTCATGTACAGTTTTTTTTTTTTTTTTTTTTTTTTTTTTTTTTTTTTTTTTTACTTTATGCACAGCTTTTTAAAAAATTTTCAGAGATTTTTCTTACATGTTTACCAATTACTTTTCGTTATTATATTTTGCTTGTAAGTCCTTTACTATGAAGGTTAACGAATGAAAATGTACAAGCGAAAACTTGAAAGAATTTGTGTATTATGAAAAATTGAGACTTTTGGTGGTTCTATGGAGCGGCTCTTGGAACTCCTGGAAATTCCCACACCCGGCAACATTAATACTGATATTCATCATTTTTCAAATGTATATAGGTAGTGATGGGCATAACGATTATTTTGATTATTCGAATGAATCATTCGGGTATGTGCAGAAGCATATCTGTCAAACTTCAAAAAATTTTTATTCAATTACTACCAGAAATTTTGAAAAAAAAAATTATTTTTCAAATTTCTGGTAGTAATTGAAAAGAAAAAAATTGAAGTTTGTTAGATATGCTTCTGCGCATACCCAAATGATTCATTCGAATAATCAAAATAATCGTTATGTCCATCACTAATAGATGGGTGCATATATTTGAAAGTTATTTGTGAACACATATTAAAATGCTCCCACACAACACACAATCCATAAAATAATAAAAGAACTGTTATACAAAAGATTGAGAAACGTTTTAAATGTTATATAGTTTTTAAAGAAACTTTAAAATTTTCTGTTTTATAATTTCTAAATTTTATTTGATAATTTTCCCCTTTATTGGTGTTTTAAATTCACAATTACAAAACTTTGCTTGTTTATTGTTGTTAATTTTAAATCGAACTTTCGTATCAATTCTGAAGTGACTACTCTATCTCGCGTAATTCAAGAATGTCTTCTAATAAAGGCATTAAAAAAAGTGAGGGAACAAACGTAACATTCAAAACACGTGCAGACATTGAGTGAAGGGGAACAGAAAAGAAAAAGAAAAGAAAAAAAATATATTAACATTAAACATAAAAATTGAAACAATCTTAGCTGAGACCGGACGTAGTTCAATTGGCAAAAAAAATCTCTCTCGGCACTTTATTATGATATTCAAACAGGTTTTTAACTCTCTCCTTTTCTTCTTCTTTTCGTTCCTGTTTATTTATTCTTTTTTTTTTTTTCACAAATTTTTTTGTTATTGTTTTGATTTCATCTGGCATCTTTGCATTCGGGTCAGCTAAAGAGCGAGTGTGAAAGAGCATTTTCTCTAATTGGTTGAAAGCTAATACTTTCCTTCTTATATCGTAGTGGTAAAACGATAGGATAGTCAACAAATGGCAGAAAACACAATGTCGTTGTGTATTGAACTCAAACACAAATTATGCGACGTTAAAAATTCGCGTGACTATAATAATAATTAAATTGCGTTTCATAATAATAATTATGTTATTTAGTATCGTGAAGTGTTATCAATCCATTAATTTGATGCCTGAATACAAAAAAACAGTTAGACAGTTCTGAAATTATTGAAAAGAATGTGTTACTTAAAAAAAAAAAAAAAAAAAAAAAAAAAAAAAAAAAAGAACATTGACAAATCATAGTTGTTTAATCCAAATCATCAGTATCTGTTATTATTAGAAACCTGTATACAGTACAGGGAAATAAAAAAAATATATAAACAACTGAACTCTCCGGTCCGGATCATATTCATAGAGACCATAGACTAATCCTCGAGTTAAACTTTTCCAATTAGGCGCTTTGAAATGGGATGGACGCTTTATTTTGAAAGTCCCACCTCACGAGCCGCTTGGTGAACAGATTTCCTTGAATTTTTGTCATAGATTTATGACTGCGGTTTCCCTAAACATTCCTTGTAAAAAAAATGAATTCTTCCATCCGCCTCAAACTTATCTTTTTTAATTCTAGTGATTTTCAGTCGCGTAGGGACAACTGATTGAAACCTGCCTCCTGTGTCCTAAACTGTCTTGTGCTCTTCAGTAACGTTTTCAAGCTTCTACTTACACTTTAGGATAAATTTCCTTTCCTCAAAGCTTAGTGTGGTTTTTGCCTTTATTTCAAGTTAGTTAAACCTGAAATGAAAGAAGAACATACCAATTATTAGAGAATAAATTGTGTGTACATTAAAAAATAAATAAATAAAAAATAAACATCGTGTGTTTTTGCAAGCAGTTTTCTTTGAATAATTCTCCACTGATGAAAATAACTGAAAGAATTGTGTTTGTAAGTGTATCATTATTAGTTTTTTTTATGAAAAAAAAAATAATTGTTTGATTTATTTTTAATTTGTAAATAAATTTCTTTAAAAATTAAAATGGTGGCAATCAGGTTATTCTATTTTTACCACTCCAGAAAGCAGACGATTTTATGAAATAATTAAAAATTAAGCCATTAGGTTGCAATTAAAATAAATTTATCATATTTTGCTAACGAAAAAGCATGTTTTCTCGTGAGTACTGTATTTATAATTTGTAGCATCAGATAATTATTCTTTCTTGCATCAAACCATGGATTGAATAAGCAAATTTTAATTTCTCAACTATGTGAAAAGCATTATAAATGCTAAAGATTATGGTAACAGTAGTTAAAAATAATTATTGGGTGGAATAACCAATTTATCCATGATACTTTTCATAATTGAGTTACTTCTAAGGTTTCCGTATCTTATAATTATTCATTATGGAACAATATATTATCCCTATTTTAAAAGATTGTAGTTTAGATAATTGTTTATTCCGTTCCGTATCTCAATATTTACTTAATATATGCGTAATATAAGTCATCATAAAGTTTGATTATAAATGATCCAAAAAATTAAGAATCATTGGAAATGATAGAAAATCTGTATATGTTAATAATTCTTATAAGTAAATATACTTCTTATGATAAACCTTCCTTTAGTAAATAATTCTGTTGAATTTGGAAAATTAACATTATTAGATGATGAGTACTGTTGTTCTTCGAAAAACCTAACATTGTAGATACGATTTGTTACTTACAGAAAATTTAATAAAATTGTTATCATGTTCTAATTACACATGTTTTAAATATATATATAATCTTTAATTGTAAGTTATTTTCTTAAGTATTTTAGTCATTCCAACTTCGACAGGTAAACTTTTAGTAAATTATTACATTAAAATTATTATGGTTATAAATATCTGAAACGATACATTTTATTACATCATCATCTAAATGTAAGATTTTTTTTCAGCTGTTTAATTCGAATTCCATATTTTAATTAACTTGAAAAAAAAATTCAAGTAATTACTGACTACACCCCTTATATATTCAGTATCCGAGTTGGAAATAAAATAGCCTATCTTATCATCTCCTGTTGGAAGTGCTTGTTGCTTAATTATAACTCTTCAAAAAAAAAAAAAAAAAAAAAATCATCGCTGTTCCATGCGATTTATCACGAAAACCATCCAGTATTTATATCCGAACTTGTCACCTTTTGAGGGATGTCAAACGGTGTCATCTCGCATAAAATATTACCAGTAGGCGTGGCTTCCATTGTGGCGCAAGGAAATCACGTAAGGAATATGTCCTTGGCCATTGAAGAAATACATTCATATCCTTGAGACCAAAGCTTGGAAAGTAATCTATTTTACAAATGAGGCCTTAGATATTACACTATTAATTCACTGTTATTAAAAGAATCCAAATCTAAACTGGTCAAATGGATATTATTTCGTCGAGTTAAAATCAGTAATTCACATCGTTTTGTGGATGATATTTATTATTAAAGACTAGAGATTTTCCTGATTAAAACATGATTTAAGCATGAATAACTAATAAGGCAATTACATATTTTAAACCATTTATGGTTTGGAATTTCATTTGACGTTTGAAAAATTGAGTCAGGTAATATGCCTGTGCTCGGCTTGATTAATTTGTCCAGTCCATCTGTTTGCTGCTATATAATGTCATTACTTCGCAGAATAGAAAGTAAAATCTAATTACGATCCAACTAATAATAGAATATTCGGAAAACGGGGGAAAAAAAAAAGTTAAGACGTGTAAGATGTCATTACTCATTTCATAAGATGTCTTTGTAAAAGCTTTATATATACCTCAGTAACTATAATTTCTGCAGTATAATTTAGCCTTGAATCCCTTATTAAAATTTAGTTTGGATGTTTTAAAATTAAATTGGAGATATTTTAAAATACTATCACGTAGAAATTAAATGGAGTAAAGTCTTTAAAAACGAAATCTGTATAGGTTGAAATCCTGCCTTAAACTAAAACATTTCATGGTCCGTGCGAGAAGGAGATAATCCATTTACAAGAGACTATCAAAGACTATTGCGCTGCAAAAAAAAAAAAAAAAAAAAAAAAAATGTTGATTTTACAATATAATACTAGCACCCCAGCTGCTAGTATTATACCGTAAAATTAACAATAATAAACATTGCGCGGTAGTGTATTACTGCTTATTTTACTGTTTATTACTGTTAATTTTACGGTACAATACTGGCAACTGGGATGCCAGTATTATACTGTAAAATCAACATTTTTTTTTGCAGTGTGCCCGCTACGCAGGCTTGTCGGTTTCTCCAAACGAACAATGAATCAAACGAAATGTATCGGTGAATTTGACCTTGTGTTTTAAAGCAATATGGACCTTTACCTGGAATGTCTTCCGCATTGCTAAAAACGATACGAATGCCAGTGCGCTATTATATTTTCTAATGTGTCAGACACAATTTGGGCTGTTAAGGACCAACTCTTTTAGTTAGTTGATCATTTACAGTAGGATTTACTAAAGAATGATAGAATGATATGCAGTGTACCAGATACATCCCTGAAAAATTATCTAACAATACAAGTCTCATCAAAAGGCGTCCAGTAGTACTTTTTAAAAAGGTCATTTTTTCATAATCGGGTTCACATGATTATAGAACTTTCTCCATAATTCTATAACTAAGCAATATGGAGCAATATGTTACATACTAAAACCTTCTCTGAAAAATTATCTAACAGTGCAAATTCTATCGAATCCATTCAGCAGAATATTTTTTAAAAAGCTAATCTTTCATAATCGGGTTCATCTTATTATAGAACTTCCTCCCATAATTCTATAACTAAGCAACATAGAACGATATGTTTACATGCTAAAACCTTCCCTGAAAAATTATCTAACTAACAATGTAAGTTTTATCAAAATCCATTCAGCAGAACTCAAGTTATAAGCAGTCGGAACGAAGTTCCCATTTGCATTATATATATATATATATAATTGATAGATAGTAGTAAGTTAGATCTAATAAAACGAAAATCGTCTAAAACGGATATTTTCTTTGTTCATTGCGATTTCGTCTTAGCAGGTTTCACTATATTATGACAGCATTAAAATTTAGCTTATAGCCCTGGCGAAAAGAAAACATTCATTTGAGAGAATTTACGGTCTAAGTTAAGACGAAAACCTGTCTAGCCTAAAATAGAGTTTTTACCAGTCCTTAAGTTACCTAAGAATTTGAAAAGGTATACATACATAGCTGCTGACCTTCCGGATATATTTTTTCCATCTTAGATTAAATAAACATATTTTTGAACCAGAAAATTTATTTAATATTTATTAAAAAAACTAATTGTAAGACGAAAATACGGCTTCGAATTACACTAATTCGAGTCTAAAGATATTTTTTTCCTAAATTTGGCCAGCTGTAGGTAGTCACTTGTCCACAAGACGACAGAGAGACAGACACACATACATAGAAAGAGAGAGACTTTATTTTATTATAGAGAAAATGTGTCTTGTTTTCATATGATACTTATTTAATTTCATTTTTTAAGAAAAAATTCTGGTTAAAAAATGTTTATTTTACTTTAAAATAAAAACAGAGTCATAACAAGAAATCGAATAATTGTTACACAAATGTATCCATACAATCAATTAAACAATGTCAGTGATTGTTTTTTCAAGAAAATATAAACGTCTTATGCATATGTTGAAAATGTTATGGATTTTTAAGAATGTCGTTTGGGATTGCAAATGAATTTCAATAAGTAATAGCATATAATTTATTTATTATGGGTATACATGAAATTTACACCAAGGCACATAGAAATATCAATATTGCTGTTAAATGCATGTTATTAAACACAAATAAGAATGTTAATGCTATTCTTTCAAAGTTTTATGTCCAAATATTAATTAAGAATTTTAATATAACGGAAAATAATCCCGGTGTTTTCTAGGCTTAGGAATCAACAGGAATATCGGAATTTCGTGAATCCAAATTCGGAAGAGTAATCCATATTTACAAGCCACCAAACATGTTTATATATTTTGCATGTGTATCTTAGACATCCCGTACGAACGAAAAATACATAGAATATTATAAATAATATACTAACTTGCTGTTAATGGCATAGGTGTATAGAATTTAGGCAATGAGACAGGGTTAAAGAAACAGCAGAAGAGATTACAAGTATCTGCTGTCATCTACGTTGTGTATTTTCTATCGACAGACATCCGTCGTGTGAACTCAACCATATTAAAACGTGCACAGATTTTCTGAAGTGAAATAATAAAAGCTGCCATTCAAAATGTTTATTTTTTAAACAATAAGATGATAGGGTTTAAAATATAATACTCACTTTGCTTTGTATTTTGTGGGTGGAAAATACTTTTTATTTTGAAATTTGATAAGAAAGTTTGTGGCCGTATAGTAGTTTATAAACGTTTCAGCTAGAGAAAAATAAGAGTTTGGTATATTTTAAATAAAAAGAAAGCTTAGGTGCGTTTTTCATAATGCATCCAATCTTTATTACTATACAGTGTTTATTATCACATCGAAACTTCATTTTTTTAATTATTTGTTTTTATTAATTATTTATTTTTATTATTAATTATTTTTTTAAACTAACTGTTGTAATACGCACACTGAGTATGCTTGTCTAAGAAAGTGAAATAAGGAAAGTTACCATTAACAGGGTTCGTACGGTTTTATCACAATTTTTTAACAGCATTTTTCTCCTTATGTAATCGCATAAAAAATATTACAAATTCTACGATTAAACGTGGTGATTACGAATTCTGCGACGAAAATATTGAATATAAAATTTCTAATCTATGTAATCTATGAAATAGTAGTGACAGACTTCTTGTAAATTCCAAAGAGTGTAAAAAAAATATTTATTTTATAATACATTAATATATTACATTAAAAAAATATTTATGTTATACACAATAAGATGGTAAAGTTTAAAAATAATAATAATACTCATATTGCAGGCCTCTTAAATGGCCCGCTTTTCAAAAATCAGACTTTTATAAGAAAATTTTTATTTTTAGATTTTGCTTGCAAATTTTCTAGAAATCTACCTCGAAGGATATTTCTATTGTAAATGTTGTAAAAACCTAATATGAACCTACTTTTTCGTAGAAAATACTGGTATTAACACTTTGTTGACCGGCAATTTAACATGAAATCTGGGTTTGAAACGATACAAGATCCGCCTTTTTCTGAAAGATCTCTGGTAAGTTCGATTCCTAGATAAATTTATCGAATTTATGCATTAGAAAGTAGTTTACTTTATACAAAGCTAATCTGTGTAATATAGACTAACAAAATATCCCCTAGTATTTGATTTAAATACATATTCATTCTAATAAAAATTTACCAAACTTTTACACGAGAAAAAATGCGTAGGCGGAGCTAAGTATTCAGGACACGCCTTTTAGTCAACGGTATATGTTTTGAAACACGAGTTTACTCGTGAGCGGTCAACCAAGTGTTAAAAAAAGCGGACCATTTGGAAGCCTTGTATTGATTTGCATTTTGTAGAAAGAAATAATTTAATTTGAAAAATTTCCCTTGCTAAGAAAAGTATGGCCGTGTAGTAACTGATGTACATTTCAGAAATAGTACTTTCATATTTGTAGTAAAAGGAATGTTTTGCTTTATCGCATTTTTCACAATACAGTAAAACATTTTTCTAAACAAGCCTACAAAAATCTTATTCTCTAAATCTTGACTATTATTATTACTATTATTATTATTATTATTATTATTATTATTATTATGACCTAACCATTAAGACGTGCATAGTTTTTATGCTCGTCTAATAAAGTGAAATAATAAAAGCTACCACTAAAAATATTTATTTTATAAACAATAAGACGATAAAGTTTAAAATAATATATTTACCCTCCTTTGTATTTTGTAAAAAGAAAAAAATATATATTTATTTTGAAAATTTTACATTAATAAAAATAATTGTGGGCGTTTAGTAATTGATGCACATTACAGATAGCGAAGAATAAAAGTTTTTTATATTCATTTCATCACATCTAGAGAACAAAATATCTTATATCCAACCATTAAAAATGTCTGTTTTTTAAACGATAAAATATGATAAGAGATTAAAATATAATTCCCATCTGGCTTTGTATTTTGTGTGGAGAAAATATTTATTTTAAACTTTACTATAAAAAAAGTTAAAAAAAAAAGTTAAAAAAAATGGGCATATAGTAGTTGATAAACACGTTTCAGATAGAGAGAAAAAAAAAAGGAGTTGGTATTTCCAGTAAAAAGAACGCTTATTTGCGTTTTTCACAATACAACGAAACAGTATTACAACAACGTATATAATGTCATCGAAACTTCATTTTTTTCCAAATATATTTTTTTAGCTAACTGTAATAAGACACACGCTGATTTTATATTTGGTGAATAAAGGGAAATAATAAAAGCTACCACTAAAAAATATTTATTTTCTCTAAAGAATAAGATGGTAGAGTTTAAAATACTAATCTTACTTGTTGTAAAAAGAAAAATATTTATTTTGAAAATTTTCCATTGCTAAGAAAATTTATGGGCGTATAGTAATTGATGCAGGTTCAGACAGCGAAGAATACAAGTTTTATATTCAATGCATCACATCTAGGGAACAAAATATAATATATCCAACATCCAACCTTTAAAAATGTCTATTTTTGTTTAAACGATAAGAGGTGATAGAGATTAAAATATAATACCCATCTTGCTTTTGTGCTTTGTGGGAAGAAAATATTTATTTTGAACTTTGCTTATATATATTAAAAAAAAGAAAGAAAAAAAAAAGGCGTGGTTATAGTATTATAGTAATGGATAAACGTTTTAGCAAGAGAAAAATAACAGTTTGGTGTTTCCAGTAAAAATAATGTTTGGGTATTTTTTTCACAATATAACAGAACTTTATTGCGACAACGTTTATGATTACGTTGTAGTAATATTATTATTTATTTATATTTTAAAAGCTAACTGTAGTAAGACGCACTCTGATTTTTATGCTTGGCTAATAAAGTGAAATAATAAAAGCTATCATTAAAAATATTTATTTTACAACAATAAGATGATCAGATTTAAAAAAAAATAATAATACTCTTATTGTTTTGTATTTTGTAGGAAAAAAATATTTCTTTTATAAATTTTTCTTTTGTTAAGAAAATTTTGTGCTTATAGTAATTGATGTACGTTTCCGATAGCGAGGAATAAGAGTGATATTTGCAGTAAAAATGATGATGTTTTGGTTTATTGCGTTTTTCACAATACAGTAAAACTTTTTATTGAACAAGCCAACAAAAATGTTATTCTTTAAATCTTGAGTATTATTATTATTATTATTATGAGATAAGTATTATGACATTCACAGTTTTTATGATTGACTAATAAAGCGAAATAATGAAAGCTACTACTTAAATTATTTACTTTTTTAAATATATTAAAAATGTTATTTTTTTTTAATCAATAAAATTATATAATTTAAAATACAACCCTCATCTTACTTTGTATTTTGTAAAAAGAAAATATATATTTTGAAAATTTTCCCATGCTAAGAAAATTTGCGTGCTATATATGTTTCAGATACAGAAAAATAAGATTTCGGTATTTGCAATAAAAATAATGTTTAATTTTTTTTTTCCCCGTTTTTCTGAAATACAGCGAAACTTTATAACTACGACGTTTATTATTTCAACGAAACTTTATGAGGGTGTTTTTTTTTTTTTTTTCTTTTCGTTTTTTAAGTTGACTATAGTAAAACGTGCACTGATTTTATGCTTAGTTAATATAGTGAAATAATAATAATAATAATAATAATAAAAGTAATATTTAAAACATTTATTTTTCAGCTAAGGTAACAGAGTTATAATATGATACTCGTCCTTTTTTGTGTTTTGTGTAAAGAAAATATTTATATAATCACAGAATATAAGATAACTAACTAATAATTAAAATATACATAAAATGCTTAAGTGATACAAATAGAAATAACAAAAGGCTTATATAAAATCTTATATATCTGATTCTGAAGATTCTAAAGTGATTCACGAAATCACATGATCTCGTGATTCATGTTTTCAAGTTTATTTTCAAAAATTTGCGAGAATATTTTTGTTTATCGTTATATATCTTGAAAATAACGCCATATGAAACGTATGTCGATCATTAAAAGGTTTTCTTTCTAAGCCTTTTGTTGTTTCTATTTGTATCACTTAAGCATTTTATGCAGAAAATGTTTATTTTGAAGTTTTTTCTTTGATTAAAAAAAAAAAAAAAAAAAAAAAAAAAAAAAAAAAAAAAAAAAGGAAAAAAGAAAGAAAGAAAAAGAAAGAAAAAAATGGCGAGCGTAAAGTAATAGATGTATGTTTCATGTGGAGAAGTGTGAGGTCTTGATGTTATTCTCGAAATCTCAAATATTATTTTATTCTTTTTTATTTTACAATTAACTACAGCAAGAGTAAGATACGCTCCGATTTTATGCACGGCGAATTTAGTGAAATACAATAAAAACTATCATTAAAAATCTTTATTTTTTTAAATAATAAGATAATAGAATTATAGTACCTACACTCGTCTATATTTTGTATAACGAAAATACCTATTTAAAAACTTGCTTTGATAAGAAAATTTGTAAGAAAATTTGTGTGCGTATAGTAATTTAAATATACGTTTTAGTTAGAGAAAAATAAGATTTCTGTATTTCACAATAAAAGGAGTATACGACACTATATTACTGCAATGTTTATTATTACAACGAAACATTATGACGGTGTTTTTTTTTTCTTTTTCTCTTTTAAGTTAATTGTACTGCACTCATTATTTGCTTAGTTAATGAAGTGAAATAATAAAAAAGCTATTATTTAAAACTTATTTTTCAGATACGATATAGTAGAGTTACAATATTAATAATCATAAATTTTGTAATAATCATTCATTTTGTTTTGTTTAAAGAAAATATTTATTTTGAAATTTTTACTTTGGTTACAATAAAATAAAACGAAACTTTTTTTTTATGTGATAGTAAAGAAAAATGATATTCTCGAAATCTTAAATATTAGTTTTTTATTTTATTTTATTGGAATTAACTACTTTAAGACATGCTCCGATTTTATGCATGCAGGCGAATTAAGTGACATAATGAAGTTATCTTGAAAATTCTTAAACCAGTAAATTAACAGAGTACCTGGTCAATATTTTGTATAGTAATTAAAAAAAAAAAAATCTTGTGACATGAAATTTGTGGACGTATAATAATTAATGTACTGTACATCTCATATAGAGAAAGGTGGGAATTTCGTATTTGAAATAAAATTTAAAGGAAAGTTTATACTTATAGTAGCATTCGCAATGCCACCAAATTTTCGTTTATCGCGAAGGTCTTTATTAACAAAAATATTATTCTATAAAATGTGAAATTATATTTTTTGAATTAACTATAGCAAAATATGTACTTGTTTCATTAATAAATTCTTGTTTCATTAATACGGCGAAACGATGAAAACTACCATTAAAAAAAAAATTTTTTTTTTAATAATATGAAACTATTATTATTATAGATAACTTTGTAGTATTTATTCTGTTATTTTATATAACAGAGAATATTTGTACTGAAATTTTGCATTTGGTTAGAAAGTTTGGCTCGGAAGCGAGAAAGAAGAGTGGGAGTTTTTAGTTTACAAATAAAATGTAAATGGAAGTTAAAGATCATTACGTGTTTGAATGGTTGCCTTAAACACACACACACACACGGAAAAAAAAAAAAAGACGTTATCATAACATATGCACGTTTGAAATAGAGAAGGCAGGATTTCAAATTTCCAATGAAATGTAAATACAGGTTTAGATTTATTCAGTGTTTCACAATACAACGGAACAAAACAAAATTAAGTCCTAATATTAAAATACACTTAGTTAAAATGGAAGTTCTTTGATATCTTTATCCTATGACACTTAGTGATTAGTAAAAAATTAGCTATCAGCACAAATATTTTTCTTTCGGGTACAGTTTGGTAAGAAATGTACAAAAATTGTCACTTTTTGGGGTCCAAGTAAACCCAAAATTACAGTAGTTGTAATATATTAAAAATATTGTTACAATTATAGATTTTTTTTTAAAGAACTTTTAGAGACATGCAAATCTTTAAAGAGTGTTATTTTATTTATTTATTTATTTAAGTTAAAATTAATGTAGTACAAGAAACTTAGCATTTAATTCAAAGCTGTTTTTCAGAAATATTATTTTATTTAAAAAAAATATTGAAATATTAATCTAATTTACTGAGATGGACTTTTAATTCAAAATTATATTTATAATGGACCATAACTCTACTGAAAAGAACTGAAAATAAATTATTTTATTTGCCACGAAAGTTTATTTGTCAGAAATTGTAAATCTTTAAATGTTGTATTCATTTGTACTATTAAAGTTTTGCCTTAATTTATATATATATATATATATATATATATATGTGTGTGTGTGTGTGTGTGTGTGTGTGTGTGTGTGTGTGTGTGTGTGTGTGTGTGCGTGTGTGAGTGAGTGAGTGTTTAAATATCCAAAATTAATAAATTAATTAGTGCTTATTATTATTATTTTTTTTTTTTTTTTTGAAGAAGTTCTGCAGAAAACGCACGGGGAAAAAATGTTATTTGTATTATAAAAGTACCGGAAAAAAAAACTAGTTTTCCCTTGAATTTAACAGAGTTTGTGTATTTCACTTTATAAAGAAAGCACTATATTTTGTTGAATCATCTTTTATACATTTAAAAAAAAATCCTAAAAATGGCATCAATTTAACCGCTGATGAAGATGAAGCCGAGGAAATAGTTTTAAAAAAAGGGGCTCAAAGATTTGATTATTTAATTTGTTTTTCTTTCCTTGTTTCTTTGTTTGAAATTTAAAAAGAAACTCAGATAAGTATTGAAAGCATTCAGAAAAGACGTAAACTAAAGCTTTAAAAAAAAATTCCAATTTACTTTAAAATTCTGGAACTTTAATTGTTTCTTTCTTTTTTTTTTTTTTTTTTTTAGTTTTCTTACTCAGGAAACGTATCACGTTTAGGGGAAACTAAATCCAGAAATTCACAAAATCAGAAAGTTATACATCATGCAATAAATTGTAATTATTTTGCTGTATTCTAACAAATAAAGCTTTATTTCTATTTGGTTATGCACTGACTTCATAAAGAGAGGGGGGGGGGTGAGTTAAAACCCCTTCCAATTTACTGAAGACAAATACGTAAACTATTGTATTAAAATGAATACTTTACTTGTAAATACTAATATAAAGGAAAACGCAAACGGCTAGAATAAATCAAATATTCAGTTATTTCAAGGTTCATAATATGGGCTTTACTTTCGCTGTAAAGTGAGGGGGGGGGAGACAAAGAGGTGGGGGAAAATGTATTGTTTTTGTTACCCCCCCCCCCCCCTCTCTCTGTCTTTTAATTCTGCACTAGACAAAAACTCCTTTTACGATGAAATTCATTTTGATTTAATGATTTTGGGATTTTTTTACATTATTTTTCACATTTGCGTATTCACAAAAAATGTATATATAAATTTAAGAAACAATGAATTCGCTTTTTTTTTTCTTTTTTTTAATTTTTCACGTATGAATAATAGCGGTTTAAAATTGCTTTCATTCTAACATTCTGGTTGTACCATTCTAATATGTAAATCGCAACTTGATATATCATTCTTGATTCAAAATATTTTGCTCTGTTGAACTTATTTTGTTTTTGCGTTCTCTTTTTTTTTCCCCCTTATCCTATTCTTTGTGACGTCATTATCTCAAGAGACTTTTTCTGGTAAACAAAACACGCAGCTCTAGTTAAATGTCAAGTTAGAAAATAAATAAATAATAATACATTTGAGATATAGTGTGTCTTTTCCCGCAGATTTTATACAACTTTGATATCGAATGATAATCTTTTATTTTAGAGGTTGATGACGTCGTAGTAAGATTTGATTTGAATTTTATATTTAGACAAACAAAATATACTAACTGCTATTAAAGGAGTTTTTTTTTAAATGACTGTAATACTTTATCCATATTATTATTATTATTATCATTATTATTATTACTAAAATTGATAATTTTTGAACTGCTAAAGTTGGAACTGCATTCGAATTTTTCTTTTCATGCAGGATTCTTTTTGAATACGTTTCTACCGCCATGTGGTATGTACATTTTCTTATTAACTTAAAATAGTTCAAGTAAAACAACATGTACGATGTCCCAGAAAGAATGCCCAAAAATAACTCATTAATTATATTAGGTATAATAAAGTTGAAATAAGTGACATGTTAGGAACGAAGCCCATTTTGTATAGAGTATTTTTAAAATTAGTTCAAATTTTAGTTAAAAGAGGACGCTGCACTACCGCAGAACGTAGGGATCCTTTATTGACCGGACATTGAGGAAATGCCCGCCATCTTAGTTCCAAAATCCACGGATCGCCGTAGAGCTTAATGCAATTTCACCAGCGGTTAATACTTTTTAATCATTAAAAAAATCGTATTGTATCGCTTCAGAAAGACACGCAGAATATACACACATGTATTTTCACGTTAGTGAATAAGAATTCTGCGAAATGCATAATTTTTATTTGAATGAACAGCAGGATTATCATTTCGAATCTGATCAGTCGGAAGCAGATGAATGTCTTGAAAGATATTGATAAATTTTGGTACTTCTATCGCTAAGAGAGAAATACAAAAAATGTACTTTGTAGAATTCATATATTTTTTAATTTACATTGAACTTTAGACTCTCTCTTAGCAAATAGATAATAAAACTAATTGTCTAATTTTTATATATTTTATTATAAATTTTAATTAACAAATAAAAAATTGATTGCTTTACTTATTAAATAAAATAAATAAAAATATTAATTCGTTGAATAAATAAATAAATTACAAATGTTGTTTAATTATGTGATGTGTATTTATGTATACAATTCATGTTTTTCAGCCGCCATATTTTTGATGTTCTTCTCTTAACAACAATACCCTATTTATCTTCTTTTTTTTTTCCCTTAAAAAAAGAAAAATTTCAACGGCTAAGTAGCACCACTCTTTCTAATACTATGTTTACTAGACTTCCATTATATATATATATATATATATATATATATATATATATATATATATATATATATATATATTTATAATTATAATATCTTTGAATTTCAAAAAACATATCAAATTCTTGTAACAATCTAATTAAATCTCCAAAGAGATAATTAATAATAATGTGTAGACAGAATACCACATAGTTAATATATATATATATATATATATATACACAGACGTACATTTTATTTATTTCTTCTTTTTTTCAAAAAGCTAAAGCATTAACTAGTTAATTTAGAAAATAGGAATTTCTTTAGTGCAGATTTTAAGCTGCTTCAATCATATATTTCTGGAGGAGAAGTTTGGTACCGTAAGCCAATTTTTACTACTTTTTTTTTTTTTTTTTTTTTTTTTTTTAAATTTTTAATGCAAAAATAGCTAAAGTTTAATAGTTAATTGTTGTTAAAATCTGTATATAAAACAAACGATAATGGAGGGGAAAATTAATAGTGTAGTTTATTTTGTGCTTGATAATAATTTTACATAAAAATCTTAGAAAACTTTATTTTTTTCAAAATAGTGTGAAAATAGAATGTAGTTCAAATACTCTAAATGTGACGCACTTCGATGTTTTTTTTTTTTTTTTTTTTTGTAAGAGCAGTTATCCAAAAATCCTTTAGAGCGTTATGGTGACGAGTGTTAAACTAACACATCCTTCAAGAGGATGTGGGATGTGTTAAACTTAGATGGTTTAAATGACGGATTCTCCAAATCTCCCGGCGCGGTGTTCCAATATAATATACAATCTCTCTTTATGTAGTGTAGTGCATGCGTGGTAGCGTATTACTGCTTATTTTACTGTTTATTACTGTTAATTTTACGGTATACTAATACTAGCAGCTGGAATGCCAGTATTATACCGTAAAATAAACAATTTCTTTTTGCAGTATAGTGTTTAATTATTTTAAATCACTTATGTGATTTTTTTTTCTCTTTCAAAACCCTTAGAGAAAAAGAAATAATTAAATTTCAAAATCCAGGGAGGGGCAATGGTCCTCCCACACCCCCCTCTTGCTGGCACTCATGCTGTATCAATAGTTCAAATGTGTTTTTATGAGTTCACTTTACAAACAAGTGTGCGAATGCGAAGTTGGCCTTTAAGGTGACAGTGGACGTTCAAAACCGTTTTTTTTTTCATTCAATTGAACTGAAATTTTGCACACATAATAATTTACATATTTTCCAAGCAAATTAATCGTTTTTATTCAAAAATTCGTGTAATTAATTAAGTTATTAACTAAAATATGTTAATCAATCCCTCTAATTAAAAATGCTCCATGCGCTTTAAATTTGGCTTCAGGATCCTGGTATTTTGTTAAATGGTAGTTTTATAATATTGGGACAAAAGTTAGTACGTGATTTAAAATCACATTATTATATTGAGAAAAAAAATAAAAATTTCCAATATATCTGTGAAATTTCCTGAAAAAGTATAAAAATTGGAGATTTTTTATTATTTTTTCTCAGTATAAATAATGTGATTTCAAATCACATACTAACTTTTGTTACAATATTATAAAACCACCATTTAACAAAATAACAGGTTCCTGAAGGAAAATTTAATGCGCATGGAGCATTTTTAATTTGAGGGATTAATTAACATATTTTAATTAATAACTTAATTAATTACATATATTTTTGAAAAAATCGATTAATTTGCTTAGAAAATGTGCAATTTATTATGTATACAAAATTTCAGTATAATTGAGTGAAAAATGAAGAAAATGGAAAAAATGGTTTTGAACGTCCACTGTGCCCTTAAGGATGTTCTCAAAAATATATTTTTCCCTAGCTCAACAACGCAAAACTTTCTGACACATCTACTTAACTCAATTTTAAATGTGAAAGCATCACACTTGTATTGCATTGATTGAAGTAATTTGTTGAATTGTATAATTGTATAATTACTTCAATAAATTGTAATTTATTGAAGCAATTTGTAATCGGAACAGTTTTTCATCTTTTGATAAATGAATTACATCTTGAGTTATGAGCGATTGCAGGGTTCATATAGACTTCTTATACTACTTAGAAGCTCCTTATAAAAGTAAAAGTTTCCGAGGAGTACTTAGAACTCCTTAAATAAACAAAATACTCCTTAACCCTTTCCGGCACAGTGGTGCCAGTCCGGGAACACCTAATTTTAATTCCAAACTTGCATTCGGCACCAAGAATATTTTAATGAAATTTTGCTTTTACAATGAAAGCTTAAAATAAGGAGTTCTTATTTTCTAAAAAAGTCGTTTGTAAATTCCGGTGTCAGTCAGTAATTTCTCATTTTACGAACAGACTTTGTCTGTGCCGGAAAGTATTAAAAGTTCCTTAAATTATCGCGGAGTATATTTTAGCTTTGAACAATGATTTAATTGAAGTATACAAGAGTAGAAAATGAAAACATGCACAGTTGCCAAGTCTCCGGCTTTTTGCACACCAGTATTTTATTACAGAAAATGTTGTTCTTTTAAATCGCAGAGTGCTCCGTATAAAGAAGTCAACTTTTTCTGTACTAAAATACTGGTATCCAAAAAGCCGGAGACTTGGCAGCTCTGAACATGTATTACACGGTGAATAATACTGCTTAAGCATTTATGGCTTAAGTTACCGTATATTTTTGTATATGCCGCGTAGTTTTTCCCCTTCAAAATTTACTTTTAAATCTAGGTGCATGCGATACATGATGAATATTTGGATTTTGACTGGCCTTTTTTATATATGGCTATTGGTCACTGCATAAAACATAGTTCTTTGGCAATTTTGTATTCAAATTTACGAATCCAGTAAGTAATGCATTGTGAATACTTTGTAATTTTAGCACTAGCTATTACAGTTTAATAGAATAAAGTAAATACGTTTTCTCTCTAAATGAGGTATTAAAAATTAGGGTGGGTGTGCATGTTGCACGAAGGCACGGCATACATGAAAAAATACAGTAAGTCCTTTAAAAATTTTGCACTCCTTAGAATTTTTCTAGACTTCTGGGATTTTTTCTTCTCAAGTCTGTATGAATCCTGGATTGATGCATAATGACAGCAGTTTTTGCTTCTATTTCGCACTGCCGCGTCGGGAAATTCGTCTCGAAACATCCAGTTTCGCAGTATTTGACGCATGAAAAAAGGAAAAAAAAAACTGTTCGATTAGTTCGTTTCTGAATAAAAGCAACTGTCGATTTCATGCGTTTTCGAACAAAAGTGAATTAAAAAATGCGTCAGAAAGTAGCCAGAGGCTTTCCTCAAATCCAAAAGAGCTACTTTCTGACACATTTCTCAATTCATTTTTGTTCGGAAACGCATGAAATTGGCAGGTGTTCTTATTCAGAAACTATGTAATCCGAAAAAAGTTTTCTCTTTTATGTTAAAGGCAGAAGATCTTTCAGGAAATACTGTCAAAATCGGCGTTTTGAACCGAATTCTCGACGCTGCAGCGCCAGAAAGTAGAAAAAAGTGTGGTCATGTGACACGAATCGCTTATAACTGGACATGTAATTTATTTATCAAAAAATGGAAAGCTCATTTCGATTGCAAACCGCTTCAACAGTCAGGTCTGTCAATTTTATGCCTTTGCGTTTAAAAATGTGTCAGAAAGTTTCGCGTTGTTGAGCAGGTTATTTGAGAACCACCTTAAGTACTTCATTAATTATGCTTACCGTATTCGTGTCAAAGGTAACCAAGGCAAGGGGTGTGCGATACCTTATTACTGATCGTATTAGTAACATACCTAAGGGAAGGCAAACTTCTATTAGTGCCATCTTGCGGCAGTCACCGTTGTTGACGGATTTATAGCACTTAGGAACAAAACTGTTTATAGACTTGTCGTGATCAATTAGTCAATAATATCGGAAACACCGCTTTACCGATTTTTCTATTTTAGTCCGTGTTTACCATGTCAATAACCTTAAGGCATTTTGACATAGATTTGCAGAGAGATGCGTTGTAGAAATTTTTCACGTATTTTTTTTTTCGTTTATTACTATAGTTGCTATTTTGTATCAAGTCGGATATTTTGTCAATAATTAGATGCCTGCAATTTATATAATTTAGTTTTTTTTTTTTTTTTTTTTTAAACTAGCCGAACCCCGCCGTTCGTTGCCGTGCCCGTGAAAAAAAAAAAAAAAATCACGTTTTTATTATTTTATATCTTTAACCCGATTTTGTATCAAATTATATTTTAAGATGAAAAATTCGCTAAAAAATATTGATATTTAGTGATAAAAGCACTCTTTTTTTTTTTTTCTTTTTACGTTGGGTCGTTTTACAGTTTAATAAATAAATAAATAAATAAATAAATAAAATATATTTAAAAAAATAACAATTATATAAAAATCGTAATTTAGAACGTTTTCAGAACACGTTTCCCTCAGATCATCCTTTTAAATTACGAATTATTTAGAAACTGTTCTTAGCATTTACATCCTATAAGTAACTACCGTGCCAAATTTCAAGTTGTTAACTCCTTTAATATCACAAAAAAACGTAATTTTAGAACGTTTTTTGCTCTTGCAACCCTCCTGGTGTTTTGACACCGACATCAAATATAGCCTTTGTCAGAGCAGGGATTGTCACCATCACTTTTGAAATCGGTTCTGTAGTTCCAGAGATTCCATAGAAATTGTAATTTAGAATGTTTTTAGAACGCTTTCCGCTCATCTCACCCTTTTAAATTTCGATTTTTTTTTAGAATTTGTTCTTAGAGAGCATTTACGCCTTATAAGTAACTACCATGTCAAATTTCAAATTTTTAACCCCCTCAATATCACAAAAATTGCAATTTTAGAACGTTTTTCGTTCCTGCACCCTCCTGGGGTAGTTGCACCGACATAAATTACAGGCTATGTTGGTGCAGGGATTGTCACAGTCAATTTGCCACCATCACGTTTGAAATCGGTTCGGTAGTTCCAGAGATTACCCCCTACAAACAAACAAACAAAAGAACGTTACTTCTTTATAATATTAGTATAGATTATTTTTATTAACACAAAATCAAAATTTTAATTATTTTATATAGAAAAATTGTAGAGAGTTACGATTATCAAGTTATCAGAAAACGTTGGATTGAGAAAAGAGCAGAGCCATCTCATATAATATATAATAAACAATCTTAGAGTACCAATGCATGTAATTTTATTTCGCGCCATAAATCGCAAGAGTTGAATCTTCTGTAACTACTTATACTTAGTAATATTAATATAAAAAAAATGAAATTGAGGATTATGAGTTTCAGATATTAAATAAAATGAGTTTGAAATAAAAATACGATTTGACGTTGGAACCCCTGATATGCAGATTTACACATTAGAAATATAATCAACATTTATAGTACTTCTTCATGTGCAAATGCAAAGTTATTTTATTCTGAAATGAACTGTGAAACAATGAAAACAGAAACTAATACTCTTTGGGACAGTTGGACAGCCTGATTTTTGATCGAGTTTTTTTTCTTCATTTAAGTAAGAAAGGCTTGAGCCCCATTAGTCCTTTCCTTTCCTACGCCCCCGAAGCCTAGAGCCGGTCTCGTTTAGACTATTAGTCCTGGTTTTATTTCATCTTCTTGTTTTCTTAGTTTTGTTTTTCCTGTAACATAGAATCTATTCAGATTATAATAGAATAAATACACTGCAAAAAATAATTGTTGATTTTGCAGTATAAAACTGGCACCCAGCTGCCAGTATTATACCGTAAAATTAACAGTATTAAACAGTAAAATAAGCAGTAATACGCTGCCATGCAAGCAGTAATACGCTACCGCACGCTTGCACGGCAGCGTATTACTGCTTATTTTACTGTTTAATACTGTTAATTTTACGGTATAATACTGGCAGCTGGGTGCCAGTTTTATACTGCAAAATCAACAATTATTTTTTGCAGTGTACCAATTGACGTGTCATAAGACTTTTAAAAATAATTCAAGAGGCATTTCCTGGGTAAAACAAAGATAAAATAATTCTGGAGGATTTCCTTCGAGAAATTAATAGGTTAGTTTGCCTTGGTTTAATTTAACTTATTTTAAAATATTTATGAAAATAAGTGTTTGTATATCCATTAATTGTATAATCAAAAGATTAATCATCATTATTAAAATTCAAAGCGTGACAACAATGTATTAATGCCATTTTTTTATTACCACCTTTTAAAAACATATAATTACATATACTACATACATATAATAAATACTAATTGACATGTCATAAGATTTAAAAAAAAAAAATTCAAGAAGCATTTCTTGGGTAAAACAAAGATAAAATAATTCCGGAGGGTTTCTTTCGAGAAATTAATAGATTAGTTGACCTTGGTTTAATTTAACTTATTTTAAAATATTTATGAAAATAAGTGTTTGTATATCCATTAAGTGTATAATCAAAAGATTAATCATCATTCACTGAAGTTCAAAACGTCACAACAACGTATTCACGCCATTTTCCAAGCCAAATTAGGCTTTTTAAAACGTATAATTACAAATGTTAAATTTTGAATAGTTGAATTTGACACATGTAACTTTAAAATGTTTTCTTCTTTCTTTTAAGTATTTAAAGCACCAAGCACTTATATTCTCAGTTAATTCAAAACAGCTAAAAAAGGATTGCATTCAGAAATTTCAACACGTTTCTCGATTACGAAACTCTAAAATGTTTAAAAGTATAATTAATCGATTTCTTAATCGTAGAGTACGAATCAGAAACTTCTAGAGAATAGAAATCCTAGTATAGTTAGTTCATTCAGTTTCAAGGAATACTTTTACTTAAAAAAAAAATCCCCCCTTTTTTTTACCGCACAAATTTATAAAGTATGCGTTGGGGAAATTCTGAACTGGGGTGCTTGAGTTAAAAATTTCTTTTCATGCGATGTATTTGCTTTTGGTGTTCAAGACCATTGGGAAAATGCTTATTGTTTTTGGTCGAGAATAGACCTCTTGACGTCGTCTCTTTATTTTTTTTAAAGCGTTTTTAACGAAATTCTGTAACTTTAGAAGAATTTTTTAAGCGTTTTTAACGAAATTCTGTAACTTTAGAAGAAGTTTTTAAGCGTTTTTAACGAAATTCTGTAATTTTAGAAGAATTTTTCTTTGAACAGGCAATAGAAATGCATAAAATCGTTACATTATGTTAAAGTTACAAAAAGGATAGATGCAAGAATTATCAGATATGAAAAAAAAGCCGAATTCGAAAATTGACGTCGGATGAGAAATCATCTTATAAAGCGAAAAACGTGGCCTTCAACGTTAATTTCCTCAAAATATCTTTAGCTCAGACATCAATCTAAACAATAGTTAAAGTTATTGTAGGAAGGACCCGGATAGAATATTTTTTTGTTTCTGTTTTCATTAATATACTGTAAATTTGGTACTACTTTCGTGTTATAACATTTCTTGACGTATGTGGCCAAGTTATAGTCATATATGATGTATATATATGACATGTGTATATGATGTATATACGACATATAAGACGTAAATAATATGTGTATAATGATGTATATGACACATATAGGAGTGTTTGGAATATATATTACGTATATAGGATGCATATATATATAGGCTTTGCGATGATCTTGGCGAAATCATAACTGCAACATTGGCATAATACTAATTGTGGGGGCCGCTATAACACAAAAATAGGGCATTTTTTTGTTTTTTTAAGCTTTCGGAACATTTTTCCAATGGTTATTGTAATTTGTTAAATTATAATTATTTATTTATTTATTTTATTTATTTATTTATTGTTAAAACTGCTATTGAGCTGTAGTTTTCAGCACACCATTGAATAATGTAAAAAATTATTTAATGAATGTTTTTATTGATTTTTACTGCTGTATATAGTTTATTTTATGAATTTCAAAACTTCGTGAAAAACATGAAAAGTCATTTTATCAGACCATTGAAGATTTCGGATCTAATAAAATGACAAAGTATTATTTTTTTCTTTAACTAGTATATAAGAAGTTTTTATTATTTTACCACCACACACTGTCAATGTTCTTCTTTAAGGACACTGTGGGCTTAAATATTTGAAAAAATAATAATAAAATTATAGAAATTAAAACAAAATTACAGCTATTAATTAGTTTTTAACAAAAATTAAAAATGTTCCATATGCATTTAAATTTTCCAAAATATTTTCTGCATTTCCCCCCTTTTTTTAAAAGATTTTTATTTAAAAAGATTGCGCTTCCTTTATTTAACAGACAATTATTTAAACAATAATGATAATAATAATAAAACTGGCACGAAATGGAATTTATATTAAAAATTCGCACGCTAATATACTTTATTGCTACTTGCGAACATTAATAAATCAATGTTCCAAACAGAGATGCACAGATTTGGCGTAAGTACACTGCAAAAAATTATTGTTGATTTTACAGTATAAAACTGGCATCCCAGCTGCCAGTATTATACCGTAAAATTAACAGTATTAAACAGTAAAATAAGCAGTAATACGCTGCCGCGCAAGCAGTAATACGCTGCCGCGCAAGCAGTAATACGCTACCGCGCAGGCACGATGGTTCAGTACCGCTCCAAGATGAAGATACTGGATGCGCCACTGGTTTTTGAAAACACACTTCATCGGTATCGTAAGATAACTTGAAACTCATTTACTTTTTAATCTGAGAGAATTTTGTTTGTTTGGTTGCTTATCTGGAAAAACTCCTTTCCTCTCAAAATCAACGTTTTGGGAATTTAATGGGAAAGAATTGCTTTTGTCTACACTCATCGAAGGTTAATATTTACAATAGAAAAAAAAATGCGTTACAAATAAATAATATTCTATTGTTGTCGCTTTTAAATAATCGTGATTATCTCTCTAAACATTTTTAGCATGGTTTTATCTATTTGCATTGTGGAATTGATTTATATGAATTAAAACAGAGACCACAAAACTTCCGTTTTTAACTTTTTTTCTTTTGCCTTTTTTTTTTAAATTTTTTGCAATTTTCTAAATTTTAATGTTTAATAACAGATTTTAAAATTGCAAATTAAACTAACAAAATTTTATGATACTTGTTTTTTTAAAAACATATGCTATCTTTCAGACAAGTTTGAAATTGTTCGTTAAACGTGACAAATGAGGTGCGTTCGTTTCGTGCTAGTTCACTAGTTTTACAATGTAAAAAAATCATCGTTATTATTTCAATGAAATAAATTATATCGTCTGCTATGAGCGAAATGAGAATGCTTTTTGTTTTCTTTATTACGTATGCCATGTTTACAGATGCGAATTTTTTTATTCGACATCAGACAGCGCTGTAAAATTCACCATGAAGATCTTGCTTTGCGATTGATTACCTCCATGATTTAATATTTCTATGACTCACGATGAATGAATCTTTTGTTTATTAACTTTAATGGATTGAGATATTCGGCTGTTAACCTAATTTCCACTGAAATTATCTCAGAATTTATACATTTTTTAATGTAACTCATTTCTCAAGCAAACAATTTTTTTGAACGATCGTTTTAAAAATGTAACTTTTATGCAATTGTATTCGAAAAAATAATTTTGAATAAAAATGGCCGCTTGGCATATGGAAAAAGATGGGGTTAGACCGTATTTGTTTTTCTCAGTCATATGACTTGCGCTTTTATTATATAGATTGTCTTAAGTATAACCAAATATTTGTTTGGGATCATAATGGAAACGGCAAACTTTTTAAGTTTTGATTCGATTTTCACAAAAATTGAAATGACTCGACAAAATTCTGCAACGATTATACATTAAATTTCAAACCATTCGGTTGGGTAGTTTTTGCGCTGTTATATGCGGACAGACGGACGGACCAGACGACGACTATAGGTGCTACGTATTTATATAATTGTGAACGCACCTAAAAAGAAAGAGGGAAAAAAATGTGCAATTTTATAATCAAAGATTTTATCGAAGTATAGGAATAAGAGAACTTTTTAAAGAAATAATCTTATGTGCTTAAACACAATCATATTCGATAGTTGTTTGATCACCGATTTGTATTTTTTCTTTATATCTCTCTTTTTTTTCCCTTTAACTAACGGCCCACAATTCCCTGCAACAAAAATGAATTCAGTAGGTTGCAAATCGTTGTGAGAAAAAGTTTGAAATAAGGAGATGATTCTATAAGAATTTACGAATGTTATTCTTTATTATTAAACTTCATTTTTAAGAGATTTTTATGGTCGAAATGTTCCTTATTTTGCAATTAATTTTGACGAAAATTCTAAGCTTCTGTGTAACCAAGAGAAAAACTATTCTAATTTCTAAATGCCCATTTAAATAATTAAATATAAATACTTAAAATATTTATCGCTATAATTAAAATTTTACTTAAAGTAATTATAATTATGCTTAAAATGATTATAATTATATTAAAATAATTGTAATTATACTTAAAATAATTATAATTATACTTAAAATAATTATGAATTGGATACATTTTTTTTTTGTAATTTAGGTATACACTATATGGTCAAAAGTCACCAGACCAAGTGCAACTTGACCAAATTACGTCACTGATACGCATATGCATTCCAAATAGGGTTGTATTATTTTCCACCAGGCGTGGTTTTAATCATGGAAAAATCTAAGCACCTGTGTAACCAAGAGAAAACTATTCTAATTTATAAATGCCCATTTAAATAATTAAATATAAATACTTAAAATATTTATCGCTATAATTAAAATTTTGCTTAAAATAATTATAATTATGCTTAAATTGATTATAATTATACTTAAAATAATTATGAATTGGATGCATTTTCTTGTAATTTAGATATACAATATACGGTCAAAAGTCACTGGACCAAGTGCAACTTGACCAAATTACGTCACTGATACTCATATGCATTCCAAATAGGGTTGTATTAGTTTCAACCAGGCGTGGTTATAATCATGAAAAAAAAAAACGGTTTTAATCGTCCTGATCAAAATATGTTTTGACAAACCTGTTGTAAAAACTCATTTTAACTTGAGGGGGGGGGGGGATATTTATTTTGTTAAATAATAAATTTAGTGCAACATTTGCAATGCTTTGCCCAAATAATGTTTAACAATATTTAATGCAACATTTGGAAGTACTGCAAAAAGTACTTTACACTTTAATTTTAATTACTTTAAAATTTAATAGCCCAAAAATTTCTAAAGATAAACAATTGTTGTAAGTATTGAAATATTTTTAATAATCTGATTACGTTTCTAATTTTATATAAAAAGTGAAGGAGAGTAAATCACATTTTTAGAAACATTTTTAGAATTTTATTTAGATCTAAAAAAAAAAAAAAAAAATTATAAGTAAGAAGCGTTTCTGTATTAAGCTAAACGATTTCATAGATGATTCTGGATAAAATCAAACCTAGAAAATAATATTTCTATTGATTAGGACTTTACACAACCATTCACCATGTGCATTATGTAATCTACAAAATTGCAAATCAATATTTTCCCATTTTTCATTACATATTGTTTTAGTCATACTTTAAGAAAATATTTGTGAAATATGTTTTTGTTTGGAATACTATTACATAAGACAAGAAAATTCCTTCTATATGTAATAGTTTTAAAAATATTAATTAATATTAAATATATAACATAATATACAGTTTGAGAGTTTCAACCCCTTTTGAGTGGTTAAAACCCAAATTTAACCAGTTTTGACCATTGTCCCCGTTGAAATTAGTTTTGACCGGTCAAAATTACGCCCCTGATCCCAAACGACTTCTGACTCCAGTAACTGGCGGAATAACTAACTAACTATTTGATTATGCTAATATATTTAAATTCTATGGAATTGTTCTCGGAGAAAAAGAAGTGAAGGCCAAGAAGTGTAAGGATTATTTCATTGTTGCAGCAACACAAAGTTTTATTTTCAGAAGACTGGCAATAGAAACAGTGAAGTTAGTAAAAGCAAAAATCACGTGACCGTTCATCTCTGCGTGGGGCTTCCGAAAAACCACAGCGTTGCAAAAACGTGGGCTATTAATGGATGCTGCGAGAGACACGTGTTATTGCTTACCTTTGGTGACACAGCTAGCGAAGGATGAAACAGAAAAAAGTTTCTGTCCTATGTGGAAGTCACATGGCATTGATTTTTTTTCTCTTTCTTTTCAACAGAAACACTCTCGCGTAGTCTGTTTTCTCTCTGCGTAGTTCAGTGTTTTGCGAAAGATAATAAAAAATATCATAAATGTTGGAGATAAAAGAGGAAGAGATTTTTTTTTTTTCAGCTGAAAATAGAATATACGACATTTTTAAAGGCTTTGTTATGGTAGAAGTAGAATAAGAATAGCTCATAGGGCATGAAGCAGTATGATTTATGTGGAAGATTTGTTACCATTGGTCGACTATTGTATGTTGTCCACACCACGTATGTTTCATCCTAGCATTATATAACATAAGCTTTATCTAGAACAAATTATATATATACATATGAATTTCCACTTAATCATGTTTACACTTGGAAGTTGTATATCTCGTGTATGTGATTTCTTTAACTCTGCCAAACTTTTTCATCATTAGTTTCTGAAACTTCACTTAAATTGTGCACTTTCGAAATTTATTATTTTTTATCTTGACATTTTTTTTCACTATGCTATAAATAATTTCTTCAGTTTTGTCGTTGTCAGGTTCGTTTTTAAAAGTCTATTATAGTTTTTGTAGTGTTCTTTTCGTTTAAGTCAATTTCCACTCCTAAAAGGTTCCTGTTGTAACTCTGGTCGTTACTATAGAAATGTATCTTTATAAAAATTGTAGGTTAGGTCTGATGTTCCATGTAAATGTGTAATGACTGCAGCTTTTATATTGATGAGAGGTGCTGGTTTCGTGGGCAGAAATGCTTTTATTAACACTAGTAGCAAAACAATATTGGACCATTACTATTTGTATTGCCTATAACTTGCCCCATATTGGCAATAATCGTCCCAGTATTGCGGTGTTTACATTTAGCCAATATTTTACCAATATTGGTAAGAAATGTATTACCATTTCATTGCCAATATTTTTAACGTAAAGCCAATATTTCTGTAATAACTTCATTTCGATACAACTATTTCCAAGATGTGAATCTAATACTTCTGCAATAGTTGCAAATATTTTCCAGATGTGAAGCCAATATTTCTTTAATAGTAGCATTTCTCTTCAAATAAAGACAATTATGTAATAGAATATTTAACCAATACTGGTATTTCAATGGAAGCATTTCCGATTAATGGAATTTTTTGGCACAATATTGCATTCGAATATAACCAGTATAGGTATGGTACTTTACGAATCCCATTATTTGAATAGAAATGATAATTTCCCAACTTCAGCATTGCAATTTCATTGCACTATGTTGTGACATGGCGAAATCTGTACATATTGCTCCCTGAATAAGTACGAAAAATAAAATGTAATTCATAAAATAAAAGTAACAAATCACAAATAACATAATGCTGTTCTTTGGCAATTATAGTTATTCTTTGGAAATTCTACGCGACGTGAACTTTGAAGAATATTTCTAAATTTCCCTTCCTCTCATCTGTAAATGAATTCTCCTGTGTATTATCAGATATTGTTGCAGTGCAAAAGAAAATAATTGGAAGCTTAATTCAATAATTTATTGTTGACGCGAACGACTATTTATCTCATGTGGATAAAAGAGAGAAACTCAGATGAAGGTAATATATCATAAATGATGATTGATCTAACTGCTTTGTAAGTAATGGATCGTGTCAAGATCTCTTGTTCAAGGCATTTTTTAAAAATTAAATTAAGTAACACATTCATAGCTTTTAGTCTTCGATATTCAAAATAGGAAAGCCTGACATTTTTAGTTTTTCGTGTTTCATCTGTTGCAGTGGCAATTGTCAAGTAATCTCAAACCCAGGAGCTCCCTAAACCTCTCTATTTTCACTTATGGATGCAGTCAAAGGGGTAGATCAGGGTGTGTGTGCAGGGGTAAGGGTGGGGGGTGGAGGTTATAATTCAATCGGTCATATCTAAAACTACGAAGTCCATTTTTTTTTCGCAATACACATTTTTGTTCCAAACGTGTCTTTGAGGGTAGACTCACATGTGTAGACAAAAATTACTTAGGTTTATTTATCCGTTGCCAGTCAAAAGGCACTGAAAAATTGTCATTTATTTCAAAAACAACAACAATCAATGACATTGCCAATATACCGGGTATCCTAAAATGGACTGATTGATTTTAAAATTCAGTAACTTGCAAACGGTGTAAAAAACTTTAAAAAAATTCTTGCAGGAGGATTATGTAAGATGTTAGGAGGTTTTTTTTTCTGTGATTCCTGATTTTAGTTCGAATTACCAGCAATAGATGGCGCTGCGAGCAATAGACGTCCAATCGAGGCCTGAAGCAGAAATCACCTAGCATTCATGTGAAGGAAGGAGGTTAAATATATGGAGTGGGTACACTAAGAACAAGATTGTATTGGGGTCATTCCATGGTAAATTGCGTTACATCAAGAATAATTGACTTCAGCAATTTTAGTAATATTACACTAAAAATATTCAAAATGTAATGCTTATATGATTTGGTAATTAAACCTATACAAAGTAAAATTCGGATAAAAATTACTTAAATTTAGTGCTAATTCTTGAACTCTGAAAATTATATTTACTATGGTAACTTACGTTTCTGAAAAAAAGAACGTAAGTTACCATAATAAATATAATTGCCAGTGTTCAAGAAATAGCACTAAAGGTAGGTAATTTTTATCCAAATTTCGCTTTCAATAGGTTTAATTAACAAATCATATCAAGATTACATTTTCAATATTTTTTGGTGTTATATTAAGAAGTTTACTCAAGAAAATTATTCTAAATGTAACGTAAGTTACCATGGAATGACCCATTGGCAATTGATACCCACTCCATATATTTAACCTCCTTCCTTCGCATCAATGCTGGGTGATTTCAATTTTGGCCTCGATTCAGCGCCATCTATCGTTGCTATTTGAAACTACAACTGAAAATCGTAGTAAAAAAATACTCCTGACATCATACATTACTCTACTGCAATATTATTTTAAATATCCGTCACCGTTTGCAGGTTATTAAGTGCGTTCGTAATTATATAAATACGTAGTACCTATTGTCGTAGTCTGGTCCGTCCGTCTGTCTGTCTGTCTTGTCTGTCCGTCCGCATATAACAACGCAAAAACTACCCAACCGAATGATAGGAAATTTAAGATATATTATCTTTGCCAAATTTTGTCGAGACATTTCAAATTTTATGAAAACCGAATCAAAACTTTAGAAGATATTAATAAAAATATTTATTAAGAAATTTGAATTAAAAAAAAAATCGATGTTTTCTTGTTATAGGAGCTTCCGAGGTTTTATCGTCCAGCGACCGAGATACTTATTTTATTACAGAAATTAATCTGCAGACGATATATTTCATTTCACAGAATTAAAAATCATCAAGATCTGAGTATTTATATGGCTAGCTATAGTACGAACGCACCTTGTTTGTCACGTTTGACGTACAATTTCCAACTTGTTAAATTTTAAAATCCGTTAGTCAATTTTAGGTCACCCAGTATATTCCAATGACCAACAACAGAGCGAGAAGAAAATGTGATCGAATACAATAGTGAAATATGTGAATGAATGAATAGGTCAAGAAGGATTATGGATTTTAAATTCCACTATTTCCGAATAGTGCCATCTCGCCTTGTTTAATTGTAAATATATGTGATTTACTGACTTATTCAAAAATAGTGGCATTTAAAACCCGTAATACTTAGCACATATGCTTAATCTCAATTTTTATGATGTAGACGTTAATGATCGTATATATTATTTCTCCTGTCAACATCCCTTTTTCTAAGAAAATACGAAACGCAGAACGACGAATGATATACCATATGAAAGGATTTTGAACAGGCTTCTGACATAGCACACTTACATTTTCCTAAAACATGTTTTTTGATTAAAATCTGCTGATAATAAAAATTAAATCGGCATTGTTTTCATAAAAGAAATGAAAGGTTTTTCTCAAATTACTGTTGCCACAAAAATAAAATACCACATTATAGGAGGCTCAGCAACGATTATAAAAAACTTCGCATGGGTTTATTTTATATTTATGATTAAAAAGCGAAATTGAAATTGAAATGTCCCGTGTTTTTTCCGAGTGGATGACGTCATCCTCTATGCAGTTAACATACGATTGTTAATTTTTTTTTTCTTGCGCGCGCCTTGTGCAATCTTGAATCAGTTTTTACTCTAACTTTGATGGAATAAATTAGATGATATTCTAGCTTAACTAAACACTAAATGTTGTTTGCAGATATTTTTATCCTTACTTTTTCTTTAAAAGTTTAAACCTGCATCTAATAAATATTACATATTGATAAAAAATATTAGATTTCAGTGCGAAATCCTCGCACGGGCCCACTGGTTTATATCTATTTTGTCAAACACCTAATAAAAATATTATTATTACCGTTTTTGTATCATTTATAGGGCTTCAAATCCTATTTCTAGAAAAAACAACATAATATGAGTTGTAATTTTCCAATTGGACGAAAAATGTCCGGGCCAGGATTCGAACCTGGGATATCTTGGCTGAAGCTGCCATGCTCTACCAACTGAGCCATCCCAGTCGAATCTGGAGGACCTAATTCATCCAATCAACCTCAGTTGGTAGAGTATGGCAGCTTCAGCCAAGATATCCCAGGTTCGAATCCTGGCCCGGACATTTTTCGTCCAGTTGGAAAATTACAACTCATATGATTTCTATACCAATTTGAATAATTGTGTTAAAATTAATCTAGTGAAAAACAACATAAGTCGAAAGAAAAATTTCTGAAGTTTTTAAAAATTTTAATTCTTATAAAATAAATAATTGATAATTGAATATATAAGAAATTTAGTGAATACAGAAAAGTTCTTAAAATATCTAGCACAGTATTTATTGTTTCCTGGACAGTTTTGAATCTTTGACGTAGTAGTTTTTGAAATGACTGATTTAGTGACCAATTAGTGATGGGCATAACGATTATTTTGATTATTCGAATGAATCATTCGGGCATGCGCAGAAGCACATCTGTCAAACTTCAATTTTTTTTTATTGAATTACTACCAGAAATTTTGAAAAAAAAAAAAAAAAAAAAAAAAAGAAGAAGTTTCTACGATTATTTTGATTATTCGAATGTTTGATTATTCGGGCATGTGCAGAAGCATATCTGTCAAACTTCAAATTTTTTTTAATTCAATTACTATCAGAAATTTTGAAAAAAAAAAAAAAAAAGTTTCCGCGGAAACTTTTTTTTTTTTCAAAATTTCTGGGAGTAATTGAATAAAAAATATTTGAAGTTTGACAGATATGCTTCTGCGCATGCCCGAAGGATTCATTCGAATAATCAAAATAATCGTTATGCCCATCACTAGATTCAATTCTATTTTGCCACCTTGCTCCCATTAGCATATAGTTACGTAACTGCCAAAAGGAAACTGAAACAATGATTAATTGTTGAATAATGGATCCTAGTTTCTTTGGGTAGATACTACTACGAAAGAATTATTGCTGTTAATGACACTGTTTGAAATAGAAAATTTGTTTAATTTGCATCAATAATTCGTTAAGACTCATGAATTTCCTTCTTTTTTTTATTTTCTCCTCTGAAGTTGAACAGAGAAAAAGATACAGACAGTCAAACCGGAGTCATAAACACTCTCTAATTATATATATATATATATACGAGGGGTTGTGCGAAATTTAGAATTTTTCAGATTTCTGATCAGTGTTTTGTTTGCATTTTTTAAATTCAGTAATTTGACTGTAGTAAAGCATTGGAAATTATAATGAATCATTACAATAAGTAAAATATTAAAATAATTGAAGTGAATTATCAAAATAATTATGTAAAATAATAAAAATAAGAAAATTAAAAACATTAAAAATAAAGGTAATTCTCGTTTTAAACTCGTTTTAAGCGAGTTCGACTGTATATATATTCATGAGAAGAATGACTTTCTCTCAAAAATAACAAATATATCAACGTTATGCTTGCCAAAAAAATTCTTAATGTGCGAATTGCTCATTTTAACCGTATCCTCGTTTTAGCCGTGCTCGTTTTAAACGAGTTCGACTGCATATATATTCATGAAAAGAATGACTTTCTCTCAAAAATAACGAATATATCAAAGTTATGCTTGCCAAAAAAATTCTTAATGTGCGAATGGCTCGTTTTAACCGTATCCTCGTTTTAGCCGTGCTCGTTTAAAACGAGTTTGACTGCATATATATTCATGAAAAGAATGACTTTCTCTCAAAAATAACGAATATATCAACGTTATGCTTGCCAAAAAATTCTTAACGTGCGAATTGCTCGTTTTAACTGTGTCCTCGTTTTAGCCGAACTCATTTTAAACGTATTCGCGATTGTACATATATATATCGTATAGGCTAATTGCGAAATCCGGCTTTTTGTAAATAACCGGATTTCGCAATTAGCCTACGACATATACATTAAAAGAATGACTTTCTCTCAAAAATAACGAATATTATCAACATTATGCTTGCCAATTCTGGAAAAGGATGGCATCGCTGAGTATTCCTCTTTCGTAACGCATGACTGATTCTGAAACTAATTTCGATGCGTGCATAAAATGAATTCCAATGAGGCGGCCGGCATTCAGACCAATGTACTCCTCTCTCCATACACATGAGAATCTCAACAAGTGGTGCTAGTTTATTAGGTAATGCGATTGTATTCTAATAACACGCTGTTTCGCTTTCACTAGATTCGGCATGTGCATTAGTGATGGGCATAACGATTATTTTGATTATTCGAATGAATCATTCGGGCATGTGCAGAAGCATATCTGTCAAACTTCAAAATTTTTTTTTATTCAATTACTACCAGAAAGTTTGAAAAAAAAAAGTTTCTGCAGAAACTTTTTTTTTTCAAACTTTCTGGTAGTAATTGAATTAAAAATTTTTTTTGAAGTTTGACAGATATGCTTCTGCACATGCCCGAATGATTCATTCGAATAATCAAAATAATCGTTATGCCCATCACTAATGTGCATCCCATTTGATTCCGCTGGCTTGATACTTGGACTTGCGTTTTTATTTGGCGCCATTTTATTGAAACAGTATTGTTTTCGTAGCAATGTTTGTGTGTATTATTACACACTTATTCGCGAAATGACACATGAAGCATAAAAATGAATAAATCACAAAACTAGATTCCAACCTATTAAGGAAAACATATGTGTACTAAGATTTTAAAATGGAAATTTGGAGTAATTTTCACGTTTGACGTTGCAAAGCATTACTGTCTGGAAATTTTTAAATAAACAGCTGTGAACTAATTCATATTGATGTAAATAATTAACAGGGTTTCCAAAAAGCCTCTCCCAACCTGGATGAAAGATTTTCCGGACTCAAGTTTGTATAGCCACGGGATAGGTAAAGTCCGAAAAGTCTTTCGTTCAGGTAGGGAAGAACTTTTCAAACATGATACATTCAGACACTTTGTTTCTCGGGACCAGATTAAGGGTGATCATCACTTATATTTTCCCTATATTGCTAATGTTATATTTTTAAAATCAATGCTGCGCATTTACTATTGTACGGATTTATTAAAAAAATTTTTTGGTGATAGATATGACTTATTTCTTTGAAATGACACAAATTTTACAAGTGAGATGTAATTACCCTTTTTTTAATTTAAATTTAAAAACTTTCAATTTGTTTCCAATAGATTCCACCAGATGGCTCTACCAGTGCTGTAGATTTTCCGCATAGCTGACAAAACTACTTTTTCTGCTAGTTTTTATATATTTTCTTGTTAATTGTCATCATTATCTTGTTATAAATTTAATAAGGGGTATTTTTTACACGATACTATATAAAATACATCGTTCAACAAGCCTTTTTTGTCTTTTCTGTAGTAAGTTTATTCTCATCTGCCATACTTGAAAGAAAAAAAGAAAATTCTTTCAAATTTTTAGCAACCCTAAAGAGTTCCGGTCCGGTGAGTCAAAGCAGGGGTGCGTTGGGAAGAGATCTCAGATATCACTTTTGATTTTTTTTTCTCTACCGTTGCCTTTTAAAGGGAAGGGAACGGGAGGGGGGGGGGGATATTGTAAACACTTGTGGTCATTTGGTTTTCTTTCTGTAAAAGGAAATTTTTCTTTGCTTTGTACGAATGTTCATTGAATCTGTGAAAGCGAAACTTATTTTTGCTTTATTTAATGACAGATATTATGTGTGAAAAAAAAAAAAAAAGTGAAGACATCTATTTCGGAAATTCTGGTAGATTCTTTGCATTAAAAAAATCCTCTAAATTGGCAATACTACTTCTCACAACGTAATCGTCTTCAGAAAAAGCTTGCGCTCGCATGACATACACAGTTGGTAGCAAAGATTACGTTTTTTTTAGGGGGTGTGGGGGAGGGTAGTATATTTTAGTAGAGGTTTATAGAGACTAGGACCAATTTCCTTTCATAATACTCGGACCGGGCTCAGTCTATTCCTTTTTTTCAGCAGATTTGAAACGGGCGGTGAATTCATTCTGTCCGTCTCATGTTGAAGTTTTTTTTTTTTTTTTTTTTTTGGGGGGGGGGGGGGCAATTTGGATCCGAGTTATAAGTGTTTATGGTTATTGAGCCCTTATATTTGCACTATACTAAAATTTAGGGGTGAGGGTGGTAAATTGGTAATAATGTACAATCGTTAAAAAAGAGAGAGAAAGAGAGAACGTCCTAATACTTTTTATCTTGATATTTACACAGAGTGATGCGAAAGGTACTGACCTACTGCGAATTGTGTATATTTTTTCGAATTTAAATACAATTTTGGGAGAGGAGCCATCTACATATTAAAAATTGTATCGACTTTGAAATAAACATCTTTCCGCCAGCCAACAGACAAACCAACCGTGAAATCCCTGGCTCTGTCAATTTTGTATCAAAGTTCTGATATCGATATTTTAGTATATTATAAATGGCAATTTGGATCCGAGTTATAAGTGTTTATGGTTATTGAGCCCTTATATTTGCACTATACTAAAATTTAGGGGCTTCTGTTAAAAAAAACCGACGATGTCCCCTGTAAAACTATGTCACTTTGTTCACGCACACAAAATTTGAGCACTCTGTGACAGTTTGATCACGAGTTATAAGAGTGAACACGGGGCTCAGGCCCAGGGCTTCCAAATTTAGAAGACCCCAAATATGTAGAAGAAGTTTTAAAAAACTTGATTAGAGTGTTGTTATTTAGATAGTTTTATATTGTAGTCTATCAAGATGCGAATACTAGATCAGGAAAATCCCTTTTTTTATTCTTAAAAAATATAAGCTCTTTTGCAAACGGTTGAAGTTGATTCAGATTTAACGGTAATATTGAACCTTGTCATTTTAAAAATCTCAGTAAGAGTGGGGTATAAAATGTATTTAATTTTTATCAATTCTATATTTCAAGGTTATTATTGTATACCCTATAATTTCGTGCTTGTACTATTACATAACTGTACTATGTAATAGTTACTGTACTATGTAATAGCTTGTACTATTACATAAGTGATTATACATAAATCAGACATTCTTTTACTAGAAAAAAATCTTCTTGTTTATGGTATAAAGAATGTCTAATTATAAATACATTTTAAAGTTAAATATGAGGTACATGCATGAGAATTATTTCACTTTACTAATGTAGCATGGACATGGGGGCTCCGAGTTCTGTTCTTAGGACACCCAAAAGTCATAATCGGGGATCTATTAATACTGGATTAAAAATTAATTAATTAATTTTTGATCTATTTTATCTAGAATTTTTTTTTTAGATGCTTGAAAACGTTTCTCGTTTCTCCAGAAAAACTTTCTTTTGTGTTGTGCCACTTTATAAATAAGAGAACACAATTTTCTTATAAGAGATGAAATTGTCTTCCCGTTACACAGAGACTGGCGGTAAACTTTAAAATAGTTTTAAAAATGCGAGGAAAGAAAATGATAAATCGTAAACTTCTAAACTATCACTTGTATAAATCCTGTACTATCTATCGCCGCTGAATTATGTAATAAAGTGTAAAATATTATCAAAAGTTATTAAAAAGTAAAATGAGTGGACTTTATCTATACCCTTTCAAAAATGATGAGTTTAAGATGTTAATATATCATAATATACTTATGCATATTGTATATAGTTGCTGCAGATACAGTCGTGCATGTTCTAGAATCTGGAATATGGCAATGCATGTTAATAAACTTGTTTCTCTTTAATTTCTCGAAAGTCTCCATCCGGAATCGTTCTAGTGACTGATAACGCTTTTTTCTGACGCCATTTTATTAATTAATTTCTTTTATGCTTGCAGAAGAACATAGATATTTCATACCTGCATGTCTTCTTAAATGGTGATAAACTTTGAATCTTATAGTTCTGAGCATGTCTAAATATATCAAAAGTTAAGTAATTAAATTCCATATTTTTTATAGCTTGAGGGCTGTAAAAAATATTTCTCTGCTTACATTTTGAATCTTTGTATCTTGTCTTCCCCACCGCCTTTTTTTTTTTAATTGCATGTGTATTCTTTAATTGCATGTGTATATGTGCGTGTTTAGAATATCACACTTTTCTTTATGTTGTTAAAGAAATTCATTACAAGGAATTTAAATATATTCTACACATATCGTTCCTTTGGAAGAAAACTGCCACAATACGGAAGAACTGAATTATACAAAAGATGCGTTTGAAATTTGCCTGAATATTACGTTGGCTGCACTACAATCAGGTATCTCGCTGCCGATCGCCATTGTACCAAATCGCTATAATGTTTTCCATTTGGAGAGAAAACAAAAAATTAAAATCGCCAGATTGCGAGACTTGATTTTTTTTTTCTTTCGGCAACACTCACTCTCAATGACGTTATTGAACGATTGAAAGTTTTTTTATGTAACATTATTTGTATCTGTATTTTGATTTTTTTTTTTTTCAGATTTCTTTCATATATATTTTTGATTTTTTTTTTTTTATTATTTATCTATTTTTTTGTTTTCAAATACACCCAGAAAAAAGTTTTGTTGAATCAAAAAAAAATTAGTTGATTCAACAAAACTTTTTGTTTAAATATAGGTCAATGAAAATTTTGTTTGAATGAACAAAAAAAATTTTTTTTTGCAATTCCAAAAAAAATTTTTGTATCGTCAGCAAATTTTTTGTATAGTCAGTTTGTTAATTCAAGTAAAATGGTTCAATTTTACTTGAATTTTGCTAAAACAACCAAAATGTACTCAACAAAACATGTTTTGTAGTTTTAATCAATTCCTTTTTCTGGGTGTAACCCACATCCAGGCCTGACTATTGAAGCGATTTGGAGTCGAATGGAGTGTTCTATTTTTGATAAATAAATTACTTATCGAGTTATAAGCGATTCTTGTCACGTAACGACAATTTTTTTCCCTTTCTCTCGGAGCCGCGTCGGGAATTCGGTTCATAACGCGAACTTTGGCAGTATTTTCTGAAAGACTTTCTGGCTTTACCTAAAAATGGAAAACGCCATTCGATTGCATAGTTTCTGCAAAAAAAAAAAAAAAAAAAAAATTAAAAAAAGGGGGGAAAGGGGTAGTAAGATGAAGAAAGTACTATGACAAAGCAGTATAAAAAAATTAATATAATCAGTATTAGCTAAATAATAAGTATAAATGTAATAATATAATAATGTGAAATTTCCGAGAACTAAAGGTATAAAATGAGGAAATTTTTTTTTTTTAAATCAGACTTCTGCTTTATGAAAACCTTTTTATCTTCTTTAAACAGTGCAAATTTAAGTACAATTTGAAATAATGCTTGATTGATTTTGAAGATTAAAAAATGTATAAACCATTGTAACGCAAATAGGGGACTACATGTAAAAAGAACTTTTGACCTAGAAAATGAAATTTAGGATGATATAATATAATTTTAACTTAATTATAAATTACAGTTCATATTTTGTTTTCCCATAAAAATATATAAAACGATGCGGCATTTGAGGATATATTATTGACCATTTGAGTGTTATCAATAGGTGAAAATTCACTGGCTTGTAATGTCTGGGCAAAATCTACAGCTTCCTGAAATGTTTTTGGTTCCTTTAATATTAAGGAGTTTTTATAACAAGGAAGTAGGCCATCTAGGAATTTTGCTAATTTAGTTTCTTCAAAAATGGTCTTGATTGCGTCGTTTGTTAAATCAGGCGAGTTAAAAAAATTTTGTGTGGCTAGTGCCACCTTCGCAGCGTAAGTTTTGACTTGTTCATTTGGAGTCATGATGCAATTTGAAAATTGTTTTTGTCTTGCGCCGAGACTGTATTGCGTGTCAAAATATGACAAAAACTTCCTTTTGAATTCCTTGAAGTTCTTTTCTTGGTTCAAGTCCGGCGAATTAATAACATTTGTTAAAGCGTCTCCTCTAATTCGCGATCGCATAATCAATAATTTTTCTTCATCCGTGCATTTTATTAATTCTGTAATCGTTTCCAAATTTTCAATAAAGAACTGTGGGGAAATAGCTGAGATATTGTCGAATTGGGGTATCACGTTTTGAAATCCTGATAATTTTCTAATTAGTGCTTCGTTATCGGTAGCCATTTTAAAATAAAAGATTATACCAAAATTAATAATGAAAGAGAATATAGAAACAAATTATCTCCGGTATATTTTACTTAGCTAACGATAGTCATAAATTAAATATCCTACTCGAACAGTACACTCAAGCAATTAAAAGTAATAATAAAATAATAATCAGTAAACATAACACAGAGCAAAATAGTAGTGAAGTATATATAATAAGGAAAATGTATGTTAATAAATTAATCCTTTGATAAATATATAGAAAGCATATAGTGACTGTATTTATATTAATTTAGAGAAAATAAAGAAAAAAATATATTCTGAAACATGTGAGCAATTGGATAATGTATCACAAAGAGGTGCAATGTCACTAGAATAACCTTTTGAAGAGAATAATTTAACTTCCCCGTTATATAACCAAACATCAAGATTGATGCATTTGTTAATTTTACAAAACATGATAGAAATAGAATCGAAGTTTTATTTGTGTTCTTATGTATAAGTTGAAATAATATATAAAGTAGAAGGCATTAAATTCAATTTTGATTTGGTGGAAAACAGAGTTGTATACAAATTATTATTACCTTTTATTTATTTGTTTAATTTATTATTATCATTATTATTATTATTATTACTATTTTAAATTTACGAAAAAATTTGTAGTGCTACAGGAAAGAAATTAAGAAACAGATTAATACCTGAAAAGGTATTATTAGCCAAAGGCACCATTGCTGGGCTACAGGTGTATTTATTTTTATTTAATTACTTCATTTAATCGGATAATTGAAGTTATCTTTTTTGGCAAGAGTTAAATATTATTATTATTAATTTATAGTTATTTATAAGGCCGTATAGTTTGCGAAGTTAAAACCCGAGAGTTCATGCATAGCCCGCCTCCTGTAGCAAATTAAATTATAGACAAATAAAACAGAAGTATAAATGTCTAAGTTACAAGTATATTTATTAAGGAATCAATATGAGTAAATAGCACAATTACAATATAAAGCAGTACAACTCTGTTATAAATATATAATATTAATTTAAAGGATGCCTATCTGTACGCCTAACATTAGTGATTTGGATATCTTTAAACTAAAATCAAAGAACATCAAAATATGATATAAATAACGAAATGTTTACCTGTTAATCCTAGGTAAAGCAGCGAAGTCATCATTCCAGGCACTTAGATCCTTTAGACTCCCAGAAAGGTCCAAATCTTTCTCACTAACCACTATATTTTTATTCAAAACTACTCGGTGCTCATTCACTCATCATATTCAATCTTTTTCCGCACTCCCCAAAACTCCATCTCATAATAATCCTTTTTTTTTCTCCTCATCCCTTTTTTACCCTTTTTTTTCCTTTTCTCAAACGCCCCATAGAAACCGTTGAGATCCAATCGGTGTCTTTCTACGCCCTCTCTTAGCCCCCCTAATTTTGTGTTAGTGGATAGCTTAGCTTTCTTTTGTTAAAATCCCCGCCTTGGGACAAAATCATTGGACATCATCTAAAATGCTATAACTCCTTTAATATTATAATATATATTCCCCTTTCCGTGCTGGTGTCGCCCCGGTTCTGGACACGTGCGCCTTTGGGGAAGAAAGGGGGACACCCCTATCTATAAATTATTAGTCCCCACTTTCTGTGAGATCGCGTTATGTATTCTTGCATCCCTTATCAATTGTAATTTCTTGGAACGTTGTTATGCCTATCCTTTTACAGGGGCTTGTTATGCGCACCTGAGATTTCATACACCTGGGCTTATTTCAATTGAAGTGGCTTTCCTAAGAATTTTGCATTATATCTTTATATTTGTCCGTGCTGCACGTTGAAAAGCTATTCTTATATCTTTCTAAAACTCCCTTTTCTTTAAATTCAGACACCTATATGTGAGGTACGAATGCAGGTGTTATGCGTGCAAGAATTTCGATACATTTTTGCCCAATAACTATTTGGCATTATGGAAGGTCGTCGGGCCGCAGGTTGAATATGACTGATACGGTGTCGCGTCAAATTCGTCGCGCACAATTCATCGCAGTGTCAATTCATCGCGGCGACAATTCATCGCAGTGTCAATTCATCGCAGCGTCAATTCGTCGTGGTGTCAATTCGTCGCGACGTCAATTCGTCGCAACGAAAATGTTTTTGAAGGCTATGATGATAAAATTAAAGATAATGTAGTAAAATTATTTAATGATAATTTGTTTTTTAGATATAGAGAATTATAATTAACAATTTACATCATTAAATAATTTTACTATATCTTTACTCTTATCATCATAGCCTTAAAATATATTTTCGTTGCGAGGAGTTGTCGCCGCGACGAATTGACGCTGCGATGAATTGTGCGCGATGAATTGTTCCGCGATGTATTGTACGCGACGAATTGACGCAGAACCGGCTGATACATAGAATGAGTTCGCCACACGATGCGGCAATTCAACAACAAACTTTCTTCAATCCATTTTGATCCCCTAATTTACTTCGCAGTAATCCAATGATGGTTTTCGCAACTTTTCTTTTTCATTATTGGATAACAAAAGATGAGTGATTTTAAGGTTGTATTTAAAGCCAAACTCGCTACATTTTGACACTTTTATATAATCACTTCCATTCGTAAACGTTTCAAGTTTACTGATATTCTGTTTTCTTAATTAAAAAAAAAAATCGAATAATGTTTTTCAGTTTTCTTTTAAAACAATCTTTTATAAATTGTTATAAAAATTAACATTTTAAGTGGATTTTCGAGATAGTCAAAGGAAGATCATCATCCTTGAGCACTGGATTATAACTCTCCATGCAATACATTTATATCAAAATGAAAAACGTTTTTCGATTTCGAGGTACTTAAATAGTAATACCTAATAAATTTCATTCTTTCACGTAACAAATATGATGTAGTGGATGTTAAAAAAACATTCGCCTTGCTGAGCAAGAAAAATAAAAATTGAAAACGTCCTTAAAACAATTTTACAATATATTTAAAAAATATGCATTTTCAAAATCCGTTTATCAAAACAAAACACATTCAAATCCGACTCGGTATAACCAATATTATTATGTCTTGAACTCTGACCTTTTCATTAGACATCTTTTCAAGTTGCATAGTATGAGTTCGCCACTTGATGCGGCAATTCAACAACAAACCTTCTTCACTCTTCTTTTGATCGCCTAATTTACTTCTCGGTAATCCAGTGTTTTTCCCCACTTTTCTTTTTCGTCGCTGGCTAATTTCTTGAAAAGAAAACCTCCTATTCTTCATTAAAAAGTTCTTGTGGTATTTAAAAGAAGTTCGTTGTAGGGGTGAGTTTTTCTCTACAAGACGAGCAACAGCTGTTGGACAAAGATTTGTTTTATTTCCTTGTCTTTGCTAGACTGTTTGGTGTTCTCATATGTTATGTCAACCACTTGCTGCTTCTTTTTTTTTCTTCTTTTTTTCATTCCACTTCTTGCCTCTCGACTACACTATAACCGCTTCTCACACTCGTGAAGGGCAGATGTTAACCAGACCACAGGTAGAATTTCTTCGGCTTATTGAGATTAATTTCTAGAAGATTCTCCTTAAAAATTGTATGATGGCGCGTTAAAATTTTCAAATGAATTGATTCTTGTAATCTCTTGTTTTTATTTTTATTTATTTATTTTTCAAAATTGTACTTAAATCTAAATAAATCCAAGCCATAAGGGGGGCGGCGTGTGCAATGCACTCATACTCGGGCAACGCCGTAAGCTAGGCATTTGTCACCCGGGGCAAGCAAACCTAGACTAGCCCCCCCCCCCCCCCAAACACACACACACACTCCCAATTCTGCTGCTCTTCCACAATGCAGCACACAGGTGTATTTCTCGTTTAAAAAAACTTACCTTGAAAATGCTAACTTTTTTTTAATTTCTTCTCATCTCGTTATATTTAAAACTTTCTACTTATGAAATCGCTTTCAATTTCACATTCACTGGTGTCTTTTTGATAAATATTTGCAAAATCAGTTGCTTGTTCTTTCAGCTTTTCAACTGACACTACAAGCTATAGTACGCATGCAGAAAACTAAATTTAAAGTTTAGCTCTATTTGCCGAAATTTCGCTCAAAATTCTGTCAATTACTACTACCATAGGTGATAATTTAAATTTCTCTTCTTCCGTATACTGAAAGCTCTGAACAAATGATACCCGATTTTTAAACTCTCAATAAACAAATGTATTCGAGAATAATAATAATAATAAAAACCTGCCAGTATTTTGATCTGGTTCATATTTATACTTCTTTTCTTGGTTTGACTAATCACCTCTAGATTCTTTGTATGCAAGATTTTGAGTGTAAGTCGTAAACGGTACTATTAAAAACTTAATAAAATTTAAGAACACCCAATAAACAAATGTGTTTAAGAAGAATTAAAAAATACCATTATTTTGATCTGATGCAAGTATTTGATTTTTTGGAAGGTCAAAATTTTATATTTGTATTTCTCGATTTAATGAATTACGGCAAGATTCTTTGAATGCAACATTTTGAATGAAATTCATGAATAGTACTTTTAAAAATTAGTGAGTTTTAAAAACACCCAATAAACAAACCTATTCAAGAATACTTGTTTTATGTATATTTGTATAAAATACTTGGTTTATACTTGTATATTTCTCGCTTTAATGAATGATCGTATTTCTTCGTAAACAACATTTTGAGGGAAATTCACAAATGATATTATTAAAAATTAAAAACATTAAAGTTATTCAAGAAGAATAAAAATTAAAAACTATTTGAACTTTGATTTTGTTTACATTTATATTTCTCAGTTTGATGAATGACGGCATGATTGTATACAACAACTTACAGTGAAATTCATAAGAAAGATACTATTAAAAACAAATGAGTTTTAAAAACACGCAATAAACAAACGTATTCAAGAAGAATAAAATAAAAATCTGTGAGTATTTTGATCTGGTTTATATTTGTATTTCTCGTTTTGATGAATCACCGCGTTACTTCATGGAAGAAGAATTCACTTTTTTTTGCCGGAAGGGTGTGGTCTATGAAAGACGGCTATGGAAATGGCTTTGATATTCCAAAAGGGATGAAACAAAAAAAGAAAAAGAAACGATAACAGAAAGAAAAAAAAGCAAAAGAAAGTCTGGACTCTAATGTAGTTGACACTGTTTTCCTTATTTTGCCGCCAGTGATGACATTTTATGGAGATAGTTTGTTTCCGCTATACTTCGTAGAGGGCGACTGTTGAAAAGAGAATTATTAATGTGTTGATCCTTAAAAAAAAAAATAATAATAATAAAATAATAATAATAATAATAATAATAATAATAATAATAATATATATCGTGAATATATATATATATTCAGGCAATCGCTTTTATCAGGTCATGTATCATTTAATTGATCTGAAATTTGTGTGAAATAAATCTTATATCGAATTAGTAAAGGGAGAGTTGTTTGTTGACAAGCATGGAATATCGAATTAGTAAAGGGAGAGTTGTTTGTTGACAAGCATGGAATAACCTGATGAATTCTTTTCCGATTTTCGTTTTGGAAAACTACTTTTAAAATTTCGTAAATGAGTTAATGAATTTCAAATTTGATTCATTAACTGATTTTTCTTTTGTTAATTTTTTTTTTCGATAGATTTATTTAGAGAGTCTAAAAATCCTTAATTTATTAAGAACGATATAAAAAATAGCGAATGTTTATTAACGATTTTAATTTTTTAATTTTTTTATATATAAATATCATTAATTAGAAAGATTACTTATTAAATTTGACTAAAATAATCCTGAATTGAATCAGTAAATAAAATTAGTCGTGCACGAAATTTTATTGATGATTTTATTATGAATTTTACTTTAAGAACCTTTTTTAAATTTTGTAAATAAATTACGGAATTTTTAAACAAATAAATACTCACTAACAAATTAAAAAAAAAAAAAAAAAAACTTGTTTATTAACGATTTTAATGTTTTTATTTTTTTATATATAAATATCATTAAAAAGAAAGATTACTTATTAAATTTGACTAAAATAATCCTGAATTGGATCAGTAACTAAAATTAGTTGTGACGAAATTTTATGGATGATTTTAGTATGAATTTCACATTAAAAACATTTTTAAATTTTGTAAATAAATTACGGAATTTTTAAACAAATAAATACTCACTAACAACAACAACAAAAAAAAAACTTTTTATCAACGATTTTAATGTTATATATATATATATATATATATATATATATATATCATTAATAAGAAAGATTACTTATTAAATTTGCCTAAAATAATCCTGAATTGAATCAGTAAATAAAATTAGTTGTGCACGAAATTTTATTGATGATTTTATTATGAATTTTACTTTAAGAACCTTTTTTAAATTTTGTAAATAAATTACGGAATTTTTAAACAAATAAATACTCACTAACAAAAAAAAAAAAAAAAAAAAAAACTTGTTTATTAACGATTTTAATGTTTTTATTTTTTTATATATATAAATATCATTAATAAGAAAGATTACTTATTAAATTTGACTAAATTAATCCTGAATTGAATCAGTAACTAAAATTAGTTGTGACGAAATTTTATGGATTATTTTATTATGAATTTCACATTAAAAACCTTTTTTAATTTTGTAAATAAATTACGGAATTTTTAAACAAATAAATACTCACTAACAAATTACAAAAAACTTTTTATCAACGATTTTAATGTTTTTATTTTTTAATATATAAATAAATATCATTAATAAGAAAGATTACTTATTAAATTTGTAAAAATAATCCTGAATTGAATCAGTAAATAAAATTAGTTTTGCACGAAATTTTATTGATGATTTTATTACGAATTTTACTTTAAGAACCTTTTTTAAATTTTGTAAATAAATTACGGAATTTTTAAACAAATAAATACTCACTAACAAAAAAAAAAAAAAAAAAAAAAAAAAAAAAAAAAAAAAAAAAACTTGTTTATTAACGATTTTAATGTTTTTATTTTTTTATATATAAATATCATTAATAAGAAAGATTACTTATTAAATTTGCCTAAAATAATCCTGAATTGAATCAGTAAATAAAATTAGTTTTGCACGAAATTTTATTGATGATTTTATTACGAATTTCACTTTAAAAACCTTTTTAAATTTTGTAAATAAATTATGGAATTTTTAAACACTCACTAACAAAAAAAAAAAAAAAAAAAAAAAAAAAAAACTAGTCGGATCTGCCAATCCCAAAACTTTCTTCTCTCATACATATTGTTAATACTTCAAAAAGCGTATTTTTTTTTTTTTTTAACTATGCATTTTAGAATTTTAAAAAAAATGCAGCATAGCAGCGCCACCTGTTATATGATTTATACGAAAACCTAATCAGCACCAACTTATTTCAAGGTCTAACAGAATTACAGAACATGAAGTTTGGAGAAAATCCGTGCATTAGTTCTTGAGATATGACTATCGCTAAAATCGTGTAAAACCTTAAAAATGCAGCATAGCAGCACCAAGTCGTTGGGTGATTTACACCAAAACCTGAAAAGCAACAACTTATGTGAAGGTCTAACTGAATCTGAAGTTTGATGAAAAACCGTGCATTAGTTCTTGAGATAGAGTTATTGCGGAAATCGAGAAAAATGCAGCATAGAAGCGCCAGATGTTGGACGATTTACACCAAAAACTAATCAGCACCAATGCATATCAAGGTCTAACAGAATCTAAAATGTTATTAAATTCCGTGCATTAGTTCTTGAGATAGAGCACCCACAAACTTATTGTCACACACAGAGAGAGAGACAGTCGTTTTCTAAAAAATAGTCAAATAGTGTTCAGGACCTTCTAAAACGTATAAATCCTTTGTAAAACGGAAGTCGAAATTTTTCATGAATTACTTTCTTCTTTTAAAGATAGAAGGAAGTAAAAATTAAGGAGTCAAATAACCTTACTCTTTTAAGGGCGTTTTAGAAAGTGTCTGATGTTTTCAGAAGATTTATTTATTTATTTATTTATAAACATAATTACTAGAAATGAATGCTTATTAATGTTGACTTATGTAATTTTAGATTGACTTAGTAAATGAAGCTACAGGGTGACAGAAAAAGAGAGCCCCAAAAGTGTAAATTGAAATGACAAAAAAATAAAATAAAAATTTAAAAAAAGTTATTAAAATTTGTTATTTTTATTAATACAAATGAGTAAATTAATTTTTGTTATTAATATTGTTTAAGATCAAAACGTGAACTAATTATATCCAGCTGTTTTTGAGATATTACAATTTCTTATTGGGATGCTTATTTACTATCGTGTTGTGGGTATTGGGGTTCTTTCTAAAACACAACTTACTTAAACTTAAAAAGCTCATTTATTACTCAATCTTCACTTGACAATTAAATATTTAGAAAAAAATAAGTATACCCTGATTAGCTCCACTGAAATCTGTTGCCATGGAAAAGGTAGCAAATTATATTAAACTAATCAAAATATCAAAACTTAAGAATCCGAATAGGTTAATACAACAATGATAATTTTGGACTCATCACTTTAAGACAATATTAAATGTAGTAAGGGGCAACAGATTTCTAAATCAAGTAGCATACTGGATTGCATAAAGAACACCCAACTCCACTCCAACCCGATCAAGCTCAAATCTCCATACACATTAAATTAACAAAAGTGTAATCATCATATAATTTGGAAAAATGCAGACAACCTGAAATTCCTCCAATATGAGGACCAAAAAGGGAAGGAGTTAAATCCGTTAATAGAATAGGGATATGATGATGTACTAAAATTTTAGAACAACCATAGAGATTCTGAACAAGATCCGATCGGTTAACCAAGAATCGTATAGTGGTGTATAATGACTGGATATTTTTTTTTTTTTTTTTTTTTTTTTTTTACTTTGTTAAAAAAACAACCATTTTGTTGTTTGCCTTGAATAATACTTCAAAGAAAGGATAATTAAAAATTAAATTAATCAATTATGAAATTAGACTTAATTTTACTTTAGCATCAATTATCAGTATATCCATTTCTGAGATAGGAACAATAATTACATCTAATAACCTTACGTAAATCTCAATTAATTTTCAAATAAATTATTACCATGAATTAAAAATTTAGGAAATTAAAAAAAATATTAATTTAGTAAGATCATAGCTTTCATAACCTTACTCACAGTAATTGAGAGGTTAAGCCTTTCTTATAGGATTGCTGTAGATATAAGAATACTAATTAAAGATCATATAAAGAAGAACATACCAAATTTGAGAATGAACAAAAAACAATCTTTATTTGAATAATTAAAATTTATAAGAACAATGTAATTCCCCAAAAAATTTACTATAATAACACCAAATAAAAGTTGATTAATATTGATTATTAAATATCTTTAAATCAAATATTAAGGATCTCAAAACTAACATAACATCATAAATTAAAGGATGATCAACTTTTCTGAGATAAGTCATTAATTACCTTTCAAATACGCATTGTAATGCTTAACATATCATAATATAAATATATATATGAATTTACAAGTTATTTTTGTTTATTTTGCATCTTACTCTCCAACTCTGAGTCACACAAATATATATTCCCTCCTCAGGGAGACATGTAAATAAAAACTATGTAAATTCTACTTACATAGAATGAAGAATTCAATGGTTGAATCAGTGGGCAGGTTTTTTTACACTCCCCTTTCCTCTTTTAATGTTGCAGCCGATTGCACAACATACTTTTCTTTCCACTTTGTTTTGAGAGAAAAACTATTGCTATATACCAGCAGGCGAGCTGACAGGTTTCTTTTCGGTCTTGGCTTACTCTATAATAGGAGATGATAAGTCACCTAATTTCAACGGGTTGGGTAGCCTCCGTACATTTAGTTGCCTTCTAATAACGGACAATACTTGGAATCCCTCGTCTTAATAAGGACAGAATAGTCTCATGATGAGGACTTTTGAAGTCTGATTTTTGGAGCAGGACTATTAATTTTCTCAACTTTTAACAATATTTCCTTCGCCCTTCACACTGGAGACTATAGGGTATTAGCAGTGGTCCTGGTAAGAGACTCATCTCTATTCTAAGACAACGATCATTCTATTTAAGCAAAATGCCGATCACAAACTCGAGTATTCATGGCTCTAGACCTTTACCATGTCTCTGCTAATGTTACTTCAACTCAGTAACACAGAATACATCATTTCGAGCGCCGCTATGCAACACCTACTAAATTTACGAACCAAGTAATGAGTGTCTCAACGAAGCACCAAGCAGCAAGTCCGTTTACGAGCCAAGTGATAATTCGTAAACATTCTCTCTCCCGCGCTGCTCACAAAAACTGGCCGGAACCACTCTGTCAAAGGGGGTACGGGAATGGAAACAATAGGGAAAATGGACTCTCCTTGAAGGCACCAGCCTGTCGTTCCACCCTGCCAGCCGCTTCATGGGGGAAGGCAGCCATGTTTCACCCCCATGGCGTGTGCTGAAGGGGGTCCTGTGAGCCTCTGTTGACCTGGGCGCCAGCTATCCGCCTGATAGCAGAGCCCATTGAAGCCTGTCGTAAGCTTACAAAGCCTAATTGCGTATATAGTACACTCATAAGATAACGTAATTCCTATACAGGGCGGACGGTCTTTCTTTTAACCAAAACTAGACTAGGTGACTACAACACATGATTCAAGGGTATGGGAGAAAACGTACACGACTGCCCAATACACTATGTGTGGTCTTTTACTGAGAAACCTCCCTCCCTGCTATTTATCTTTCGTATTTGAAAACAGGAAGCAAAGCTAGACTATAAACGTTGAATTTACTTTGCAAAAAGAAAAAGAAAGAAGAAAAAATAAAAACTGATTTTATTATTATTATTACAATTACATTTATTTATTTAAATTTTTATTAGAAACAGAAGAAAAAGGAGTGCTTTTAAATAAATGTAGAGAAAGTGATTTAAATAATTAATGTAGATTAAAAAAAAATTGGTTGAAACCAACCGTAACAAGATTGCTCCCCCCGGCTAATTAAAAAAAAAATTTTTTGAGAAAACAAATTATTTTTTTATGAAAGGAAACTGGGTACCACATGGCATGCTGGGACCTCAACACTGAAAAAACTGACCCACAAACACAGATCATACATCGATCCGGGACGGGATCCAGAGAGTTCACCGCTGAAATACCACCCTGACAATATATTCCGGATATATACAACCAGAGCTCGCACATCCGTAGAAACCATTACCTAAAATATTACCTGAAACATGACCATAAAAGAGTACTACCAGAGGAGGGACCACAAGGCTGATTTTACCACTAAAATGACCAAGATATTCTCTGCACCTGTAAAAGAACACATGTTCCACCTGACTGTGAAACCTCATTTCCCTACTACTGTCATTCCTACGCATAACTGCATCCTACCTGAAATTTCTGGTAACAGAACTGTAAATAATACATAAATTGAATTTTGAGAAAAAAAAAAAATTAGCCGAAAAAGAAGAGAAGTGCCCACTGATTAATTGTCATTATACTGCTTATATACATAACTTCAATAATTGGCATCACAGTATATTACAACACTATCTATTAATGTAAATAAGTACTAGTAATATCATAGTTACAACACTGTAAATGTCAATGAAATTTGTAAAACACATATTAATTCTATTATACAAAAATACACAAGAGCAACTGGTGACACACAAAAAAAAATATATACATATACATCTGTAAGACACATATTATGGTATCACAGACCATGGTAGGGAGTTACGCACACATTTATAACATTTTTCTACAAGAAGCCATGTTGTTTTTGAGAAAAGTCCAATGATTCGGTTCACTGTGTAGATTTTACAAATGCACTTACAAGTAATGTGCATGGGAAAGAGTATCTCTGCCTCTGTGCTACTTATAGCACAAGCAGTTTCGGGCCCCTTGGGCACTACAGGGAAAACATTCCACCAAAACTTAAAAAGAAGGGTGGTGACGTATGTCACCAGGAAGGAAAACACACATTCCACAAAAATAGGAAGTAGAATAAAGAAAATAGTTAATTTTAGCACTTTTAGCCACACACAACAACATATAGGCATGTACATGAGACAGTATGTACAAGAAAAAGAAAAAGGGTCCACACTCCTTAAAGTTAAAAGTTCAAATAAACCCACAAATTGCATAGTAAATAATAAATCCATCTGATTAAAGTGCATTAATTAAAGTAAACCCACACTTAAAAGATTATATACAAAACACAGATGCATTTAAAAAAGGAAAACGCAGAACAATTTTGGCAAAAGGGTAACCAAACATACCCTCCTAAAAAAAATTTAAAGTAACAAAAATTACATTCGTTTTTTTTTTTTTTTTTTTTTTTTTTTTTTGCAAAAATACACCCAAAATCTACGAAAACTGGGTGTGGACGGGTATATACCACATAATCTACCATAAAACAGACAAAAACCTTAAGTATAAGCATAAAAAGGGTTAAAAATGCCTACATGAAAGTATCAAAACACAACCAAAACAAACCTTTAATACGCTAGAAAAACTAAGTTCCGTTTTAAAATGCCCAAGAAAATAATTAAATATACATACACATTAACTAAACTATAAATAAATACAAATAAACAAGGTAAAATTGATAAAAATGCCTGAATAACGAAAAAAAATAGTTAGTATTTATAACTCGGACGGTCTCTTCTATCCCGTAGCGAATAGTCGGTTCTAGAAATCGATATTGAACGACTACTTCTATTCGATTTAGCAGCTGGACGAATCGATGAACGAGACCTGCGCGAATCGCTGTGCGCAGCAGCTGAACTGCTTTCTGCCGTGGCTGAATTTTTACCTACGCGCATCTCGCTGCCTTCTGCCGTTGCTAAATTTTTATTTACGCACATCTCGTTATTCTCTGCCGCTGCAACCTCCGGAGAAATGGGAGGTGGGGGAGAGGGATTTATGATTTCAGTCGCGTCGCTGTCTGTTTCCTCCACTTCTGGCGCTACCGGAGTTTCGCTATTGTTGACGTTCACTACTGCTGGTGCGCGGTTACTATCATATGGTGCCCAGGGAATGAATCGGTTACGCTTGCATCTGCGTACAGGAGGAGAATCGCGCGGTTGGTGTGGTGAATCGATGGTCACGTTTTCAGTCGATCCCAGGCCAATTGTTTGTTTTGGTTCACTGGACCAGATGGGGAGTCTGTCTTTGAAGGAAGACAACCTGTCAACATGGACAACCTGACAATTTTTGGGATTAGCAACTAGCGCTATTTTAAAATTAACTTCATTTAGCTTCTCAATTATAGTAAAAGGACCATTATTTTGCTTGCTTAATTTTTTTGTATTACCAGGGGCGACTGTGGGTGTAAATAACCACACAAGATCTCCTATTTTAAAATTTTTATCAACAGCTGTCTTTTCACGGTATTTTTCCTGCTGCTCAGAAACTTTAATTAAATTACTATGTACTTCAGTGTATACTTTTTGAAGAGCTGGGATTAAGAGTTCACAAAAAGAGGGTGCATCATTATAATTAAAAGAAGGTGGTTGAGAAAAGAGATTATATGGTAGATTCATATTTCTGCCATACATAACTGCAGCTGGGCTAAGTTTAGTTGATGAGTGGACAGCTGAACGCATAGCTAGTAGCGCAAATTTTAGTTTAGTGTCCCAGTCAGATTGATTTTGGTTGACTATGTGACAAAGTGCATTTTTAAGAGTACGATTCTGTCTCTCCACTTGCGAGTTGCCAGCCGGGTGATAAGATGAGGTCTTAATATGTTTAATACCAAACATTTTATATACGTGCTCTATCGCATCTGAAATTAGATTCTTCGCATTGTCCGTCGTAATAAAACAGGGTGCTCCGTAGCGTGAGATGAAGTCAGCTAAAGTGTCCGCAATGACATCTGAAGTGGTTGAACTAACCGCATATGCTTCTGGCCACTTAGTAAATGAATCTATATATGCGACAATATACTTATTTCCCGAAAAAGTTTGTGGTAAGGGTCCAATGAGATCCAAATGAACCTTGTTCATGGGAAACTGGGGGGTCGGCATACGTTGCAGAGGGGCGAGCTGGTTCGCTCTATAAGCTCTCTTCTGCTGGCAACTAATACATGACTCCACTAGATGCTTGACATCTGACGACATTCCTGGCCAATAGAAGTGCTCACGAATGCGATCAATGGTCTTTTGAAAAGCTTGATGACAAGCCGCTAGGGACTCATGTGTTAGTGCAAAAACTTGAGTAACCAATTCTTTTGGCACGACTAACTTTACAGGTTTATTCAAAATAGCTGACTCCCTCGTATCCTCACAAACTAAAATGTCATCTCTAAAAAAAAATTTCATGTATTTAGGAGCAATTTCTACACCTTGGTCTAGTTTTCTTGCAATCTCGCAGCATTTCTTGTCTGATTTTTGTAATTCACCAATTTTTTCAAGTAGATTGGAATGAGGCATAAAAGTAACTTCCTTTTCGACTTGTATACAAAAATTACAATTAACAGTATCATTGGAGTTATCATTGTTGACATACCTCGAAAGGAAGTCTGCGACACTGTTACACTTACCTTTAACAAACTTGATTGTAAAATTAAAGTCTGAGAGAGTGCAGATCCATTTAGCCATGCGAGATGTAGGGTCGTGAATTTTTAACATAAATGTTAGAGGTGCATGGTCTGTATAGATGAAAAAATGGGTATTAGCAATGTAACATTTAAAGTGGGCAGTAGCCCAAACTAAAGCTAGTAATTCCCTTTCAGTGGTGGAGTAGCGGGTCTCAGCATCTTTCAATTTTCTGCTGGCAAAGGCAACAGGATGGAGCATGTTATTTTCATCTAATTGTGATAACACTGCCCCTAATGCTTCGCCACTGGCATCACTATATAAGTGGAATTCTTTCTCAAAATCAGGGAGTGCAAGACATGGTTTTGAAATAAGAGCCATTTTAAGGTCTTCAAATTCTTTCTGTGCATCTTCATTCCACGAAAATTTTCCTGTCTCTTTCGTTAAGTTGATTAGATTTTTAGCTCTCTTAGTAAAATCTGGTATAAATCTCCTATAAAAGGATAGAGTTCCAATGAATGACCTAACAGCCTTTCGGGTAGTTGGAGGTTTAAAATTTTCTATTACGGCAATATTTTTATTGATAGGTGATACTTGGCCACTACAAATCTCAAAACCTAGATATTGTATTTTATTCGAAAGGAAAGTGCATTTACTGGGCTTAAGTTTAAGTTTATGCAGTCTTAACCTTTCAAAGACCATGCTAAGCTTCTCAAAATGAGAATTAACATCACTGGAGGCAATTACAATGTCGTCGATATAAACAAGAATTCCAAGATTGCCTAAATCACCGAAAATAGCATTCATAAGTCTTTGGAAACTGTTACCTGAATTTGAGAGCCCAAAACAGTTACGGGTCCACTCAAAAAGTCCTTTGTGGGTGATTATAGCAGTTTTATGCCTATCCTCTGGGCGAATAACCTGTTGAAAAAACCCACTAGTTAAATCTAGCGTTGAAAAAAATTTAGCCCCACTTAAAGCATCAACAGAGTCGGTAATGTTAGGTATTGGGTAAGCATCTTTAACAAGATTTTTATTTAATCTTCTGTAGTCAACAGCAAGTCGATAGGAACCGTCTGATTTCCGAACCAGAATAACCGGAGAAGCAAATTCAGACATGGAAGGGGAAATTATGTCCGCCTGTAACAAAGTATTAAGTTGGTCTTCCATTTCTTGACGTAGTTTGTAGGGGACTCTATAAGCTTTGCCTTTAACTGGTTTATTTGAAGTTAAGTTAATTTCATGCGGGATTGTATCACAGCCGGGTAAATCTAAGACCGATGCTGCAAATACATCTTTGTTTTTGTCTAGAAAATTTTGCATTTTAAGTTTCAATGGGGGTTCTAAATGATCTAAATTAATTTCAGAGCTCCAAGTGAGATCAGCGTGATCAAAGTCACCAATTGGAGGGGCCAAATTTATATTATAGGTTAATTTATTATCAGTTACGGGTATATTTGACTGGTCTACACATTTTTGAATTTTGGCAACAAAGGTTCCTTTATTTAAATGAATACTATTGTCTGAAAAATTTGCAAATGAGATATATAGGCCATGTTCTTTAGTGCAAATGGCTCTGGAGGTAAGGAGACCTTGATTTAAATTTTTCGCCAAAGGTTCTAACATAACAATATCATTCTCCTTAATAAAATTTTCCTTATAGCTTTTAACCTGAGCTAACATTTTTGACTGCGGGGGAATTGAAATTTTGCTACATAACACAGCGAAACTTATATTTTTATTTTTATTGGTTTTATCACTACTGCTATCTTCATTGCTCTCCTCCTCGACTTCAGGTACCTTATCCTCTATACTTACCAAATCTTCACTTTCATCAATATTACAAATTTCAGTAGTCTCTTCAGCTAAATTACCCTGAGTTACCTGACTCGCTGCTGAAAGAATGTTGCCGACACTTTGAATACTTGAAAAATTTTCAGTGTTATTACCCTCAGAGCTACCGCCTGATGTTGTTTGCATGCAAAAGTTCTGCGCAACACTTTCAACTTCCTTATCTGACTCAGTTTGAATGACTATCTCAACATCTTTTCCCATATTACTCAACTGCGGGTCCTGAACTACCATATTTTCACTACTATGATTCCCATTTTCAATATTAACTGAGTCATGAACTTTCTCACATGCACAATTTTCAGAAGGGCTATTGGCATTACTACTTTTTGAATTCTCCCCTACTTTGTTGACACATTTTATATTTACAGAATTATTTTTAACACAATCATTATTTATACAATTCTTATTAGAATTTACACTATATACAGAGTTAGAAATATTTACAGAATTAGTAGCAAGACAAGTATTACACCCTGAAGTATTACTTGGGGTTTCTACGCTTTGTTTACATTGGCCTGAAACTGGCACTTTAAGAGCGACAGCATTTGTATCACAATTTATACTTGCCCGGTACTCTTTCAAAAATGGCATTCCCAAAATCATATTAAATTCCTCTGCTAATTTACCTTCCACTACATAGAATTCAGCTTGACATTGAACATTATCAAAAACAAATTTTAAAAATACTTTCTTATTTAGGTGAACTTTCTCACCGGTGACAGTCATAATGGGGATATTGCAATTCTCCATTTCAAAATTCTCTAAACAGTTACAATCAGTACCACTCAAGAGATTAATTGCAGAACCCGTGTCACATAATGCATTTAGGCAAACTTTATTTATGTAAATTCTTGCAGTTGGTAATGTATATGATTGGGGCTGAAACATACTATACACAGTTGGGGGGTCCAGGGGCCTGTGGGGGATCGAGTTGACCACATTTGATCCGGCCACTAATAGTTTAAAGCCTCACTTTCACTGTTAGCTACTGGGGTGTTACTTACCGCCTGCACTTCATTTCTGTTCGCAGCTGTGCTCCTATTGTTTTGGTAATAACCACCTCTTCTTCCCCTATATCCGCCTCGCTGATTGTGGTTCCCTCTAGGATTTTCACTTCTGTTTCTATAATTTTGCCCACGGCTCCTGAAATTTTGACCACCTCCCCTTCTAAAATTATAGTCGACAAAATTTAGTGGACAATCTCTGGCATAGTGGCCTTGTACGGAACACTTATAGCAGGTTACGGGTCTTACCTCTTGGTTTTTTTTCTGCATATCCCTAGCCCTAAGATCAACTAAACTGTCTATCTTTGCTGCTAAAACATCAATTTGTGATTTCAGCTGGTCTATCTCCTTCTTTTGTGAGCTATCTTGCTGAAAAACTGCAGCACAGGGTAGGTTTTGGGTTAAATTTGGGTTGAGAATTTCCTCGCGGTGGTTGTAAAAAGGGTTAATGCTTCTATAAGCTTTTTCTTCCAGAAGTGCAATTTTGAGAACTTCTTCTGGGGATTGTGGATTTCTCGCAATTACCCCCTTTCGCACTTCTGGTGTAAGATTGCTCAACAGCATGGAGTGTAGTAGAGCCGTTCGGCTTTTATCGACTACTTCACCCTGGATACCTTCAATTACAAGGGCTCTTAATGACATATCATATGCCTTGTCATAAAACTCCTGAACACTCATATTGGGTGGCTGTTTAAAATTTAGAAAGTGACTGAGTGCAACATCTGGTGTGGTCTGTGAAGTATAACTCTCTTTTAAGATTTTTAATAGCTCATCAGATGTTTTTGCTTTGTGAATTTTTATTCGCCTAGAAGCAGCTCCTGAAAGTCTAGCAAGTAAAACAAACTTCTTTTCCTCCTCAGTCCAGTCGAATAATTTTGAAAAACTCTCAAATTTCTCAGAAAAATCTGAGAAGCAGACTGAGCTGGCCTCTCCATTGAATGGGGGAATATTAGACAAATTATCCACTAAAGCATTTTTTCGCTGAATAGTGGCAATTGCTTCCGAGTGCTTATCAGCCATAGTTAGAGTTAGAAAATGACAAACAAACCAAAAAAAAATGAAAAAAGGGGGGGGAACAACTTAAAAATGAGAAAAAGAGAGGGGAAAGGAAAACCTTATAAATACATAAAACTTAAGTACAGGACTATGCTTTTTGTAAATAAGAAAAGGTTATGCTCACAAGACATAATTTTGACTGGGAATTGTCGCTTACTAGCACAGAGAGAGAGCCTAGACCTCTTTTTACACTTGAACATATAAATAAAATTTTAATTGCAAAAACACCCAGTTGCTCTTTGATACATAAATACATACAAGTAAAAAAAAATCAATAACCCAGAGACCGAATTGTTACGGCTCCATTTGTTGTGGGTATTGGGGTTCTTTCTAAAACACAACTTACTTAAACTTAAAAAGCTCATTTATTACTCAATCTTCACTTGACAATTAAATATTTAGAAAAAAATAAGTATACCCTGATTAGCTCCACTGAAATCTGTTGCCATGGAAAAGGTAGCAAATTATATTAAACTAATCAAAATATCAAAACTTAAGAATCCGAATAGGTTAATACAACAATGATAATTTTGGACTCATCACTTTAAGACAATATTAAATGTAGTAAGGGGCAACAGATTTCTAAATCAAGTAGCATACTGGATTGCATAAAGAACACCCAACTCCACTCCAACCCGATCAAGCTCAAATCTCCATACACATTAAATTAACAAAAGTGTAATCATCATATAATTTGGAAAAATGCAGACAACCTGAAATTCCTCCAATATGAGGACCAAAAAGGGAAGGAGTTAAATCCGTTAATAGAATAGGGATATGATGATGTACTAAAATTTTAGAACAACCATAGAGATTCTGAACAAGATCCGATCGGTTAACCAAGAATCGTATAGTGGTGTATAATGACTGGATATTTTTTTTTTTTTTTTTTTTTTTTTTTACTTTGTTAAAAAAACAACCATTTTGTTGTTTGCCTTGAATAATACTTCAAAGAAAGGATAATTAAAAATTAAATTAATCAATTATGAAATTAGACTTAATTTTACTTTAGCATCAATTATCAGTATATCCATTTCTGAGATAGGAACAATAATTACATCTAATAACCTTACGTAAATCTCAATTAATTTTCAAATAAATTATTACCATGAATTAAAAATTTAGGAAATTAAAAAAAATATTAATTTAGTAAGATCATAGCTTTCATAACCTTACTCACAGTAATTGAGAGGTTAAGCCTTTCTTATAGGATTGCTGTAGATATAAGAATACTAATTAAAGATCATATAAAGAAGAACATACCAAATTTGAGAATGAACAAAAAACAATCTTTATTTGAATAATTAAAATTTATAAGAACAATGTAATTCCCCAAAAAATTTACTATAATAACACCAAATAAAAGTTGATTAATATTGATTATTAAATATCTTTAAATCAAATATTAAGGATCTCAAAACTAACATAACATCATAAATTAAAGGATGATCAACTTTTCTGAGATAAGTCATTAATTACCTTTCAAATACGCATTGTAATGCTTAACATATCATAATATAAATATATATATGAATTTACAAGTTATTTTTGTTTATTTTGCATCTTACTCTCCAACTCTGAGTCACACAAATATATATTCCCTCCTCAGGGAGACATGTAAATAAAAACTATGTAAATTCTACTTACATAGAATGAAGAATTCAATGGTTGAATCAGTGGGCAGGTTTTTTTACACTCCCCTTTCCTCTTTTAATGTTGCAGCCGATTGCACAACATACTTTTCTTTCCACTTTGTTTTGAGAGAAAAACTATTGCTATATACCAGCAGGCGAGCTGACAGGTTTCTTTTCGGTCTTGGCTTACTCTATAATAGGAGATGATAAGTCACCTAATTTCAACGGGTTGGGTAGCCTCCGTACATTTAGTTGCCTTCTAATAACGGACAATACTTGGAATCCCTCGTCTTAATAAGGACAGAATAGTCTCATGATGAGGACTTTTGAAGTCTGATTTTTGGAGCAGGACTATTAATTTTCTCAACTTTTAACAATATTTCCTTCGCCCTTCACACTGGAGACTATAGGGTATTAGCAGTGGTCCTGGTAAGAGACTCATCTCTATTCTAAGACAACGATCATTCTATTTAAGCAAAATGCCGATCACAAACTCGAGTATTCATGGCTCTAGACCTTTACCATGTCTCTGCTAATGTTACTTCAACTCAGTAACACAGAATACATCATTTCGAGCGCCGCTATGCAACACCTACTAAATTTACGAACCAAGTAATGAGTGTCTCAACGAAGCACCAAGCAGCAAGTCCGTTTACGAGCCAAGTGATAATTCGTAAACATTCTCTCTCCCGCGCTGCTCACAAAAACTGGCCGGAACCACTCTGTCAAAGGGGGTACGGGAATGGAAACAATAGGGAAAATGGACTCTCCTTGAAGGCACCAGCCTGTCGTTCCACCCTGCCAGCCGCTTCATGGGGGAAGGCAGCCATGTTTCACCCCCATGGCGTGTGCTGAAGGGGGTCCTGTGAGCCTCTGTTGACCTGGGCGCCAGCTATCCGCCTGATAGCAGAGCCCATTGAAGCCTGTCGTAAGCTTACAAAGCCTAATTGCGTATATAGTACACTCATAAGATAACGTAATTCCTATACAGGGCGGACGGTCTTTCTTTTAACCAAAACTAGACTAGGTGACTACAACACATGATTCAAGGGTATGGGAGAAAACGTACACGACTGCCCAATACACTATGTGTGGTCTTTTACTGAGAAACCTCCCTCCCTGCTATTTATCTTTCGTATTTGAAAACAGGAAGCAAAGCTAGACTATAAACGTTGAATTTACTTTGCAAAAAGAAAAAGAAAGAAGAAAAAATAAAAACTGATTTTATTATTATTATTACAATTACATTTATTTATTTAAATTTTTATTAGAAACAGAAGAAAAAGGAGTGCTTTTAAATAAATGTAGAGAAAGTGATTTAAATAATTAATGTAGATTAAAAAAAAAATTGGTTGAAACCAACCGTAACAATCGCGTTGTATTTGCTAATATAAATTAAGATATTTTAAAAAATATATATATTCCCTTTTTGAAAAAAAAAAAAATCTTTATAAGGAGTCTAGTAACTTTTAATCTCCTATGGCCGTTATAAAAAATGTCAAATACTTTCAGATGGTTTTATTTATTTATTTATTCATTATGAACATAACTATTAACAAACAATGTTTATTAAAATTGACTAATGTAATCTTACATTGAATTAGTAACTCGAGCTATTTGTTAATAAATTAAGTAAATTTTAAACAAAAAAGTATTAACTAACATTTTTTTTCTATATATTTTTAAGGAGTCTAATAACTTTTAAATCTTAAACTGTTATAAAAATCGTCAAATATTTTCAGTGATTTTATGCATTTATTTATTATGAATAGCACTGAAAAAAATAAGTGTTGATTTTACAGTATAATACTGACAGTTGGGATGCTAGCATTATACTGTAAAATCAACACTTTTTTTGCAGTGTAATTATTAAGAAAGAATGTTTATGCAAATTGACCGATGTAATCTTATATTGAATTAGTAAGAACGTTGGTCAGTGAGATCTCGATTTCCCCTCGCTAATGTTAAAACTATGGGAGTGGAATACATTCATATTTTAAGAATGTCTTCCCCGGAAATCTATATTTCAAACTTATTTTCTGTGTACTGTTCTTAAAAGATGTATATTTCTTTTTTAGTTGACAAAATATTTCTAAAATATATATACTTAGTTTTATTAAAAGTCGTACAATGAAAAAAAAGTGTTGATTTTACAGTATAATACTGGCATCCTAGCTGCCAGTATTATACTGTAAAATCAACACTTTTTTTTTTCAGTGTAAAATCTTACTAACAGCTCGTCAGTTTCGCTAAAATTTTAACACATAAAATATTAAATTAAGCATATATTTTAGAAATATTTTGTGAACTACTATAAAAAAGAGAGACACTCTGTAAGAAGAATACATAGAAAAAAGAAGATAAAAATGTTTGTTTCCTTAGGAGATATTTTAAAAATAGGAATGCATTTGAAATTTTTCTGACCAAGACACTTTATAACACGAAATTTTGTTGACACATTTGTTCTTCTTTTTTGCTTTGAAAATTGTTCTCAAATTTTTGTAATAAAAATTAAGGAATTTTTTTACTTTCATTCACTAATTTATTTTATTTCATTTTTCATTAGATCTTTTTAAGAAAAAAAAAACATTAATTCAATAACTGTTTATTATTATTATTATTATCATTATGTTTTCTAAGATCTGTTTAATGAGTCTAATAACAGGAAATTATTTGTTAATGAGCAGTGGAATTTGGTTAGTGAATTTAATCTGATTTTTGCTGTGAAAACTTACGCTGAGTTTCCCAAAGTTTTAAATATTTTCGCAACTAATTTTACCATTAACTTCTTAATTTATTTAAACCCCTTGAAGGGTGGTGGGATATATATGCCCCACTTAGTTTTAATTCCAAAATGCCATATTCGCAACAGAATTTGGGAAGAAAATTTTACTTTTATATCTTACGTGAAGAAAAGCTGTTACTTATTTTTAACTAAGATTGTTTGTAAATCCTGATGTCAATCAATCATTTCAACATTTTAGTAACAGTAACCTTGTCCCTGAAAGGGTTAAATTAGTTATGTACTTAGAATTATTATTTAACCCCATCCCTTGCGTATTATTCACGAGTCACGGATCGTGATTTTGCACCCAGGTATAATTTACGTACTATACACAAGCTATATTTTACTTACCACGAGTCACACTCGTGATGGATTCACAGGACAAAGTTTACCCAGTGCTCTCAGCATTCCTAAAAGTTTAGCGTACTACTGCTTATTTTACTGCTTATTACTGTTAATTTTACGGTGTAATACTGTAAAATCAACACTTTTTTTTTCCAGTGATAGTAGTGGCAAAGTGAGAAAATTTTAGGAACGCTGCGAGCCCTGGTTTATTTTACACGCGTCACACTCATGATTAATGTACTATCAGGGCCTGATTATTACATGGGGCACGGGCCCCGATTTTCCAGTTATAAAGGGGCCCCAAAATTCATTTTGTATGTCTCTGAAAAATACACGTTAAAGAAAATTAGGAAATTTCTGTTTACACTTGGCATACACTGAAAAAAAAAAAAGATTTTCTTACTGTTGATTTTACTGTATAATACTGGCAGCTGGGATGCCAGTATTATACCGTAAAATCAACATTTTTTTTTTCCAGTGTGTACAATGTGCAAAATAGAGTCATGGTGCAAATGTGATAACTAAATTTAAAAGACCTTAAAATATTTATTAACTATGTGATAAAATATTACCTTTATACGGAAACGGTCTTAGCGACAAGTGGGAAGAAAATACTCAACAGATAACTATATGTAAGTCAAGATTCATATCGTTTTTCTGCTGAAATCAGAAAAAAAAGGATTGTCTCAAAGAGCTAGTTTAATGTAATACGTGATCAAGTGCGACATGAGGTTTGAACAAGAAGTTAAGAGTCGCTAACGCTTTCATTTTATTATTAGCAAATTAATTATATTTAATACTTATTACTCTTTTTTACAGATAATTCAACTATTTGTTATTCTTAATACAACATTGTTCTTGTATTTGCTCTTTGTTTTAAAAACGTCAGTCGAAAAGAGAATGAAGCATTTGCAAAACGTGTTGTCCAATTCTGGGAAAACATTGCTGCACTGCACTGCACTGCACTGCAATGCAATGCAAAAAAAAAAAAAAAAAAAAAAAAAAAAAAAGGATGCGCAGCAGCGTATTACTGCTTATTTTATTGTTTATTACTGTTAATTTTATGGTATAATACTGGCAGTTGGGATGCCAGTATTATACTGTAAAATCAACACTTTTTTTCAGTGTATTTACGCGAGTTAGAGCACGGATAGACAGACAAACCAAATTCATAAACACTTTTCAACAACGTTGGAAAGTGTTGGAATTGCAAATGATTTAAATTTCAAATCAACCAATCTTCCTTTTTCCAGAAAAGAATAATGCACAATTATCAGCATTCATTCTAATTTGAATACACAAAACATTTACGATTCACTAATAAAGAGATTTCATACTTCTGTCAATTGCTAAAAGCGTAAAATAAAAAATTTATATAAACAGTAAAATAAGTTTAATTAGACTGTTGACATCTTCGTATGGCAGTATATTATGACAAAACATTTATCATTCTCTAATAAACGATTTTATTTAAAATTTTTATTTATTCAGAAAAAAAGGGTTTTGATAATTACAAAAAAAAAAAAAAAAAAAAAAAAACCCTGACGGCTCGGCCTACAAGCACAAGTAGATTTCGAAGACTCAGACCGTGGGGCGGCTGTTTGTTGGGAATTGCGGAAGAAATAACCTTTTTACTATGATGCGGCAGCTGGAACCGTCCACTTTGAAACCTAACTTGTTTGCAGGTGAAGCCGGCAGGGATTTTTTGTTTGCTTGTTTTTTTTTTTTTTTTTTTTGCTATAAGAGCTGGTCCTATAAAAAACTTGTCAAAATAAAAGTTTTAGATAACATTAAGAGGATTTATAATAAATTTAAGCGGATTTGATATCTTGTGAATTGACGAAGTTAGGAATTTTTTTCTTCTAAACCCCCCTTCCCCTCCTCTTGGGGCGATTTTTAATGATATCAAAAATCTGTCATACATACATTTTCGGCCTTTTCCTAGAAGTAATAATAACTTTAAACGGATTCGATGCGTATCATAATCAAGAAATTATGGGTTTTTTTTTGTTTTCACAACCCCCCCCCCATTTCAACCCTCCCCCCACCTTGGTTCGATTTTGCCCATTAACGAACTTGACCAAGATTTTATGCCCCTTCATTTTATGTATCAGTTTGGAAGATATTTGTGCAGAATTATTGCAGTTATCATGTCCGTAAAAAAGTGACATAGATAGATAGATAGATAGATAAAGTTTTGAACTGGGGGTGGTTTGGGGTTCTGGGAGTCATGATCGGCGTAGATCTGCAAAATTTTTTCAAAAATTCCAACTTAGGGGAGAATGTAATAGGTAGTATTTCTTACGAAATCTACCTAAAAGTCGCACCCAAGTATGTGTTGGAAAGTCTGGAAATTTAAAATCAATCTATCTTCTTTTTTCTAGAAAAGATTAATACACAATTATCATCATTAATTCTAATTTGCATATACAAAACATTTATCATCCTCTAGTAAGCGGTTTCATTTTTAATTTTAATTTATTCAGAGAAAGATGTTGTTTTGATATTTACAAAATGTCACACCCAAGTATGAAATTAAAATATCAAGCATAAATCATAAGCAAAGGCTTGTTCTGATTCAACAAATTTTACTTTTGTTTATACAGAAAGAGAAAAAATGTAAACTACAAAACAAACGGGTAGGACAGAAATAGATATTAAAAGTAAAAAATAAATAAATCCTTAAGTTAGTCATTATTATTTTAAATATTCAACGCATTTATTACCACCTAATTATTTAAAATCGCAATTAATCATTTTTCCTATTACTATTTGGTTGATAATTAAACACTTTTTGCTAGGAAAAAAAAAAAAAAAAAAAAAAAAAAAAAACTACGGAAAGATTTTTTTAAAACGGAAAAGTTTTTAAACTAAACATCAATTAATCTCCATCCCCTAACCTTCAGACAGGGGTCGGAAGTAACGCGCTATAAGTAACGAAACTACTGTAGTCGCTACTTTTTACAGTACTTTGTACTTTGTAGTGTAGCAAGTAGCGCGATACAAAAAAGTCTTCCGGCCTGTACCGGGACGAAAAGATAGCTTTCCTACATCTTCGTTTTAAAATTTTAGCTAATGTTACACGAAAACAGCAAGTTAAAATGCAAAGAAACGTTTACAAAAGATTCGTTAATACTGAATTTGAATAAGAAATTCGCCAAATTATTGAGCAATAGCCAAATTGGCTTCATTTATGAAGACTTATTTTGGTCGTCAAATTTGGCGATATTTCGCCAAATGTCACCAATTTTGCCAATTTTGTCGCCAATGTCGCCAATTTTGGCGCTAACGGATATGAACATATAGTTTTATGCGTATGATTGGGAAAATTATTACAACAATGAAATAAAATAATTTGCGAGTAATCGCGTTAATGTGCTGTTTTGTTTCAAAATATCAGGCACCCTAGAATTTCAAACTGCTCTATCTCAGCCATTTTTTAAGATAGAGGTAAACCAAAAAATGCTCTGGAATTCTTGTATCAAGGCCTAACACGTAATTAAAAAATAAATTTGAATTTTTAACTTTTTTGTATATTTATTTTAGTTTTAAATTTTTAAATGGCCGCCATCTTGAAATAAAATGGCGGACCAAGCTGGCCAACGAACTCGGTCGAGACATTGGTGACCTTAATACACACAATTAGTTTCATCAAAATCAATTTATAACTACGAGCGTTATCGTATGACATAGCTCAGATATATATATATATATATATATATATATATATATATATATATATATATATATATATATATATATATATATATAATTATAATATCTATGAATTTCAAAAATATATATATATATATATATATATATAAATCAACATTTGAACGGAAGGTGGTTTTGGGGTCTGGGGGTCATGATCGGTGAAAATATATCGAAATTTTCCGGAACTGCTTTCCTCCGAACGGCTGCAATAGGTAGCTTTATACTTTTAGGTAGCTTTCAATACAAAAATGTATAAAGCTACCTATTACAGCCGTTCGGAGGAAAGCAGTTCCGGAAAATTTCGATATATTTTCACCGATCATGACCCCCAGACCCCAAAACCACCCTCCGTTCAAATGTTGATTTATATATATATATATATATATATATATCTGACCTATGTCATACGATAACGCTCGTATTTATAAATCGATTTTGATGAAACTAATTGTGTGTATTAAGGTCACCAATGTCTCGACCGAGTTCGTTGGCCAGCTTGGTCCGCCATCTTGTTTTAAGATGGCGGCCACTTAAAGATTTAATAAATATTTAAAACTAAAATAAATATACAAAAAAGTTAAAAATTTAAATTTATTTTTTAATTACGTGTTAGGCCTTGACACAAGGATTCCAGAGCATTTTTTGGTTTACCTCTATCTTAAAAAATGGCTGAGATAGAGCAGTTTGAAATTCTAGGGTGGCTGACATTTTGAAACAAAACAGCACATTAACGCGATTACTCGCAAATTATTTTCTTTCATTGTTGTAATAATTTTCCCAATCATACGCGTAAAACTATATATTCATATAGTTAGCGCCAAAATTGGCGACATTGGCGCCAAAATTGGCAAAATTGGCGCCAAAATTAGCAAAATTTTTGACATTTGGCGAAATATCGCCAAATTTGGCGACCAAAATAAGTCTTTATAAATGAAGCCAATTTGGCTATTGCTCAATAATTTGGCGAAATTCTTATACAAATTCAGTATTAACGAATCTTTTGTAAACGTTTCTTTGCATTTTAACTTGCTGTTTTCGTGTAACATTAGCTAAAATTTTAAAACGAAGATATAGGAAAGCTACCTTTTCCTCCCGGTACAGGCCGGAAGGACTTTTTTGTATTGAAAGCTACCTAAAATCAGTAGTTTGTAGCGAGAACCGACACTACTTTTAACGCTACTTCAGGAGAGAGAAAAAGTGCTATTCTGCAAATCACGTGGTCGAAATTCGCTTCTTTTGTGCAGAATTTGTTCTGCTCGAAAATTTCCGAATCGCAGTGACAAATCTCAGCTGCAGTGTATTGCAACGCATCGCATGAAGTCATAGATTTTTTCCATTGACACTTGCTGCTGAAATCAAGTATTAACCCACCAAATTAATTAATTTTCTTGTTGGCAACGCTTGTCTATTTACTTGTTAAGATGTCTTCATGTTTTAACGCCGGATTTTTTATTATTCACAATTGCTCCATTTACAGATTTATTTATTGTTTGCATTTAGGATTTGTTTTTCTGTAATTTTCAAGATTATAATAACTCTCTTAATTTTGCTACGGAATTTGTTAAGTGTGTATAAACTATAACGTTTTCGAGAGGAACACAAAACATTTCCTTGTATGGTATCTTTCTTAATTTTTAATGGTTATGTCGCATTTATTTAATTGTACCCGGCAGACGCGATATAACGAGGGTCACTTTATTATTTAATCCGTGTCTTCAATTTCTAGTGTAAATTGAACACTTTGACAAAATTTAGAAGTAGCGAAGTAGTGACTACTTTTGAAAAGTAGTTTTTAGTCGCTACTTTTTAAAACAAGTCGTTGTAGTTAACTACATTTTCGACAAAGTAGTTGTAGTTCGCTACAATAGAAAAAGTAGTTTATAGTAGGCTTCATAGTAGAGCTTCATAGTAGATATTCAGCTATAAGTACACAAAATTTCATGTCTGTAAGTTATATAGTTTCTGTGAACCGGTTCTGTGACGGACAGGCAATGTAGCGGGACGAATAGGGTTTCGTAAGATGAACAAAACCCTAAAAATGGATCAAAATTCAGTGAATTTTCATACTTCATTTTGTTTAGCTGTTGAAATTGGAGAGAGGGAGAGGAGATGTCTTGCTTTTTGAAATTTTAAGATTATTTTGAATTTTTATTGCAGTTTGAAATTGTGCATCGCCACCTATCCGTGATATTTACAACTAAAACAAGGAAGCATAGCAAAGCAATTTCAGACGTTCATACAGTACTTGGGAGAATTTCTTCCATGACTGTCATTATTTATTTTTTATCGAATTTTTAAAACTATCATTCCATATTAGGCTATCGTTTAAGTAAGATTCCTTGTAAAATATATAGACAGTGCTCCGTATATTTTTATTTATTCGAATAAACTCGTTTATTCCAGTAGCTTGTATTTGGACTTGATTTATTGATATGGGTAAAGTAATAAAAGTTAAAAGAATGATTCTTACAGGATTTTTATTATTATATGTATATATTTTTTTTATCATGGAGTAAATAAGTACTTGCATCATTTCTATTGTCCCATCCTTCTGATTTGACTTTTACAAGCGGGAAAAAAATTAATGTCCGAGATTTTCCTCGTAAAGTCATTGCTTACGTCCTTGGGATTTAATTTCTTTATTACTACCGAAGAATGAATCACTGAGATCGTGATAAAGGAATTCCTTTTTTATTTTAAACATTGACGGACTGGAAATCTAGAGAGTTTTAGAATATTCATTCGTGTGTGGAGTTTTCCCAGAGTTATTAATTGCGGGATTTTTTCCCCTTTAAGATTAAAATATTCCTGTGATATATTTCTTTGTAATTGATATAATAATAATAATATTAAAATCAGCTCATATTTGACGTTGAAATTATGCATAAACAAAAATTGGATATCTCGTAATATTATGTAACATTTATGTTATGGCTCATAATATTTATAAATTAAAACTTGTAAATTTTTCAGGGGGGGGGGGGGGGAGGAAAAGAAAAACAGAGTCTTCTTCCCCAGCGAAGTTTCTGGGCTCATCCCAGGCTCGTGGCTTTGCTGGAGTGCAGAAGGATTATTTTCGTGATATTTAGATCTTATACTTCTGGTTGGCTGTATATATGGGTGATTTCTGATTTCTTAATTTCTATCATAACTAGCATAAGTATAGGAATTTTTATGTGGGTTTGTTTGAATGCTCAGAAAACATTGTTCTCATATTTTTTCTTTCCAAAAATTTATATATATATATATATATATATATATATATATATTTGTCTGTGTGTGTTGGGGAATTTTACATTTATACGAAAATTCAATTTTTGACACTGAGTCTTAGTGATGGCGAGTCTGTTTGGTTTAAAATCTCTCAAGCTAGTGAATTTATTTTCTTTGATGAACCGTCTCCCGCAGTCTCTTGCCTGATATCTCCATCAGAGCATCTCCAGTCCTGGGCTTCCCAAGGATGATGCTCTGACGTGTGCTCTTGAATTGAAAGAGTTCTTTTAAACCTCGTGTTTCAACCCCGGGTACCGTCCCGGGCCATCTGCATCGATGTAACCCACACTTACCAACAACCTGCATTTATTTTTTCTCGCCACCATGAGCTCTTAATTGTCTATGTTTCTTCTTCTTTTCTTTTCTTTTTCTTTTTTTTTAATAAATATGTTGAGCAGGGGGGAGGAGGAGAGTTGTGTAGATCTGTTATCTCGGTATTACAGAGAATGAAGTAAGCCGTTGTTGGCGTGCGTGCCGGTTTGTCGTGGGAATCGGGTAGATCAGTGGGTGCATGCCTTGAATTTGGATGGGGTTTTATCACTTCATAATATAAGGGCTGGTAGTTTTGTGGATATTTGGCTCCACGTTTGCTGTGGTTTTTGTACCCTCACTCCCTTCACCCCTACTTTTTTTTTCTTCTAGAACTGCACGCCTCATAAAGTATCTTCTTTTGTATGACTCAATAATGTTTGTCGCATACCCCTGATCTGTGATGCAAGTACTTACTAGATTTTTTTTTTTTTGTATGAATTAGATGAATAAAAATGTGATTTAAGAGCGATGATCGTCTTAGTTGTTAGAAAGTTTGTATGGATGTCATCATGCATTAGATGTTTTCATGAGTGAAATGTTTTTGGGGGACATTCTTAAAATTACCTAATGCTAAGTTGGGGTGTCTGTGTCTGAGCATTTGTTATCATTGCAAAAGATATAAAGACAAAGTCAGAAGGATTCATGGTATGCCACTCTCATTTTTTGAATGTTTAATTTCAATTTCGAAAACGGTTAAATTTCTTCTTTTTTCTTTTTATAGAAAACATTAACTTTCTATAAAAGAAAAGATTTAAATTTTTTTATAAAAATTTCTAAAAGTTGTTATGATTGTCAATTTTTATGGGACACGTTACACGTCGTTTCAATATTGCTCAAAACAACTTTTCTTTGAGTTCATAACATAAATTTCAGTTGGTATCGCAAAATGACCTATAAGAAATATATTGGAAACCTTTTTTCTCCTGATTATTGTTAAAGTAATTAATTAGCAGTTTCTTTCGTCAGGTTATTAGGAACAAAGAATAGTTTACCAGTCAAGGCTAAAATTGCCGGGTTAACTCTTCTTTGCTGCTTATCAGCAAATTTAGTTTTTCTCTTGCCGGACTGCTAACATTAGTTCCCAAATTATGGGACGCGATCCACCAGTGGGTCGAGGAATGATCAATCTTCAAAAATATATTTTTAATTCTATCTACTATGAAAAAATAGCAAACACATGTTGTGGTTTTAAATTAAAGGAAAAAAAAAAGAAAGCAAGCAAGAAAGAAAAAATATAGATAAACAGCATTTTATTAAATATTGTGTTAAGAACGACTTCAGATTAAAATTAACAAGTTTCAACCCTGATACGTATAGATTTTCTCATCGGCGCACAACATCATAAATCGCATTGACTTTTAAACTACATTAAATAATAATAATAATAATAAAAACAATTCATTAATAAACGTATTTTTCCCTACGTAATAAACGAAGGTTTGTCTTATGATTATACTGCTTTATTATTAGTATTATGATTATTCATATTAAGATGCCTATCACCGTTTTTGTGTATAACGCATGTGTAGGAAAATTCACCTTTTTCGTAAGATATATTATACAAAATCCCTTATATATATCTACATATTAGTTGGGTTACGAGAGAATTTCAAATTTTAAAATTTGTCGCATTAGAATACATTTTGGGAACCACCATGTTAATTAATTGCTCCTGAAACAGGTAATTGTGTTTTTATTCGGCATCTAAAGGGGAAAAAATATCCTTCTACATATTTTTTCAACTTAGTTAATATATTATCACTCAAACTGGAAGCAAGTTATGCATGATCATATATTAATGCCTGTAAAACAAGTTTTTCCACAATAGGTATAGAGATGCCAGAAAGCGCGTTTTCTAACGTTTCCCAATAACATACTATTCAAGTCATGTTACATCTGCAAGCTATTGCAGCTCTTCTTTCTTAGCTTTTCCCCTTTAATCAACTGAAGGTAAGACAAACAAAAGTTAAAAAGCAATTAACACAGTGATCATTGGACAATAGACATATGCTTTACGTCTGATCTTATCTTCACTTAGTTCAATGTCAGCTCTTAAAATATCTCTCTTTTATATGCCAAAGAGACAGAAGTGTCTCTCCACAAAATAAATATTTCTAACATTTTCTTTCCCCTCCTTGTCGAAACTCAAGTACGAAAAGCATGGGCATACGCAGGATTTTCATTAGAGGAAGGGGGGGAGGGGGGGGGGGTAGTTGGTGCATTCAATTGACATAGACGCCGGATCGCCCCACCCTGGATTTTAAAATGTAATTAACCTTTTTTTCTGATTCTTGAAAAAAAAAATGATAACATTTATTTTTTCAAAGTGACTTTAAAATAATTAAACACAAAGAGAAACTACGATTTTTTTTTTCTTCGAAGGAACCCTCCTCTTCAAACCCCCATTAAGACAATTTTCAACTATGTTTATTTTTCTTAAGGGGTTGCTTCACTGAAACTCCCCGATCTCGAAATCCCATGTTAACCTATAGGCAGTGGCGCAGCCAAGGGGGGGGGGGTTAAAACACCCCCCAGAGCTAAAAAAAATACTATAATTACCGCTTATATGAATCAAATTTCCGCCTTAGCGGAATCCGCCGCTTTGTTAAATCAAATTCTATCCAACAATGTGATTCAATTAAACGGCGAGAATTCTACTTAAAACTCTGAAGCGCATATTTCATCCTTTTAAATTTTGAATTTAAAAAAAAAATGTTCTAAGGAAGCATTTACTACATAAAAGTAATCATCATGCCAAATTCCAAGTTTCCACACCAATTGTATCACATAAATCACAATTTTAGAATGCTTCTTACTCTTGCATTCTTTTAAATTTCGAATTGAAAAAATAAATTCTGGGCGAGCATTTACGTTTCTTAAGTACCATCATATAAAATTTCAAGAGTCTAGCCCTAAAAGTTCTAAATATATTATGATTTAGAAAATTTTTAGAACGTTTTTTGCTCATTTCACTTTTTAAAATTTTGAATTTTTTAAAAACCGTTTTGAACGAGTGTTTATATCTTAAAAGTAACCACTATGTCAAACACCAAGCATTTATACCAACTGTATCACACAAATCGCAATTTTAGAACTTTTTTGTTCTTGCAACCTTTTACATTTCTAAATTTTATAAAACTGTTCCGGATGATCATTTATATTTCAAGAGTAACAGCCGTGCCAAATTTCACATATCTAGCACAAACAATTACTAATTAATTGTTTTTAGATCATTTTCAGACCGTTTTCCGCCCATTTCATCCTTTTAAATTTAGAATTTCTTTAGAAATCGTTCTTAGAGAGCATTTACATCCCAAAAGTTACCACCATGCCAAATTCCAAGCTTCTATACCAACTGTATCGCAATTTTAGAACATGTTTTTGCTCCTGCTAACTGTTCTGGGCTAGCATTTAAGTCTCTAAAGTAACAACTATGCCAAATTTCATGTTTCCAGCCTATGATATAGAATCATATATATTTTATGTTTTATTCTAAAATTTAATTTTTCTATCTTAAAGTTTCTCTATGTGAATTAATGTCTGCATTCAAAATCTTTTTATTCTTTAATCTCGAAAGTAATCATTTCTTTCTAGCTAAAAATTTTCCCAGATTTTTCATTGTAACAGTAAAAGTACGTTACTTCTCTGTGGTTTCAATTCGTTATTTTAATGTACTGCAGATGACTTTAACATATGCTGTTTTGTCTTTCTTAGTATCTTGTGTTAAATGCAGGCGCCGTTTTCATAAATTGATTCCTGCATGAGATATGCAATATCAACATTTTTGTGTTCGCTGCTAACACATGTCTGGCTTTCTCAAAAAAAAAAAAAAAAAAAAAAAAACAAGTGCCTGGTGAGAAAATGTAGTGTTTGGCATATTTTCATTTATGTGTTGGTGAAAATGTATCTGAAAAATTAGATCAGATCTTCTCTAACTGTTGAACAAGAAAGTCGATTTTTTAGAGGCGTAAAGAGGACCACCCTCGCCCTTTCCAGATGTGTCGATGTGTCCGAAAATAAAGAAAAGTTTTCACGTGATTATGCGTCTTTGATTGTACTGGTTTTTTTGTTTTCTGTGGACTGTTTCCTATCAGGAGGGGAACCTAGGGTTATTTCGATGAACGTAAATGCCCCAAAAATTACGATCACTTTCATCTCCGATTTTGACAGCGAAATTCTCCATACAGCCCTAACTGCACAAATAAATGGTAATTTAGAACGTTTACTGCTCCTTTCCCCTTTTTAAATTTCGAACTTTTTAGAAACCATTTTTAGTGAGCATTTACATCTTTTTAAAGTAACCGCGAGATTAAATTTCAAATTGCTAGAATCAACAATATCGTAGAAACCGCAATTTTACAATGTTTTTTGTTCTTACACCCCTTTGGAAATTGTTGTACCAAAAAATTGTTTGGAAATTGTTGTATAAAATATAGCTAATGTTAGAGAGGAGATGGTTACCAGAATTTTGACACCATTATTAAGGTTCCATACTTAAAAAGTAAAAACTGAACTATTATAAGATCACTCATGTGTCTTATTTTTCTGGTGCTCAGCGGTGAGTTGAGGGTTATCGACGCAGAATCATCTAAGGATTGTTGGTAATAATTTTCTATGTGTCTGTAATTATCTGAGATATTAATTAAAAACCCATCTAGAAAACAACGACATGTATCAAAACAGTGTTGCTACTTTGTGACCTCCTTTTGAAGCGCGCTTGGCACAATGCTAAGATTAAACTTTGTATAAGATCTTTGCTTTAGGTAAGACGAATCATAGTGAGAGTCAACATTTTTCATTTCCAACTGAATTCAATTATTGAAGGCAAACATTGAAAAATAATTCGTAAAATAATTCCAAGACATTAAGAGTCAGTAATTTTGAGTCAACAATAGCTTATAATTCAATATGTAATTCATTTATAATGAAAAACTGTTCGATAACAAATCACTTGAATTATCATGCCTGCATATGTTTTCATTTTTGAAAATGAATCGGAAAGTTTCGCGTTGTTCAGAATACTTTATTTTAATGCTTTAAAATTGTCTACTATTACGTCAAATATGATTGACAAGTAACTTTTCGTGTGAAACTTAGCGACTGTACTGTATATAAAATTATTTGCTGTACTGTACTCTTCCATCTTAAAGTTTGCCCCTCATCATTTTAAACACTTTATAAATCTAATCTAGTTTTGTGTTATTTCATTGGTGCATTTTATAGTTTGTAACTCTAATGTTGTTTAAATGAATCATAACCAACTTAATTGCGGAGAAAAGCATTATGATTTCATTCATTTAAAAGACTGATTCCATTAACCAGTGATTCATATAACCGGCGACCACCTTTATCAGAAACTCAAAACCCCCCCTAGAACCAAATTTTGGCTGCGCCACTGCCTATAGGAAAACTTCGAAGCGTGATTACTCATTACCTAACATAATTATTAAAATGCTGTTTTCACCATCAGAAAGTAGACGTGAGATGCCGATGTTTTGCGTTTTTAAAAATTGTCTCCTTAAATTTCAAGTATTTCTAAGAAGATAAATTTTCATCAAGTGGAAATTTATATGGTTTTTTTTTTTAATACTTAAAACTTAAGGAGAGAATTTTTAAAAACGCACAACATTGGCATTTGACGTCTACTTTCTAATGATGAAAACCATATTTTAATAATTATATTAGGTAATGAGTAATCGCGCTTCAAAGTTTTCTCATAGGTTAACATGGGATTTCGCGATCGGGGAATTTCAGTGAAGCGGGGAAGGGGGGGGGGGGGTTCTGCATCCCTGACGAAAAAAAGGAGTGGACTGTTTGAATTCTCTATTTTGTAAAATGTTGGTAGAAACTAGTCTTTGAATATTTATTTATTCTTAATTGTTAAATTTTTGTATTGCTTTTTATGTTTATACATTTAAAAATTGTCTGACAAAAAATTCTTCGTTTAATTAATTTATTTTTTATATTTCACATTTTCAAAAAGCGAACGAGGCTGTGAACCGCAGGTAAATTTGTTCCAATATCTTGTCCCTTCCTTTTATTTCTTCCGGTGCCTATGTATCATAGCATTTCAGGTTATATTTTATTATTTAAAAAGATTTAAGGAGTAGGGGACTCCCTGCAATCCCTAAGTACGCCCATGATGAGATGAGAAGCATTGAATCGCAATAAAGAAGGTGTCAAATGATCAAAATATGTGTTTAAAAGTTTTTTTTTTTTTTTAAATATTTTATGGAAGTCCGAGGAATTTTCGACAGAGGTCCAGAGTTCCCCGAATTCCCGTTGAAGACAACATTTAGGTTTAAGCATAAATCAAACACTTTGTGTGAATTTTAATTCATAAACTAAAACCATTAACAACGTGATAACGCACAAATATAAAAAAAATGGCACAAAAAATTACATACGGTCGTTTCGAGGATTCTTGGATTCCCTTCCTCAATGGGAAAAAAAAAAAAAAAAAAAAAAAAAAAAAAAAGAAAAAAAGAAAAAAAATGTTGAAACCCTTTCATCATGGGAAAGGCTGAAAACATTTTTTACGTTCCACTAGTTCCACTATGTCAAAGAAAAGGCTTAATTAAATTACTATTTCAAATGTGAGTACGGGCAGGGAGAAAAAAATTGTCTTAGAGGATGCTTTTTTTTTTTTTTTTTTTTTTTTTTTCCACTGAGGGAAGGTATCCAAGAATCCTCGAAACGGCCGTATGTAATTTTTTGTGCCATTTTTTCATATTTGTGCGTTATAACGTTTTTAATGGTTTTAGTTTATAAATATTTAGGTTTGCTTATCTTTTTATATCCATACGTTTAAAAATTATCTTAAATGTTGCGTCCAGGAAGCTCCACCGCTCTGAACGAAAAATATAATAAACTGCTACAATTTTTCATTTTGAAAAAAAGTCGGTATGTTTACTTTTAGATTTTTAATATTTCTTGGGGTTTATATATATATATTTGTATTACGTGCTGTGTTGACTTGTTTAAAAATTGTGTTGCACAGAAGAGAAAAGTGAAATTTGTTAAAAAAAAAAAAAAAAAATAGTTTAGCTTATTTTATGTTTATGTTCAATATTTTAAATAGTAGCCGTCTTGACATCTGTTCCAAAATCTGCTCCTCCCTAGATTTTGTTCTGCTAACCAGGGCCAAAACTAGCATTTTTTTAGGGGTGAAAAACATGGATTTTGGCTCCCCCAGACTCTCTTCTCCGGAAAGTAAATTTACAAAGATAATTTTACTAAGTTTCTAATAGCCGACTTATTTTACAATTAAAAATACGTAATCATAAAATAGGTAATAGTGAACTATGTAATCAGCTTTGTCAAATATTTATTCAATAAAACCTGTGAAACCGTAATCGAAAGGAACAGGACAAACTTCTGTTTTATACAGGTTTTCGTCTTAGCAAATGAAATTGCTAATATTCTTTCTGTTGGGACCATGTAATTTTTTCATTTAAGACAGGATTCCGTTATAGAGAGATTTCATTTTCACAGATTTTACTGTAGTTTGAGTATTACATTGCAACTGAGCAGACGTTTAAAGTCATAGTGATATAAGTCACAATGTCTTAAGAACTTAAAAACCAGGATTTTCTGTAGGTATAACAATGAATTCTAATATTGTAAAATATCTTTCTGTGCTATTTACAGGCAGTTTCATGAAACTATCACTAAAATTCCAATATGAGACCCGACAGATCCCACTGTTTACTTAACAGGTGACAAGACAAGACAATTTAAAAGACACAAGTAGATGTTAAAAGATGTTTAAAATGTTTAAAAACTGTTAAACATTTAACGTGTTAACTGTCTTAGGAATGACATAAGTTATTCATAAGACAGTTAAGAAGTCAGTTAAGAATAACATAAAGTAAGTTGTTTATGAATAAGTTGGTTATTGAGTTGTTTATGAATAAGTTGGTTATGAAGTTGTTTATGAATAAGTTGGTTATTGAGTTGTTTATGAATAAGTTGGTTATGAAGTTGTTTATGAATAAAGTAAGGTGAAATTTGCATTTCGCACTATGTGTTTTGGAACTATCACTTATACCGTTTTACCTATTAATTGACTAGTATGTCTAGATGCTTTCCTGAAACTAACGCTAATTTTCAAAATTATAATAGTGATTTGAAACGAAAATAAATAAATAAATAAGTTTTAACTAAGTACTTTATTTTGTGAATTTTCCACCTCTTAGTGTTTAGTGCCCCGGGCACTCTCAGTTTTTCTTTTGGATTTTCCAGCTGCGAAACATTTTTACCCAAATTTCGTATACTTTTATTGTACCAAACGACAAACCAAATGTTCATCAGTATATCACCAAATGTTCATCATTATATCAACAAATGTTCATTATCGCCTCCTCCCCCTTTCGTTCTGGTACCCGGGGCACATGCCCCCCCTCCCCCTTTAGTTTCGGCCCTGCTGCTAGCGCCCATGATTGTATTACACATGATCATATCTTAATCATTTATTTTTCCCTAAATGCCTCACGATTAACTCAATTTCATAACATATTAAAAATAACTCCCGGTTCGGCTTCGTTAGATGAACGGATCCCATTACAATCCTTCGAACAACGATGCGATTGAAACTGTGGCTGGGATGAAAGACCGACCCAAGCGCATGAAGTCCTGTGTTATTAAAAGGAGTTGTGTAATCAGATAACAGTGTCCTCGCCGCACAGAAAAGATGCAACTCTATCCGAAAGCAATAAAAAAAAAATGAGCATCAAAATTAGTATAGAATTTAAGTTGTCTATTGTGTATTGTAGAATTGCTGCTATAACACCTCACTGTGTTAAACTAATATTATCCAATTTCCAATTCTATTGTCCAAATTTTGAACAGACAGGTAGCTAAAGATAAAAGCAGCTGCTATATCAATAGCTTCTTAAGTTCGCAAACCCAAAAGAGTATCGTTAATATCGAATATATATCTGATGACTAATCTGATAAATCGAATAGTGTTTTCCATTTTCCAATAAAGGCAATGGATTTTGTGTGAAACTTATGCCAAATTTGGCGTTTTGAACCAAATTTCTGGACGCAGCAACACGAGAAAGGTCATCGTGTGTCAACAATCGTCTATAATTCAAGATATTATACGTTTTTCGAAAAATAAACGCTACTCGATTCTAAATTAATTCATTATTCATGCCAGTTGATGTCATATCTTTACGTTTAAAAAGGAGACCGTGAATGTAATAAGTGTGTGAAAGAAAGTAATAACTGTCTGTGAAAGGGAAGTATTTTTTTTTTTAGAGTGTCTGTATCCATTCATAATTCTTTTTTTATTATTGTATAATTACTTTTATTGTATAATTACTTATTAAAGTAAATTTGAATTATTTTGACGAATTGTTTCCGCATGTATTTTACTACTAAAAGTCATTCAAATGTTAAAGTAGTCCAAAATACAATAATGTCGAAAATAAAATAACACTTTCTTGCTTTCTTTTTGAGGGGGGGGGGGGGAAACTTAAAAATACCCTAAAATTTTTAGAATAAAGTTGCACAAACCGCATATAAATACGACAGTTACTTCAAATGATACAACAGATTTTCTATAAAAATAAAAGGACTATGCATAAATAAAAATGATTACAGTAAACATAAAAGCCTAAAAAGCCTTTTAATAAACAAACCGACTAGTTTCATACACACAATAACGGTGACATTCTCAAGTTCTATAATGATAAATAAACTATTTTCGCATAAAATTTTAAATATGTACTTGTAATGACATTTTGAAATGTGTCGAGTGCATCCTGCTCTTTAATAAAAAGGTACGTGTTGCTAACGACTGTGATTTTCGATAATCGTTGCCACAGATTAATCTCGGAAAATGAAACGTTTGAAGTTACTGAAAAAATTAATTGCTCGAAAAGTATTTGTCAGAAAATTGTTAGACAAACTGCGTTAGAAAGGTAAAAAATTGTATTTTTCTTGGTATAAATTTCAAATCTACTGATTATGCACTTTTTCAAATATTGAATTTCAAAAATTACCAAATTTCACAATGGAGTACCATTATAGCGAAAACTTCACGCGTAAAAAAATAATAACAACAGCAATGTGTCAGCACGAGTCACAAATTGTAGTAGCCGTATTATTCTGTTAAAATATAAAAGTGAATTATGATGTCACGAGGGCATGATTTTTATTTAATTTTTCGACAAATACTAGATGCGCCATTTCTTTTTAATTCTGAATAATATAGGTTAATTCACGTTATTAAAAAATGTAGCTATAAAACATATAAATCAATGGAAAACAGTAAGTAATAAATTGTAAACATAATAATAAACCGAATTAAAAAAAAACACAACTTAGTGAAATAAGTATCCGTTTTTATGTTATTTTAGGATATTCCAGGTAAAGGCACAGATTACTTTAAAATACAAGGTTAAATTCACCGATATATTTCGTTTGATTCAAGGTTCTTTTGGAGAAACCGACCAGCGCAGAGGGCGTAGTCTGCTAGTATTTCATATTTTATTAGAAAATAGTGTATCATTTACAGATCTTGAGAATGTCACCGTTATTGTGTGTACAAAACTAGTCGGTTTATTTATTAAAAGGTTTTTAGGCCTTTATGTTTACTGTAAACACTTTTAGCAGATGTATTTTATTTTAATGATAATAAGTGATTTTTTCTTATATAAATCTATATCCTTTTCTAATGCTGTTCTATATGTGGTTGGCTAAGGTGGTAAACCTTTGAAAAGTGAGTACTTAAGGCTGTTCTCAAATCCAAAAACGTTCTACTTCCTGGCACATGTTTTAATTAATTTTTGTTCGCAAACGTATCAAATTGGCAGCTGCTCATTGAGAAACTATGTAATTGAGCAGTTTTAATGCTGCCACAATTGGCGTTTTGAACCGAATTTCCGGACGCGACAGCTCAGGAAAGGGAAGAAAAAAAAACGACGTTCTCAGACAATCATCGCTTATAACTCAAGATGTATGAAAGAAAAAACTGTTCGATTTCAAATCAGTTCAATAATCATGTCTGCAATTATTATGCTTTTATTTTTAAAAATGAGTCAGAAAATGTGTCAAAAAGTTTCGAGTTGTTGAGCGGGAAATACTAACTTTTTGAGAACTAACAGCCTTACAACTTTAATTGCATTTATCTCAGATTGTATTTTTTCTCGGTTTGTCATATTTCAATAAATATAAATAAAGTTCCAGTGTTTTGCAGTTATGCAAATACTGTATGTACTGTAATACTGTAATGTATTTTGCAATATAGTGTTTTTGAAAGATAAAGCTATGAAGTTTTTGCAGTGTTTTCCTAATATGTATATCTTTAAAATTTCTTTGAAATTTCTTTTTTTTTCTGTCTTTGATAAAATAATAGTAATAATAATAATAATAATAATAATAATAATAATAATAATAATAATAATTTAGTAGTTAAAAGTATTCTAAAAAAACCTAAAATATATGAATTAAAAAATATACATGTTTTTCTAAATTCCGAAGACAAATTAATATGTACTCTTTTCTGAAGTCAACAATTAAAATGTATGCAAAAAGATATATTCCAGAAGATATACCGAATTTAACAGAGATAAAGTTTAAAAATAATAATAATTGTTAAAAGTTAATTTTTTTTTAAAGATTTTTACAAATGAAAAAGAGTGTATGTATAAACACATATTTCAAGGAGAAAAATATATTAAAAAGTAACTCATAAATATAAAAGTATAATTTCGTATATTCAGTAAAACTTAAATTTAGATATCTTCAAATGAATACGAACGGTTATGAGTGAAGATATACAAAAATGATAAAATAGCTTACATTTTTATACTTTCGTTTGAAAGAATCGACTTTAACGACCAAGGTCTTAGTCTACTACCTATACTTAACTAAGACGAACGTTTATAAATATCAAGTATGTATTGTTTAAAAGGTCAGAGGTACGTCACATTCTTTTCCATAGGTTAAAAGTTGTCGAATTACGTGTGCGTTTCAGAAAAGTGTGATTTTTAAACGCTAAAATGAAGCTATATTGTTTGAATACAATATATATAGAATGATCGTCGAAAAGATCGGATCAACGTGCTTTCCTTTAAAATATCGATTTTTTTAATACATACGATTATTTTTGGAATTTTTTTTTTAAATACATAAAAATATTAATTATTATGTGAATTATGCAATAAAAACGCTTCATCTGGATTAATCACTGATGTTTCTACCGAAGACGAGTTAGGTATTTTCCCTTTCTTTCTGAAACTATATAAATAATTAATTCAAAATTTTATTTGGTATGTTTACTAGATTAATGTACTTTTAGATAAGTTAATCAGCAGTGCACGCTTTTGTTTCTAAGACTTTTTTTTTTTTGCTTCATTAATGTGCATATTTGTCTTCTATGTTACCGTATCCGGAAATTTTTGTATTGTCACCCACGTTACCATAAAATAATAATAATAATAATAATAATAATAATAATAATAATAATAATAATAATAATAATAATCGGTCAAAAGCAAGTTTTACTCACGCACAAAGGGTTCCGTACAATAAATTTATTAATTAAGACTTTGTAAAAAAAACTATACAATGTAGGATTGGGTATAGCTATATATATTAGCAGAGTATGTATGGATAAACCATGAACGTTCAGAGAGATATGAAGCCTCAACTTACCTAAAACAAAAACCTTGTACAAATTTTAAACTTGGCATTGTGCCAAGCGCGCTTCGAAAGGAGGTCGCAAAGTTGCAACCTCGCCTTGGACCGTGCCGCGTTCTTCAAGGTAGGTTTTTAATTAATATGTCGGGTAATTATAGATAATTTTTTTCCGAAAATCATTATCAACAATCCTTAGATGATTCCACGTCGATGGGTATACCTCGAGCGCCCTTTAACTCCCCCGCTGAGCGACCGCGAAGTAAAGTTTGTGTGTAATGTAAAAATGCTATTTTCTCAAAAATTATGCGACCTAGGATAATATCTATAGTTTTCTCGCAAGATTTCAGTAAACTCCTACAACCCCTAATTTTTTCTTAATTTTTTGTTTTAATAGATTCGAAAATAGGGGGTGGGGGGGGGGCATATTTTTGCAATACAGTACGACGATATCTCTGAAAATATAATACGTAAAATTAAAACAAATATATTTTTGAGTTTTGGTGTTACTAGGTCTTTCGAACAATACCACACACGATAAAAATAAAAATTAAATTAACTTAATTAGCCTTTCTAAATTTTTCTAAAAAATATTTGTGAATAGCTTATAATCTATAAATATGTGGGTCAATGGACTCTCTAAACTTTGTCAAGTTTGAACTTTCCACGTTCTATAGTTTTCGAGAAAAACGACTGTGACAGACGGACGGACAGACAGACGCAGGCAGACACACAAGTGATCTTATAATGGTTTTGTTTTTACTTTTTAAGTACGAAACCCTAAAAAAGAGCTAATAATAATTATTTCGAAATTTGGCGCAGCTAAACCTTAAATAAATAGTCTTTTTAGTCTCCGGATAAATAAAAACTACAATTAGTGCATTTAAAATAGATTTATTATTATTATTATTATTATTATTTTTTTTTATGTGAGACAGATGTATAGGTGCAAAGAATATATGCACTATGTTATAAAATTTTTCATAAAATGTGTACAGGGATGGGAATTATGCGCAGTGCTCGCGCGTTTCACTACCACTATATTTTAAAATTGAAATTTTCGTCTTATTTATCAACAGAAATCCTGTAATTAAATAAGGCAAAGTTTTCTGTTCGTAAATCTTGATACTGAAATGTAAGAACAGTGAAAGTCCTACGCATAATTTCCATCTCTGTGTACAGAATATTTTTAACTGTTATGATATTTGGCTCCAGGGCTGTAGCTAGAATTAAACAATAGGGGGTGCTCAAGAAAATGTAGGGGGGGGGGGGGGCACATACTATTTCTCTCTCTCTGACACATGCGCGCACAAACACAGATATATATGATCAAAGTATTATATAGAAAGGTAAATTAGTGCATATTCATATTGTAGGCACTGTGTTTCTTATTAAACTGTTTACAATAACTTTATATGATGCTAAGAAAAGTAAAGGCTGCAGACAGGGAGGTAATGGAGGATATACGGTGGATACGCCGTATACCTTCTGGATTATTTTAAGGAATACCGTATACCCTCTTCTCAAAAACACTACAGCATATATTCTTTAGGGTATACCCTCTTCCTACAGCGTATGCTCTCTGGTTTTTTTACTACTACATCACTGGCTGCAGAATGAAATTTTTCAATGTATAATTATACTAGTGAAATAATAAGTGATGATGTCAATAAGTAAATGAAAAGCTGACAGATCACCTGTTTCAAAAGAGTTGCAACTTTTAACTTTTTTCTGAATATTCCCTGCCCTTAAGGATTCTAAAGTTATGTTTTTATATGATAAAAAACATTAGAAAAATGAAGGATGTATTTTGCATTTTAAAATTATTTTTGTGTCTGGTCAAATGCTAAAACCACTTGTATTTAAATTGGCTATAACTCATTAGAATAACTTTGTTTTATGCTAATAATGAAAAACGCTGCAAAATGAAAAATTTGAGTATATAACTAATCCAAAAGTCAATGTTTGCATCAACAAAAGATTGCTAATTCTGAGTATGTGCAGATAGGATGCGCGCAATATTTGCGGTTTTTAAACGAATACTTGTATTATTTTTGACTTACAATTTAGTATTTATGCAAAACTGTAAAAAGCCCCCAAAACTAAGCTCAAATTTTGAACAGAGTTTCATTTAGATTTTTGAAACAGAATTTAATTTGGTGGCCGTGGCAACTTTCCCAGGGGGTGGGGGGGGTGGTAAAAAATTTTCAGGGGTGCTGAGCTCCCGGGCACCTCTTTAGCTACGGCCCTGTTTGGCCCAAAACAATAAAGATACCAACAAAGTGGCCTATTCTGTATTTTCTTTCTTTTCTGTAACTTCAAGTTCTTATAAGCCATTTAATTTGCTAAAAGAACTGGATACTGTCGATAGTTACAATATGTTTATTTAAATTTGCTACTTTGAGGAGAGAAATGAGAATGTTCGCTTCTAATGAATTATAATGACACCCAGGAGCTAAAAGCATCGCAACAACTGAATTAGCATGATTAAATTGGATATAAAACAAAATAATAATAATAACAACACTAGTACTTTTCCTGTTTTACTTGATTTTGTCAGCTTCAATGACAGTATTTGCGATGACAACTCAGATAAATGCACCTACTACGAATTTTTCGAAACAGCATTTTTAATTTACTTATTTTTCTTTTGCTTGTACGACATATTCGACAACAGCTGTCTTGTCTTAATTGGAGAATCCTTCTTTCTTTGAAATCGTATCCTTGAAATACCATAAATATTTCTAATTGCTAGCAATGATAGTTTGTAGATATAAGTATCGCTGAATAATATTATAATGTTTAAAGAATTTTTTTTTCCGCAATAAAAAAAAAGAATTATGGATTCTAATTCCAAGCACATTCGCTTTTTAATTTATTCTAGCTGAACATTTTAAACAAACACTTCACTCTGCTAAAAGCTTTCTATTTGTTTTTTGGAAAAAAAATGAAGGAATCCGATGAAGTTGTCAAAAGTTTGTTATACGAAATGAAGACATTTAGACGAATTCTGAATATTAATAGAATTGAACATAGCTAATTTGTATACATTTTATAATTTCTTACGAAAATGTTTTTGTTAGAAATATGTATATATAAATGCGTTTGTTTATCTTTTGTTATGTAACTTAGGGGTCATCCATTAATTATGTAACGCAAATTAAGTAGTTTGTTTATCCCTCCCTCCCCATATGTCTCCGGTGACTCGCATCCCCTGTTGTGACTTCACATTTTTTTGAAACTATTAATTGAGAGCTAATTTTGTATTTTAAAAAAAAGGAGTTATATACGATCCATTACCTAATGATATAAAACTATAAAAACATTATGATCTTTTGAGCTTTGGATCACAATTACAGCACACTTCAAGCTGCTGTATTTACCTAATAAATAGTACTAGCTGAATGAAAATACATACTCTTTTAATGAATTTTATTATTCTGCTTCCAAATAATGCCTATAACTATTTTTTTTTTCATAATTTAGATGAGTCGTCATAACGTAGTAACTCACCCCTCCCCCAGTCACACTTTGTGAACTACCCTCTACACTGAAAAAAAAAAAAAAAAAAAAAAAAAAAAAAAAAGTGTTGATTTTACAGTATAATATATACTGGCAGCTGAGGTGCCAGTATCATAGGAAGAATCATTACGTACGAGAATACCTAGAAGGAATCATTTCATTTGGAAGGGGTTTTGAACTATTGATATTCATAAAATGAACAATTTCGCTGTGTCCATCAGATAGTGTTTAGTAAATAAGCGACACATAAAAAAACGACATAATGAAAAGCTCAAACAACCAGGGGTTGGAAAAACTACTTTTTTATTGTAGCGAACTACAACTACTTGTTTTAAAAAATAGCGACTATAAACTACTTACTCATCCAACATTTGCTTCCAACGTAAAATTCGTTTAATAAATATGAGTTACTTTAAACTACATATATAAATAAACCTCGACGTTTCGGTTAATCTTTATAACCAGCGACTTTTCAAAAGTAGTCACTACTTCGCTACTTTCAGATTTTGCCAAAGGGTTCACTTTACACTAGAAATTGAAGGCACGGATTAAAGAACAAAGCGACCCCTCATTATATCGCGTCTGTCGAGATACAATTAAATCAATGTGACATAACTGAGGACATTAAAAAATTAAAAAAGATAAGAAACAAGAAAATGTTTTGTGTTTCCCTCCAAAATGTTAGTTTTATAAGTTAGTTTACAAATTTTGTAGCAAAATTAAGAGAGCTAAACTATCTAAAGATTATCTATTAGATTTTTCTATCTAAATTATAGATAGTATAATCTAGAAAATTACTGAAAAACAATTCTGAATCCAAACAATAAATAAATCTGTAAATAAAACAATTTGGTATAATAAGAATCCCGGCATTAAAACATGAAGACATGATAACGAGTAAATAGATAAATGTTGCCAGCAAGAAATTAATTCCTTTGGTGGGTTAGTATTTGATTTTAGCAGCAAGTGTCGATGGGAAAAATCTATGCATTAATGCGGTGCATTGCTAATACGCTGCAATTGAGATTTACCGCTGAGATTCGCAAATTGTTGAGCAGGACAAATTTTGCACAAAAGAAGCAAGTTTCGACTACGTGATTTGCAGAATGGCAGATTTTTTTTTTAATTCCTGAAGTAGCGTTAAAAGTAACGACGGTTCTCTCTACAAACTACTGATTTTTTGTATCGCGCTACTCGCTACACTACATTGTTCAAAATGTAGTGCACTACACTACACAACAAACTACTGTAAAAAGTAGCGACTACTGTAGTTTCGCTACTGGTAGCGCGCTACTTCCGACCCCTGCAAACAACCATAATAAATTTAGCATTTATGTATTTAAAGGTTTCATAAAAGAGCATCATCTCCTTCAATCTTCAGAAGGATAAAAAATTAAAAGGGGGGCAGATAGAGCAGTAGCAGTAGATTACATACTATTTTGCTTTTAATTTTTTCTTTCATTAAAGTTGTGTTGAAATAAAGGCTCTTATTATGAAGTCTTGAAACAGTTGAATGGTAAAAATGTTATACTCTTTCTGTTTTTCTTTACTTAGTTTTTTACACATCAAAATTTTATCTTAGCACAAGAGGTTTTGTACGCATCTTACCAGTTTTTAAATGCTCTTCCAGGGGTTTTAATTCCCAAAACCCCCTCCTCGCTGTGCCATTTAACAGCCTAATTTTACTATTCTGGTCATTTAGGTGTTAATCTAATATCTTTACCTTGAATTAAGTTATTCATTTATATTAAACATAGATAGGGCATTGCAGACTGCATAAATTTCGCCACTATCAACAAGTTAATTATAAATTAAAAATAGGTTCTTATTAATGTGTGTATTTTTTCACGATTATGTTAATTTGCTATCGAAAGATCTGTCTCCATATTTCTCCCCCAGGGTTCTTGTTAAATGTCTCGGAACAAATTTTGTTGATAGTTCTTTTAATTGTGATACTCAACTGTGCAGTATTAGAGATTATAAATTTATCTGTCCTTGTTTTATGTCAACCGGATTTGCTATTTCTGCTGTAAACATGTCCTTCAATGTGCGCCATTTTATCTTTTGAATGACGAAACGAATAAATAAAAAAAGGAAAGAAACAGTAGCTGACGTAAAAAATAATTTGGAGGTGTGGTTAAATGGTTATACACGCCCCCCGAATTTTAAAATTATTATCTCTTTTGTTTTTATTAGCATCCGATAAAAATAATATCTCATGATTACAGCTATTTTCCCCTTCGTTTTTATTCTTTTCCCTTTATTAGCATCAACAAGCTGCAGAACGGTTTAAAAAAAAAACTGTGCTGTGTTTTGTAAGATAGTTAAAAAAGAGATTCGAATGCTTTATCTAATCTGCTTCGTTTCCGATAAAAACTTTTTCCTGCGTCTGCCATTGAACTTAGACTTATCAACTAGTACGAATGCACGCTACTACGCTGAAAGATCTTGCTCGCTTTAATGAAATACGTCTTACTATGCGTCGTGGCCGATTCTAGGAACAATATCTGAATGTTTGTTTACATTTTTGCAACTTCTGATCTAGAATCTAATGTCTCGACATTTCATCTGTTCAAACTTTTTTTTGTCACAAACTGTTTGGATAAAATCAAGGTCGTTTAGCTGTCATTTTTAGTGATGGGCATAACGATTATTTTGATTATTCGAATGAATCATTCGGGCATGTGCAGAAGCATATCTGTCAAACTTCAAATTTTTTTTATTCAATTACTACCAGAAAATTTGAAGAAAAAAAAAAAGAACTTTCTGCAGAAACTTTTTTTTGGGAAAGTTGGGAAATTTTTAAATCATAAAAACGCCCGCTTTTAATACTAGAAAATGCCCAAGGTTCATAAAATTCAAAATGTCATAAAATAACGGTATATTATTCTACAACCTACGTTTTACTTCTTTGAGTATGAAGAAAGGTTTTCTGAATATCTCCAAGGGTTCCATAAAATAATAATAATAATAATAATAATAATAATAATAATTTTGTAACATTTGGACGGTTAATAAATGGGAAAAGGTATTTTAATTAATAATTTTAACGTCTGTTTGACGCACTATTATAAAGTAACATTTTCAATAATATAAATATGTATGCAAAATTAAGGAAAAAGTGGCAGTGATGCTAAAAATGGGTAATTTATTTCCCAAGTGTGACAAGAGCTCTTTCTTCACATTCCTCGCCTAACTAAAAAAAAAAAAATCTGTCTTTTCTTTCGTAAAATAGGAACATAGCTGAACTAATTGCTGTGAAAAATACGGTTCATATCAATAATTTAATATTATTAATTAAGTTATTTTTAAATTAATGTGTTCAAACCTTTTTGTTAAAGGTGAGCATTTCTCTACATTTTTCTAAACGTGCAAATTTGCAAATTTTTGTTTAAATAATTAATGAATAATTTTTAAAAAGATAAAACAAAAAACTCTGTTAATGTTACTTCTGAACTAAGATACGGTGATAAAAATAAAATAAAATAAAACAAAATAATAAATAAATATTTTTCTTTCATTATTTTGAAATCTAGTATTCACCTCATTTTGAATTAATAAGTTAATAGATTAAAAGATCTTTTTAATAACATAAAGTTAAGGTAAAACATAACATTTTAAATATATTTTAACATATCAAAAGTTGACAATTCAAAAATAGAAATAATAAGAGCAAAATTATATATAATTAGGTTATAAATTATGCTAAATATTATTAGATTATAAATGATGTAAAATAAAAATTTTAATATTTAATCAATTAAATTAAAGACAAATGGGATTAATAACTAATCGAAAAAAATTAATGTAAATATAGTTATTAATGTAATATATAACATATATACAGATACATATACACAGATACACATTCAGCCTTATATTATTATAACAATATAATTAAAATAATTATCAATAGAGAATAATTGAGATTGAATATCAATCAGAATAATTAACAATATAATTAAAAAGAACAAGTAAAATTAAGTATATTAGGAAAATTAAAATAAAATACATCGAATTATTGTAATTAATATATCATTAAACATAATATAATATTATAAGAATAACATTAGAAATAACTTAAAATATCTAGGAAACGTTTTGATAATATTTCTAAATTAAATGATATTGAGATATATTAGATATTAATAGTAAGAGCTAACATATAATTAACATTTCTACATAACCATCGTTACCATTTTCTACCATAAAATACTCTAAATACAACCTGCATGAAACCGATGACCAAGATATATATATATTGTGTGTGTGCAGTAAAATTTCCGTAACGGACTCTCCCGAATAGCGGACACCTCTATTTAGCGGACATTTTACTTTCGATCCCCAACACATGTGTAATCTGTATATTTTTACCTCGGAATAGCAGATATGTCCGAATAGCGCTTCCGAGGTGTCCGTTATTCAGAGATTTTACTGTCTATAAATTATGCTGTTTAATAATTGAATAAATGCTGTTGTTCTTCATCAGTTTTGAATAATTTAATACTATGTAACATTTTTACAAAATACCTTTGTTGGTTGTTTCAAATTTTAAAAGGTGTTTTTTTTTTTTTTTTTTTTTTTTTTATCAACTCAATTTTTTAATAGCTCTTTTTTTTGTGCGAATTAAGCAATGAAAAATTTAAAAAATTTCTTTATTTTATATTTTTTTTCTGCAATCCTAGTTATCCGAATATATTACAGAAACTTTTAATTTGTGCTTTTTAACCCTTTATAATATGGCACATTATATTAACTTTATCGCTCAATTAAATAAAAGTGAAACATTTTTTTAAATTCTTAAATGTAGTACTGCTGACAGACTCAATTTTTATTTCAGTTTTTTGTATTTTTCTAATGTATAAAATTCTAAATGTTATGAGTAATAGTTGAATTTTTTTTCTTTTGTTGTTGTTGTTTGTTTTTTGAGCGAGTGTGATTTTAATTTAGATGCATTAAAACATAAACAATAGCTTTATATAACCCCTTCGCTACAAGTGTCCCGTACACAATTTTTAATAATTTAGTAGCAGCAGTATTTAGAAGTAAAAAATTTTTCCTAATTTAATCGCAAAAATTCTATTATTAAATAAGACGAAAATTACTATTTAAAAAAAAAAAAGTGGTAGGAAAAATTAAGGATTGTACGCAACTCATATATCACGTATACGCGACCCCGAAAGGAAGAACTTTCCATTGCAGAAGAATGGTCTCACATTGATTCTTTTTTATAACAAAATTTTATGGGGGAAAAAAATGTTCCTTAAATGCCAGATTTGTTGCCTTAAAAAATCTTGTGCCATTAAACCCTATCCAACCAATCAACCTAAAATGACAGATCTCACCAGTAGCTGAAAGATTCTTGTCTCCAACCTGTAAAACAAAACCTGTAACTCAAAAAAAAAAAAAAAAAATGTTGATTTTAGAGTATAAAACTGGCACCCCAGCTGGCAGTATTGTACTGTAAAATCAACATTTTTTTTTTTTTTTTCAGTGTAGACTAGATTTTTTTTTAAATGATATTTTGAGAAGAAACTGGTTTTTCAGATCATTTCACTATACACGGTGAGTGCACCAGTGATTGACAAGTGAAATATAAAAACAGCAGAAAACAAGAATTAATGGTAATATATTGTTAACTTAAGTTGTTAGAAAATATATCTAAAGGAATGTATTTTTACAAGTTATAGTTGCAACTACGGACGTGCTTGATTGTTAGCATGGAACAATTAGAAATATTTAATTTAATTTCCCTTTTAGTTTGTGAATTATTGCATGTGTTTTAAAAATGTTTTCTGACTTTTGGATCTTTTAACAAAAGTTTTGAAATAAAGCATTCATACTTTGATTTTTATACACAAAAAGAAGTGGTCAGTTACTGGTGCATTCTCATTTTCCAACTAATACTGTAAATAGTTTAACTTCTAGAAAAGAAAGTTTGAAAATATTTCCAGATTATGAATCCCCATTCCTTGATTAACATAATGTCTGCAGAAAAATTTATATATTAAATACATTAGAAAAAAAACTTGAAAAAGTTTCCATTAAATAGTCAATAGAGTCTTGCAACCGTTCAGGTAACCTGATTTTAACTGAACCCGACTCGAATCGTGATTCGTGTGGGATCAGGTTGATGCTAATTTTTTTAATTGCGAGTCGGGTTCGGATCGGGTTGACTTTAAATGTTTCGGGTTCGGGTTGGTTTTGGGTTGACCCGATTTTTCAGAGAAAGTCCTGAATATTTTTCAATTGGGAAAAACCCTGTATATATTTTAATATTAATGAGTGTATATATGTTTATTTTTATACAAAAAATGATAAAATGGTATTAGAAACATAATTGTAGCCTACTTTTCCATAATTGTATTAAGATGTAAATTAATTTTCTTCCACTTCGGGTTCGGGTCTGATTGGGTTTGAATATTCCGGTTTCGGGTTGAAGTGCGTATGGTTTCGGGTTGATTTTAAGCAGAATTTTCCGATTCGGGTTTGGTGCAACCGGACCCGTCAGGACTCTAATGGTCAATTACTGATCCACCCACCGTATCGAAGTGTTTTTGCATTAAATATAATTATACATTAATTCTGTTTTTATAAGTGTTATTTAATTTACATCGCAATTAAGAAAGAAAGAAATCACGTTATTTATCTATGTAATAAATTTGTTTTTAATATTGACCATTTTAATTCTGTTTTTTTCTAATTAATGCCGTATATGTGACTAATTTTTTGCTTTTCTTTCTTCTAGAAAACCTAGGACACCATAATACAATGGAAATAAATAATCACTTTAATCATCTTCAGAGGAAAGGTATATATATGTTTATTATCTTGTTACTATTTTGATGTGATAATATGCATTATTTTAATAGTTTTGTGTAAAGGGTCAGATGAATGCCCTGTATATAAATATCAATAATGTCGTTGTAAACATTTATACATAATAAAGAAGGAAGTGTAGAAATTTATTTGTTTACTTTATTACTGTATTACACTGCAAAAGAAAATTGTTGATTTTACAGTATAATACGGGCATCCCAGCTGCCAGTATTATACCGTAAAATTAAGAGTAATAAACAGTAAAATAAGCAGTAATACACTGCCGCGCATATTATACTGTAAAATCAACAATATTTTTTGCAGTGTGCTGTACTATGTGACATCCCTTGGCCACACGAACATGTGCACTTCACGCCAGACATTTTGAAGCATTTTCCTAATCACTGTATCGCATCTGTATCAAATTTTGGCATATCTGTGTAACTCCTACCTTTTACAATTACCTCAGAAAAGAGAAAAGGACTGTATGAATTTCCATTTAGAAATAGCACAAAAAACATTGATTTTAGACGATTCCTTGTAACCATTGTGACGATTCCTGTTAACAAACGACAAATGTTTTTTAATCTAGTTAAATATAATATAATCACGAAAAAAAAATATGCAGTAACCTCTTCCAAGTTCCTACGATTCCGAAAAGCGTTCCATATCTTTATTAATCTCAGAAACCAATATATATTTGAGATTTAAAGAACGCTCGTATAAAAATAAAGATACTTTTGCTGCCACTGATTTTCGAAAACGTTTCCGAGTAGTTTTTATGGTGTGTTAATCAGTTTATTCAACCCGGAATATAGGTTGTTTTTTTTTTTGGGGGGGGGGGGATGCTATATCCATTCTCAAGTAAATATTTTCATGCTCAACAAACAAGGTTTACAGACAAACATGATAAATTAACAGCATAAACATTAAAATTAACATTACTCTTATTTTGTTACTCTTGCATGGATAAATTCAATTACGCAGCTGGAAATATTTGATTGGGAATTGACAGCACCCCTAAAAACCTATTACACTGAGAAAAATGACACTTTCAAATCTGGATAAATCGTTGTTTTCATTTTGTTATGAAACTCTTTGTTTCAAATAGGACGGCCCAATGCTTTCAATTCTGAAATACTCAGAATATTGAAACATGGACATACTCAAAACTGACCACATAGAGGTCAGTTTATACTCATTTTTGAAACATGGGCATACTCAAAAATGATTAGAATCCGTTCAAACTCATTTTTGAAACATGGAAATACTCAAAAATGAGTACATGATGTTTTATTCTTGAGTGTGTGCAAGTTTTCAGAAATGAGTATATACGTGTTTCAAACTTGAGTAATTTTGATTCGGATCCATTTTGATTATTATCGACATACTCAGATTTGAGTATTTTTCGCTCAGTTTTAAAAATGTCGTTTTTAGAGTGTACTGGTTTGAAAATACCGATTAATACATTATAAAAACTACTTGGAAATATTTCTGGAAATCAGTAGCAGCAAAAGAAACTTTGTTTCTTATAAATTATCTTGTAAATCACAAAAATGTGTTGGTTTCTGAGCTTTCTAAAGACAAAGAACGTTTTTCTGGATCTTGGGTAATCTTTTGGGGGGGGAGGGGGATTTATTGTACGGTTTCGTTCGTAGTTGTATTGTATTTCCGTAGATTAAAAAACATTTGTCTTTTTTTTTACAGTGCAGAATATTTATAAAGCATTCAAACAAACTTTTCTTCTATATTGTGTTCAAATGTTTTCTTCCTATCATCGTTGTTTGCGACGAAGTTATTGTTATTTATAATTAGGACAATCATTTTGACTTGTCCTGTATGATTTCCTGAATATATCTGTATTTGTAAAGTATTGCTATGTAAAATGCCTGTAAGAAATCTTACTATTTTCTGCTTTACATGGTGACAAATATCGTTTGAACAAAAGTGAGAAAAAAACTAAATCTTAAAAATCACATCCTTTTCCACCTACACTGAAAAAAAAAAAAAAAGTGTTGATATTACAGTATGATATTGGCACCCCAGCTACCAGTATTATACCGTAAAATTAACAGTAATAAAAAGTAAAATAAGCAATAATACGCTGCCGCACTGCGTATTACTGCTTATTTTACTCTTTATTACTGTTAATTTTACGGTACAATACTGGCAGCTGGGGTGTCAGTATTATACTGCAATATCAACACTTTTTTTTTTTTCAGCGTAATACAAATTGATTAACGCTTTAGATATAGAAATTTCCGCATTGTAGATTCTTCTGTGAAAACAGAAAGATATAAGGTATAACGGAACTCCACATTCAAACTTTGAGGTGGGGTACATTACACTTTTATCTAGGAAACTAAGGCCACAATAAATTTATTCACTTAAAAATACAAAGCATCTCACTTCCGATCCGTACTCTAATTTGTTTTCACAAAATAAGTCTTAATTAAGAATTTAATGTGCTTTATTACTTATAAGATGATAAAATAGTAAACACAGATGTTAAACTTTATTAATATCACTTACTCCAAGCCCTTTCAGCTATACACATGGCCTTCATCAGGGATAAAATACAAACTGTCATTACCAACGTCTTACTTTCAAAATCTCCGCTTATGACAGTTTGTACTTTATCCCTGATGAAGGCTATGTGTGTATCTGAAAGTGCTTGAAGTAATTGATACACTGCAAAAAAAAAAAAAGTATTAATTTTACAGTATAATACTGGCACCCCAGCTGCCAGTATTATACCGTAAAATTGAGAGTAATAAACAGTAAAATAAGCAGTAATACGCTGCCGCGCATGCGCGGTAGCCCCACCTCGAATATTACTGCTTATTTTACTGTTTATTACTGTTAATTTTACTGTGCGCGGTAGCGTATTAGTGCTTATTTTACTGTTTATTACTGCTAATTTTACGATATAATACTGACAGCTGGGATGCCAGTATTATACTGTAAAATCAACACTTTTTTTTTTTTTTTTGCAGTGTATTAATGTAGTTTGAAATCGTTTTTACGCAATTTCATCATCTTATAAGTAATAAAACTCATTAAGTGTAAGTTTAATTTTTGAGTTTTAAAGATGAATTTTAGTATTTTACTCATTTATTTGCTTTAAGTCTTAATTATTGTTACTTTAAGGCAATTTTCAACAAATTTATCTTGCTGTGTGTGAATATGCCCTGAAATTACTAAAAGTGCTGATGGAAGAACACAGTGATTCATTCAGCGATGACGTATGTAATGTGAATGTGAACTACATTCCGAAACATGACGTGTCTCGTTAAGATGCTACTTCACTCAGGCCAAAACACCCGCTCGTTAATGTTAATCCTATGGGGGAAATAATTTACGCTATCTCGTTCGCATTTCAATATTTTTAAATGTTTTTTTTTTTTTTTTTTTTTTTTTTTTTTTACCAATCTCTATGCACGCTCCTTTGTACTTTTCCGATTTTTATAACAAGGTTTTTTTTTTATTAAGATACTTTCATTTTCGGAACCGGTTTCAAAAGTGAAAGTATTCTAAAAAAAAAAAAAAAACTGCAACAAAAATCAAAAAAGTTTAAAAGAGCGTGCATAGAGATTAGGAAAAAAAAAAAAAAAAAAAAAAAAAAACATTTAAAAATATGGAAAAGTGAACGAGGTAGCGTAAATTGTTTCCGACATAGGATTAACATTAGCGAGCGGGTGTTTTCCCTTGAGTCAAGTAGCCTCTTACGCACTGTTTAGATATGGATGGTGATCATTTCCACCATTTCCCGAGATATCCTTATATTTTACACAAAATAATTTAAATATATTGAGAATTTCTTTACAAAATATCTTCATTATTCTTAAAATTATGAAAAGTCCGCGTTTGGATTGGAAGATACACTCCGTTATTTTTGACTGAATAAATGAATTGCTACTCTTAGTCTTCTATACATTTTTTTCTTCTTTGCAGTATGTGTACGTACCGCATAATTTCCCTGTCCACCGCGGATAGACGATTGCGATTATCATGCTTTCTGATTAGTTGTTAAACCGAACGCTTCTTAAGTCATTTCGGGTTGAACTTGGTTTCTTATATAATATCTATTAATTTCTATATAATCTAATTAATTTTTAACTGTAATATAATAAATATTATAGTAATATAATCTAATTAATTTCTGTATAATCTAGTCTCTATATAATCTAATATTTCTATATAATCTAATAATATATATTAATTTCTTATATCATATCTTCTTATATCTTCATAATCCTCCAAAATACCGGAAATGACTTAAAAAGCGTTTGATTTTACAAATAATCAGAAGCGTAAAAATCCCAATCGTCGATCGGCGGTGGAGATGGAAATTATGCATGTGTGCCCCGCCCTTGAAATGTATACATGGAGTTAGAGAGGACATTTTGATAAGCGAACTCTTTTAAGATTTAGCTAAAAGTAATTCAATTATATAAATAAATAACACAGTTTGCATTTTTTAAAAATAGCAACAGCTAATTCCTGAAAATATAGAGTAGTAAATACAGAAGAATTTCTTTTTCACGTTCCTAAAATGTATGTTTTCGCGCAATATACACTGCATTGCTTAAATAGAAAAATAAAAGCGTTTCTTAATCTAGGAAAACATAATATAATCACGAACCGAAATAACCAATAACCTCTTCCGGGTTACCCTTGATTCCGAAAAGCGTTCTTTATCATTAGAAACAACAGAAAAAAAATATATTTTCGAGATTTAAAAATGCCTTTTGTAAAAACAAAGTTTCTGTTGTTGCCACTGATTTTCGAAACGGTTCCGAATGGTTTTTTTATATCGTATTAATCAGTTTTCTCAACAGGAATATCGGTTTGGGGATGCTTTTAATTCCCAAATACAGTAAAACCCCGGTTATCCGAAAAGCATGAGACCAGAGGATTTTCGGTTGACCGGGGTTCCATATAAACAGCTTCAGATGTGTTGTTGTTTGAAAAGTGGCGTGATAAGGCAGTATTGAAGCAATGTAAATTTGAAAAACAAAAAGAATCACAACATATTTTGTAAAGAAATGAAGTGTTGTGTGTGTCTATGAAATAAAATACCTGCATTTATGCAATGGTCCAAATAAGTAAGTTGACGCTGTTTATTTATTTCATAAACAGCTTGCTTGTTTAAAAATAAAATTTTCATATTTGAAAAAAAAGAGTTTTAAGGTCTTTCGGTTAAGCCAATTTTCGGATAACCTGGATTCGGATAATCGAGGTTCTACTGTTAACATTTTCTGCTGCGTAATTTAATTCATACATACAAAAGTAACAAAATAATAGTAATTGTAATGCTGTCAGTTTATCGTGTTTGTCTGTAAAACATGTATTGTGTGTTGAACATGAAAACGTTTACTTGAGAATTGATAGCAACCTAAATATCGATATTCCGTATTGAGAAAACTGATTAATACACTGAAAAAAAAAAGTGTTTATTTTACAGTATAATACTGACACCTCTGCTGCTAGTATTATACCGTAAAATAAACAGTAAAATAAGCAGTAATACGCTGCCACGCATTTTTTTTTTCAGTGTACACTGTAAAAACTACTCGTAAACGTTTCTAAAAAATCAGTGGCAGCAAAAGAATCTTTGAGATTTAAAGAAAAATTTATAAAAACAAAAATATATCAGTCTTTTTTACAGTGTACGATAAAATGGAATATGCACATAATGTGTACATATTTTCCATATAATTTGTGATTTATTTTCATTTCAATTTCAATTCTTTTGTTTCAAAAGAACATTAAAGTGAAATTCCACAGTATACAGGGTGCCCCATCTTATCGCTGGCCAATAGCTGACGCAATAAACCGTTCGTATATGCTCAATTTTCTTAACTCAAATTCGTGTAATTTTGAATTATCTTTCTTGATTCTCGTGGCCTTAATTCAAATCATTTCGTAATATCTAATTTTAGAAGTATACTTCAATTACAAAACCTAAGCACCCACCTCTGGCCGCAATAACAGCATTTATCTGCCTAGCCATGGAGTCGAACAGAGATTGGATATCATGTACGGGTTCATCAGTCCATGCAGCTTCAACACTGTGCCACAGTTCATCAATCGTAGTGACGGGCGAGTGATGGCGGGCCAGTCGCTCAGAAGCCATTGAAAGGACATTTTCAATTGGTGAGAAATCAGGAGAACGAGCCGGCCAGGGCAACAGTCGAACATGTTCTGTATCAAGGAGGGTCAGGATAGTACGACCAACATGCGGTCGTGCATTGTCTTGCTAAACTGTAGAGTTGCGGAGGCATCGAAGATAAGGCAGAACCATGGGCCGTAACACATCAGAAATGTAACGGTTTCTGTTGAAATTGCCAGCAATGCGAACAAGAGGTTACTGGAACGTGTATCCAATGACACTTCATACCGTCACTCCAGGTGATATGACAGTATGACGATTCGAATGCAAGCTTGCAATGTGCGTTTTCCACGATGCCGCCAAACATGGATGCTGGCATCATGATGCTGCATACAGAGCCTGGATTCATCAAAGACGACGTGATACGCCATCCCTGCGTCAAATACAGCATCATGATGCCAGCATTCATGTTTGGCGGCATCGTGGAAAACGCACATTGCAAGCTTGCATTCGAATCGCCATACTGTCATATCACCTGTAGTGACGGTATGAAGTGTCATTGGATACACGTCTCGGTAACCTCTTGTTCGCACTGCCGGCAATTTCAACAACAGCCGTTACATTTCTGATGTGTTACGGCCCATGGTTCTGCCTTATCTTCGATCCCTCCGCAACTCTACGGTTTAGCAGGACAATGCACGCCCGCATGTTGCTCGTACTATCCTGACCTTCCTTGATGCAGAACATGTTCGACTGTTGCCCTGGCCGACACGTTCTCCTGATTTCTCACCAATTGAAAATGTCCTTTCAATGGCTTCTGAGCGACTGGCCCGCCACCACTCGCCTTACACTACGGTTGATGAACTGTGGCATAGTGTTGAAGCTGCATGGACTGATGTACCCGTACATGACATCCAATCTCTGTTCGACTCTATGGTTATAGGCAGATAAATGCTGCTATTGCGGCCAGAGGTGGGTGCTTTGTGTAGTGTTTTCTCAGGATCTATATATCCTAATTTTCTGAAAATGTAATCACATGTCCTTCCCATTATAATGTATTTGTCCAATAAATATCATTCTGTTATTTGCATTCCTTCATGGTGTAGCATTTTGGATGGCCAGTAGTGTATTTGGGTCCACGTGGCAAGCGTCATTCTGGGGGGCCCCCTTCTATCTGTCCATAGAAATTGTTTGGGAATTATGTTGAAGTGACTAGTATTAAACTTCATACCTATTGTATGTATGCATAAATTTCGAACCAAGTACTATTTACATCCGTGTACAGGGTATCACAAGAAAGATGGTCACAACTTTAACAGATGACAGAACACTGTTTTTGTATATGAATATAACGACTGATATGAGCTTTTGAAATGTAAATACAGGTCTTTCAGTCACTCTTGGTTATTTATCAGGGCTTTACAAATTTGAAAAAATCTGGTAGCCAGAAAAAAATTCTAGTAGCCAGTAAAATATTTACCACCCCCTCCTACCTCGTCATTAATTTTCAAACAGCACAAAAGTTTTTATGAATTGAGTAAAAATAATAACAGGCATTGTTTAGAATTATTAGTTACATAGTTTAGAAAGATAATATAAACTAAGTTTTCTAATAAAACTTAGCAAAACCATATATCACTCAAAAAAAAAAAAAAAAAAAATATGTAAAGAGTGAATTAACTGGCATGTTCGGTAAATGCTGATTGCTGAATGCTTCCAATGTCCGGATAGTTGAATGCTGCAAAATCTATATTTGCTGAGGAGCGCACTGACGAAATAGTGAAGCAGGAAAACAAGTTTTCGCCTATTTTTCTGTCGAAGTCTCAAATAATTCCGATTTGATTATTTTAAAATTTACATTTGATGAACTTATTTTTTTTTTGCCAAATTAAAAAGAAAAGTTACAAATAGTTTTTGCGTGAATATAGTTTCAAAGTTTATTTTTTAATATTGGGAAAGGGGGGGGGGGTGAAAATGTGCTCATTTCAAGAAAGCTATAGGTCAATTTTTGTACAAAAAAAAAACACCAACAAAACCCCCATTATATTAAATAACGCCAGATAAAAATATTTTGTCGCCAGTGGCGACCTGGCGACCGTATTTGTCAAGCCCTGGTTATAATATAAAATTTCCTACCACATTATAAAATTTAATCTTTGTATTGCATCAACATGCATTTGGGGGATTCGATAATAAAGAAAAACAAGCGAAGGCATGCACTTTTACTAATAGCAACAAATTTCAACACTTGTTATATTGTTACTTCATTCTTCATGCTCTTTAAAGTACTTTTGTATAAAATTTTATAACAATAGTTTTATGATGACGCAGATTGTTATTTTTTGGGAAGGAGGGTACATGGGGCACAGGAAGCAAATTGTGGAAGTGGGGGGTTACACTCCTTTCCTATATCTTTGTAAATGTAAGAATTTTGGTCACTTTTGTCCAATTTGAATCATTTTGCACTCTTATAACAAAAAGCCTGATTAAGCCCATAAGGGGGGTACTCTCAAATGGCTGCCCCGCATGCCCCTGCATAAGTCGGGCCCTGCGTAACGCGATAACTCTTGATAGAAATATCCGATTTGCTTCAAA